>JASDDO010000019.1:631307139-632685929 GCA_030015575.1 Agapanthus africanus | reverse complement strand
GCTGCAGATAAGTACTAATCAGCTACCGTACACTACGTCTTGACGGAGGCCAAACTACCGTAGCACGAATACTAAAATAACACTTATTTGAAATGATGAAGGGCTACGCAGGTTTTTAAGAAAACCATGAGCGTAATGAACTTTATATCGTTTTAGAAACAAGTGATTTTTGAAAAGGAATGTTTATTAGGCTTTTTACTAGTTTTGCTAATGAGGTCATTCCCGGTGAAGGGATCTCGGCTCTTTCCTTATCGAATAAGGTGTAGGATATTTCATAAATACCGCTATACAAAGTAAGAACTAAACGAAGCAATCAAAATACAAAACCGAGTGGGTTATAGCATCTGCTAGTTTCGCTAAAGAGGTCACTCCCGGTGAAAAGATATCGGCACTTTCCTGATCGGATGAGGTGCTGGATATTCTACAAGGAACACCGCTATGCAAAGCAAAAAATAGAGCTACCTTTTTTGAAAATTTTATTCTACAACATCTTTTAGGTTTCTTTTATTTTCATTAATACCATTAATGAATTTCCATCATTTATACTTCTTAAGCATCACAGAAGAAACGAAAATACAACGTACGCTTACGCCATCGGCATTCACCACAGTGTTTGCACCATTAGGTTACTTAACTAACGGCATAGCGGGGTGGGACTAGCGCGGGTGCAAAACATAAGCAACATTTATTATAAATCATATATACAATAATAAAGCATTCATCTCAGACATATAAAGTGATCACATCACAGAATATCAGCAGCAGAAGATAACATATAAAATATTGGATATACTAGAAATTCCATGTTTTAATTTAAGCCGGTATAAAACAAGGATTCCGCGGTCGCGATGAATAGCCAAACCCACATCCCTAGACCCCTACGAGAGCGGCAAGCAACCATACCAATTCTAGAGTTAGGAGACCCGGACTCGACCCTTCGAGATGGTCTCCCACTGGACTCTAGAACCCGGTTACTTGTGCTCCCCACCTTGGGTCTATCCTAATGAGGAAATGTAAATAATATACAACAATGGTGACATCATCCCCAACCCGAAAGTGCCCCAATAAAAGAATATTAAATACAATGAATTTTACATGAAAGAAAATAAAAAATCTCATCTCACATAAACCCCCGGCTATTCAAAACACGACGATCCAATATAACATATCCTAGCAACACATAACATCACATGTCATTAAAGTAAGTAAATATGTGTATCACTGAACATGTGATGTATATTGTAGTGGATGCTTGGACATATATAGGGAGGAATTTCTTGCCCGACATGATAGTATGCTATCTGGCAGCACTTTATCTTAACATGTATACTTATTGTCTCTCTATTACATGTTGATAAAGCCCTTAGGATGAGTACTTGACTACCAGGATTTTGATGCAGATCATACTAGTGGGGACATGGTGGTCGGTAAGTACATCCTTAGATTGTTCCTAGTCATTTGAGTATCGAGACAAGACATCGATACTCCAGAGTAGATTAGCGTATACGCTTCTCGACCCATATGATGGGCGATGGATGATCCAATATCCATTGGTGTTTGACATCAGAGATGGTATACGGGTGTTCAGTGGAGACTGGGTACACTGGATGGACTCGCCGAGAACTCGTAGATGGTATTATACCTATCGTCAGATAGCAGTTCTCTGGTGACACTGGTACAGGTTAGTCTGTCGACCCGGGATCGTCATAGAAACTTGTGTGATTCATACTGTGCTTTGATTTCCACCATACCACGGTCAAGAGATCGTGCAAAAAGGCTGTTTTTGGGTACATTCCCAAGTCACATGGAGGCAATGAGCGATAGGAGGGGATTCGTCTCTCCCGGTATTGGGGGTTGATGTTGCGCTGTGCTCGATTAGCTATAACAGGAAGTCCCTGGCCAGGGTTGTTATGAGATTTACTAGTAAGTGTTATCAGTAGTTTCTCGACCCGTTATGAGCCTCACATCGGCATGACTTATCAGGCTGTTGGGGTCTGACGTTTACCACCCCCAGGTTGGGATATGCGACATAACAAACGAAGAGACCGGACTGTACGACAGTGTTACTGATTGGATTTACAGGAGTATGAGCAGTCTTGCTTGTTGATTTTCTGATCGCTCAATACCTGGGTGGCCGTTATGTTTAGCAGACCGCTTGCGGCTTGTGGGTGTTTGATATGATCATCAGCCACTGCCGGCGTATTGATGAGTCTTTAAAGTCTTACAAAGAGGTTTCCTTGTTCATGCGAAACGAAGTAGGAGCACATATGAGATATGTGCGGGACCGAGATTAATATGTGTATGTGATACCGTATTCTATTCTCGCTATATGTGACCAAGGTCGGTTATATGTGATATAGCCGGGTTATCGGAACAAGTGTTGATTCGATAAGTTGTTACATTTGATATTAGTCAATTTTATGTGATATAACCGGATTATTAAATCAAGTGTTGATTTAATAATTTAATGTATAATTATATATTTGATATATTACATTACATTAACTAATATTAACTCACTTAAGTATATATTTTTCTCATTTCTGATACAATTAACATATATGTGATATATGTTAATTGTATTGTTTTCTTTTGCACAGAATATATATATATATATATATATATAGTATATATATATATGTAATATATATCATTGTGACATGCTTGGTTACACATGCAACATGGATGTATGAGACTTGTACCATACTAGGGTTAATGTTAGGGTTTATATTTATTATTGTGTAATTCAAATAAAGTGGAATTTGTCATGGTTGATTTTATAGTGGAAACTTGTAGAACATTGACTTAGTCCACTTATTTTGTTATGCTTAAAATATTTATTAACCTAACCATTACCCTACACCATGGTTTATTCTCTACAATGGTTAGTGTATGTGATATACTCACCATAGTTGCATTTCTAACCATAGGTGATATTCTTTCATCACTTGATCTTTTTCTTCATCTTCTTCCTCAAGCTTTCTAGCTTCATGAAAAATGATGAAAAATTAAGAGAAAAATAAATCTAAAGTAAGCAAAATTCCTACTGTCATCATCCTCTTCTATTAGCCTTTTAGTTTAGGGTGTTTGCTTCACTAATTCACATATTAGTGAAGAGGTAGCATGAGCTTGAGTCTCCTCGACGTAGATTATCTTCGGCCTCGAAGACATTGAACAAGCTCGTTCATTTCGTCAAGTGAAGCCTTTCAAGAGTCCGGGTGTTCACTACATGCAGCGAAGGGACTACTACATGGAGCTATTGAAGTGAAGGACCGGTCTACAAAGGTTGTATTCCGCATTCACTTAGATGTAAAGTGTTTATATTGTTTGATTCGTATAATTCTCTAGTTAAACATCCTATGTTTTTGGTTCGTTAGCACGGCAATTTTTTAATTTGGCATGGACGATGCCGCCCGAAACCTGGCTGTCGTGCTAAGGAACCAACCAGTGGTATCAGAGCCTAGCTAGAGAATTACACAATGTTTGTTAGATTACGAAACCGAAACGAATTCGAAACTTGAAACCCTTTAACCTAGTTTCTGTCGAATTTGAAAAGTGCTCTAAATTTTTTTTAAACAACTGCAGAATGTTATATGTTATATAACATGAACACCACGAAAATTCGAGGCAATTTTGACCCAATATAGCCGGCCACAATGGTGGAAAAATCGGTGTGCTCGGGTCATTTTTGGAGTTTTGGCTTCAAATTTTCAGGGTGTTCCAATCTCTGGGTTTTGGTATTCAGGTGTTGCTAGTTTTTGCTAAAATTGCATATGATGTTAATTTTCTGCATAGGCAACTCGGACTATTTCGTATTCGTAATTCTAATGTTGTTTCGGGTATATTAGACCGTGATAAAAAGTTTGAACGGATATCAATAACCCACTTTTTCTCTTGCTGGAAATTTTCTAAGTGTTGGAATTTTTCCAAGTTTAAAATATTCAGAAAATCATGCAGGTGATTCTGTGGACCCTCTAGAAGAACGAAACCCTAACTCGATTCTGTGACCGACAGAACCGCCATCAAACCTTAGGGTTTGTGGCAGTTCAGCGGTGCCACAGGTGAGGCATTGGTTGACCCTTCTACAGCTGGTTCATGGGTGCTGCGGCATGTTCTGGGTGCTTATTCAGACTCCGCTCAAGTGTTGAGCTTGTTGGGAAATTTTGGGTGTTTGTTTATTTGATCGGAAAGTTTAACATCGTTTAATTATCTGAGATTGTGATACAATAATTGCAATCTAAACTAATTAGTTATGTGATAAGTAATTAGTTGCGTGCAAGTTTAACATTTCGGTCTCTGGTGAAATCGGGAATCTTGTTGAATTACCCGACTTCTTTTGAAAAGTGTTTTCATAGTTGAGACCTAAATGTAAGATTTTCATTGTTAGGCATGAAATCCAGAATATGTGATATTCCGGGTTTATGATGTCTAAGGGCAGCAACGATTACAATGGTTGTAGTTTTTCACTTTCTTTTCTGCGACCATAAGTGTAATATGTGGTGTATCGCCGGTTTCGTTGCTATATGTCAACGACAATTAGGATACGCATATTTACTTACGTTGATGACATGTGATGTTATGTGTTGCTGTGATATGTTATATTGGATCGTCGCTTTTGAATAGACGGGGGTTTTATGTGAAATGAGAGTTTTTTATTTTCATTCATGTAAAATTCAATGTATGTAATATTCTTTTATTGGGGTACTTCCGGGTTGAGGATGATGTCACCATTGTATATTATTTACTTTTTCGAATTAGGATAGACCCAAGGAGGAGAGCACAAGTAACCGGGTTCTAGGGTTCAGTGGGAGGCCATCTCGAGGAGTCGAAACCGGGTCTCCTAACCCTGGAATTGGTAGGGTTGCTTTCCGCTCTCGTAGGGGTCTAGGGATGTGGGTTTGGCTATTCATCGCGACCGTGGAATCCACGTTTTTTATTGGCTTAATTAAAACACGGAATTCCTAGTATATCCAATATTTCATATGTGTTCTTCTGTTGCTGATATTCTGTGATGTGATGACTTTATATGCTGAGACGAATGCCTATATTATATATATAATATATAATAACTATTGCTGCTTTCGTTTCTTATGTGATGCTTGGGAAGCATATTTGATGGGACATCATTAATGAGATTAATAAAAGAAAAAGAAACCTAAAGGTGTTGTAGAAACTTGTTTTAAAAACTGGTAGCTCTAGTTCTTGCTTTGCATAGCGGTATTCCTTGTAGAATATCCAGCACCTTAAACGATAAGGAAAGTGCCGAGATCCCTTCACCGGGAGTGACCTCTTTAGCGAAACTAGCAGATGCTACAACCCACTCATTTTTTTTTGACTGCTTCTATAGTTTTTGCATTGCATAGTGATATTTATGAAACATCCTACCCCTTATTCGATAAGGAAAGAGCCGAGATCCCTTCACCGAGAGTGACCTCTTTAGGGAAACTAGTAAAAGCCTAAAAACACTCCTTTTCAAAATCACCCGATTCTATAATGATATTAAGTTCATTACGCAAAAGGTTTTCTTAAAAACCTGTCGTAGCCCTCCGTCATTTCAGATAAGTAATAGTTAGTATTCGTGCTGCGTTTGTTGACCTATGTCAAGGCGTAATGTGCGGTAGCTGATTAGTTCTTATCTACAAAGCATATGATGCGATTGGATTAGGGTAGTCGTACGACCTTATTGACCTCTGTCAAGGGTTGTGCGGGTGGGTTTAATTCAATCATGAAATGGTGGGTTAAACTTGACTAGCAGCCTATGGTTTGTTGACCTCTGTCAAGGTCATAGGACGCTTGGGGCAAAAGATTATTGGGAATTTTAAGTGTTGAAATTTGCAATGAGATTTCATACCTTCTATGAGATAGTTGGATCCCGATACCCACTGCGAGTAAGAGTTACTCCTGGGAGAGTTTTACATATTATAATTAGCCGATCAAGTAGGTGTCTAGAAAGGTGTTAACGGGATTACGCCCCTGGGAAAATGATGTTTATTTCAATTAGGTCCCTGCAAAACCATGAGGAACCTCCCTCAAAGTAACGACACTAGCCTGGCCGAAAGATTGGTGAACTTGTAGTGTGTAATTAATCCCGGCTAATCTTACCTTTTAGGGTTTGAAGGAAGATTTGATAAAAACAGTGGGAGCCATCCTGATTAGATAAAATAATAACCAATCTGATCTTGCAAGAGCGCACGCAGAGTGTTTTCTTCTCTCTCTCTCTCTCTCTCTCTCTCTCCCCCTCTCCTGGTAGCGACCATGTCACGCCATAATCAAGATAATAATATGGATGCATTGACCGAACCTTCTTATTATACTGTGCTAAGGAACGTTGGTTTTGCTCTATCTTATAACTGTTATAAGTCCAAGCAGGAAATAGAGGAATATCCGGATTCCCATGCCACCCAATCAAAGAAAGTGCATGTTGATGCATCTTCTTCGGGTGTGTTCATTACCGAGAACTGTTTCTCAGTATTCTCTACATCCTGGGTATATGATACCGGATCAGGATCCCGTATATGTAATATGTTACATGGGCTACAGATAGGTAGAGAACTAGGAATAGGGTGATATATCTCTAAGTGTTAGAGAATGGTGCAATTGTTGCAGCCAAGTCAGTTGGCAAATATCACCTTGCATTAATACAGTGATTCTGAACAAATGTTAATAGATACCGAACCTGATACAACATTACATCAGTTTCTTTATTAAGTTAATAAAGGATGTAATTCTGTATTGGAGGATAATGTTGTGAACATTTTCCTGAATCAAGAGTTGATTGGATCTGGAACGTTATATAATAGCATATACGTTCAAAATCAAACCATAGTTCAAAGTATACAGAACACACACAAAAGGGGTAGTTCAGAAATGAACGAATCCTTCTTATGGCATTATAGACTGGGTCATATCAATGCGACACGACCAGCTAAGTTACATAAGGATGAATATGAGAATTTGTTCGAATTTTCATTTTATGCTACTTTCCAGTCTTGTCTCAGAGGTAAAATGAAAAATACCCCGTTTACTGGAAATAGAGAAAGAGTTACTGAACTCTTGGGATGGATACATGATGATATATATAGTCCTATGTCTACAAATGCCAAAGTTGGTTCTTCGTACTTCGTTATATTCACTGATCATCTCTCAGGATTCGGACATATGTTCTTGTTGAAACACAAGTCTGAAACTTTTGAGAAATTCAAGGAATATAAGCTTGAAGTTGAAGAACCAGACGGGTAGAAGTATTAAGTCATTCGATGAGATCGATGAGGAGAATACTTGGGCATGGAGTTCCTGGATTATTTAAAAGGGTAATGTGATTCTCTCTCATCTTACTCCTTCGTATACACTACAACACAACGGTGTATCGGGGCGGAGGTATCGTAGCCTATGAGATATGGTGCGCTCTGTGATGAGTAATGCTGAGTTACCTGTTTCCTTTTGGGTGTTATGCACTTGAGAAGCTTCATACCTATTGAATGGGTTTCCATCAAAATCAGTGTCTGCCACTCCATATGAGATATGGTATGGGAAGAGACCATGTCTTAAATGAGTTAAGATATGGAATTGTCTGGCCTATGTTGAAAGGCAGATTCCGGACAAGCTCGAGGCAAGGTCAGTTCTGTATGTTTGTCAGGATATCCCAAACATTTGCGAGGGTATATCTTCTACCTAACTGAGGAGCAAAAGGTGTTTTGTTTCTCAACATGCCACCTTTTTAGAAAAGGAATTTCTTGTGAAGAATTTTGTGGTCATGAGGTAGGACTGGAAGGAGTTCCAGCTAGACAAACTAACAGTTGATGATTTGGTGAAACCAAAGGATTCAATAGTCTCCAACGAGCCTCAGCCTCTCCGCGAATTTGGTAGGGTTTCTCATCCACTTATGAAATACTACGGTCTTCTCGGTGTCAGTGGGAGTGAAGATTGCATCATGGTAGATGATGGCCTAACTAGGTTCAGGCAGGCCATCACGAGTGGCGAATCTATGAAAAGGCTGGATGCTATGCGATCAAAAATGGAATCCATGTACACCAACAAAGTATGACTTTGCATGTTGCACTTGAAGGTGTAAAACCCATTGGGAGCAAATGGATCTTGAGAAGATTCTTGGTGTAGATGGAAAAGTTGAGACTTTCAGAGCTATACTTAAGTCCATCAGGATCAATGCGCGCATCGCAGAGTTGGAACATCTGTTTTGATGTGCCAATCAAAGAGTTTAACTTCATCAAAAGGTAGATGAACCTTGTATATACAAGAAGGTTGTAGAGAGTAAGGTTGTCCTCTACGTATTGTACGCAGATGACATAATCTTAATAAGAAATGGTTTCCTATGCTACCTTCGGTCAAGATCCTCTTATCACGAGGATTTTCCATGGAAGATCTGGATGATACCTGCTACATCTACTGGATTATGATCTATGGTGATAGATCTAAATGGATGTTGGGAGTGTCCCAAATCCAGGTACATTAACACCATATTAAAGGGGTTTAGTATGGAAGATTCTAAGCGTGGTGGTTCGCCCACTTACTCATGGATCACTCTCTCCAAAAGGACGTCTTCCGAGACTGATTTTGAGAGAGCTCACGGGAAAGGGATACCCTATGCTTCAGCAGTAGGCTCTATCATGTATATGATGTTATATACCAGACCAGATGTAGATGACTCACTAGGTGTAGTGATCAGGAATCAATCGGACCTTGGGAGAATCATTGGACAGCTGTGGAGGACATTCTTAAGTACTTGAGAAGCACTAGATGAATGTTCTTGGTTCGAGCTTCCAGAGTGATAAGACCGACTGAAATTCAGTCACAGGCAATGTCATTACTCTTAGTGGAGGGACGGTATGCTGGAAGAGTTCCAAGCTAGATACCGTGGCATACTAGACGATAAAGGCTAGATACATCGCTACCAACGATGCTACAAAAGAGGTTGTCTGGACATTTATTGTTCATGAGATGAACATGGTTCCTACCATTGAGCATCCAGTAATTGTTATTGTGACAGCAATGGAGTTGTGGCTTTGGCCTTGGAACGCAAGTCCCATCAGCGTTCCAGACATATTCTGAGGCACTATCACCTGATCAGGGAGATGGCTGATCTTCAAGGGATCGAGGTCAGGAGAGTAGACACAAAGGCCTTACACTAGAGAGAGTTCTATAGGACGTTGAGTATGAGATACTGCAACAAATGGCCATAGTGCAAGTTGGAGATTGTTAGTTATATGTATGCCATAAAGGCCATTACTGTACATGTGATGTATATTGTAGTGGATGCTTGGACATATATAGGGAGGACTTTCGTGCTCAGCAAGATAGTATGCTATCTGGTTGCACTTTATCTTAACATGTACACTTATTGTCTCTCTATTAAATGTTGATAAAACCCTTAGGATGAGTACTTGACTACAAGGATTATGATGCAAATCATACTAGTGAGGACATGGTGGTCAGTAAGTACATCCTTAGATTGTTCCTAGTCAAGGGAGTATCGAGACAGGGCATCCATACTCTAGAGTAGACTAGCGTATACGCTTCTCGACCCATATGATAGGCGATAGATGATCCTATATTCATTGGTGTTTGACATCAGAGATGGTATGCATGTGCTCAGTGGAGACTGGGTACACTGGACGGACTCGCCGAGAACTCCTAGATGGTATTATACCTATCGTCAGATAGCAGTTCTCTGGTGACACTGGTAAAGGTTAGTCTGTCGACCCGAGATCGTCATAGAGTCTTGTGTGATTCCCACTATGCTTTGATTTCCACCATACCATGGTCAAGAGATCATGCAAAAAGATGGTTTTTGGGCATAGTCCCAAGTCACATGGAGGCAATGAGTGATAGGAGGGGATTCGTCTCTCCCGGTATTGGGGGTTGATGTTGCGCTGTGCTCGATTGGCTATAACAGGAAGTCCCTGGCCAGGGCTGTTATGAGATTTACTAGTAAGTGTTATCAGTAGTTTCTCGACCCTTTATGAGCCTCACATCGGCATGACTTATCAGGCTGTTGGGGTCTGACGTTTACCACCCCTAGGCTGGATATGCGGCATATCAGACGAAAGACCGGACTGTACGGTAGTGTTACTGATTGGATTTGCAGGAGTATGAGCAGGCTTGCTTGTTAATCTTCTAATCGCTCAATTCCCGGGTAGTCATTACGTTTAGCAGACCGCTTGCGGCTTGTGGGTGTTTGATATGATCATCACCTACTGCCGTCGTATTTTGACGAGTCTTTAGAGTCCTACAAAGAGGTTTCCTTGTTCATGCGAAACGAAGTAGGAGCACATATGAGATATGTGTGGCACCGAGATTAATATGTGTATGTGATACCATATTTTATTCTCGCGATATGTGACATAGGTCGGTTATATCTGATATAGCCGGGTTATCGGATCAAGTGTTGATTCGATAAGTTGTTACATCTGATATTAGTCGATTATATGTGATATAGCTGGATTATTAAATCAAGTATTGATTTAATAATTTAATGTATAATTATATATTTGATATATTACATTACATTAACTAATATTAGCTCACTTAAATATTCATTTTTCTCACTTATGATACACTTAACATATATGTGATATATATTAAATGTATTGTTTTGTTTTGCACAGAAAATATATATATATATGTGATATATATCATTGTGACATGCTAGGTTACACATGCAACATGGATGTATGAGACTTATACCATGCTAGGGTTAATGTTAGGGTTTATATTTATTATTAAGTTATTCAAATAAAGTTGAATTTGTCATGGTTGATTTTTTAGTGGAAACTTGTAGAACATTGGCTTATTCCACTTATTTTGTCATGCTTAAGATATTTATTAACCTAACAATTACCCTACACCGTGGTTTATTCTCTACAATGGTTAGTGTATGTGATATACTCACCATAGTTGCATTTCTAACCATAGGTGATATTCTTTCTTCACTTGATCTTTTTCTTCATCTCTTTCCTCAAGCTTTCTAGTTTCATGAAAAGTGATGAAAAATTGTGAGAAAAATAAATCTAAAGTAAGCAAAATTCCTACTTCATCTTCCTCTACCATAATCCATTTAGTTTAGGGTGTTTGCCTCACTAATTCATATATTAGTGAAGAGGTAGCATGGACTTGAGTCTCCTCGACGTAGATCATCTTCGGCCTCGAAGACATTGAACCCTTTCATTGTGCAAGCTCGTTCATTTCTTCAAGTGAACCCTTCCAAGAGTCCTGGAGTTCACTACATGTAGAGAAAGGACTACTACACGGCGCTATAGAAGTGAAGGACCGATCTACAAAGGTATTATTCCGCATTCACTTAAATGTAAAATGCTTACATTGTTTGATTCGTATGATTCTCTAGTTAAACAACTTATGTTTTGGGTTCATTAGCATGGCAATTTTTTAATTTGGCATGGACGATGCCGTCCGAAACCCCGTTGCTGCACTAGTGGACTCAACAATCACAATTGTCGTTGAATATAGCAATGAAAACGGTGATACACCACATATTACACTTACGGTCCAAGAAAAGAAAATGTCAAACTACAACATTTGGAATCCATAATCACCTTAGAAATCATAAACCCGAAATATCACATACTTCGGATTTCATGCCTAACTATATGAATTCCACATATTTTATCACATTCCACATATAGCTAGACGACGTTAAACATTCCGATCGAATCAACAAACACCCATAATTTCCCAAAAAGCTCAACACTTGAGCGCAGTTTAAAAATATTCAGAACATACCACAGTACCAATAGACCAACCGTAGAAAGGTCAACCCTTGCCTCACCTATGGCGCCGCGGAACTACCGCAAACCCTACGGGTTGGCGGCAGTTCTTATGGTCATATAATCGAGTTAGGGTTTTGTTCTTCTAGAGGGTCCACCGCATTACTTGCATGATATTTGAATGTTCTTTAACTCGGAAAAAATCCAACTCTTGGAAAATTTTCCGTCGAGGGTTAAAGTGGGTATTTGATATCCGTTCGAACTTTTTAACACCGTCTAAATAATCCAAAATATAGTTAGAATTACGACTACGAAACACTCCGAATTACCTTTGCATAAAGATAACATCACATGCAAATTTAGCAAAAACAAGTAACACCTAAAACACCAAAACCCAGAGACCAGAACACCGGAAAAATATGAACCAGAATAAAGCAGTTAGGGCCAGCCTGCTCGGTTTTTGGAGCCATGTGCTCGGGTCAAATCCGGTGGAATTTGTTCGTATTTGCTCAGTGTTCATATTACATCTCATGTAACATTCTCCTGTTACTTAAAAAAAATTTCGACGACTTTAAAAATTGACAGAAACTGGGTTTTAGTTTCATGTTTTTCGGAGTTGTTTCAGTTTCGTAATTCTACAAACATCGTCTAAATCTATAGCTTGGCTCTGATACCACTGTAGGATTGCTTGGCATGAAAGTAAGGTTTCGGGAGGTATCGTCCATGCCATTTTCAAAAATTTGCCATACAAAACAATCCTAACCCTAGAATCATAACTAAAGATTTAGAAAATACAATGTGTAAACAACTTTACAACTAAGTGAACTAGGAATACAACCTTTGTAGACCGGTCCTTCACTTCAATAGCTCCGTTTAGTAGTCCCTTCGCTCCAAGTAGTGATCTTGTGAACTCTAGAGTGGTTCCACAAGAAGAAAGCAACGGGCTTGCACGAAGTTTTCGAGGCCGAAGATGATCTACGTCGAGAAGACACTAACCTAAGCTACCACTTCACTAATGTAGGATTAGTGAAGCTAACACCCTAAGCTAAATTTCTAATCTAGTAGAGGATGATGAAGTAGGATTTTTGCTCACTTTAGAATTACTTCTCTCACTAATTTTATGCTCCTCTCGAAAATCTAGAGAGCTCTCTCTTGAGTATGAAGAAGATGAAGCAAATAATAGATGAAAGAGTGAATGGCAACCATGGGTGAGAAAATATCTAATATAACTCATGTAGAGACTTAACCATGGGTTTAGATAATGGTTGGGTTAATAAATATTTAGTGTAAGAAAAAACTAGTGGACTAAGTCAATGGGACTCCAAGTTTCTACAAGCTTCATGCCATGTGACCAATTTCCCACTAATAATCGATTTACTCTAAATAAATAAACCCTTCATTATCATTAGCTTGGTGTAAGTCTCATACACCCATGTTGCATGTGGCATTAAGCATGACCCAAAAAGAAAACACAATTAACATATATCACATATATATTAAGTGTGCACATGTGAGAAAAAGAAATGCTTAAGTGTGCTAATAATAGTTAATGTAAATTAATATATCAAATATACAATTATAGATTAAATCATTAAATCAACACTTTATTTAATAATCCGGCTATATCTCATATGACCGACTAATATTATTTCGTGAGAATAGAATACGGTATCACATACTGGTATTAATCTCGGTCCCGCACATATCACATATGTGCTCCTACTTCGTTTTTCTTGAGTCAGCGAAACCAATGTGTAGGACTCTAAAGACTCGTCAATACGCCGACGGAAGGTGATGATCACATCAAGCACCCACAAGCCGTCAGCGGTACTAGATGGACATAACGGCTACCCGGGTATTGAGCGATCAGAAGGTCAACAAGCAAGCCTGCTCCTACTCCGGAAAAGCCTGTCAGTAACACTACCGTACAGCCCGGTCTCTTCGTCTGATATGTCGCATATAAAGTCTATGGGTGGTAAAACGCCAGACCCAAATAACCGATAAGTCGTGTCGATGTGAGGCTCATAACGGGTTGAGAAACTACTGATAACTCTTACTAGTAAATCTCCATATCAGCCCTGGCCAGGGACTTCCAGTTATAGCCAATCGAACACAGCGCAACATCAACTCCCAATACCGGGATAGACGAAACCCCTCATATCGCTCATTGCCTCCATGTGATTCGGGATTGTACCTAAAAGCCACCGTTTTGCACGTTCTCGTGAATGTGGTAAGGTGGAAATCAAAGCACAGTGGGAATCAGACAAGGCTCTATGACAATCTCGGGTCTACAGACTAACCTGTACCAGTGTCACCAGAGAACTTCTATCTGACGATAGGTATAATACCAGCTAGGAGTTCTCGGCGTGTCCGTTCAGTGTACCCAGTCTCCTCCGAGCACCCGTATACCATCTTTGATGTCAAACACCAATGGATGTGGGATCATCCATCGCCCATCATATGGGTCAAGATGCGTATACGCTAGTCTACTCTGGAATATCGATGCCATGTCTCGATACACCATCGACTAGGAACAATTTTAGGGTGTACTTATGGACTACCCTTAGCCCCACTAGTATGATCTCCATCATAGTCCTGGTAGTCAAGTACACATCCTAAGGGCTTTATCAACATGTGAGAGCAAGACATCATCACTTATACAAGTCAACATGTTAAGACAAAGAGCAACCAGATACTATCATGTCGTGCAAGAAAGTCTTCTCTCTATATATCCAAGTATCCACTATAATATACATCACATGTAAAATAATGGCCTCTATGGCATACATATAACTAACAAACCTATCATACAGGATCTATTCGGAAACCCTAACTAGCTAAACACTTAGAGGTTTTAAACTACTTTGAAAGAGTTTTATACCTCCTAAATACAAGTCCTTCGGGTCTTCTTCTCCTTTGCTTGATCTCCTCGAAGGTGCGGACGTTTCCTCGGTCGTCGGCCTCCTCGTGTCGAAGACGATCCACCCAAGAGTCTAAGATTCAAGCTCCAATTTCAAAACCGAGGCAACTAAAGTACCTAGTTCACTAATCTAGGTAGCTTAGCAGATGTAGAGAGTTAATTGGAGTATTTTATCTCAAATGATTCTAGGATTCACAACACATGTGAGGGTTAGGGTTTTAGGAATAAGGAGGAGAACAATGGACAGAGAATGAAAAAACATAAACGAGCAAGTGTTGTGGCTAGTGAAGAATGGCTCATTCTTTTCTCACAATCAAGCATGCATTATTTTCCATAGAAAATTCTAGCCATGCTTGAAAAGTGAGAGCAATAAACTAATGAATTAGCCATGCTTCACCCATGCCATAAATATCTCCATTTTCTACCTCATTAATCTATTTCCAAAAATAGATTAAACCAAAAAGAGGTGTCCCCTTCTAGAAGCATCTCTTGTAAAATTACAAGAATGCCCTCACCGTATATACATACCCATATTCGTACTCCAAAAAATACGAATACAAAGAGATAAAAATAATCCAATAATATAATACTAGAATCCGTCTTAATCCTAAGCCCACTAGTATTATCCATCCGAACAATATTCGTGCATCTAGTACACGTATATGATTAGAACCCAGCACGTAAAACCATACGGCCTTTGCATCGTTTTGCCTGAACCAGGGAAACTCTCTGTGTGGGACTCTAAATACTCGACATTATGGTGGCAATGAGTTTAAGCACAAGTCCATCAGCAGCACTAGCTGTACGTAACGGCTGCCCAGGTACCTGACGAAAAGAAGGCCGACGAGCGAACTCATCCGAGCCTCTATTGAGCCTATCCGTGAAAATCTCTGTACAGTCCGGTCTGTTCGTCTAAGAGTATTGCATATCGGGCCTAGGGTGTGGTAAACGTCAGACCCCTAATAGAGCAATAAGTCAATCCCGTTGTAGAGCCTAATACACCCTGAGAAACTACTAGTGTACCTACCAGTAAATCTCAGTTGCCCTGGCCAGGGACTTTGTGTATTGACTAACCAAACATAGGGCGATATCAACTCTTAATATCGGGAGAGACGAATCCCTTCTAACCCCTACTTCCTCACAGTGCTTCGGGACTACACCCAACCACTACCTGTTTTCACGACTCATTTGAGCCGTGGTAGGGTAGTAATCTAAGTACAGTGGGAACGCACTCGAGACGAATAGTGATGTCAAGTCAATGGACTAACCTGTACTCATGTCACCGGGGAACTGCTAACTAACGATAGGTATAATACCAACCAACAGTTCCCAGTGAGTCCGTCCAGTGTAACTCACCCAATAAGCACCTGTATACTATCTCTGGTACCGTATACCAATAGCTGTGGGACAGGCCACCTCCCCTGATAAGCATAATAAGCGTATACACTAGTCTACTCTGGAGTATAGATGCCTTGTCTCAATAATCCTATGACTAAGGACAAGCTTAAGGATATGCTTATAGACTACCCAGCCCCCACTAGTATGACTGCCATCACAATATTGGTAGTCAAGCAAAGATCATAAGGGCTCCATCAATATGTATTAGCTATATGCTAAAAGAAACATATACACATATTAAGATAAAATCAAACCAGATAGCATGCTATCATATTGAGCAAGACTGTTATTATATCTGTGTATATCCTAAACTTCCAAAATGTAATATACAATCCAATATTATAAAATAATGGCCTCTAGGGTATATATCACTCACAATCTCCCACTTGCACTAAGGCCATGTATTGGCATATCGCAGACCTACCATCTCGAATAGCCTCTCGAACTGCGTCTAAGGGATAGCCTTTGTGAGTGGATCTGCAGTGTTATTCTCCGTGTCTACTCTCCACACCTCGATCTCCCGGCGATCCACAATCTCCCTAATCATGTGATACCGCCTTAAGATATGTCTGGACTTCTGATGGGACCTTGGTTCCTTATTTAAAACTATAGCCTCGTTGTTATCACAATACAAAGATATTGGATCGACAATGGATGGAACCACTTGAAGTTCAGTAACGAACTTCCTCATATAGACTTCTTCTTTCACGGAATCACATGCAGTGATATACTCTGCCTCCATCATTGAGTCAGCAACGGAATCCTTCTTAGTGCTATTTGATTGATACGAATTCTTGTTGTGTAGTTGGAAAATTGTATAGAAGTCGCAACCAAAAATTATTTGACCGCAATTAATAACGGTGTCGATTGTAGCGCGTTAGTAAGTGCGGATAGTCCACAGGGAAAGTGTAATCGTTCGTATTTCAAATTAGATGAGTCGAAAATTTAAAGAAAAGAAAAGAAACAATTCATGATTTAAAGAATTGAAGTTCAAGAATTAGTAAAATCTAGTCTAAATCAAGAAACAATAAAATCAAGAATTGAGAATTTGTGATGATTTCCAAATCAAATATCAAGAATCGAAGTGAGGCTCGTAGGAATCGATCGGATCTATAGATGTGATGAAATCTAGCGATCACGTATTCTTATCCATCGATGAATTGATACTAGATCGATGATGATCAACGAGAATTAGGGATTGTGAAACTAGGGTTTCATCATCTATCCCTTGTTCCTTCGTCGATATCATTCACATTCTAACCTCTTGTAAATTCAAGAATAGATCGTGGATCCCTAATTTCGAGTGATCACAATCAAGAAAGCATCGCAATGAAACTAGGTCATCGATTCTTCAATTTTCTAGGGTTTACAAAACTCGTAGGACTTAAGAATCGTTTTAAGATTTTTTACATCATCATTCTATTGATCGTCTCGACTCCTTTACGAGCGGAGTTTTACTCAAACATCACAACAAGAACCACAATCACAAATTGAGATCGAATCATGATGCAAGAATTTAAAGAAAGCAAGATTAAAGAATTTCACATTTTAGTTATCAACAATTCCGTTACAATTCGCTCAAGAACTACAATTAGGAATGAACTCGATCATCGATTTGTCTTCGCTCGTCTCCTTAAGTCGCGGATCGGCTTGGATCACTTGCTCGATTAAATATCGGCTCCGCTCCTAAAAGGTTGAAGGCTTCTCGCTTGATTTGGTACTCGGGATCTTGAATTTGGCTTTGGAATTTGGATTAGGGTTAGGGTTTTGAGGCACAAGTTGTGTCACTCAACTTGTGGGTGGAAGATGAAGAGAGAAGAAGAAGAGCTTGTTCAAATTTCAACAACCTTTCAACAACTAGATCTAGGTTCCCTTTTATAGACCTCCTAACCCTAGATCTAGGATTTCAAATTTCAAATTTCCCTCCAAAAGTTTGTTAGCTAGAGAGGCTTCTAGAAGTAGTTTGTTGGAGGGATGCTTCTAGAACTAGGTTGTTAGTTGGCTTGCTTTGGAAGCTTGGAGCGTAATCATGATTAGCTTGCTTAATGATCCTTGCTGATCTGGAGAAGCTTCTGGAGTTCTGTAGAAATTGCCATAGTTTTCTGAGATGTAGGAACTGAAAGAGGAGTACTGCAGTGAAAATGAAGTGATGATGTGCAAGGCTGCCGCGGATCCACGGCACATGCCTGCTCCGGCCGTGGATCCGCGGTCACTTGAGGGCATCAGTGTGTGGGATTCTGTGTACTGCTTCTTCTTTACTTAGTGGTATTTTCCTGATGTGCTGAATCTTGTAGTTTGTCCTTGATCACTGCCAGATCTCTAGCCTTTGAGTTGGCGTATTTTATCAGCATTATTTTCACAATTTTGGCTCAGTTTCTGGAATTTCCTGCACAGACTTCGAAACAAGTGTTGCGCTATACAAGGATGATGCGATGCCATGAAAAACAGTCAATTTCCCAAAAAATACCGGTTTTAGAGTATAACACATGTGATCTGGTCTTTTATTATTGTTTTGCTAATATGTGTAATATGCAAACCGAACACTTTTTGATGAATGCAAAAGATAGGGAAATTGACGTGTGAAAAATACATTATTTTTGACTGATCAAATTCCCCCAAACTTATTTTCGGTCGTTTCGAGCGAACTGTTTTATTAAAAAGAGAAGGAGAAAATAAAGAAAGAGAAAAACTAACTGCACACTTTCGTAGGCAACACGATTGCACTGAGCACGTGTAACAAGCCTTTAAACCTCTAGGTGTCCCAAGTAGGAGGAGTGTTGTCTCCTGAGGGTTTTAAGCGGATTGCACCCACAAAATCCAATAATAAAAGGAAGACCGTGAAAGGTACATTTAAAGATAAGAATTGTAAAAGAAAAGCTTTGAAAATTAGAGTTTCCAACTATACTAGCTTTTCGGTTGTCATGAGACCTATCTTAATAGTCATGAAAAGATGTCAGAAATCACATAACCCCTAAATAAAACATCGTCCTATTCTTCATTCCTATCTTTTTCCAAACATCGATCATATAACCCTACGTGTGTGTAATATACATCCCTACACCCGGAGAATTCAATTCAAGCTATCATACTCTTGTCCATCTGCCTCAGTACTTTTTAATTAATGAATATTTAGATTTCTTCACACATTTTCATGCGACCGTTAATACTTCTTGAGGTACTAACTGACCGATTACTCATGTGCTTGCTTATACGGTGTATTTCCTCGTCTTGAACGACCTAAGGCTTAGCAGTGACTCCCAGACCAGTTGGCCTTAGGGCACTAGGAGAAGAGGCACCCTCGCTATATTTTTTTTATTGCTGCCTTGGCGATAACAAAACCAGTGTTCATTTCTTTCTTCACCATTTTATATTTTATTCATATATTTTTTATTTCCTTCATACATCGGCTTTTAGACAATAGCATTTCAAGGTATTCTCTACTATCCCGAGTTTCAAGACGTGTGTAAGTGCGAATAGTAGGGTATCAACGTTCAAAATGTTTGGCTTCTAGAATAGGAACTATTTTTTAGACTTATTTTTATCCTCAGATTTGTGACTTCCTTCATCTTACTAACCCTTGGGACAACGGCTCATAACTACTTATTACTAGTTTGTTTAAGAAAACTTCTAATTTTCTTGGTTTTCTTAAATTTTTCTAATCTTTTGGATGTAATTTTTCACTATCTAATCTTTTATTATCTTATTTATGTAAAATATATTTTTATCTTTTTTTTGAAATTTTTTAAATTTTTATAGGTTTTGAAAAAAAATGTTTTGTGCTTATGCAAAGTATGATGCAAATGATGCGAAAATAAGCACAAACCTCCCCCAAACTTGTTTTCAACAGTGTCCTCACTGTTGCCTTCTGCTAAATCTCGAAAACCTGTAAGCCTGGGAGGAAATTTATTAATGAGGGCAAAATATTTAAGTGAAAATCCTCCCCCAAGTTTATTCTTGGCTCACAATTTTATGTAAAAATTCTATTTTCAAGAGCCAGATTATACCCCCCGAGCTTGAGTTAAGCAATGTTAATCTTTGAAAATCACATGAGGGGGTCAAGAATAATTGGTCGATGCCAAGCTTTGCAAAGACCGAAAGTTAACACCAACCATTCGAAAATTTTATCAATGCAGTGCTCAGGTTGGTGGAAGAAAAAGTGGGGAAAGGGTAAGTGGTGGAATAGAATGTGTGTGCGTCTCATTTTGGAGAGACGATGCATTGAATGTGCTGGATTACTCGCATTCTTTTTACAGTTCAGAAGAAGGGGTGGAGGGTCAATTTCATTGATTTGTTGTGGATCCATCTCAACACCCGTGTCATTCAAAAATGCGAGTTCTTCAGCGAAGATCTCCTCAAAAGTTTCATCAATACCCCGGAGAATAATGTCTTCACAAAGCGCGGGGTGATCTTCAGACTCTAACAACAGTTCATAATCAGTGTCAGTTGTTGACCCGGACATCTCGGTGGAAGAGTCCGTATGTGTATGATACATAGTTGGGTCAAACAACAACGTATGAGAAGAGTCTGGATCGGTATCATGAGGATCATCAAATTCGCTGCTGTCGACATCCATTAAGTCGACAGAACAGACCTGAGCAGTAGGTTCAGAGGGTACACTTCCCAACTTGTAAATGTTCAGCTCAATTGACCTATTCCCGAAAGATAGCGTCATAGAACCGTTACGACAGTTGATGATAGCGTTGGAAGTGGCCAAAAAGGGGCGACCTAAAATCACCGGGATTTGATTCCATGGGTTCGCTACAGGCTGTGTATCAATTACAATAAAGTCCACAAGGAATACAAATTCCCCGATTTTTATTAACACATCCTCCAGTTCACCCCTAGGTTTGGTGCTTGATCGGTCAGCCATCTGGAGAGTGCAATGGGCTAGTTTCAACTCTCCGATCCCTAGCTGCTCATATACCGAGAAAGGAAGCAGGTTAACACTTGCGCCAAGGTCTAGTAGAGTACGGGTGATGTGTTTCTCCCCAATAGATATGGAAATAGTAAGATATCCAGGATCCTTACGTTTCCTCGGTAATTGTTGGGGGAAGGCTATGTCTACTGTCTTTGCCATGAATATCTTCTTGGGCACTTCAGTCTTCCTATTTCTAGTGCACAAGTCCTTAAGAGTTTCCGCATAAGCGGGGACTTGTTGGATAGCATCTAGAAGAGGGATGTTGATGTTAACCTATTTCAAGATTTCAGTGATCTTCTCCATTTGTGGACTTGGTCTGTTTCCCCTTAACCGATTCCGGTAAGGAGCTTGGGCAATAAGATCGGGGTCCAACACTGGAGAAGATCGTGTGGGTGGAAACGATCTAAGAATAGGAGTGGGGATCGTTTTCGATGGACTAGAAGAGATGGGCTAAGGTGTCGAGCCTTGTGTGAAACGGAGAATAGGCTCGGAAGAAAATGGTCGGGTAGGCGAACTGGGGTCAGAATTAGAAGTAGAAGTGGAAGGAAAGGTCTCAGCCGGGGTATCATCGATAGATTTTTCTGTGTTATCAATCTCTTCCCCAGCCTGATTGTCAAGCACTCTTCCAGATCTCAACGTGATTTTATTCACATGATGTGAATAGCCAGGATTAGGCAAAGGTTGAGCTGAAAGTTTCCCTTTCTCTCTTGCACTCATTTCGGCTTTTAATTGTGCAATTTGTTCTCCTATGGATTTAATATTCTCATTTTGAGAGACAATGATCTTCATCAGACTATCGAAGGAAGATTGCATTTTTGCCGTCCCTTGGATGGATTGTTTCATGAAAGTATCCAAGGTTTGTGCTAGTGCAGAGGTATTATCTGTACCGGTCAATTGCAAAGAGTTTTCATGTGGTGCAAAAGTGTTGGCCGGATTTTGGAAGTTTTGTGATTGGTAGGGGTGCTGACTCAATTGAAGTGGTTGCTGTTGTGGTGGAGGAGCCCTTTGGAAATTGTTTTGGTTTAGAACCGTGTTTTGATTTTGTTGTTGGTTCCAAGCAAAGTTAGGGTGATTCCTCCAACCCTGATTATATATGGAAGAATATGGATCGTTCCTAGGTCGTTGTTGGAAAGCAGAATTGATATGCTCATGACCTTGAAACGGAGAATTTAGTGGACATTCTTTCGTCAAATGAGAAGGATCAGAACAGCATCCATATACAGTTTTGGAGAGTGACATTTGATTTAGGGCGGCGGCTAAAAATTTGTTTTCCATAGTCTCGAGTTTCTTATGTAGGGCTGAAATGTCAGCTCTAACTCCTATGGAAACATCCGATTGGTTATTGCCCCCCTAGAAGATTGACTCACACCCTCCCACTGTAAAGACTTTTCAGCGAAATCTTCTAAAAATTTCCAGGCTTCCCCATCATCTTTGGTCATGAAATTGCCTTGACACATTAATTCAAGGGTCTGTTTTGTGTTAGGATTAATGCCCTCATATATGATTTTGCACAGTTCCCATCTAGGGATTCCGTTATGTGGACATTGAACTAACAGATCCTTAAAGTGTTCAAGACATTGTGAAAATGTTTCATTTGGAAGCTGGGTGAATTGATTGATTTCGCTACGGACTCGAGCTGTTTTATGATTCGGGTAAAATTTCTTAAGGAATGCTTTGACGAATTCTTCCCAATTCGTAATGGAATGTGCGGTAGTGTTATACAGCCACTTCTCGGCTATATCGCACAAGGTAAATGGGAGAAGACGAAGACACATAGCATCCACAGAAAGCTGAGAAGTACCCATCATTGCGCATACATTTTCAAATTTGGTGATAAAGACATATGCGTCTTCAGACTTGAGACCGTGATATTTTGGTAGAAGGTTGATGTATTGGGGTTTTATTTGAAAATTGTCCCTGTTGGCTGGTGGAATGGAGAGACAGGTTGAAAGAGGACCTCGTGTAGGACAGCACCGCTCTTGAAGAGAGATGCGGGGTAGATTCTGCGCACCAACGGACGGCGACAGAGTAGTGGTAAAGAAGTTCGATGGAGAAGGATCCATCGATGTGGGTGTGGTGGTGGGTAAAGAAGAAGTAATGTAGAAATACCGGCTTTTGGGTCGATCGGTGCAACGCGGACAAGTCGGGCACTAGAATCCCGTTTCCAGCCTATCTTGTACTAAAAAGGGTTTAGTACAAGTGGCAGCGTTGATATAATTAGGGGAAATGATGTGACTGGTGTTTGTTTTGAAAAATATACGGATTTTTGAAAAAAAATGATGCGATCATAACAAATGCAACAAGCAACCCTAAAATCTAGTGGTCACCTAGGTCAAAAGTTCTAGACCGCTCCTAACTGCCAAAAGACAAGTCGCAGGATCAATCCTCCTGTAACGTTTTGAAAATCGTTTCGGTGAAATTTCAAAAAAACGGTAAAATAAGGGGGTTTTCTGTAAAAAGTCAAAATACAAATATCTTTATTATAAAATTAAATAAACATATTCTAGCTATGTAATTGCTAGTATTTGGTGTTTATTGAGCCACTGATGAAATTTCAAATTTTCTGAAATTTTTTCCGAAATTAATTATTTTAATAGTATTTTAAGTCGTCACTAATATATTTAATTAGGGAAAATTATAAATTGGAATGAGTTGAAACAAATTTTGTGCATCATAACACATTAAACAAAATTTTATCATGTGGTTTTTGAAATGAAATGGTTTGCCAAAACGGTTTAGAAAATATCGAAGAAAAATGCTTAAATAGTGAATTTAGTGTTAATGGATGTTTGCGGGTATAGTATTTATCATTTTCCATCACCCCACACCCATACCCACACTCACACACCCCCATTTTCCCTCCCCCTTGGCTGAATTCAGCAGCCCCTCTCTCTTGTCCCGACTTGTTTTGCAAAAGAAAAGAAAAGAAAAGAAAAAGGAAATGTAGAAATGAGAGTGGACTTTGACTAAGTTGACTAGATGTTATCTTTCCCCACCTCACTCTCTCTCCTCTTCCCTCAATTTCAGCCGAGCCCTCCCATTTCCTGCACCACCAACAGCCCCTCTCTCTCCCTCTCTCATTTTGCATCAAAAATTCATCAAAATACCTCAAAAATCAAGCTAAAATCCAAATCGGACTCCTACCCATTTTCTCTCATCTCCTTTAACATGGATCTTGGTGCAAGGATTTCAAATTGGAGGTCTAGATCTCAAGTTTCATCCATGGTTCATGAGGTATAAATCTTGGCCTTTTGTTTAAATTGTTGCTAAATACTTTAGTCTAGCCTAATTATACGTTTAATTATGGGTTAATTTAAAGATGTGGGTTTTCAATAGGAGGTTTAGATTAGGGTTTTGTTGTGAAATTGTGTTGTGATATATTGTACATGGTTTAGTGATGTGGATTAACATCTTAAGTTTAGTAGAAAGCTAATCTAGTTGTTAATTACAAACCATTACTTATAAAATATCCTAATTAAGTTATTTTGCTAACTAGGGTTTTTGGAAAATTGTTAAATGCGTAAGATTAAAATATAATTATGGTTTCATGTCATTATTAATATTATAATGAGTGGTTTAATGACTTTGGATCAAGCAAAACCAAGCTTAATTGTTAAATTGTGAATTTTGCTTTAAAAAGAGTTAAAATCGGTATTTTTGCAAACTAGTTTTTTTGAACATATATGCTTTGGTGAAATTAAATTATGGAAATGATTTATATGACTTATTTAAGATATTTAATAGGTATATTGGCCGCTACATTCATTTAAACGTCGAGTTTTGTATTAAAACGGGTAATTTTTGCTTGCTAGATTTTCGGAAAAATGGCTTCTAAAGAGAATTTGGGGTTTTTGTGAATTTTAACCTATTCTATATTTAAATTAGTATTCGTGAATGTGCAAGTGAGGGTACTTGGGTTTTTCTCGATGGTCGGGCGTTTGCATGCCGACGTCGAGGGTTTTTGGGTTGGTTTGTGAGAGCAACCATAGATTTTGACCTATGTGGGATTCGTGAGTCGTTTTGGTCATGAGTCGGATTTTAATGCGATACGATGCGTTATGATATGTAGGTACCCCATGTGGACTTCGAGACGACAAGCAAGCGCGTGGCGACGTCGGCACCGGCGAGCGAGGACCAGGTAAGTAGATTTATATCTACGGGGAGAAGTCGGGTGGATGGCGTATAGCACCCCCGCAGTCCGTGGTGGTGTATACGGATGCGTATACACACCAGCAATTATTATTTGTTATTTAGGATTAATAACAATGTTTAGGATGGATATTGGTGTTTTGGATTATTTTAGTGTTGCGAACCCTAGGGTAGTGTTGCACTACACATACACGCATACATACTTGCATACATTCCTATTTATATGTGCTCATGTGATTCTTTATAGTTATGTGATCACATGGGTATGCGACTATGTGTTCACATACGGATTTGAGGATGATACTTGGGATTGAGCTGAGTCGAGGAGATTTGTTTTGTGGTTGTGATAGCGGTGATATGGCAGGATTCGTACTTGAGGTACGTCGTGGTGTTATAGCGGATCTTGGGACGACGATACGGGTGAATAGTGTTATAAATAAATGGTCGTCATGTGATCGTGGTATGAGGCATGATATGCTAGGATATTGATATTAGGCCGTATAGGGCGATGTATACCCCCTTGATGATGATATGTGCTGACGATATCGGTTTGTACGAGATTGTCGATCAGTAGTCAGATCAAGAGTATATTGAGGATATTAGTATTGTACGAGACATAGGTCAGTACCCTAGACTATGATCTTGAATAAAGAGGATACCAGAGGAATGGTGTGAGGAATATGATATTGACCCGTACCCAGATTTGGGGATGCCGTACGACGGATTTACTTACGAGCTATATCTTGATGATTGATCCGCACTCTTGATTTGGGATGTCTGATTGTAGATATGGTATCGGATATGATATTATTGAGGCGGGATCACCGACTAATATATATACAGGTATGTATATGGATCGACTCAGATGTTTGGCGGTTTCCTTACCTGTAGTCTAGCTTGTTAGCTTAGCCCTTTAGTTTAGTTTAGTTGTTAGATTAGATTCGATTCTTACCTATTTCAAAAACTAACGAATCGTGGGTATTTTAAAAGACAGCCCAAGGGATCCTACGGATATTTCAAAAGACGTATCTTTTCATCAAAACACCGTAGCCCCTATTTTCAAAACCCCATGATTCATGTTATTTCAAAAGGCACTATTTGTAGGACTTATATTAGATTAATGCAGGTTAGTTACAGTTGCGTCTAGTATTCAGCTCTCGCGTATTATTGTGGTTCGCTTCGCATCGCATACTTATGTTATAATTTCTTATTGCAATGTTGATATCATATTGTTAGGACACCAGCACCATTACCGATGATGCGTATGTACCACGTACACTTACTTGCCGGCTCACACACATCTTCATCGGTAATTGCCATGTCACGTACACCTTAGAAAATATTATTGCTTGACATAGCGTACTTGCCTTATATGTTAGTTTAGACATTGTAGTTATTACCTGCTACTTCATGCATATTGTTATTCCTTGTTATGCCGCATTCATAGAGACTCATGCATATATTCACTATTTTACGTGTTTTTGAGGTTTTGGATTCGGATTTCCATGAGATTTTCTGGTATTGGAGGAAAACCGCAAAAACATAAATAAACCTTTTCTCTCTTTTAAAATAAAAAGTGCTGTTTTTCCCATGATGTATGAGTCGTCCACCATGAGTTTGCTGATGGATTTCCAGACCCGATTCGAGGAGACGGATGAACCGTTTCGGGTACATGGTGGACCCGGTAAGGTACCCCGGGGCAAAAAGCGCGTGATGATGACGATGTGAGCCTGGCAGGGGAGCACTACCTACCGGTGATTTTACCCGACGCGTCGGATATCCGGAGGATACCGTCGTGGTCTTGAGATGGATGGTAGGTGCCGGTCTAGACTGACGGCGCCCTAGATATTGTGATTGAGACATTGAGATTTCGAGATATTGAGGTACAGAGACTGTGATACAGAGATATCGAGATATTGGGATTACGTTTTATGCCGATGCTAGGTACTGTTTTATGCTGATTTCATTATGATACCTCATTTTAAAAATACAAAGGAAATCTCACTAAATTATGAAAACAGTTCTTCATTTACATGTATTCTGTTTTCATGCATTCATACCTCATTCATATGATATATTGCTACCTGAAGCACTGACACGGGCACATGAGATTACACTCGGGTTAGATATTTACCCTAACCTTGTTATAGGTTGCATGTTATATATATTGAGGATATATTATGATCATTGACCTAGGTTGCGTTATTTATGCGATTTCTATTCGTAGATGTTTTTTTCTATTCACGAGTTGGCAACTCACCCCCGTTGTGCCCCAGTTTCTTGCAGGTTTGCCGTACAGGTTTCATTACGGCTTGCGGGCATAGTTTCCTTCGGGTGATTTGCTAGTAGGTGGGTTTACTTGTATCGTACCCCCATTATATATCTTGTATATTATTATTCTGTTGTATCTAGAAGTTCCATCAACCAAACATGTATTTATTTTGAGATAGAGACCAGTGATGTTATTCCTTCGACCTTAGAGTCACGCGTTATATTTCTGCGGTTTTCTTGTGGTTTTGAGTTTCCTTTTGAATTTTGATCCTCGCCGTTGGCGTTGTATATTATATTGCTTGTGTGGTTGTGACCGTCGATTGACGAAGAGCTAGCTCCCGCTTGGGGATGCGTTTTTATTGATTTCGTATACTATTTATGTTGTATCCCGTTTGGGGGCCAGTATTTACAAAGGAGACTCTGCCGAAATTTTCAGTAAATTTTGATGTTCTTAAAAACTGCATAATTCGGCTTATGCTATTAAAACTACTTGTTTTAAATTGGTTTTCCTTCACTCTATTACTTTTCTTGGTTTGGATTTCTGGGTTTTCGGTTTACTTAGATTACGTAAGCCTCGAGACGTTTCGTAGTTTAAGTGCCGGTCATGTTCCGTACTTTCGGGACGTGACAAAGTTGGTATCAGAGCGTTAGGTTTTACCTTCGGAGCGTAGGATGACCCTTGGTTGATGGAATAGGTGACTAAGGTAGAGTGACGTACCGTAGGTATGTTCCGCGGCATATTTACGATACGCTACTCCACTTAAGAAGCCTTAGGATGTACATTTTTTTGCTCAGTATTATATTCATTCCGATCTAGCCTCATCAGTACCGGTTATGGTTTTGCTGCCACGATTACGGGCAGGGAGAGCTACAGCTAGAGTTGCGGTCAGCACGAGCTCGTCACGAACGAGGACTGACCAGGGCGAAATTTCGGCAACACACGATTGCAGAGATGTGTCTTTTTACTGTGTTTCCGTGCCACGAGCGTTTGGCGGATCGCCTTTATGAGGTTACTCGGATGTGCTGATCGACACTAGAGCATTGAGCCAATGATAGAGGCCAGCCAGATCTTGATGACCGTTGGTGTGTTGCTTATTCATGATGATCGAGGCACTGTTCAGCGTGCAGACGAGCGAGCCAGTTATTGCTGCGAACGACGAGATATTGCCCTAGATGCTGGAATTAGTGCAGAACGAGTTGTACTAAGAGATGATAGAAGGTCGCTAGTCATCGAGGATGAATGACTAGGACATGTGGATCGTTCGCCTACCCCGATGCGAGGTCATCAGATAGATTGATTCCAGCTAGAGACGACTTCACGCGGAGACGTTGGGAGTCGACAGAGACGATCGAATGTCAGAAACCTATTATTCCAAGTTTAAAGTAGTCGGAAAGACATGCAGGCAATTCTATGGTCCATCTAGAAGAATGAAACCCTAACTCGACTTAATGACCGTGTGAAAGCCTTTGAACCTTCGGGTTTGCGGCAGTTCTACGGCGCCATTAGTGAGGCTTGGGTTTGCCCTTCTATGGCTGGACCACCGATGCTGTGGTATATACTCGATACTATTAAACTGTGTCCAAGAGGTTGAGCTCTTGGGGGATTATGAGGTTTTGACGACTCGATCGGATGACTCGACTTAATTCGGATGCTGGGTGGTGAGATGCATTTCTTGGGAGACTCCCGATACGAGGATAGCCGTTGGAGCTCAGTCCATGTAGCCACGATGAGATGATTCCGAAGCAGTCGACATTAGAGAAAGTGAAGTAAAGAGGGCCGCACAAGATCTGGATAAGACGACGTTCCACTCCGCCGACATCAGAGATGCGATACGCATGCCGAGGCAGAGTACTGGATATACCTTCCAGAAGGAGTCGCGATGGGTATGCAGCCGTTCCGGAGCAAGATGCAGATATAGGAAAGGACGATGACTTCCGGACAGTTGGCAGAGACGAGACATGGAAGAGACCGTGAGCAGGATTCCTTCCAGGACACTGCTGCAATGATACTTGCACCCAGGATCAGATGTGTCACGTACATTCAGAGAGCCAGAGGCCGACGCCAGTGATATGCTGTCTTACGAGTGGTCGCGATGATTGACCGGGAGATGACAAGAGGCGTGCCAGAACGGGATCATCCCCGTTAGCACACCTAACAAGGCCGATGAGCCGATGGACCGAGAGATTGGTAATTCCCAGTGAAGACCTTGACACAGGAGTGGTCATTGTTCCGCACACCAGCAGGCCAGAGTTCATGATCATCGACGAGACGTCCCATTAGTGACCGCGACAGTTGGCCCGAGATTCTTAGAGGATGCGCTTGAGCGGTACTATGCCGCCATTATTGATTTCGATGTTTTGGGTGATTTATTCGAATGATTTGATTTTGATGATTGAGGATTTACGATCTTTGCACAGTGTTGCACTTGATATCATTTTCGTGCTTGGGTTTCACATGTTTATGATTTTACGGTTTTAGACATTTGAGTTGATTTTGTGCGTATGCACGCACACGATTTGGTTCCTGCACTATGTATAGTTTATATATGCTTGCAGTGCAGTGATATGCCTTTTGTGCACTTAGATGCATTGGACTTTGATTTCGATGGTGATGTTCGATATTTGTTTTGTGCACCTTGTGCACCTAATTTGATTTTGCGCATGTTCGGCACTTGATATTGGATTTCATGATTTCGTGCACGATGGATGCACCTGATTTGGATTTTCGTGCATGTTGGGCGCATGTTTTGAAGTGTGATTTTGGTGCACACCAGATTCACTAAATCGAGATTTTTCGTGCATGTCAGATGCACCTGATTTTGCTGTCAGGCACACATGTTGCCTACGACTGATGTTTCGTGCACACCCGATGCACTTAGATGTTGTTTCTGTGCATATGTATGGCACATATTTGGATTTTGATTTCCGTGCGCACAAGACGCACGTAGTATGCATACGCATATTTTGGGATTGATTTTTCTTATAGAGCAGTACGTTTTTATGATATTGCTATGTGTTTTTGTACTGAGCATGACTAGTCAGAGGACAGTACCTGAATATATTTTACATGTATAGTTTCGAGTTATATCATATTGATTTTGCTTTGGATTTGGTATAGATGTCTTCCCCATGACTCCGATGATTGCGGGTTGCTTGACGGAGTTCTGATTTGAGTTATATGCTCATTTTTCATGCGCATGCGTTGCGCTACGATTTGTTTTATGTATTTATGATTTCGGAGCCCCGGCGATTTGATGGTTTTGGCTGAAATATTTGAGTATTTGGGGGAAGTTTTAATTTAAATTCGGGGACCGAATTTCTTTAAGGGGGGAAGATAGTAACGTTTTGAAAATCGTTTCGGTGAAATTTCAAAAAAATGGTAAAATAAGGGGGTTTTCTGTAAAAAGTCAAAATACAAATATCTTTATTATAAAACTAAATATACATATTCTAGCTATGTAATTGCTAGTATTTGGTGTTTATTGAGCCACTAATGAAATTTCAAATTTTCTGAAAAATTTTCCGAAATTAATTATTTTAATAGTATTTTAAGCCGTCACTAATATATTTAATTAGGGAAAATTACAAATTGGAATGAGTTGAAACAAATTTTGTGCATCATAACACATTAAACAAAATTTTATCATGTGATTTTTGAAATGAAATGGTTTGCCAAAACGGTTTAGAAAATATCGAAGAAAAAGGCTTAAATAGTGAATTTAGTGTTAATGGATGTTTGGGGGTATAGTATTTATCATTTTCCATCACCCCACACCCATACCTACACTCACACACCCCCATTTTCCCTCCCCCTTAGCTGAATTCAGCAGCCCCCCTCTCTTGTCCCCACTTGTTTTGCAAAAGAAAAGAAAAGAAAAGAAAAAGGAAATGTAGAAATGAGAGTGGACTTTGACTAGGTTGACTAGATTTTATCTTTCCCCACCTCACTCTCTCTCCTATTCCCTCAATTTCAGCCGAGCCCTCCCATTTCCTGCACCACCAACAGCCCCTCTCTCTCCCTCTCTCATTTTGCCTCAAAAATTCATCAAAATACCTCAAAAATCAAGCTAAAATCCAAATCCGACTCCTACCCATTGTCTCTCATCTCCTTTAGCATGGATCTTGGTGCAAGGATTTCAAATTGGAGGTCTAGATCTCAAGTTTCATCCATGGTTCATGAGGTATAAATCTTGGCCTTTTGTTTAAATTGTTGCTAAATACTTTAGTCTAGCCTAATTATACGTTTAATTATGGGTTAATTTAAAGATGTGGGTTTTCAAGAGGAGGTTTAGATTAGGGTTTTGTTGTGAAATTGTGTTGTGATATATTGTGCATGGTTTAGTGATGTGGATTAACATCTTAGGTTTAGTAGAAAGCTAATCTAGTTGTTAATTACAAACCATTACTTATAAAATGTCCTAATTAAGTTATTTTGCTAACTAGGGTTTTTGGAAAATTGTTAAATGCTTAAGATTAAAATATAATTATGGTTTCATGTCATTATTAATATTATAATGAGTGGTTTAATGACTTTGGATCATGCAAAACCAAGCTTAATTGTTAAATTGTGAATTTTGCTTTAAAAAGAGTTAAAATCGGTATTTTTGCAAACTAGTTTTTTTGAACATATATGCTTTGGTGAAATTAAATTATGGAAATGATTTATATGACTTATTTATGATATTTAATAAGTATATTGGCCGCTACATTCATTTAAACGTCGAGTTTTGTACTAAAACGGGTAATTTTTACTTGCTAGATTTTCGGAAAAATGGCTTCTAAAGTGAATTTGGGGTTTTTGTGAATTTTAACCTATTCTATATTTAAATTAGTATTCGTGAATGTGCAAATGAGGGTACTTGGGTTTTTCTCGATGGTCGGGCGTTTGCACGCCGACGTCGAGGGTTTTTGGGTTGGTTTGTGAGAGCAGCCATAGCTTTTGACCTATGTGGGATTCGTGAGTCGTTTTGGTCATGAGTCGGATTTTAATGCGATACGATGCGTTATGATATGTAGGTACCCCATGTGGACTTCGAGACGACAAGCAAGCGCGTGGCGACGTCGGCACCGGCGAGCTAGGACCAGGTGAGTAGATTTATATCTACGGGGAGAAGTCGGGTGGATGGCGTATAGCATCCCCGCAGTCCGTAGTGATGTATACGGATGCGTATACACACCAGCAATTATTATTTGTTATTTGGGATTAATAACAATATTTAGGATGGATATTGGTGTTTTCGATTATTTTAGTGTTGCGAACCCTAGGGTAGTGTTGCACTACACATACACGCATACATACTTGCATACATTCCTATTTATATGTGCTCATGGGATTCTTTATAGTTATGTGATCACATGGGTATGGGACTATGTGTTCACATACGGATTTGAGGATGATACTTGGGATTGAGCTGAGTCGAGGAGATTTGTTTTGTGGTTGTGATAGCGGTGATATGGCAGGATTCGTACTTGAGGTACGTCCTGCTGTTATAGCGGATCTTGGGACGACGATACGGGTGAATAGTGTTATAAATAAATGGTCATCATGTGATCGTGGTATGAGGCATGATATGCTAGGATATTGATATTAGGCCGTATAGGGCGATGTATACCCCCTTGATGATGATATGTGCTGACGATATCGGTTTTTTCGAGATTGTCGATCAGTAGTCAGATCATGAGTATATTAAGGATATTAGTATTGTACTAGACATAGGTCAGTACCCTAGACTATGATCTTGAATAAAGAGGATACCAGAGGAATGGTGTGAGGAATATGATATTGACCTGTACCCAGATTTGGGGATGCCGTAAGACGGATTTACGTACGAGCTATATCTTGATGATTGATCCGCACTCTTGACTTGGGTTGTCTGATTGTAGATATGGTATCGGATATGATATTATTGAGGCGGGATCACCGACTAATATATATACAGGTATGTATATGGATCGACTCAGATGTTAGGCGGTTTCCTTACCTGTAGTCCAGCTTGTTAGCTTAGCCCTTTAGTTTAGTTTAGTTGTTAGATTAGATTCGATTCTTACCTATTTCAAAAACTAACGAATCGTGGGTATTTTAAAAGACAGCCCAAGGGATCCTACGGATATTTCAAAAGACGTATCTTTTCATCAAAACACCGTAGCCCCTATTTTCAAAACCCCATGATTCATGTTATTTCAAAAGGCACCATTTGTAGGACTTATATTAGATTAATGCAGGTTAGTTACAGTTGCGTCTAGTATTCAGCTCCCGCGAATTATTGTGGTTCGCTTCGCATCGCATACTTATGTTATAATTTCTTATTGCAATGTTGATATCATATTGTTAGGACACCAGCACCATTACCGATGATGCGTATGTACCACGTACACTTACTTGCCGGCTCACACACATCTTCATCGGTAATTGCCATGTCACGTACACCTTAGAAAATATTATTGCTTGACATAGCGTACTTGCCTTATATGTTAGTTTAGACATTGTAGTTATTACCTGCTACTTCATGCATAATGTTATTCATTGTTATGCCGCATTCATGGATTCTCATGCATATATTAACTATTTTACGTGTTATTGAGGTTTTGGATTCGGATTTCCATGAGATTTTCTGGATTTGGAGGAAAACCGCAAAAACATAAATAAACCTTTTCTCTCTTTTAAAATAAAAAGTGCGGTTTTTCCCATGATGTATGAGTCGTCCACCATGAGTTTGCTGATGGATTTCGAGACCCGATTCGAGGAGACGGATGAACCGTTTCGGGTACATGGTGGACCCGGTAAGGTACCCCGGGGCAAGAAGCGCGTGATGATGACGATGTGAGCCTGGCAGGGGAGCACTACCTTACGGTGATTTTACCCAACGCGTCGGATATCTGGAGGATACCATCGTGGTCTTGATATGGATGGTAGGGGCCGGTCTGGACTAACGGCGCCCTAGATATTGTGATTGAGACATTAAGATTTCGAGATATTGAGGTACAGAGACTGTGATACAGAGATATCGAGATATTGGGATTACGTTTTGTGCCGATGCTAGGCACTGTTTTATGCTGATTTCATTATGATACCTCATTTTAAAAATACAAAGGAAATCTCACTAAATTATGAAAACAGTTCTTCATTTACATGTATTTTGTTTTCATGCATTCATACCTCATTCATATGATATATTGCTACCTGAGGCACTGACACGGGCACATGAGATTACACTCAGGTTAGATATTTACTCTAGTCTTGTTATAGGTTGCATGTTATATATATTGAGGATATATTATGATCATTGACCTAGGTTGCGTTATTTATGCGATTTCTATTCGTAGATGTTTTTTTCTATTCACGAGTTGGCAACTCACCCCCGTTGTGCCCCAGTTTCTTGCAGGTTTGCCGTACAGGTTTCATTACAGCTTGCGGGCATAGTTTCCTTCGGGTGATTTGCTAGTAGGTGGGTTTACTTGTATCGTACCCCCATTATATATCTTGTATATTATTATTCTGTTGTATCTAGAAGTTCCATCAACCAAACATGTATTTATTTTGAGATAGAGACCAGTGATGTTATTCTTTCGACCTTAGAGTCGCCCGTTATATTTCTGCGGTTTTCTTGTGGTTTTGAGTTTCCTTTTGAATTTTGATCCTCGCCGTTGGCGTTGTATATTATATTGCTTGTGTGGTTGTGACCGTCGATTAACGAAGAGCTAGCTCCCGATTGGGGATGCCTTTTTATTGATTTCGTATACTATTTATGTTGTATCCCGTTTGGGGGCCAGTATTTACAAAGGAGACTGCCGAAATTTTCAGTAAATTTTGATGTTCTTAAAAACCGCATAATTCGGCTTATGCTATTAAAACTACTTGTTTTAAATTGGTTTTCCTTCACTCTACTACTTTTCTTGGTTTGGATTTCTGGGTTTTCGGTTTACTTAGATTACGTACGCCTCGAGACGTTTCGTAGTTTAAGTGCCGGTCATGTTCCGTACTTTCGGGACGTGACACCTCCACTGTCTCTTTGTCTCTCCTGTGGCCAGGTAAATGCCAGGTAAGTAGGAAGTTCTCCACTACGTAAGTAGTGGGCCAAATTAAGTAACCACTAGCCTTCGACACACTTGCCTTAGACACCACAAAAGAAACACGGATAAGCAATGAATTACCCACGGCGTTCTTCTGTCCTAAGTGAGCGCGACGGTCCTTAGAGTCATCTCTAGATATTTTTTTAGTTAATGAGGGTAATGCGGATGCAAGTTTGTGATTTTCGGGGCTTAGGAAGGGTAATGAACTCCCCACCTAATCTGGATTTGGCCGTGCCCCTTAAATTCCGTATTAAAAATGCAAACAACCAAAAATCAAAACACGCACAATTTTTTTATTGTTTTTTGCGGCGCTGTGAATTTTGCAAAGAAACCTGCAGCAAATTGTTAATGGAGCAGATTGAGGAGGAGATAAGAAAGGTAGAAGATCACCTGAGAATTTTCGTACAGAGAGGAAGCAAACATGCCGCAGATCCGTGGCGGGAGGCTGCTATTGCCTCGGAAACGCGGTCCAATAAGGAGATCCCTGCACAAAGTTTTAGGCAAATGCTTCTGTTGCCTCCCTTAGCTCTCTGGAATATTCAGAAAAAAATTTCCCAAGCTCTACCGATTGCAGATTTCCTCGCAACAAATCACAACGAATCGTTTAGTGTTTGCGTGAATTTAGATCTAAAATTTTTGATGGAATAAACTTTTCAACTCAAATTTCAAAAAACGAACGAATTAGCGCACTATCCCCGGCAATGGCGCCATTTGATTGATACGAATTCTTGTTGTGTAGTTGGAAAATTGTATAGATGTCTTAACCAAAAATTATTTGACCGCAATCAATAATGGTGTCGATTGTAGCGCGTTAGTATGTGCAGATTGTCCATAGGGAAAGTGTAATCGTTCGTATTTCAAATTAGATGAGTCGAAAATTTAAAGAAAAGAAAAGAAACAATTCATGATTTAAAGAATTGAAGTTCAAGAATTAGTAAAATCTAGTCTAAATCAAGAAACAATAAAATCAAGAATTGAGAATTTGTGATGATTTACAAATCAAATATCAAGAATCGAAGTGAGGCTCGTAAGAATCGATCGGATATATAGATGTGATGAAATCTAGTGATTACGTATTCTTATCCATCGATGAATTGATACTAGATCGATGATAATCAACGAGAATTAGGGATTTCTTGTGAAACTAGGGTTTCATCATCTATCCCTTGTTCCTTCAACGATATCATTCACATTCTAGCCTCTAGTAAATTCAAGAATCGAACGTGGATCCCTAATTTCGAGCGGTCACAATGAAGAAAGCATCGCAACGAAACTAGGTCTTCGATTCTTCAATTTGCTAGGGTTTACAAAATTCGTAGGACTTAAGAATCGTTTTAAGATTTGTTACATCATCATTCTATTGATCGTCTCGACTCCTTTAGGAGCGGAGTTTTACTCAAACATCACAACAAGAACCATAATCACAAATTGAGATCGAATCATGATGCAAGAATTTAAAGAAAGCAAGATTAAAGAATTTCACCTTTTATTTATCAACAATTCCGTTACAATTCGCTCAAGAACTACAATGAGGAATGAACTCGATCGTCGATTTGGCTTCGCTCGTCTCCTTGAGTCGCGGATCGGCTTGGATCACTTGCTCGATTGAAGATCACCTTTTATTTATCAACAATTCCGTTACAATTCGCTCAAGAACTACAATGAAGGCTTCTCGCTTGATTTGGTACTTGGGATCTTGAATTTGGATTTGGAATTTGGATTAGGGTTAGAGTTTTGAGGCATAAGTTGTGTCACTCAACTTGTGGGTGGAAGATGAAGAGAGAAGAAGAAGAGCTTGTTCAACTTTCAACAACCTTTCAACAACTAGATCTAGGTTCCCTTTTATAGACCTCCTAACCCTAGATCTAGGATTTCAAATTTCAAATTTCCCTCCAAAAGTTTGTTAGCTAGAGAGGCTTCTAGTAGTAGTTTGTTGGAGGGATGCTTCTAGAACTAGGTTGTTAGTTGGCTTGCTTTGAAAGCTTGGAGCTTAATCATGATTAGCTTGCTTAATGATCCTTGCTGATCTGGAGAAGCTTCTGGAGTTCTGTAGAAATTGCCATAGTTTTCTGAGATGTAGGACCTGAGAGAGGAGTACTGCAGAGAAAATGAAGTGATGATGTGGCAAGGCTGCCGCGGATCCGCGGCACATGCCTGCTCCGGTCGCGGATCCGCGGTTACTTGAGGGCATCAGTGTATGGGATTCTATGTACTGTTTCTTCTTTACTTAGTGGTATTTTCCTGATGTGCTGAATCTTGTAGTTTGTCCTTGATCACTGCCAGATCTCTAGCCTTTGAGTTGGCGTATTTTATTAGCATTATTTTCACAATTTTGGCTCGGTTTCTGGAATTTCCTGCACAGACTTCGAAACAAGTGTTGCGCTATACAAAGATGATGCGATGCCATGAAAAACTGTCAATTTCCCTAAAAATGCCGGTTTTAGAGTATAACACATGTGATCTGGTCTTTTATTATTCTTTTGCTAATATGTGTATTATGCAAACCGAACACTTCTAAATGAATGCAAAAGATAGGGAAATTGACATGTTAAAAATACATTATTTTTGACTGATCACTCTTCTAATAGACCGCCCCTCCATTGAGGGTGAAGGCATAACCCGACATGGATTTGTAGTCATCCTTGTCACTCTGGTAGATGGAGTCAGTGAAGGCCTCGATCTAGAGGTCTTTAATACCATACACCAATAACATCTCCTTAGTCCTTCTCAAATACTTGAGAATGTTCTTAACTGCTATCCAGTGCTTCTCCCTAAGGTTTGACTGATACTTGCTTACCACGCTCGGTGCATAAGCAACATCTGGTATGGTACACAATATCGCATACATTATAGATCCAATCGCAGAAGAGTAGGGTATAATACTCATGCAATCCCTTTCTAAATTAGTCTTAGGAGACATCTCTTTGGAGAGGGTGATCCCGTGACAAGCCGGTAGATTACCGCACTTGGAATCTTCCATACTAAATCTTTTCGGTATGGTGTCAATGTACCTGGACAGTCAAAGTCCCAATATCCTCTTAGATCTATCATGATAGATCTGGATCCTCAGAATGTAGGAGGCAACACCCATGTCTTTCATGGAAAACTTCTGTGACAAGAATCCTTTGACTGATTGTAGCATTGCAATATCATTTCCTATCAGGAGAATATCATCCATATACCAGATGAGGAATACAACAGTTCTCGCTATGATCTTACTATAAATGCGTGGTTCATATGGATTTTTGATAAAGTCAAATTCTTTTACCGTCTCATCAAATAAGATGTTCCAACTCCGCGATGCCTATTTTAATCCATAAATGGATTTAAGCAACTTGCACACTCTTCCGCTGCTCCCACTCTCTATGATACCCTCTGGCTGATCCATATAAACACACTCTTCCAAATTTCCATTCAAAAAAGTAGTCTTTATGACCATCTACCAAATTTCATAATCATAGAAGGCAATAATGGCCAGTAGGATCCGAATGGATTTAAGCATAACCATTGGAGAAAAGGTTTCATCATAGTCCAAGCCAGGTCTTTGAAAAAAACATTTTACTACAAGTCTAGCCTTATAGGTTTCAACCTGTCCATCTGCACCAATCTTCTTTCTGAAGATCCATTTGCAGCATACGGGTTTTACCCCTTAAGGTGAAATGTCCAAAGTCCAAACTCTGTTAGTATACTTGGATTCCATTTCGGTGCGCATTGCATTCAGCAATTTTACCGAGTCTCTGCTTGTAATGGCCTGCTGGAAACTAGTTGACTCATTTCCATTGCTGATGCAATCCTCTCTATCCCTGTCTATGAGAAAACCGTAGTATCTCTCGGGCGAATGAGACTGCCTACTTTATCTGCTGAGTAGCGTAGGGATGTCTAGTTCTTTTGAAGCTTCTGGTTGCACCATGTTTTCAGTGATAGTTTGTGGTTCTGGAATTTCTTCCAGTTCTATTGCGCTCCCACTTATTTCTTTTCCATGAAATTATGTCTCCAGAAAGTAGGTATGCCGAGAAAAAAAATCCTTTTGTTCCTCTGCGTAATAGAAAAGATACCTTCTGGAGTTCCTTGGGTTTCCACAAACTTACACAGTACTGATCGTGCCTCGATCTTGTCTGCATACTGCTTTTTGACAAAAGCTAGACATCCCCATATCTTAAGATACTTAAGATAGGGTTTTTTCCCACTCCACATTTCATATGGTGTGGTAGGCACAGACTTAGTGGGAACATTGTTCAAAAGATATGCAGCAGATTCTAGTGCATAACACCAGAAGGATCGTGGTAACTCGGCGTTACTCATCATGGAACGTACCATATCTAATAAGGTGTGGTTCCGTCTTTCCGATACACCGTTGTGTTGAGGTGTGTATGGAAGAGTAACCTGAGAGAGAATTCCATTCTCTTTTAAATAATCCAGGAACAAAGCACTTAAGTATTCACCACCTCGATCAGATCGAAGTGTCTTGATAATTTTGCCTGTTTGTTTTTCCACATCATTCTTGTATTCTTGTAATTTCTCAAAATCCTCGGATTTATATTTCATCAAGAATACATGTCCATACCTTGAGAAATCATCTGTAAAAGTAATAAAGTAGGAATAACCACTTCTTGCATATGTAGACATTGGACCACACACGTCGCTGTGTATGAGTCCTAAGAGCTCGGTGGCTCATACTCCGTGTCCAGTGAATGGAGTCTTTGTCATCTTTCTTTTGAGACATTATTGACAAGTTTCATAAAACAGATATTCAAACGGATCCAAATATCCCTCTTTATGTAACTTCATCAACCGTGTTTCATTGATGTGACCTAGTCTAGAATGCCATAAGAAAGGGTGATTTAATTATTGAGACTTTCTTTTAAGTGTGTTCTGGACATTGAAAACCTGGTGTTGATTTAATATGTATATACCATTGTCTAGTGTATCCGACCCAATCAAACCATGATTAAGGTGAATGTTTACAACATTGCTTACAAATGTAAAATCATAACCTTCTTTAGATATTAAAGATACAGAGATGATATTACATGTCAAATTAGGTGTACAAAAACAGTTACGGAAAACCAAAATGTGTCCACTTGTCAATCCTAGGTGATATTCCCCTATGAAAATAACATCCACGCTCACTCCGTTAGCAACCCTGTGGGTCATATCACCTGGCTTCAAAACTCTACGGTTTCTCAGTGCCTGCAATGAATTACAGATATGAGATTCTGAACCGGTATCCAATACCCAGGATGTAGAGTTGATTGACAGACAGTTTTCAATCATAAACACACCTAAAGCCGAAGCCACACTTGCTTCAAACCCTGGTTGTTGGCTTTCCAAGCCCTGCAATCCTTCTTCCAATAGCATTTCCTATGATAATAGAAGCATTCCTCTTTCCCTACTGTCAGCCCCCAACTTTTTGCTTGCCCTTCCCCTGTACCATACTGACATCGCCTTTCGGCTTGGTCGGGGCCTTCTTCTTCTTCCCATTGGCTTTCGCCTTGGACCTAGAGGAGGAAGATTCCTCAATAAGCAGAGCGGGTGTCTTCCTGGTTTTCTTTAGGGTGCCCTCTGCACTCCTCAACAAGTTAAGGAGTTCTGGAAATGTAACTTCCTTATCTTGAATATTGAAATTCAAGATAAACAAGGCATAGGTAGAGGGGAGAGACTGTAGAATCAAGTCTGTATACAACTTGTTCTCCAACGTGATCCGAAGGTTCGCGAGCTCTTCAATATAGCTAATCATCTTAAGGATGTGGCCCCCTACAGATGACCCGATATCCAATCTCGCCTGGAACAATTTCATCGAGGTCTCGTATCATGCGATACGAAATTGCTCTCCATATAAATCATTGGTATGGAGGAAGATGGAAGCTAAGTGTCACGACCCTTAAAGTACGGAACATGACTGGCACTTAAATTACGAAACGTCTCGAGCCGTACGTAATCTAAGTAAGCCAAAACCCGGAAATCAAAACCAAAGAAGCAGTAGAGTGAAGGAAAAACCAATTTAAAGCAAGTAGTTTTAACAACAAAGGCCGAAGTATGCATTTTTAAAATCTCAAGTATTTTGTAAAAATTTCGGCAGAGTTTCCTTTGTAAATACTGGCCCCAAACGGGTACAATATGAATAGTATACGAAATGATAAAAGGCGTCCCCAAGCGGGAGCTAGCTCTTCGTCATTCGACGGTCACAACCATGCAAGCAATATAATATACTACGCTGAAGGGCGAGAATGAAAACTCAAAAGAAACTCAAAACAACATGAAAAACATAATAATACAACGCGCGACTCTAAGGTCGAAAGAATAACAAGTCCGTTCTTCCATCTCTATCAAATATACAATCTGGTTGATTGAGTTTTACTAGATACAACTGAAATAACAATATACAATGGTGGTCCTGATGCAAAAGAACCCACCTGCCAAAGCAATCACCCGGAAGGAACAGTGTGCCAGCAAAGCCGCAATGGAACCTGTACGGCAAAACCTGCAAGGAACTGTGGCACAACGGGGGTGAGTTTCCAACTCGTGAGTAGAAAACATCTACCAGCAGAAATCGCATGCATGATGCTATCCTAGGTCATATCAAGTAATATCCTCAAATAATATCCTGATCCATCTATATATACGTGCAATACCACGTGTTCGTGTCAGTGCCTCAGATAGCAACATATCAGATATATGATGTACGAATGGAAATAGAATATATCATGAGTGAGACAACTGTTTTCTTCAATCAATGAGATTTCTATATGTATATCAATCAAGTATCATCAATGAAAGCAACAGAGAAATCAGTGTTAAGCATCGAAACGAAACATAAATCTCAATATCTCAAAATCTTAGTATCTCAAATCCCAATATCTCTGGCATCCGTATCATCTGCGGGATCGGCCCGCGGGCTCCGGCAGAACGGATCAGCCTGTATCCAACTCATTGTTAGTTATATGTATGCCCTAGAGGCCATTACTGTACATTGGATGTATATTGTAGTGGATGCTGGGACATATATAGGGAGGACATTCTTGCTCGACATGATAGTATGCTATCTGGTTGAACTTTACCTTAACGTGTATACTTGGTGTCTCTCTGTTACATGTTGGTAAAGCCCCTAGGATGTGTACTTGACTACCTGGACTATGATGCGGATCATACTAGTGGGGACAGGGTAGTCCATAAGTACATCCTTCAAAGTCCCTAGTCGTGGGTATATCGAGACGGGGCATCGATATACCAGAGTAGACTAGCGTATACCTTCTCGACCCATACAGATGGGCGATGGATGATCCCACATCCATTGGTGTTTGACATCAGAGATGATATACGGGTGCTCAGTGGAGACTGGGTACACTGGACGGACTCGCCGAGAACTCCCAGATGGTATTATACCTTACGTCAGATGGCAGTTCTCTGGTGACACTGGTACAGAATAGTCTGTAGACCCGATATCGTCATAGAGTCTTGTGTGGTTCCCACTGTGCTTTGATTTCCACCTTACCACGTCCAAGAGGGCGTGCAAAACGGTGGCCTTTGGGTACAGTCCCGAATCACATGGAGGCAATGAGCGATAGGAGGGGATTCGTCTCTCCCGGTATAGGGAGTTGATGTTGCGCAGTGTTCGATTGGCTATAACCGGAAATCCCTGGCCAGGGTTGCTGAGATTTACTGGTAAGTGTTACCAGTAGTTTCTCGAACTGTTATAGACCTCATATCGACACGACTTATCGAGCTATTGGGGTCTGACGTTTACCACCCCTAGGCGAGATATGCGATATATCAGACGACGAGACCGGACTGTACGGTAAGTGTTACTGGTTGGATTCACAGGAGTGTGAGCGGGCTTGCTCGTCGATCTTCTCATCGCTCAATACCCGGGTGGCCGTTACGTTTAGCAGACCGCTTGCGGCTTGTGGGTGTTTGATATGATCATCACCTGCTGCCGGCGTATTGACGAGTCTTTAGAGTCCTACACAGAGGTTTCCTGGCTCAAGCGAAACGAAATAGGAGCGCATATGAGATATGTGCGGGACCGAGAATAATGCGTGTATGTGATACCGTATTCCATTCTCGCGATGAATGTATCGAATGGTTATATGCGATATAACCTAGTTATCGAATCAAGGATTGATTCGATAAGCCGATACATAGGATACTAGTCGGTTATATGCGATATGACCGGATCGTTAAATCAAGTGTTGATTTAATGATTTAATGTATAAATATATATTTGATATATCACTTTGCATTAACTAGTATCGGTTCACTTAAGATGGATTTTCTCACTCGGATGTGCGCATTGTATATGCGATATATTTTTGTGCACTTGTTTGTATCATATTTGATGATACATGCAAAATTGGTTAAGTGTAAAGAGAGAACCATGGTTATATGAATGGTTAGGGTTATGATTACTTATTCATTTATTTATTTATTAGTTTTGGAAAATAAAAGCATAAAGAGAAAAAACAAAATGGTTTTCTTTCATTCTTTCTTTCATGAAGCTTGTTGAAGCTTCATGAAGCTTTTGACCAAGTGACCATTTTGTCTTCTTCTTTAACCTTAACCACTCACATAAACTCTAGTTAGCTCTCTACACTTGACTATGGTTTGATTATGATAAGGATGATTATTCTTTTCTATTCTTAATAACTTATCATAATATTCATCATCTTCTTCTTCTTCAAAAAGGAAGAAAACCTAGTTTCCATCAATGGTGATTGATGAAAAAGAGTGAGAAATCCAAATCTAAAGTGAACCCACCTCCTATTTCTTCATCCTCTACCTCTTGCCAAGTAGTATAGGGTGTTTCCTTCACAAGTTTTCATGGCTTGGTGAAGGTGGAGCTTGATCTTGTGATGCCTCGACGTAGATCATCTTCGGCATCGTAGTCGATGACCAAGCCCGTCCATTCTCCGATGAAGCCGATGCTAGAGCCCGGGATCCGATGATCGCAGCGAGGAGACATCATCACGGAGCTATGGAGGTGGAGCACCGGATCTACAAAGGTTGTATTTCCGTTTACTCGTAGTTAAGTTGTTAACTAGTTTTGTTTTCGCCTAGACATCTAGTTAACGATCCGTATTAGGGTTTCTCGGCACCCGTAATTTTTGAAATTGGCATGGTTGATGCCTTGTGAGACCTCATTAGTGTGCCTAAGAACCCTACAGTGGTATCAGAGCCTAGCTAGAGCCTTAGGCGATGCGTAGACGGAGTTAGAAGTCCGATCGAACCGAAACCCTAATCTCAAAATGCTCTCTGTACATTTTCTGAAATCTGGTCTTTTTCGAAATTAAAAATATGCAGAATAATCAGCAGGAATATCTAAGAGTTACAGTGAAACACGAGTGTCCAATTCGACTTAGTTGCGGCGGAACCGCGGCAGAAGCTTGGCTTCTGCGGCGGTTCCGCGGCCAATTTGTCACATCAGGTTTTAAAATTGCACAGTAATTCCTATTTAGTAGTGCTGGTTATCCTGGAAATTTTTAATATTTATTCAAGAGTTGAATTTTCTGGGTTGTATTGGGGACTCGGTGTTTCGATCGGATTTTCAAATTTTGTCTATGTGGATTCCGGATAATTTTTGAATATGTTAAAAAGTTCGACCGGATATAAATACCCAACTTTTCCCCTGCCGGAAAATTTCCAAGTATTGGATTTTTCCGAGGTTTAAAGACGTTCTAAGTAGTGCAAGTAACGCGATGGTCACTCTAGAAGACAACAAACCTTAACTCAATTATGTGACCGTCTTGAACTGCCCTTTGAACCTTCGGGTTTGGGGCAGTACGGCGTGCCACATGTGAGGCGTTGGCTTGACCCTTCTACGGCTGGACCGTTGGTACTGAGGCACGAAGTGAATGTCTTTGAACTTATTTCATGAGTTGAGCTGTTTCGGGAAAACTTGGGTGTTTGAATGTTCGATCGAAAAGTTTAACATCTTCTATTTATCCGGAATGGGATACAATAATTGGAATTCACAATAAGTTATGAGATAACTGAATGAATGGTATAAACATAGCAGTTTAGTCTCACTTGATCGGTTGCCACGGAATTTTGATGTGATCAAAAGTCCGTCGCAATCACGTAGCGTACGCGGATACTCGCCGGGTAAACTTAATAGACAGCCTCACTCCATAGCCCCGACCAAGTGACTGTAGGAGAACCCCGTCGCCGAAAGCATCCGTTCGGGTGCTCGCGGCAGCGGTGTTCCGTCTTGGTGCACTTTGTCAACGGCGTCAAGGGTGCGGCCGCCTACTGAAGTTTGCGACGAGCATTCGATCAGGATGTCGGGAATCTTGTTGATTTGCCCGACTTTATATTGAAAAGTGTTTTTGATTTTGAGACTAAAATGCGGGGTTTATAATTGTTAGGCATGCGATGTCTAAGGAATTCATTTGATTAGGCATGCGATGTCTAAAGAGATTGCGGATTCCAACTGTTGTAGTTTTACACTTTCTTTTCTGTGACCGTAAGTGTAATATGTGATATCGCCGGTTTCGTTGCTATACGTCAACGACAATTGGGATACGCATATTTACTTACGTTGTTGACATGTGATGTTATGTGTTGCTGGATATGTTATATTGGATCGTCGTGTTTGAATAGGCGGGGGTTTTTATGTGAGATGAGTGTTTTTCATTTTCATTCATGTAAAAACTTATATGTAATATTCTTTTATTGGGCCACTTCCAGGTTGCGGAAGATGTCACCCTTTGTATATTATTTACTTTTCCGCACTAGGATAGACCTAAGGAGGGGAGCACAAGTAACCGGGTTCTGGAGTCCAGTGGGAGACCAACTCGAGGAGTCGAGTCCGGGTCTCCTAACTCTAGAATTGGTAGGGTTGCTTGCCGCTCTCGTAGGGGTCTAGGGGTGTGGGTTTGGCTATTCATCACGACCGTGGAATCCGTGTTTTATACTGGCTCGTATTGAAAACACGGACGTCCTAGTATATCCAATATTTCATATGATTCTGCTGCTGCGATATCTGTGATGTGATCATGTGATGTTCTGTGATGGATACTTTATATAGTATATATGATATATTATATAGACGTTACTTATGTTTTACACCCGCGCTAGCCCTTCCCCGCTCTGCCGTTAGTTACCTAACCTAATGGTGCATGAGGGGACATCGAGGCGAATACGGATGGCATAAGTGTACGTCGTATTTATCTGTGATGGTTAGGTACTTAAATGATGGGACTTCATTAATATGATTAATGAAAATAAAAGAAACCTAAGATGTTGTAGAATCGAATTTCAAAATAAAAAAGGTAGCTACAGTTCTTGCTTTGCACAGTGGTATATATGATATATCCTGCACCTTATTCGATAAGGAAAGGACCGAGATCCCTTCACCGGGAGTGACTCCTTTAGCAATAACTGGCAGATGCTACACACTCGGTTTGTCTTTTGATTGCTTTTAAGAGATTTTGCTTTGCACAGTGATATATATGATATATCCCGCACCTCATTCGACGAGGAAAGGACCGACGATCCCTTCACCGGGAGTGACTCCTTTAGCAAAACTAGAAAAGCCTCAAAAGCACTCCATTTTAAAATCATTTGATTCTACAACGATATCAAGTTCATTACGCAATAGGTTTTCAGAAAAACCTGTCGTAGCCCTCCGTCATTTCAGATAAGTGGTAGTTAGTATTCGTGCTACGTTTGTTGGCCTGCGTCAAGGCGTAGTGTGCGGTAGCTAACTGGTATTTATCTGCTTATGCATATGATGCAGATTGGATTAGGGTAGTCGTACGACTTTGTTGGCCTGCGTAAAGGGTCGTGCGGGTGGGTTTAATTCAATCAAGAAATGACGGGTTGAACTTGACTAGCTCACTATGGTTTGTTGGCCTACGTCAAGGTCATAGGACGCTAGGGGCAAAATATTATCGGGAATTTCAAGTGTTGAAATTTGCAATGAGATTGCATACCTTCTATGAGATAGTTGGATCCCGATACCCACTACGAGTAAGAGTTACTCCTGGGAGAGTTTTACACATTACAATTAGCCGATCAAGTAGGTGTCTAGAAAGGTGTCAACGGGGTTATGCCTCTGGGAAAACGAGGTTTACATTAATTAGGTTCGTGCGAAAGCACAGGGGACCTCCCTCAAAGTACCGACACTGGCCTGGCTGAAAGATTGGCGAACTTGTAGTGTGTAATTAATCCCGGCTAGTCTTTCCTTTTAGGGTTTGAAGGAAGATTTGATAAAAAGCAGTGGGAGCCATCCTGATTAGATAAAATAAAAACCAATCTATATTTGCAAGAGCGCACGCTGAGTTTTTTCTTCTCTCTCTCTCCAGGTAGCGACCATATCACGCCTTAATCAAGATAATAATACGGATATTGACCGAACCCGCTTGTTATACTGAGCTGGGGAACGTTGGTCCCGCTCCAACTTATAATTGTTATAAGACCGAGCAGGAAATTGTGGATTACCAGAATTCCCGTGCCGCCCAAACGAAGAGAGTGCATGTTGATGCATCATCTTCGGGTGTGTTCGTTATACAGAACTGTTTCTCAGTATCCTCCGCGTCCTGGGTATATGATACCGGATCAGGATCCCAGATATGTAATCTGTTACATAGGGCTACAAAAAGGTAGAAAAACTGAGAACGGGTGATAAGTTTCATGAGGCAGAAAACGGTGCAAGAGTTGCAGCCAAGTCTGTTGGTCACTGTCACCCTGTATTACCAATACATTGATTCTGAATGAATGTTATTAGATACCGAACCTGATATACAAAATCATATCAGTCTCTTTATTAGTAAAGAAAGGATATAATTTTGTATTGTTGGATAATGTTTTGAACATTTCCTATATCAAAAGTTGATCGGTTCAGGCACGTTATCTAAAAGCATTGACGTTCTAAATCAAACTACAGTTCTTAGTATACGGATCACATACAAGAGGAAGAGTTCAGAAATGAACGAATCCTACTTGAGGCATTGTAGACTAGGTCATATCAATGCGAACCGACTAGCTGAAGTTACATGAAGATGCATATTTAAATCAGTTTGAATTTACATCTTGTGAAACTTGCCAGTCATGTCACAGAGATAAGATGACCATAGCTCCGTTTACTGGAAACAGAGAAAGAGTTAGTGAACTCTTGGGATGATACATGTTGATGTATGTAGGTCCCCTGTCTACATTTGCCAAGACCGGTTCTTTATACTTCATTAAATTCTCTGATGATCTTTTTTGATTCAGACATGTGTTCCTGTTGAAACACAAGTCAGAACCTTTTGAGATATTCACAGAATATAAGTTAGAAGTAGAGAACCAATACGGGTATAAGTATTATGTCCTTTGATGAGATCAAGGAGGAGAGTACTTGAGCACGGAATTCCTGGACTATTCTAAAGGAGAATGAGATTCTCTCTCAGCATTACTCCTCCGTATACAGCATAGCACGATGGTATATCGGGGCGGAGCAATCACACCCTATATGATAAGGTGTGCTCTATGATGAGTACTACTGAGTTACCTATTTCCTTTTGGAGTTATGCACTTGAGAAGCTGCATACCTACTGAATAGGGTTCGAATCAAATCAGTTGCCTACCACTCCATATGAGATATGGTATGGAAAGAGCCCATGTCTTAAGCTAGTTAAGATTTGGGGTTGTCCGGCCTATGTCTAAAAGCAAAATCCGGACAAGCTCGAGGCAAAGTCAGTTATGTGCAACTAGAAATGTTTCAGCTATACAAACTGCAGCTGATGATTTGAAAGAACCAAAGGATTCAATAGTTACCAACGAACCTCAGCCTCTCCGCCGATCTAGTAGGGTTCCTCACCCACCTGAGAGATACTTCGGTTTCTCTATGACAGTGGGAGCGAGGATTGCATCATGAGATGATGACCCAACTAGTTTCGAGCTGGCCATCAGGAGTGGGACTCTGTAAGAATGGCTGGATGCATAGTGATCTGAGATGGAATCCATGTACACCAACAAAGTATGGACTTTGGTTTCTATATCTGAAGGGTTAAATCTCCATCAGGAGCAAGTATATCTTGAGAAGATTACTTGGTGTAGATGGAAAAGTTGAGACTTTCAAAGCTAGACTTGTTAAAGGTTTTCGTCATCAACCAGGCGTGGATAATGATGAAACCTTTTCTAAGGAGCTATGCTTAAGTCCATCCAGATCCTACTTGCCACGGATACATACCATGACTACGATATCTGGCGGTTGGGTGTCATGACTGCTGTTCTAAATGATGTTTTATAAAAGGGCGTCTATAAGTACACAGCCAGAGGGCTTCGTAAACAGTGGGAGCAGCGGAAACGTGTGCAAGATGTTTTATGTGATAAAGCAGGCATCGTGGAGTTGGAACATCTGTTTTGATGTGGTAGTCAAAGAGTTTGACTTCATCAAAATGGTAGATGAACCTTGTATATACGAAAAGGTAGTAGGGAGTATGGTGATGATCTTCGTAGAGTACGTGGATGACATACTCATAATAGGGAAGGAGTTTCCTATGCTACGCTCGGTCAATCTCCGCTTATCACTATGATTCTCCATATAGGATCAAAATGATACCTCCTAAATCCTGGGTTTTGGATTTATGAGATAGATCTAATTGGATGTTAGGATTCTCACTAGCAGTAGTGAGATGATATCAATCGATCCTGGGGAGAATCACTGGAAGTGTTCCAGGGTGATAAAGACGACTGAATGTCAGTCACAGGCATTGTCTTTACCCTCAGTAAAGGGACGGTATGTTGGAAGAGTTCCAAGCTAGATACCGTGGCAAACTAGACGATTAAAGGCAAGATACATCGCTACTAAAGATGCTACCAAAGAGGCAGTCTGGATGTATATTGGTTCATGAGATGAACTTTGTTCCTTCCATTGTGTGACAATGGAGTTGTGGCTTATGCCAAGGAACGCCGGTCCCATCAGTGATCCAGACATATTCTAAGGCAGTATCACCTGATCATGGAGATGGTTGATCTCCAGGGTGATCAGGGTTAGGAGAGTAGACTCAGAGGACAACACGGCGGATCCACTCACAAAGGCCTTTTCCCAGAGAGAGACTTTTATGGGATGGTTGAGTATGAGATACTACAACCACTGCTATCAGATGGCCCTAGTGCAAGTGGGAGATTGTTAGTTATATGTATGCCCTAGAGGCCATTACTGTACATTGGATGTATATTGTAGTGGATGCTGGGACATATATAGGGAGGACATTCTTGCTCGACATGATAATATGCTATCTGGTTGAACTTTACCTTAACGTGTATACTGGGTGTCTCTCTGTTACATGTTGGTAAAGCCCCTAGGATGTGTACTTGACTACCTGGACTATGATGCGGATCATACTAGTGGGGACAGGGTAGTCCATAAGTACATCCTTCAAAGTCCCTAGTCGTGGGTATATCGAGACGGGGCATCGATATACCAGAGTAGACTAGCGCATACCTTCTCGACCCATACAGATCGGCGATGGATGATCCCACATCCATTGGTGTTTGACATCAGAGATGATATACGGGTGCTCAGTGGAGACTGGGTACACTGGACGGACTCACCGAGAACTCCCAGATGGTATTATACCTTACGTCAGATGGCAGTTCTCTGGTGACACTGGTACAGAGTAGTCTGTAGACCCGAGATCGTCATAGAGTCTTGTGTGGTTCCCAATGTGCTTTGATTTCTACCTTACCACGTCCAAGAGGGCGTGCAAAACGGTGGCTTTTGGGTACAGTCCCGAATCACATGGAGGCAATGAGCGATAGGAGGGGATTCGTCTCTCCCGGTATAGGGAGTTGATGTTGCGCTGTGTTCGATTGGCTATAACCGGAAATCCCTGGCCAGGGTTGCTGAGATTTACTGGTAAGTGTTACCAGTAGTTTCTCGAACTGTTATAGACCTCATATCGACACGACTTATCGAGCTATTGGGGTCTGACGTTTACCACCCCTAGGCGAGATATGCGACATATCAGACGACGAGACCGGACTGTACGGTAAGTGTTACTGGTTGGATTCACAGGAGTGTGAGCGGGCTTGCTCGTCGATCTTCTCATCGCTCAATACCCGGGTGGCCGTTACGTTTAGCAGACCGCTTGCGGCTTGTGGGTGTTTGATATGATCATCACCTGCTGCCGGCGTATTGACGAGTCTTTAGAGTCCTACACAGAGGTTTCCTGGCTCAAGCGAAACGAAATAGGAGCGCATATGAGATATGTGCGGGACCGAGAATAATGCGTGTATGTAATACCGTATTCCATTCTCGCGATGAATGTATCGAATGGTTATATGCGATATAACCTAGTTATCGAATCAAGGATTGATTCGATAAGCCGATACATAGGATACTAGTCGGTTATATGCGATATGACCGGATCGTTAAATCAAGTGTTGATTTAATGATTTAATGTATAATTATATATTTGATATATCACTTTGCATTAACTAGTATCGGTTCACTTAAGATGGATTTTCTCACTCGGATGTGCGCATTGTATATGCGATATATTTTTGTGCACTTGTTTGTATCATGTTTGATGATACATGCAAAATTGGTTAAGTGTAAAGAGAGAACCATGGTTATATGAATGGTTAGGGTTATGATTACTTATTCATTTATTTATTTATTAGTTTTGGAAAATAAAAGCATAAAGAGAAAAAACAAAATGGTTTTCTTTCATTCTTTCTTTCATGAAGCTTGTTGAAGCTTCATGAAGCTTTTGACCAAGTGACCATTTTGTCTTCTTCTTTAACCCTAACCACTCACATAAACTCTAGTTAGCTCTCTACACTTGACTATGGTTTGATTATGATAAGGATGATTATTCTTTTCTATTCTTAATAACTTATCATAATATTCATCATCTTCTTCTTCTTCAAAAAGGAAGAAAACCTAGTTTCCATCAATGGTGATTGATGAAAAAGAGTGAGAAATCCAAATCTAAAGTGAACCCACCTCCTATTTCTTCATCCTCTACCTCTTGCCAAGTAGTATAGGGTGTTTCCTTCATAAGTTTTCATGGCTTGGTGAAGGTGGAGCTTGATCTTGTGATGCCTCGACGTAGATCATCTTCGGCATCGTAGTCGATGACCAAGCCCGTCCATTCTCCGATGAAGCCGATGCTAGAGCCCGGGATCCGATGATCGCAGCGAGGAGACATCATCACGGAGCTATGGAGGTGGAGCACCGGATCTACAAAGGTTGTATTTCCGTTTACTCGTAGTTAAGTTGTTAACTAGTTTTGTTTTCGCCTAGACATCTAGTTAACGATCCGTATTAGGGTTTCTCGGCACCCGTAATTTTTGAAATTGGCATGGTTGATGCCTTGTGAGACCTCATTAGTGTGCCTAGGAACCCTACACTCATGTCTCCGGTGAGTATCCTCCGGATAACCGACGAGTCCAAATAATATCACCGGTAGGTAGTGCCCCCTGCCAGGCTCATCATCCTCCATGAAATCATTCTCGCCTCGGGGTACCTCACCGGGTCCACCATGTACCCAAAACGGTTACAACTCCTCCTCGAATTGGGTCTCGAAATCTAACAGTTATCATGAAAACTCATGGTTGACGACTCATACATCATGAGAAAACTGCAACTTGCATTTTGAAAAGAGGGAGAGAGAGAGAAGTTTATATATATTCTTGCGATTTTCCCCCAAATCCAGAAATCTCATTTAAATCCGAAATCATCAAAATCATGACACTTATAAACAGTGAATACCTGCATAAATATCCATAATACTGCATAACCAATGAATATATGAATGCACCTAATATCATGCAATGAATGCAATATTTAAACTAGCATATGGAAGCTATAACATATTGCGACTATCAGCTATCAAGCTATGTCAATGAAAAGGTATTTTCTAAAGTGTACGTTGTTGGATATAGTGCCCTCTAAGTCAATTATTGGATCGCAGGTACATGATTGCAATGATTGAGGGAGGACCTATACCGATATGAAAGTCTTGCTCGAGATGATAGTATGCTATCTGGTTTGTCTTTATCATCGTATACATGCTTTAGTTCATTATTGCATGTTAATAGAGCCCATAGGATTCTTGCTTGACTGTCGGCAGTATGATGGCGATTATATACGTGAGAGCTAGGGTCTATAAGCACATCCTTAAAGTGTCCCTAGTCGTGGGAGTTTCGAGACAGAGCATCGATACTCCAGTATAGACTAGTCTATACAGTCGAGACCCCGACGAGGGGCGGTGGCCGGTCTCACAAGCCATTGGTGTCAGTTTGTTCACCTAAGATGTATACAGGTGCTCATTGAGTTATGAGTACACCGGACTGGACTCGCCGGGAACATGCTAAGTTGGTATTATACATATCGTCAGATAGCAGTTCCCAGGTGACATGTGTACAGGTTAGTTCATCGACCTGAGGTCGTCATTTGTCTCGTGTGAGTTCCCACCGTGCTTTGATTTCTACCCTACCACGGGTCTAAGGAGTCGTACAAACAGGTATTTTTTGGGTACAGTCCCCAGCCACATGGAGGCAGTGAGCAGATCATCGGGGATTCGTCTCTCCCGGTATTGGGGGTGAGATCGCGCTGTGTTTAGGAGAGCCATTACACGAAATCCCTGGCCAGGGTAATCGAGATTTACTGGTAGGTATTCCAGTAGTATCTCAGGGTGTTCTGAGCTTCTCTCTTTGACACGACTTATACAACTATTGGGGGTCTAACATTTACTGGCCCCTTAGGCCCTATATGCATTACTCATAGACGAATGGACCGGACTGTACTGATATTGTCACTGTCAGTCTCAGTAGGGTTTCTGGATGAGTTCACTCGTCAGCTTCCCTTCCAATCGATACATAGGCAACCGTTACGTACAGCTTGTACCTCTGACGTGCTAGTGGTTATACCCAGTGCCAGTGTATTGATGAGTCATTAGAGTCCCCCACAGACTGTTTCCCATGTTCGGGCGAAACTTTGTAGATGCCGTATGGAATTATGGCAGGGTTCGGAAAATGCACGTGCGTTTTCGCACCTGTCATATTTCGGGCAGATAATACTTGTGGGCTTTGGTTTAAGCCGGATCCGAGTATTATACTGTGTAGATATAATATTTTTGTCTCAGTTGCATTTGTGTTCGGTCATAATACAATTGCGGGTAAGTTTATCCTATTACGGGGTTATCCTGAAACTCGTTTCGGGGTCGCTTTTGGAAGTTGCCAGTTTCCAGTTTTCTATCGGCCGTATTAAACATTCGGTTCAAATACGGATTTATCTTTTCTTGGGTGAGTCATGATTCTAGATGGTTCTAGATGGTGACAAGGCCTGTGAGTCATTAGTTCATTAATTGAGCATTTAATGTTATAATGACTAGGTTAGATGATTCATGGTTTTTATTAAATGATAATGCAATGTGGATTATGAATCATTCTCACTCATTCATTGTTATGGTCACCTTCCCCTCTCCCTTCCTCCTTATAAGTGGACGGCCCCTCTCTTGTGAGGGTGTGGGTAATTCATTTGGAAAAAGATGCAAGTTTTGGTTCATGGAAATTAGAAAACTAGATTCCTCATTTCACCCGATTCCAAAAGGCAACTTCATTAACCGTTCGTCTATAGCCTTGGACGTAACGAGACAAAGTGTTCTACTCATTCTCTATATCAATCTTGGTCATCTCTTTGAGCAAACATGATGATCGAGTTGCCTCGGATCAGTGGCGGGAGCCCGTTTAATGATCCGTCGACGTGGTGCCACCTAGACGAGAAGACTGGAGATTCAGAAGATCGGAGCAGCCGCAACAAAGCGTGGGATGATGGTTGAAGACCGAAGGACTCGGATCGTTCGGTATAACATTTCTACCCACTTTACAGTATGTTAGTTTAGCTTTAATGGTAGATCCGGGTTATAGTATGCGATAGCGCCAGTTTATAAAAGTTTTTGTTCCGCATATTGGCGTCTGAAAGACGGCCGGGGCGCTACCGTAGACTAACAGTGGTATCAGAGCCTCACCATTAAGCTATACTAACTTGTGCTAACGCGTTTAAAACATCGATCGAACGGAAATTCGCGAAACTACAATTTTCTGTTCAAAGTTTCTGTCGATTTTAAATCGGATCTAAAAATTATTTTGAGCACTTCAGAAAATATAGCAGGCTTTTTGAAGCAAACTGTGCAAATTTGGTCACGTGATTCTACAGTGTTGCCGCGGATCCGCTGTCAAAGCTAGGGTTTGACCGCGCATCCGCGGCCGTTTAGTGGGAACAGTGATTCAAATTTGTACAGGGGCTTCTACACAGTGAATTGTGCTTTCTGGAAAATTTATTTTGGGCCCAGATTTTATTACTGTACACCAGATGTACGTGGGGCCCACTTAGGGAAGTTTTGTCGATCGAAATTTTAAACTTGTTAGTTTACAGTATTTACATTATATCTCCGACCGGAAATGTAATTTGAGCGGTAAATTGCGTCTAATTGCTATATTCTTTTAGACGAATTTGCGAACGTGACATTCACGTTGATGTTCTGTGTTGTGTTGTGATGCTGCAGATATGTCGTGGTGGATGGCAGTGTGCAATGGTAGTGCTGTTTGAATTTATTTGTACATTTGATATTACGGGGCGAGCGTCTGACTTGGGGACTGCCGTCACTGCCTGTTTGTATAATATTCTTTTTAGGGCACGACCGGGCTGAGGTCGATGTACCCGTTGTACATATTTTTATTTCTGTACTAGGTTTACCCCGCGACGGAGTGCACGGATAGCCGGGTTCTGGAGGGCAACGGGTCCGTATCTCATGGCTTTGAGAGGTAGAGGGGCCTCACTCTAGAATTGGCAGACTATTCGCCGCACTCGTAGGGGGTACAGGTTGACCCAAGGAGGGGAGCTCAAGTTACCGGATTCCATGAAGTGTCGGGTGATCCATTCACTATGCTGTAGGGTGCTGCCTCTCTTCAGGTTTTGGCGGGTAACTAGCCGCACCTGTAGGGGTCTAGGTTTCATTGCACAGGCTATCCACACGACCAGGGGAACGTCGGGTTTCAGCAGCGGCTCTGTGAAACTAGGGGATCCCAGATTATCTGTATTGTTCTGTGATGTTTATTACTTTTCTGTAATGTTGCATATTATCATGCCTGGAGCGATTATTGTATATTGTTATATATACTATTAGATGTTGTATATGTTTTACACCCGCACTAGTCCAGTCCCCGCTCTGTCGTTAGTTAAGTACCTAACGGGTGATGATGGGACCCAGTGGCGAATGCGGATGGCATATACGTACATTTTATTTTTCGTTCTTTTCTGGTGGGATCGATTGATGGGACTGCATTGATTCTTATGAATGCAAGGATAAAACAAACCTATATTTGATGTTGTTGGAACAAATTTGAAAAAAGAGTTATTACAGAGACATTTCTTTTTGTTATGCATAGCGGTATTCAGTTAGAATATCCTGCACCTCATTCGACGAGGTAAGGGCCGAGTTCCCTTCACCGGGAGTGACCCCTTGGGCAGAAGTTTACGTCAGGGTAATAACTTCAATGTAGTCAATTACAAGATGCTTTGCATCGCTGTATTCAGTTAGAATATCCTGCACCTCATTCCACAAGGAAGAGCCGAGATCCCTTCACCGGGAGTGACCTCTTTAGCAAAAGGTTTTCGCCACTATATTTTTATAAAAGCTATCAGATTCCTTCAACGAGATCAAGTTCATTAAGTTAAACGTTTTTCACCAAAAACCAGCCCTAATCCTCTGTCATTTTCTTATGGATAGTCAGTAGTATTCAAGCTATGTTTGTTGGCCTACGTCAAGACATAGTGTTTGGTAGCTGCTGGGTATTCATTTGTTGCATAGATAGATGCATTAGTTTAGGACAGACGTACAACCTTGTTGGCCTACGTCAAGGGCATGTTCGATGACCTAAATTAATCAAAACAACGACGGGTAGAACTTAACATGTGGCTTATGATTTGTTGGCCTACGTCATGGTCATAAGAGCATGGGATAAAAATAATATCGGGAGTTTCAAACATACAGGAAACTTGAAAAACTTGAGCATACCTTCTGGAGTGTGATAACGTGAGCGGATACCGTCACGTTATCATGTAATGAGAGTTGGATCCCGATTCCCACTGATGAGTTAGTTTACTCCTCGGGTGATCCTGACTAATTCTTCTTTCAGGTTTGGAGGAGAATTTGAGATAACAGTGGTAGGTTTCTTGATTAGATAAAGTGATAACCATTCTGATCTAGGTTAGAGTGCATGCAGAGTGTTTCTTTTCTCTCTCTCTTTGGCAGCGACCTTTGACCGACCCTAGACTAGGACTCAGTGACCAAGTTGACCGAACCTTCTTAAAATACTGGCTTTTGGATTGTCTAAAAGTTGCATAAGTCATTGCCGCTCCTTCTTTTACCTTTTGTATTTCTCAGAACACCCCGTATTACTACAGACATCCACTTCCATTGGATAGATCCGTCGTATGGTTATATACGAACTCGAAGGGACTTCTTCGAGGATGGATCCAGGTTCAGGAGAAATAGAATTGGTTTATTCAGTTGTCCTTTATTATCACCTTCTCTCAGGTTGCGGCGGCTCCTTTGTTTAGGAGAGTACACCTATTACGCTTATTGGATAGTCTTATTCCAAACCATAGGCATGTGCCGAAAGGTAGGGAATGAAGAAAACCAATTAGCCTAAGTAGATTGTACAGAAGGTAATTACTAAAGACAAAATAAAGGGATTAGAAAGAGGGCAAAGTAAAATTACGACTACTAACATTCACGACCAAACTGCATACTTCATCGCCACTCCTATTTCACCTTTGCTTTTTTCCAGTTCGGGAGAAATAGAATAAGGTTTATTAATTTGTCTTTTATCATCACCTTCTCTCAAGTTGCGAGTACTCCTAGGTTTAGGAGGGTACACCTATTATGCTTACTGGACATTCTTCTTCCAAACCATAGGCTGGTGTCGAACGGTAGGGAAGGAAGAAAACCATTTAAGCCTAACGAAGGTGTACAGAAGGTAATGACTAAAGACAAATAAAGGGATTTGGAGAGATGGCAAAGAAATATACGGTTACAGTCATGAATTGGATTATGGAAGAGGCATTACTAAGAATACCATGATACCCCTTCGAAACTTTTTCATGTTTCAGTTACACTGTGCATTGTTAATTATAAACTGATTTCCCAATTAAATCCTTGCTCCAGGGTATGTATTTACCATGTATGCTTCTCACATCTGTATGGTTTTACAGATGATGAGTGTGAGTAAGTTATTGGGAATTAGGTAATCATCTTCATTATATCGGAATTCGTAGTAATTGGTGATATTTGAGGAAATCGCCTGAGTACAGTTTTCAACCTACGACGCACAGATTTTGAGTTATTCAACTCAGCGGACTTATACAGAGTATTGTATGTTGTCCACTGTCCATCAGGACAAAAGGGTTGGTCCCCGTACTCTGTTCTGTTTACTTGTGACTTCTTTAGTTTTTAGACCAGTGTTTCGTAGAAATACAAGGTCTAAGTTTTGAGAAGTTGTGGGTATAGGAATAAAGTAGAGAACTAGGTGTCGCAAGTATCGAGATTCTTCAAAGAAATCGAAGATGTAGATTCTTGTGAATGGTATTCAAGTAATGCTTTTGAGAAACTTGTTTCTCTTTCAGATTACCCATACATGGATGGATTCCTAAGTTGAGTAATGCTGATTAGCCTCTCTCCATTAAGTTGATATGCATTGGAGACAGCTGCATGATTTGAATCTTGTTCCAATTAAATAAGTGCCAAAGTTTCTATATTGGATATAGAATGCTTCATATCTTAACGATGTCAAAGTAAGGGGAGTTGTCCAGCTTATGCTTAAAACCAGACACTGGATAACTCAAGGCACGTTTCTGTAATGGTGGTTTGTGGGTTGACCCTGGCTTTGATGAGGGTTGATTTTCTACCATCGAGAAGATCGATAGTGATATTGTTTCTTGACTCGCCACAATTTTAGTAAAATGGAATTTTTCAGAAAACAGTAGTGGGAGTATGGTAGAACTGGAAGTGATTCCAGAACAGCAAACGATGACAGAAAAATTTAATAGGACCTATATATTCAATCAGGTTTGACATTCCAATAGCCACTCCGCAGATATGGTGGGTAACCTCAGACACCCGAGAGGTACTTCGGTAGCCTCAAGGACGGTGACAGGGAGGTTCTTGTTTACCCAGACTTGACAATACTGTTGTTCCAGACTATAAGACTCGGCAGGAGGATAAGTATAGCGTCGTTCTAAACTAGCTTTAGAAGTGTACGTATATATTATTCTGCCAGAGGGTTGTCGTAGTCAGTGGGAGCAGCGGAAGCAAAGTGGAAAAGTAGCTTATGTCTATTTATAGACTTGAGCAGTTATAGCGGAGATAGATCATCTAATTTTGATATGACAGTCATGGCTTTGACTTCATCAGAATGGGGGATGAATCTGTTGAGAAGGTAGTAGGGTGTGATGTCCTGGTATTTGGATGACATACACAGAGTAGGAAGTGAAATTCCTATACTACAATCGGTTGTACTTTGGTCGTCACACAATTGTTTCTCCACAAAGGACATGGATATAATATTTGACATTCTGGTTTCTAGATCTATGGTTTTAGATCTAGATTTGGGTAGTTTCCCAATGTGGGTACTTTGACAGTACTCCAATAGTATTTTAGAATAGATGACTCTTGGCATGGTGGTGTACCTGAAGATGATGGAGTCACTCTCTCTAAAGGTGTCTTACAGACTGAAAAGAGAGGGATGTGCATGATTGGCAGATCACTTGCTTAGGCAATTGAGTCAATCATGAAATGTCAAGTACCACACCAGATGTTGTTTTTGCACTAGATGCGATAAGTTTATATTAATCCAATCCTGGAGAAACATTAGGAAGCAGTTTTAGAACATGAATGGATGTTCTATGGATTTGATAATGGCACTCTCCTTGAGGAGACGGTTATCATTCCAGGCTTCCAAGGTGACTAGGATGACAGAGTTATTGTCAGAGTTATAGTTTTCCCTCTGACGAGGGACAATATTATGGACAGGTTGTCCAAGAGGATACTGTGGGAGGCATAATGCTGGACACTGATTAGTTTCAATGATCGATACAGTCTATGAGGTTTGGATTTAGAGTTCATTTATGAACTAAGTCCCATTAGATATCCAGACATATTCTAAGACAGATATTACTCAATTCGGGAGATGGTTTTCTCCGCGAATTTGAGATTAAGAGAGACATAGAAAGAAACATCAGGGCGGATCCACTCACCGAGGCTATGAGTATGCGACATCGTAATAATAGCCTTAATTGCAAGTGGGAGATTGTTGGATATAGTGCCTTCTAAGTCAATTATTGGATCGCAGGTCCGTGATTGCAATGATTGAGGGAGGACCTATACCGATATGAAAGTCTTGCTCGAGATGATAGTATGTTATCTGGTTTGTCTTTATCACCGTATACATGCTTTAGTTCACTATTGCATGTTAATAGAGCCCATAGGATTCTTGCTTGACTGCCGGCTGTATGATGGCGATCATATACGTGAGAGCTGGGGTCTATAAGCACATCCTTGAAGTGTCCCTAGTCGTGGGAGTTTCGAGACAGGGCATCGATACTCCAGTGTAGACTAGTGTATACAGTCGAGACCCCGACGAGGGGCGGTGGCCGGTCTCACAAGCCATTGGTGTCAGTTTGTTCACCTAAGATGTATGCAGGTGCTCATTGAGTTATGAGTACACCGGACTGGACTCGCCGGGAATATGCTAAGTTGGTATTATACATATCGTCAGATAGCAGTTCCCAGGTGACATGTGTACAGGTTAGTTCATCGACCTGAGGTCGTCATTTGTCGCGTGTGAGTTCCCACTGTGCTTTGATTTCTACCCTACCACGGGTCAAAGGAGTCGTGCAAATAGGTATTTTTTGGGTAAAGTCCCGAGCCACATGGAGGCAGTGAGCAGATCATTGGGGATTCGTCTCTCCCGGTATTGGGGGTGAGATCGCGCTGTGTTTAGGAGAGACATTACACGAAATCCCTGGCCAGGGTAATCGAGATTTACTGGTAGGTATTCCAGTAGTATCTTAGGGTGTTCTGAGCTTCTCTCTTTGACACGACTTATACAGTAATTGGGGGTCTGACGTTTACCGCCCCTAAGCCCTATATGCATTACTCATAAAAGAATGGACCGGACTGTACGGATATTGTCACTGTGAGTCTCAGTAGGGTTTCTGGATGAGTTCGCTCGTCAGCTTCCCTTTCAATCGATACATAGGCAACCGTTACGTACAGCTTGTACCTCTAACGTGCTAGTGGTTATACCCAGTGCCAGTGTATTGATGAGTCATTAGAGTCCCCCACAGACAGTTTCCCAAGTTCGGGCGAAACGTTGTAGATGCCATATGGTATTATGGCAGGGTTCGGAAAATGCACGTGCGTTTTCGCACATGCCATATTTCGGGCAGATAATACTGGTGGGCTATGTTTAAGCCGGATCCGAGTATTATACTGTGTAGATATAATATCTTTGTCTCAGTTGCATTTGTATTCGGTTATAATACAAATGCGGGTAAGTTTATCCTGTTACGGGGTTATCCTGAAACTCGTTTCGGGGTCGCTTTTGGATGTTGCCAGTTTCCAGTTTTCTATCGGCCGTATTAAACATTCGGTTTAAATACGGATTTATCTTTTCTTGGGTAAGTCATGATTCTAGATGGTGACAAGGCTTGTGAGTCATTAGTTCATTAATTGTGCATTTAATGTTATAATGACTAGGTTAGACGATTCATGGTTTTCATTAAATGATAATGCAAGGTGGATTATGAATCATTCTCACTCATTCATTGTTATGGTCACCTTCCCCTCTCCTACACTCACCCCCTTCCACCTTATAAGTGGTCGGCCCCTCTCTTGTGAGGGTGTGGGTAATTCATTTGGAAAAAGATGCAAGTTTTGGTTCATGGAAATTAGAAAACTAGATTCCTCATTTCACCCGATTCCAAAAGGCAACTTCATTAACCGATCGTCCATAGCCTTGGACGTAACGAGACAAAGTTTTTCTACTCATTCTCTACATCAATCTTGGTCATCTCTTTTAGCAAACTTGATGATCGAGTTGCCTCGGTTCAGAGACGGGAGCCCGTTTAAAGATCCGTCGACGTGGTGCCACCTGGACGAGAAGACTGGAGATTCAGGAGATCGGAGTAGCCGCAACAAAGCGTGGGATGATGGTTGAAGACCGAAGGACTCGGATCGTTCGGTATAACATTTCTAACCACTTTACAGTATGTTAGTTTAGCTTTAATGGCAGATCCGGGTTATAGTATGCGATAGCGCCAGTTTATAAAAGTTTTTGTTCCGCATATTGGCGTCTGAAAGACGGCCGGGGCGCTACAGTAGACTAACATACGTGACATGGCAATTAACATTGATGATGTGTGTGAGCCGGCCAGTAAGTGTATGTGGAACATACGCATCATCGGTAATGGTGCTGGTGTCCTGACAGCATCGTTTCATAATCACTAAGTACACAATAAACATGCAATGAGACGATAACAACATGATAAATGGCAATGAATAGTAATTGCAACAATAATATGCGGAACATGAATGATAACATAACAATAAGGAATCTACATCGCTACACCTGTGTTATACTGTTTTGCAGTTTGAAATAGTACGAATCGTGGTGTTTTGAAAATAAGGGCTACGGTGTTTTTAAGAAAAGGTAAGTCTTTTGAAATATCCTTAGTATCCCTTGACATGTCTTTAAAATCCTCACGATTCGTTAGTTTTGGAAAAATGTATGACTCGGGTCCAGTCTAACAACTACTAGGTAACTACAGGTCTAACTAACAACCAATCGGAAGGGGTATGAAAACTACCTAAATCTCAGTCGATATATATATATATATATATATATATATGTGTGTGTGTGTGTGTGTGTGTGTGTGTAATAGTCGGTGATCCCGCCTCAATAATATCCCATACGATATCCTATATAATATGACATCCTCGAGTCAAGAGTGCAGATCTATCATCAATATATAGATCGCACGGTAAATCCGCCGTACGGCCTCCCAAATCTGGGTACGAGTCAAATATCACATTTATCTCATTATTCTTCTGGTATCCTTTCCATCGTATATCATGATCTGGAGGTACTGATCTAAGTTTAGTACAATACTGATACCATCTATATAATGCATGCGTGTGTATGAAAACACCATGCCTAAAGAACCAGCTAAAATATCATGTCGTATCTCAAATACGAACCAAATCATATCACCGATCTCATGGCCCTAAGCCCAATCTCATCGACTCATCTCCAATCCCAAGTACTTATCCTCAAAATCCATGTATATGTATGTATACACACACACACACACACATATCCCCATATACGCACAAGTAAAATAAATGTATGCATGTGTGTGTACGTGTAGGTAAAAACCTATTGTAGGGTTCACGACTAAGAAGCTAAACTAAGCTACTTCTAACTATCCTAAACTAAACCATAAACACAAAATCATATCTTGATAATCATCCTCGTATCATAAAACACCTATAAAAACATATATATCATAAAGTATACTACGGACTGTGGGGGTGCTATACGCCGTCCACCCGACTTCCCCCGTAGATATAATCTACTCACCTGAGCTTCATTTGCCGATGCTGACGTCACCACACGCTTGCTTGTCATCTCGAAGTCCACATGGGGGTGCTTACATGTAAACATTTAGTATCGTAAACCGAAATCGCGGATAAAAGTCCAAAACAGCATACGAATTTCACATAGGTTAAAACCTAGGATCCTCTCAGGTAAAAAGAACCAAATATTCCTCGACATCGGCGTATAAACACCAATTGATCGAGATAAAACCCAAACGCACCAATCTGCACGTTCACAAACACTAATTATAATATGAAATAGGTTGCAATTCACAAAAACCTCAAACTCACTTTAAAAGCTATTTTTTCGAAAACCTAGCGAGCAAAATTAACCGTTTTATTACAAAACTTGACGTTTAAACAAATCTAGCGGCCACAATATTCACTATATATCATAACTAGATCAAACGAACCATTACTAGATTTTAATACCACTTATTTTCTTAATTCTAAAAATCTAGTTTACAAAATACATAATTTAGACAATTTTTGAAATAACAATTGGCAAACTAGAAACTAGCTTACATTTTACATGTCTTAAAGTGTCAAACTACCCATTATGTTGTTAATGATGTGATGAAAATCTTAACCATATTTTAATCTCACATTTTGAAATAATTTCCAAAACCTAGTTTGCTAAAAAAACAATTTTAACAATTTACAAGCAACAATTAGTATACTAGCAACTAGATTAGTTTTAATATAGCATTAACATGTTAATCTACCAATAAAAACCATGAATAATTGATAAAACTCCTAATTTGATCACAAACCATTTTCTTGAATTTTTCAATCATGTAATTGAACCAATTTAAAACCTAATTAAACACTTAATAAGCTAACTTTAAAGCAATTAAACAACAAATTTACTAAAGGGTTAAAATTTATACCTCTCAATTGAGTTCTAGCTTGAAATCTAAGCTTTCCAAATTGCTCTCTTTTCACCAAAATCCATGCATGATAGGCTAGGAAAAAATGGGTAGAGATTGGATTTTGATTTTGTGAGGTTTTACATTGATTTTTGACCATTTTTTTGAGGATTTTTGGAGAAGAGATGAGATGAGGAAATGAGAGGGGAGGGGGCTGCAGAAATGCTATAGGGGGCTCGGCCAATTTAGAGGGGGAGGTGAGAGAGTGAGGGATGTGGGTTTCAAAGTCAACATAAGTCCATATTTCATTCTTTAATGTTTATTTTTTCTTTTCCCCTTTTCCCTTTTCTTTTCTTTGTGAAATGAGGTGAACAAGTCTTGGGGCTGTCAAGGGGGGGCTCGGTCACATGTTTTGGGGATGGGTGTGGGTTTGTATGGTGAGGAAAAATAATAAATACTATATCCCAAGTCAACCTAGAACCGTACCTCAATTTCTAATTAGCTATTTTTCACCATTTAAGCCTTTATAGTTTATATTTTCTAAAACCATCTTAATAATTTTTTTTCATTTCAAAAATAATATTTTACGTGTTAGTTTAATGTGTCATGATGCACAAAATTTGTATCAACCCATTCCAATTTGTAATCAGCCCTAATTAAATGTATTAGTGACGGCTTAAAATAATATTAAAATAATAAATTTCGGAAAAATATTCAGTAAACTAGAAATTTTACAAGTGTCTCAATAAACACCAAATACTAGCAATTACATAGCTAGAATATGTATATTTAATTTTATATTAAAAGATAATTATATCCTGATTTTTACGGAAAACACCCGTTATTTTACCGAATCCGAAATTTCACCTAAACGATTTTCAAAACGTTATAATCTTCCCCCCCCTCTTAAAGAAATTCGGTCCCTGAATTTTAATTAAAACTCCCCCTAAATACTAAAACATTTCAGCAAAACCATCAAGTCGTCGGGGCTCCGAAATCATAAATAGATAAAACACATCGTAGCGCAATGCATGCGCATGAAAAATGAGCATATAACTCAAAATCAAAACTCCGTCAAGCATCCCGCAATCATCGGAGTTATGGTAAAGACATCAATGTCCAAAATCCAAAACGAAAACCAATATGACATACTCAAAACCATAACATGTACCTATAGTACACATCATAGTAAATCATCAAACATCTGAAAGAAATGCATGCCAAACCTTTTTCAAATCGCTGTGCGATGTTCGCAACACTGCACGGTGGTGGACGTCTATTGTAAGAAAATAAGTATATATATATATATCCATATCCTTTGTTTAACATAGACGTCCCGTCGTTTGAAAACAATTTAGAAGGGTTTCTCTTGTAAAAAGTTTCGTATCATCACTGACACGTAGGTAAATACTGAGACTATAGCTCCTCTTTGGAAATCCCTTCGATAACTATCAATGCATGCAAAAATATACTCAGGTATTGTCCTCTGACTAGTCTTGCTCAGTACTAAACCAAATAGCAAGTATCATAAAATATACTGCTCCAAAAGAAATCAATCCCAAATATATATGAATGCCACGTGCGTCTGGTGCGCACGAAAATCGAAATCCATGAATGTGCCATACATGTGCACATAAACAAAATCTAAGTGCAATGGGTGTGCACGAAACACCAGTCAAGGGCAACGGGTGTGCCAGACAGCAATACTAAGTGCATGAAAATCTCGATTTAGTGCATCTGGTGTGCACCAAAATCACCTCAAGCGCCCAAGTATGCGCAAGAATCCAAATCAAGTGCACAAGATGCAGGGAAACAAATATCGAATATCAAAATCGAAATCGATGGTATATAACACATCTCAATCCAAATCCAAATCAGGTATACCATGGTATATAATCTCACGACCATGTGCATCAGCGTGCACAAAATCAAATCAAATACTAAAAGTGCATGAAAACTTCACCGAAAGCATTTGTCAAATCACATGCATACCATAGGTATGAAATCAAAATCAACATCTCGAATGATATCAAATCGAAGTCAAGTGCAACTGTGGTGCACGAAAACAACACTATAAAGCCCAATCATCAAAACACAAATCCAAGTTTTATAAGCGTGACACTCATATCACAAAGCAAATCGCAATAAAGGACATTAAGGTACACCTCCTACAATGTCAAAAAAGTGTCGGTATGCCCAAAACTGGCGGAGTATGAACATCCGTTTACCTCCTGCCCACGTTCCGGCATCCTCATTTCTCTGTTGATTACCGATCTCACAATCCATCGGCTCGTCGGCCCAGTCCGGTGTACCAACGGAAACGATCCGCTCAAGTACTCCTCTGGTCCTCCACGACCAATTAACACGACCACTTACCCAGCAGCACGTCTCTTGCGTCGGCCTATGGCCCTCTGGATACACGTCACACATCTGATCCTCGGTGTAAAATCTCATTGCAGTAGTGTCCTAGAAAGAACCTGCTCAGGGTTTCTTCCGATCTCGCCTATGCCGAACTATACTGAGGCTGGTACTCTTGCCTAATCCTTTCTCATTTTCTGGACATCTGCGTTCTCAGCACAACTCCTCTTCAGGAACTGGTCGTATCTCAACGCCTCTGTATGTATATCACATCTCTGATGTCAGCGGAGTGGAACGTCACCTCATCAGGATCTCATACGAACTTCTTACTCCGCTTTTCTCTAATGTCGACTGCTTTGGACTCGTCTTTTCGTGGCTGCATGGACTGTGCTCCAACGTCTATACTCGTATCTGGAGTCTCCCAAGCAATGCATCCCATCACCTGATATCCGAATGAAGTCGAACCATTCGATCGATTTGTCAAAACCTCATAATCCCCCAAGAGCTCAACATCTTGAGTACGGTTTAATAATATCGAGTACATGCCACAGCACCTATGGACCAACCGTAGAAGGACAAACCCAAGCCTTATTAATGGCACCGCTGAACTGCCGCAAACCCTAATGTTCACTGGCGTTCCATGGTCATTAAGTCGAGTTAGGGTTTCATTCCTATAGAGGGTCCATAGAATTGTTTGCATTGTTTTCCGAATACTTTAAACTTGGAAAATGGGTTCCTGACATTCGATCGTCCCTATCGAGTCTCAACGTATCAGCATGAAGTCGCCTCTACCTGGAATCAATCTATCTGATGACCTCACGTCGGGTTAGGCAATGAATCATATGTCCTAGTCTTTCATCTTTGGTGACTAGCGATTCTTCTATCATACCTCGAAGTATAACTCGTGCGGCATTAGCTTCAAACATATGGGGCGATAACTTTTCATTCCCCGAAATCAATGTCTCATTCATCCGCAAATTGAATAGTGCCTCAATCATCAAAATAATCTGTGCTTTAACGGTCATCACAATCTGGCTTGCCTTTTGCAGCGGCCCAACCCTTTGGTGCTGATCTGCACGTCCGAGAAATCTCGTAAAAGCGATCCATCAAACGCACGTGGCGCGAAAACACAATAAAACGACGCCTCTATGCAATCGTATATCCCTGGAATCATGCTCTGGTCAGTCCTCGTCCATGACGAGCTCATGCTGACCGCAACTCTAGCCGTAGCTCTCCACGCCCATACAACCGTGATAACAAAACCATAACTAGTGCTGATGAGGCTAGGAATGAATATAATACTGTGCAAGAAAATGTACATCCTAAGGCTTCTTAAGCGGAGTATCGTATCGTAAGTATGCCGCGGAACATACACACGGTACGTCACCCTGCTTGAGTCACCTACTCCATCAACCAAGGGTCATCCTACACTCCGAAGGTAAAACCTAATGCTCTGATACCAACTTTGTCATGACCCGAAAAGTACGGAACATGACCGGCACTTAAATACGAAACGTCTCGAGGCGTACGTAATCTAAGTAAGCCAAAACCCAGAAATCAAAACCAAAGAAGCAGTAGAGTGAAGGAAAAACCAATTTAAAGCAAGTAGTTTTAACAACATAGGCCGAAGTATTCATTTTTAAAATCTCAAGTATTTTGTAAAAATTTCGGCAGAGTTTCCTCTGTAAATACTGGCCCCAAACGGGTACAACATGAATAGTATACGAAATGATAAAAGGCATCCCCAAGCGGGAGCTAGCTCTTCGTCAATCGACGGTCACAACCACGCAATCAATATAATATAAAATGCCGAAGGGCGATGATCAAAACTCAAAAGAAACTCAAAACAACATGAAAAACATAATAATACAACGCGCGACTCTAAGGTTGAAAGAATAACAAGTCCGGACTTCTATCTCTATCAAATATACAATCTGGTTGATGGAGTTTTACTAGATACAACTGAAATAACAATATACAATGGTGGTCCTGATGCAAAAGAACCCACCTGCCAAAGCAATCACCCAGAAGGAACAGTGTGCCAGCAAAGCCACAACAGAACCTGTACGGCAAAACCTTCAAGGAACCGTGGCACAACGGGGGTGAGTTTCCAACTCGTGAGTAGAAAACATCTACCCGCAGAAATCGCATGCATGACGCTATCCTAGGTCATATCAAGTAATATCCTCAAATAATATCCTGATCCATCTATATATACGTGCAATACCACGTGTTCGTGTCAGTGCCTCAGATAGCAACATATCAGATATATGATGTATGAATGCATTATGAATGGAAATAGAATATATCATGAGAGAGACAAATGTTTTCTTCAATCAATGAGATTTCTATATGTATATCAATCAAGTATCATCAATGAAAGCAACAGAGAAATCAGTGTCAAGCATCGACACAAAACATAAATCTCAAAATCTCAGTATCTTAATATCTCAAATCCCAATATCTCAGACATCTGTATCATCTGCGGGATCGGCCCACGGGCTCCGGGAGAACGGAGCAGCCTGTATCCATCTCATGACTCCGGTCGGTATCCTCCGGATAACCGACGAGTCCAAATAATGTCACCGGTAGGTAGTGCCCCCTGCCAGGCTCATCATCCTCCATGAAATCACTCTCACCACTGGGAACCTCACCGGGTCCACCATGTACCCGAAACGGTTACAACTCCTCCTCGAATCGGGTCTCGAAATCCAACAGCTATCATGAAAACTCATGGTGGACGACTCATACATCATGAGAAAACTGCAACTTGCATTTTAAAAAGAGGGATAGAGAGAGAAGTTTATATATATTCTTGCGGTTTTCCCCCAAATCCAGAAATCTCATGTAAATCCGAAATTATCAAAATCAAGATACCAATAAACAGTGAATACCTGCATAAATCTCCATAATACTGCATAACCAATGAATTTATGAATGCACCTAATATCATGCAATTAATGCAAAATTTAAACTAGCATATGGAAGCTATAACATATTGCGACTATCAGCTATCAAGCAATGTCAATGAAAAGGTATTTTCTAAAGTATATGTGACATGGCAATTACCGATGATGATGTGTGTGAGCCGGCAAGTAAGTGTATGTGGAACATACGCATCATCGGTAATGGTGCTGGTGTCTTGACAGCATGGTTTCATAATCACTAAGTACACAATAAACATGCAATGAGACGATAACAACATGATAAATGGCAATGAATAGTAATTGCAAAAATAATATGCGGAACATGAATGATAACGTAACAATAAGGAATCTACATCGCTACACCCGTGTTATACTGTTTTGCCGTTTGAAATAGTACGAATCGTGGTGTTTTGAAAATAAGGGCTACAGTGTTTTTACGAAAAGTTACGTCTTTTGAAATATCCGTAGTATCCCTTGACATGTCTTTAAAATCCTCACGATTCGTTAGTTTTGGAAATAGGTATGACTCGGGTCGAGTCTAACATCTACTAGGTAGCGACAGGTCTAACTAACAACCAATCGGAAGGGGCATGAAAACTACCTAAATCTCAGTCGATATATACATATATATATATGTGTGTGTGTGTGTAATAATCGATGATCCCGCCTCAACAGTATCCCATACGATACCCTATATAATATGACATCCTCGAGTCAAGAGTGTGGATCTATCATCAATATATAGCTCGCACGGTAAATCCGTCGTACGGCCTCACAAATCTGGGTACGGATCAAATATCACATTTATCTCATTATTCGTCTGGTATCCTTTCCATCATATATCATGATCTGGTGGTACTGATCTAAGTCTAGTACAATACTGATACCATCTATGTAATGCATGCGTGTGTATGAAAACACCACGCCTAAAGAACCCGCTAAAATATCATGTCGTATCTCAAATACGAACCATATCATATCACCGATCTCATGGCCCTAAGCCCAATCTCATCGACTCATCTCCAATCCTAAGTACTTATCCTCAAAATCCATGTATACACACACACACACATATCCTCATATACGCACAAGTAAAATAAATGTATGCATGTGTGTGTACGTGTGGGTAAAAACCGATTCTAGGGTTCGCGACAAAGAAGCTAAACTAAGCTACTTCTAACTATCCTAAACTAAACTATAAACAAAAAATCATATCTTGATAATCATCCTCGTATCATAAAACACCTATATAAACATATATATCATAAACTATACTACGGACTGTGGGGGTGCTATACGCCATCCACCCGACTTCCCCCGTAGATATAATCTACTCATCTGAGCTTCATTTGCCGATGCTAACGTCACCACGCGCTTTCTTGTCATCTCGAAGTCCACATGGGGGTGCGTACATGTAAACATTTAGTATCGTAAACCGAAATCGCGGATAAAAGTCCAAAACAGCATACGAATTTCACATCGGTTAAAACCTAGGATCCGCTCAAGTAAAAAGAACCAAATATCCCTGACATCGGCGTATAAACGCCAATTGATCGAGATAAAACCCAAACGCATCTATTTGCACATTCACAAACACTAATTATAATATGAAATAGGTTGCAATTCACAAAAACCTCAAATTCACTTTAAAAGCTATTTTTCCGAAAATCTAGCAAGCAAAATTAACCGTTTTAGTACAAAACTTGATGTTTAAGAAAATCTAGAGGCCACAATATTCACTATATATCATAACTAGATCATACGAACCTTTACTAGGTTTTTAATCCCACTTATTTTCATAATTCTAAAAATCTAGTTTACAAAATACATAATTTAGACAATTTTTGAAATAACAATTGGCAAATTAGAAACTAGCTTACATTTTACATGTCTTAAAGTGTCAAACCACCCATTATGTTGATAATGATGTGATGAAAATCTTAACCATATTTTAATCTCACATTTTGAAATAATTTCCAAAACCTAGTTTGCTAAAAAAAACAATTTTAACAATTTACACGCAACAATTAGTAACTAGCAACTAGATTACTTTTAGCATAGCATTAACATGTTAATCTACCCATAAAAACCATGAATATTTGATAAAAATCCTAATTTGATCACAAACCATTTTCTTGAATTTTTCAATCATGTAAATAGAACCAATTTAAAACCTAATTAAACACTTAATAAGCTAACTTAAAGCAATTAAACAACAAATTTACTAAAGGGTTAAAATTTATACCTCTCAATTGAGTTCTAGCATGAAATCTAAGCTTTCCAAATTGATCTCTTTTCACCAAATTCCATGCATGATAAGCTAGGGAAAAATGGGTAGAGATTGGATTTTGATTTTGTGAGGTTTTACTTTGATTTTTGACCATTTTTTTGAGAATTTTTGTAGAAGAGATGAGATGAGGGAATGAGAGGGGAGGGGGCTGCAGAAATGCTGTAAGGGGCTCGGCCAAATGAGCGGGGGAGGTGAGAGAGTGAGGGATGTGGGTTTCAAAGTCAACATAAGTCCATACTTCATTCTTTAATGTTTATTTTTTCTTTTTCCCTTTTTCCCTTTTCTTTTCTTTGTGAAAAGAGGTGAACAAGTCTTGGGCCTGTCAAGGGGGGCTCGGCCACATGTTTTGGGGATAAGTGTTGGTTTGTATGGTGAGGAATAATGATAAATACTATATCCCAAGTCAACCTAGAACCATACTTCAATTTCTATTTAGTTATTTTTCACCATTTAAGCCTTTATAGTTTATATTTTCTAAAACTATCTTAATAATTTCTTTTCATTTCAAAACCATTATTTTACAAGTTAGTTTAATGTGTCATGAGGTACAAAATTTTTATCAACCCATTCCAATTTGTAATCATCCCTAATTAAATGTATTAGTGACGGCTTAAAATAATATTACAATAATTAATTTCGGAAAAAAATTCAGTAAACTAGAAATTTTACAAGTGGCTCAATAAACACCAAATACTAACAATTATATAGCTAGAATATGTATATTTAATTTTATATTAAAAGATAATTATATCCTGATTTTTACGGAAAACACCCGTTATTTTACAGATTATCCGAAATTTCACCTAAACGATTTTCAAAACGTTACACTAAGTCCATCATCTTATACAACCTGTGGTATTCATTATCTATTAAGGCCAGCACGAGGCACCTAGATTTCATACAGTCTATTTCCCATGTCTTACGGATCCTTATATCCGCGACGGTGGAATCTGGACCTGGGACAGTGGGGACTTTGGTAGTAAGGAGATAGCCCAGCTTGTCATAGGTAATGGCCATCTGGACATTCCTTAGCCAATCTTTATAGTTTGGCCCCGTCAATATAGTTTTATCTAGCAATAACTTAAGACCGGTCATTTTAGTCGCTTCAATTAGGAGAGAGAAGAAACACTGAGTATGATGCTCTTGTAAGTTTAGGTTGGTTATTAGTTTATCTAAACAGGATGGCTCCCACTGTTTCCTTAAATCCTCCTTCAAACCATAAAAGAAGAATTAGTCGGGATTAATTGCACCCTGCAATTCTTGCTTTAACCTTTCGGCCAGGCTTATGTCAGTACTTCGAGTGAGGTTTTCCAATGCTTTTGCGAAGTTCCATAATTACATAACCTCATTTCCCTGGAGGCGTAGCCCCACTGACAGCGTTCTAGACACCTACTTGGTTTATATCATTGATTGTAAAGTGAAAAGCCCTCCCGAGAAGTAACAAAACTCACGGTGGGATCGGGATCCAACTATCATTGTGTGACAACTTTGAAGGAATCCTACCAAAATCATCACACTCCAGATGGTATGCAAAACTAGCAAGTTTCCTTTTCTTTTGAAACTCCTGATGTGGATTTTTGCCCTAGGGGCTTATGACTTTGAGAAGGCCAAAATATCATAAGAAGCAAGTCATGTTCTACCCGTCATTGTCCAGGTTAATCTGAACCCATTCGTACTAACCTATGACGAGTGCCAAAATAGTTGTACGCCTGTCCCAGATTAACGCATCTATCTATGCTATAGATGAATACCTTGTAGCTACCAATCACTATGCCTTGGCGAAGGTCAAAATACATAGCTTGAATACTATTGAATACCCATCTGAAATGACGGAAGGCTACGAATGGTTTTGGCAAAAACCGTTAACGAAATGAACTTGATATAGTCGTAAGAACCATGATAGCTTTTAAAAGGAGTGTTTTAAGCTCCGCATTTAAAAGTTTTTTTAAAAGAAAACCGAGTGGTTTTGAAATTGTTCCAACGATTTATCTTTGGTTGTTTTCTTTGCATTAAACAATATTAATGTTGTCCCATCATTTAACCCTATCATTGCAGAAAGAAACGAAAATAGAACGTGTGCTTATGCTATCCGCATTCGCCATAGGGCCCTGTCATGCACCGTTAGGTTACTTAACTAACGACAGAGCGGGGGCTGGATTAGCACGATTGCAAAATATAAGCAACTTTTATTATATATATAATATATAGCCATTCATCTCACGCAATAATAGTCAATCTAGATCACAGATCACATCAACACAGATGAATATATTAGTTGTACTAGGATTTCCGTATTTCATTTTAGCCTAGAATGAAAAACGGATTCCACGGTCATGATAAATAGCCAAACCCCACCCTAGACCCCTACGGGTGCGACAAACTACCTGCCGAATTCCTGAAATGAAGCAACCCCCCTCAATGAAATGAGTAGGCCACATGGCACTTCAAGAACCCGGTAGTTTTTGTTAGTTATATGAATGCCCTAGAGGTCATTATTATACATATGATGTATATTATAGTGGATGCTTGGACATATATAGGGAGGTCGTTCTTGCTCGACATGATAGTATGCTATTTAGTTGCTCTTTATCTTAACATGTACACTTATTGTCTCTCTATTACATGTTGATAAAGCCCTTAGGATGAGTACTTGACTACCAGGATTATGATGCAGATCATACTAGTGGGGCAAAGGTAGCCGATAAGTACATCCTTTAATAGTTCCTAGAGGTGGGAGTATAGAGACGGGGCATCGATATTCCAGAGTTGACTAGCGTATACGCTTCTCTACCCATATGATGGGCGATGGATGATCCAACATCCATTGGTGTTTGACATCAAAGAAAGTATACGGGTGCTTAGTGGAGTCTGGGTACAATGAACGGACTCGCCGAGAACTCCTAGATGGTATTATATCTATTGTCAAATAGCAGTTCTCTGGTGACACTGGTACAAGTTAGTCTGTAGACCCAAGATCATCACAGAGTCTTGTGTGATTCCCACTGTGATTTGATTACCACCTTACCGCGTTCAAGAGATCGTGCAAAACGGTGGTTTTTGGGTACGTTCCCGAGTCATATGGAGGCAATGAGCGATAGGAGGGGATTCGTCTCTCTCGGTATTAGGGGTTGATGTTGCGCTATGCTCGATTGTCCTTAACATGAAATCATTGGCCATGGTTGCTGAGATTTACTGGTAAGTGTTATCAGTAGTTTCTCTAACCGTTATGAGCCTTACATCGGCATGACTTATCAGGCTGTGATATGCGACATATCAGACAAAGAGACCGGACTGTACGGTAGTGTTACTAATTGGATTCACAGAAGTATGAGCAGTTTTGCTTGTTGATCTTCTGATCGCTCAATACCCGGGTGGCCGTTGCGTTTAGCAGTCCACTTGCGGTTTGTGGGTGACTGATATGATCACCACCTACTGCCGGTGTACTGACGAGTCTTTAGAGTCCTACAAAGAGGTTTCCTGGCTCAAGCGAAATGAAGTAGGAGAACATATGTGATATGTGTGTTAGTGTATATGCCCTAGAGGCCATTATTGTATCATATTGGTTTGTATGTTACTTAATAGAAGCTTGGGATATTCACAGTTGTATTGACAGTCTTGCTCAAAATGGTAGTATGCTACTTGGTTTGTTTCTACTTCAACATATGCATGTGTTTCTTTTAACATATCTCTTATACATATTAGTAGAGCCCTTAGGATCTTTGCTTGATTACCAGCGTTGTGATAGCTGTCACAGTAGTGGGGGCTGGGCAATCTAGAAGCACATCCTTATACAGCTCCCTAGTCGTAGGATTATCGAGACGGGACATCGATACTCCGGAGTAGACAAGTATATACGCTTCTCATCCCAGCAGGGGAGATGGTCTGTCCCACAGCCATTAGTACGTCATACTAGAGATAGTATGCAGGTGCTCGTTAGGTTACGAGTACACCGGACATGACTCGTCAGGAACTGTTGGTTAGTATTATATCTATCGTCGGGTAGCAGTTCCCAGGTGACATGAGTACAACTTAGTCCGTCGACTTGACACTACTACTTCGCCTCGAGTGTGTTCCCACTGTACTTTGATTACTACCCTACCATGGCTCAAATGAGTCATGCAAACAGGTAGTAGTTGGGTGCAGTCCCGAAGCACTTAGAGGCAGTAGCGGTTAGACAAGATTCGTCTCTCCCGGTATTGGGGGTTGATATTGTGCAGTGTTCGGAGCGCCATTACATAAAGTCCCTGGCCATGGCAAGCGAGATTTACTGCTAGGTATTCCAGTAGTTTCTCAGGGTGTTTTAGGCTACACTCCGGCATGACTGATTGCGCTATTAGGGATCTGACGATTACCGCCCCCTAGGCCCGATATGCGATACTCTTAGACGAACAGACCGGACTGTATGGAGATTTTCACATTCAAGCCCAGTAAGAGTTCAGATGGGTTTTCCTCATCGGCCTTCTTATCGACATCTACCTGGGGACCGTTAGGTACAGCTAGTACAGCTTGCGGCCTGTGGTTAAACCCACTGCCAGCATAGTGTCGAGTGTTTAGAGTCCCACGCAGAGGGTTTCCCTACTTCAGGCAATTGATGTAGACGTCGTATGGTTTTACGACCTGGGCTTCGATCACGTACGTGTACTTGTACACTGATGATGATCAGGCAGACAGTACTAGTGGGCTTTGGTTTAAGCCGGATCCTACTATTGTATTATTGGATTGTTATCGTCTCAGGGTATCCGTGTTTTTCGGAATGCGGATACAGGTATGTATATACGGTATGAGGGGCATTCTTGTAATTTTTCAAGGTATGCTTCTAGAAGGTGCCACATCATTATTGGATTTACCCATTTGGTTAAATGGATTAATTATGTGGAAATGGAGGAGACATGCTTGGAGGATTAAAATATGTGTTTGGATTCACTATTGAGGCATGGCACATATATTTTATAGTTTTTCTAGCCATGACTCAATAAGTGAGATGAGGGATTATATATGTGAGCCATTCTCTACACTTGGTTCCTTGATGGTTCTTTTTCTTCACTTGATATTTCTTGAGTTGCTCTCCTCCCTTGAGCTCTCTAGGTCTCTTCCATCATCTTCTTCCTCAATGCTAAACCCTATCATTCACATGTGTTGTGAGCTATGGGTTTAGTGAGACAAACAATCCATTAGCACATTCTACATCTCCTAGGCTAGTTGGCTTAAAAAACCTTCTACCCTAGTTACCTCACTTGGAGGTTGAAGCTTGGAGCACAAACCTTCGTGCTGGATCATCTTTGACAAGAGAAGACCGACGGAGCAAGCTCGATCCGATAACCAAGGAGCCTTGAAGAGGACCACAAGAAGACCCGAAGGACTTGATCTACTAGGTATAATAATCTACCATAGTAGATAAATCCTCAAGTTAGTCTAACTAGTTAAGGCTTTGGTAAGATCTTGGTGTAATGGCCGGTGTTGCGTAGTCAAAAGATTACCGTTTTTGAAATTTCCGCCTCCCCGTGAACTGCGGGGTGTGCGACATTGGCTTACAGTGGTATCAGAGCCCATAAAACCTTAACTAGATAGTTAGCAAAGTGTTAGAAATTCGATCGCCGGAAAAATCGCAAAAATGCGTCAAAATTGCACAGTTTCTGTCAATTTTCAAAACTGGTCCAAAAATGTTTTCACGGACCTTAAAAATACGTGCATGATTTATGAGGACACCCAAGAAAAACGAGATCGTAACTCGCTTAGACCGCCACGGAAGCGCGGCGAAACCATGTGTTTCGCCGCGGATCCGCCGCCGAGTCGACTCTGAGTAGATTCGTTTTTCCTGCAGTTTGGCTATCTTGGTGTTTTGTGATTTTTCTGATACTTTGTTTCTACCCAGAATCTTTTGTGTACTGTGTTATACTTGGGGTAGATTCAAATTTGGTAATCGATCGAAATTCTAAGTACTTTAGCTAATCGGATCGTCTGTGTTTGATATATGTGTTTGGAAACGTCGACTAATTGCTACACGTCGATTAGTAGGGGTTCCACATATCTGTGTTGTTATTGTGATGGTTTGTGTATATGAACTTGTTGGATCGTTGTGGATGAATAGCCGGGGATGTGAGATGAGGGTTTTCATTCTTTCATTCGATGTAAATTTGTAAAGTGATTTAATATTAATTTTTTTCGGGGCACATCCGGGTTGAGCTTGTAGCCACCGTTATATTATTTCTTTTACTGTTTTTGCTCCTAGGATAGACCCAAGGTGGGGTGCACAAACTATAGGTACTTTGAAGTGCCGAGTGGCCTACTCACTTTGTTGAGGGAGGTTGCTTCACTTCGGGTATTTGGCGGGTAGTTTGCCTCACCCGTAGGGGTCAAGGGTGGGAATTATCTATTCATCACGACCGTACAATCTGTCTTTCGTTACATGCTCAAACGAAACGCAAAATTCCTAATATATCTAATGTGTTCATCTGTGATCTGGAATGCCTATCATTGTGTCTGACGAATGGATATTATTATATATGTATTATATAATAGACGTTGCTTATGTTTTGCATCCGCGCTAGTCCAGCACCCGCTCTGTCATTAGTTAAGTAACCTAACGGGTGATGATGGAGCCCCATGGCGAATGCGGATGACATAAGCGTACGTTGTATTTTTGTTGTTTTCGGCAATGGTAGGTTAAATGTGTTAGTTGTATGTATGCCCTAGAGGCCAGTATTGTACAGATGATGTATATTATATTGGATGCTTGGACATATATAGAGAGGACATTCTTGCTCGATATGATAGTATGCTATTTGGTTGCTCTTTGTCTTAACATGTATACTTGTTTTCTGATACTGTCTTATAGTTACATGTTGGTAAAGCCCTTAGGATGTGTACTTGACTACCTGGACTATGATGCAGATGATACTAGTGGGGACAGAGTAGTCCATAAGTACATCCTTTAATGTTCCTAGTCGTGGGTGTATCGAGACAGGGCATCGATATACCAGAGTAGACTAGCGTATACGCTTCTTGACCCATCAGATGGGCGATGGATGATCCCATATCCATTGGTGTTTGACATCAGAGATGGTATACGGGTGCTCAGTGGAGACTGGGTACACTGGACGGATTCACCGAGAACTCCCAGATGGTATTATACCTCACGTCAGATGGCAGTTCTCTGGTAACACTTGTGCAGGTTAGTCTCTAGACCCGAGATCGTCATAGAGTCTTGTGAGATTCCCACTGTGCTTTGATTTCCCCCTTACCACGTCCAAGAGGGCATGCAAAACGGTGGTTTTTGGGTACAGTCGCGAGTCACATAGAGACAATGAGCGATAGGAGGGGTTTCGTTTCTCCCGGTATTGGGGGTTGATGTTGCGCTGTGCTCGATTGGCCATAACAGGGAAGTCCCTGGCCAGGGCTGATTTAGAGATTTACTGGTAAGTGTTACCTGTAGTTTCTTGACCCGTTATAAGCCTCACATCGGCACGACTTATCGGTTATTGGAGTCTGACGTTTACTACCCTTAGACTTGATATGCGACATATCAGACGAAGAGACCGGACTGTACGGGAAGTGTTACCGTTAGGCTTTTACAGGAGTTGGAGCGGGCTTGCTTGCTGATCTTCTAATCGCTCAATACCCGGGTAGCCGTTACGTCCAGCTAGTACCGCTGACGGCTTGTGGGTGCTTGATGTGATCATCACCTACTGCCGGCGTATTGACGAGTTTTTAGAGTCCTACATAGTGGTTTTACTGGCTCAGGCAAAACGAAATAGGAGCGCATATGTGTTATGTGCGGGACCGAGAATAATGCGTGTATGTGATACCGTATTCTATTCTCGCGACTTTTTGTATCGGTCGGTTATATGTGATATAGCCGGGTTATCGAATCAAGTGTTGATTCGATAAGTCGATACATTGGATGTTAGTCGGTTATATGAGATATAACCGGATTATTAAGTTTCCTTTATGTCCTAGAGGCCATTACTGTATCATACTAGTTTGTATATTACATAATGGAAGCTTGGGATATTCACCTTGTATATACAATCTTGCTCAAAATAGTAGTATGCTACTTGGTTTGTTTCTACTTCAATGTGTACATGTGTTTATTTTAGTATATCGCCTATACACATTAGTGGAGCCCTTAGGATCTTTGCTTGATTACCAGCGTTGTGATGGCAGTCACACTAGTGGGGGCTTGGTAATCTATAAGCACATCCTTATGCAGGTCCCTAGTCGCAGGACTATCGAGACAGGGCATCGATACTCCGGAGTAGACTAGCGTATGCGCTTCTCATCCCAGAGTGGGAGGTGGTCTGTCCCACAGCCATCAGTACGTCGAACTGAAGATAGTATACGGGTGCTCGTTAGGTTACGAGTACACTGGACAGGACTCGTCGGGAACTGACCGGTTGGTATTATACCTATCGTCAGTTATCAGTTTCCAGGTGACATGAGTACAGCTTAGTCCGCTGACTTGATACTGTCACTTCGCCTCGAGTGTGTCCCCACTGTACTTTGATTACTACCCTACCACGGCTCAAAGGAGTCGTGTAAACAGGTAGTAGTTGGGTGCAGTCCCGAAGCACTTGGAGGCAGTGACGGTTAGAAAGGATTTGTCTCTCCCGGTATTGGGGGTTGATATCGCGCTGTGTCTAGGAGAGCCATTACACGAGTAGTCCCTGGCCAGGGAAAGCGAGATATACTGGTAGGCTTCCAGTGTTATCTCAGGGTGTATTGGGCTACACTCCGACACGACTTGTACCGCTATTAGGGGACTGACGTTTACCGCCCCCCTAGGCCCGCCATACGATGTATCAGACGAACAGACCGGACTGTACGGAGACTGTCATATTCAGGCTCAGTAGGAGTTCAGATGGGTTTCACCTCGTCAGTCTTCTTGTCGGCATCTACCTGGGGACCGTTACGCACAGCTAGTGCCGCTAGCGGTCTGTGGTTAAACCCACTGCCAGCGTAGTGTCGAGTCTTTAGAGTCCCACATAGAAAGCTATTCGCCTTTAGGCAAAAGAGTAGAGGTCGCATGGTTTTGCGACAGGTCGCATGGTTTTGCGAAAGGGTCCGGTCACATCCGTGCACTTGTGCACGTACAGTGTCCAGACAGTTAACACTAGCGGGCTTTGGTTTAAGCCAGATCCTAGTGTACGTTTTGGGATTGGTTTTATCAAGTATGTATTCGTGTTCCTCAGAACGCGGATGCGGGTGTGTATGCACAGTTGATAGAGAGATAGAGGCAGAGGATTCTTATTAGGGTTGTTGACCGTTGACTGTTGACTATTGACTTTTTGCTCAACCCTAATGAGAATATGATATGTAATTAACAATAATATTAATTAAGTATTATAGTGACATGGTTGTTTAGGGGTTGACTTTGTTGACTTGTTGACTTTGTTGACCGGTTGACTAGGTTGGACTAGTTGACCATCATGATGACAATGGCTATCATTTCATGGCAAAGATTTTTGCTTGCTTGTTCTCTTGTGCAAAATGAGTGCATGAAATGATATGGCTATTGTTGCTTAAACCATCACTAATACTTGATTTCTATTATGGGTTATGATGGTTTTGGATTACGAGAGCCAAGAGAGAAAAGTCTTGCTCATTCTTTCATTTCCTTTCTCTCTCTTGTGTTCTTGAGCTCTCATCTCCTTCCTCTTTCTCTCCCTCTCTTTAGTCTATGGTTCACTTGTCTCAAGTGTTGAGAACCAAGAACCATAGAGAAAATCCCAACACACTCTCCTCTACTCACTCTAGTTCACAAGGTTTAGCAAACCGAGTGAACTAGTTTCTTCAAAGCTCGAAGAAGAAGCCAAAGGTAGAAGCTTTCAGGTGGATCGATCTTCGGCGCAAGGAGACGACAGGGTGAAGCCGATCCGGACAACCATCGAGGCATGAAGACGAAGGAGTTCAAAGAAGAAAGGTATAACCCCCTAACCGAGTAGTTAACAACTCCTAGTTAGGTTGTTAGTTAGATGTTTAACAAAGATCTGGTTTTGAGTCCATGTTACCGCCTCTAGAAAATTGTTTTTCACCAAATTCCGCTTGCCCGAAAGTACCGGGAGAGGTAGCATGGACTTACAGTGGTATCAGAGCCTAGTTAAACTCTATCTAACATATTATCATAGTAGCTAGAAATTCGATCGGAGAAAAAGTCCCGAAATGAACCCAAAATTCATGCTTGCTGTCGATTTTCAAAGTACTGTAAAAGTAATAAATCATGCTTTAAAAATCGACTCAGGGTTTTTATAGTCTACTGTAGAAAAACGGTCCAGAGATCTCACCAAACCACCGCGGAAGCGCGGCAATAGCTTGCTATTGCCGCGGTTTCGCGGTCGATTGAGCTCCTCTCTGGATCGTCTTCACAGCAGTTTGTTCTATGGGGTATTTTAGGAATTTTGGTATATGTTTTTTCAGCCCAGATTTTCCAGAAAGAACATTTTGTTTTTGGGGCTCTAAAAACCGTATTTTGATCGAGTTTCTAAAGACTTAAGCTGACGGGTATTTCTCTGATGTGATATTTGTATTGAACGTCTGCTAATCGCTATATGTCGATTAGTGGGGGTTGTACAAATCTGTGATCTGTAATGTTGCTGGAATGTGTATATGAATTCATTGGATTGTCGCGGGTGAATAGCCGGGGGTTCTGAGATGAGAGTTTTCTTTTCTTTCAATTCATGTAAATTTGTAAGTTGATGTAATAATTATTTGTATTTCAATTCATGTAAATTTGTAAGTTGGTGTAATAATTATTTGTATGGCCGCACAACCGGGTCGGGGTTGTAGCCTTCATTGTATAATTTCTTTTTACTGTTTTTGCTCCAAGGATAGACCCATGGAGGGGGTGCACAAACTACCGGGTATCCCGAAGTGCCGAGTGGCCTACTCACGGGGTTGAGGGAGGTTGCTTCGCTTCGGGTACTTGGCGGGTAGTTTGCCGCACCCGTAGGGGTCTTGGGTGGGGTTTTGGCTATTCACCGCGACCGTGTAATCTTCTTTTCGTTACAGGCTCGTACGAATTGCGGATTCCTAGTATATCCAATGTGTTCATCTGTGATCTGAAATGGCTATCATTGCAATATATCTATATATGATATTATTTAGGCATTGCTTATGTTTTACAGCCGCGCTAGCCCAGCCCCCGCTCTGTCGTTAGTTAAGTAACTTAACGGGTAATGACGGGACCCCGTGGCGAATGCGAATGGCATAAGCGTACGTCATATTTTGGTTGTTTTCTGCAATGGTAGGATTAAATGATGGGACGCATTAAAAGAACTAATGCAAGAATATCACGCATTAAAAGAACTAATGCAAGAAAAATAAACCAAGTAAAAGTCGTTGGAACACTTTCGAAAAACCACTCGGTTCTTTTCAAAACCAACTTTTAAATGCGGAGCTTGAGCCACTCCTTTTAGAAGCTATCTCGTTCCATTGATTATATCAAGTTCACTACGTTCACGGTTTCGCCAAAACCATTCGTAGTCCTCCGTCGTTTCACATGAATAGTCAATAGTATTCAAGCTATGTTTGTTGGCCAAAGTCAAGGCATAGTGATTGGTAGCTATTGGGTATTCATGTACAGCATAGATAGATGCGTTGGTTTGGAACAGTCGTACTGCCTTGTTGGCCAAAGTCAAGGGTAAGTGCGGGTGGATTCAAATTAACCTGGAGAACGACGGGTAGAACTTGACATGTGACTTATGATTTGTTGGTCAAAGTCAAGGTCATAAGAGCATGGGGCAAAAATCCATATCGGGAGTTTCAAAAGAACTGAAACTTGCTAGTGTTGCATACCATTTGGAGTGTGATGATTCTGGTAGGATTCCTTCAGTTTCGTCACGCGATGATATTTGGATCCCGATCCTACTGTGAGTATATGCTACTCTTCGGGAAATTTCTCACTTAACGATCAATGCTATAAACCTAGTAGGTGTCTAGAAAGGTGTTAGCGGGGCTACGCCCCCAGGGAAAAGAGGTTCTTAAATTAAGGAACTTCGCGAAAGCGTTGGAAAACCTCCCTCGAAGTACCGACACTAGCCTGGCTGAACGGTTAAGCAAGTATTGTACGGTGAGATTGATCCTGAGTAATTCTTCCTTTTTGGTTTGAGGAGGGATTCGAGAAACAGTGGGAGCCATCCTGTTTAGACAAACTAAAAACCATTCTAAACTTGCAAGAGCATCATGCTGAGTGTTTCTTCTCTCTCCTAATTGCAGCGACCAATCGACATGACTGGACTTAAGTTATTTCTAGATAAAAATATACTGACAGGGCCAAACTACAAAGATTGGCTCAGGAATGTCAAGATGGCAATCACTTACGACAAGCTGGGGTATCTTCTTACCACCAAAGCTCCCCCTGTCCCAGGTCCCAAACCAGCGTCGCGGATAAGGAAATCCGTAAGACCTGGGAAATCGATTGCGCGAAGGCCAAGTGCTTGTGCTTGCCTCTATGGACAACGAACATCAGAGGAGGCACGAGAATATGGACCTCGAATCCATATTTCTCCATACAAAAGAACTGTATGGAGAGCAGTCTCGTATCGCAAGATACGAAGTGTCGAAGAAGTTATTTTCGGCAAGGTTGGCCGTCGGATCATCGGTAGCGGAATACGTACTTAAGATGATTGGCTACATAGAAGAGCTCGCGGACCTTAGGACCACGTTGGAGAATGAGCTCTATACGGACTTGATTCTCCAGTCCCTTCCTTCCACTTACGCCCAGTTTATCCTGAACTTCAACTTACAAGAAAAGGAAGTTGAACTTTCAGAACTCCTCAACATGCTGAGGAGCACAGAGGGCACCCTACAGAAAGGTAGGGAAACATCCACTTTGTTTGTAGGAGGATCTTCCTCTTCTAGGTCCAAGGCGAAAGCCAAGGGAAAGAAGAAGAAAGCCCCCGCCAAATCAAGGGGCGGTGTTAGTAAAGTGGATACGAAGGGAAAGGCAAAAGCAACAAAGAAAGTGGGAAAGCTTGTGGATAAGGAATAATGCTTCTATTGTCATAAGAAGGGACACTGGAAGAATGATTGCAGGGCTTGGAAGGCCAGAACACAGGAACTGAAGAAGGTTGCGGCTTCAGCTTCAGGTGTGTATGTTATTGAAAACTGTCTTTCAATAAACTCTACTTCCTGGGTATTGGATACCGGATCAGGATCTCATATCTGTAATTCTTTGCAGGCGTTGAGATACCGTAGGGTTTTGAAGGGAGGTGACATGACCCTCAAAGTTGCAAACGGAGCTAGCATGGATGCTAAGGCCGTGGGGGACTATCACCTAGGGTTGTCAGATGGACACGTTTTGGTTTTGCGTAATTGCTTTTTTGTACCCAACGCAACTTGTAATATCATTTCTGCATCTTTGGTTTCTAAAGAAGGTTATGAATTTGCGTTTGTAAGTAATGTTGTAAACATTCACCTTAATCAAGTTCTGATTGGGTCAGGTACATTAAGCAATGGTATATACGTATTAAACCAACCACAGATTTTCAATGTCCAGAATACACACAAAAGAAAGACTCCGGAAATAAATCAGACTTTCTTGTGGCATTGTAGACTGGGTCACATCAATGAGAGAAGGTTGACGAAGTTACATACAGAAGGATATTTGAATGCGTTCGAATATCAATCGTATGCCACTTGTCAATCCTGTCTCAAAGGAAAGATGACAAAGACTCCGTTCACTGGACACGGAGTAAGAGAGAGCGAGCTCTTGGGACTCGTACATAGCGACGTGTGCGGTCCAATGTCTACACATGCGCGAAGCGGTTTTTCTTACTTCATTACTTTTACGGATGACTTTTCAAGGTACGGTTATGTCTTCTTAATGAAACATAAATCCGAAGCCTTTGTAAAATTCCAGGAATATAAGAATGAAGTAGAAAAACAAACCGGCAAAAGTATCAAGATTCTAAGATCGGATCGAGGTGGTGAATACTTGAGTGCCGAGTTCCTGGACTATTTAAAAGAGAACGAATTCTCTCTCAGCTTACTCCTCCATACACTCCGCAACATAACGGTGTATCGGAGAGACGGAATCGAACCCTATTGGATATGGTACGGTCCATGATGAGTAACGCTGAGTTACCGCGATCATTCTGGGGGTATGCGCTAGAATCAGCTGCATACCTTTTGAACTGAGTTCCCACTAAGACTGTGCCTACCACACCATATGAGATGTGGTGTGGGAAGAAACCCAATCTTAAGCACATTAAGACATGGGGATGTCGAGCTTTTGTTAAATAGCAGCATGCGGACAAGCTCGAGGCACGCTCAGTATAGTGCAAGTTCATGGTATATCCAAAGAACTCCAAGGATATTTCTTCTACTGCGAAGAGGAACAAAAGGTTTTTGTTTCTCGTCATGCCTACTTCTTGGAAACTGAGTTTTTGAAAACCCAGATAAGTGGGAGCACAGTAGAACTGGAAGAAATTCCAGAACCACGAGCTATTACTGAAAGCTTAGTGGAACCAGAGGGTTCAAAAGAACAGGACATTCCTACGCCGCTCCGCAGGAGTAGTAGGCAGTCTTATCCGCCCGAGAGATACTACGGTTTTCTCATAGACGGAGATAGAGAGGATTGCATCATGGATTATGATGAGCCTACTAGCTTCCAGCAGGCCGTTCAGAGCGTTGACTCGGTAAAATGGCTGGATGGAATGCGGACCGAAATGGAGTCCATGTACACCAACAAAGTATGGACGTTGGACATTGCTCCAGACGGGGTAAAACCCGTAGGATGCAAGTGGATCTTCAAAAGGAAGATTGGTGTAGATGGACAGGTTGAGACCAATAAAGCTAGACTTGTTGCAAAGGGTTTTCGTCAAAGACATGGTTTGGACTATGACGAAACCTTTTCTCCAGTGGCTATGCTGAAATCCATTCGGATCCTTCTTGCCATTGCTGCCTTCCACGATTATGAGATTTGGCAGATGGACGTAAAGACCGCTTTTCTAAATGGAAATTTAGTGGAGTGTGTCTATATGGACCAGCCAGAGGGTTTCATTCAGAGTGGGAGCAACGGAAAGGTGTGTAAGTTGCTTAAGTCCATCTATGGACTAAAGCAGGCATCGCGGAGTTGGAACATCTGTTTTGATGAGACGGTCAAGGAATTTGGCTTTATCAAAAATCCAGATGAACCATGCATCTATCGTAAATTTGTAGCGAGAACTGTAGTATTCCTCGTTTTATACGTGGATGACATTCTCATAAGAGGAAATGACATTCCTATGCTACAATCTGTCAAGGGGTTCTTGTCACACAGGTTCTCCATGAAAGACCTGGGTGATGCCTCATACATCCTGGGGATCCGGATCCATCGTGATAGATCCAAGAGGATATTAGGACTTTCACAGTCCAGGTAATCGACACCATACTGAAGAGATTCAGTATGGAAGATTCCAACCGCAGTAACCTACCGGCTTGACACGGGATCACCCTCTCTAAAGAGATGTCTCCTAAGACTGATTTAGAGAGGGATCGCATGTCTATTATACCCTACGCTTCTGCGGTAGGCTCTATAATGTATGCGATGTTGTGTACCAGACCGGATGTAGCTTATGCAGTGAGTGTGGTAAGCCGGTATCAGTCAAACCCTGGGGAGAAACACTGGATAGCGGTAAAGAACATTCTCAAGTACCTGAGAAGGTCTAAGGAGATGTTCTTGGTGTATGGCTGAAAAGACCTCCAGATCGAGGCCTTTGCTGACTCCAGCTTCCAGAGTGACAAGGATGATTCCAAGTCCATGTCGGGTTTTGTCTTTACCCTCAATGGAGGGGCGGTGTGTTGGAAGAGTTCCAAACAGGAAACCGTTGCAGACTCGACGATGGAAGCGGAATACATCGCTGCATCTGATGCCGTAAAAGAAGCCGTCTGGATGAGGAAATTCTTTAAAGAACTTCAGGTGGTTCCATCCATTGTTGATCCAATACCTCTGTATTGTGACAACAACGGGGCTATAGCTTTAGCGAAGGAACCCAGGTCCCATCAGAGATCCAGACACATCTTGAGGCGGTATCACCTGATCGGGGAGATCGTGGATCGCCAGGAGATTGAGGTTCGGAGGGTTGCTTCAGAAGATAACACTGCAGATCCATTCACCAAGGCCTTGCCCCAGACTCAGTTCGAGCGGATGATCGAGATGATAGGCCTTCGATACGCCAGTACATGGCCTTAGTGCAAGTGGGAGATTGTTAGTGTATATGCCCTAGAGGCCATTACTGTATCATACTAGTTTGTATATTACTTAATGGAAGCTAGGGATATTCACCTTGTATATACAATCTTGCTAAAAATAGTAGTATGCTACTTGGTTTGTTTCTACTTCAATGTGTACATGTGTTTATTTTAGTATATCGCCTATACACATTAGTGGAGCCCTTAGGATCTTTGCTTGATTACCAGCGTTGTGATGGCAGTCACACTAGTGGGGGCTGGGTTATCTATAAGCACATCCTTATGCAGGTCCCTAGTCACAGGACTATCGAGACTGGGCATCGATACTCCGGAGTAGACTAGCGTATGCGCTTCTCATCCCAGAGTGGGAGGTGGTCTGTCCCACAGCCATCAGTACGTCGTATTGGAGATAGTATACGAGTGCTCGTTAGGTTACGAGTACACTGGACAGGACTCGTCGGGAACTGACCGGTTGGTATTATACCTATCGTCAGTTATCAGTTCCCAGGTGACATGAGTACAGCTTAGTCCGCTGACTTGACACTGTCACTTCGCCTCGAGTGTGTTCCCACTGTACTTTGATTACTACCCTACCACGGCTCAAAGGAGTCGTGCAAACAGGTAGTAGTTGGGTGCAGTCCCGAAGCACTTGGAGGCAGTGACGGTTAGAAAGGATTCGTCTCTCCCGGTATTGGGGGTTGACATCGCGCTGTGCTTAGGAGATCCATTACACGAGTAGTCCCTGGCCAGGGCAAGCGAGATATACTGGTAGGCTTCCAGTGTTATCTCAGGGTGTATTGGGCTTCACTCCGACACGACTTGTACCGCTATTAGGGGACTGACGTTTACCGCCCCCCTAGGCCCGCCATGCGATGTATCAGACGAACAGACCGGACTGTACGGAGACTGTCATATTCAGGCTCAGTAGGAGTTCAGATGGGTTTCACCTCGTCAGTCTTCTTGTCGGCATCTACCTGGGGACCGTTACGCACAGCTAGTGCCGCTTGCGGTCTGTGGTTAAACCCACTGCCAGCGTAGTATCGAGTCTTTAGAGTCCCACACAGAAAACTATTCGCCTTTAGTCAAAAGAGTAGAGGTCGCATGGTTTTGCGACAGGTCGCATGGTTTTGCGACAGGGCCCGGTCACATCCGTGCACTTGTGCACGTACAGTGTCCGGACAGTTAACACTAGCGGGCTTTGGTTTAAGCCAGATCCTAGTGTACGTTTTGGGATTGGTTTTATCCAGTATGTATTCATGTTCCTCAGAACGCGGATGCGGGTGTGTATGCACAGTTGACAGAGGGACAGAGGCAGAGGATTCTCATTAGGGTTGTTGACCGTTGACTGTTGACTATTGACTTTTTGCTCAACCCTAATGAGAATATGATATGTAATTAACAATAATATTAATTAAGTATTATAGTGACATGGTCGTTGAGGGGTTGACTTTGTTGACTTGTTGACTTTGTCGACCGGTTGACTAGGTTGGACTAGTTGACCATCAAGATGACAATGGCTATCATTTCATGGCAAAGACTTTTGCTTGCTTGTTCTCTTGTGCAAAATGAGTGCATGAAATGATATGGCTATTGTAGCTTAAACCATCACTAATACTTGATTGCTATTATGGGTTATGATGGTTTTGGATTATGAGAGCCAAGAGAGAAAAGTCTTGCTCATTCTTTCATTTCCTTTCTCTCTCTTGTGTTCTTGAGCTCTCAACTCCTTCCTCTTGCTCTCCCTCTCTTTAGTCTATGGTTCACTTGTCTCATGTGTTGAGAACCAAGAACCATAGAGAAAATCCCAACACACTCTCCTCTACTCACTCTAGTTCACAAGGTTTAGCAAACCGAGTGAACTAGTTTCTTCAAAGCTCGAAGAAGAAGCCAAAGGTAGAAGCTTTCAGGTGGATCGATCTTCGGCGCAAGGAGACGACGGGGTGAAGCCGATCCGGACAACCATCGAGGCATGAAGACGAAGGAGTTCAAGGAAGAAAGGTATAACCCCCTAACCGAGTAGTTAACAACTCCTAGTTAGGTTGGTAGTTAGATGTTTAACAAAGATCCGGTTTTGAGTCCATGTTACCGCCTCTAGAAAATTGTTTTTCACCAAATTCCGCATGCCCGAAAGTACCGGGAGAGGTAGCATGGACTTACACGCTCAAGTGTTGAGCTATTTAGGAAATCTTGGGTATTTGATTATTCGATCGGAAAGTTTAATACTGTCTATTTATCTGGAATGTGATACAATATTTGGAATTCATATAGTTAGGCATGAAATGCGAAGTATGTGATATCTCGAATTTACGATGTCTAAAGAGATTGTGGATTCCAAATGTTGTAGTTTTACACTTTCTTTTCTGCGACCGTAAGTGTAATATGTGATATCGCCGGTTTCTTTGCTATATGTCAACGACAATTGGGATGCGCATATTTACTTACGTTGATGACATGAGATGTTATGTGTTGCCGGATATGTTATATTGGATCATCGTGCTTCTGAATAGCCGGGGGTTTTATGTGAGATGAGGGTATTTATTTTCATTCTTGTAAAATTAAATGTATGTAATATTCTTTTATTGGGGCACTTCCGGGATGAGGTTGATGTCACCATTTGTATATTATTTACTTTTCCGCACTAGGATAGACCCAAGGAACAGAGCACAAGTAACCGGGTTCTGGAGTCCAGTGGGAGACCAACTCGAGGAGTCGAGTCCGGGTCTCCTAACTCTAGAATTGGTAGGGTTGCTTGCCGCTCTCGTAGGGGTCTAGGGGTGTGGGTTTGGCTATTCATCGCGACCGTGGAATCCGTGTTTTATAGAGGCTCAAAATAAAAAACGGACGTCCTAGTATACCCAATATTTCATATGTTTCTTCTGCTGCGATATCTGTGATGTGATCAGTTGATATGTTGTGATAAATACTATATATATTATATATGATATATTATATAGACGTTACTTATGTTTTACACCCGCGCTAGCCCTGCCCCGCTCTGCCGTTAGTTACCTAACCTAACGGTGCACGAGGGGACATCGAGGCGAATGCGGATGGCATAAGTGTACGTCGTATTTATCTGTATGTTTAGGTGATTTAAATGATGGAACTTCATTAATATGATTAATGAAAGAAAAGAAACCTAAAAGATGTTGTAGAATCAAATTTTCAAAAAGGGTAGCTACAAGTTTTTGCTTTGCATAGCAATATATATGATATATCCTGCACCTTATTCGATGAGGAAAGAGCCGAGATCCCTTCACCGGGAGTGACCTCTTTAGCAAAACTGGCAGATGCTACAACACTCGGTTTGTTTTTTTATTGCTTTTGGAGTTTTTCTTTGCATAGTGATATATATGATATATCCTGCACCTTATTCCATAAGGAAAGAGCCGAGATCCCTTCACCAAGAGTGACCTCTTTAGCAAAACTAATGAAATCCTCAAAATCACTCCATTTCAAAATTCACTCGATTCTACAACGATATCAAGTTCATTACGCAATAGGTTTTCAGAAAAACCTGTCGTAGCCCACCATCATTTCAGATAAGTCCTGCTTAGTATTCGTGCTGCGTTTGTTGACCTTGTCAAGGCGTAGTGTGCGGTAGCTGACTAGTATTTATCTGTTCATGCATATGATGCAGATTGGATTAGGGTAGTCATACGGCCTTGTTGACCTTGTCAAGGGTCGTGCGGGTGGGTTTAATTCAATCAAGAAATGACGGGTTGAACTTGACTTACGGTCTATAGTTTGTTGACCTTGTCAAGGTCATAGATCGTTCGGGGCAAAATATTATCGGGAATTTCAAGTGTTGAAATTTGCAATGAGATTGGATACCTTTTATGAGATAGTTGGATCCTGATACCCACTGCGAGTAATTGTTACTCCTGGGAGAGTTTTACACAAGACAATTAGCCGATCAAGTAGGTGTCTAGAAAGGTGTCAACGGGGTTACGCCTCTGGGAAAATGAGGTTTACTTTAATTAGGTATGTGCGAAAGCACGGGGAACCTCCCTCAAAGTACCGACACTGGCCTGGCTGAAAGATGGGCGAAATTGTAGGGTGTAATTAATCCCGGCTAGTCTTTCCTTTTAGGGTTTGAAGGAAGATTTGATAAAAACAGTGGGAGCCATCCTGATTAGATAAAATAATAACCAATCTGATCTTGCAAGAGCATACGCTAAGGTGTTTTTCTTCTCTCTCTCTCCAGGTAGCGACCATATCATGCCATAATCAAGATTATAATATGGATGTATTGATCGAACCCGCATGTTATACTGTGCTGGGGAACGTTGGTTCCGTTCTTTCTTATAAAAGTTATTAGACTGAACAGGATATAGGGGAATACCAGGATTCCCATGCCACCCGAATGAAGAAAGTACATGTTGATGCATTTTTTTCGGGTGTGTTCGTTACAGAGAACTGTTTCTCCATTTCCGCTACGTCCTGGGTATTAGATACCGGGTCAGGATCCCATATATGTAATCAGTTACATGGGCTTAGGAAATGTAGAGAACTTAGAGAAGCTGATAAAGACATAAGGGTTGGAAATGGTGCAATTGTTGCAGCTAGAACCGTCGGGGAATATCACCTTGTATTACAAACAGGTAATACATTGATTCTGAACGAATGCTATTACATGCCGAACTTGATATGCAACATTATATCAGTATCTTTATTAAGTAAAGAGGGATATAATTTTGTATTACAGGATAATGGTATGAACATTTTCCTGAACCAAAAGTTGGTTGGATCAAGCACGTTGTGCAATGACATTTATGTTCAAAATCAATCAACAGTTCTGAGCATAACAAACACACAGAAGAGGAAGAGTTCAGAAATGAACGAATCCTTCTTGTGGCATTGTAGACTTGGTCATATAAATGCGACACGGCTAGCTAAGTTGTATAAGGATGGATATTTGAAACCGTTTGAATTTTTATCTTATGATACTTGCCAGTCATGTCTCAAAGGAAAGATGACCAAAACTCCGTTTAGGAGACACGGAGAGAGAGTTAAGGAACACTTGGGACTGGTACATAGTGATGTATGCGGCCCCATGTCTACACATGCCAGGAATGGTTCTGCGTACTTCATTACATTCACTGACGATCTCTCTAGATTCGGATATGTGTTCCTGATGAAACACAAATCAGAAGCTTTTGAGAAATTTAGAGAATATAAACAAGAAGTCGAGAACCAAATCGGGAAAAATATTAAAATCCTTCGATCTGATCGAGGAGGTGAATACTTGAGCAATGAATTCCTGGACTTCCTAAAAGAGAATGGGATTCTCTCTCAGCTGACTCCTCCATATACACCACAGCACAACGGTGTATCGGAACGGAGGAACCGCACCCTATTAGATATGGTGCGCTCTATGATGAGCACAACTGAGTTACCTATTTCCTTCTGGGGGTATGCGCTGGAGACAGCAACATACCTATTGAATCAAGTTCCATCTAAATCTGTACCTACCACACCATATGAGATATGGAGTGGGAAGAGGCCATATCTTAAACGAGTTAAGATATGGGGTTGTCCGGCCTATGCCAAAAGACAAAATCCGGACAAACTCGAGGCACGGTCAGTTCTTTGCAAGTTTGTAGGATATCCAAAGAACTCATATGGGTATTTTTTTCTACCACAGAGAGGAACAAAAGGTGTTTGTTGCTCAACATGCCACCTTTTTAGAAAAGGAATTTCTTGTAAAAGAAATTAGTGGCAAAGTGGTAGAGCTGGAAGAGGTTCCAGATACACAAACTGCAACTGAAGATTTAGTGGAACCAGAGGATTCGGTAGTTCCCAACGAATCTCAGCCTCTCCGCCGATCTAGTAGGGTTCCTCACCCACCTGAGAGATACTACGGTTTTCTCATGGATGGTGGGAGCGAGGATTACATCATGGTTGATGATGACCCAACTAATTTCGAGTAGGCCATCACGAATGGGGACTCAGTGAAATGGATGGATGCAATGCGGTCCGAGATGGAATCCATGTACACCAACAAAGTATGGACTTTGGAAGATGCTCCTGAAGGGGTAAAACCCTTTGGGAGCATGTGGATCATCAAGAAAAAACCTTGTGTAGATGGGAAAGTGGAGACTTTCAAAGCTAGACTTGTTGCAAAGGGTTTTCGTCAAAGACCAGGTGTGGACTATGACGAAACCTTTTCTCCAGTGGCTATGCTTAAATCCATCCAGATCATGCTTGCCATCGCTGCATATCATGACTACGAAATCTGGCAAATGGATGTTAAGACCGCCTTTCTAAACGGTGATTTAGAAGAGAGCGTGTACATGACTCAGCCAGAGGGCTTCGTAACTAGTAGGAGCAGCGGGAAGGTGTGCAAGCTGCTTAAATCCATTTATGGATTAAAGCAAGTATCGCGGAGTTGGAACATCTGCTTTTACGTCGTTATCAAAGAGTTTGATTTCGTCAAAAACGTAGATGAACCTTGTATCTACAAGAAGGTGGCAGAGGGTAAGCTTGTCTTCCTCGTATTATACGTGGACGACATACTCTTGATAGGAAATGACATTCCTATGCTGCAATCGGTCAAGCTCTTCTTATCACAAAGATTCTCAATGAAAGATCTAGGTGATGCCTCCTGCATATTATGAATTATGATCTATAGAGATAGATCTAAAAGGATATTAGGATTGTTCCAATCCAGGTACATTGAAACCATACTAAAGAGGTTTAGTATGGAAGAATCCAAGCGTGGGAACTTACCTACGACCTCTGGACTCACTCTCTCCAAAGAGATGTCTCCCAAGACTAATTTGCGGAGAGCTCGCATGCAAGGGATACCCTATGCTTCTGCTGTAGGCTCTATCATGTACGTGATGCTATGTACCGGCCCAATGTAGCACACTCAATAAGTGTAGTGAGTAGGTATCAAGCTGATCCTGGAGAGAGTCACTGGACAGCTGTGAAGAGCATTCTCAAGTACTTGCGAAGGACTAAAGAGATGCTCTTGGTATATGGTAACGGAGAACTCCAAGTGGAGTCCTTTACCGATTCGAGCTTCCAGAGTGATAAGGACGACTCTAAGTCGCACTCAGGATTTGTCTTTACCCTTTACGGAGGGGCGGTTAGCTGGAAGAGTTCTAAGCAGGAAACCGTGGCAGACTCGACGATGGAGGCTGAATACATCGCTGCCAACGATGCTGCCAAAGAGGCTGTCTGGATCAAGAAGTTCATTACTGAACTTGGAGTGGTTCCATCCATTGAGCATCCAATACCTTTGCTTTGTGATAACAATGGAGCGGTGGCTTTGGCCAAGGAACCCAGGTCCCATCAGCGATCCAGGCATATTCTGAGGCGGTATCGCCTGATCCGGGAGATAATAGATCGCCGGGAGATCGAGGTCAGGAGGGTTGACACGAAGAACAACACTGGGGATCCACTCACGAAGGCCATTCCCTAGATACAGTTTGAGAGACTCTTCGGGATGCTTGGTATGCGATATTACAGCAGCTGGCTCTAGTGCAAGTGGGAGATTGTTAGTTGTATGTATGCCCTAGAGGCCAGTATTGTACAGATGATATATATTATATTGGATGCTTGGACATATATAGAGAGGAGTTTCTTGCTCGATACGATAGTATGCTATCTGGTTGCTCTTTGTCTTAACATGTATACTTGTCTCTTGATATTGTGTTATAGTTACATGTTGGTAAAGCCCTTAGGATGTGTACTTGACTACGTGGACTATGATGCAGATCATACTAGTGGAGACAGAGTAGTCCATAAGTACATCCTTTAATGTTCCTAGTCATGGGTGTATCGAGACAGGGCATCGATATACCAGAGTAGACTAGCGTATACGCTTCTTGACCCATGAGATGGGCGATGGATGATCAAATATCCATTGGTGTTTGACATCAGAGATGGTATACGGGTGCTCAGTGGAGACAGTGTACACTGGACGGACTCGCCGAGAACTCTCAGATGGTATTATACCTCACGTCAGATGGCAGTTCTCTGGTGACACTTATGCAGGTTAGTCTGTAGACCCGAGATCGTCATAAAGTCTTGTGTGATTCCCACTGTGCTTTGATTTCCACCTTACCACTTCCATGAGGGTGTGCAAAACGGTGTTTTTGGGTACAGTCCCGAGTCACATGGAGGCAATGAACGATAGGAGGGTTTTCGTCTATCCCGGTATTGGGGGTTGATGTTGCGCTGTGCTCGATTGGCCGTAGCAGGAAAGTCCCTGGCCAGGGCTGATTTAGAGATTTACGGGTAAGTGTTACCAGTAGTTTCTCGACCGGTTACGAGCCTTACATCGGCACGACTTATCGGTTATTGGGGTTTGACGTTTACCATCCCTAGACCTGATATGCGACATATCAGATGAGGAGACCGGAATGTACGGGAAGTGTTACCGGCAGGCTTTTACAGGAGTTGAAGCGGGCTTGCTTGCTGATCTTCTGATCGCTCAATACCCGGGTAGCCGTTACGTCCAGCTAGTACTGCTGACGGCTTGTGGGTGCTTGATGTATCATCACCTACTGCCGGCGTATTGACGAGTCTTTAGAGTCCTACATAGAGGTTTTACTGGCTCAGGCAAAACGAAATAGGAGCACATATGTGATATGTGCGGGACCGAGAATAATGCGTGTATGTGATACCGTATTCTATTCTCGCGATTTTTTGTATCGGTCGGTTATATGTGATATAGCCGGGTTATCGAATCAAGTGTTGATTCGATAAGTCGATACATTGGATGTTAGTCGGTTATATGAGATATAACCGGATTATTAAGTCAAGTGTTGATTTAATAATTTAGTGTATAGTTGTATATATGATATACTAATTTACATTAACTAATATTTGTTCACTTAAGGATTTTTCTGACATGTTCACAACTTTAATATATATGTGATATATATTAAAATGTGTTTTCATTTTGTATCATGGTTGTTGATACATCATGCATGGGTGTGCAAGACATACACCATTCTATTTTAAATGGTTGTTTATAATTATTTAAGGTAATTACAAATTAGTGGAGCTTTTGTCACAAGCATGAAGCTTGTGGAAGCTTGTGGATGCTTTGACAAAGTCCACTAACTTTGTTTTACTTTAGATTTTTATTAACCTAACCATTTTGGATTAGCCATGGTTATGTCTCTACAAGAGTTAGTATATAATACTCACTCACCCATGGTTAGCTCTCTTGACTTGATCATTATCCTCATCCTTTTCTTTTTTTCATCTTCTTCTTCTTTGAGCAAAAAGAAAAAGCTTGCTAGGGTTTTAAAAGGAGAGTGAAAGATTGTGAGAAATAAAATTCTAAAGAGAACCCACTTCCTATTTCTCCATCCTCTACTAGACTAGCATTTTAGTTTAGGGTGTTTGCTTCACTAATTCTCTAGTTTGTGAAGTAGTAGCTTGAGTTGATATTTCCTCGACGTAGATCATCTTCGGCCTCGAAGACTTCAAGCAAGGACGCTTCTTTCGCCTCGTGAAGCCATGCAAGAGCCCGGGAGAACCATGATCGCAACGAAAGGACAACAACAAGGAGCTTTAGAAGTGAAGGACCGATCTACAAAGGTTGTATTTCGTATTCACATAGTGGTAAATTTAATTTACTTGCATGTGTAACCCTAATTATCTAGCAAAGATCTTGTTTAGGGTTATTCGGCACGGCTAAAATTTTAAACGGGCAAGGTTGATGCCTTGTAGAACCTTATTAGAGTGCCTAGTAACCCTACAAAATGATGGGACTGCATTACATTAATGCAAAGCAAACAAACCAAAGTTGAGTCGTTGGAACAAATTTGAAAACCACTCGGTTATTTTAAAACATCAGACTTTTAAATGCGGGGCTTAAACCACTCCTTTTAAAAGCTATCAGGCTCCTTCGATTATATCAAGTTCACTACGTTCACGGTTTCGCCAAAACCATTCGTAGCCCTCCATTATTTCATATGAATAGTCAGTAGTATTCAAGCCATGTCTGTTGGCCTTCGTCAAAGATAGTGATTGGTAGCTGTCGGGTGTTCATATATAGCATAGATAGATGTGTTGGTTTGGGACAGTCTATTACCTTGTTGGCCTTCGTCAAGGGTATATATGGGTGGGTTCAAATTAACCTGGACAATGATTGGTAGAACTTGACATGTGACTTATGATTTGTTGGCCTTCGTCAAGATCATAAGAGCATGAGGCAAAAATCCACATCGGGAGTTTCTAAGGAAGTTAAAACTTGCTAGTGTTGCATACCATTTGGAGTGTGATAATGTTGGTAGGATTCCTTCAGGCTTATCACACAATGATATTTGGATCCCGATTCTACTGTGAGTATCCGCTACTCATCGGGGCATTCTTCACATAACGATCAATGCTATAAACCAAGTAGGTGTCTAGAACAGTGTTAGCGGGGCTACGCCTCCAGGGAAAAGATGTTATTTAATTAAAGAACTTCGTGAAAGCGTCGTAAAACCACCCTCGATGTACAGGCACTAGCCTGGCTGAACGGTTAAGCAAGTATTGTACGGTGAGATTAATCCTGACTAATTCTTCTTTTATTATTTGAGGAACAATTCGAGAAACAGTGGGAGCCATCCTGTTTAGATAAATTAAAAACCAATCTAAACTTGCGAAAGCATAATGCTAAGTGTTTTCTTCTCTCTCTCTTAATTGCAGCGACCCAGTAACCAGACATAGGTTACATCTAGATAATAAAATTACTGAATCTGACTATAATGACTGGAAAAGGTCTGTCCAGATGTCCATTGCCCATGACAAGCTGGGACACCTCTTTAGTACTCAAACCCTCGCCGTCTCAGGTCCAGTTTCCACCGTCACGGATATTGATGTCCGTAAGACAAAGGAAAAGGATAGTGTGAATGCCAAGTGCCTCGTGTTGGCCTTAGTAGATGGTGTAAACCATAGGTAGCATGTGAAGATGGACTTATCTTCCATCTTCCTCCATAACAAAGAATTATATAGAGAGCAATCTCGTATCGCAAGATATGAGACCTCGAAAGAATTGCTTCAAGCGAGGTTGGTTGTCAGGCCATCTGTAGGGGAAATTGTCCTTACGATGACTAGCTATATTAAAAAGCTCACGGAGATGGAGACTACGTTGGAGAACGAGTCACATACTGACTTGTTTCTACAGTCCCTTCCATCTACTTTTGCCCAGAGGAAGAAAGTTATACTTCCAGTTGAGGGCGCCGTGAAGGAAACCAGAGTGACACCCACTCAGCTTATTGGGGAATCTTCCTTTGCTGCATCCAAGGCGAAAGCAAAGGGTGAGAAGAAGAAGACCTCCACAAAGTTGATATGCGGTGTCAGTAAGGTAGAAGGACAGGGAAGGGCAAAAGTTTCTGGGCTAACAGTAGGGAAGGAGGGATATTCCTATTGTCCTGGGAAAGGGCATTGGCAGAGGGATTACAGGGCTTTGAAAGATAGAATCCAGGATCCAATGCATGTTGTGGCTTCGACTTCAGGTGTGTTTGTAATAGAAAACTGAATGTCAATTAACTCTACTTCCTGGGTACTAGATACCGGATCAGGATCTCATATCTGTAATTCATTACAGGCTTTGAGAAACCGTAGAGTTATCAGGTTAGGTGATATGACTCTTAGGGTTGCTAACGGAATGAGCATGGACGCTGAATTCGTAGGGGAATATCACCTTGGATTGACAAGTAGGCATATATTGATTCTACGTAACTTTTGTATGTACCTAGTCTAGCTTGTAATATTATATCTATATCTTTACTTTCTAACAAAGGATATGATTTTACATTTGTTAATGATGTTGTCACGACACGAAAAGTACGGAACATTACCGGCACTTAAATTACGGACGTCTCGAGGCGTACGTAATCTAAGTAAGCCAAAACCTAGAAATCAAAACCAAAGAAGCAGTAGAGTGAAGAAAAAACCAACTTAAAGCAAGTAGTTTTAATAGCATAAGCTGAATTATGCGTTTTTAAAAACATCAAGTATTTCCTGAAAATTTCGGCAGAGTCTCTTTTGTAAATACTGGCCCCCAAACGAGATACAACATGAATAGTATACGAAATGAATAAAAAGGCATCCCCAAGCGGGAGCTAGCTCTTCGTCAATCGACGGTCACAACCACGCAAGCAATGTAAGATACAACGCCAAGGGCGAGGATCAAAACTCAAAAGAAACTCAAAACAACAAGAAAAAAAATAATAATACAACGCGCGACTCTAAGGTCGAAAGAATAACAGGTCTGGTTTCTATCTCTCTCAATTATACAATCTGGTTGATGGAGTTTCTAAATACAACTGAAATAATAATAAACAATGGTGGTCCTGATGCAAAGAACCCACCTACCAAAGCAATCACCAGGAAGGAACAGTGTGCCAGCAAAGCCGCAACGAAACCTGTACGGCAAAACCTGCAAGGAACTGTGGCACAACGGGGGTGAGTTGCCAACTCGTGAGTAGAAAACATTCATGAGTAGAAATCACATGCATAACGCTATCCTAGGTCATATCAGGTAATATCCTCAATAAAATACTGGTCCAGCTATGTATAGTGTAATACTATATGCTCGTGTCGGTGCCTCAGATAGCAACATATCACATGTATGAGGTATGAATGTAATGTAATGAAATGAGTGAGACAACTGTTTTCTTTAATTTAATGGGATTTCTGTATGTATATAAAACGAGTATACTCAATGAAATCAATAGAGAAATCCGTGTCAAGTATCGACACAAAACATAAATCCCAATATCTCAATATCTCAGGTTCTGGCTGCCCGGCCTAACCTGTATCATCAAATCTCAATGCCTCAGTGTCTCAAATCTCAAATCTCAAATATCAATATCTCAGGCTCCACAAAACGGATCAGCCTATAACCATCTCATGACACCGGCCAGTATCCTCCGGATAGCCGACGAGTCCAAATAATATCACCAGTAGGTAGTGCTCGCCTGCCAGGCTCATCGAATACAACTCGAACTTCTTCACCCGGGGTACCTTACCGGGCCCACCGTATACCCGAGACGGTTCATCCAACTCCTCGAATCGGGTCTCGAAATCCAACAGCAATCATGAAAACTTATGGTGGACGACTCATACATCATGGGAAAACCGCGCTTTTCATTTTAAAAAGGGAAAGAAGTTTATACATAATCTTGCGGTTTTCCCCCAAATCGAGGAAATCTCATGAAAATCCGAAATCCAATCATCAATAGCAAGTAAACAGTGAATAATGATATGCATGAAGTAGAAAGTAAACAGTGAATAATAATATGCATGAAGTAGCAAGTAAACAGTGAATAATAATATGCATAAAGTAGCAAGTAATAACTGCAATGTCTAAACAAGCATATGAGGCTTGCACACTAATATCATGTCGAAACTATCAGCTAACAAGCTATATCAATGAAATAATCTTCTCTAAAGTGTAGGTGACATGGCAGTTACCGATGATGATGTGTGTGAGCCGGCAAGTAAGTGTACGTGGAACATACGTATCATCGGAAATGGTGCTGGTGTCCTAACAGCATGATATCAATAATGGTATATGAAAACACAATATAAGCGTGCGATGAGAAGCGAATCGTAATAATGTGCCGGAGCTGAAAGATAAACACCTATGATAACTAAACTGCATTTATATAAATATAAGTCATACGATGGTACCATTTGAAATAACATGAATCGTGGTGTTTCGAAAATAAGGGCTACGGTGTTTTAAGAAAAGATACGTCCTTTGAAATATCCGTAGAATCCCTTGTCCCGTCTTTAAAATACACGCGATTCGTTGGTTTTTGAAATAGGTATGAGTCGAATCTAATCTATCATATACAAGTACACTACAGGGCGAAACTATACAGACTGATCAAAAGCAAGGAAACCGCCTAACATCTGAGTCGATACATACATATATATATATATATATAATATAACTGTCGGTGATCCCGCCTCAATAGTATCATATACGATCAAATATCTATAATATGACATCCTCAAGTCAAGAGTGTAGATCTATCATCAATATATAGCTCGTACGGTACATCCGTCGTACGGCCTCCTAAATCAGGGTACGGGTCAATGTCACATCAATCACCTTATTCATCTGTTATCCTCTTTATCAACCATCATGATCCAGGGTACTGACCTACGTCTAGTACAATACTGATACCATCTATGTATGCAAGCGTATGTATGAAACACTATGTCAAAGGACCCGCTAAAACATCATGTCGTATCTCAAATACGAACCCTGTCATATCACCGATCTCACGGCCTCAAATCCAATCTCATCGACTCATCTCAAATCCCAAGTACTATACTCATAATACAGTATATGTACATATAGTCCCATACCCTTATGTAAATATACGCATCCCCATATACGCACAGGTAAAAGAAAGAATGTATGCAAGTATGTGTGTGCGTGTGTGGGTGCAACCACTACTCTAGGGTTTTGCAACTAACACTAAACCAATCCAAGAACACCTAGTATCCATCTTTATCATCAATAAACTCAAATCAACCTATAATAAATATATGTGTGTATACGTATTCATATACATCACCACGAATTGCGGGGGTGCTATACGCTATCCACCCGACTTCCCCCGTAGAAATAATCTACTCACCTGATCTTCGCTCGCCGGTGCCGACGTCGCCACGCGCTTGCTTGTCGTCTCGAAGTCCACATGGGGTACCTACATATTATAACGCACCGTATCGCATTAAAATTCGATTCATGACCAAAACGACACACGAATCCCACATAGATCAAAACATAGGGTTTGCTTTCACAAATCAACCCCAAAACCCTCGACATCGGCGTACAAACGTCGATTGATCAAGAAAAACACCAAACATACCAATCATGGTTTCAAAACTCACTAACTGTATAAGAAATAGGGTTTAATTCGTCAAAACCATAAAATTAAACCAATCGTTTTATTTTCCAAAAACCTAGTTAGCACAAATTCCCATTTCGGTTCAAAACTTGATGTTTTAACCAATCTACAAATTTTAACGATTCAAATGTCCAAAATCCTAATTAAATAACATAATTAGGTCATACAAATCACTTTCATAAATTAAACTCATCAATTTGTATAAATTTCAAATTCCTAGTTTGCAAAAATACCGATTTTAACTCTTTTTAAAGTAAAATTCATAATTTTACAATTAAGCTTGGTTTAGCATATACTAAAATATTAAACCACAATTTATAATGTTAATAATGCCATGAAATCCTAATTAGAATTTTATCTCACCAAAATATATATAATTTTAAAACATAGTTTGCAATTTATATAATTATCATAAATTTAAATTAACAAAAATGCAACTAGCAACTAGATTTGATTTAGCATTACATTAATATGTCAATTACATCACACAACCATAATCTCACAACACAAAACCCCAATTTGAATTCAAACCCCTCTCTTGAATTTTAAATCATGCACTTAGAACCAATTACAAACATATTTAAACATTTAATTAAGCTAACCTAAAGCAACTGACAACAAATTAAGAAAAATGTTAGAATTATACCTCATGATCAAGATATCAAATATGGAAATCAAAGCCTCTAAAATGCCAACTTGTTCCCTAGATCCATGCAAGTTTGGCTAATGAGAAATGGGTAGGGATTAGATTTTGAGTTTGCTTTGATTTGTGTTGATTTTGGTTGATTTTTGAATGAATTTGGAGGTGAAGGAAGATGAAGACTTGGAGAAAATGGGGGGGGGGGGGGCTTCCAACAGCTCAGTTTCGGCCAGGAGAGGAGAGGAGTGAGGTGTGGTGTGGGGGTCGGTGAAGTCAAGGGGAGAAAAGAAGACCAAGTCAACAAAAGACCATACTCTTTTTACTATTTTCTCGTTTCCTTTGTTTCTTTTCTCTTGATTTCTTTTCTTCTATCAAGAAGTGGAGGAAAACTTGGAGAGGGCTACTGAATATGGGGGTGTGTGAGTGTGGGTGTGTGTGTGGGGTGAGGGAAAATGATAAATATTATACCCCAAATTTCCATTCAACTTATTTTCACCATTTAAGTCTTTTTCTTCGATATTTTCTAAAACCGTTTGACAGCTTCATTTTATTTCAAAAACAACATGCTAAAATTTTGTTTTATTTGTTATGATGCACAAAATTTGTTTCAACCCATTCCAATTTGTAATTTTCCCTAATTAAATGTATTAGTGACGGCTTAAAATAATATTAAAATAATTAATTTCGGAAAAAATTTCAGAAGATTAGAAATTTTACCGGTGGCTCAATAAACATAAAATACTCGCAATTACATAGCTAGAGTATGTATATTTAATTTTATAATAAATATATTTGTATTTTGACTTTTTACAGAAAACCCCCTTATTTTACCGATTTTTCCGAAATTTCACCGAAACGATTTTCAAAACGTTATAATCTTCCCCCCTTAAAGAAATTCGGTCCCCGAATTTAAATTAAAACTCCCCCCAAAGAATAAAACATCTAAGCAAAACCATCAAGTCCTCGGGGCTCCGAAATCATAAATACATAAAACAAATCGTAGTGCAACGCATGCGCATGAAAAATGAGCATATAACTCAAAATCAAAACTCCGTCAAGCATCCTGCAATCATCGGAGTCATGGGGAATACATCAATGTCAAGATCCAATACGAAAACCAACATGATATACATCATTAAAACATCTAGAAGCAATCATGCCAAACCTTTTTCAAATCGCCGTGCGATGTTCGCAACACTGCACAGTGGCGGACGTCTATTGTAAGAAAATAACTACATATATATATATCCTTTGTTTAATATGCACGTCCCGCCGTTTTGAAAGAAATTTCAGAAAGGTTTCCTTTATAAAATGTTTCGTGTCATCTCGGACACGTAGGTAAATACTGAGACTATAGCTCCTCTTTGGAAATCCCTTCGATAACTATCAATGCATGCAAAAATATACTCAGGTACTGTCCTGTGACTAGTCCTGCTCAATACTAAACCAAATAGCAAACATCATAAAATATACTTCTCCAAAATAAATCAGTCCCAAATATATATATGAATGCCATGTGCGTCTGGTGCGCACGAAAATCGAAATCCATGAATGTGTCATACATATGCATAGAAACAACATCTAAGTGCAACAGGTGTGCACGAAACACCTGTCAAAGGCAACGTGTGTGCCTGACAGCAAAACCAGGTGCATCTGATATACACGAAGAATCTCGATTTAGTGCATCTAGTGTGCACCTAAATCACATCAAGCATCTTAAGTATGCGCAAAATCCAAATCAAGTGCACAATGTGCATGAGAACGAATATCGAATATCACACTCGAAATCGACGGTATACGATATATTTCAATCAAAATCCAAATAGGTATACCGTGGTATAAGATCTCACCTTCCTGTGCAACGGCGTGCATAAAAGCAAATCAAATACTAAAAGTGCATGAAAACTATGCCGAAAGCATAAGTCAAATCATATGCATGCCCTAGGCATGAAATCAAATATCATGAAACTCGGTCATCAAAACTCAATCATGAAATAAATCACCCACAAATACTGAAATACAATATGACGGATACGTGATAGTCAATCACAAAATCACAAATCATAAATGTTGTCGTCGATATGTCCGTCCTTTAAAGTCGAGAAGGTGTCGGTGCATCCAGTGCTAGCAGAGCAAGTTATCTACTTGCCTTCTGATCATGGCATGTCACCTAGTGCCCTTAGGCTCTCGTCTCTCACTGCAGATTGCTAAGTATATAGCTTCTCGGCTCAACGGTCCAATATAGAAACGATAACGGAAGCAGTCCGCTCTGACACATCCTCTAAAGATCTTTGGCCAACTATCATGGTTACTCATAACATGTCTCGTCGACGACGCCGAACTCTGGCCTGCTGAGTATGCGTAAAACGACTGCTCCTGGTTCCAAGTCTTCTCTTAAATTATTCCAGAAATGTCTTGTCGGGGTCTCTCCCAATTCTCGTTCCTGTTGAACTTCCCGGAAGTTATCGTCTCTTACTAAATCTGTATCTTGTTCCGGAACGGCTGCATACTTATCGCGACTCTTCCGGGAAGATATATTCATAGCCAACGCTTCTGCTTGTGTATCACATCTCTGATGTGTTAGTTATATGTATGCCCTAGAGGCCATTACTGTACATTGGATGTATATTGTAGTGGATGCTGGGACATATATAGGTAGGACTTTCTTGCTCGACATGATAGTACGCTATCTGGTTGCACTTTATCTTAACATGTATACTTTCTGTCTCTCTGATTACATGTTGATAAAGCCCATAGGATCTGTACTCGACTTCCAGGACTATGATGTAGATCATACTAGTGGGGCCTGGGTAGTCCATGAGTACATCCTTGAAATGTTCCTAGTCGAGGGAATATCGAGACGGGGCATCGATATTCCAGAGTAGACTAGCGCATATCTTCTCGACCCATGCGATGGGCGATGGATGATCCCATATCCATTGGTGTTTGACATCGAAGATGGTATGCGGGTGCTCAGTGGAGACTGGGTACACTGAACGGACTCGCCGAGAACTCCCAGATGGTGTTATACCTCACGTCAGATGGCAGTTCTCTGGTGACACTGGTACAGCTTAGTCTGTTGACCCGAGATCGTCATAGAGTCTTGTGTGTCTCCCACTGTGCTTTGATTTCCACCCTACCACGGCTCTACTGAGTCGTGCAAACAGGTGGTTTTTGGGTACAGTCCCGATTCACATGGAGGCAATGAGCGATAGGAGGGGATTCGTCTCTCCCGGTATTGGGGGTTGATGTTGTGCTGTGCTCAACTGGCCATAACAGGAAATCCCTGGCCAGGGTTGCAGTGATATACTGGTAAGAGTTATCAGTAGTTTCACGAATGTTATGGACCTCAAGTCGGCATGACTTATCGAGCTATTGGGGTCTGACGTTTACCACCCCTAGGCGAGATATGCGACATATCAGACGAACAGACCGGACCGTACGGTAAGTGTTACTGGTTGGATTCACAGGAGTGTGAGCGGGCTTGCTCGTCGATCTTCTGATCGCTCAATACCCGGATGGCCGTTACGTTTAGCAGACCGCTTGCGGCTTGTGGATGCTTGATATGATCATCATCTGCTGCCGGCGTATTGATGAGTCTTCAGAGTCCTACACAGAGGTTTCCTGGCTCAAGCGAAACGAAATAGGAGCGCATATGAGATATGTGCGGGACCGAGAATAATGCGTGTATGTGATACCGTATTTCATTCTCGCGACGAATGTATCGATTGGTTATATGCGATATAACCTAGTTATCGAATCAAGGATTGATTCGATAAGCCGATACATTGAATACTAGCCGGTTATATGCGACATGACCGGATCATTGAATCAAGTGTTGATTTAATGATTGAATGTATAATTATATATTTGATATATTACTTTGCATTAACTAGTATTGGTTCACTTTAAATGGATTTACTCACTTGGTTTGTGCACATTGTATATGTGATATATTTTGTGCACATGATTGTATCATGTTTGATGATACATGCAAGCTAGGGTTAGTGCAAAGAATTAGACCATGGTTAGGTTTATGATTAGGGTTTTCTTTTTATTTAATTATTCATTTATTTATTCTTTTGTTTATTTTGGAAAAAGAAAAAGGTAAAGAGAAAAAGAATGGTTGCTAGTTTTGTTTGTAGTTGAAGTTTCTTGAAACTTTGACCAAGTCACCATTCTTATCTCATCCTTTAACCTAACCATTCAAGTTAACCATGGTCCATTCTCTACAACTAACCAAGGGTTAGTAAATGATAAGTATTGATTTATTTATCATTTACTTAACACTTATCATATTCTTTTTCATTATCTTCTTCTTCTTCAACAAAAGAAAAAGCTTGCTACATCAATGGTGTTTGATGAAAAAGTGTGAGAAATCCAAATCTAAAGTCTACCCACTTCCTATTTCTTCATCCTCTACCTCTTGCCAAGTTGTATAGGGTGTTTACTTCACAAGTTTTGAAAGCTTGGTGAAGTAGGAGCTTGTTCTTGCGATGCCTCGACGTAGATCATCTTCGGCATCGAACCGACGATCAAGCCCGCCCATTCTTCGATGATGCCGACGTTAGAGCCCATGACATGATTTGGACAGCGAGGAGACTTCATTGCGGAGCCGTGGAGGTGGTGGACCGGATCTACAAAGGTTGTATGTCCGTTCCCTTAGTTAAAATGTTAACTAGTTCGCTTGTTTCGCCTAAATATCTAGTAAACGATCCGTAGTCGGGTTTGTAGGCACCCGTAAAATTCGATTTGTGCATGTTTTATCACTTGTGAGACTTCACTAGAGTGCCTAGGAACCCTACAGTGGTATCAGAGCCTAACTAGAGCCTTAGGCGAAGTCCAGACGGAGTTTGAAGTCCGAACGACCCGAAAACCCAAACCGAAAATTGCTCTCTGTACTTTTTCTAAAATCGGGGTTTTTTCCACATTAAAAATATGCAGAGAAACAAGCAGGATAATATAAGAGTTACTGTGAATTTCGACGCACTGATTCAATCAATGAGCCGCGGATCCGCGGCACGAGCATGGCTCGTGCGGCGGTTCCGCGGCCACACTGTCGTTTTATGTAATTTGTTTTACACAGTAATTCTCATATTTCTTTGCTTGTTTTCCTGGGAATTTTCAATATTTATTCAAGAGTTGAATTTTCAGGGGTTGTTTTGGGGATTCGGTGTTTCGATCGGAGTATCAAATTTTGTCTGTGTGGCTTTCCGGATAATTTTTTGAATATGTTAAAAAGTTCGACCGGATATAAATACCCAATTTTTTCCCTGTCGGGAAATTTCCAAGTGTTGGACTTTTCCGTAGTTTAACGACGTTCTAAGTAGTGCAAGTAACGCGATGGACCCTCTAGAAGACAACAAAACTTAACTCGATTATGTGACCGTCTTGAACTGCCCTTTGAACCTTCGGGTTTGGGGCAGTACGGCGTGCCACATGTGAGGCGTTGGCTTGACCCTTCTACGGCTGGACCGTTGCTACTGAGGCACGAACTGAATGCTGTTAGACTTATTTCATGTGTTGAGCTGTATCGGGAAAACTTGGGTGTTCGATTGTTCGATCGAAAAGTTTAGCATTTTCTATTTATCCGGAATGTGATACAATAATTGGAATTCACAAATAGTTATGAGATAACGGGATGAATATTATAAACATAGCAGTTTAGTCTCACTTGATCGGTTGCCACGGAATTTTGATGTGATCAAAAGTCCGTCGCAATCACGTAGCGTACGCGGATACTCGCCGGGTAAACTTAATAGACAGCCTCACCCCATTGCCCCGACCAAGTGACTGTAGGAGAACCCCGTCGCCGAAAGCATCCGTTCGGGTGCTCGCGGCAGCGGTGTTCCGCCTTGGTGCACTTCGTCGACGGTATCGGGGGTGCGGCCGCCTACTAAAGTTTGCGACGAGCATTCGATCAGAATGTCGGGAATCTTGTTGAATTGCCCGACTCGATATTGAAAAGTGTTTTCGATAATGAGACTAAAATGCGGGGTTTATAATTGTTAGGCATGCGATGTCTAAGTAATTCATTTGGTCAAGCATGCGATGTCTGAGGTGGTTGCGGATTCCAACTGTTGTAGTTTTACACTTTCTTTTCTGTGACCGTAAGTGTAATATGTGATATCGCCGGTTTCGTTGCTATATGTCAACGACAATTGGGATGCACATATTTACTTACGTTGATGACATGCGATGTTATATGTTGCTGGATATGTTATATTGGATCGTCGTGTTTGAATAGCCGGGGGTTTTTATGTGAGATGAGTGTTTTTCATTTTCATTCATGTAAAAACTTGTATGTAATATTCTTTTACTGGGGCGCTTCCAGGTTGCGGAAGTTGTCACCGTTGTTGTATATTATTTACTTTTCTGCACTAGGATAGACCCAAGGAGGGGAGCACAAGTAACCGGGTTCTGGGGTCTAATGGGAGACCAACTCGAGGAGTCGAGTCCGGGTCTCCTAACCCTAGAATTGGTAGGGTTGCTTGCCGCTCTCGTAGGGGTCTAGGGGTGTGGGATTGGCTATTCATCACGACCGTGGAATCCGTGTTTTATACTGGCTCGTATTGAAAACACGGACGTCCTAGTATATCCAATATTTCATATGTTTCTTCTGCTGTGATTTATCTGTGATCATGTAATGTTCTGTGACAGGTATTATATATAGTATATATGATATATTATATAGACGTTGCTTATGTTTTACACCCGCGCTAGCCCTGCCTCGCTCTGGCGTTAGTTACCTAACCTAACGGTGCAGACGGGACATCGAGGCGAATGCGGATGGCATAAGCGTACGTTATATTTATCTGTGATGGTTAGGTGGACTTAAATGATGGGATATTCATTAATGAGATTAATGAAAGAAAATAAACCTAATTGATGTTGTGGAATCGAATTTCAAAATAAAAACAGGTAGCTACAGTTCTTGCTTTGCATCGCGGTGTTCATTATAGAACATCCTGCACCTTATTCGATGAGGAAATGACCGAGATCCCTTCACCGGGAGTGACTCCTTTAGCAATAACTGGCAGATGCTACAACCCTCGGTTTGTCTTTGATCGCTTCTATAGTTTCCGCTTTGCACAGTGATATATATGATATATCCCGCACCTCATTCGATGAGGAAAGGGCCGACGATCCCTTCAGCGGGAGTGACCCCTTTAGCAAAACTAGAAAAGCTTCGAAAAACATTCCATTTAAAAACCATTTGATTCCGCAACGAGATCAAGTTCAAAGCGTTAAAGGTTTTCATAAAAACCATTCGCAACCCTCCGTCATTTTAGGAAGTAGAGTACTTAGTATTCGTGCTGTGTTTGTTGACCATAGTCAAGGCACAGTGTACGGTAGCTAAGTGATGTCTTCCTACACCGCATATGATGCGATTAGTTAGGACAGTCATGTGGCTTTGTTGACCTTAGCCAAGGGTCATGTGGGTGGGTCTAATTAATCACGAAATGACGGGTAGAACTTGACTAGTACCTATGATTTGTTGACCTTAGCCAAGGTCATAGGTGCTAGGGGTAAAAACCATTATCGGGAGTTTCAAGTGTTGAAATTTGCAATGAGATTGCATACCTTCTATATGATAGTTAGATCCCGATACCCACTGCGAGTAATTGTTACTCCTGGGAGAATTTTGCACTTTGCAATTAGCCGATCAAGTAGGTGTCTAGAAAGGTGTCAACGGGGTTACGCCTCTGGGAAAACGAGGTTTACTGTAATTAGGTCCGTGCGAAAGCACGGGGAACCTCCCTCAAAGTACCGACACTGGCCTGGCTGAAAGATTGGCGAACTTGTAGAGTGTAATTAATCCCGGCTAGTCTTTCCTTTTAAGGTTTGATGGAAGATTTGATAAAAACAGTGGGAGCCATCCTGATTAGATAAAATATATAACCAATCTAATCTTGCAAGAGCGCACGCAGAGTGTTTTCTTCTCTCTCTCTCCTGGTAGCGACCATATCACGCCTTAATCAAGATAATAATACGGATGTATTGACCGAACCCGCTTGTTATACTGAGCTGGGGAACGTTGGTCCCGCTCCAACTTATAATTGTTATAAGACCGAGCAGGAAATAGGGGAATACCAGATTTCCTATGCCGCCCAAACGAAGAAAGTGCATATGATGCATCTCCTTCGGGTGTGTTCATTACAAAGAACTGTTTCTCAGTATCCTCTGCATCCTGGGTATATGATACCGGATCAGGATCCCAGATATGTAATCTGTTACATAAGGCTACAAAAGGGTAGAAAAACTGAGAACGGGTGATAAGTTTCATGAGACAGAAAACGGGGCAAGTGTTGCAGCCAAGTCTGTTGGTCACTGTCACCCTGTATTACGAATACATTGATTCTGAACAAATGCTATTAGATACCGAACCTGATATACAAAATCATATCAGTCTCTTTATTAGTAAAGAAAGGATATAATTTTGTATTGATGGATAATGTTTTGAACACTTCCTATATCAAAAGTTGATCGGTTCAGGCACGTTATCTAAAAGCATTGACGTTCTAAATCAAACTACAGTTCCTCGTATACAGAACACACACAAGAGGAAGAGTTCAGAAATGAACGAATTCTTCTTGAGGTATTGTAGACTAGGTCATATCAATGCGACCCGACTAGCTGATGTTACATTTAGATGCATATTTAAATCAGTTTGAATTTACATCTTATGAAACTTGTCAGTCATGTCACAAAGATATAATGACACCAGCTCTGTTTATTGGAAACAGAGAAAGAGTTAGTGAACTCTTGGGATGATACATGTTGATGTATGTAGGTCCCCTGTCTACACATGCCAGAACTGGTTCTTTGTACTTCGTTACATTCTCTGATGATCTCTCGAGATTCAGACATATGTTCCTGTTGAAACACAAGTCCGAACCTTTTGAGATATTCACAGAATATAAGTTAGAAGTAGAGAACCAAAATAAGGGTATAAGTATTATGTCCTATGATGAGATCAGGGAGGATAATACTTGTGCACAGAAATCCTGGACTATTCTAAAGGAGAATGAGATTCTCTCTCAGCATTACTCCTCTGTATACACCATAACACAATATTAGATATCATGTGCTCTATGATGAGTATTACTGAGTTACCTATTTCCTTTTGGGGTTATGCACTTGAGAAGCTGCATACCTATTGAATTAGGTTCGAATCAAATCAGTGCCTACCACTCCATATAAGATATAGTGCGGGAAGATCCTATCTCTTAAGTAAGTTAAGATTTGGGGTTGTCCGGCCTATGTTTAAAGCAAAATCCGGACAAGATCGAGGCAGGATCAGTTCTGTAGAACTGGAAAGGTTCCAGCTATACAAAACAGCAGTTGATGATTTGACAGAACCATAAGATTCTATAGTTCCCGACGAACCTCAGCCTCTCCGCCGATCTAGTAGGGTTCCTCATCCCCCTGAGAGATACCTCGGTTTCTCGATGACAGTGGGAGCAAGGATTGCATCATGAGATGATGACCCAACTAGTTTCGAGCAGGCCATCGAGAGTAGGGACTCTGTAAGAATGGCTGGATGCTTAGCGATCTGAGATGGAATCCATGTACACCAGCAAAGTATGGACTTTAGCTGCTATATCTGAAGGGTTAAATCCCCATCAGGAGCAAGTATATCTTGAGAAGATTACTTGGTGTAGATGGAAAAGTTGAGACTTTCGAAGCTAGGCTTATTAAAGGTTTTAGTCATCAACCAGGCATGGATAATGATGAAACCTTTTCCAAGTGACTATGCTTAAGTCCATCCAGATCCTACTTGCCACGGCTACATACCATGACTGCGATATCTGGTGGTTGGGTGCCCTGACTGCTTTTCTAAATACTGATTTAGAAGAGAACGTCTATAAGAACACAGCCAGAGGTCTTCGTAAATAGTGGGAGCAGCGGAAACGTGTGCAAGTTGCTTTACATAATGAAGCAGGCATCGCGGAGTTGGAACGTCTATTTTGATGTGATAGTCAAAGTATTTGACTTCATCAAAATGGTAGACGAACCTTGTATATACAAAAAGGGTAGTAGAGAGTAAGGTGGTCATTTTCGTATTGTACGTAGACAACATACTCTTGATAGGAAAAGAGTTTCCTATACTATGATCGATCAATCTCCTATTATCACAATGATTCTCCAAATAGGATAAAGATGATACCTCCTAAATCCTGAGATTTGGACCTATGAGATAGATCTAAAGGGATATTAGGGTTCTCACTAGGTATAGTGAGACTGTATCAATCGATCCTGGGGAGAATCATTGGAAGTGTTCCAGGGTGATAAAGACGACTGAATGTCAGTCACAGGCACTGTCTTTACCCTCAGTAAAGGGACGGTATGTTGGAAGAGTTCCAAGCTAGATACCGTGGCAAACTAGACGATAAAGGCTGGTAACTTCGCTATTGAAGATACTACCAAAGAGGAAGTTTGGGTATATATTTGTTCATAGGATGAACTAGGTTCCTACCATTGTGTGACAATGGAACTGTGGCTTTAGCCCTGGAACCCTGGTCCCATCAGTGACCCAGACATAATCTAAGGCAACATCACCTGATCATGGAGATTATTGATCTCCAGGGTGATCGAGGTTAGGAGAGTAGACTCAGAGGACAACACGGCGGATCCACTCACGAAGGCCCTTTTCCCAAAGAGAGACTTTTAGGGGATGGTTGAGTATGTGATACTGCAACCACTGCTACAGATGGCCCTAGTGCAAGTGGGAGATTGTTAGTTATATGTATGCCCTAGAGGCCATTACTGTACATTGGATGTATATTGTAGTGGATGCTGGGACATATATAGGTAGGACTTTCTTGCTCGACATGATAGTACGCTATCTGGTTGCACTTTATCTTAACATGTATACTTTCTGTCTCTCTGATTACATGTTGATAAAGCCCATAAGATCTGTACTCGACTTCCAGGACTATGATGTAGATCATACTAGTGGGGCCTGGGTAGTCCATGAGTACATCCTTGAAATGTTCCTAGTCGAGGGAATATCGAGACGGGGCATCGATATTCCAGAGTAGACTAGCGCATATCTTCTCGACCCATGCGATGGGCGATGGATGATCCCATATCCATTGGTGTTTGACATCGAAGATGGTATGCGGGTGCTCAGTGGAGACTGGGTATACTGAACGGACTCGCCGAGAACTCCCAGATGGTATTATACCTCACGTCAGATGGCAGTTCTCTGGTGACACTGGTACAGCTTAGTCTGTTGACCCGAGATCGTCATAGAGTCTTGTGTGTCTCCCACTGTGCTTTGATTTCCACCCTACCACGGCTCTACTGAGTCGTGCAAACAGGTGGTTTTTGGGTACAGTCCCGATTCACATGGAGGCAATGAGCGATAGGAGGGGATTCGTCTCTCCCGGTATTGGGGGTTGATGTTGTGCTGTGCTCGACTGGCCATAACAGGAAATCCCTGGCCAGGGTTGCAGTGATATACTGGTAAGAGTTATCAGTAGTTTCACGAATGTTATGGACCTCAAGTCGGCATGACTTATCGAGCTATTGGGGTCTGACGTTTACCACCCCTAGGCGAGATATGCGACATATCAGACGAACAGACCGGACCGTACGGTAAGTGTTACTGTTGGATTCACAGGAGTGTGAGCGGGCTTGCTCGTCGATCTTCTGATCGCTCAATACCCGGATGGCCGTTACGTTTAGCAGACCGCTTGCGGCTTGTGGATGCTTGATATGATCATCATCTGCTGCCGGCGTATTGACGAGTCTTTAGAGTCCTACACAGAGGTTTCCTGGCTTAAGCGAAACGAAATAGGAGCGCATATGAGATATGTGCGGCACCGAGAATAATGCGTGTATGTGATACCGTATTTCATTCTCGCGACGAATGTATCGATTGGTTATATGCGATATAACCTAGTTATCGAATCAAGGATTGATTCGATAAGCCGATACATTGAATACTAGCCGGTTATATGCGACATGACCGGATCATTGAATCAAGTGTTGATTTAATGATTGAATGTATAATTATATATTTGATATATTACTTTGCATTAACTAGTATTGGTTCACTTTAAATGGATTTACTCACTTGGTTTGTGCACATTGTATATGTGATATATTTTGTGCACATGATTGTATCATGTTTGATGATACATGCAAGCTAGGGTTAGTGCAAAGAATTAGACCATGGTTAGGTTTATGATTAGGGTTTTCTTTTTATTTACTTATTCATTTATTTATTCTTTTGTTTATTTTGGAAAAAGAAAAAGGTAAAGAGAAAAAGAATGGTTGCTAGTTTTGTTTGTAGTTGAAGTTTCTTGAAACTTTGACCAAGTCACCATTCTTATCTCATCCTTTAACCTAACCATTCAAGTTAACCATGGTCCATTCTCTACAACTAACAAAGGGTTAGTAAATGATAAGTATTGATTTATTTATCATTTACTTAACACTTATCATATTCTTTTTCATTATCTTCTTCTTCTTCAACAAAAGAAAAAGCTTGCTACATCAATGGTGTTTGATGAAAAAGTGTGAGAAATCCAAATCTAAAGTCTACCCACTTCCTATTTCTTCATCCTCTACCTCTTGCCAAGTTGTATAGGGTGTTTACTTCACAAGTTTTGAAAGCTTGGTGAAGTAGGAGCTTGTTCTTGCGATGCCTCGACGTAGATCATCTTCGGCATCGAACCGACGATCAAGCCCGCCCATTCTTCGATGATGCCGACGCTAGAGCCCAAGACATGATTTGGACAGCGAGGAGACTTCATTGCGGAGCCGTGGAGGTGGTGGACCGGATCTACAAAGGTTGTATGTCCGTTCCCTTAGTTAAAATGTTAACTAGTTCGCTTGTTTCGCCTAAATATCTAGTAAACGATCCGTAGTCGGGTTTGTAGGCACCCGTAAAATTCGATTTGTGCATGTTTGATCACTTGTGAGACTTCACTAGAGTGCCTAGGAGCCCTACATGATGTCGGCGGAGTGGAACGTCACCACATCAAGATCTCGTACGAACCTCGTACTCCACTTTTTTATAATGTCGACTGCTTCGGACTCGCCTCGTCGTGGCTGCATGGACTGTGCGTCAATGCCTATACTCGTATCTGGAGTCTCCCAAGCAATGCATCCCATCGCATAGCATCCGAATGAAGTCGAACCATTCGACCGATTCGTCAAAACCTCATAATCCCCCAAGCGCTCAACATCTTGGGTACAGTTTAATAGTATCGAGTACATACCACAACATCGGTGGACCAGCCGTAGAAGGGCAAACCCAAGCCTCACTAATGGCGCCGTGGAACTGCTGCAAACCCTAAGGTTCAAAGGCTTTCACACGGTCATTATGTCAAGTTAGGTTTCATTCTTCTAGAGGGTCCATAGAATTTGCTGCATGTCTTTCCGAATACTTTAAACTTGGAATATGGGTTTCTGACATTCGATCGCCTCTGTCGACTCTCAACGTATCAGCGTGAAGTAGTCTCTAGCTGGAATCAATCTATCTGATGACCTCGCATCGGGTAAGCGAACGAACCACATGTCCTAGTCTTTCATACTCGGGTGACTAGCGACCTTCTATCAAATCTCTTTGTACAACTCGTACTGCAATAGCTCCAACATCTAGGGCAATATCTCGTCGTTCGCTGCAACAACTGGCTCATTCGTCCGCACGCTGAACAGTGCTTCAATCATTAAGAATAGTCGGTGCATCGACGATCAGCACATTCTAGCTGGCCTCTTGCAGTGTCCCTATCCTATGGTGCTGATCTGCACGTCCGAGAAATCTCATAAAAGCGATCCATCAAACGCTCGTAGCTCGAAAACGCAATAAAACGAAGCCTCCCTAACCAATCGAATGTCCCTGGAATCACGCCCTGGTGAGTCCTCGTTTCGTGACGAGCTCGTGCTGACCGCAACTCTAGTCGTAGCTCTCCACGCCCGTGTAACCGTGGTAACAAAACCATAACTGGTACCGATGTGGCTAGATCATAGGAAGGAATATAATACTGTGCAAGGAAATATACATCCTAAGGCTTCTTAAGCGGAGTAGCATATCATAAGTATGCCGCGGAACATACCCACGGTACGTCACTCTACTTTAGTCACCTACTCCATCAACCAGGGATCATCCTACACTCCGAAGGAAAAACCTAACGCTCTGATACCAACTTTGTCCCGACCCGAAAAGTACGGAACATGATCGGCACTTAAATTACGGACGTCTCGAGGCATACGTAATCTAAGTAAGCCAAACCCCAGAAATCGAAACCAAAGAAGCAGTAGAGTGAAGGAAAAACCAACTTAAAGCAAGTAGTTTTAATAGAATAAGCCGAATTATGTGTTTTTAAAAACATCAAGTATTTCCTGAAAATTTCGGCAGAGTCTCCTTTGTAAATTCTGGCCCCCAAACGAGATACAACATGAATAGTATACGAAATGAATAAAAAGGCATCCCCTAGCGGGAGCTAGCTCTTCGTCAATCGACGCTCAGAACCAAACAAGCAATATAATATACAACGCCAAGGACAAGGATCAAAACTCAAAAGAAACTAAAAACAACAAGAAAAAAACATAGTAATACAACGCGCGACTCTAAGGTCGAAAGAATAACAGGTCTGGTTTCTATCTCTCTCAATTATACAATCTGGTTGATGGAGTTTCTAGATACAACTGAAATAATAATAAACAATGGTGGTCCTGATGCAAAGAACCCACCTACCAAAGCTATCACCCGGAAGGAACAGTGTGCCAGCAAAGCCGCAACGAAACCTGTACGGCAAAACCTGCAAGGAACTGTGGCACAACGCGGGTGAGTAGAAAACATCCACGAGTAGAAATCGCATGCATAACGCTATCCTAGGTCATATCAGATAATATCCTCAATAAAATCCAGGTCCAGCTATGTATAGTGTAATACTATATGCTCGTGTCAGTGCCTCAGATAGCAACATATCACATGTATGAGGTATGAATGTAATGTAATGAAATGAGTGAGACAACTATTTTCTATAATTTAATGGGATTTCTGTATGTATATAAAACGAGTATCCTCAATGAAATCAACAAAGAAATCCGTGTCAAGCATCGACACAAAATATAAATCCCAATATCTCAATATCTCAGGTTCCGGCTGCCCGGCCTAACCCGTATCATCAAATCTCAATACCTCAGTGTCTCAAATCTCAAATATCAATATCTCAGGTTCCGCAGAATGTATCAGCCTATAACAATCTCATGACTCCGGCCAGTATCCTCCGAATAGCCGACGAGTCCAAATAATATCCCTGGTAGGTAGTGCTCCCCTGCCAGGCTCATCAAATACAACTCGAAATTCTTGCCCCGAGGTACCTTACCGGGCCCACCATGTACCCGAGACGGTTCATCCAGCTCCTCGAATCGGGTCTCGAAATCCAACAACAATCATGAAAACTCATGGTGGACGACTCATACATCATGGGAAAACCGCGCTTTTCATTTTAAAAAGAGAAAGAAGTTTATACATAATCTTGTGGTTTTCCCCCAAATCCAGGAAATCTCATGAAAATCCGAAATCCAATCAGCAATAGCAAGTAAACAGTGAATAATGATATGCATGAAGTAGCAAGTAAACAGTGAATAATAATAGGCATGAAGTAGCAAGTAAACAGTGAATAATAATATGCATAAAGTAGCAAGTAATAACTGCAATGTCTAAACTAGCATATGAGACAAGTACACTAATATCATGTCGAAACTATCAGCTAACAAGCTATATCAATGAAATAATCTTCTCTAAAGTGTATGTGACATGGCAGTTACCGATGATGATGTGTGTGAGCCGGTAAGTAAGTGTACGTGGAACATACGCATTATCGGTAATGGTGCTGGTGTCCTAACAGCATGATATCAATAATGGTATATGAAAACACAATATAAGCATGCGATGCGAAGCAAATCGCAATAATGTGCGGAAGCTGAAAGATAAACACCTATGATAACTAAACTGCATTTATATAAATATAAGTCATACGAGGTGCCATTTCAAAAAACACGAATCGTGGGGTTTTGAAAATAAGGGCTATGGTGTTTTAAGAAAAGATACGTCCTTTGAAATATCCGTAGAATCCCTTGTCCCATCATTTAAATACACACGATTCGCTAGGTTTTGAAATAGGAATGAGTCGAATCTAATCTATCATATACAAGTACACTACAGGGTCAAACTATACAGACTGATCAAAGGTAAACAAAGTGCCTAACATATGAGTCGATACATATATATATATATATATAATATAATATAACAGTCGGTGATCCCGCCTCAATAGTATCATATACGATCAAATATCTATAATATGACATCCTCAGGTCAAGAGTGTGGATCTATCATCAATATATAGCTCGTACGGTACATCCGTCGTACGGCCTCCCAAATCTGGGTACGGGTCAATGTCACATCAATCACATTATTCATCTGGTATCCTCTTTATCAACCATCATGATCCAGGATACTAACCTACGTCTAGTACAATACTGATACCATCTATGTATGCATGCGTGTGTATGAAACACTACGACAAAGGACCCTCTAAAACATCATGTCGTATCTCAAATACGAACCCTGCCATATCACCGATCTCACGGCCTCAAATCCAATCCCATCGACTCATCTCAAATCCCAAGTACTATCCTCATAATCCAGTATATGTACACATAGTCCCATACCCATGTGTAAATATACGCATCCCCATATACGCACAGGTAAAAGAAAGAATGTATGCAAGTATGTGTGTGTGTGTGTCGGTGGAACCACTACTATAGGGTTTCGCAACTAACACTAAACCAATCCAAGAACACCTAGAATCCATCTTTATCATCAATAAACTCAAATCAACCTATAATAAATATATGTGTGTATACGTATTCATATACATCACCACGAATTGCGGGGGTGCTATACGCCATCCACCCGACATCCCCCGTAGATATAATCTACTCACTTGATCTTCGCACGCCGGTGCCGACGTCGCCACGCGCTTGCTTGTCGTCTCGAAGTCCACATGGGGTACCTACAAATCATAACGCACCGTATCGCATTAAAATCCGACTCATGACCAAAACGACACACGAATCCCACATAGGTCAAAACCTATGGTTTGCTTTCACAAATCAACCCAAAACCCCTCGACATCGGCGTACAAACGTCGATTGATCAAGAAAAACACCAAATATACCAATCATGGTTTCAAAACTCACTAACTGTATAAGAAATAGGGTTTAATTCGTCAAAACAATAAAATTAAACCAATCGTTTTTTTTTTCCAAAAACCTAGTTAGCACAAATTCCCATTTCGGTTCAAAACTTAATGTTTTAACCAATCTACAAATTTTAACGATTCAAATGGCCAAAATGCTCATTAAATAACATAATTAGGTCATACAAATCACTTTCATAAATTCAACTCTTCAATTTTTATAAATTCCGAATTCCTAGTTTGTAAAAATACCGATTTTAACTCTTTTTAAAGTAAAATTCACAATTTTACAATTAAGCCTGGTTTACATATTCTAAAATATTAAACCACAATTTATAATGTTAATAATGCCATGAAACCCTAATTAGAATTTTATTTCACCAATATATATATAAATATATATATATATATATTTATATATATATTTAAAACCTAGTTTGCAATTTATATAATTATCACAAATTTAAATTAACAAAAATGCAACTAGCAACTAGATTTGATTTAGCATAACATTAATATGTCAAATACATCACACAACCATAATCTCACAACACAAAACCCCAATTTGAATTCAATCCCCTCTCTTGAATTTTAAATCATGCACTTAGAACCAATTAAAAACCTATTTAAACATTTAATTAAGCTAACGTAAAGCAATTGACAACAAATTAAGAAAAAATGTTAGAATTATACCTCATGATCAAGAGATCAAATATGGAAATCAAAGCCTCTAAAATGCCAACTTGTTCCCTAGATCCATGCAACTTTGGCTAACGAGAAATGGGTAGGGATTAGATTTTGAGTTTGCTTTGATTTGTGTTGATTTTGGTTGATTTTTGAATGAATTTGGAGGTGAAGGAAGATGAAGACTTGGAGAAAATGGGGGGGGGGGGGCTGCCAACAGCTCAGTTTCAGCCAGGAGTGGAGAGAAGTGAGGTGTGGTGTGGGGGTGGGTGAAGTCAAGGGGAGAAAAGAAGACCAAGTCAACAAAAGACCATACTCGTTTTATTATTTTCTCATTTCCTTTGTTTTCTTTTCTCTTGATTTCTTTTCTTCTATCAAAAAGTGGGGGAAAACTTAGAGAGTGCTGCTGAATATGGGGGTGTGTGAGTGTGGGTGTGTGTGTGGGGTGAGGGAAAATGATAAATATTATACCCCAAATTTCCATTTAACTTATTTTCACCATTTAAGTCTTTTTCTTCGATATTTTCTAAAACCGTTTGACAGCTTCATTTTATTTCAAAAACAACATGGTAAAATTTTGTTTAATTTGTTATGATGCACAAAATTTGTTTCAACCCATTCCAATTTATAATTTTCCCTAATTAAATGTGACGGCTTAAAATAATATTAAAATAATTAATTTCGGAAAATTTTTCAGAAAATTAGAAATTTTACCAGTGGCCCAATAAATACCAAATACTAGCAATTACATATCTAGAATATGTATATTTAATTTTATAATAAAGATATTTGTATTTTGACTTTTTATAGAAACCCCCCTTATTTTACCGATTTTTCCGAAATTTCACCGAAACGATTTTCAAAACCTTACAGATGTGGTCCACATCCACCTGAATCAAGCTGTGATTGGGTCAGGTACATTAGATAACGGTATATACGTATTAAATCAAGCTCAAGTTTTCAGTGTCCAGAACACACTTAAAAGAAAGTCTCCGGAATTAAATCAGGCTTTCTTATGGCATTGTAGACTGGGTCACATCAATGAAACACGATTGACGAAGCTACATAGAGAGGGATATTTGGATCCGTTTGAATATCAGTCTTATTCAACTTGTCAATCTTGTCTCATAGGAAAAATGACAAAGACTCCGTTCACTATACACAGAGTAAGAGTGAGCTCGCTCTTGGGACTCATACACAGCGATGTGTGTAGTCCAATTTCTACACATGCATGAAATGGTTATTCCTATTTCATTACTTTTACGGATGATTTCTCTAGTTATGGACATGTCTTCTTAATGATGCATAAATCCGAGGCCTTTGAGAAATTTCGGAAATACAAGAATGAAGTGGAAAACAAACAGGCAAAAGTATCAAGACACTGAGATCTGATCGAGGTGGTGAATACTTGAGTGCCGGGTTCCTGGATTACTTAAAAGAGAATGGAATTCTTTCTCAGCTTACTCCTCCATACATGCCACAACACAATGGTGTATCGGAAAGGCGGAATCGAACCCTATTTGATATTGTTCGTTCCATGATGAGTAACGCTGAGTTGCCCTGATCCTTTTAGGGTTATGCACTAGAATCAGCTGCATATCTTCTGAATGAGGTTCCTACCAAGACTGTGTCTACCACACCATATCATATGTGGAGTGGGAAGAAATCCTATATTAAGTACCTTAAGACATGTGGATGTCCATCTTTTGTTAAAAAGCAGCATGCGGACAAACTCGAGACACGCTCAGTACTGTGTAAGTTTGTAGGATACCCAAAGAACTCCAGAGGGTATTATTTCTATTGCGCAGAGGAACAAAAGGTCTTTGTTTCTCGTCATGCCCACTTCTTGGAATCTGAATTTTTAAAAAATCGGAAAAGTGGGAGCGCAAAAGAACTGGAAGAAATTCCAGAACCACAAGCTATTACTGAAAGCTTGGTAGAACCAGAGGTTTCAGGAGAACCGGACATTCCAGCACCACTCCGCAGAAGTAGTAGGCAGTCTCGTCCGCCCGAGAGATACTGCGGTTTTCTCATAGACGGGGATCGAGAGGATTGTATCATTGACAATGATGAGCCTACTAGCTTCAAGCAAGCTATTCAGAGTGGCGACTCAGTAAAATGGTTGGATGCAATGCGAAGCGAGATGGAGTCCGTGTACACTAACAAAGTATGGACTTTGGACATTGCTCCAGAAGGGGTAAAACTCGTAGGCTGATCTTCAGAAAGAAGATTGGTATAGATGGACAGGTTGAAACCTATAAGGCTGGACTTGTTGCAAAAGGTTTTCATCAACGACCTAGTTTGGACTATGATGAAACCTTTTCTCTAGTGGCTATGCTCAAATCCATTCAGATCCATCTTTCCATTGCTGCCTTCCACGATTATGAAATCTTGCAGATGGACGTAAAGACGGCTTTTCTAAATGGAAATTTGTATGAGTGCGTCTATATGGATCAGCCAGAGGGTTTCATTCAGAGTGGGAGCAGCAGGAAAGTGTGCAAGTTGGTTAAGTCCATTTATGGTCTAAAGAAGGCAACGCGGAGTTGGAACATCTGTTTTAATGATACAGTCAAAGAATTTGACTTTATCAAAAATCCAGATGAACCGTGCATTTATAGTAAGATTGTAGGGAGAACTATAGTATTCCTCGACTTGTACGTGGATGACATTCTCTTGATAGGAAATGACATTCATATGCTACAATCAGTCAAAGGATTCTTGTCACAGAGGTTCTCCATGAAGGACCTGGGCGATGCCTCCTACATTCTGGGGATCCAGATCTATCGTGATAGATTTAAATGGATAGTGGCACTTTCACAGTCAAGTGTAACGTTTTAGAAATCTTTATGCAAATTTTTCCGTTTTAGGGTAAAATTGTCGGTATTTTCCCTTTTAACCCGACTGTGACTAAACTTCCAAATAGACTTGCCAGCACCTAGTGTAGCTAAAATAAAGCTAGTGCGCGAGCTTTGGGGTTATATGGGAAGTTTTGGTTCAAATAGAATTTTTCCCTATTTTAATATTATTTTAATATGGTATTTACGTATTGGGTTTGGGTAAATACTCTTAAATTGTATCATTGCAAATAAATCAAGTTTGAGTAAAACAAACCTTCCACCTAATATCTAGATATTTGTTTTGTGCAAAGGATTTAAAGTTTAAATAAAAGAAAAGAATGGAAGAGTTGGCATGTGCATGTATGTGCATTAATGTGCATTTATTGCAAATAATTGGCTAGAAAACTCCACACAATTTCCTCACGTCCTCACTTGGCCGAGCTCATTCCTCCTTCTTCTGCCCTTTGTGTTTCTTTTACCATTTACAACAATTCTTAGCTTAATAAATCCTCAAAATTCCATAAATAATCTCACAAAACACATCAAGTATTGCTTTTGCTTCTTTGATCACTTGGGGCCTGGAAAGCTTGGATCTTGGGAGCAAGTGTTGATAGGTATAATGCCTAAACTGTTAAATATGAGTTTTTATGGTATATAGCTCGTTGGTTATGGTGTTGAACACTTAAAGTATCGATTAGTGCAATATCATTTTTTAGAATCTCCGGGATCTGCTGTGACCTGGAAATTTTACTAAGTGACCAAACAAAATAGTAGTGCTGTACTAGTGAACCTAAGATTCCTCCTGAGACACGAGACCCACCCCCACCGGGTTTGGCCGGCGACTCTTTAGCGAATTCCGGCGACACCGGTTTTGGAGGGGAGATGGATGTTGGTTTTTTTGTGGGTAGCTATCTGCTGTGGTTTAGGGGTGTTTTATACTGTTTACTTTTTTAGTATTTACAGTATGCAAAATCTGGGATCGTTTTCCTATAATATAGTATTTTGTGTCCGCGTGTTACGTTATCCGACACGGATCGTGATCTTGTGCAGCTGCTGCACTTGGGTAGGTTTCGTAGTATCGTCACACACGTTAACCACTAGACGGACACTTGTGTGTTGGTTTAGTGTTGGTGCGTCATTTTAAACGTAGTTTTACGTTATATTGGACGATTTCTGAGATTTTTTGCACTGACTGTGTGTTTGTGAAATTATAGCATCGCAAGCGGGGACTTCGGACGCTGCGAACAAAGGGAAGCAGGTGGTCGGATTTTCATAGATTGAGACCATCGGTGAGTAGATTTAACATCTACGGGGAAAATCGCCCGTATGTCGTTATGCGTCGGGGCTGATCTGATACTGATAGCTGCATGTTATTGCATATTAGTTGATTTCATATGAACGTTATTGCATAATATGATCTGTTGTCCTTTGACTTGTACTTTTAGATATAACACATTACTGAAGGTTCATGTTGCACGAGCACTAAATTATATGCTACACCCACACCGTCAGTAATTGCCATGACACGGACAAACCACCTACTTACGTGATATGGTAGTGGATAGGGATAGTTGAGGTAGTAACTCTTATACCATTGTGCATATGAAATACTGTGGACACATACATACGTGATATTGCATTGGGCCGGGATAGTTGAGGTAGTGACCCTTATTCCATTTCACGTATATTTTGCTATAGCCACTTGTACATTATGCATACATATTGACATTTACACCCACATACTCGATTACAGCTACATGTACATCATGCACACATACTGACATGTACACCCACATATTTTGCTATAGTTTTATTGTTTTGACATGTGATATTGAGACGTTGACTATTGTGCTTATGAAATACATCATACATATTTGCTTGCATGTAGATACTTAAACCTTGCTACAATTACATGTATACTTCATATGATGCTGCACTTGTTTTTGGAGGATTTGGGAAGCGCAAGATATATTTTAAAGATGGATTCATTTAAAAGAGCGGCTTTCCCTTGATATGCTCATATTGTTGTTTTATGTTGCATATATCAGTTTTCATGGATTTACGCATTGAGATATGGATTTCAAATGATTTATGGATTTGAGAACTGTGGGGGTATTTCAAGGAAACTATGTATTGTTTGAAAACCCGGTTTCTCTTGATATGATATTTCAGTGCGTCCACCATGTGATTTCTCAGTTCTGAGATTTGGATTGTGATACCCGATTCGAGGAGCAGAAGGCACCGTCTGTGGGTACATGGTGGACCCGGTATGGTACCCCGGGACGAGTGGTGATTTCTTGGTGTAGACGATAAACCAGGCAGAGGGACCACTACCTTCCGGTGATTTTATTTGGACTAGGCGGTTATCGTAAGGATACCGACCGGAGTGATGCATGACATATCGTCAGGGCCAGTCGTGGTGACGGCATCTGAGTTATAAGGATTTACGTGTCGATGCTAGATACGGGTTTCATGATGTTTTGAGTGTCGGTGTTTGACACTTAGGTTTTCCATGATTTCTACGTATCGTCGGTGGACATATGGGGTTGATAACCTCATACTTATATATGTATATATACATACAGGTTTATGTTTTCATGATGTTTCGGGTGTCGATATTAGACACTCAGGTTCCATGAGACATACAGGATGTGAGGGCCGATCTGAGGGTGCGGTGCCTGAGGATTTGGGATTTGATGTGTCAGTAAGGGACACTGGTGTTTTCCATGCTGATGATTTTGCATGAGATTTTATTATATCATCCTATACACTCAGGATTATTTTTGATATGCGTTGCTTCATGTAGTTGTAGTACCCTGATGATGTACCTTTACATGATTGTTGCATATTCATATTGTTATACTTATGCTATCGGATTACATGTGATAGATTAATCGCTGTTCGAACATACTTGCGACTACAGTATGATGTTATTTACTATTTATGAGTTGGCAACTCACCCCTGTTGTGCCACAGTGTTTTACAGGACTTACCTTCTGAGTAGTCGCGGCAGGGCCTCTTATCATCTCTACTTTTGCAAATACTGCTACGTTTGGCTGTGAGGCCTTTTCTTTTAGGTGGGTTTACAGTTATCTGTTTGTACATTGTATATCTTCTTGTTGGATCTAGTATTCTCCATCTACCACTTCTTGTATTTGACTTATAGACGTGTTGTGTGGATTCGGTGTTGTATTATTATTTTGGTGACTTTGGGTGCCGTGCTCGTGGTAGCCGGTTTTGTGAAAATTTTACTTCTTTATGCAGTTTTCTTTTATATTTCTTCGCTTCGGCATCGTATATATGTTTATGGTGGTTGTCTCCACCGTTGGGCATGATTTGCTCCCGTTTGGGATGCTTTATATATTATCTATGTTGTACCTGTTTTCGGGGCTAGTTTTTACAAAGGAGGTGCTGCTGAAATTTTTAAGAACGAAAACTAAACTTAAAGATTTTTACTTGAGAATTTCCGAATGTTTTAAACTATATTTTTCTCCATTTATCCTTTTTGGGGTGGTTTAGATTTCTGGGTTTCGGCTTACTTAAGTTGCGTACGCCTGTAGACGTTACGTAGTTTAAGTGCCGGTTACGGGGCAAATTTCTGGGTCGTGACAAAGTTGGTATCAGAGCGCTAGGTTTTACCTTTCGGAGTGTAGGATGACCTTCGTATGATGGAGTAGGTAGCTTAAGCAGAGTGACGTAGTATGTGTATGTTCCGCGGCATACTTACGACACGGTACTCCGCCTAAGTGACCTTAGGACTTATTGATTGATATTACTTCCGTGATTGCTACATCCTTGTGATTCGATTTCCGTGTCCTTATCGAATCTTGTTTCAATTTCCATCCTATATGCCGCCGAAGACTATGAGGGCACAAAGAGCGGCCGCGAGGGCCAAGGTTAGAGTTGACTCGTCTGAGGCGAGGACTAACCAGGGCGGTACGCCTGTTGTACCGAAGCACATTACTATGATTGGGGCTAATATGCAGGACCAGCACCAGATGATGGGGACTTTAGTAGAGGCCATTCGAGAGCAGGGGCAGGCAGTTATTCCACCCGTTGCAGGGACCGCGATGGTACCTACAGTTTCGGCAGTCGCAGTTACAACTCCGGATGTTATTACCGTGTCACTGACAGAGTTCATGAGGCTGAGGCCTCTGGTGTTCACTGGCACAGATGCTACTGAGGATCCGCAATCGTTTATCGACCGAATGGCCAGGATTTGTCGTTCGCTCCGATGCTTCGACGAGAGATGGGTGGAGTTCGCGAGCTTCTGTCTGGAGGGTCTGGCCCAGAAGTTGTGTGAGTCCTTGGAGAGGGGCAGAGCCGCAGGTCTTGTTCCTATGACCTGGGCTGAGTTTGTGACGGCATTTCTCGCTCGTTTTCTTCCACCGAGCATCAGGGATGCGTGAGCACGCAAATTTGAGTCATTACGTCAGACTCCGGGGATGACGGTGTCTGAGTATGATGTACTGTTTACCAAGCTATCTGTGTATGCTCCATACTTGGTGGCGACTGAGGAGATAAGGTTGAAGAGGTTTGTTCGAGGCCTGCTTACCCAGTTGTTCCTAGCCATCAGCATTCAGCATTGCGACACGTATGCGGCAGCTATGGATGCAGCCCTATTGGTGGAGGAGCGTCTTTCTGAGTCATAGAATGTTCCGGAACCGAAGAGGACTCGTACGGATGTACCAGCACAGAGACAGAGGTTTACACGCCGAGGCAGAGTTCCTTCACACTCGGGGAGTAGCAGAGACATGGGACGGGGCCGGTTATTCAGCTCTTACTCCCAAGAGAGTCAGCGACCGTCTTATGGGTGCTTTGAGTGTGGCAGTCTACAACACCTTGTTCGGGATTGTACCGTGGTACGTCAGAGTGGGCCAGCCGTACCCTAGGTTACCTTACCACCTTCTCCACCTCAGAGAGCGTTGCCTCTTATTCTTGTGGTTGCACCGCGTCAGACTCCTGCTCAGAGAGGTCGTCGTCGCGGTGGTTTTGTGCCGAGAGGACGAGGTGGCAGAGGCAGAGGACAACCAGTAGCCGGTAGAGGGCAGGCTCGGGTTTTTGCCTTGACTCACCAGGACGATCAGGCGTCCAATGCTGTGGTTTCAGGTACCTTTTCTGTATGTTCTTATGATGCACATATTCTTTTCGATCCGGGATCTACACATTCGTATTTTTCTACGCACTTTGTGCCGAGGTTAGGCCGAGAGACGTATTTGCTAGATCAGTCGCTTGTCGTGACTACTCCTGTGGGAGAGTCGTTTGTTGCGCGACACGTGTTCCGGGCGTGTACTGTCCGTATAGGAGACAGAGATCTGTCCGTCGACTTGTTCCTTTTTAAGATGTCGGACTTCGACGTTCTGCTAGGAATGGACTGGTTAGCTACTTGCTACGCGTCCGTGGACTGCCGCGAGAAGACAGTTAGGTTTTGTTTTCCCGGCGAGTCAGTGTTTGTTGTGCAGGGGGACCGTAGTGCCGCCCCTCACAGTTTAATTTCTATCCTTTGCGTTAGTCGGCTTTTGAGGAGGGGATGTGTCATGACCCATAGTTCGGCCCGTGACCGGCACTTAACCACATAACGTCTACAGGCGTAACGCGACTAGGTAAGCCGAAACCAGAAATCAAACCATTTAAATTTAGAGTGTTAAAACATTTTAGTGGAAACATTTGTAAATTGTTTTAGAAAGCCTTAAGTGATTTAGTAGAAATCCTTTTAAGTTCCAGTGTTATTTTCAATAATTTTGACAACATTTCCTTTCCAAAAATTTGTCCCGAAAACGGGTAAAAGACAAGATGTAAGTAAAATGACAAGTGAAACAAATAGAGCATCCCCAAATGGGAGAATCACGCCCAACAGTGGAACAATCACCATAATAGTATACGACGACGTAGCGAAGAATGAGCAGTGAAACGAAAACAAATATGGTAAAAGGATAAACTGCATAATAAAGTCGGCTCGCAACGAGCTCGACACCAGAATACAAATAACATACATCGCCCTCACAACTGTCTCTAAGTCAATACATGAAGGTAGATGGAGAGTACTAGATACATCAATATACTACTGAAAAGTAAACAGATACCGTACAAAACCTACCTAATAGCAAAAGGACTAGCACGCCTCAACAATGGTATCTGTGCCAAAAGATGCAGTAAACAACCAGCCGCGACTACTCCAAAGGGCAACCTGCAAGCACTGTGGCACAACGGGGGTGAGTTGCCAACTCGTGAATAGTAGATAACATATAAAGGTAATCGCGAGTATGCACGTGCTGCGATACTATAATCTATGCCAACAGATAACATCTATATGATGAACTGAATGCTCACATCAGGCAACACGCGCAATCTAAAAGTCTTTCCATATGATGTGCAAGATATGCAATAATCATGTCTGATATGGAATCTCACAACCCTATATAACATGAGCAGGGTATGCGATAATCTTGTATAGCATGTATACTATATCAGGTACAATAGGTACATGATGAGATGTCAAATACTAAATGCTGAGCATGGGAATAAATAGTGTCTACACTGAATATCAACGTGGAAAAATGACCGGTGTCCATCAATATACCCAAATCCCAGTAAAACTCAGGCGCCGTCATCCACATCGGCCCTCAAATCCTGTGAATCTCATACAATCATGAGTGCCCAACATCGGCACTCGAAATCTCATAAAATCAGCCGTGTCCAGCATCGACACGCAAATCCTCCAGTATGGGGCGTCCGTCCATCGGATCCGCCCACGGGCTCCGCCTGCGGAATCTTCCCTCGTCCTCAGCAGTACGCGTTGTCCCGTATCCATCTATAGACTCTGGTCGGTATCCTCCAGATAATCTCCAGGTCTAACCAATCACCGGTAGGTAGTATTCCCTCCGTCGGGCTCACCGTCTAACACTACGAGTCTCCTTGCCCCGGGGTACTGTACCGGGTCCACCATGTACCCGCAATCAGTGACTACATCTCCTCGAATCGGGTATACTCACACAAGCTCTCTGGAACCGAGAAAACTCATGGTGGACGCACTAAAATATCATATCAAGAGAAACCTTTTTTTTTAAACAGTACGTATTTTCTTAAAATAGTACTCCGGTTCCCAAATCCAGAAATCACATAAATCAAATACAATGCGTAAATCCATGCAATGTGTCGTATGACGCTAAGAGTAAAAGAAAAGGAAAACCGCTCTTTTAAAAGATCCAGTTTTTGAAAATATCGCTTGCGGTCCCTTAGTTTTAAATCAAGTCAATACCACCCATGTATGTAGCATATGAATATGTGTATAGGTATGGATGTGTGAATAGGTAAGTATGCAAAGTGAATGTAGCAATGTACATATGCACTGTTGTAGACATATGATGCATATGTGCCCAAGTATGAACATATGTGATGTATATGGCACAAGTATAGATACATGATGTATATGTGTCCAAGTGGTGATATATCAATGAAGGTACGCACAAAAGTGCGTATACAGTATGCATGGTATGAATATACATATAACAGTATGCGGAAAATCATGACAACGTCAATAAAGCAGAATCAAATATGCGGTTTATAGCAATCCTATAATGTGAGTGTCATGGCAATCACTAATGGTGTGAGTGTAGCATATAAATCGTGCTCGTGCAACTTGGACCGTTAGTGACAGTGCAGTGTTCTATACTACCAGTTCTATATATAACAAGAGAGTATGCTACTAGTATATCTATATGAACACACATGACTAAATATCTTATTACGCCCTGACGCTTAACGCCATAAGTGCGATTTCCCCGTAGATGTTAAATCTACTCACATGGACGCGTGCTAAGTATAGCCGACAACCTGCTTCCCTTTTCTGGCGGCGTCTGACGTACCCGCCTGCGAACCTGGAATTTACACAAAGAATCCAATTATAAGCAAGAATCTCGCAAAACGCGATATCGAAACAAAACGAGAAACTCGCGTCGCGAATTAACGCGCGTGGGTGCGATATGCTGGAACGTGTGTGTGCGCGTCTAAAACTTAACCTGACACACCGCGATACGCTGAATCACAGAACCCACTCGCGTATCGCGCAAACTAAAAATACCAGAAAACGACATACAGTTCCATATTTTACCCTGGTTAGAATATTACAAAACTATATATACGATGGACCTACAAAATATAGCAAACACCTACCCTAAACACCCTGAGACCCATCTCTCTAGTCTGCCGGCAATTTGCGGCCAGAACGATTTTTCCGGCGGCCTCACTTTGGGGTGGGGGTCTCGGGCTCTGGTGGTGGGGTCAGGGTATCTCTAGTAGGCTACGGTCCACTCAATTTCATTCTGAACTTACTGGGGTAACAGCAGATTTCAAAAAGCTAAGTTTTGCTTTAAAACGTCAAGTTTTGCACAATTTTGATAACTCAGGGTATTTTTGTGTAATCTGGGGTTTACCTAGGTTAATTTTAGCCCTAACAACACTTACTTAGGCTAGTCTACCCAACACTAATATCACTTAAACAAAACATCACACAAATCACCAAAACAAGCATAAAATCTCATATTTTACACTAATCGAAGTTATTTCTACACATAAACTTAGCAAGCTAAGAAGCTAAGCTAAAGAAGTATAACTCACTTGACCTTAGACACCAAGGAGAGGGGAAGAAGTAGAGGGAAGAGAGTGTGTTGCTGCTGCTGTGTGGTTGTTGCTGTTGTTACAGCTGCTGCTGCTGGGGCTGAAACTGCTGCTGCTGCTACTTGAAGCTGATGCCGTTGTTTCTGTGGTTTTGGTGTGTGTTTTTCTTTTGTGTTGCTGTGTTGCAGCAGCAGTATTTGTTGCTTGTTGGATTGTGTGGTGTTGTGTAAATGATGATGGTGTGTGTGAGTGAGAGATGTGAGGGATGTGAGTGAGAGGGAGAGTGTGAAGGATATGAAAAAGTTTTGAAATGAAAAGGAGGTGACATAACCTTAGCCACCTCTCTCTCTCTCATTAAATGCTTGCTTGCACAAGCCATCATAACCCTTCCTCTCATCACAGGTCAACCTTAACCTTAATCACCCTTAGACAAAACCAAACCCTTAATTAAAACTAATTAACTTAACCAAGGGTGTTAGACCACCATGGTTGTCTAAACATGGTCAACCTACATGCACAACTAGACTTGGCAACCCTAGACTTAACCCTAGTTAATATGCACAAGTGTGTGCGGTCGAGTTAAAATTCTACTAAAATAACCATAAAACCAGATAAATTATTAGAAACCCGTTTTGGTAAACTTTTTACCAAAAACCCCATATTAACACACAATTACCACTAAACACAAACTCAGGTGTTACAGTCTTCCCCCCTTAAGGAAATGTGTCCCCGAATTTATAATATATAACTACGCGTACCTTCAAAGAGATGAGGGAATTTCTTTCGCATCTCTCCCCCGGCCTCCCAAGTGATCTCCTCACCATTCGGGCTGCGCCAAAGAACCTTCACCGACGGCAGGACACTAGATCGAAGTTTCACCTGCCGATCCAATATCTCTACTGGCTGCACGGTGAACGAAAGGTCGGGCTCAAGCTGAACTGTTTGATGCTGGATCGTGTGAGAAGGGTCATGAAGATATCTGCGTTGCATCGACACGTGGAAGACGGGGTGAACATCTGAAAGGCTGGGTGGAAGAGCAAAACGATATGCTACTGCGCTCACCCGCTCGAGGATCTCGAAAGGACCTATGAATCTGGGGCTAAGCTTCCCCTTTCATCCAAATCTCATCACTCCCTTCATTGGAGAGACCCTCAGAAAAACGTGATCGCCAACTGCGAACTCTAATCTGCGGCGGCGTCTGTCAGCATACGATTTCTTCCTTCTCTGAGCTGTCCTCATCCTGTCTCGAATCAGCTGTATCTTCTCGGTCGTCACCTGTACGATCTGTGACCCTAAAATACTGCTCTCACTGAGCTCTGTCCAACAGACGGGCGATCTACATCTCCTTCCATATAAAACTTCGAAAGGTGCCATCTGAATAGTGTCCTGGAAGCTATTGTTGTAGGAGAACTCAATCAAGGGTAAATGATGATCCCAGCTACCACCAAAGTCTAAAATGCACGCTCGGAGCATGTCCTCGAGAGTCTGAATGGTCCGCTCTGACTGTCCGTCGGTCTGCGGATGAAATGCCGTGCTGAAACTCAAACGAGTGCCCAAAGCCTCCTGAAGCCTCTGCCATAGTCTGCTGGTAAACTGGGTGCCTCGGTCAGACACAATACACGTCGGGGCCCCATGTAGTCGTACAATCTCGTCGATATAAATCTGGGCGTACTGAGCAAATCCGAAAGTCTTCTTCACCGGCAGGAAGTGAGCCGCTTTTGTCAAACGATCCACGATCACCCAAATGGAGTCATACCCCCGCCTAGTCCTGGGTAGACCCACAACGAAATCCATCGAAATCTGTTCCCATTTCCATTCCGGAATGGGTAACGGCCGTAGCTCTCCTGCGGGCCTCTGGTGCTCGGCCTTGACTTGCTGACAAGTCAGGCATCTCGATACGAAATCTGCGATGTCCCTTTTCATTCCGTCCCACCAGTAGACCTCTCTCATATCATGGTACATCTTGGTGGAACCGGGGTGGACACTGTACACCGATCGATGTGCCTCTTCAAGAATATCACGCCTCAATCCCTCAGCATCTGGTACGCACAGTCTAGACCCAAATCGTAATATCCCCTAATCGCCGACCACGAACTCGGAGAATCTGCCCTGTCTAATCTGTGTCATGATCTCTGATCAACGGTCATCCCTGCGCTGTGCCTCATATATACGGTCAAGCAACTGTGGGCGTGCACGAACATGCGCAAGCTGTCCCCTGATCTGTGTGAACTCGAATTGCAGTCGGCCTTCGCATAGTATCTGCCAATTTGCTGACGACTGCCTCTGTACTGCACTCAAACACGATAGACTACCCTCGGGCCTCCTGCTCAAAGCATCCGCTACTACATTAGCCTTGCCCGGGTGATACAAGATCTCGCAGTCGTAGTCTTTCACCAGTTCCATCCAACGGCGCTGTCGGAGATTCAGGTCTCGCTGCTGAAATATATACTTTAGGCTCTTGTGATCAGTGAATATCTGGCACGACTCGCCATAGAGGTAATGTCGCCAGATCTTAAGTGCAAGGACCACTGCAGCAATCTCCAAATCGTGAGTGGGGTAGTTCTGTTCATTTTTCTTCAATTGCCGGGAAGCATATGCGATCACCCTTCCATGCTGCATCAATACGCACCCTAGCCCCACTCGTGAGGCGTCACAATAGACTACAAACCTGCCTGATCCTGAAGGCAATGATAACACTGGCGCCGTAGTCAAACAAGTCCGTAGCTGCTGGAAACTGTGCTCGCACTCCTCCGTCCAAACGAAAGGAACCCCCTTCCGGGTTAAACCGGTTAAAGGTGCAGCAATACGGGAGAAGTCCTGTACAAATTGCCTATAGTAGCCGGCCAGTCCTAGAAAGCTGCGTATCTCAGTAACGGATGTAGGTCTGGGCCAAATCCGAACGGCCTCGACCTTCCTTGGGTCTACACATATACCATCCCGTGTAATCACATGACCCAAGAAGTCTACGCTGTCCAGCCAGAACGCGCACTTAGAGAATTTTGCATAATGCTGGTGCTCCCTCAAAGTCTGCAGTGTGATCCGCAGGTGCCGCTCGTACTCCTCTCTGCTCCGGGAATACACCAATATATCGTCAATGAATATGATGATGAATAAGTCAAGATACGGCCTGAATATACGGTACATCAAGTCCATGAAGGCTGCTGGCGCATTGGTGAGTCCGAACGACATCACCAAAAACTCATAACGGCCATAACGCGTATGGAAAGCTGTCTTCGGAATGTCCTCCTGTCGAACTCGCAGCTGATGATAGCCTGATCGCAAATCGATCCTCGTAAAATATCCTGCCCCCTGAAGCTGGTCGAACAAATCGTCGATGCGTGGCAAAGGATACCTGTTCCGCGCGGTCACCCGGTTCAGCTGCCGGTAGTCGATACACAGACGCAAACTGCCGTCCTTCTTCTTAACAAACAGGACCGAAGCACCCCAAGGATAAACACTGGGTCAAATAAGTCCCTTGTCCAGAAAATCTTGCAACTGACTCTTCAACTCACTAAGCTCCGCCGGGGCCATCCGATAGGGCGGTCTAGAAATAGGCCCCGTACCGGGAATCAAATCAATACAGAACACAACCTCACGCTCAGGCGGTAGCCCAGGAAGCTCGTCAGGGAACTGTAAGTGCACGGCGGCGCCCCGGCCGTCAATCCGACGCCGGAATGCGGAAGCGGTGAAAAACTTAAATTTTGCGGACTTTGCAAACCGGCACCACCGCGCACTACTACCCGGGATCGTTACCATTAACTATTCTAAGCTATCTACAAGAATGGTAATAGAGATATACCGACGATCCAAGTCCTCCGGTCTTCTCATCATCGTCCCGATCTCCTGCGGAATGTCCCGTCGTCGCCACCTTGCCGGAAGGGCACCACATCGCCTACTTTGTTTACGGGCTCCCACCTCAATGCCGAGGCAACTCGGGCACGAAGCCGGCTACTCGACGTGCCCAAGATTCGCTGTAGAATGTGTAGTAGAACTTGTGTCTCCTTTTGGGGTAGTGGAGATGCCATTTGGTGGAGGGATGAAACAAGAACAATGTGTAGGAGCTAGTGGGTATTTTGGAGCATGATATGAACCAAAGATACACCCACACAATTTTTGGACAGCCCCAATCCTAAGTGGCCGGCCAAAGAGGTGAGGAGAAGAGCATGGAGTGAGGGAGTGATATGATATAAACCAAAAGATCAAAAACCACAACCATAATCAAAAGAGAGAGAGAAAGGAATGGTTATGATATCAAGTAATGATCACAAGCAAAACCAACACTCATCCAACCATCATCACCAAACTCATCATCAACAACCATGATGATCACTAAAAGTCAAGCAATCATGAAGCTAGAAGTCAAGGTCAATGAGAGGCTATCATGATTCAACAATAAGCAAATACCCCCTCCACAAATACTTATTTGCAACAATGCAAATAAGCCCTCCTCCACCAATCTTCGGCCAATGAACGGAACAATAGAAATTGGCCGAAACGGAAAGCAAACTGGCAACTCCAGAAAACTGGTCCCGTAATAAATTACAGGAAAACCCCGATACTGTGCATACACACCCGCATCTGTATTTCGACCGAAATACAGATGCAATGAGACAAACACTACACTGTACTATACAAGGATCCGGCTTATACCAAAGCCGGCTAGTAATATCTGTTCGATCCTGATCCGTGCAATACCGCACGTATCTGATCGAACCCTGCCATACACCAATACGGCCTGTAGTACAAACTGTCCGATCCTGATCCGTGCAATACCGCACGTATCTGATCCGACCTTGCCATATCTCCATACGGCCTCTACAACCTTTCGCCCGAAAGCTGAGTAACTGAATGTGGGGGACTCTAAAGACTCGTCAACACCTTGGTTGTGGATTTAACCACTAGCACGTCAGAGGTATAAGCCAATACGTGACGGGCTACCAGGTACTGACCAAATGGGACGTCGATGAGGAAGCTCACCCCGACACCCAACTGAGCCTGTCAGTGACAATATCCGTGCAGTCCGGTCCGTTCGTCTATGAGTATCGCATGGCGGGCCTAGGGGGTTGGTAAAAGTCAGACCCCCAAAAGCGGTACAAGTCGTGTCGGAGTGTAACCCAGAACACCCTGAGATACTACTGGAATACCTACCAGTAAATCTCCTTGCCTTGGCCAAGGACTTTGTGTAATGGCTCTCCTAGACACAGCACGACCTCACCCCCAATACCGGGAGAGACGAACCCCTGAAGATACGCTCACTGCCTCCATGTGGCTCGGGACTGTACCCAACTAAAACCTGTTTGCACGACTCCTTTGAGCCGTGGTAGGGTAGTAATCAAAGTACAGTGGGAACTCACACGAGACAAATGACGATCCCCAGGTCGATGAACTAACCTGCACACATGTCACCAGGGAACTGCCATCTGACGTCTGGTATATGACCAACTAGCATGTTCCCGGCGAGTCCTGTCCGGTGTACTCATAACCCAATGAGCACCTGTATACATCTTAGGTGATCCAACTGACACCAGTGGCTTGTGAGACCGGCCACCGCCCCTCGTCGGGGTCTCGACTGTATACACTAGTCTACTAATGGAGTATCGATGCCCAGTCTCGAAACTCCCACGACTAGGGACCTTTTAAGGATAAGCTTATAGACCCCCAGCTCCCACTTATATGATCGCCCTCATACTGCTGGTGGTCAAGCAAGAATCCTAAGGGCTCTATCAACGTGTAATAGCGACGTGTCGTGTCACCTAAAGCAGTACACGATGATAAAGGTAAACCAGATAGCATACTATCATCTCGAGCAAGACTGTCCTACTGGGATAGGTCCTCCCTCAATCATTACAATCACGTACCTGTGACCTAATAATTGACTCTGAGGGCACTATCTCCAACAATCTCCCACTTGCACTCAAGGCTAATTATTGCGATGTCGCATACACACAGCCCGTGTGATACCGAACACCCAACTCCTCTACTAGTCAGTCTCACAAAGCTCGTTTGCGGAACTATTGCGTTCGAGGAATAGCCTCAGTGAGTGGATCCGCTTAGTTGTTTCTTTCTATGTCTCTCTATATCTCAAGTTCGCGGAGAAACCTATCTCCCGAAATGAGCAATACCTGTCTTAGAATGTGTCTGGATGTCTGATGGGACATAGCTCATAAATGAACTCCAAATCCAAACTTCTTAGACTATATCGTCAACTGAACTTAATCAGTATCCTGCGCGCCATGCCTCCCTCAGTATTGCCTTGGACCACCTGTCCAAAATACTGCCCCTCATCAGAAGGAAAACTATAACTCTGATAACCTTCTTGTCGTCCATGTCACCTTGGAAGCCTGGAATGATAACTGTCTCCTGAATGAGGCTGTCGTTATCATTTCCCTAGAACATCCACTTATGTTCTAAAACTGCTTCCGACTGTTTCTCCAGGATTGGATTAATGTCAACTTATTGCATCTAGTGCAAGAACAACATCTGGTGTGGTACTTGACATCTCACGATTGACTCAATTGCCTGAGCAAGTGATCTGCCAATCATGCCCGTCCCTCTCCCCTTTAGTCTGTAAGACACCTTTGGAGAGGGTGACTCCATTACCTGCAGGTACACTACCGTGCCAGGAGTCGTCCATCCTAAATACTCTTAGAACGCTGTCAAGTACCCTGATTGGGAAACCACCCAAATCTAGATCTAAAACCATAGATCTAGTAACCAGTATGTCTGATATAAAATCCATTTCCTTTGTGGAGAAACAACTGTGTGACGACCAAAGTATAACCGATCGTAGTGTAGGAGTTTCCTTTCCTACTCTGTGTATATCATCCAAATACTAGGATATCACACCCTACTACCTTCTCAACAGATCAATCCCCTATTCTGATGAAGTCAAACCCATGACTTTCACGTCAGAAATAGATGATCTTTCTCCGCTACATCTGCTCTAGTCTATAAATAGACATAAGCAACCTGTCCACCAATGCGTCCGCTGCTCCCACTGACTACGACAACCCTCTGGCAGAGTCATATAGACGTACACTTCTAAAACTGGTTTTGAACGACGCTATACTCATCCTCCCGCCGGGTCTCGTAACCTGGAACAACAGCAATGGCAATTGTGGGTAAACAAGAACTTCCCTGTCACCGTCCTTGAGGCTACCGTAATGCTTCTCGGGTGCCTGAAGTTACCCACCTTATCTGCGGAGTGGCCAATGGAATGTCAATCCAGATTGAATCTTTAGGTTCCTTATCAAATCTTCAGTAATCATTTGCGGTTCTGGATTTACTTCCAGTTCTACCATACTCCCACTACTGTTTTCTGGAAAAATCCATTTTTAATAAAATTGTGGCGAGTCTAGAACAATATTGCTATTGTTCATCCAGATGGTAGAAAGTTAACCCGCGTCATAGCCTGGGTCAACCCACAAACAGCCATTACAGAAACGTGCCTTGAGTTATCCAGAGCCTGGTTTTAAGCATAATCCGGACAACTCCCCGTACCTTAACATCGTTAAGATACGAACTGTTCTATATCCAATATAGGACCAGAGGCACTGATTTAATTGAACCAGATTTAAATCATGCAGCTGTCTCCAGTGCATGTCAACTAAATGGAAGAAGGCCTGATCAGCGTTACCCAACTGAGGAATGCTTCCAATTATGAGTAACCTGAAAGAGAAGCAATTTCTCTTAATCATTACTATCAACTGAACACCATACACAAGTATCTACATCTTCGATCACTTTGAAGAATCCCGATACTTGCTACACCTGGTTCTCTACTCTATTCAAATACCTATAACTCCTCAAAACTTAGACCCTGTGTTTCTACGAAACACATGTCTAAGAACTAGAGAAGTTAAAAGTAAACAGAATATAGTATGAGGACCAACCCCTCTGTCCTAATGGACACTGGACAACATACAATACTCTGTATAAGTCCCTTGAGTCTGATAACTCATTCACTGTGTGTTGTAGGTTGAAATCTGTACTTATGGTTAAGAAGAATTACACCGCTGTTTAATGCTCCTTACCTAACCATCCACTGATATAGGTAAATGTCGTAGACATAATTTCAAAAAGGTATATCTCACTCTATGAAAATAGACGTACAGATATATCAATTTGAAATTGGTGCATAACATCGGATATTCAAAACCAAATATTTGCCGACCGGCAAACAGCCCAGGTGATTTCCTCAAATATCACCGATTACAACGAATCCCGATATAATGAGGATAATCACCCAATTCCCAATAACTTACTCCCCCTCATCATCTGTAAAACCATACAGATGTGAGAATCGTACCTGGTAAATACATACCCTGGAGTAAGTATCTAATCGGGAAATCAGTCTTCCTTTAACATTACACAGTGAAACTGAAACATTGAAATGTTCCGATGGGGTATTCTGGTATTCCTAGTAATGCCTCTTCCAGATTCACGACTGTAACCATATAGTTCTCTGCCACCTCTCCAAATCCCTTCATATGTCTTTAGTCTTTACCTTCTGCACACCCTTTTAGGCCAAATGGTTTTCTTCCTTCCCTACCGTTCGGCACCAGCCTATGGTTTGAAAGAAGACTATCCAATAAGCATAATGGGTGTACTGTCCGCATCCTAGGAACACTCGCAATGAGAGAGGGTGAAGATAAAAGACAACCGAGTAAACCTTATTCCTATTTCTCCTGAACCAGAATCCATCCCCGAACTGGAAAAAGTTCCATTCGAGTTCGTATATAACCATACGATGGAGTATCCAAATAAACTGTGGATCTTCGTAGTGATACGGAGTGTCCTGGAGAAATACAAAGGTGATGTGGGAGTGGTAATGAAATATTTGGTTTGGTCGTGAATATGTGTTGCAATTTACTTTGCCCTCTTACTAATCCCTTGCTTTGTCTTAACTTAATACCTTCTGCACACCATCGTTATGCTAATTGGTTTTCTTCATTCCCTACCGGTCGGCACCAGCCTAAGGTTTGGAAGAAGACAATCCAATTTGCGTAATAGGTGTACTACCCCTAAACCAAGGAGTACTCGTAACCTGAGAGAGGGTAAAAGGAAAAGACAACTGAATAATCCTATCCGTTTTCTCCAGAACCTGAAACCATCCTCGAATAAATTCTTTCGAGTTCGTATCTAACCATACGATGGTTTTGTCCAATGGAAGTGGACGTTCGTAGTAAAACGGGGTGTCCTGGAGAAAAGGGTAAAAGTAGGAGTGGCAATGAGCTTTGCAATTCTGACAATCCAAAAGCCAGTGTTTAAGAAGGTTCGGTCAACTTGGTCACTGAGTCATAGTCTTAGGGTCGGGTCAATGGTCGCTGCCAGAGAAAGAGAGAAAAGAAACACTCAGCGTGCACTCTAACCTAGATCAGAATGGTTACCAATTTATCTAATCTGGAATCCTCCCACTGTACCTCAAATTCTCCTCCAAACCTGAAAGAAGAATTAGTCGGGAACACCCGAGGAGTAAAACTAACTCATCAGTGGGAATCGGGATCCAACTATCATCGCATGATAACGTGACGGAATCCGCTCACGTCAACACACTCCAGAAGGTATGCGCATATCTGGCAAGTTTCAGTTCTTTTGAAACTCCCGATGTGATTTCTGCCCCATGCTCTTATGACCTTGGCGAAGGTCAACAAATCATAAGTCACATGTCAAGTTCTACCCGTCATTATCCAGGTTAATTTGAATCCACCCGTACAAGCCCTTGACGAAGGTCAACAAGGCTATACGACTGTCCCAAACCAACGCATCTATCTATGCAGCAGAAAAATAACAAGCAGCTACCATACACTATGCCTTGACGAAGGTCAACAAACATAGCATGAATACTACGTGCTACCCATCTGAAACGACGGAGGGCTACGAATGGTTTCTGGCGAAAACCTTTAACGTAATGAACTTGATATCGTTGAAGGAACGGATAGCTTTTTGAAAATATAGTGACGAAAACCGTTGCTAAAGAGGTCACTCCGGGTGAAGGGATCTCGGCTCTTTCCCCGTAGAATGGGGTGCAGGATATTCCAAATGAATACCACGGTGCAAAGCAAAAGTAATCGGCTATAGTGAAGTTAATGCCCTGACGCAAACTTATTGTCCAAGGGGTCACTCCCGGTGAAGGGATCTCGGCCCTTGCCTCGTCGACTGAGGAGCAGGATATTCTAATGAATACCACGATGCAAAACAAAAGTAAACGTCCTTGCAATAACAGCTTTTTGAAAAAGTGTTCCAACAACATCAGATTAGGTTTGTTTTTAACTTTGCATTGATCCGAATCAATGCAGTCCCATCAATTGATCACACCAAAAAGAACGAAAATATACTGATGTACGTATATGCCATCCGCATTCGCCACTGGGTCCCGTCATTACCCGTTAGGTTAGCTAACTAACGACAGAGCGGGGACTGGACTAGCGCGGATGCAAAACATATACAACATCTACTAATATATATACCAATATATTATATTCGCTCAAGGCGTGAATAAAATGCAACATCACAGAAATGTACAGCATCACAGAAACAATACAGATATCTGGGATCCCCGGGTTTCACAGAGCCGCTGAAACCCGACGTTCCCCTGGTCGTGTGGATAGCCTGTGCAATGTAATCCTAGACCCCTACGGACGCGGCAAGTCACCCGCCAAAACCTGAAGCGAGGCAGCCCCCTTCAGCACCGTGAATGGACCACCCAGCACTTCACGGAATCCGGTAACTTGGGCACCCCTCCTGGGTCAAACCTGTACCCCCTACGAGTGCGGCGAATAGCCTGCCAATCCTAGAGTGAAGCCCCCTCCGTCCCAATGCCATGAGATGCGGGCTTGCTGCCCTCTAGAACCCGGCTATCCGTGCACCCCTCCGCGGGGTATCCTAGTACAGAAAGTAAAATATACATACAACGGGTACATCGACCGCAACCAGGTCGTGCCCCAAAAGAATAATACAAACAGGCAGTGACGGCAGTCCACATGTCGGACGCTCGCCCCGCAATATCAAATGTACATAATACTACCACAACTGTACTAGCATTGCATCCAGGCTATCCCCACGACCGATCCGCAACATCACAGCAAAAACAGAACATCAACGTGAAAGTCACGTTCGCAAATCCGTCTAACCGGGCTATAGCAGTTAGACCGGATTTACCGATCGAGTGACATTCACGGTCGCAGATATAATGTAAATACTGTGAAAAATGTGTTTAAAATTTTTCCGATCGATCAAACAATTAACAAGTGGGCCCCAAAGAAAACTGTAGCACTCACAGAAACAATTGGCCCAATTTTAATATTCTAAAACCCATAATTTAAGCCCAGAAAGCCTCTGGAAAAAAAATGGTGCAGTGATTGCTACAGGATGTGGCGGAAGGGCGGCATAAAGTGGGATAACGCGGCGCTTCCGCGCTCAGAATATGGTATCACTTCATCAAATTTTTACAGAGTGCTTATATTTTTCAGTACATCAATATTTTACAACCTGAAAAAATTTTCGACACCAAAAATTTCCAACAGAAAACTGATGCGACAAAATACGGGTTTTTGGACTTTTTGATCGATCGGAAATGCAAACACATTACACAAAGCTAGACTAAGTTAATGGGGAGGCTCTGATACCACTGTAAGTGCACGGCGGCGCCCCGGCCGTCAATCCGACGCCGGAATGCGGAAGCGGTGAAAAACTTAAATTTTGCGGACTTTGCAAACCGGCACCACCGCGCACTACTACCCGGGATCGTTACCATTAACTAGTCTAAGCTATCTACAAGAATGGTAATAGAGATATACCGACGATCCAAGTCCTCCGGTCTTCTCATCATCGTCCCGATCTCCTGCGGAATGTCCCGTCGTCGCCACCTTGCCGGAAGGGCACCACATCGCCTACTTTGTTTACGGGCTCCCACCTCAATGCCGAGGCAACTCGGGCACGAAGCCGGCTACTCGACGTGCCCAAGATTCGCTGTAGAATGTGTAGTAGAACTTGTGTCTCCTTTTGGGGTAGTGGAGATGCCATTTGGTGGAGGGATGAAACAAGAACAATGTGTAGGAGCTAGTGGGTATTTTGGAGCATGATATGAACCAAAGATACACCCACACAATTTTTGGACAGCCCCAATCCTAAGTGGCCGGCCAAAGAGGTGAGGAGAAGAGCATGGAGTGAGGGAGTGATATGATATAAACCAAAAGATCAAAAACCACAACCATAATCAAAAGAGAGAGAGAAAGGAATGGTTATGATATCAAGTAATGATCACAAGCAAAACCAACACTCATCCAACCATCATCACCAAACTCATCATCAACAACCATGATGATCACTAAAAGTCAAGCAATCATGAAGCTAGAAGTCAAGGTCAATGAGAGGCTATCATGATTCAACAATAAGCAAATACCCCCTCCACAAATACTTATTTGCAACAATGCAAATAAGCCCTCCTCCACCAATCTTCGGCCAATAAACGGAACAATGGAAATTGGCCGAAACGGAAAGCAAACTGGCAACTCCAGAAAACTGGTCCCGTAATAAATTACAGGAAAACCCCGATACTGTGCATACACACCCGCATCTGTATTTCGACCGAAATACAGATGCAATGAGACAAACACTACACTGTACTATACAAGGATCCGGCTTATACCAAAGCCGGCTAGTAATATCTGTTCGATCCTGATCCGTGCAATACCGCACGTATCTGATCGAACCCTGCCATACACCAATACGGCCTATAGTACAAACTGTCCGATCCTGATCCGTGCAATACCGCACGTATCTGATCCGACCTTGCCATATCTCCATACGGCCTCTACAACCTTTCGCCCGAAAGCTGAGTAACTGAATGTGGGGGACTCTAAAGACTCGTCAACACCTTGGTTGTGGATTTAACCACTAGCACGTCAGAGGTATAAGCCAATACGTGACGGGCTACCAGGTACTGACCAAATGGGACGTCGATGAGGAAGCTCACCCCGACACCCAACTGAGCCTGTCAGTGACAATATCCGTGCAGTCCGGTCCGTTCGTCTATGAGTATCGCATGGCGGGCCTAGGGGGTTGGTAAAAGTCAGACCCCCAAAAGCGGTACAAGTCGTGTCGGAGTGTAGCCTAGAACACCCTGAGATACTACTGGAATAACTACCAGTAAATCTCCTTGCCTTGGCCAAGGACTTTGTGTAATGGCTCTCCTAGACACAGCACGACCTCACCCCCAATACCGGGAGAGACGAACCCCTGAAGATACGCTCACTGCCTCCATGTGGCTCGGGACTGTACCCAACTAAAACCTGTTTGCACGACTCCTTTGAGCCGTGGTAGGGTAGTAATCAAAGTACAGTGGGAACTCACACGAAACAAATGACGATCCCCAGGTCGATGAACTAACCTGCACACATGTCACCAGGGAACTGCCATCTGACGTCTGGTATATGACCAACTAGCATGTTCCCGGCGAGTCCTGTCCGGTGTACTCATAACCCAATGAGCACCTGTATACATCTTAGGTGATCCAACTGACACCAGTGGCTTGTGAGACCGGCCACCGCCCCTCGTCGGGGTCTCGACTGTATACACTAGTCTACTAATGGAGTATCGATGCCCAGTCTCGAAACTCCCACGACTAGGGACCTTTTAAGGATAAGCTTATAGACCCCCAGCTCCCACTTAAATGATCGCCCTCATACTGCTGGTGGTCAAGCAAGAATCCTAGGGGCTCTATCAACGTGTAATAGCGACGTGTCGTGTCACCTAAAGCAGTACACGATGATAAAGGTAAACCAGATAGCATACTATCATCTCGAGCAAGACTGTCCTACTGGGATAGGTCCTCCCTCAATCATTACAATCACGTACCTGTGACCTAATAATTGACTCTGAGGGCACTATCTCCAACAGGAACACGTCAGGAAACTCACATACAATCGGAACCTGGTCCAATGGAACATCGGTAGCTCTAGTATCGTAAACGTAGGCTAGAAATCCCTGACATCCCTTCCTCAAAAGCTGTCGGGCGTGAAGAGAAGAAATCAATCTGTGAGGGGCGGCACCACGGTCCCCCTGCACACAAAAGCCGACTCGCCGGGAAAATAGAATCTAACTGTCTTCTCGCGGCAGTCCAAAGACGCATAGCACGTGGCCAACTAATCCATTCCCAAAAGAACATCGAAGTCCAACATCTCAAAAAGGATCAAATCGACAGGCAGCTCTCTCTCGCCAATACGGACAACGCAGGATCGGAACATGTGCCTAGCAACAAACGACTCTCCCACGGGAGTGGTCACAACAAGCGGCTGATCAAGCAACCCAGGCTCTCTACCCAAACTCGGCACAAAATGTGTGGAAACGTACGAGTGCGTGGATCCGGGATCGAATATTATGTGTGCATCAACAGAACATACTGATAAGGTACCTGAGACCACCACATTGGACTCCAGCGCGTCCTGATGCGTCAAAGCGAAAACTCGTGCCTGTCCTCCACCTGCAACTGGCGGTCCCCTACTAGCAGCTGGCTGTATTCTGCCGATGGCTGGCTGTCCTCTGCCTCGACCGCCTCGCCCTCTAGGAACAAACCCTCCGCAACCACGGCCTCTCTGTGCCTGAGTCTGATGCGGAGCAACTGTGGGTACAATGGGCATTGCCCTATGGGGTGGAGAAGGTGGAAGTGTGACATGCGGTACGGCTGGCTCCCTCTGACGTGTCTCGGTACAATCTCTGACGCGGTGATGAAGACTACCACATCCAAAGCATCCACGAGACGACTGCTGACCCTCCTTGGGGTATGAGCTAAACATCTGACCTCACCCTGAGTCTGTGTCACCTGTACAATGTCTATCATGGCGTCTGAATTGATGTCTCTGAGCTGCTGTGTCAGTACGAACCCTCTTCGGCCCTGGAACTACCGAAGTCTCGGCAAGGCGCTCTTCGACTAATAGGGCTGCGTCTACAGCTGCGGCACATGTCTCGTAATGCTGTGCGCTGATCGCAAGGAACAATGGTGTAAGCAAGCCTTGGACAAATCTCTTGACTCGCAGTGAAACGTTTCAGAAATCGTTTTGCGAATTTTCCCGTTTTAGGGCAAAATTGTCGGTATTTTCCGTTTTAACCCGATTTCGATCAAACGTCCGTATAAGCTTGCCGGCACCTTTTTTTTAGCTAAAATAAAGCTTGTGCGCAAACTTTAGGGGTATTTGGGAGGTTTTGGTTTAGATAGAATTTTTCCCGAATAAAATATTATTTTAAGCGGTTTGGCGCACGTAAATCGGGAAATTTCTTCTCTTGAGAATAAATTTATTTTTTTTCACTAGAATATTTTGGAAACTTCTTTTTAAATATCTAGATATTTTTTTGGAGTGCAAAAGGTTTTATTTTTAAAAAGAAAAGAAAATGTGTAAAGGTGGCAGGTGCATTTATTAAGCATTTATTACTCTTTTTCCTAGCAATCTCTTCACAAAAAAATCACAAAAATACCCCCCTCACCCCCTTGGACGGCCCTTCCCTTCCCCTTGCTGCCCTCCATCATTCCCACTCTTTTTCAACTCATTTTGCATCAAATAAATCATGAAAAATCCAAATAAAATCATTTTCCTTCATTTCCTTCACTAATTATTCTTGGATCTTCAACAAAGTATGGTTTTTTTGATACTATGATGTGAGATTAAATTTCTTTTGGTGTTCTGTGGGAGGTATAATTCTTATCTTAATCCTTTTATATTTCACTACTACAAATAAGGGTTGCCCCTACGGATTTATCGGCAGGGGCAAATCACTGCCCCTACGGAGATGTGCGTAGGGGCGAAAAAAGACCTCGTAGGTGCAAAGGCCGCAGGTGCAAGTTGAAGCCCTGAACTTTCCCCTACGGGCAAAATCTTGCCCCGACGGAGTTCTATGTAGGGCCGGTTTCACCTACGGAGTAGGCCGTAGGGTAAAAAAGGTTATATTATTTACGGTTTTTTTAAATATATTAACTGTACCTACGGAGATAGCCGTAGGGCCACGTACTATCCCCTATGGATATCTACGTAGGTACTTATCCGTAGGGGCAAAATATCAGAAATCCTGATATTCTGCCCCTACGGATAACTCCGTAGGGGCTAAACAATGGCCCTGCGGACATATCCGTAGGGGCACTCCCAACCCCCCTGGTACTGAGATCAGGGGGAAACATCAGTTACTGCTGATATTTTGCCCCTACGGATATAGCCGTAGGGGCAACATGTGTACCTACGGATTAATCCGTAGGTACACATTATCTGTATTTTTTTTAAAAAAAGGGCTGCCTGATTTTTTCCCGCCCTGTGCACAATAATATATATAACAGTAAAATATAAAAATTAATCATCACACAACATATATCGCAGTATTCATAATCACATCTCACACATATAATATACAAAAGAAACCCAAAAACTGAATATGATATAAATATAAACCAATATCAATATCAATATCATTTCAAAATGTAGTACATTATGTATGATATAAATAAATACATGTTTTAAAAAATATGAATCAAAAAGCTACCCTAGTTCGGTCCAGCTCCACCCCTGATAAACGATAGAATCAAGCGCGCCTGCTCCTCGGTCAATAAACCCTGCAATTCGGCGTGTGCGGGAGTCTGAGCGGCCTGTGGAGCTGGCGATGTGGTCTGCGCAGACGCCGTCGAGGTAGTCGCTTGCGGAGCCGCGGCTGCGGGAGTCTGAGCGGGCGGTGGAGCTATAGGAGCTGTCTGCGGAACCGCAGCCGATATAGTAACTTGTGGAGCCGCAGCCGATGGAGATGCATGTGGAGGCTCGGTCGATGTACCCTGTCGCGTCTGGACCTAACGTGTGTAAGAAGCGTGTAAGAACTGTGTATTATTCGAATTCTTATCATTATTTTGTTATTCTGAAACCCCATTTGGATATCTAGTTTGGAAAACCGCTGCTTATTTTAATTACATATATATGTATGATTAATCAAACTTAAGTCTAAAACCAAAAAAGCTCAAGCTACGTACTAATTATGGATATGTTGATATCTATAATATGACATGATATTTTACTATAAAGTAGTATACATACCAGCATCTCCTTCAACTCCTGAACGGTGGCCCTCAAGCTCTCCAGTTCCTGATGGACACGTCGGTCACTGGAAACGGAGGAAATAACCGCCGGGGTGGAGTGCAACCTCATATGGGCCCTGCTAGGGCCCAGTTCCCAGCCTCTCTCCCAACCTCCGTGGTGCCCTCCGTGTGCGGCGTCCAGAACTGGGGTCAGCTGCCTCGGATCGCTCTGTCCGGTAAAATCGATCCCCGAGGCCTCGGCCTGCTCAACCACCCGCTTCTACACCCACATTAAGCAGTAAAGTATAAGTATAAAATTTAAACTTGAACCTTCCAAAACTAAAATTTCAAATTTCGGTAGAATAAATATTAACACTTACGCATTTCTCCTGGGTAGCGACGTCGGGATATCGAAGCTCGCCCGTGGCGGGGTCTGTCGAGGTGCCGTGGACGGTAAGATATGCGGACAGCACGCTCAGTGTACCACCTGACGCCACGGTCCGAGCTGTCTGCAATATTAGAAAATAACTCTTAATATTAGAAATATTAGAAAATAACTCTTAATATTGCAGAATATCATAAAGGTCGGTCTATTGTAATTTACCGATAACTCCATGGCTCGAGTAATATTCCTCGAGCCACCTGTGTAAGTAGGGCGACCCCTCTTCGCCGACTTCCTGTTCTCTGTATTCTGAGCGGCCTGTTTCTGCACAACGCATTAACATTTAGTTTTCTAATTAAGGAACACAAAAAATAAATTATATCCTAAATAATGAATAACATTTAAAATACATACCTGTTTGCGCTGGGAGTCGAAATATTCGCACAATAGAGGCCATGTCTCTACGTCGACTCTCGCAAATGCTGGAGTAGATAGGAAGGCCGCTCTCTCTGCCTCGGGGGTCTCCATCCACAGGGAGTAGCAGTCGGACTTCAGATCATTCCTGTTGTATCGGACCTTGGCCTGCATGTTCTACATCAGGCTATTGTACAGAGCATGAAGGTCGAGCACCCTCCCCGGATGATCAGGGTCGGCTACAGGCTGAAAATCGTAATCCAACTGAAAATACAAAAAAAAAACATTGTTATTAGATTGCAAGTGTTAATAATAAATATGATAAGCGGATAGATCAACTGAAAATATATATTAATACGTACCCGAGCCTGATCAAAGAAGAGGGCGAATGAGCGCTGGTGCGGCTCGCCCCACTCAACGTGAAGTGGATAGTTCTTCACGAGCCGGCTCTCGTCCCCCATATACAGGCCGAACCTCTCGGCATAAGGACCGGTATAGCGATAGTCAAGGGTAAAAAAAGGGGGAATGCTGCCTCCCCCTAGCTCTGTCAGGCCTCAGCCTATGGGACTGATTCGGGCCTCGAGTCCCCCTCTGGGGATGGGGAGGCCCTGCGTCTGCACGAAATATCAAGACAATCAATATTAAGACCAAGTTGTATTAAGAAATCAAGGTTAAACGAAAATTCAAGTGTGATTTATACCTCCGGTGACTATCGCACGAGCCTGGGCCCGGGCAGCAGCACGAGCGGGACGATAGTTCTTCCGGTGAGGAACAACCGGGGTCCCTGATGCGGACACATCCCTTCCAACTAGAAAATAAACATTGACGCTAAATTTCCATGAAGTTCATATTTATTCTATAGAGCATATGTAAAATGAATAAATATTTTAAATTTATTCATACTAACCTGCAGACGATGCGGGGGGTATGTAAGCAGTAAGAGTGGCCCCTGCGGAAGATGTGGACGCACCACCTATAATTAGACAATTAAAAATAGATTATATAAGTAATTGCAAAAAGAATGTGTAGATCAATAATATAACGTTCTAAATCAATATGCATGCACTATAGGATATATTGTTAGTTATATGTATGCCCTAGAGGCCATTACTATACATAGGATGTATATTGTAGTGGATGCTTGGACATATATAGGGAGGACTTTCTTGCTCGACATGATAGTATGCTATCTGGTTACTCTTTACCTTAACGTGTATACTGATTGTCTCTCTGTTACATGTTGGTAAAGCCCTTAGGATGTGTACTTGACTACCTGGACTATGATGCGGATCATTCTAGTGGGGACAGGGTAGTCCATAAGTACATCCTTCAAGGTCCCTTGTCGTGGGTGTATCGAGACAGGGCATCGATATACCAGAGTAGACTAGCGTATACCTTCTCGACCCATACAGATGGGCGATGGATGATCCCATATCCATTGGTGTTTGACATCAGAGACGATATACGGGTGCTCAGTGGAGACTGGGTACACTGGACGGACTCGCCGAGAACTCCCAGATGGTATTATACCTTACGTCAGATGGCAGTTCTCTGGTGACACTGGTACAGAGTAGTCTGTTGACCCGAGATCGTCATAGAGTCTTGTGTGGTTCCCACTGTGCTTTGATTTCCACCTTACCACGTCCAAGAGGGCGTGCAAAACGGTGGTTTTTGGGTACAGTCCCGAATCACATGGAGGCAATGAGCGATAGGAGGGGATTCGTCTCTCCCGGTATAGGTAGTTGATGTTGCGCTGTGTTCGATTGGCTATAACTGAAATCCCTGGCCAGGGTTGCTGTGATTTACTGGTAAGTGTTACCAGTAGTTTCTCGAACTGTTATAGACCTCATATCGACACGACTTATCGAGCTATTGGGGTCTGACGTTTACCACCCCTAGGCAAGATATGCGACATATCAGACGACGAGACCGGAATGTACGGTAAGTGTTACTGGTTGGATTCACAGGAGTGTGAGCGGTCTTGCTCGTCGATCTTCTGATCGCTCAATACCCGGGTGGCCGTTACATTTAGCAGACAGCTTGCGGCTTGTGGGTGTTTGATATGATCATCACCTGCTGCCGGCGTATTGACGAGTCTTTATAGTCCTACACAGAGGTTTCCTGGCTCAAGCGAAACGAAATAGGAGAGCATATGAGATATGTGCGGGACCGAGAATAATGCGTGTATGTGATACCGTATTCTATTCTCGCGATGAATGTATCGATTGGTTGTATGCGATATAACCTAGTTATCAAATCGAGGATTGATTCGATAAAACGATACATTGTTTACTAGTCGGTTGTGTGCGACATGACCGGATCATTGAATCAAGTGTTGATTTAATGCATAATTATATATTTGATATATTACTTTGCATTAACTAGTATTGGTTCACTTTAAATGGATTTTCTCACTTGAAGTTCACAAGTTGTATATGTGATATACTTTTGTGCACCCTTTTGTATCATGTTTGATGATACATGCTAACTTGGGTTTGTGTAAACGATTAAACCATGGTTATATAATGGTTAGGGTTTTCATTTTCTTATCTATTTATTTATTTATTTAATTTGGAAAAGATAAAAGAGAAAATGGTGGCTTTCTTTGTTAAATATTGAAGCTTCATGAAGCTTTGACTAAGTCACCATTTTTGTCTTCTTGCTTAACCCTAACCATTCATTTAACCCTAGTTCATTCTCTACACTTGACCATGGTTGGATTATGATAAGTATTGATTTATTTTCTTTTTGGAAGAGAACTTATCATAATATTGATCTTCTTCTTCTTCTTCTTCACATGAAGAAAGCTTGACTCATCAATGGCAAGTGAAGAAATCAAGTGAGAAATCCAATTCTAAAGTGAACCCACTTCCTATTTCTTCATCCTCTACCTCTTGCCAAGTAGTATAGGGTGTTTCCTTCACAAGTTTCATGACTTGGTGAAGTGGGAGCTTGATCTTGTGATGCCTCGACGTAGATCATCTTCGGCATCGTAGTCGATGATCTAGCTCACCCATTTCTCCGATGAAGCCGACGCTAGAGCCCGGGATTGGATTTGGACAGAAAGGGGACTTCATCATGGAGCTATGGAGGTGGAGGACCGGATCTACAAAGGTTGTATTTCCGTTCACTTAGTTAAGTCGTTAACTAGTTTATCTTTTCGCCTAAATTTCTAGTTGACGATCCGTATTAGGGTTTCTCGGCTCCCATAAAATTTGAAATTGGCATGGTTGATGCCTTGTGAGACTTCATTAGCATGCCTAGGAACCCTACAGTGGTATCAGAGCCTAGCTAGATCCTTAGGCGATGCGTAGACAATGTTAGAAACACGATCGAACCCCGAAACCCTAACTTTTAACCCTCTCTGGACTTTTTCTGAAAAAGTGGTTTTTTTCCAAATTAAAAATCCTTAAAAAATTCAGCAGGAAATTCTAAGAATTACGGTGCAAAAATTACCTAATGATCTTTCTAAAGCGCGGCGGAACCGCGGCATTAGCCGCCTATTGCGGCGGTTCCACGCCCATTTAGTCTCTTCAGTCAACCATTCTTGCACAGTAACTTCTTTATTTAAATGCTGAGTTTTATGGGAATTTTTAAAATTTACTCAAGAGTTGAGTTTTCTGGGTTGTATTAGGGACTCGGTATTTCGATCGGATTGTCTAAGGATAATTTTTGAATATGTTAAAAAGTTCGACCGGATATAAATACACAACTTTTTCCCTGCCGGAAAATTTCCAAGTGTTGGATTTTTCCGAGGTTTAAAGACGTTCTAAGTAGTGCAAGTAACGCGATGGTCCCTCTAGAAGACAACAAACCTTAACTTGATTATGTGACCGTCTTGAACTGCCCTTTGAACCTTCGGGTTTGGGGCAGTACGGCGTGCCATATGTGAGGCGTTGGCTTGACCCTTCTACGGCTGGACCGTTGGTACTGAGGCACGAAGTGAATGTCTTTGAACTTATTTCATGAGTTGAGCTGTTTCGGAAAAACTTGGGTGTTCGATTGTTCGATCGGAAAGTTTAACATTTTCTATCTTATTCGGAATGTGATACAATAATTGGAATTCATAAGAAGTTATGAGATAACTGAATGAATGTTATAAACATAGCAGTTTAGTCTCACTTGATCTGTTGCCAAGGAATTTTGATGTGATCAAAAGTCCGTCGCAATCACGTAGCGTACGCGGATACTCGCCGGGTAAACTTAATAGACAGCCTTGCTCCATAGCCCCGACCAAGTGACTGTAGGAGAACCCTGTCGCCGAAAGCGTCGGTTCGGGTGCTCGCGGTAGCGGTGTTCCGCCTTGGTGCACTTCGTCGACGGCGTCGGGGGTGCGGCCGCCTACTGAAGTTTGCGACGAGCATTCGATCAGGATGTCGGGAATCTTGTTGAATTGCCTGACTTGGTATTGAAAAGAGTTTTCGATTCTGAGACTAAAATGCGGGGTTTATAATTGTTAGGCATGCGATGTCTAAGTAATTCATTTGGTCAGGCATGCGATGTCTAAAGAGGTTGCGGATTCCAACTGTTGTAGTTTTACACTTTCTTTTCTGTGACCGTAAGTGTAATATGTGATATCGCCGTTTTCGTCGCTATATGTCAACGACAATTGGGATGCGCATATTTACTTACGTTGATGACATGTGATGTTATGTGTTGCTGGATATGTTATATTGGATCGTCGTGTTCGAATAGCCGGGGTTTTTTTTTATGTGAGATGAGTGTTTTTCCTTTTCATTCATGTAAAAACTTGTATGTAATATTCTTTTATTGGGGCACTTCCAGGTTGCGGATGTTGTCACCATTTGTATATTATTTACTTTTCCGCACTAGGATAGACCCAAGGAGGGGAGCACAAGTAACCGGGTTCTGGAGTCCTGTGGGAGACCAACTCGAGGAGTCGAGTCCGGGTCTCCTAACTCTAGAATTGGTAGGGTTGCTTGCCGCTCTCATAGGGGTCTAGGGGTGTGAGTTTGGCTATTCATCACGACCGTGGAATCCGTGTTTTATACTGGCTCGTATTGAAAACACGGACGTCCTAGTATATCCAATGTTTCATATGTTTCTTCTGCTGCGATATCTGTGATGTGATCATGTGATGTTCTGTGATAGATACAGTATATAGTATATATGATATATTATATAGGCGTTACTTATGTTTTACACCCGCACTAGCCCTGCCCCGCTCTGCCGTTAGTTACCTAACCTAACGGTGCACGAGGGGACATCGAGGCGAATGCGGATGGCACAAGTGTACGTCGTATTTATCTGTGATGCTTAGGTATTTAAATGATGGGCTTCATTAATGTGATTAATGAAAAGAAAAAGAAACCTAAGATGTTGTGGAATCGAATTTCAAAAATAAAACAGGTAGCTACAGTTCTTGCTTTGCACAGAGGTATATGTGATATATCCTGCACCTTATTCGATGAGGAAAGGACCGAGATCCCTTCACCGGGAGTGACTCCTTTAGCAATAACTGGCAGATGCTACACACTCGGTTTGTCTTTTGATTGCTTTTAAGAGTTTTTGCTTTGCACAGTGATATATATGATATATCCCGCACCTCATTCGACGAGGAAAGGACCGACGATCCCTTCACCGGGAGTGACTCCTTTAGCAAAACTAGAAAAGCCTCAAAAACACTCCATTTTAAAATCATTTGATTTTACAACGATATCAAGTTCATTACGCAATAGGTTTTCAGAAAAACCTGTCGTAGCCCTCCGTCATTTAAGATAAGTACTAGTTAGTATTCGTGCTACATTTGTTGACTATGTTAAGGCGTAGTGTGCGGTAGCTGATTGGTGCTTATCTGTATAAGCATATGATGCGATTGGATTAGGGTAGTCGTGCGACTTTGTTAAGGGTCGTGCGGGTGGGTTTAATTCAATCAGGAAATGACGGGTTGAACTTGACTAGCACTTATGATTTGTTCACTATGTTAAGGTCATATAGCTGCTAGGGGCAAAATAATATCGGGAATTTCAAGTGTTGAAATTTGCAATGAGATTGCATACCTTCTATGAGATAGTTGGATCCCGATACCCACTGCGAGTAAGAGTTACTCCTGGGAGAGTTTTACATATTACAATTAGCCGATCAAGTAGGTGTCTAGAAAGGTGTCAACGAGGTTACGCCTCTGGGAAAACGAGGTTTACATTAATTAGGTTCGTGCGAAAGCACGGGGGACCTCCCTCAAAGTACCGACACTGGCCTGGCTGAAAGATTGGCAAACTTGTAGTGTGTAATTAATCCCGGCTAGTCTTTCCTTTTAGGGTTTGAAGGAAGATTTGATGAAAAGCAGTGGGAGCCATCCTGATTAGATAAAATAATAACCAATCTATTCTTGCAAGAGCGCACGCTGAGTGTTTTCTTCTCTCTCTCTCCAGGTAGCGACCATATCACGCCTTAATCAAGATAATAATACGGATATATTGACTGAACTCGCTTGTTATACTGAGCTGGGGAACGTTGGTCCCGCTCCAACTTATAATTGTTATAAGACAGAGAAGGAAATTGGGGATTACCAGAATTCCCATGCCGCCCAAACGAAGAGAGTGCATGCTGATGCATCATCTTCGGGTGTGTTCATTATACAGAACTGTTTCTCAGTATCCTTTACGTCCTGGGTATATGATACCGGATCAGGATCCCAGATATGTAATCTGTTACATGGGCTACAGATAGGTAAAGAACTGAGAACGGGTGATAAGTTTCATGAGGCACAAAACGGGGCAAGTGTTGCAGCCAAGTCTGTTGGTCACTGTCACCCTGTATACCAGTACATTGATTCTGAACGAATGTTATTAGATACCGAACCTAATATACAAAATCATATCACTCTCTTTATTAGTAAAGAAATGATAAAATTTTGTATTGTTGGATAATGTTTTGAACATTTCCTATATCAAAAGTTGATCGGTTCAGGCACGTTATCTAAAAGCATTGATGTTCTAAATCAAACTACAGTTCTTAGTATACAGAACACACACAAGAGGAAGAGTTCAGAAATGAACAGATCCTTTTTGAGGTATTGTAGACTAGGTCATATCAATGCGACCCGACTAGCTAAGTTGCACATAGATGCATATTTAAATCTGTTTGAATTTACATCTTGTGAAACTTGCCAGTCATGTCACAAAGATAAGATGACCATAGCTCCGTTTACTGGAAACAGAGAAAGAGTTAGTGAACTCTTGGGATGATACATGTTGATGTATAAACGTCCCCTGTCTACATATGCCAGGACTGGTTCTTTGTACTTCATTACATTCTCTGATGATCTCTCAAGATTCAGACATATGAAACACAAGTCCGAACCTTTTGAGATATTCACAGAATATGATTTAGAAGTAGAAAACCAAAACACGGGTATAAGTATTATGTCCTTTGATGAGATCGAGGAGGAGAATACTTGAGCACGGAAATCCTGGATTATTCTAAAGGAGAATGAGATTCTCCCTCAGCATTACTCCTCCGTATACACCATAGCACGATGGTATATCGGGGTGGAGCAATCACACCCTATATGATAAGGTGTGCTCTATGATGAGTACTACTGAGTTACCTATTTCCTTTTTGGGAGTTATGCACTTGAGAAGCTGCATACCTATTGAATAGGGTTCCAATCAAATCAGTTGCCTACCGCCTCATATGTTATATGGAAAGGGAAGAGCCCATATCTTAAGTTGGTTAAGATTTGGGGTTGTCCGGGCTATGTCTAAAAGCATAATCTGGACAAGCTCGAGGCAAGATCTGTTATGTACAACTGGAAAGGTTCCAGCTATACAAACAACAGCAGATGATTTGGTAGAACCAAAGGATTCAGTAAATTCCAACGAACCTCAGCCTCTCCGCCGATCTAGTAGGGTTCCTCACCCACCTGAGAGATACTTTGGTTTCTCTATGACAGTGGGAGCGAGGATTGCATCATGAGATGATGACCCAACTAGTTTCGAACTGGCCATCAGGAGTGGGACTCTATAAGAATGGCTGGATGCTTAGTGATCTGAGATGGAATCCATGTACACCAACAAAGTATGGACTTTGGTTGCTATATCTGAAGGGTTAAATCCCCATCAGGAGCAAGTATATCTTGAGAAGATTACTTGGTGTAGATGGAAAAGTTGAGACTTTCAAAGCTAGACTTGTTAAAGTATTTCGCCATCGACCAGGCGTGGATAATGATGAAACCTTTTCAAGTAGCTATGCTTAAGTCTATCCAGATCCTACATGCCACGGCTACATACCATGACTACGATATCTGGCGGTTGGGTGCCATGACTGCTTTTCTTAAATGATGTTTCAGAAAAGAGAGTCTGTAAGTACACAGTCAGAGGGCTTCGTAGACAGTGGGAGCAGCGGAAACGTGTGCAAGATGGTTTATGTGATAAAGCAGGTATCGCGGAGTTGGAACATCTATTTTGATGGATTAGTCAAAGAGTTTGACATCATCAAAATAGTAGATGAACCTTGTATAAACAAAAAGGTAGTAGGGAGTATGGTGGCGATCCTCGTAGAGCACGTGGAAGACATACTTTTGATAGGGAAGAAGTTTCCTATGCTACGCTCGATCAATCTCCGCTTATCACAATGATTCTCCATATAGGATCAAAGTGATACCTCCTAAATCCTGAGTTTTCATCTATGAGATAGATGTAATTGGATGTTAGGATACTCACTAGATGTAGTGAGATAGTATCAATCGATCCTGGGGAGAATCACTGGAAAGGTTCCAGAGTGATAAGGACGACTGAATGTCAGTCGCAGGCATTGTCTTTACCCTCAGTAAAGGGACGGTATGTTGGAAGAGTTCCAAGGTAGATACCGTGGCATACTAGACGATAAAGGCTGGATACATCGCTACTAAAGATGCTACCAAAGAGGCAGTCTGGGTGTATATTGGTTCATGAGATGAACTACGTTCCTCCCATTGTGAGACAATAGAGTTGTGGCTTATACCAAGGAACGTCCGTCCCGTCAGTGATCCAGACATATTCTAAGGCAGTGTCACCTGATCATGGAGATGGTTGATATCCAGGGTGATCGAGGTTAGGAGAGTAGACTCAGAGGACAACACGGCGGATCGACTCACAAAGGCCTTTTCCCAGAGAGAGACCTTTATGGGATGGTTGAGTATGAGATACTACAACCACTGCTATCAGATGGCCCTAGTGCAAGTGGGAGATTGTTAGTTATATGTATGCCCTAGAGGCCATTACTATACATAGGATGTATATTGTAGTGGATGCTTGGACATATATAGGGAGGACTTTCTTGCTCGACATGATAGTATGCTATCTGGTTACTCTTTACCTTAACGTGTATACTGATTGTCTCTCTGTTACATGTTGGTAAAGACCTTAGGATGTGTACTTGACTACCTGGACTATGATGCGGATCATTCTAGTGGGGAAAGGGTAGTCCATAAGTACATCCTTCAAGGTCCCTAGTCGTGGGTGTATCGAGATGGGGCATCGATATACCAGAGTAGACTAGCGTATACCTTCTCGACCCATACAGATGGGCGATGGATGATCCCATATCCATTGGTGCTTGACATCAGAGATGATATACGGGTGCTCAGTGGAGACTGGGTACACTGGACTGACTCGCCGAGAACTCCCAGATGGTATTATACCTTACGTCAGATGGTTGTTCTCTGGTGACACTGGTACAGAGTAGTCTGTTGACCCGAGATCGTCATAGAGTCTTGTGTGGTTCCCACTGTGCTTTGATTTCCACCTTACCACGTCCAAGAGGGCGTGCAAAACGGTGGTTTTTGGGTACAGTCCCGAATCACATGGAGGCAATGAGCGATAGGAGGGGATTCGTCTCTCCCGGTATAGGGAGTTGATGTTGCGCTGTGTTCGATTGGCTATAACCGGAAATCCCTGGCCAGGGTTGCTGAGATTTACTGGTAAGTGTTAGCAGTAGTTTCTCGAACTATTATAGACCTCATATCGACACGACTTATCGAGCTATTGGGGTCTGACGTTTACCACCCCTAGGCAAGATATACGACTTATCAGACGACGAGACCGGACTGTACGGTAAGTGTTACTGGTTGGATTCACAGGAGTGTGAGCGGGCTTGCTCGTCGATTTCTGATCGCTCAATACCCGGGTGGCCGTTACGTTTAGCAGACCGCTTGCGGCTTGTGGGTGTTTGATATGATCATCACCTGCTGCCGGCGTATTGACGAGTCTTTAGAGTCCTACACAGAGGTTTCCTGGCTCAAGCGAAACGAAACAGGAGCGCATATGAGATATGTGCGGGACCGAGAATAATGCGTGTATGTGATACCGTATTCTATTCTCGTGATGAATGTATCAATTGGTTGTATGCGATATAACCTAGTTATCAAATCGAGGATTGATTCGATAAAACGATACATTGTTTACTAGTCGGTTGTGTGCGACATGACCGGATCATTGAATCAAGTGTTGATTTAATGCATAATTATATATTTGATATATTACTTTGCATTAACTAGTATTGGTTCACTTTAAATGGATTTTCTCACTTGAAGTTCACAAGTTGTATATGTGATATACTTTTGTGCACCCTTTTGTATCATGTTTGATGATACATGCTAACTTGGGTTTGTGTAAAGGATTAAACCATGGTTATATAATGGTTAGGGTTTTCATTTTCTTATCTATTTATTTATTTATTTAATTTGGAAAAGATAAAAGAGAAAATGGTGGCTTTCTTTGTTTAATATTGAAGCTTCATGAAGATTTGACTAAGTCACCATTTTTGTCTTCTTGCTTAACCCTAACCATTCATTTAACCCTAGTTCATTCTCTACACTTGACCATGGTTGGATTATGATAAGTATTGATTTATTTTCTTTTTGAAAGAGAACTTATCATAATATTGATCTTCTTCTTCTTCTTCTTCACATGAAGAAAGCTTGCCTCATCAATGGCAAGTGAAGAAATCAAGTGATAAATCCAATTCTAAAGTGAACCCACTTCCTATTTCTTCATCCTCTACCTCTTGCCAAGTAGTATAGGGTGTTTCCTTCACAAGTTTCATGACTTGGTGAAGTGGGAGCTTGATCTTGTGATGCCTCGACGTAGATCATCTTCGGCATCGTAGTCAATGACCTAGCTCGCCCATTTCTCCGATGAAGCCGACGCTAGAGCCCGAGATTGGATTTGGACAGCAAGGGGACTTCATCATGGAGCTATGGAGGTGGAGGACCGGATCTACAAAGGTTGTATTTCCGTTCACTTAGTTAAGTCGTTAACTAGTTTATCTTTTCGCCTAAATTTCTAGTTGACGATCCGTATTAGGGTTTCTCGGCACCCATAAAATTTGAAATTGGCATAGTTGATGCCTTGTGAGACTTCATTAGCGTGCCTAGGAACCCTACATATATAAACATACCCGCAGGTACGGTGGTGTCACCACCTACAGCTAGACAATAATAAAAATTGCTAAGTAAGAGCGAAAGAAATGTGTGTATTTATGATATAGTATTCTAAATCAATATACATGCACTATATGATATATAAACATACCTGGAGGAGCGGGAGTGGCCTCTGTCCCAGATGTGGACGCATCACCAACAACTAGACAATCAAACATTGACAATATAAGTAATTTTGACATAAACAGGCATGAATATCTGTAATATTACATTCAAAATGGATATGCGTGCAGTATACCTGGAGGTGTGGCAAAATCCACACTGAAGGAGGCATCCGAAGGGGTCTCCGATCTGGGTGCAAGACCGGCCCTCTGAAGCTCCCTACGGAGCTCTCCGGGCGGCTGAACCGCTCTGCCTCTGCCTCTGCCTCTGCCGCGGCTGGAGCTCCTGCCGCCCCTCGCTGCTCCCGACATCGTCATCAAATCTAGATAAACGGTTCGTGGACGCATTAGACAATCATTAAAAGTATTGACTATATATGTATAGAGCGTAAAATGTGAAGTAATAATATAACATTACTGATAACCTTTTTCATTTCGTGGGCGCATTATACATATCTACTTGGATTTCATCGTCGATGTCATTTCTAACCCACGTAACTTCATGATCGGTCGAAGATAACCCGTCTTTCGAAACAGACGGTCGGAGCACTTTAAGCCTTCTTTCTTCTTCGTCCTCATCGCTGTCCTCGAATTCTGGGACATCGTAGACATCTCTGGGTTTCCATCGGCATACAATACTCCATCCCGGATGCTTCAAACACTGTGAGTAGTATACTTGGAACGCTTGGTTCGGAAAGATAAACGGATCTTCCTGACCGTAAAATCGAAGTGTGTTCACACTGGTCAATCCATATTCATCTTTCCAAGTCCCAAGATTGCTTCTCCACCTGTCCGTATCGGTTCGCGGATCGTACCAAATACACTGGAATATATAAAAGGGTTCTGATCGTCCGGGATAGTGGATGTCAAGTATACTATTTAAGTACCCATAGTAAATCACACCGTCCGATCCTACCGTCGCAGTCCCACTATTCTGAGTGGTTCTAGATGTTTCTATGTCCTTAACTTTGAATTTGTATCCAAGGACACTAAATCCTTTGTAATATGCAACCTCCATACTAGGAAATTGAGATAAACATCTTGAATCACTCTTAAATGATGCAGACAAGTTCGGATCGTGGATCTAACAAAACAAATTTTACGACAAATACATAACGATACAAGTTTAGATTAAAACTGATAGCAATAAAATGTTATTCGAATAACTTACATGATCTGTGACCCAATCACAAAATTTTTTCTGATGGTATTTTTCCAAATGTTCTTCGTTCCAATCAGGATGCCCCTCACGTACCTCATTAAAATGAATTCTGTTTTCGACAAATAATTTTGACATTAATATATTATCATTTCATACACACACAAACATAGATATAACAATTAATCCAAAAAAACTTACTCTCTAATTTGTTCAAGACATGCGCAATTAAGCAAGATAAACCGGTATATCTTGTTGATAAACATAGTGTCTACCCTCTTATACTCGGCTTTACCATATGGCCCATCTTGAATTCTTCATGGTCGGTTAAGCCTTGTCTCAATGTTCTCGTCCAGATAGCGGGAACAAAATATGGTTGCTTCATCAAGAAGATAACCTTGCATGATAGAGCCCTCTGGTCGATTTTTATTGCGTATATACTTCTTAAGAGTGTAGAGCTACCTAATGAAAATATGTTGAATAAATAAATACGGGCATACAGGACAACATTAAATTTATAAATTGCGCGAAACGAAAAATTACACATACCTCTCGACGAGATACATCCATCGATATTGTACCGGTCCGGCTAACTTCGCCTTAGTTGCAAGATGAACTGTCAAGTGTATTATGATATCGAAGAATGACGGTGGGAAAATACGCTCAAAGTTGCAAAGTATCAACGCAATAGAATTTTCTAGTTTATCCAGCGTCGCAACCTCCAGTGTTTTAGCACACAACTCCCTGAAAAAACAACATAGGTCGTTGATTACTAGACCAACCGAGTCGGGGAGAGAAGTCCTGAGGGCTAATGGAAGAAGGTGCTTGTTCATAACAGAATACTGCATTTTATACCGCCCATTCTTATGCTCGTGTGTTTATAGGTAAGTGCTTTTGATCTGTGTTTGTTACATATTTTCATATTACAGGTTTTCAGTACAAATATTGCAAATCAAGACAAAATCTCCACAGTTACACCAAATACAGAACATCTGTTGACAACAGATAAAAGCCGGGTTCCGGTCATCCATATCCGTCCAGTGCTGCATACCGGTTCCGGAGACAAGACATATGACAGCGGTCATTCGTGTCTCGGACAAGCACAGAGCACGAGAGGGGCAACACAAGAATCAATGGGTGCGCGGAGCTCGAGGGAGAAAAGGTCAAAAGTATTATTTTTGTTGCCACTTTGGACCATTGCAAATATGATGCAACTGTGGAAGCATACTGCAATTTGGTATATGTACAATAACATAGGACTGAGAACCAGGGGAGCACACAAAAGTTGGTGCCCAACTCATCAAGACGGCCGCGGATCCGCGGCCTAAGCAGGTTTAGGCCGCGGATCCGCGGCCATGTGGGGTCCTCTCTCTGTCGAATTTCAGGGGCAGTTTGGGGACTTCATATTAAGGCAGATTGTTGCCCTAGGTTCTCAGTTCACCTCCTATAAATACCCCAGAACTTTCCAAGGGGGTGGGTCATTCTTTTGTTCTTCTTTCTTTTAGGATTTAGTCTTTTTCTTCTTCTTCTTCATTCTTTTTCCATGAAAATTGTAGTGAGAGCTTTTTGAGTGGGAGATCAATGAAGATGAGGGCTTTTTGTATCTTTCTCTTGTGTTTCTTCTTCCCTTTGAGATTCTTGCTTTCCCTTGATCATTCAACCTCTTCATTGAGCTTGAATGGTTAAGGGTTAGTTATTGATCTCAAGGGTCGTATTTTCTTACGGAATTAGCGCTTCAATTCACATGCGTTCTCTACCCTTCTCTTGATTTTGCAATCTCTTGATTGAGCTTGCAAGTTTAAGGGTTGGCTATTGATCCCATGCTTGTCTTGAGTTCTACTTTCTTGTTCTTTTTATTGTTTATTTATTACTTGCATTTTTCATTCTTGCTTTACTTTCTTGCAATTTAATTCCATGCACTTTAATTACTTGTAATCTTTTCTTTTCTTTGTTCTTTTCTTTTGCTCTCTTTTGTTCATTTTGTGAATGTTGTAATTATTGTCGTTGTTAAGAATAAATACGGTATTGTAAGTTAACATTTCCTTGCTCATTTCCTTTTCCCGTTATTTTCCATTGAACTCCGCCCAAACGTTACGCAAGCGCTCCGTTAGGCACCCTACCCTGACAAGGTAACGGTGATTCCTAACCGCGACCGGTTGCGTTCGGTTTGACCGGAGGCGAAAGCAAGAGACAAGAACGGAAGGACAAAGGTAAATAAGCCGGATTCCACGAATACCGCGCTTAAATCCCCTAATCCACGTTGTTGCCGATTGCTCTAGCTTCAATTGGTTAAGACTCGGCTCAAAGGTTTTGAGTACGGATTTCTTTAGCTTACAATCTCGTATTTTCTTTTCTTAACAACTTTATACTTGCAAATAAACACATAGGTTAGAAACAAACATACACAAATTCTTTATTGACTCGTCTAAAATAAGAAGGTAAAATACCACCATCTCCCTGTGGACCGACCCATGCTCAACCGGCTAGCTGCATAGCGACACCGTCTTGATTGCGGTTAACTTTAATTCTTCCAATCAAATGGCGCCGTTGCCGGGGAGACGGTAGAGTATTTTCTTTCTTGTTATTCGGGTTAATATTCTTTTTGTATATATATAAAAAAAAAATCTTTTTGTTATTTTTGATCATTTTTGTGGGCAAGTGTGCAGATTTTTGCGTATTTGCAAACTGCAATTGTGGGGAGCAAAGTGTACGTTCAAGGTTAAGGTGATTACGAAGTACAGTGCCAAAGATCCGGGTAGTTTGACCCGCGCAAGCAAACTTTTCAAGCTTACCGGATTTGATTCAACGGGGGTTTCCTAACCCAAAACTTAACGGTACGTATTTTACTAACACCTTCTTCTCAAATCCGACGCATCCAATATACTATTCTTTGCAGGATTCTTTGCAAGTTCGCTAGCAAAACGCTAAAAATTGACTAACCCGTATTTGTTGCAGCGCCGCGCATAAACTAAAAAATGATTGTTTGATTCTTTATAGAATTTTTTGAATTGCGCATTGCATACATTAATACGGACTTAAGGGCAAGCGAACCCCACAATATACGGTAAAGGATTTCATCACCTTTTCCGTGGCCCACAAATCACGAACTTGAGCATAACGATTACCCGCACAAATTTTAAAAGAAATTAGACTTTAAGCCCTAAGGACTTCGCGCTCATTAGGAGAAGATAAACCGTGTTTAGAACCTCGCTTAACGGTATATTGTTTACGGGGTGTCTAGGAAAGTGTTAAAGGCGCAACCGCCGAAAGAGAAAGGGTTATTTAATTAAGGAACTTCGCGAAAGCGTTGGACAACCTCCCCTTATCTCTGCACTTACCCGGCCTCGTGATCAGTGTATTTTTAAGCCCGTTTCTCGACGCTGTTTAACTTCGACAATCAAGTTCTGGAGCAGGTCTAGTTGACCTAGGTGAACCCTAGAACGATTAGGTGTGTGGTATTTTTGTGTCATGATTATTTTTGTCCATATTCTTTTTGTGTATATTTCAATCTTTTGTTAATATAAAAAAAAAAAAAACCACATTCTTTTTCCCCTCCTTTTCTCTGCCTTTCTTTCTCTCTTCATATCATGGGTACCCCACCTCGCAAAACTCTTGCCGAACTTTGGTACCCACAACCAGAAATTACTTCTTACGGTTCTTGCTTTGGCCGAACTTCGAACGACCCCTCCATGCCCAAAATTTCTTTGAAAGATCGGATAGATGCGTCTAGGACGAACAACTGGACCCCGCAATCCACTTCATATCAACCATTTCAAACATTCACCCTTTCTTGCGTTGATACCTCTTTTGAAAGTCCAGTTGTAGCCACAAGACCTATGTCTCTTGCTGAACGTATTGAACAATCCCGTAGCCGATCTTTCACTCCTTTCACCACTTCAAATTCTTAGGATCAACAATTTCATTCACCTTCTTATCCAACAGTTGATCCTACCCCTGTCCAACCATTCAATTCCTACCAGTCCTACCCGACTTTTGCACCTTCCCTAGACATTGCTTCTACACAGCCTTTTGGGAATTTTCAGTATCCAAACAACTTTGAATCTTTTACTGAAACCCCTTCACAACCAATGTCTAGTCTAGAACAGTCCTTGGAAGACTTTAGGGTAGCGTCAAGCCAACAGATGATGGAATTGAATGCGTCCATGGCCGCTCTCATACAACCTACTGACCCGGTAGCTAGTTTCCAGCTAGCTCCAAATTTTCCAATGTATGATGAGGCGGTAGGACAGGCTGTGAATTTGAGTGGAGAGAGTGAGCTGTACCCCCTTCCGAATCAAGCCTACCCGGTCCAAATTGAATTCCACAACTCCTGTATTGAAAGTCTATCAAGTGTCCCAAATGAATTATCAGTTGAAGATAGAATGTTTAATGAGTTGTGCGACTTTGTAGTGTTTGATTTGCCAAATTGTGAAGGGACCTTGCCAAGTGAAACCACACCCAAACCTTTTGACCTCTACACCTCCACTTTAGAACCTGAATCGATTGATATCCATGCTTTTGAGGTGTCAGAGAATTTTGATTTTCACTGGATTAAGGATATTGACGCCGGGAATATTTTGGATGATGAACCCGTAGATTTGGCTGAGTTTGTCTCTTCAAATCATCATCCCGAGTCATTAAATGTTTTTTCCGAACCCCATATGCTTCTTGATTTTGTTGAAAATTGCATGGATGAGATAAATTTTGAGGAGAATATTAAGGATAGTACTGAAGATGAAACAGTTTTAATTGATGAGTCGGATTTTCCAATTCATCCTATCCCTTCCACTGACTGTGTACACCCTCCTGAACCTTTAACCAATAACCTTCCTCAATCACTTCCCCCCACCCTTTCCATAGTTCCGACCTTGCAAGAACCCGTATCATTTTCACTTCCTGGTTTACCAAGCTCGACGTACCCATGGTTTCTTACGAATCTTGAGGGATTTGACCCAATCGCTCGCCGGGTTAATAGATTAGCACAATCGCTGTTTACACATCGCTCATCACAAATTGTGCTAATCTATTCACTCCATTTGCACCCTCAAGTTCGTCCTCCACTTCTTTTTCCTTTCCGCCATTCTTCCTCTCATATACCGAGACCGTATACCACTTCTATCTCCATACGGTCTCGCGTATTCTCCATCTCTTTTCTCTACGCCTTCTTCCACCAACCGGTACATTATAGCGATAAAATCTTTGAATGGTTGGTGTTAACTTTTGGCCTGTGTAAGGCCTTGTATAGCTTGATACTGTTCTTTCCCCCCTAAACCTGAACTTCAACGCCTAACAGTGGAAACACTGTTTTACTTAAGTTTGGGGGGAACACCTTTTTTGTATATATTTTTGGTTTTCCTTTTTGTACATAATTTGTTTTCAGGGGGAGCACCGACAATTTTGACCCTCTTGGTATAGCCTGACAGTGAGGGCACTGTCAAGTTTAAGTTTGGGGGTGTGCTCGGTAAGCTTTCTTCCTTCGCATTCATTTGTATATTTTGCATTTACATACCATATTAAAAACCCACAAAAAAATTGAAAATTTTCCAAAAAATATAAAAACTTTGTCCTCAAGTTAGCTAATAGGGTAACTTAGGTTTTTATTCTGAAAGTTTAGTTGATATGATAGAAATAACTAAATTCTAGGCTTAGGGATTGAAAACCCTAAAAATAACCCTCATTCTGTCTAACTTTGGTAAGTATACGTCCTTACAGTTTTTTTTGAGAAATAAGTAATCTTGAGTTCAGTTCTTGAGTTAAGTCAAGATGAAGGGAAAGTATTGATGCTTTACTGAAGGATAAGTCTGAAAAATAATTTCTTTTCTTGAGTTCAAAATTAGAAAGTATATACCCTACAAACTGCACTTACACGCACCTTGAAACTTGGGATAGTAGAGGATACCTTGAAATACTCTTGCCTGAAAGCTTAGTATGAAAGAAAAAACGGTATTTAAAGCTAAACACCAAAAGAGCATGTTGAAAAATATATCCGGTCTTGAAAAAGAAAAAGAAAAAGAAAAATAGAATAAAGTCAAGACCTGGAAACTGCTATTTATGCTTTAAGCTCACACATTCAGTAATCGGCCGTTAGTGCCTCAAGAAGCATTAATAATCGCATGAAAGGTGTGTGAGCAAATCCATCCATCCTTAATGAAAAGAAGTAGTATTAGGTATTAAGGCAAGGGTATTATAGCTTGAATTGAATTCTTGAGTGTAGGGGTGCAAATATACACACACGTAGGGGTATACGATCGATGTTTGGACAAAAGATAGAAATAAAGAATAAGACTTGTGTTTTCTGTAAAGTTGATAAAAATCCCTGATTTGAGACAGCACTTTAGAAGGAAAACTCAGGAGAACCAACATCTTTCTAAATTTTTTTGGAACGTATAGGATCTAAAGTTAAACAGATAGGAGGTGTGAAAAATAAGGGTTGGATATTTCTAACTTAGGATGAAAGAATTTCTAATGTAAATACTAAACTGTAAGAGTAGAATCGATGTTAACTTACGAAACTAGCTTGACGGGATTTTGTGGGTAGTATCCGCTGAAAACCCTCAGGAGACAACACTCCTCCTACTAGGGACACCTAGAGGTTTAACGGCTTGTTGCACGTGCTCAGTGCAATCGCGTTCCCTGCGAAAGTGCGGTTAGGATTTTATTTTTATGAATAATTGGTTTTGCTCGGGACGAGCAAAAGATAAGTTTGGGGGTATTTGTTCATAACAGAATACTGCATTTTATACCGTCCATTCTTATGCTCGTGTGTTTATAGGTAGGTGCTTTTGATCTGTGTTTGTTACATATTTTCAGATTACAGGTTTCCAGTACAAATATTGCAAATCAAGACAAAATCTCCACAGTTACACCAAATACAGAACATCTGTTGACAACAGATAAAAGCCGGGTTCCGGTCATCCATATCCGTCCAGTGCTGCATACCGGTTCCGGAGACAAGACATATGACAGCGGTCATTCGTGTCTCGGACAAGCACAGAGCACGAGAGGGGCAGCACAAGAATCAATGGGTGCGCGGAGCTCGAGGGAGAAAAGGTCAAAAGTATTATTTTTGTTGCCACTTTGGACCATTGCAAATCTGATGCAACTGTGGAAGCATACTGCAATTTGGTATATGTACAATAACATAGGACTGAGAACCAGGAGAGCACACAAAAGTTGGTGGCCCAACTCATCAAGACGGCCGCGGATCCGCGGCCTAAGCAGGTTTAGGCCGCGGATCCGCGGCCATGTGGGGTCCTCTCTCTGTCGAATTTCAGGGGCAGTTTGGGGACTTCATATTAAGGCAGATTGTTGCCCTAGGTTCTCAGTTCACATCCTATAAATACCTCATAACTTGCCAAGGGGGTGGGTCATTCTTTTGTTCTTCTTTCTTTTAGGATTTAGTCTTTTTCTTCTTCTTCTTCATTCTTTTTCCATGAAAATTGTAGTGAGAGCTTTTTGAGTGGGAGATCAATGAAGATGAGGGCTTTTTGTATCTTTCTCTTGTGTTTCTTCTTCCCCTTGAGATTCTTGCTTTCCCTTGATCATTCAACCTCTTCATTGAGCTTGAATGGTTAAGGGTTAGTTATTGATCTCAAGGGTCGTATTTTCTTACGGAATTAGCGCTTCAATTCACATGCGTTCTCTACCCTTCTCTTGATCTTGCAACCTCTTGATTGAGCTTGCAAGTTTAAGGGTTGGCTATTGATCCCATGCTTGTCTTGAGTTCTACTTTCTTGTTCTTTTTATTGTTTATTTATTACTTGCATTTTTCATTCTTGCTTTACTTTCTTGCAATTTAATTCCATGCACTTTAATTACTTGTAATCTTTTCTTTTCTTTGTTCTTTTCTTTTGCTCTCTTTTGTTCATTTTGTGAATGTTGTAATTATTGTCGTTGTTAAGAATAAATACGGTATTGTAAGTTAACATTTCCTTGCTCATTTCCTTTTCCCGTTATTTTCCATTGAACTCCGCCCAAACGTTACGCAAGCGCTCCGTTAGGCACCCTACCCTGACAAGGTAACGGTGATTCCTAACCGCGACCGGTTGCGTTCGGTTTGACCGGAGGCGAAAGCAAGAGACAAGAACGGAAGGACAAGGGTAAATAAGCCGGATTCCACGAATACCGCTCTTAAATCCCCTAATCCACGTTGTTGCCGATTGCTCTAGCTTCAATTGGTTAAGACTCGGCTCAAAGGTTTTGAGTAAGGATTTCTTTAGCTTACAATCTCGTATTTTCTTTTCTTAACAACTTTATACTTGCAAATAAACACATAGGTTAGAAACAAACATACACAAATTCTTTATTGACTCGTCAAAAACAAGAAGGTAAAATACCACCATCTCCCTGTGGACCGACCCGTGCTCAACCGGCTAGCTGCATAGCGACACCGTCTTGATTGCGGTTAACTTTAATTCTTCCAATCAGTGCTCCACGATAACATGGTGATCATGTCTTTTCATCCCATCGATCTTGCCCCTTCATAATTTTTATTTTCTTGCTGAATGATCCTGAGAAACCTGTGGGGAATTTCAAATCATGCAACACCTGCAGGAATCTTTTCTTCTCCGGTTGTGACATATGATAAGCGGCATTGGGAAGTACAAACTTTCCCGGTTTACCCGCTACCGGTCTAAGGTGCAATTCACTTCTTATTCCCCACTCTTGTAGATCCATCCGAGCATTCATTTTGTCTTTCGATTTCCCGTCTTTACAAAGAAGCAAGTTAAGTATGTGCTCTGATACTCCCTTCTCTATATGCATGATGTCCAGACAATGACACACTGAATTTGTAGATTAGTACGGAAGCTCAAAGAAAATGCTTAACTTGTTCCAATATGGTGGTTTGACCTATTTCGTCAGATCCATCCCGAAGGTCACGTTATTGTAACCATCCCATTTAGCAGTCACGTCCTCTCCAGACAATGGGGATGGAGGTCCAAGAAGCTCCTGATGACCATCAAAGTGAACCGTGTCTAACCTATAAGGGTGGTCTGGAGGCAGGAAACGTCGATGGCCGCAATAACAAACATTCCTGCTAAAATTCAAGAATTTTGATGTTGTGTGTTCATGGAAATGAGGACATGCTTTGTGACCATGTACGGACCAACCTGATAGCATTCCATAAGCAGAAAAGTCATTAATTGTCCACATTAAAACCGCAAGCAGTATGAAGGTTGTATTTGTGTTTGCATCATATGTCTCTACACCATCAATGAACAAAGATTTCAACTCCTCAATCAGAGGTCGAAGATAGACGTCGATATTGTTCCCCGGTGAGTTTGGTCCGTCGATAAGAAGAGGCATCATAAAGTATGATTGGTCCATAGCCAACCAAGGCGACAGATTATAAATTATCATTACAATGGGCCATGTGCTGTGACTTCCAGCCATATAGTTGAATGGGCAAAAGCCATCAGTAGCCAGTCCGAGCCGGACATTGTGAGGATCGCTACTGAATATTGCGTGCCTCCTATCGAAATCCTTCCATGACGGTGAATCTCTTGGATGGCTCATTTTTCCATCTTCGCTTGGAGGTGCACGGTGATGCCAAATCATTGCCTCGGCTGTTTTCTTGCACCTGAATAGCCTCTGTAGCCTTTGTATTATGGGAAAGTATCGTGCTATCTTCACAGGTATATCAGACTTCTTATCAGAATCTTCCGGCTTATACCTGGCCTCTCCGCATGTTGGACACTCTTTCAAATCTGAATTCTCTTTCCGGTACAACACACAATTTTTAGGACATGCTTGAATCTTCTCGCACTTTAGACCCAAATCAGACATCATCTTCTGGGCTTCGTACCAGCTGTCGGGCACATTATTTCCCGGAGGCATAGAATCTTTCAAGAACGAGAGAAGCATTGTGAATGACTTGTTGCTCCATCCATTTAGGCACTTAATCTGGAAAAGTTGTACGAACCATGAGAGGGTGGAATACTTCGCATTCTCATTAATTGGTTTCCTAGTATCATTCATGAAATTTTCATATTTATCCGCACGCGGTCCTTGACCGGAAGGAATGTCATCTTCTGTACGAATAGATTCACCTAGGGCAGCCTCTACCATATCATCCATTTCTTATGATGGAAATAAATTACCGTCTCCTGCCGCATTACCGGATTCTTCTTCTTCTCCTGCCGCATTATCAAGTTCTCCTTCTTCTTCTGCCGCAGTACTACATTCTTCTCCTTCCCCGTGATATTTCCAAGTTGTATAAAGTCTAGTAAACCCATGTTTTACAATATGAAGCTCCGCCAATTCTACCTTCTGCCATTATTTATTGCCATATCTATCGCACGGACAGAGAATCTTCTCTATTATGATCTTATTATGTGCGCGTGCAAATTCAAGGAAAGCAGCAACTCCTGCGACAAACTTAGGTTGCATACGTTGTTTCCAATCCACATACATCCAGTCCTTAACTCTGACGTACTCATGGGCCATGTTAGACTATATAACAAATAAATTGTAGGTTATGCTGACTATATTGAGAAATATAAGAACGGGATAGTTACTGACAAAGGAGAAAATCCGTGTATATGCTTTGTGTGTGCGTTTGTCGTTGAAAAGAATAAATTATCGCGCGTATGTTAACCGATAGACGGGGACTAAGTGGCTCTTTTAGTTTCATATATGAGTATCGATGAGAATATGAAGGTTTCACATTATCATATATTGGTTTTAACTTGAACATCTCGAATCGCTCTCTAATTATGCGTTTGTTGTGTATTCTTGTTGTATGTGTGTGTTCCGGCTGTCGGGGGTAGGCTTTGATTGTGCGAAAGAGTTTGTTTGTAGTTAACCGCAATCAGAACGGTATCGCTTGTACCTAGACCGAGATGAGTACGGGTCGTCCTCTGGGAAACGTGGAACCTTTTACTTTTACTTTAGATGTGTTGAGAAAGAGAGGAGGGATAAAGAATTTTATAGAATGGTTTCTAGATCTACGTTAAATAAGAATATAAAATATAGATCTAGATTATTTTAAAGATGTAATTAATATAATAAGAAGGCTTGTAGGGTTCGTTAGGATTTAGTAGTTATGGACGATTAATTAAAGTTACCATTTTTATCCATTAATAGATTTAGAACTAGAACGACGGTGATGCGTGTAGATTAGGGTTTCTGGAGGGAAAAGGAATCCCACTCTTAACCCTTACCTCGACACGGAACTCCTTTCATTATCTAGCCTTTACCAAAACAATCATTAATCTAATCTCTAATCGCGGTCGGAACTAGCAAAGAATTGCTAGCGCGCCCGATTAGGATGTTAATGATTCTTTTGATAAAGTTCCTAAACTTTATAGGACTTAAAAAGAGTTTAAGTATTTTCACCGTCCATTAGCCTACCCTAATCCTACGAACCCTAACAAGCGGAGAATTACTCGCGCATGTTGGGAGAAGAAGATGAAAAGAAAGAGAGGGAAAACATAATGTAAAAAAACAATTAAATAAAATAACTACCTTTATTAATCGACTTGAACAAACTACACTTTAATCCGTAGAAAATGATTACAAACTAGTTGCTTCTCGATCTTTCCTAAGAAGGTAGTTGAACAGTTGATGATCAGCCTGGATGCGTGAGCGTCTGGAGCTTCGTGATCTCTTCGGCTTGATGACTTTTCCAAGAGGCTCTCGGTGCCTTTTCATAGTGCTAAAGCCAGAATACAAGCTTCTAAAATATGATTTAAGCAGAAAAGATTTTCCCTAAAAATCCTCAACTCCCAAATCTTCTTAACCGCGGCGGATCCGCGGCATAAAGGGGTTAATGCCGCGGATCCGCGGCCTTCTCATCTCCGCCGTTGATTAATTTTCATGAGCTGTCTCTATGTGACATTTGGCGATCCTTGGTACCTTTAGAATTTGGAAATCTTTTCGTGGTTGCTTCCAGACTTGGTCTCCAAGTTTTGCTTCTTAATTAGGCAAATCTTCTTCAACAACTTGATTTGCTTGATTCTAGTCTTTGAAAAATTCTGCACACTTGGAAATCTTTTGCACAACAACTCAAATAATATTTAGTAGACTTTGTTCTACTAGGATTTGGTCAATGAATTTATTTGCATACATTTTCCTACCAAATGATAATTAAAATATATTAACACATGGAAAATAATGTTTTTACACATAAACCCTCATATGTATAATATATTATATTAAAGTCCTTTTTTAATATGAAAATGGTAGGAAAAATGTAATAACAAATGTGCAGTTTTATCAACTGAACAAATACCCCCAAACTTATCTTTGATCGTCCTGAGCAAACTAGTTTATTTAAGAGGAGAAAAAGAAAGGAGAAAACTAAGCACACTTTCGTAGGCAGACACGATTGCACTGAGCACGTGCAACAAGCCGTTAAACCTCTAGGTGTCCCTAGTAGGAGGAGTGTTGTCTCCTGAGGGTTTTCTGCGGATTACACCCACAAAATCCTATAACAAAAGAGAGATGGTGAAAGTTACATATAAAGATAAGAACCATAAAAGAAAGGCCTTGAAAAGAAGAGTTTCCAACTATGCTAGCTTTTCAGTTGTTATGAGCCCTATCTTAATAGTCATGAAAAAATGTTAGAAAGCACATTATCCCTCAATAAAACATCATCTTTATTCTTCATTCCTACCTTTCATCCAAACATTGATCATATAACCCCACGTGTGTGTAAAGAACATCCCTACACTCGGAGAATTCAATTCAAGCTATCATACTCTTGTCCATCTACCTTAGTACTTTTTAATTTAATGAATATTAAAGATTTTCTCACACATTTTCATGCGACCGTTAATACTTCTTGAGGTACTAACACACCGATTACTTATGTGCTTGCTGATTAGGTGATAATATTTTCCTCGTCTTGCACCATCTAAGGCTTAGCAGTGACTCCCAGACCAGTTGGCCTTAGGGCACTAGGTGAAGAGGCACCCTTGCTGTATTTTTTTATTGCTGCCTTGACGATACAAAACCAGTGTTCATTTTTTTTTCTTTCACCATTTTTATATTTTCTTCATTTTTTTTTCATTTCCTTCATACTTAGGCTTTTAGACAAGAGCATTTCAAGGTATCCTCTACTATCCCGAGTTTCAAGACGTGTGTAAGTGCATATAGTAGGGTATCAACATTCAAATGTTTGGTTTCCAGAATAGAAATTATTTTTCAGACTTATTTTTATCCTCAGATTAGTGACTTCCTTCATCTTACTAACCCTTGGGACAACAGCTCATAACTACTTATTACTAGTTCGTGTAAGAAAACTTCTAATTTTCTTGGTTTTCTTAAACTATTCCTATCTTTTGGATGTAATTTTTCACTTTCTACTCTTTTGTTATAAATTTTTTTTTAATTTTTGAAAAAGTTGTGCTTATGCAAAATATGATGCAAATTGATATGTAAATAAGCACAAACCTCCCCCAAACCTGTTTACAGCAGTGTCCTCACTGATGTCATCCGTTAAGCCCAAAAACCTGTAGACTTGGGAGGAAATTATTAATGGGGGCAAGAATATATGAAAGTGAGAATCCTCCCCCAAACATATTTTAGGCTCACAATTTTATAAAAATCATTTTCTTTCAAGAGCCAAAATATACCACCCCCCAAACTTGAGTTAAACAATTTTAATCTTTTAAAATCACACGAGGGGATCAAGGTTATTGGTCAATACCAAGCTTTGCAAAGACCGAAGGTCAACACCAACCATTCAAAAATTTTATCAATGAAGCACCAAGGTTGGTGGAAGAATATGTCACCTATTGACGTGAAGAAGTGGGGAGGTGACAAGAGGTGTAATGGAAAAGGATTGCGTCTCAATTTGGAGAGACGACACAGTGATAGTGATGATGGATTACTCGCATTATCATGATTGTCCAAAAGAAGGGGTGGAGGTCCAATTTCTTTGTCTTGGAGTTGATTCATCTCAACACCCGTGTCTTGTAAAAATGCGAGTTCATCAGCGAAAATTTCCTCAAAGCTTTCATCGATACCCCGAAGAATAATGTCATCAGAAAAAATGGGGTGATCGTCAGACTCTATAAAAAGTTCCTCATCAGTGTTAGATGTTGACCCGGACAACTCGATGGAAGAGTCCGTGTCAAGCAACAACATATGAAAAGAGTCAGTATCATGAGGTTGATCAAATTCGCTGCTGTCGACATTCATTAATTCGACAGAACACACATGAGCATAGGGTTCAGAGGGTTCACTTCCCAACTTGTAAATGTTAAGCTCAATTGACTTCTTTCCAAAGGATAGGGTCATAGAGCCGTTTCTACAATTGATTACTGCGTTGGAAGTGGCCAAAAAGGGTCGACCGAGTATCACCGGGATTTGATTGCGTGGGTTTGCCACAGGTTGTGTATCTATAACGATAAAGTCCACAGGGAATATGAATTCCCCGACTTTGATTAACACATCCTCTAGCTCACCCCTCGGTTGGGTGATAGATCGATCAGCCATCTGAAGAGTGCAATGCGCAGGTTTTAACTCTCCGATCCCTAATTGCTCATAAACAGACAATGGAAGCAAGTTAACACTAGAACATAGATCGAGTAGAGCACGATTAATATTTTTACCCCCAATCGAAATTGAAATTGTAGGACTTCCGGGGTCCTTTCGTTTCTTGGGTAGTTGTTGTGTAAAAGCAGTGCTCATCGCAAGGAAAACTTTTTTAGGTACTTGAACTTTTCTTTTCCTAGTGCACAAGTCCTTTAGGATTTTCGCATAAGATGGAACTTGTTGAATAGCATCTAGGAGAGGAATGTTTATGTTAACTTGCTTAAAAATTTCCACAATCTTCTCCATTTGTGGACTTGGTCTGTTGCCCCTTAACCTGTTTGGATAAGGTGCTTTATCAATAAGGGTTTGGTCCAACATTGGAGAGGATTGTAGGGACGGATTCGATCCCAAAACTGGAGTGGGAATTGACTTAGATAGATTTGGCGAAATGGGCGAAGGGTTCGAGCCTTGGGGAAAACGGAGAATAGGCTCGGGTGAAGGTGGGAGACTAGACGAATTAGGGGAAGAAGAAGAAGAAGAAGAAGGGGTATCAAATGTGTTACTATCATCAAATTGCTCACCCACTTGGTTGTTCAGCACTCTCCCCGATCTCAACTTAGTAATGGCATTCACATTATGACTTTGTGAATGGCCAGGATTCGGTAGGGGTTGAGATGGAAGTTTCCCTTTCTCTCTCGCACTCATTGCGGCGTTTAACTGTGCGATTTGGTTTTCTATTGATTTGATACTCTCACCATGGGAGGAGGAGTTTTTCGTTAGGGCATCAATAGAAGACCTCATCTCAGCCGAATTTTGCATGGATTATTTCATGAACATATCCAAAGTTTGTGCAAGTGAGTTGTCAATACCGGCCACTTGTGGTGTAGAAATGTTGGCCGGATTTTGGAAATTCTGTGACTGAATGGGGGGCTGATTCTGTGGTTGTGGTTGCTGTGGAGGAGGTCTTTGATAATTGCTTTGTTGGTTTTGATTCCAAGCAAAGTTAGGATGATTCCTCCATCCTTGATTGTACGTGGAAGAATAAGGGTCGTTTCTAGGTCGTTGCTGAAAAGCAGCATTAGCTTGAAACGATGCATTCATAAGACATTCTTCCGTTAAGTGTGAAGGATCCGAACAGCAACCACAGACAGTCTTGGGAAGCGTGACCTGATTTAGGGAGACTGATGAAAGTTTGTTCTCAATAGAATCAAGTTTCTTCTGCATCGCTGCCATTTCGGCTTTTACTGCGATAGAAACATCGAGCTGGTGAATACCTCCCTTAGTTGAAGGTGGTCTTACGCTTTCCCACTGCAACGTGTGTTCAGCAAGATCGTCCAGATATTTCCATGCTTCACCGTCATCTTTAGACATGAAATTGCATTGACACATTGTTTCAAGCATCTGCTTTGTCGCTGGATTAATGCCCTCATATATAATCCGACATAAATCCCATCTTTGTATTCCGTGATGGGGGCATTGGACAAGCAGATCCTTGAAACGTTCAAAGCACTTCCAAAATGGTTCATTGGGAAGCTGGGTGAACTGGTTGATCTCGCTCCTAATATGTGCAGTCTTATGATTTGGGTAAAACTTCTTAAGAAATGCTATGATGAATTCATCCCAATTAGTGATAGAGTGTGCGGCAGTATTATAAAGCCATTTTTCTGCCAAGTCGCACAGTGTGAATGGGAGAAGACGTAAGCGCATAGCATCTAAAGTCAATTGTGAAGTACCCATCATTGCGCATACGTTTTCGAATTTGGTGATGAAAACGTACGCGTCTTCCGACTCAAGCCCGTGAAATTTGGGCAGCAGATTGATGTAGTGGGGTTTAATTTCGAAATTATCCCCGTTAGGTGGTGGAAGAGATAGACAAGTAGGAAGGGGACCACGAATAGGATAGCATCTCTCTTGGAGAGAGATGCGCGGTGGATTCTGCGCACTTTCGGGCGGTGGCAGCGTGGTGTTATAATTCGATGGAGTGTCGTCCATCACGGTTGTGTGTGGTGGGGGAAAAGAAGATGAAGAAGTACCGACTTCGGCGTCGATAGCAGGAACGCGGACAAGACGGGCACTAGGATCCCGTGTCCAGCCGAGCATGCACTAAGCGGGTTTAGTGCAAGTGGCAGCGTGTGTGGTTTTAAAAATTGGTTTGTTTTTTGAAAAAGTGGGACTCAAGACAAATCACCCTAAGATGCACAAGCAACCCTAGAACTAAGGTCGCCTAGGTCTGCTAGACAGCTCCTAACTAAGGCTAGAAATAGGACCTCAAACCGCCTCTTCACGGACAAGTACGGCCAGGTAAGTGGGAAGGAACCACCACTACAGTGGGCCTAATTAATAACCAATAGCCTAGACACCGCAATGTCGGTTAGGATAAACGGCCGATGCCTATACTAGTCTTTTTCCTATTGAGCTCGACAGTCCTTAGAGTCTGGTCTAGATATTTTTTAAATTAATGAAGGGTTGATCTGTATGCTCGGTTTGTGATTTGTGGGGCTTAGGAAGGGTGATGAAATCCCCACCTAATCTTGATTTGGTCTTTGCCCCTTAAAGTCCGTATTAAAATATGCAAAACAAAACTAATCACAAAACTTTTGCAAAAAGATTTTAGCGCGGCGCAATCTTGCAAAGAATTCTGCAGAAGATAGATTTTATTGGATTTGAGAGAAGAGAGAAGGAGTTAAGAAAGATACCAGAGAAGTGTGAAACCCTAGATCTCCTATTTCCTCAAGTCCGTGACTCCAAATTCCCTCGCAAAATTCACGCACAAATCGTTAAATATGCAATTTGCAGTTTTGTGTTAATAATGATATGAATCGTCTAAGAATTCAACACAAATAGCAAAAATAAAAAATTACGCACGTATCCCCGGCAACGGAGCCATTTGATTGTGCGAAAGAGTTTGTTTGTAGTTAACCGCAATCAGAACGGTATCGCGTGTAGCTAGACCGAGATGAGTACGGGTCGTCCTCTGGGAAACGTGGAACCTTTTACTTTTCCTTTAGATGTGTTGAGAAAGAGAGGAGGGATAAAGAATTTTATAGAATGGTTTCTAGATCTACGTTAAATAAGAATATAAAATATAGATCTAGATTATTTTAAAGATGTAATTAATATAATAAGAAGGCTTGTAGGGTTCGTTAGGATTTAGTAGTTATGGACGATTAATTAAAGTTACCATTTTTATCCATTAATAGATTTAGAACTAGAACGACGGTGATGCGTGTAGATTAGGGTTTCTGGAGGGGAAAAGGAATCCCACTCTTAACCCTTACCTCGACACGGAACTCCTTTCATTATCTAGCCTTTACCAAAACAATCATTAATCTAATCTCTAATCGCGGTCGGAACTAGCAAAGAATTGCTAGCGCGCCCGATTAGGATGTTAATGATTCTTTTGATAAAGTTCCTAAACTTTATAGGACTTAAAAAGAGTTTAAGTATTTTCACCGTCTATTAGCCTACCCTAATCCTACGAACCCTAACAAGCGGAGAATTACTCGCGCATGTTGGGAGAAGAAGATGAAAAGAAAGAGAGGGAAAACATAATGTAAAAAAAACAATTAAATAAAATAACTACCTTTATTAATCGACTTGAACAAACTACACTTTAATCCGTAGAAAATGATTACAAACTAGTTGCTTCTCGATCTTTCCTAAGGAGGTAGTTGAACAGTTGATGATCAGCCTGGATGCGTGAGCGTCTGGAGCTTCGTGATCTCTTCGGCTTGATGACTTTTCCAAGAGGCTCTCGGTGCCTTTTTATAGTGCTAAAGCCAGAATACAAGCTTCTAAAATATGATTTAAGCAGAAAAGATTTTCCCTAAAAGTCCTCAACTCCCAAATCTTCTTAACCGCGGCGGATCCGCGGCATAAAGGGGTTAATGCCGCGGATCCGCGGCCTTCTCATCTCCGCCGTTGATTAATTTTCAGGAGCTGTCTCTATGTGACATTTGGCGATCCTTGGTTCCTTTAGAATTTGGAAATCTTTTCGTGGTTGCTTCCAGACTTGGTCTCCAAGTTTTGCTTCTTAATTAGGCAAATCTTCTTCAACAACTTGATTTGCTTGATTCTAGTCTTTGAAAAATTTTGCACACTTGGAAATCTTTTGCACAACAACTCAAATAATATTTAGTAGACTTTGTTCTACTAGGATTTGGTCAATGAATTTATTTGCATACATTTTCCTACCAAATGATAATTAAAATATATTAACACATGGAAAATAATGTTTTTACACATAAACCCTCATATGTATAATATATTATATTAAAGTCCTTTTTTAATATGAAAATGGTAGGAAAAATGTAATAACAAATGTGCAGTTTTATCAACTGAACAAATACCCCCAAACTTATCTTTGATCGTCCCGAACAAACTAGTTTATTTAAGAGGAGAAAAAGAAAGGAGAAAACTAAGCACACTTTCGTAGGCAGACACGATTGCACTGAGCACGTGCAACAAGCCGTTAAACCTCTAGGTGTCTCTAGTAGGAGGAGTGTTGTCTCCTGAGGGTTTTCTGCGGATTACACCCACAAAATCCTATAACAAAAGAGAGATGGTGAAAGTTACATATAAAGATAAGAACCATAAAAGAAAGGCCTTGAAAAGAAGAGTTTCCAACTATTCTAGCTTTTCAGTTGTTATGAGCCCTATCTTAATAGTCATGAAAAAATGTTAGAAAGCACATTATCCCTCAATAAAACATCATCTTTATTCTTCATTCCTACCTTTCATCCAAACATTGATCATATAACCCCACGTGTGTGTAAAGAACATCCCTACACTCGGAGAATTCAATTCAAGCTATCATACTCTTGTCCATCTACCTTAGTACTTTTTTAATTTAATGAATATTAAAGATTTGCTCACACATTTTCATGCGACCGTTAATACTTCTTGAGGTACTAACACACCGATTACTTATGATTAATTCATTTATATTTGGTTTAAGAAATTCATGTTAGGGTTAAATTTTTTTTTAAGTGTTTAGTGTTCATTTGAAGTGTTAATTTTTGTTTTGGAGAAGATTAATCTAGTAGAAAATGTTAATTTTTGCTAATGAACACTTTGTTTAATTATGCAACTAGCTTACTAGGTTTTTGCTAAAACATAATTAGCGAGTGTTAAAAATATAGGAATGGTTCAGATAGCTTAGTTAAGCTATATTAGAGTGTTTGTAATCGCTAGATATGGGTTAGGTTGAAACTAGTGCGAAATATTGCGATAAGTTGTTTTCTAGGTTTCGGGGTTTTTCCGATGTGGGTTCGATTGGTCGTTGCGAGGGTATATTTATTTTATTCCTCGTAATTGTTTGTGTTGTATTGCGCGATCGGGACGATCGGGGTCTAGACTTGATGTTTTGTAGTTTAGCGACCCCATTTAGGGTTTTTGGCCGGTATCATGCGCGATAGATGCGCTAAGCGCGCAGTGTAATTTTCCGAGCGTTTTCTTGCATTTCGATGTCTTTTCGTCGATGTAGGATATTTGCTTATGTGATGTGTTTGTGAAATTTTAGGTTTGCAAGAGGAGACTTCGGACGCTACGACAAGGGAAAACAGGTGGTAGGCTTCACTTAGCCAGGAGCGATGGTAAGTAGATTTAACATCTACAGGGGAATCGCCACCATGGCGTTATGCGTCTGGGCTGGAGATATTATTTCTGTCGCATATTCTATGTCATATTTAGAATTGCACATTTACCCTATTACTTAGATATTGTTGTGCTTGGACTATTATCCTTAGGACACTGCATATATTATTGACGATTCATGTTGCACGAGCACTGATTGTATGCTACACACACCGTCAATAATTGCCATGTCACGCACAACCCATTTATATATGTGATATTGCTTGGTTAGGGACATTGAGACTTGATTCATATTTCTTTACGCATTGACTTATAGCATACCTGTATACCTACATGCTTACATAAATGCTCTGACATACTTACATGCTAGTTACCTGTATACCTATAGAGTATTGTACCATTAGTGATAGGTACATGCACACTTTATGACATAGCTACAGGTATACCTTGCACACCTATTTCACTTATACCCAGGGGGTATACTACATTATTACTTATAGGTAGATACATATATCTTGCTATTCCTTTATATTTTCACATACATCTTGTTATAGCTACATGTTTACCTTTACCTAATGTTATTTTAGAATTGGAGAAAATTAGGAAACCGCATGATATTTATATTAACTTGTTGCGGTTAATTAGCAGCTTTTCCTTTATATGCTTGCATTTCCTTATATGTTGCATATATTATATTCATGGATTTTCGCATTGAGATATGGATTTTTCATGATGTTTTCTGGATTTGGGGACCGTGGGAGTTCATGAAATTATGCATTATTTGAAAAACCCGGTTCCCTTGATATGATATTTCAGCAGCCACCATGAGATTTATCGGTTCGGATATATATGTACCCCACAAGAGGAACAGAGGGGTCCGTGTGTGGGTACATGGTGGGGCCCGGAGGTACCCGGGGCAAGAATCTCAGTGAGGAGATGAGTTAGTGGGGGAACCATACTTTCCGGTGACATTACCAATGGCTCGGCGGTAATCATGGGGATACCGTTGGGAGTCATGTACGTATAGATACGTGGAAAGATGAGGGTCAGAGCTAAGCACTCATGCTTCTCGGATAGCGTGTGATACGTACCTATCAGGGGGCTAGTCGTGGTGACAGCACCTGATAGATCAGCATTTCTGTTTCGATGCTTGACACATTGGTTTCATGATATTTCTTCTTACTCCTTTGTATATATAACAGGGAATTAGGCCGTTGTTATATATGCCCTTACACCAATATTAGTGGAATGGAACGCTAGTATATGTGTATTGACATTAAATTTATACATCATCATATTTATTTATGCAAATATACCTAGAATGTAAAGGACTCATTGACATTGGATTTAGGACATTTGAGAATTCATTTGATATTGATTATAGGATATATGTGAGATCTACTTGATATTGTACATTCGGAATATACGAGATACACTTGACATTGTACATACGGGATATGCGAGATCTACTTGATTTTGTACATTAAGGTTATGTGAGACTTACTTGATATGATAGCCAGATTAGGGGCTGATTTGTGGAAATTGGGATTTGGAATGTCTTGATGGATTTTGATCCTACCACGATGTCAGGATTCCGTGGAAATGACATGTTTCATTCCATACTCTACATTTATTGTTTATGCACTGCTTCATGTAATACTAGTATCTGTTAGAGTACCTTCCATGACTGTTGCATTTACATACCTTTATACTTATCATTTCTTCATGTATTAGTAGTACCGATATAGTACCTTACATGATGCTGCATACAGATTGTCATATTATTACCGCTTCATGTGTAGTTGTACCTGTTAGTGTACCTTTCATGATTATTGCATTACATATGACTATTCATTGATATTAAATACTTATGTTAGATTCACGCTGTACGTGCATACTCGCGATTACCTGCATATGTTATTTACTATTCACGAGTTGGCAACTCACCCCCGTTGTGCCACAGTGTTTGCAGGTGTTCCTCAGGATAGTCAGAGGCAGGCTATTATCATACATCTTATCATCTTTTGCTACGGATACCGCATCAGCTCACAGTGTGCAGTTTGCCTGGTGGGTTTGTGGTTATTCCTTGTATTGTATATTCGTTGTATCCCTGTACTCTCCATCTACTATTTTCATATTGACTTAGAGACTTGGTGAGGACGATGTTGTATATTATGTTGTGACTTGTTGTCTTTTATACAGTTTCCTTTCTATCGTCTTCTATTTCCTCCCTACGGCGTCGTATATTTGTTGTGGTGGTTGTTTTCCGCCTTTGGGCGTGGATTTGCTCCCGTTGGGGATGCTTTACTTTATATTTATGTTGTACCCATTTTTGGGGTTGGTTTTAATAAAGGAGGTGCTGCCGAAATTTAAAGGAAATAAAGTTGGAATTTTAAAGAATTTGGGTTGTGATTTCTAAGACTTTTATACAATTTTTCTTATCTTTTCTGGTATTTTAATGGTTTAGATTTCTCGATTTTGGCTTTCTTTTACTGCGTTATGCCTGTAGACATTGCGTAGTATTAGGGCCGTCATGTGCCAATTTCGGGTCGTGACAAAGTTGGTATCAAAGCGCTAGGATTTTACCTTTCGGAGTGTAGGATGACCTTGGTATGATGGAGTAGGTATCTTAAGCAGAGTAACGTACTGTGTGTATGTCTGCAGCATACTCACGATAAGGTACTCCGTCTAAATTGAGCTAAGTACATTGCTTGAAATTCCTTCCTTGATGATTCATATCCTTGTGATTCGATTTTTGTGTTCATATCAATTCCTAACTCCATTTATAGCCTTTGCCACCGACGACTATGGGGACTCAGAGAGGTGCAGCGAGGGCCGAGGTCAGAGTTGGCTCGGGTGAGACGAGCACTGACCAGGATGGCATGCTAGTTGCACAGGTGCGGACGGATCCGCCTTCGACAGATAGTACTGCTAGGCTTGTGGCAGAGATGCATGACATGCGCCAGACGATGAATTCTTTGGTGGAGACCATTCGAGCGCAGCGACAGGAGGTTGTAACCCCTGTTACCCAGTAGTTCCTTGTGGCCTGTACACAGCATTCCGTCACCTACATAGCACCAGTGGAGGCAGCCCCAGTTTACGAGACACGTATTCCAGAGACCTTGAGAGTTCCGGAACAGTGGAGGACTCGTACCGGTGTGCCAGCCCAGAGACAGAGGCCTAGTAGTCGAGATAGGTTTTGTGACCGTTGCGGGAGTAGCAGAGGTTTGGGACGAGGAGTGTCGTGTTAGCTAGATCAGCCGTTTGTTGGGTTAACTTCTGTCAGCGATTCTTTTGTTGTGCGACATGTATTTCTGTCGTATGCCAATTGGTTACGAGATTCATTCGTCACTTGATCCTTCTAGAGATGTTGGATTTGATGTTGTCCTGGGCACGGACTGGTTAGTTATGTGCTAGGCGTCTGTAGACTACCGCGAGGAAACAATCAGGTTTGTTTTCCCGGCAAGTCAGTTCTTGTTGTGCAGGGGGACTGTGGTGCCACCTCTCACAGCTCGAATTCAGCTTTTTCGCTAGTCGGCTTTTGAGGAGAGGATGCCGAGGATTCTTGGCGTTCATTCGTGATACCGGAGCCACAGTGGGTTTGTTGGACCGGGTTCTTATCTTGCGAGAGTTTTCCGACGTTGTTCCAGATGAGCCGGCGGAGCTTAGGGAGCTTAAGGATCAGCTGCAGAGTTGTTTGTTGGGGGGCTAGTGCGTCTGAGTGTTTCACATTGAGGAGCTCCTATTTCTGTTCGTCAAGGAGGAAGACGACAGTTTAGGTTGATTATTGATGGATCGCCAATTGAAACGGCTTACGGTGCGGATAGGTATCCTTTACCTCGCATTGACGATTTCTTCGATCGGCTCCAGAGTGCGAGACATTTTCTAAGTTTGTTTGGGATCAGGTCATCATTGTTGCGGGTTCGGAGTAATGACATTCCGAAGACTGCCTTGTGCTTGCTATGGGCTTTGTGTGTTTTGGTGGTGTCGTCGGACTCAGCAATGCCCTAGTAGCATTCGTAGATATGATGAACCAGATTTCTTCATGCCGTTCCTCAACCAGTTATTGTTGTGTTATTGACGACATTCTGGTCTATTTAATTTGTTTTGAGGAACATGAGCAACACTTGAGGATTTGTTTTGCAGATACTGGGAGAGCCCCAGCGGTTTGCTAGGTTCTTGGAGTGTTCCTTCAGGCTTGATTGTGTTGACTCCTAGGTCTTGTGGTTACAGGAGACAGTTTTCGTATGGTTCCGAGGATGATTGAGGCCATACAGCTTTGGCCCAGACATGGGTACGGGACGGAAGTCCGCAGATTTTGGGCTTAGCAGGTTTTTACCGCCGTTTCTTGCAGGATTGCTAGTGTAGTGTTGTACCGTTGACTGGACTGACCTGAAAGGAGGTTTCTTTTTCTTTGGACTGAGGCTTGCGTGCGAAGTTTTTTCAGCAGTTGGAGATTCGGTTAACAACTGCACCAGTTCTTTCTTGCTTTTTGGTTCGGGCGACTTTATTGTTTTAACTGTGATGGTCCGCGAGTGGGGCTCGATTGTGTACTGAGATGACACTATAGAGTTATCTCTTTTGCTTCCCTACATTTGGAGGAAGTATGAGCAGGATATCCCACTCATGATCTGGAGATGGCCGCGGTGGTAGTGCATTGGGGATTGGAGACACTACTTGTTCGAGAGTCGTGTCAGATTTTCACGGACCACCATAGCTTAATGTACATCTTCGTGCAGCGGATTTGGTTTGTTGAGACAGCGCCGTTGGATGGAACGTGTGGAGGATTGTATTTGCGAGATCCTTTATTACCCTTGGCAAGGCGATTGTGGTAGCTGATGCTGGAGTCTAAGCCCGGGGTTAGTTTGTTCCAGTTGTGCGCAGTCAGAGACAGTCTTCTGCAGATTTACAGTTCTTCTGCGATCGTGGAGTACAGCTTAGGTTCGCCTCTACTGAGGGGACAGCTTACTCATGTTCGCGCCTGACCACTTTTCCTTAATCGCTTTCGCGAGACACTGCCCGCCGATGCTCGTTCGTCAGAAATACTTGAGCATACTCGGCTGGGTATTGATTCGGAGTCCTTGTTTTGTGACAAGGGTGTGCTGAGTTTAGGGATGCGTTTGTGTACCTGATACTATTGGGTAGAGACGTGAAATCCTAGAGCAGGCACATCTGTCAACTCTCTGTACTCATTCAAGTTCCACCAGCATTTGATGTGACTTGTGACATAGTTACGGGTGGGCATGGATGTAAGAGAAGTTTCGGATTTCGTTACAAGGTGTTGTCTTGTTGTGTGTTTTTGTTGAGCATCTGAGACCGACTGAAGAGTTGCAACCTTAAACCGTTCCGAAGTGGGAATGGGAGCAGATCTCTAGGAATATTCTTTGTGGCGTATACCCAGGTTCAGTCAGGGTGTGACTCCATTCGGATGCTTGTTTTCCGGTTATACTCAGGTTGCTCAGTTGTTCTTTATTAAGTTTGTGCGTTGCACGGAGTTCCTTCATGGGTCGTATCTAAATAGGGCACCCTATTCACTTGCCGTTTTGGGCAGGAACTTTAGGAAGCCTTGGGTACTGGTTGAGCTTTAGCTCCGTTTTTCCTTCCGCAGGATGATGGTTTTGTGAGAGCGGGCTATACCGACTCTAGAGGATATGCTTGTGCGTACGTATTAATTGTTGTCGGCAGTTGGGATCATCACTTGCCATTGTTCGGATTCTCCTTCGATAGCTGTAATCAGGAGGCACTCCAATTGGCAACCTTTAAGTTTTGTTTGTTAGGTGGTGTGAATCTCCAGTCTGTTTTTCTGACTCTGCGTATGTAGGATTTTTTTTGGACCCCAACTAGTCTCGAGATTTCGGAGATGACTTGAGTTCGTAGTGGGAGATCATGTATTCCTACGGGATTTTCCAATGAATGACGTGTTGAGTTTTGGGAAGCTTACCCACAATTGTAGGTCGTTTCAAGATCGTTAAAGTGAGTTAGTTCCGTTGCCTTTAATTTGGCACTTCCGCCCAGATTATTGAGTATTCACCCCGTATTCCTTGTGTCGATACTTTCCAATTATCTTCATGACCTTTCTCACTTGATTCAGCATCAGACCAATTAGCTTGGATGCGATCTTTCATTCACCAGCAGCCGCTAGTTATAGTGGATCAGCAGGTGGAGGAACTTCGGTCAAGGGTATTGCCGTTAGTGAGGGTTCTTTGGCGTAGCTGTATAGTGAGGTGATCACTTGGCAAGCTGCGAGCGAGATTTGGGAGTTTTGTACTCATCTTCTTGAAGGTACGCGTAGATGAATTTTAATTCGGGGACCGAATTTCTTTAAGGGGGGAAGATTGTAACGTTTCAGAAATCGTTTTGCGAATTTTCCCGTTTAAGGGCAAAATTGTCGGTATTTTCCGTTTTAACCCGATTTCGATCAAACGTCCGTATAAGCTTGCCGACACCTTTTTTTTATCTAAAATAAAGCTTGTGCGCGAACTTTAGGGGTATTTGGGAGGTTTTTGTTAAGATAGAATTTTTCTTAAATAAAATACTATTTTAAGCGGTTTGGCGCACGTAAATCGGGAAATTTCTTCTCTTGAGAATAAATTTAATTTTTTTCACTAGAATATTTTGGAAACAACTTTTTAAATATCTAGATATTTTTTTGGAGTGCAAAAGGTTTTATTTTTAAAAAGAAAAGAAAATGTGTAAAGGTGGCAAGTGCATTTATTAAGAATTTATTACTCTTTTTCCTAGCAATTTCTTCACAAAAACTCACAAAAATGCCCCCCTCACCCCCTTGGCCTGCCCTTCCCTTCCCCTTCCTGCCCTCCATCATTCCCACTCTTTTTCAACTCATTTTGCATCAAATAAATCATGAAAAATGCAAATAAAATCATTTTCCTTCATTTCCTTCACTAATTCTTCTTGGATCTTCAACAAAGCATGGTTTTATTGATGCTATGATGTGAGATTAAATTCTTTTTGGTGTTCTTGGGGAGGTATAATTCTTACCTTAATCCTTTTATATTTGCTTTATTTTTATTCTAGCTAATTTAGTTAGCTAATTATGTGTTTAGTTTAGTTTTTAAATTATGATTAATTCATTTATATTTGGTTTAAGAAATTCATGTTAGGGTTAAATTTTTTGTTAAGTGTTTAGTGTTCATTTGAAATGTTAATTTGTGTTTTGGAGAAGATTAACCTAGTAGAAAATGTTAATTTTTGCTAATGAACACTTTGTTTAATTATGCAATTAGCTTACAAGGTTTTTGCTAAAACATAATTAGCGAGTATTAAAAATATAGGAATGGTTTAGATAGCTTAGTTAAACTATATTAGGGTGTTTGTAATCGCTAGATATGCGTTAGGTTTAAACTAGTGCGAAATATTGCGATAAGTTGTTTTCTAGGTTTCAGGGTTTTTTCGACGTGGGTTCGATTGGTCGTTGCGAGGTTATATCTATTTTATTCCTCGTAATTGTTTGTGTTGTGTTGCGCGATCGGGACGATCGGGGTCTAGACTTGATGTTTTGTAGTTTAGCGACCCCATTTAGGGTTTTTGGCCGGTATCGTGCGCGATAGATGCGCTAAGCGCGCAGTGTAATTTTCCGAGCGTTTTCTTGCATTTCGATGTCTTTTCGTCGATGTAGGATATTTGCTTATGTGATGTGTTTGTGAAATTTTAGGTTTACAAGAGGAGACTTCGGACGCTACGACAAGGGAAAACAGGTGGTAGGCTTCACTTAGCCAGGAGCGATGGTAAGTAGATTTACCATCTACAGGGGAATCGCCAGCATGGCGTTATGCGTCTGGGCTAGAGATATTATTTCTGTCGCATATTCTATGTCATATTTAGAATTGCACATTTACCCTATTACTTAGATATTGTTGTGCTTGGACTATTATCCTTAGGACACTGCACATATTATTGACGATTCATGTTGCACGAGAACTGATTGTATGCTACACACACCGTCAATAATTGCCATGTCACGCACAACCCATTTATATATGTGATATTGCTTGGTTAGGGATATTGAGACTTGATTCATATTTCTTTACGCATTGACTTATAGCATACCTGTATACCTACATGCTTACATAAATGCTCTAACATACTTACATGCTAGTTACCTGTATACCTATAGAGTATTGTACCATTAGTGATAGGTACATGCACACTTTATGACATAGCTACAGGTATACCTTGCACACCTATTTCACTTATACCCAAGGGGTATACTACATTATTACTTATAGGTAGATACATATATCTTGCTATTCCTTTATGTTTTCACATACATCTTGTTATAGCTACATGTTTACCTTTACCTAATGTTATTTTAGAATTGGAGAAAATTAGGAAACCGCATGATATTTATATTAACTTGTTGCGGTTAATTAGCGGCTTTTCCTTTATATGCTTGCATTTCCTTTTATGTTGCATATATTATATTCATGGATTTTCGCATTGAGATATGGACTTTTCATGATGTTTTCTGGATTTGGGGACCGTGGGAGTTCATGAAATTATGCATTATTTAAAAAACCCGGTTCCCTTGATATGATATTTCAGCAGCCACCATGAGATTTATCGGTTCGGATATATATGTACCCCACGCGAGGAACAGAGGGGTCCGTGTGTGGGTACATGGTGGGGCCCGGAGGTACCCGGGGCAAGAATCTCAGTGAGGAGATGAGTTAGTGGGGGAACCATACTTTCCGGTGACATTACCAATGGCTCGGCGGTAATCATGGGGATACCGTTGGGAGTCATGTACGTATAGATACGTGGAAAGATGAGGGTCAGAGCTAGGCACTCATGCTTCTCGGATAGCGTGTGATACGTACCTATCAGGGGGCCAGTCGTGGTGACAGCACCTGATAGATCAGCATTTCTGTGTCGATGCTTGACACATTGGTTTCATGATATTTCTTCTTACTCCTTTGTATATATAACAGGGAATTAGGCCGTTGTTATATATGCCCTTACACCAATATTAGTGGAATGGAACGCTAGTATATGTGTATTGACATTAAATTTATACATCACCATATTTATTTATGCAAATATACCTAGAATGTAAAGGACTCATTGACATTGGATTTAGGACATTTGAGAATTCATTTGATATTGATTATAGGATATATGTGAGATCTACTTGATATTGTACATTCGGAATATACGAGATACACTTGACATTGTACATACGGGATATACGAGATCTACTTGATGTTGTACATTAAGGTTATGTGAGACTTACTTGATATGATAGCCAGATTAGGGGTTGATTTGTGGAAATTGGGATTTGGAATGTCTTGATGGATTTTGATCCTACCACGATGTCAGGATTCCGTGGAAATGACATGTTTCATTCCATACTCTACATTTATTGTTTATGCACTGCTTCATGTATTACTAGTACCTGTTAGAGTACCTTCCATGACTGTTGCATTTACATACCTTTATACTTATCATTTCTTCATGTATTAGTAGTACCGATATAGTACCTTACATGATGCTGCATACAGATTGTCATATTATTACCGCTTCATGTGTAGTTGTACCTGTTAGTGTACCTTTCATGATTATTGCATTACATATGACTATTCATTGATATTAAATGCTTATGTTAGATTCACGCTGTACGTGCATACTCGCGATTACCTGCATATGTTATTTACTATTCACGAGTTGGCAACTCACCCCCGTTGTGCCACAGTGTTTGCAGGTGTTCCTCAGGATAGTCAGAGGCAGGCTATTATCATACATCTTATCATCTTTTGCTACGGATACCGCATCAGCTCACAGTGTGCAGTTTGCTTAGGTGGGTTTGTGGTTATTCCTTGTATTGTATATTCGTTGTATCCCTGTACTCTCCATCTACTATTTTCATATTGACTTAGAGACTTGGTGAGGACGATGTTGTATATTATGTTGTGACTTGTTGTCTTTTATACAGTTTCCTTTCTATCGTCTTCTATTTCCTCCCTACGGCGTCGTATATTTGTTGTGGTGGTTGTTTTCCGCCTTTGGGCGTGGATTTGCTCCCGTTGGGGATGCTTTACTTTATATTTATGTTGTACCCATTTTTGGGGTTGGTTTTAATAAAGGAGGTGCTGCCGAAATTTAAAGGAAATAAAGTTGGAATTTTAAAGAATTTGGGTTGTGATTTCAAAGACTTTTATACAATTTTTCTTATCTTTTCTGGTATTTTAATGGTTTAGATGTCTCGGTTTTGGCTTTCTTTTACTGCGTTATGCCTGTAGACGTTGCGTAGTATTAGGGCCGTCATGTGCCAATTTCGGGTCGTGACAAAGTTGGTATCAAAGCGCTAGGATTTTACCTTTCGGAGTGTAGGATGACCTTGGTATGATGGAGTAGGTATCTTAAGCAGAGTAACGTACTGTGTGTATGTCTGCAGCATACTCACGATAAGGTACTCCGTCTAAAGTGAGCTAAGTACATTGCTTGAAATTCCTTCCTTGATGATTCATATCCTTGTGATTCGATTTTTGTGTTCATATCGAATCCTATCTCCATTTATAGCCTTTGCCACCGACGACTATGGGGACTCAGAGAGGTGCAGCGAGGGCCGAGGTTAGAGTTGGCTCGGGTAAGACGAGCACTGACCAGGATGGCATGCTAGTTGCACAGGTGCGGACGGATCCGCCTTCGACAGATAGTATTGCTAGGCTTGTGGCAGAGATGCAGGACATGCACCAGACGATGAATTCTTTGGTGGAGACCATTCGATCGCAGCGACAGGAGGTTGTAACCCCCGTTACCCAGTAGTTCCTTGTGGCCTGTACACAGCATTCCGTCACCTACATAGCACCGCCCCAGTTTACGAGACACGTATTCCAGAGACCTTGAGAGTTCCGGAACAGTGGAGGACTCGTACCGGTGTGCCAGCCCAGAGACAGAGGCCTAGTAGTCGAGATAGGTTTTGTGACCGTTGCGGGAGTAGCAGAGGTTTGGGACGAGGAGTGTCGTGTTAGCTAGATCAGCCGTTTGTTGGGTTAACTTCTGTCAGCGATTCTTTTGTTGTGCGACACGTATTTCTGTCGTATGCCAATCGGTTACGAGATTCATCCGTCACTTGATTCTTCTAGAGATGTTGGATTTGATGTTGTCCTGGGCACGGACTGGTTAGTTATGTGCTAGGCGTCTGTGGACTACCGCGAGGAAACAATCAGGTTTGTTTTCCCGGCAAGTCAGTTCTTGTTGTGCAGGGGGACTGTGGTGCCACCTCTCACAGCTCGAATTCAGCTTTTTCGCTAGTCGGCTTTTGAGGAGAGGATGCCGAGGATTCTTGGTGTTCATTCGTGATACCGGAGCCACAGTGGGTTTGTTGGACCGGGTTCTTATCTTGCGAAAGTTTTCCGACGTTGTCCCAGATGAGCCGGCGGAGCTTAGGGAGCTTAAGGATCAGCTGCAGAGTTGTTTGTTGGGGGGCTAGTGCGTCTGAGTGTTTCACATTGAGGAGCTCCTATTTCTGTTCGTCAAGGAGGAAGACGACAGTTTAGGTTGATTATTGATGGATCGCCAATTGAAACGGCTTACGGTGCGGATAGGTATCCTTTACCTCGCATTGACGATTTCTTCGATCGGCTCCAGAGTGCGAGACATTTTCTAAGTTTGTTCGGGATCAGGTCATCATTGTTGCGGGTTCGGAGTAATGACATTCCGAAGACTGCCTTATGCTTGCTACGGGCTTTGTGTGTTTTGGTGGTGTCGTCGGACTCAGCAATGCCCTAGTAGCATTCGTAGATATGATGAACCAGATTTCTTCATGCCGTTCCTCGACCAGTTATTGTTGTGTTATTGACGACATTCTGGTCTATTTAAGTTGTTTTGAGGAACATGAGCAACACTTGAGGATTTGTTTTGCAGATACTGGGAGAGCTCCAGCGGTTTGTTAGGTTCTTGGAGTGTTCCTTCAGGCTTGATTGTGTTGACTCCTAGGTCTTGTGGTTACGGGAGGCAGTTTTCGTATGGTTCCGAGGAAGATTGAGGCCATACAGCTTTGGCCCAGACATGGGTACGGGACGGAAGTCCGCAGATTTTGGGCTTAGCAGGTTTTTACCGCCGTTTCTTGCAGGATTGCTAGTGTAGTGTTGTACCGTTGACTGGACTGACCTGAAAGGAGGTTTCTTTTTCTTTGGACTGAGGCTTGCGTGCGAAGTTTTTTCAGCAGTTGGAGATTCGGTTAACAACTGCACCAGTTCTTTCTTGCTTTTTGGTTCGGGAGACTTTATTGTTTTAACTGTGATGGTTCGCGAGTGGGGCTCGATTGTGTACTGAGGTGACACTATAGAGTTATCTCTTTTGCTTCCCTACATTTGGAGGAAGTATGAGCAGGATATCCCACTCATGATCTGGAGATGGCCGCGGTGGTAGTGCGTTGGGGATTGGAGACACTACTTGTTCGAGAGTCGTGTCAGATTTTCACGGACCACCATAGCTTAATGTACATCTTCGTGCAGTGGATTTTGATTGTTGAGACAGCGCCGTTGGATGGAACGTGTGGAGGATTGTATTTGCGAGATCCTTTATTACCCTTGGCAAGGCGATTGTGGTAGCTGATGCTGGAGTCTAAGCCCGGGGTTAGTTTGTTCCAGTTGTGCGCAGTCAGAGACAGTCTTCTGCAGATTTACAGTTCTTCTGCGATCATGGAGTACAGCTTAGGTTCGCCTCTCCTGAGGGGACAGCTTACTCATGTTCACGCCTGACTACTTTTCCTTAATCGCTTTCGCGAGACACTGCCCGCCGATGCTTGTTCGTCAGAAATACTTGAGCATACTCGGCTGGGTATTGATTCGGAGTCCTTGATTTATGACAAGGGTGTGCTGAGTTTAGGGATGCGTTTGTGTACCTGATACTATTGGGTAGAGACGTGAAATCTTAGAGCAGGCACATCTGTCAACTCTCTGTACTCATTCAAGTTCCACCAGCATTTGATGTGACTTGTGACATAGTTACGGGTGGGCAAGGATGTAAGAGAAGTTTCGGATTTCGTTACAAGGTGTTGTCTTGTTGTGTGTTTTTGTTGAGCATCTGAGACCGACTGGAGAGTTGCAACCTTAAACCGTTCCGAAGTGGGAATGGGAGCAGATCTCCAGGAATATTCTTTGTGGCGTATACCCAGGTTCAGTCAGGGTGTGACTCCATTCGGATGCTTGTTGTCCGGTTATACTCAGGTTGCTCAGTTGTTCTTTATTAAGTTTGTGCGTTGCACGGAGTTCCTTCATGGGTCGTATCTAAATAGGGCACCCTATTCACTTGCCGTTTTGGGCAGGAACTTTAGGAAGCCTTGGGTACTGGTTGAGCTTTAGCTCCGTTTTTCCATCCGCAGGATGATGGTTTTGTGAGAGCGGGCTATACCGACTCTAGAGGATATGCTTGTGCGTACGTATTAATTGTTGTCGGCAGTTGGGATCATCACTTGCCATTGTTCGGATTCTCCTTCGATAGCTGTAATCAGGAGGCACTCCAATTGGCAACCTTTAAGTTTTGTTTGTTAGGTGGTGTGAATCTCCAGTCTGTTTTTCTGACTCTGCGTAAATAGGATTTTTTTTGACCCCAACTAGTCTAGAGATTTCGGAGATGACTTGAGTTCGTAGTGGGAGATCATGTATTCCTACGGGATTTTCCAATGAATGACGTGTTGAGTTTTGGGAAGCTTACCCACAATTGTAGGTCGTTTCGAGATCGTTAAAGTGAGTTAGTTCCGTTGCCTTTAATTTGGCACTTCCGCCCAGATTATTGAGTATTCACCCCGTATTCCTTGTGTCGATACTTTCCAATTATCTTCATGACCTTTCTCACTTGATTCAGCATCAGACCAATTAGCTTGGACGCGATCTTTCATTCACCAGCAGCCGCTGGTTATAGTGGATCAGCAGGTGGAGGAACTTCGGTCAAGGGTATTGCCGTTAGTGAGGGTTCTTTGGTGTAGCTGTATAGTGAGGTGATCACTTGGCAAGCTGCGAGCGAGATTTGGGAGTTTTGTACTCATCTTCTTGAACGTTCGCGTAGATGAATTTTAATTCGGGGACCGAATTTCTTTAAGGGGGGAAGATTGTAACGTTTCAGAAATCGTTTTGCGAATTTTCCCGTTTTAGGGCAAAATTGTCGGTATTTTCCGTTTTAACCCGATTTCGATCAAACGTCCGTATAAGCTTGCCGACACCTTTTTTTTATCTAAAATAAAACTTGTGCGCGAACTTTAGGGGTATTTGGGAGGTTTTGGTTAAGATAGAATTTTTCTTAAATAAAATATTATTTTAAGCGGTTTGGCGCACGTAAATCGGGAAATTTCTTCTCTTGAGAATAAATTTAATTTTTTTCACTAGAATATTTTGGAAACATCTTTTTAAATATCTAGATATTTTTTTGGAGTGCAAAAGGTTTTATTTTTAAAAAGAAAAGAAAATGTGTAAAGGTGGCAAGTGCATTTATTAAGAATTTATTACTCTTTTTCCTAGCAATTTCTTCACAAAAATACCCCCCTCACCCCTTTGGCCTGCCCTTCCCTTCCCCTTGCTGCCCTCCATCATTCCCACTCTTTTTCAACTCATTTTGCATCAAATAAATCATGAAAAATGCAAATAAAATCATTTTCCTTCATTTCCTTCACAAATTCTTCTTGGATCTTCAACAAAGCATGGTTTTATTGATGCTATGAGGTGAGATTAAATTCTTTTTGGTGTTCTTGGGGAGGTATAATTCTTACCTTAATCCTTTTATATTTGCTTTATTTTTATTCTAGCTAATTTAGTTAGCTAATTATGTGTTTAGTTTAGTTTTTAAATTATGATTAATTCATTTATATTTGGTTTAAGAAATTCATGTTAGGGTTAAATTTTTTGTTAAGTGTTTAGTGTTCATTTGAAGTGTTAATTTGTGTTTTGGAGAAGATTAACCTTGTAGAAAATGTTAATTTTTGCTAATGAACACTTTGTTTAATTATGCAATTAGCTTACAAGGTTTTGCTAAAACATAATTAGCGAGTATTAAAAATATAGGAATGGTTTAGATAGCTTAGTTAAACTATATTAGGGTGTTTGTAATCGCTAGATATGCGTTAGGTTGAAACTAGTGCGAAATATTGCGATAAGTTGTTTTCTAGGTTTCAGGGTTTTTTCGACGTGGGTTCGATTGGTCGTTGCGAGGTTATATCTATTTTATTCCTCGTAATTGTTTGTGTTGTGTTGCGCGATCGGGACGATCGGGGTCTAGACTTGATGTTTTGTAGTTTAGCGACCCCATTTAGGGTTTTTGGCCGGTATCGTGCGCGATAGATGCGCTAAGCGCGCAGTGTAATTTTCCGAGCGTTTTCTTGCCTTTCGATGTCTTTTCGTCGATGTAGGATATTTGCTTATGTGATGTGTTTTTGAAATTTTAGGTTTGCAAGAGGAGACTTCGGACGCTACGACAAGGAAAAACAGGTGGTAGGCTTCACTTAGCCAGGAGCGATGGTAAGTAGATTTAACATCTACAGGGGAATCGCCAGCATGGCGTTATGCGTCTGGGCTAGAGATATTATTTCTGTCGCATATTCTATGTCATATTTAGAATTGCACATTTACCCTATTACTTAGATATTGTTGTGCTTGGACTATTATCCTTAGGACACTGCACATATTATTGACGATTCATGTTGCACGAGCACTGATTGTATGCTACACACACCGTCAATAATTTCCATGTCACGCACAACCCATTTATATATGTGATATTGCTTGGTTAGGGATATTGAGACTCGATTCATATTTCTTTACGCATTGACTTATAGCATACCTGTATACCTACATGCTTACATAAATGCTCTAACATACTTACATGCTAGTTACCTGTATACCTATAGAGTATTGTACCATTAGTGATAGGTACATGCACACTTTATGACATAGCTACAGGTATACCTTGCACACCTATTTCACTTATACCCAAGGGGTATACTACATTATTACTTATAGGTAGATACATATATCTTGCTATTCCTTTATGTTTTCATATACATCTTGTTATAGCTACATGTTTACCTTTACCTAATGTTATTTTAGAATTGGAGAAAATTAGGAAACCGCATGATATTTATAACTTGTTGCGGTTAATTAGCGGCTTTTCCTTTATATGCTTGCATTTCCTTTTATGTTGCATATATTATATTCATGGATTTTCGCATTGAGATATGGACTTTTCATGATGTTTTCTGGATTTGGGGACCGTGGGAGTTCATGAAATTATGCATTATTTGAAAAACCCGGTTCCCTTGATATGATATTTCAGCAGCCACCATGAGATTTATCGGTTCGGATATATATGTACCCCACGCGAGGAACAGAGGGGTCCGTGTGTGGGTACATGGTGGGGCCCGGAGGTACCCGGGGCAAGAATCTCAGTGAGGAGATGAGTTAGTGGGGGAACCATACTTTCCGGTGACATTACCAATGGCTCGGCGGTAATCATGGGGATACCGTTGGGAGTCATGTACGTATAGATACGTGGAAAGATGAGGGTCAGAGCTAGGCACTCATGCTTCTCGGATAGCGTGTGATACGTACCTATCAGGGGGCCAGTCGTGGTGACAGCACCTGATAGATCAGCATTTCTGTGTCGATGCTTGACACATTGGTTTCATGATATTTCTTCTTACTCCTTTGTATATATAACAGGGAATTAGGCCGTTGTTATATATGCCCTTACACCAATATTAGTGGAATGGAACGCTAGTATATGTGTATTGACATTAAATTTATACATCATCATATTTATTTATGCAAATATACCTAGAATGTAAAGGACTCATTGACATTGGATTTAGGACATTTGAGAATTCATTTGATATTGATTATAGGATATATGTGAGATATACTTGATATTGTACATTCAGAATATACGAGATACACTTGACATTGTACATACGGGATATGCGAGATCTACTTGATGTTGTACATTAAGGTTATGTGAGACTTACTTGATATGATAGCCAGATTAGGGGCTGATTTGTGGAAATTGGGATTTGGAATGTCTTGATGGATTTTGATCCTACCACGATGTCAGGATTCTGTGGAAATGACATGTTTCATTCCATACTCTACATTTATTGTTTATGCACTGCTTCATGTATTACTAGTACCTGTTGGAGTACCTTCCATGACTGTTGCATTTACATACCTTTATTCATATCATTTCTTCATGTATTAGTTGTACCGATATAGTACCTTACATGATGCTGCATACAGATTGTCATATTATTACCGCTTCATGTGTAGTTGTACCTGTTAGTGTACCTTTCATGATTATTGCATTACATATGACTATTCATTGATATTAAATGCTTATGTTAGATTCACGATGTACGTGCATACTCGCGATTACCTGCATATGTTATTTACTATTCATGAGTTGGCAACTCACCCCCGTTGTGCCACAGTGTTTGCAGGTGTTCCTCCGGATAGTCAGAGGCAGGCTATTATCATACATCTTATCATCTTTTGCTACGGATACCGCATCAGCTCATAGTATGCAGTTTGCTTAGGTGGGTTTGTGGTTATTCCTTGTATTGTATATTCGTTGTATCCCTGTACTCTCCATATACTATTTTCATATTGACTTAGAGACTTGGTGAGGACGATGTTGTATATTATGTTGTGACTTGTTGTCTTTTATACAGTTTCCTTCCTATCGTCTTCTATTTCCTCCCTACGGCGTCGTATATTTGTTGTGGTGGTTGTTTTCCGCCTTTGGGCGTGGATTTGCTCCCGTTGGGGATGCTTTACTTTATATTTATGTTGTACCCATTTTTGCGGTTGGTTTTAATAAAGGAGGTGCTGCCGAAATTTAAAGGAAATAAAGTTGGAATTTTAAAGAATTTGGGTTGTGATTTCAAAGACTTTTATACAATTTTTCTTATCTTTTCTGGTATTTTAATGGTTTAGATTTCTCGGTTTTGGCTTTCTTTTACTGCGTTATGCCTGTAGACGTTGCGTAGTATTAGGGCCGTCATGTGCCAATTTCGGGTTGTGACAAAGTTGGTATCAAAGCGCTAGGATTTTACCTTTCGGAGTGTAGGATGACCTTGGTATGATGGAGTAGGTATCTTAAGCAGAGTAACGTACTGTGTGTATGTCTGCAGCATACTCACGATAAGGTACTCCGTCTAAAGTGAGCTAAGTACATTGCTTGAAATTCCTTCCTTGATGATTCATATCCTTGTGATTCGATTTTTGTGTTCATATCGAATCCTATCTCCATTTATAGCCTTTGCCACCGACGACTATGGGGACTCAGAGAGGTGCAGCAAGGGCCGAGGTCAGAGTTGGCTCGGGTGAGACGAGCACTGACCAGGATGGCATGCTAGTTGCACAGGTGCGGACGGATCCGCCTTCGACAGATAGTATTGCTAGGCTTGTGGCAGAGATGCAGGACATGCACCAGACGATGAATTCTTTGGTGGAGACCATTCGATCGCAGCGACAGGAGGTTATAACCCCTGTTACCCAGTAGTTCCTTGTGGCCTGTACACAGCATTCCGTCACCTACATAGCACCAGTGGAGGCAGCCCCAGTTTATGAGACACGTATTCCAGAGACCTTGAGAGTTCCGGAACAGTGGAGGACTCGTACCGGTGTACCAGCCCAGAGACAGAGGCCTAGTAGTCGAGATAGGTTTTGTGACCGTTGCGGGAGTAGCAGAGGTTTGGGATGAGGAGTGTCGTGTTAGCTAGATCAGCCGTTTGTTGGGTTAACTTATGTCAGCGATTCTTTTGTTGTGCGACATGTATTTCTGTCGTATGCCAATCGGTTACGAGATTCATCCGTCACTTGATCCTTCTAGAGATGTTGGATTTGATGTTGTCCTGGGCACGGACTGGTTAGTTATGTGCTAGGCTTCTGTGGACTACCGCGAGGAAACAATCAGGTTTGTTTTCCCGGCAAGTCAGTTCTTGTTGTGCAGGGGGACTGTGGTGCCACCTCTCACAGCTCGAATTCAGCTTTTTCGCTAGTCGGCTTTTGAGGAGAGGATGCCGAGGATTCTTGGCGTTCATTCGTGATACCGGAGCCACAGTGGGTTTGTTGGACCGGGTTCTTATCTTGCGAGAGTTTTCCGACGTTGTTCCAGATGAGCCGGCGGAGCTTAGGGAGCTTAAGGATCAGCTGCAGAGTTGTTTGTTGGGGGGCTAGTGCGTCTGAGTGTTTCACATTGAGGAGCTCCTATTTCTGTTCGTCAAGGAGGAAGACGACAGTTTAGGTTGATTATTGATGGATCGCCAATTGAAACGGCTTACGGTGCGGATAGGTATCCTTTACCTCGCATTGACGATTTCTTCGATCGGCTCCATAGTGCGAGACATTTTCTAAGTTTGTTCGGGATCAGCTCATCATTGTTGCGGGTTCGGAGTAATGACATTCCGAAGACTGCCTTGTGCTTGCTACGGGCTTTGTGTGTTTTGGTGGTGTCGTCGGACTCAGCAATGCCCTAATAGCATTCGTAGATATGATGAACCAGATTTCTTCATGCCGTTCCTCGACCAGTTATTGTTGTGTTATTGACGACATTCTGGTCTATTTAAATTGTTTTGAGGAACAGGAGCAACACTTGAGGATTTGTTTTGCAGATACTGGGAGAGCCCCAGCGGTTTGCTAGGTTCTTGGAGTGTTCCTTCAGGCTTGATTGTGTTGACTCCTAGGTCTTGTGGTTACGGGAGACAGTTTTCATATGGTTCCGAGGAAGATTGAGGCCATACAGCTTTGGCCCAGACATGGGTACGGGACGGAAGTCCGTAGATTTTGGGCTTAGCAGGTTTTTACCGCCGTTTCTTACAGGATTGCTAGTGTAGTGTTGTACCGTTGACTGGACTGACCTGAAAGGAGGTTTCTTTTTCTTTGGACTGAGGCTTGCGTGCGAAGTTTTTTCAGCAGTTGGAGATTCGGTTAACTACTGCACCAGTTCTTTCGCGACTTTATTGTTTTAACTGTGATGGTTCGCGCGTGGGGCTCGATTGTGTACTGAGGTGACACTATAGAGTTATCTCTTTTGCTTCCCTACATTTGGAGGAAGTATGAGCAGGATATCCCACTCATGATCTGGAGATGGCCGCGGTGGTAGTGCGTTGGGGATTGGGGAGACTACTTGTTCGAGAGTCGTGTCAGATTTTCACGGACCACCAGAGCTTAATGTACATCTTCGTGCAGCGGATTTTGATTGTTGAGACAGCGCCGTTGGATGGAACGTGTGGAGGATTGTATTTGCGAGATCCTTTATTACCCTTAGCAAGGCGATTGTGGTAGCTGATGCTGGAGTCTAAGCCCGGGGTTAGTTTGTTCCAGTTGTGCGCAGTCAGAGACAGTCTTCTGCAGATTTACAGTTCTTCTGCGATCGTGGAGTACAGCTTAGGTTCGCCTCTACTGAGGGGACAGCTTACTCATGTTCGCGCCAGACCACTTTTCCTTAATCGCTTTCGCGAGACACTGCCCGCCGATGCTCGTTCGTCAGAAATACTTGAGCATACTCGGCTGGGTATTGATTCGGAGTCCTTGATTTGTGACAAGGGTGTGCTGAGTTTAGGGATGCGTTTGTGTACCAGATACTGTTGGGTAGAGACGTGAAATCCTAGAGCAGGCACATCTGTCAACTCTCTGTACTCATTCAAGTTCCACCAGCATTTGATGTGACTTGTGAGATAGTTACGGGTGGGCAAGGATGTAAAGAGAAGTTTCGGATTTCGTTACAAGGTGTTGTCTTGTTGTGTGTTTTTGTTGAGCATCTGAGACCGACTGGAGAGTTGCAACCTTAAACCGTTCCGAAGTGGGAATGGGAGCAGATCTCCAGGAATATTCTTTGTGGCGTATACCCAGGTTCAGTCAGGGTGTGACTCCATTCGGATGCTTGTTGTCCGGTTATACTCAGGTTGCTCAGTTTTTCTTTATTAAGTTTGTGCGTTGCAGGGAGTTCCTTCATGGGTCGTATCTAAATAGGGCACCCTATTCACTTGCCGTTTTGGGCAGGAACTTTAGGAAGCCTTGGGTACTGGTTGAGCTTTAGCTCCGTTTTCCATCCGCAGGATGATGGTTTTATGAGAGCGGGCTATACCGACTCTAGAGGATATGCTTGTGCGTACGTATTAATTGTTGTCGGCAGTTTGGATCATCACTTGCCATTGTTCGGATTCTCCTTCGATAGCTGTAATCAGGAGGCACTCCAATTGGCAACCTTTAAGTTTTGTTTGTTAGGTGGTGTGAATCTCCAGTCTGTTTTTCTGACTCTGCGTAAGTAGGATTTTTTTTGGACCCCAACTTGTCTAGAGATTTCGGAGATGACTTGAGTTCGTAGTGGGAGATCATGTATTCCTACGGGATTTTCCAATGAATGACGTTGAGTTTTGGGAAGCTTACCCACAATTGTAGGTCGTTTCGAGATCCTTAAAGTGAGTTAGTTCCGTTGCCTTTAATTTGGCACTTCCGCCCAGATTATTGAATATTCACCCCGTATTCCTTGTGTCGATACTTTCCAATTATCTTCATGACCTTTCTCACTTGATTCAGCATCAGACCAATTAGCTTGGACGCGATCTTTCATTCACCAGCAGCCGCTAGTTATAGTGGATCAGCAGGTGGAGGAACTTCGGTCATGGGTATTGCCGTTAGTGAGGGTTCTTTGGCGTAGCTGTATAGTGAGGTGATCACTTGGAAAGCTGCGAGCGAGATTTGGGAGTTTTGTACTCATCTTCTTGAAGGTACGCGTAGATGAATTTTAATTCGGGGACCGAATTTCTTTAAGGGGGGAAGATTGTAACGTTTCAGAAATCGTTTTGCGAATTTTCCCGTTTTAGGGCAAAATTGTCGGTATTTTCCGTTTTAACCCGATTTCGATCAAACGTCCGTATAAGCTTGCCGACACCTTTTTTTTTATCTAAAATAAAGCTTGTGCGCGAACTTTAGGGGTATTTGGGAGGTTTTGGTTAAGATAGAATTTTTCTCAAATAAAATATTATTTTAAGCGGTTTGGCGCACGTAAATCGGGAAATTTCTTCTCTTGAGAATAAATTTATTTTTTTTCACTAGAATATTTTGGAAACATCTTTTTAAATATCTAAATATTTTTTTGGAGTGCAAAAGGTTTTATTTTTAAAAAGAAAAGAAAATGTGTAAAGGTGGCAAGTGCATTTATTAAGAATTTATTACTCTTTTTCCTAGCAATTTCTTCACAAAAACTCACAAAAATACCCCCCTCACCCCTTTGGCCTGCCCTTCCCTTCCCCTTGCTACCCTCCATCATTCCCACTCTTTTTCAACTCATTTTGCATCAAATAAATCATGAAAAATGCAAATAAAATCATTTTCCTTCATTTCCTTCACTAATTCTTCTTGGATCTTCAACAAAGCATGGTTTTATTGATGCTATGATGTGAGATTAAATTCTTTTTGGTGTTCTTGGGGAGGTATAATTCTTACCTTAATCCTTTTATATTTGCTTTATTTTTATTCTAGCTAATTTAGTTAGCTAATTATGTGTTTAGTTTAGTTTTTAAATTATGATTAATTCATTTATATTTGGTTTAAGAAATTCATGTTAGGGTTAAATTTTTTGTTAAGTGTTTAGTGTTCATTTGAAGTGTTAATTTGTGTTTTGGAGAAGATTAACCTAGTAGAAAATGTTAATTTTTGCTAATGAACACTTTGTTTAATTATGCAATTAGCTTACAAGGTTTTTGCTAAAACATAATTAGCGAGTATTAAAAATATAGGAATGGTTTAGATAGCTTAGTTAAACTATATTAGGGTGTTTGTAATCGCTAGATATGCTTTAGGTTGAAACTAGTGCGAAATATTGCGATAAGTTGTTTTCTACGTTTCAGGGTTTTTTCGACGTGGGTTCGATTGGTCGTTGCGAGGTTATATCTATTTTATTCCTCGTAATTGTTTGTGTTGTTTTGCGCGATCGGGACGATCGGGGTCTAGACTTGATGTTTTGTAGTTTAGCGACCCCATTTAGGGTTTTTGGCCGGTATCGTGCGCGATAGATGCGCTAAGCGCGCAGTGTAATTTTTCGGGCGTTTTCTTGCGTTTCGATGTCTTTTCGTCGATGTAGGATATTTGCTTATGTGATGTGTTTGTGAAATTTTAGGTTCGCAAGAGGGAACTTCGGACGCTACGACAAGGGAAAACATGTGGTAGGCTTGACTTAGCCAGGAGCGTTGGGGAGTAGATTTAACATCTACAGGGGAATCGCCCGCATGGCGTTATGCGTCTGGGCTAGAGATGTTATTTCTGTCGCATATTCTATGTCTTATTTAGAATTGCGCATTTACACTATTACTTAGATATTGTTGTGCTTGGACTAGTATACTTAGGACACTGCACATATTATTGACGATTCATGTTGCACGAGCACTGATTGTATGCTACACACATCGTCAATAATTGCCATGTCACGCGCAACCCACTTATAGATGTGATATTGCTTGGTTAGGGACATTGAGACTTGATTCATATTTCTTTACGCATTAACTTATAGCATACCCGTATACCTACATGCTTACACAAATGCTCTGACATACTTACATGCTAGTTACATGTATACCTATAGAGTATTGTACCATTAGTGATAGGTACATGTACACTTTATGACATAGCTACAGGTATGCCTTGGACACCTATTTCACTTATACCCAGGGGGTATACTACATTATTACTTATAGGTAGATACATATATCTTGCTATTCCTTTATGTTTTCACATACATCTTGTTATAGCTACCTGTTTACCTTTACCTAATGTTATTTTAGAATTGGAGAAAATTAGGAAACCGCATGATATTTATATTAACTTGTTGCAGTTAATTAGTGGCTTTTCCTTTATATGCTTACATTTCCTTTTATGTTGCATATATTATATTCATGGATTTTCGCATTGAGATATGGATTTTTCATGATGTTTTATGGATTTGGGGACTGTGGGAGTTCATGAAATTATGCATTATTTGAAATACCCGGTTTCCCTTGATATGATATTTCGGCAGCCACCATGAGATTTATCGGTTCGGATATATATATACCCCACGCGAGGAACGGAGGGGTCCGTGTGTGGGTACATGGTGGGGCCCGAAGGTACCCCGGGGCAAGATCTCAGGGAGGAGATGAGTTAGTGGGGGAACCATACTTTCCGGTGACATTTCCAATGACTCGGCGGTAATCATGGGGATACCGTTGGGAGTCATGTACGTATAGATACGTGGAAAGATGAGGGTCAGAGCTAGGCACTCGTGCTTTTCGGATAGCATGTGATACGTACCTATCGGGGGGCCAGTCGTGGTGACACCACCTGATAGATCAACATTTCTGTGTCGATGCTTGACATATTGGATTCAAAATATTTCTACTTACTCATTTATATATATAACAGGGGATTAGGCCGCTGTTATATATGCCCTTACACCAATATTAGTGGAATGGGACGCTAATATATGTGTATTGACATTAAATTTATACATCATCATATTTATTTATGCAAATATACCTAGAATGTAAAGGACTCATTGACATTGGATTTACGACATTTGAGAATTCATTTGATATTGATTATAGGATATATGTGAGATCTACTTGATATTGTACATTCAGAGTATACGAGATACATTTGACATTGTACATACGGGATATGTGAGATCTACTTGATGTTGTACATTAAGGTTATGTGAGACTTACTTGATATGATAGCCAAATTGGGGGCTGATTTGAGAAAATTGGGATTTGGATTGTCTTGATGGATTTTGATCCTACCACGATGTCAGGATTCCGTGGAAATGAGATGTTTCATTCCATACTCTACATTTATTGTTTATGCACTACTTCATGTATTAGTAGTACCTGTTAGAGTACCTTCCATGACTGTTGCATTTACATACCTTTATTCATATCATTTCTTCATGTATTAGAAGTACCGATATAGTACCTTACATGATGCTGCATACAGATTGTCATATTATTACCGCTTCATGTGTAGTTGTACCTGTTAGTATACCTTTCATGATTATTGCATTACATATGACTATTCATTGATATTAAATGCCTATGTTAGATTCACGCTGTACGTGCATACTCGCGATTACCTGCATATGTTATTTACTATTCACGAGTTGGCAACTCACCAACGTTATGCCACAGTGTTTGCAGGTGTTCCTCAGGATAGTCAGAGGCAGGCTATTATCACACATCTTATCATCTTTTGCTACGGATACCGCATCAGCTCACAGTGTGCAGTTTGCTTAGGTCGGTTTGTGGTTATTCGTTGTATTGTATATTCGTTGTGTCCCTGTACTCTCCATCTACTATTTTCATATTGACTTAGAGACTTGGTGAGGACGATGTTGTATATTATGTTGTGACTTGTTGTCTTTTATACAGTTTCCTTTCTATCGTCTTCTATTTCTTCTCTACGGCGTCGTATATTTGTTGTGGTGGTTGTTTTCCGCCTTTGGGCGTGGATTTGCTCCCGTTGGGGATGCTTTACTTTATATTTATGTTGTACCCATTTTTGGGGTTGGTTTTTATAAAGGAGGTGCTGCCGAAATTTAAAGGAAATAAAGTTGGACTTTTAAAGAATTTCGGTTGTGATTTCAAGGACTTTTAAACAATTTTTCTTATCTTTTCTGGTATTTTAATGGTTTAGATTTCTGGGTTTTGGCTTTCTTTTACCGCGTTACGCCTGTAGACGTTGCGTAGTATTAGGGCCGTCACGTGCCAATTTCGGGTCGTGACACGTAGTTCCTCAGTAGCCACTAGGTACGGAGCATAAACTGATAGCTCGGTGAACAGCACATCATACACTGCCACGGTCATCTCTGGCGTCTGGCGTATGGACTCAAATCTGCATGCTCGGGCATCCCTGACACTCTGGGGAAAGAAGCGGGCTTGAAAGATCGTCACAAACTCTGTCCCGATCATAGGAGGAAGACCTGGTACTCTGCCCTTCTCGACCGATTTGCACCATTTCTGCTCAAGTCCTTCCAGGAGAAAGCTCACGAACTCGACCCATCTCGTATCTGAGCATCTAAGGGAACGGCATATCCGGGCCATCCTATCAATGAAGGACTGCGGGTCCTCGGCTGCGTCGGTGCCTATGAAGACCGAAGGCTTCAGCCTCATGAATTCTGCTAACGATACTGTAATCACCTCCGTGGCTGCAGGGGCAACTGCCTGTGCTGTAGATACCATCGCGGTCCCTGTGACTGGTGGAGCTACTTCTGGTCGCTGCGCTCGAAGCGTCTCAACTAGCGACCCTATCATCTGACGCATCTCCTGCATGCTGGATCCCACCGTCTGGCGCCTCTTCTGCATACCAGCCCCTAGTGTGGCGATCTGATCTTTCATAGGAGGGACAGTCTGCTCGGGTGCAACAGGTGCACTGCCGGGATCAGTCATCGTCTCGGACGAGTCAACACGAACCTCGGCTCTCGCAGCAACTTTCTGTGCCCTCGTAGTCTTTGGCGGCATAGTGGCTGAAAAGGAAGGTAGGATTCGATAAGGATGCGGAAATCGAATCGCAAGAATGTATACAGTCATGAAGGAATTTCAATCAATAAGTCCTAAGGTCGCTTAGGCGGAGTACCGTGTCGTGAGTATGCCGCGAAACATACACACGCCACGCCACCGTGTCGCAGCTACCTACTCCTTCATACCAGGGTCATCCTATATTCCGAAGGTAAAACCTACACTCTGATACCCACTTTTTCACGACCCAAAGTTCGGCCCGTGACCGGCACTTAACCACGTAACGTCTACAGGTGTAACGCGACTAAGTAAGCCGAAACCCAGAAATCAAACCATTTAAATCTAGAGTGTTAAAACATTTTAGTGGAAACATTTGTAAATTGTTTTAGAAAGCCTTAAGTAATTTAGTAGAAATCCTTTTAAGTTCCAGTGTTATTTTCAATAATTTTGACAACATTTCCTTTCCAAAAATTTGTCCCAAAAACGGGTAAAAGACAAGATGTAAGTTAAATGATAAGTGAAACAAATAGAGCATCCCCAAATGGGAGAATCACGCCCAACGGCGGAATAATTACCATAATAGTATACGACGTCGCAGCGAAGAATGAGCAGTGAAACGTAAACAAATATGGTAAAAGGATAAACTGCATAATAAAGTCGGCTCGCAACGAGCTCGATACCAGAATACAAATAACATACATCGCCCTCACAACTGTCTCTAAGTCAATACATGAAGGTAGATGGAGAGTACTAGATACATCAATATACTACTGAAAAGTAAACAGATACCGTTCAAAACCCACCTAATAGCAAAAGGACTAGCAAGCCTCAACAATGGTATCTATGCCAAAAGATGCGGTAAACAGCCAGCCGCGACTACTCCAAAGGGCAACCTGCAAGCACTGTGGCACAACGGGGGTGAGTTGCCAACTCATGAATAGTAGATAACATATAAAGGTAATCGCGGGTATGCACGTGCTGCGATACTCTAACCTATGCCAACAGATAACATCTATATGATGAACTGAATGCTCACATCAGGCAACAAGTGCAATCTAAAAGTCTCTCCATATGATGTGCAAGATATGCAATAATCATGTCTGATATGGAATCTAACAACCCTTTATAACATGAGCAGGGTATGCGATAATCATGTATAGCATGTATACTATATCAGGTACAATAGGTACAGGATGAGATGTCAAATACTAAATGCTGAGTATGGGAATAAATAGTGTCTACACGGAATATCAACGTGGAAAAGTGACCGGTGTCCATCAATATACCCAAATCCCAGTAAAACTCAGGCTCCGTCATCCACATCGGCCCACAAATCCTGTGAATCTCATACAATCGTGAGTGCCCAACATCGGCACTCGAAATCTCATAAAATCAGCCGTGTCCAGCATCGACACTCAAATCCTCCAGTATGGGGCGTCCGTCCAACGGATCCGCCCACGGGCTCCGCCTGCGGAATCGGCCCTCGGACCTAGCAGTACGCGTCGTCCCGTATCCATCTATCGACTCTGGTCGGTGTCCACCGGATAATCGCCAGGTCTAACCAATCACCGGTAGGTAGTAGTCCCTCCGCCGGGCTCACCGTCTAACACTACGAGTCTTCTTGCCCCGGGATACCATACCGGGTCAACCATATACCCACAATCGGTGCCTACCTCTCCTCGAATCGGGTATACTCACACAAGCTCTCTGGAACCGAGAAAACACATGGTGGACGCACTAAAATATCATATTAAGGGAAACCGTTTTTTTTAAACAGTGCGTATTTTCTTAAAATAGTACTCCGGTTCCCAAATCCAGAAATCACATAAATCAAATACAATGCGTAAATCCATGCAATGTATCGTATGACGCTAAGAGTAAAAGAAATGGAAAACCGCTCTTTTAAAAGATCCAGTTTTTGAAAATATCGCTTGCGGTCCCTTAGTTTTAAATCAAGTCAATACCACCCATGTATGTAGCATATGAATATGTGTATAGGCATGGATGGGCGAATGGGTAAGTATGCAAAGTGAATGTAGCAATGTACATGTGCACTGTTGTAGACATATGATGCATATGTGCCCAAGTATGAACATATGTGATGTATATGGCACAAGTATAGATACGTGATGTATATGTGCCCAAGTGGTGATATATCAATGAAGGTACGCACAAAAGTGCGTATACAGTGTGCATGGTATGAATATACATATGATAGTATCCGTCAAATCATGACAACGTCAATAAAGCAGAATCAAATATGCGGTTTATAGCAATCCTATAATGTGAGTGTCATAGCAATCACTAACGGTGTGAGTGTAGCATATAAATCGTACTCATGCAACTTGGACCATTAGTGACAGTGCAGTGTTCTTTACTACCAGTTCTATATATAACAAGAGAGTATGCTATTAGTATATCTATATGAACACACATGACTAAATATCCTATTACGCCCTGACGGTTAACGCCATACTGGCGATTTCCCCGTATATGTTAAATCTACTCACATGGTCGCGTGCTAAGTATAGCCGACCACCTGCTTCCCATTTCTGGCGGCGTCTGACGTACCCGCCTGCGAATCTGGAATTTATCAAAGAATCCAATTATAAGCAAGAATCTCGCAAAACGCGATATCGAAACAAAACGAGAAACTCGCGTCGCGAATTAACGCGCGTGGGTGCGATATGCTGGAACGTGTGTGTGCGCGTCTAAAACTTAACCTGACACGCCACGATACGCTGAATCACAGAACCCACTCGCGTATCGCGCAAACTAAAAATACAAGAAAACGACATACAGTCCCAGATTTTACCCAGATTAGAATATTACAAAACTATATATACCATGGACCAACAAAATGTAGCAGACACCTACCCTAAAAACCCTGGGACCCATCTCTCTAGTATGGCCGCAATTTGCGGCCAGAACGATTTTTCTGGCGGCCTCACTTTGGGGTGGGGGTCTCAGGCTCTGGTGGTCGGGTCAGGGTATCTCTAGTAGGCTACGGTCCACTCAATTTCATTCTGAACTTACTGGGGTAACAGCAGATTTCAAAAAGCTAAGTTTTGCTTAAAAACGTCAAGTTTTGCACAATTTTGATAACTCAGGGTATTTTTGTGTAATCTGGGGTTTACCTAGGTTAATTTAGCCATTACAACACTTACTTAGGCTAGTCTACCCAACACTATTATCACTTAAACCAAACTTCACACAAATCACCAAAACAAGCACAAAATCTCACATTTTACACTAATCGAAGCTATTTCTACACATAAACTTAGCAAGCTAAGAAGCTAAGCTAAAGAAGTATACCTCACTTGACCCTAGACACCAAGGAGAGGGGAAGAAGTAGAGGGAAGAGGGTGTGTTGCTGCTGCTGTGTGGTTGTTGCTGTTGTTACAGCTGCTGCTGCTGGGGCTGAAACTGCTGCTGCTGCTACTTGAAGCTGATGTTGTTGTTTCTGTTGTTTTGGTGTGTGTTTTTCTTTTGTGTTGCTGTGTTGAAGCAGCAGTATTTGTTGCTTGTTGGATTGTGTGGTGTTGTGTAAATGATGATGGTGTGTGTGTGTGAGTGAGAGATGTGAGGGATGTGAGTGAGAGGGAGAGTGTGAAGGATATGAAAAAGTTTTGAAATGAAAAGGAGGTGACATAACCTTAGCCACCTCTCTCTCTCTCTCATTAAATGCTTGCTTTCACAAGCCATCATAACCTTTCCTCTCACCACAAGTCAACCTTAACCCTAATTACCCTTAGACAAAACCAAACCCTTAATTAAAACTAATTAACTTAACCAAGGGTGTTAGACCACCATGGTTGTCTAAACATGGTCAACCCACATGCACAACTAGACTTGGCAACCCTAGACTTAACCCTAGTTAACATGCACAAGTGTGTGCGGTCGAGATAAAATTCTACTAAAATAACCATAAAACTAGATAAATTATTAGAAACCCGTTTTGGTAAACTTTTTACCAAAATCCCCACATTAACACACAATTACCACTAAACACAAACTCAGGTGTTACAGGATGTCGGGGATTCTTGGCTTTCATTCATGATACAGGAGCCACAGTGGAGTCGTTGGACCTGGTTCCTACCGTGCGAGAGTTTCCCGACGTCTTTCCTGATGAGTTACCTGGGTTGCCGCCAGATCGCGATATTGAGTTCTGCATTGATCTGATTCCTGGCACGGAGCCTATTTCTATACCGCCTTATCGGATGGCTCCGGCAGAGCTTAGAGAGCTTAAAGATCAATTGCAAGAGTTGCTTGTCATGGGACTTATGCATCCGAGTGTTTCGCCGTGGGGAGCTCCTGTTCTGTTAGTCAAGAAGAAGGACGGAAGTTTGAAGCTGTGTGTGGATTATCGTCAATTGAACCGAGTTACGGTGCAGAATAGGTATCCTTTACCTCGCATTGACGATTTATTTGATCAGCTCCAGGGTGCGAAACTTTTTTCTAAGATTGATTTGCATTCGGGTTATCATCAGTTGCGGGTTCGGAATGATGACATTCCGAAGACTACTTTTCGTACGCGCTATATGCATTATGAGTTTTTGGTGATGTCGTTCGGACTCACCAATGCGCCAGCAGCGTTCATGGATCTGATGAACTGGATTTTTAGGCCGTTCCTCGACCAGTTTATTATTGTGTTTATTGATGACATACCGGCCTACTCTAGGAGTCGTGAAGAGCATGAGCAGCACTTGAGGATTGCTTTGCAGATATTGAGAGAGCACCGGCTGTATGCTAAATTCTCAAAGTGAACATTTTGGCTTGATAGAGTTGACTTCCTGGGTCATGTGGTGACTGGTGATGGTATTCTTGTGGACCCGAGGAAGATCGAGGCTGTGCAGCATTAGCCCAGACCTGTATCGGTGACTGAGGTCCGCAGCTTTTTGGGCTTAGCTGGTTATTATCGTCGTTTTGTGCAGAATTTCTCGAGTATCGCTGCACCGCTGACTGGACTGACCCGGAAAGGGGTTCCTTTTGTTTGGATTGATGCGTGCGAGCAGAGTTTTCAGCAGTTGAAGACTCGGTTGATGACAAAACCAGTTCTACCATTGCTTTCTGGATCAGGCGGCTATGTTGTTTACTGTAATGCTTCTCGAGTGGGGCTCGGTTGTGTATTGATGCAGCACGATAGAGTGATTGCTTACGCTTCTAGGCAGCTGAAGAAGCACGAGCAGAATTACCCCACTCACGATCTTGAGATGGCCCCGATGGTCTTTGCGTTGAAGATTTGGAGACACTACTTGTACGGGGAGTCGTGTCAGATATTCACGGATCACAAGAGCTTGAAGTACATCTTCCAGCAGCGGGATCTGAATCTGAGACAGCGCCGTTGGATGGAGCTAGTGAAGGATTATGATTGTAAGATCTTTTATCACCCGGGCAAGGCGAATGTGGTAGCTGATGCTTTGAGTCGTAGACCCGGGGGTAGCTTGTCCCAGTTGAGCGCAGTTCAGCGTCAGTCTTCTGCAGATTAGCAGCTCTTGTGTGATGGTAGAGTGCAGTTTGAGTTCACTTCCGCTGGAGGACAGCTTGCTCATGTCCGCACCCGTCCACTACTATTTGATCATATCCGTGAGGCGCAACCCAGTGATGACCGTTTGTCTGAGATTCTTGAGCTTGTTCGACAGGGTACAGTTTAGGAGTTCATGATTGATGACCAGGTTATGCTACGATACGGGACTCGCTTGTGTGTACCAGATGCTGATGGGTGGAGACGCGGGATCCTAGAGCAGGCACATCAGTCGGCCTTTAGCGTTCATCCAGGTTCCACCAAGATGTACCGTGACTTGAAAGACTTTTACTGGTGGGAAGGGATGAAGCGCGATATTTTGAACTTCGTTTCGACGTGCCTGAATTGTCAGCAAGTCAAGGCTGAGTATCAGAGACCGGCTGGAGAGTTGCAGCCTTTACCCATTCCAGAGTGGAAATGGGAGCAGATTTTCATGGACTTCATTGTGGGTCTACCCAGGACCAGTAGAGGGTATGACTCCATTTGGGTGATTGTTGACCGGTTGACGAAACCGGCTCACTTCCTTCTAGTGAAGACCACTTTCGGTTATGCTCGGTTGTATATAGATGAGATTATGCATTTGCACGGTGTTCCCACATGCATAGTATCCTACAGAGGCACCTAGTTTACTAGCCGTCTTTGGCAGAACCTTCAGGAAGCTCTGGGTACCCGGTTGAGTTTTAGCACCGCTTTTCATCCACAGACCGATGGTCAGTCGGAGTGGAGTATACAGACTCTGGAGGATATGCTCCATGCATGTGTGCTTGATTTTGGTGGCAGTTGTGTTAGTTATATGTATGCCCTAGAGGCCATTACTGTACATTGGATGCATATTGTAATGGATGCTGGGACATATATAGGAAGGACTTTCTTGCTCGACATGATAGTACGCTATCTGGTTGCTCTTTATCTTAACGTGTATACTTTTCGTCTCTCTGTTACAAGTTGATAAAGCCCTTAGGATGTGTACTCGACTTCCAGGACTATGATGCAGATCATACTAGCGGGGCCTGGATAGTCCATGAGTACATCCTTGAAATGTTCCTAGTCGAGGGAATATCGAGATGGGGCATCGATATTCCAGAGTAGACTAGCGTATATCTTCTCGACCCATGCGATGGGCGATGGATGATCCCATATCCATTGGTGTTTGACATCGGAGATGGTATGCGGGTGCTCAGTAGAGACTGGGTACACTGAACGGACTCGCCGAGAACTCCCAGATGGTATTATACCTCACGTCAGATGGCAGTTCTCTGGTGACACTGGTACAGCTTAGTCTGTTGACCCGAGATCGTCATAGAGTCTTGTGTGTCTCCCACTGTGCTTTGATTTCCACCCTACCACGGCTCTACTGAGTCGTGCAAACAGGTGGTTTTTGGGTACAGTCCCGATTCACATGGAGGCAATGAGCGATAGGAGGGGATTCGTCTCTCCCGGTGTTGGGGGTTGATGTTGCGCAATGCACGACTGGCCATAACAGGAAATCCCTGGCCAGGGTTGCTGTGATATACTGGTAAGAGTTATCAGTAGTTTCACGAATGTTATGGACCTCAAGTCGGCATGACTTATCGAGCTATTGGGGTCTGACGTTTACCACCCCTAGGCGAGATATGCGACATATCAGACGATCAGACCGGACTGTACGGTAAGTGTTACTGGTTGGATTCACAGGAGTGTGAGCGGGCTTGCTCGTCGATCTTCTGATATCTCAATACCCGGGTAGCCGTTACGTTTAGCAGACCGCTTGCGGCTTGTGGGTGTTTGATATGATCATCACCTGCTGCCGGCGTATTGACGAGTCTTTAGAGTCCTACACAGAGGTTTCCTAGCTCAAGCGAAACGAAATAGGAGCGCATATGAGATATGTGCGGGACCGAGAATAATGCGTGTATGTGATACCGTATTCTATTCTCGCGATGAATGTATCGATTGGTTATATGCGATATAACCTAGTTGTCGAATCAAGGATTGATTCGATAAGCCGATACGTTGGATACTAGCCGGTTATATGCGACATGACCGGATCATTGAATCAAGTGTTGATTTAATGATTTAGTGTATAGTTATATATTTGATATATTACTTTGCATTAACTGGTATTGGTTCACTTTAAATGGATTTACTCACTTGTATTGCACATTGTATATGTGTTATATTTTTTTGTGCACATGATTGTATCATGTTTGATGATACATTCTAGCTTGGTTTTGTGTTAAGTATTAAACCATGGTTAGTTAGTGGTTAGGTTATCATTTTAATTACTTATTCATTTATTTATTCTTTTTGTTTATTTTGGAAAAAGATAAATGATAAAGAGAAAGATAAATGGTGGACTTGGTTTGTTTTTTTGTTGAAGCTTCTTGAAGTCTTGAACAAGTCCACCATTCTTGTCATTTCTTTAACCCTAACCACTCATCTAACTTTGGTTAAATCTCTACACTAAACCATGGTTGAGATTATGATAAGTATCATATTGTTTTTATTTTTTAAAGGAAGACTTATCATATCTTCTTCTTCTTCTTATTCATCTTCTTCAACATGAAGAAAGCTAGTGGCCATTAATGGCAACTAGTGAAATTGAGTGAGAAATCCAAATATAAAGTCTACCCACTTCCTATTTCTTCATCCTCTACCTCTTGCCAAGTTGTATAGGGTGTTCACTTCACAAGTTTGCAAAGCTTGGTGAAGTTGGAGCTTGTTCTTGTGATGCTTCGACGTAGATCATCTTCGGCATCGAACCGACGATCAAGCCCGCCCATTCTTCGATGATGCCAATGCTAGAGTCGTGAGTTCGATTTGGACAGTGGAGGGAGATCATCGTGGAGCTCACGAAGTGGTGGACCGGATCTACAAAGGTTGTAGCCCCTTCCCTATTTCTATATTTCCGTTTACTTGCTTGCTTTGCCTAAATATCTAGTTAACGATCCGTTCTAGGTTTTCTCGGCACCTTAATTTTTAGAAATTTGCATGTTTGATCACTTGTAAGACCTCACTAGGGTGCCTAGGAACCCTAGAGTGGTATCAGAGCCTAGCTAGAGTCTTAGGCGAAGTCCCGACGGAATTTGAAGTCCGATCGATCCAATACCCTAACTCCAAACTTGTTCTCTGTACTTTTTTCAAAACTGTGCATTTTTCCACATTAAAAATATGCAGAAAATCCAGCAGGCAGTTTTAAGAGTTACTGTGAAATTCGATGAACCAATTCGATCAAACCGCCGTGGTTCCGCGGCACGAGCATGGCTCGTGCGGCGGTTCCGCGGCGGAATTGTATCTTTGTCCAATTTTCTTTGCACAGTATCTCTTATTTTGTTATTCTGGTTTTCCAGGGAATTTTTAATCTGAACTCAAGTGTTAAGTTTTCTGGGTTGTATTGGGGACTCGGTGTTTCGATCGGACTGTCTAATTTTGTCGGTGTGCTTTTCCGGATAATCTTAGAATATGTTAAAAAGTTCGACCGGATATAAATACCCACTTTTTCCCCTGCCGGGGAAATTTCCAATTGTTGGATTTTTCCGTAGTTTAACGACGTTCTAAGTAGTGCAAGTAACGCGATGGACCCTCTAGAAGACAACAAACCTTAACTCGATTATGTGACCGTCTTGAACTGCCCTTTGAACCTTCGGGTTTGGGGCAGTACGGCGTGCCACATGTGAGGCGTTGGCTTGACCCTTCTACGGCTGGACTGTTGGTACTGAGGCACGAACTGAATGTTGTTAGACTTATTTCATGTGTTGAGCTGTATCGGGAAAACTTGGGTGTTCGATTGTTCGATCGAAAAGTTTAGCATTTTCTATTTATCCGGAATGTGATACAATAATTGGAATTCACAAATTGTTATGAGATAACGGAATGTATATTATAAACGTAGCAGTTTAGTCTCACTTGATCGGTTGCCACGGAATTTTGATGTGATCAAAAGTCCATCGCAATCACGTAGCGTACGCGGATACTCGCCGGGTAAACTTGATAAACAGCCTCACCCCATAGCCCCGACCAAGTGACTGTAGGAGAACCCCGTCGCCGAAAGCATCCGCCCGGGTGCTCGCGGCAGCGGTGTTCCGCCTTGGTCCACTTCGTCGACGGCATCGGGGGTGCGGCCGTCTACTAAAGTTTGCGACGAGCATTCGATCAGAATGTCGGGAATCCTGTTGAATTGCCCGACTTGATATTGAAAAGAGTTTTCGATAATGAGACTAAAATGCGGGGTTTATAATTGTTAGGCATGCGATGTCTAAGTACTTCATTTGGTCAGGCATGCGATGTCTGAGAAGGTTGCGGATTCCAACTGTTGTAGTTTTACACTTTATTTTCTGTGACCGTAAGTGTAATATGTGATATCGCCGGTTTCGTTGCTATATGTCAACGACAATTGGGATGCGCATATTTACTTACGTTGATGACATGTGATGTTATGTGTTGCTGGATATGTTATATTGGATCGTCGTGTTTGAATAGCCGGGGTTTTTTTTATGTGAGATGAGTTTTTTTCATTTTCATTCATGTAAAAACTTGTATGTAATATTCTTTTATTGGGGCACTTCCAGGTTGCGGAAGTCGTCACCCGTTGTATATTATTTACTTTTCTGCACTAGGATAGACCCAAGGAGGGGAGCACAAGTAACCGGGTTCTGGGGTCCAGTGGGAGACCAACTCGAGGAGTCGAGTCCGGGTCTCCTAACCCTAGAATTGGTAGGGTTGCTTGCCGCTCTCGTAGGGGTCTAGGGGTGTGGGATTGGCTATTCATCACGACCGTGGAATCCATGTTTTATACTGGCTCATATTGAAAACACGGACGTCCTAGTATATCCAATATTTCATATGTTTCTTCTGCTGTGTTTTATCTGTGAGCATGCAATGTTCTGTGCTCTGTTCAGATAGATGTTGTATATAGTATATATGATATATTATATAGACGTTGCTTATGTTTTACACCCGCGCTAGCCCTGCCTCGCTCTGCCGTTAGTTACCTAACCTAACGGTGCAGACGGGACATCGAGGCGAATGTGGATGGCATAAGCGTACGTTATATTTATCTGTGATGATTAGGTGGACTTAATTGATGGGATATTCATTAATGAGATTAATGAAAGAAAATAAACCTAATTGATGTTGTGGAATCGAATTTCAAAATAAAACAGGTAGCTACAGTTCTTGCTTTGCATCGCGGTGTTCATTATAGAACATCCTGCACCTTATTCGATGAGGAAAGGACCGAGATCCCTTCACCGGGAGTGACTCCTTTAGCAATAACTGGCAGATGCTACAACCCTCGGTTTGTCTTTTGATCGCTTCTATAGTTTCTGCTTTACACAGTGATATATATGATATATCCCGCACCTCATTCGACGAGGAAAGGGCCGACGATCCCTTCACCGGGAGTGACCCCTTTAGCAAAACTAGAAAAGCCTCAAAAACATTCCATTTAAAAACCATTTGATTCCGCAACGAGATCAAGTTCAAAGCGTTAAAGGTTTTCACAAAAACCAGACGCAACCCTCCGTCATTTTAGGAAGTAGAGTACTTAGTATTCGTGCTGTGTTTGTTGACCATAGTCAAGGAACAGTGTACGGTAGCTAAGTGATGTCTTCTTACACCGCATATGATGCGATTAGTTAGGACAGTCGCGTGACTTTGTTGACCTTAGTTAAGGGTCATGTGGGTTGGTCTAATTAATCACGAAATGACGGGTAGAACTTGACTAGTACTTATGATTTTTTGACCATAGTTAAGGTCATAGGTGCTAGGGGTAAAAACCTTTATCGGGAGTTTCAAGTGTTGAAATTTGCAATGAGATTGCATACCTTCTATATGATAGTTGGATCCCGATACCCACTGCGAGTAATTGTTACTCCTGGGAGAGTTTTGCACTTTACAATTAGCCGATCAAGTAGGTGTCTAGAAAGGTGTCAACGAGGTTACGCCTCTGGGAAAACGAGGTTTATTGTAATTAGGTCCGTGCGAAAGCACGGGGAACCTCCCTCAAAGTACCGACACTGGCCTGGCTGAAAGATTGGCGAACTTGTAGAGTGTAATTAATCCCGGCTAGTCTTTCCTTTTAAGGTTTGAAGGAAGATTTGATAAAAACAGTGGGAGCCATCCTGATTAGATAAAATATATAACCAATCTGATCTTGCAAGAGCGCACGCAGAGTGTTTTCTTCTCTCTCTCTCCTGGTAGCGACCATATCACGCCTTAATCAAGATAATAATACGGATGTATTGACCGAACCCGCTTGTTATACTGAGCTGGGGAACGTTGGTCCCGCTCCAACTTATAATTGTTATAAGACAGAGCAGGAAATTGGGGAATACCAGGATTCCCATGCCGCCCAAACGAAGAAAGTGCATGAGATGCATCTCCTTCGGGTGTGTTCATTACAAGAACTGTTTCTCAGTATCCTCTGCATCCTGGGTATATGATACCGGATCAGGATCCCAGATATGTAATATGTTACATAGGGCTACAAAAAAGATAGAAAAACTGAGAACGGGTGATAAGTTTCATGAGGCAGAAAACGGGGGTAAGTGTTGCAGCCAAGTCTGTTGGTCACTGTCACCCTGTATTACCAATACATTGATTCTGAACAAATGCTATTAGATACCGAACCTGATATACAAAATCATATCAGTCTCTTTATTAGTAAAGAAATGATATAATTTTGTATTGATGGATAATGTTTTGAACATTTCCTATATCAAAAGTTGATCGGTTCAGGCACGCTATCTAAAAGCATTAACGTTCTAAATCAAACTACAGTTCCTAGTATACTGAACACACACAAGAAGAAGAGTTCAGAAATGAACGAATTCTTCTTGAGGCATTGTAGACTAGGTCATATCAGTGCGACCCGACTGGCTGAAGTTACATTTAGATGTATATTTAAATCAGTTTGAATTTACATCTTGTGAAACATGCCAGTCATGTCACAAAGATAATATGACCATAGCTCTGTTTATTGGAAACAGAGAAAGAGTTGATGAACTCTTGGGACTGATGCATGATGATGTATGTAAGGTCTCCTGTCTACACATGCCAGACTGGTTCTTTATACTTCATTATATTCTCTGATAATCTCTCAAGATTCAGTCATATGTTCCTGTTGAAACATAAGTCCGAACCTTTTGAGGTATTCAAAGAATATAAGTTAGAAGTAGAGAACCAAAATACGGGTATAAGTATTATGTCCTATGATGAGATCAGGGAGGAGAATACTTGTGCATAGAATTCCTGGACTATTCTAAAGGAGAATGAGATTTTCTCTCAGTGTTACTCCTCTGAATACACCACAGTACAACGGTGTATCAGGGCGGAGCAATTGCACAATATTAGATATGGTGTGCTCTATGATGAGTATTACTGAGTTACCTATTTCCTTTTGGGGTTATGCACTTGAGAAGCTGCATACCTATTGAATTAGGTTTGAATCAAATCAGTGCCTACCACTCCATATGAGATATGGTATGGGAAGAACCCATCTCTTAAGCGAGTTAAGATTTGGGGTTGTCCGGCCTATGTTTAAAGCAAAATCCGGACAAGATCGAGGCAGGATCAGTTCTGTAGAACTGGAAAGGTTCCAGCTATACAAAATTGCAGTTGATGATTTGACTGAACTGAAAGATTCTATAGTTCCCGACGAACCTCAGCCTCTCCGCCGATCTAGTAGGGTTCCTCATCCGCCTGAGAGATACCTCGGTTTCTCGATGACAGTGGGAGCAAGGATTGCATCATGAGATGATGACCCAACTAGTTTCGAGCAGGCCATCGAGAGTAGGGACTCTGTAAGAATGGCTGGATGCTTAGTGATCTGAGATGGAATCCATATACACCAACAAAGTATGGACTTTAGCTGCTATATCTGAAGGGTTAAATCCCCATCAGGAGCAAGTATATCTGGAGAAGATTACTTGGTGTAGATGGAAAAGTTGAGACTTTCAAAGCTAGGCTTATTAAAGGTTTTAGTCATCAACCAGGCATGGATAATGATGAAACCTTTTCCAAGTGACTATGCATAAGTCCATCCGAATCCTACTTAACATTGCTACATACCATGACTACGATATCTGGTGGTTGGGTGCCCTGACTGCTTTTCTAAATATTGATTTAGAAGAGAACGTCTATAAGAACACAGCCAGAGGTCTTCGTAAACAGTGGGAGCAGCGGAAACGTGTGCAAGTTGCTTTACATAATGAAGCAGGCATCGCGGAGTTGGAACGTCTGTTTTGATGTGATAGTCAAAGTGTTTGACTTCATCAAAATGGTAGACGAACCTTGTATATACAAAAGGGTAGTAGAGAGTAAGGTGGTCATCTTCGTATTGTACGTAGACAACATACTCTTGTTAGGGAAGGAGTTTCCTATGCTACGCTCGATCAATCTCCGCTTATCACAATGATTTTCCATATAGGATCAAAGTGATACATACTAAATCCTAAGCTTTGGATCTATGAGATAGATTTAATTGGATGTTAGGATACTCACTAGTTGTAGTGAGATGTTATCAATCGATCCTGGGGAGAATCACTGGAAGGGTTCCAGAGTGATAAGGACGACTGAATGTCAGTCGCAGGCATTGTCTTTACCCTCGGTAAAGGGACGGTATGTTGGAAGAGTTTCAAGCTAGATACCGTGGCAAACTAGACGATAAAGGCTGGTAACATCGCTATTGAAGATACTACCAAAGAGGAAGTTTGGGTGTATATTGGTTCATAAGATGAACTAGGTTCCTGCCATTGTGTGACAATGGAAGTGTGGCTTTAGCCCTGGAACCCTGGTCCCATCAGTGACCCAGACTAATTCTGAGGAAGCATCACCTGATCATGGAGATAGTTGATCTCCGGGGTGATCGAGGTTAAGGAGAGTAGACTCAGAGGACAACACGGCGGATCCACTGACGAAGGCCTTTTTCCCAAAGAGAGACTTTTAGGGGATGGTTGAGTATGTGATACTGCAACCACTGCTACAGATGGCCCTAGTGCAAGTGGGAGATTGTTAGTTATATGTATGCCCTAGAGGCCATTACTGTACATTGGATGCATATTGTAATGGATGCTGGGACATATATAGGAAGGACTTTCTTGCTCGACATGATAGTACGCTATCTGGTTGCTCTTTATCTTAACGTGTATACTTTTCGTCTCTCTGTTACATGTTGATAAAGCCCTTAGGATGTGTACTCGACTTCCAGGACTATGATTCAGATCATACTAGCGGGGCCTGGATAGTCCATGAGTACATCCTTGAAATGTTCCTAGTCGAGGGAATATCGAGACGGGGCATCGATATTCCAGAGTAGACTAGCGTATATCTTCTCGACCCATGCGATGGGCGATGGATGATCCCATATCCATTGGTGTTTGACATCGGAGATGGTATGAGGGTGCTCAGTAGAGACTGGGTACACTGAACGGACTCGCCGATAACTCCCAGATGGTATTATACCTCACGTCAGATGGCAGTTCTCTGGTGACACTGGTACAGCTTAGTCTGTTGACCCGAGATCGTCATAGAGTCTTGTGTGTCTCCCACTGTGCTTTGATTTCCACCCTACCACGGCTCTACTGAGTCGTGCAAACAGGTGGTTTTTGGGTACAGTCCCGATTCACATGGAGGCAATGAGCGATAGGAGGGGATTCGTCTCTCCCGGTATTGGGGGTTGATGTTGCGCAATGCACGACTGGCCATAACAGGAAATCCCTGGCCAGGGTTGCTGTGATATACTGGTAAGAGTTATCAGTAGTTTCACGAATGTTATGGACCTCAAGTCGGCATGACTTATCGAGCTATTGGGGTCTGACGTTTACCACCCCTAGGCGAGATATGCGACATATCAGACGATCAGACCGGACTGTACGGTAAGTGTTACTGGTTGGATTCACAGGAGTGTGAGCGGGCTTGCTCATCGATCTTCTGATCGCTCAATACCCGGGTGGCCGTTACGTTTAGCAGACCGCCTGCGGCTTGTGGGTGTTTGATATGATCATCACCTGCTGCCGGCGTATTGACGAGTCTTTAGAGTCCTACACAGAGGTTTCCTAGCTCAAGCGAAACGAAATAGGAGCGCATATGAGATATGTGCGGGACCGAGAATAATGCGTGTATGTGATACCGTATTCTATTCTCGCGATGAATGTATCGATTGGTTATATGCGATATAACCTAGTTGTCGAATCAAGGATTGATTCGATAAGCCGATACGTTGGATACTAGCCGGTTATATGCGACATGACCGGATCATGGAATCAAGTGTTGATTTAATGATTTAGTGTATAATTATATATTTGATATATTACTTTGCATTAACTGGTATTGGTTCACTTTAAATGGATTTACTCACTTGTATTGCACATTGTATATGTGATATATTTTTTTGTGCACATGATTGTATCATGTTTGATGATACATTCTAGCTTGGTTTTGTGTTAAGTATTAAACCATGGTTAGTTAGTGGTTAGGGTATCATTTTATTTACTTATTCATTTATTTATTCTTTTTGTTTATTTTGGAAAAAGATAAATGATAAAGAGAAAGATAAATGGTGGACTTGGTTTGTTTTTTTGTTGAAGCTTCTTGAAGTCTTGAACAAGTCCACCATTCTTGTCTTTTCTTTAACCCTAACCACTCATCTAACTTTGGTTAAATCTCTACACTAAATCATGGTTGAGATTATGATAAGTATCATATTGTTTTTATTTTTTAAAGGAAGACTTATCATATCTTCTTCTTCTTCTTCATCTTCTTCAACATGAAGAAAGCTAGTGGCCATTAATGGCAACTAGTGAAATTGAGTGAGAAATCCAAATATAAAGTCTACCCACTTCCTATTTCTTCATCCTCTACCTCTTGCCAAGTTGTATAGGGTGTTCACTTCACAAGTTTGCAAAGCTTGGTGAAGTTGGAGCTTGTTCTTGTGATGCTTCGACGTAGATCATCTTCGGCATCGAACCGACGATCAAGCCCACCCATTCTTCGATGATGCCAATGCTAGAGTCGTGAGTTCGATTTGGACAGCGGAGGGAGATCATCGTGGAGCTCACGAAGTGGTGGACCGGATATACAAAGGTTGTAGCCCCTTCCCTATTTCTATATTTCCGTTTACTTGCTTGCTTTGCCTAAATATCTAGTTAACGATCCGTTCTAGGTTTTCTCGGCACCTTAATTTTTAGAAATTTGCATGTTTGATCACTTGTAAGACCTCACTAGGGTGCCTAGGAACCCTACAAGTTGGGATCGTCACATGCTGTTGATTGAGTTCTCCTACAACAACAGCTTTCAGAAGACTATTCAGATGGTACCTTTTGAGGCTTTATATGATAGGAAGTGTCGATCGCCAGTCTGTTGGACCGAACTCAGCGAGAGTATAGTTTTGGGACCCCAGCTAGTTCAGGTGACTACGTAGAAGATCCAGCTGATTCAGGACAGGATGAGAGCAGCCCAGTGCAGACAGAAGTCTTATGCCGACCGTCGTCGTCGCAGACTTGAGTTCATAGTGGGGGATCATGTATTACTGAGGATTTCTCCGATGAAGGGCGTTATGCGATTTGGGAAGAGGGGGAAGCTCAGTCCCAGATTTGTAGGTCCTTTCGAGATCCTTGAGCGAGGGGGTTCTGTTGCTTATCTTTTAGCGCTCCCGCCTAGTTTTCTGGATGTTCACCCCATTTTCCATGTGTCGATGCTTCGTAGATACCTACACGATCTTTCTCACATGATTCAGCATGAGACCATTTAGCTTGATCGCGATCTTTCGTTCACCGAGCAGCCGGTAGTTATTTTGGATCGGCAGGTGAAGAAACTTCGGTCAAAGGTCTTTCTATCTGTAAAGGTTCTTTAGCATAGCTCTACTAGTGAGGAGATCACTTAGGAGGCCGAGAGCGAGATGCAGAAGAAATTCTCTCATCTTTTCGAAGGTACGCTTAGTATGAAATTTTAATTCGGGAACCGAATTTCTATAAGGGGGAGATTGTAACGTTTTAGAAATCGTTATGCGAATTTTTCCGTTTAGGGTAAAATTGTCGGTATTTTTCGTTTTAACCCGACTGTGATCAAACGTCCATATAGACTTCCCAGCACCTAGTTTAGCTAAAATAAAGCTAGTGCACGAGCTTTGGGGGTATATGGGAAGTTTTTGTTCAAATAGAATTTTTTCCCTATTTTAATATTATTTTAATGCGGTATTTACGTATTGGGTTTGGGTAATTACTCTTAAATTGTATCATTGCAAATAAATCAAGTTCGAGTAAAACAAACCTTCCAACTAATATCTAGATATTTGTTTTGTGCAAAGGATTTAAAGTTTAAAGAAGAAAAAAAAGAATGGGAGAGGTGGCATGTGCATGTATGTGCATTAATGTGCATTTATTGCAAAGAATTGGCTAGAAAACTCCACACAATTTCCTCACCTTCCTTACTTGGCCGAGCTCCTTCATCCTTCTTCTGCCCTTTGTGTTTCATTTACCATTTACAACAATTCCAAGCTTAATAAATCCTCAAAATTCCATAAATAATCTCACAAAACACATCAAGTATTGCTTTTGCTTCTTTGATCACTTGGGGCTAGGAAAGCTTGGATCTTGGGAGCAAGTGTTGATAGGTATAATCCCTAAACTGTTAAATACGAGTTTTTATGGTGTATAGCTCATTGGTTATGATGTAGAACACTTAAAGTATCGATTTGTGCAATATCGGTTTTTTCAGTGTCTTTTTAGAATCTCTGGGATCTGCTGTGACCTGAAAATTTTACTAAGTAACCAAACAAATTAGTAGTGTTCTACTAGTGTACCTAAGATTCCACCGGAGACACGAGACCCACCCCCACCGGGTCTGGCCGGCAACTCTTTGGCGAATTCTGGCGACACCGGTTTTGGAGGGGAGATGGATGTTGGTTTTTTTGTGGGTAGCTATCCGCTGTGGTTTAGGGGTGTTTGGTATTGTTTAATTTTTTAGTATTTACAGTATGCAAAATCTGGGATCGTTTTCCTATAATCTAGTGTTTTGTGTACGCGTGTTACGTTATCCGACACGGATCGTGATCTTGTGCAGCTGTTGCACTTGGGTAGGTTTCGTAGTATCGTCACGCACGTTAACCACTAGACGGACACTTATGTGTTAGTTTAGTGTTGGTGCGTCGTTTTAAACGTAGTTTTACGTTTTATTGGACGATTTCTGAGATTTTTTGCACTGTCTATGTGTTTGTGAAATTATAACATCGCAAGCGGGGACTTCGGACGCTGTGAACAAAGGGAAGCAGCTGGTTGGATTTTCATACCGCGAGATCATCGGTGAGTAGATTTAACATCGACGGGGAAATCGCCCGTATAGCGTTATGCGTCGGGGCTGATATGATATTAATAGCTTCATGTTATTGCATATTAGTTGATTTCATATGAACATCATTGCATAGTATTATCTGTTGTACCTTGACTTGTACCTTTAGATACAACGCATTACTGACGGTTCATGTTGCACGAGCACTAAATTATATGCTACACCCACACCATCAGTAATTGCCATGACACACACAAACCACCTACATACGTGATATGGTAGTTGTTAGTGTATATGCCCTAGAGGCCATTACTGTATCATACTAGTTTGTATATTACTTAATGGAAGCTTGGGATATTCACCTTGTATATATAATCTTGCTCAAAATAGTAGTATGCTACTTGGTTTGTTTCTACTTCAATGTGTACATGTGTTTATTTTAGTATATCACCTATACACATTAGTGGAGCCCTTAGGATCTTTGCTTGATTACCAGCGATGTGATGGCAGTCACACTAGTGGGGCTGGGTAATCTATAAGCACATCCTTATGCAGGTCCCTAGTCGCAGGACTATCGAGACAAGGCATCGATACTTCGGAGTAGTCTAGCGCATGCGCTTCTCATCCCATTATGGGAGACGGTCTGTCCCACAGCCGTCGGTACGTCGTACTTGAGATAGTATGCGGGTGCTCGTTAGGTTACGGGTACACTGGACAGGACTCGTCGGGAACTGACTAGTTGGTATTATACCTATCGTCAGTTATCAGTTCCCAGGTGACATGAGTACAGCTTAGTCCGCTGACTTGACACTGTCACTTCGCCTCGAGTGTGTTCCCACTGTACTTTGATTACTACCCTACCACGGCTCAAAGGAGTCGTGCAAACAGGTGGTAGTTGGGTGCAGTCCCGAAGCACTTGGAGGCAGTGATGGTTAGACAGGATTCGTCTCTCCCGGTATTAGGGGTTCACATCGCGTTGTGTCTAGGAGAGCCATTACACGAGTAGTCCCTGGCCAGGGCAAACGAGATATACTGGTAGGCTTCCAGTGTTATCTCAGGGTGTTTTGGGCTTCACTCCGACACGACTTGTACCGCTATTGGGGGACTGACGTTTACCGCCCCCTAGGCCCGCCATGTGATGTATCAGACGAACAGACCGGACTGTACGGAGAATGTCACATTCAGGCTTAGTAGGAGTTCAGATGGGTTTCGCCTCGTCAGTCTTCTTGTCGGCATCTACCTGGGGACCGTTACGCACAGCTAGTGCCGCTTGCGGTCTGTGGTTAAACCCACTGCCAGCGTAGTGTCGAGTCTTTAGAGTCCCACACAGAAAGCTATTCGCCTTTAGGCAAAAGAGTAGAGGTCGCATGGTTTTGCGGCAGGTCGCATGGTTTTGCGACAGGGTTCGGTCACATCCGTGCACTTATGCACCTACAGTGTCCGGACAGTTATCACTAGCGGTCTTTGGTTTAAGCTAGATCCTAGTGTACGTTTTGGGATTGGATTTATCCAGTATGTATTCATGTTCCTCGGAACGCGGATGCGGGTGTGTATGCACAGTTGACGGAGAGACAGAGGCAGAGGATTCTCAATAGGGTTGTTGACCGTTGACTGTTGACTATTGACTTTTTGGTCAACCCTAATGAGAATATGATATATGATTAACAATAATATTAATTAAGTATTGTGGTGACATGGTTGTTGAGGGGTTGACTTTGTTGACTTGTTGACTTTGTTGACCGGTTGACTAGGTTGAACTAGTTGACCATCATGATGACTATGGCTATCATTTCATGGCAAAGACTTTTTACTTGCTTGTTTCTTTTGTGAGAAATGAGTGCATGAAATGATTTAGCCATTTTGACTTGAACCATTTTACACAATACTTGATTATTATTTTTGTGATGATGGTTTTGGATTATGAGTGCCAAGAGAAAAAAGTCTTCTCTCATTCTTTCATGCTCATTCTCTCTCTTGTTCTTGAGCTCTCATCTTCCTCCTCTTGCTCTCCCTCTCTTAACTCTATGGTTCACTTGTCTCATGAGTTGAGAACCAAGAACCATAGATAAAATCCCATACAATCTCTTCTCTACTCACTCTAGTTCACAAGGTTTAGCAAACCGAATGAACTGGTTTCTTCAAAGTTCGAAGAAGGAGCCAAAGGTTGAAGGTTTCAGGTGGATCTATCTTCGGCGCAAGGAGACGACGGGGAGAAGCCGATTCGGACGACCATCGAAGCTTGAAGACGAAGGAGTTCGAGAAAATAAGAAAGGTATAACCCCCTAACCGAGTAGTTAGCAACTCGTAGTTAGGTTGTTAGTTAGATGTTTAACAAAGATCCGGTTTTGAGTCCATGTTACCACCTCTAAGAAATTTGTTTTTCACCAAATTCCGCATGCCCGAAAGTACCGGGAGAGGTAGCATGGACTTACAGTGGTATCAGAGCCTAGTTAAACTCTATCTAACATGTTAGCAAAGTAGCTAGAAGATCGATCAAAGAAAAATTCGCAAAACGAACCCCGTTTTTAAAACTTTCTGTCGATTTTAAAAGTGCTGGAAATTTTTTTTGAGATACACCAAAAATCGACTCAGGGTTTTCTGAAGAAACTGCAAAAATTTGACCCCCTAACTCGATCAAAGCGCCGCGGTTCCTCGGCGGGAGCACCCGCCGCGGAACCGCTGCCGAGTTGACTCGGTCATGGGGTTTCTTCTTTGCAGTTTGCTCATAGGGGTATTTTGGGATTTTTGGAATATGTCTTTTTAGCCCAGATTTTCCAGAACGAAAATTTTGTGTTTGGGGCCTAAAAATCCGTATTTTTGATCGAACTTCTAAAAGACTTTAGCTGATGGGTTTTTCTGTAATGTGATATTTGTATTGAACGTCTGCTAATCGCTATATGTCGATTAGTGGGGGTTATACAAATCTGTGATCTGTAATGTTGCTGGAATGTGTATATGAATTCATTGGATTGTCGCGGGTGAATAGCCGGGGGTTGTGAGACGAGAGTTTTCTTTTCTTTCAATTCATGTAAATTTGTAAATTGATGTAATAATTATTTGTATGGCCGCACAACCGGGTCGGGGTTGTAGCCGTCATTGTATAATTTCTTTTTACTGTTTTTGCTCCTAGGATAGACCCATGGAGGGGGTGCACAAACTACCGGGTATGCCGAAGTGCCGAGTGGCCTACTCACGGGGATGAGGGAGGTTGCTTCGCTTCGGGTACTTGGCGGGTAGTTTGCCGCACCCGTAGGGGTCTTGGGTGGGGTTTTGGCTATTCACCGCGACAATGTAATCTGCTTTTCGTTACAGGCTCGTACGAATTGCAGCTTCCTAGTATATCCAATGTTTTCATCTGTGATCTGAAATGGCTATCATTGCAATATATCTATATATGATATTATTTAGGCGTTGCTTATGTTTTACAGCCGTGCTAGCCCAGCCCCCGCTCTGTCGTTAGTTAAGTAACCTAACGGGTAATGACGGGGCCCCGTGGCGAATGCGAATGGCATAAGCGTACGTCATATTTTGGTTGTTTTCTGCAATGGTAGGATTAAATGATGGGACGCATTAAAAGAACTAATGCAAGAATATCACGCATTAAAAGAACTAATGCAAGATAATAAACCAAGTAAAAGTCGTTGGAACACTTTCGAAAAACCACTCGATTCTTTTCAAAACCAACTTTTAAATGCGGAGCTTGAGCCACTCCTTTTAAAAGCTATCTCGTTCCATCGACTATATCAAGTTCACTACGTTCACGGTTTCGCCAAAACCATTCGTAGCCCTCCGTCGTTTCACATAAATAGTCAATAGTATTCAAGCTATGTATGTTGGCCAAAGTCAAGGCATAGTGATTGGTAGCTATTGGGAATTCATGTGTAGCATAGATAGATGCGTTGGTTTGGGACAGTCGTACTGCCATTTTGGCCAAAGTCAAGGGTAGGTAAGGATGGATCCAAATTAACCTGGATAATGACGGGTAGAACTTGACATGTGACTTATGATATTTTGGCCAAAGTCAAGGTCATAAGAGCATGGGGAAAAAATCCACATCGGGAGTTTCAAAAGAACTGAAACTTGCTAGTGTTGCATACCATTTAGAGTGTGATGATTCTGGTAGGATTCCTTCAGTTTCGTCACGCGGTGATATTTAGATCCCGATCCTACTGTGAGTATATGCTACTCCTCGGGAAATTTCTCACCAAACGATCAATGCTATAAACCTAGTAGGTGTCTAGAAAGGTGTTAGCGGGGCTGCGCCCCCAGGGAAAAGAGGTTATTTAATTAAGGAACTTCGCGAAAGCGTTGGAAAACGTCCCTCGAAGTACCGACACTGGCCTGGCCGAACGGTTAAGCAAGTATTGTACGGTGAGATTGATCCTGACTAATTCTTCCTTTTTGGTTTGAGGAGGGATTCGAGAAACAGTGGGAGCCATCCTGTTTAGGCAAACTAAATACCACTCTAAACTTGCAAGAGCATCATGCTGAGTGTTTCTTCTTCTCTCTCCTAATTGCAGCGACCAATCGACATGACTGGACTTAAGTTACTTCTAGATAAAAACATACTGACAGGACCAAACTACAAAGATTGGCTCAGGAATGTCAAAATGGCAATCACTTACGACAAGCTGGGGTATCTTCTTACCACCAAAGCCCCCCCGTCCCTGGTCCCACTTCCAGCGTCGCGGATAAGGAAATCCGTAAGACTTGGGAGATTGATAGCGCGAAGGCCAAGTGCCTCGTGCTTGCCTCTATGGACAATGAACATCAGAGGAGGCACGAGAATATGGACCTGAAATCCATATTTCTTCATACAAAAGAACTGTATGGAGAGCAGTCTCGTATCGCAAGATACGAAGTGTCGAAAAAGTTATTTTCGGCAAGGATGGCCGTCGGATCATCAAAAGCAGAACACGTGCTTAAGATGATCGGCTACATTGAGGAGCTCGCGGACCTAGGAACCACATTGGAGAGTGAGTTCTATACGGACTTAGTTCTCCAGTCCCTTCCTTCCACTTACGCCCAGTTTATACTGAACTTCAACTTACAAGAAAAAGAAGTTGAACTTTCAGAGCTCCTCAACATGCTGAGGAGCGCAGAGGGCACCCTACAGAAAGGTAGGGAAACATCCACTTTGTTCGTAGGAGGATCATCTTCTTCTAAGTCCAAGGCGAAAGCCAAGGGAAAGAAGAAGAAAGCCTCCGCCAAACCAAGGGGCGGTGTTAGTAAAGTGGATACGAAGGGAAAAGCAAAAGCAACAAAGAAAGCGGGGAAGCTTGTGGATAAGGAAGAATGCTTCTATTGTCATAAGAAAGGACACTGGAAGAATGATTGCAGGGCTTGGAAAGCCAGGACACAGGAATTGAAGCATGTTGCGGCTTCAGCTTCAGGTGTGTATGTTATTGGAAACTGTCTTTCAATAAACTCTACTTCCTGGGTATTGGATACCGGATCAGGATCTCATATCTGTAATTCTTTGCAGGCGTTGAGAAACCGTAGGGTTTTGAAAGCAGGTGACATGACCCTCAGAGTTGCAAACGGAGCTAGCATGGATGCTAAGGCCGTGGGGGACTATCACCTAGGAATGTCAGATGGACATGTTTTGGTTTTGCGTAATTGCTTTTTTGTACCCAACGCAACTTGTAATATCATTTCTGTATCTTTAGTTTCTAAAGAAGGTTATGAATTTGCGTTTGTAAGTAATGTTGTAAACATTCACCTTAATCAAGTTTTGATTGGGTCAGGTACATTGAGCAATGATATATACGTATTAAACCAACGACAGATTTTCAATGTCCAGAATACACACAAAAGAAAGTCTCCGGAAATAAATCAGACTTTCTTATGGCATTGTAGACCGGGTCACATCAATGAGAGAAGGTTGACTAAGTTACATACAGATGGATATTTGAATCCGTTCGAATATCAATCGTATGCCACTTGTCAATCCTGTCGCAAAGGAAAGATGACAAAGACTCCGTTTACTGGACACGGAGTAAGAGCGAGCGAGCTCTTGGGACTCGTACACAGCGACGTGTGCGGTCCAATGTCTTCACATGCGCGAAGCGGTTATTCTTACTTCAATACTTTTACGGATGACTTTTCAAGGTACGGTTATGTCTTCTTAATGAAACATAAGTCCGAAGCCTTTGGAAAGTTCCAGGAATATAAGAATGAAGTAGAAAAACAAACCGGCAAAAGTATCAAGATTCTAAGATCGGATCGAGGTGGAGAATACTTAAGTGCCGAGTTCCTGGATTATTTAAAAGAGAACGGAATTCTCTCTCATCTTACTCCTCCATACACTCCGCAACATAACGGTGTATCGGAGAGACGGAACCGAACCCTATTGGATATGGTACGGTCCATGATGAGTAACGCTGAGTTACCGTGATCATTCTGGGGGTATGCGCTAGAATCAGCCGCATACCTTTTGAACCGAGTTCCAACTAAGACTGTGCCTACTACACCATATGAAATGTGGTGTGGGAAGAGACCCTATCTTAAGCACATTAAGACATGGGGATGTCCAGCTTTTGTTAAAAAGCAGCATGCGGACAAGCTCGAGGCACGCTCAGTACAGTGTAAGTTCGTGGGATATCTAAAGAATTCCAAGGGATATTTCTTCTACTGCGAAGAGGAACAAAAATGTCTTGTTTCTCGTCATGCCCACTTTCTAGAACACCAGTTCTTAGAAAAGGAAATAAGTGGGAGCGCAGTAGAACTGGAAGAAATTCCAGAACCACAGACTATTACTGAAAGCTTAGTGGAACCAGAGGGTTCAAAAGAACAGGACATTCCTACGCCACTCCGCAGGAGTAGTAGGCAGTCTCATCCGCCCGAGAGATACTACGGTTTTCTCATAGACGGGGATAGAGAGGATTGCATCATAGATTATGATGAGCCTACTAGCTTCCAGCAGGCCGTTCAGAGCATTGACTCGGTAAAATGGCTGGATGCAATGCGGACCGAAATGGAGTCCATGTACACCAACAAGGTATGGACGTTGGACATTGCTCCAGACGGAGTAAAACCCGTAGGATGCAAGTGGATCTTCAAAAAGAAGATTGGTGTAGATGGACAGGTTGAGACCTATAAAGCTAGACTTGTAGCAAAGGGTTTTCGTCAAAGACCTGGTTTGGACTATGACGAAACCTTTTCTCCAGTGGCTATGCTGAAATCCATTCGGATCCTTCTTACCATTGCTGCCTTCCACGATTATGAGATTTGGCAGATGGACGTAAAGACAAGTTTTCTAAATGGAAATTTAGAGGAGTGTGTCTATATGGACCAGCCAGAGGGTTTCATTCAGAGTGGGAGCAACGGAAAGGTGTGCAAGTTGCTTAAGTCCATTTACGGACTAAAGCAGGCATCGCGGAGTTGGAACATCTGTTTTGATGAGACGGTCAAGGAATTTGGCTTTATCAAAAATCCAGATGAACCATGCATCTATAGTAGATTTGTAGCGAGAACTGTAGTATTCCTCGTTTTATACGTGGATGACATTCTCTTAATAGGAAATGACATTCCTATGCTACAATCTGTCAAGGGGTTCTTGTCACACAAGTTCTTCATGAAAGACCTGTGTGATGCCTCATACATCCTGGGGATCCGGATCCATCGTGATAGATCCAAGAGGATATTAGGACTTTCACAGTCCAGGTACATCGACACCATACTGAAAAGATTCAGTATGGAAGATTCCAAGCGCGGTAACCTACCGGCTTGTCACGGGATCACCCTCTCTAAAGAGATGTCTCCCAAGACTGATTTGGAGAGGGATCGCATGTCTATTATACCCTACGCTTCTGCGGTAGGCTCTATAATATATGCGATGTTGTGTACCAGACCGGATGTAGCTTATGCACTGAGTGTGGTAAGCCGGTATCAGTCAAACCCTGGGGAGAAACACTGGATAGCAGTAAAGAACATTCTCAAGTACCTGAGAAGGACTAAAGAGATGTTCTTGGTATATGGCGGAAAAGATCTCCAGATCGAGGCCTTTGCTGACTCCAGCTTCCAGAGTGACAAGGATGATTCCAAGTCCATGTCGGGTTTTGTCTTTACCCTCAATGGAGGGGCGGTGTGTTGGAAGAGTTCCAAACAGGAAACCGTTGCAGACTCGACGATGGAAGCGGAATACATCGCTGCATCTGATGCCGCAAAAGAAGCTGTCTGGATGAGGAAGTTCTTGAAAGAGCTTCAGGTGGTTCCGTCCATTGTTGATCCAATACCTCTGTATTGCGACAACAACGGGGCTATAGCTTTAGCGAAGGAACCCAGGTCCAATCAGAGATCCAGACACATCTTGAGGCGGTATCACCTGATCAGGGAGATCGTGGATCGCCAGGAGATCGAGGTTCGGAGAGTCGCTTCAGAAGATAACACTGCAGATCCATTCACCAAGGCCTTGCCCCAGACTCAGTTCGAGCGGCTGATCGAGATGATAGGTCTTCGATACGCCAGTACATGGCCTTAGTGCAAGTGGGAGATTGTTAGTGTATATGCCCTAGAGGCCATTACTGTATCTTACTAGTTTGTATATTACTTAATGGAAGCTTGGGATATTCACCTTGTATATACAATCTTGCTCAAAATAGTAGTATGCTACTTGGTTTGTTTCTACTTCAATGTGTACATGTGTTTATTTTAGTATATCACCTATACACATTAGTGGAGCCCTTAGGATCTTTGCTTGATTACCAGCGATGTGATGGCAGTCACACTAGTGGGGCTGGGTAATCTATAAGCACATCCTTACGAAGGTCCCTAGTCGCAGGACTATCGAGACAGGGCATCGATACTCCGGAGTAGACTAGCGCATGCGCTTCTCATCCCAGTGTGGGAGACGGTCTGTCCCACAGCCGTCGGTACGTCGTACTTGAGATAGTATGCGGGTGCTCGTTAGGTTTCGGGTACACTGGACAGGACTCGTCGGGAACTGACTAGTTGGTATTATGCCTATCGTCAGTTATTAGTTCCCAGGTGACATGAGTACAGCTTAGTCCGCTGACTTGACACTGTCACTTCGCCTCGAGTGTGTTCCCACTGTACTTTGATTACTACCCAACCACGGCTCAAAGGAGTCGTGCAAACAGGTGGTAGTTGGGTGCAGTCCCGAAGCACTTGGAGGCAGTAATGGTTAGACAGGATTCGTCTCTCCCGGTATCGGGGGTTGACATCGTGCTGTGTCTATTAGAGCCATTACACAAGTAGTCCCTGGCCAGGGTAAACGAGATATACTGGTAGGCTTCCAGTGTTATCTCAGGGTGTTTTGGGCTTCACTCCGACACGACTTGTACCGCTATTGGGGGACTGACGTTTACCGCCCTCTAGGCCCGCCATGCGATGTATCAGACGAAAAGACCGGACTGTACGGAGAATGTCACATTCAGGCTCAGTAGGAGTTCAGATGGGTTTCTCCTCGTCAGCCTTCTTGTCGGCATCTACCTGGGGACCGTTACGCACAGCTAGTGCCGCTTGCGGTCTGTGGTTAAACCCACTGCCAGCGTAGTGTCGAGTCTTTAGAGTCCCACACAGAAAGCTATTCACCTTTACCCAAAAGAGTAGAGGTCGCATGGTTTTGCGGCAGGTCGCATGGTTTTGCGACAGGGTTCGGTCACATCCGTGCACTTATGCACCTACAGTGTCCGGACAGTTATCACTAGCGGGCTTTGGTTTAAGCTAGATCCTAGTGTACGTTTTGGGATTGGATTTATCCAGTATGTATTCGTGTTCCTCGGAACGCGGATGCGGGTGTGTATGCACAGTTGACGGAGAGACAGAGGCAGAGGATTCTCATTAGGGTTGTTGACCGTTGACTGTTGACTATTGACTTTTTGGTCAACCCTAATGAGAATATGATATATGATTAACAATAATATTAATTAAGTATTGTGGTGACATGGTTGTTGAGGGGTTGACTTTGTTGACTTGTTGACTTTGTTGACCGGTTGACTAGGTTAGACTAGTTGACCATCATGATGACTATGGCTATCATTTCATGGCAAAGACTTTTTACTTGCTTGTTTCTTTTGTGAGAAATGAGTGCATGAAATGATTTAGCCATTTTGACTTGAACCATTTTACACAATACTTGATTATTATTTTTGTGATGATGGTTTTGGATTATGAGAGCCAAGAGAAAAAAGTCTTCTCTCATTCTTTCATGCTCATTCTCTCTCTTGTTCTTGAGCTCTCATCTTCCTCCTCTTGCTCTCCCTCTCTTGACTCTATGGTTCACTTGTCTCATGAGTTGAGAACCAAGAACCATAGATAAAATCCCATACAAACTCTTCTCTACTCACTCTAGTTCACAAGGTTTAGCAAACCGAGTGAACTAGTTTCTTCAAAGTTCGAAGAAGGAGCCAAAGGTTGAAGCTTTCAGGTGGATCTATCTTCGGCGCAAGGAGACGACGGGTAGAAGCCGATTCGGACGACCATCGAAGCTTGAAGACGAAGGAGTTCGAGAAAATAAGAAAGGTATAACCCCCTAACCGAGTAGTTAGCAACTCGTAGTTAGGTTGTTGGTTAGATGTTTAACAAAGATCCGGTTTTGAGTCCATGTTACCACCTCTAAGAAATTTGTTTTTCACCAAATTCCGCATGCCCGAAAGTACCGGGAGAGGTAGCATGGACTTACAGTAGTGGATAGGGATAGTTGAGGTTGTAACTCTTATTCCATTGTGCATATGAAATACTATGGACACATACAAACATGATATTGCATATGGCCGGGGATGGTTGAGGTAGTGACCCTTATTCCATTTCACGTATATTTTGCTATAGCTACTTGTACATCATGCATACAATGATATGTATACCCACATACTCGATTACAGCTACATGTACATCATGCACACATACTGACATGTACACCCACATATTTTGCTATAGTTGTATATACCCTAAGTGGTATTGTTTTGACATGTGATATTGAGATGTTGTCTATTGTGCTTATGAAATACATCATAGATATTTGCTTACATGAAGATACTTAAACCTTGCTACAATTACATGTACACTTCTTATAATGCCGCACTTGTTTTTGGAGGATTCGGAAACCGCAAGATATATTTTAAAGATGGATTCATTTAAAAGAGCGGCTTTCCCTTGATATACTCATATTGTTGTTTTATGTTGCATATATCAGTTTTCATTGATTTACGCATTGAGATATGGATTTCATATGATTTATGGATTTGAGAACCGTGGTGGTATTTCAAAGAAACTTTGTATTGTTTGAAAACCCGATTTCTCTTGATATGATATTTCAGTGCGTCCACCATGTGATTTCTCAGTTCTGAGATTTGGCTTGTGATACCCGATTCGAGGAGCGGGAGACAACGTCTGCGGGTACTTGGTGGACCCGGTATGGTACCCCGGGGCGAGTGGTGATTTCGTGGTATAGACGATAAGCCAGCAGAGGGACCACTACCTACCGGTGATTTTATTTGGACTCGGCGGTTATCGTGGGGATACCAACCGGAGTGATGTACGACATATCGTCAGGGCTAGTCATGGTGACAGCGCCTGAGTTATGAGGATTTATGTGTCAATGCTAGACACGGGTTTCATGATGTTTTGAGTGTCGGTGTTTGACACTCAGGATTTCCATGATTTCTACGTATCGTCAGTGGACATACGGGGTTGATATCCTCATACTTATATATGTATATATACACACAGGTATATGTTTTCATGATCTTTCGGGTGTCGATGTTAGACACTCAGGTTCCATGATACTTATAGGATATGAGGGCCGATCTGAGGGTGCGGTGCCTGAGGATTTAGGATTTGATGTGTCAGTGAGGGACACTGGTGTTTTTCCATGCTGATGATTTTGCCTGAGATTTTATTATATCATCCTATACACTCAGGATTATTTTTGATATGCATTGCTTCATGTAGTTGTAGTACCCTGATGATGTACCTTTACATGATTGTTGCATATTCATATTGTCATACTTATGCTATCGGATTACATGTAATAGATTAATCGCTGTTCGAACATACTTGCGATTACAATATGAAGTTATTTACTATTCACAAGTTGGAAACTCACCCCCATTGTGCCACAGTGTTTTGCATGACTTACCCTCTGAGTAGTCGCGGCAGGGCGTCTTATCATCTCTACTTTTGCGGATACCGCTAAGTTTGGCTGTGAGGCCTTTGCTTTTAGGTGGGTTTACGGTTATCTGTTTATACATTGTATATCTTTTTGCTGGATCTAGTATTCTCTATCTACCACTTCTTGTATTTGACTTAGAGACGTGTTGTGAGGATTCGGTGTTGTATTATTATTTTGGTGACTTTGGGTGCCGTACTCGTGGTAGCCGGTTTTGTGAAAATTTTACTTCTTTATGCAGTTTTCTTTTATATTTCTTCGCTTCGGCGTCGTATATATGTTTGTGGTGGTTGTCTCCGCCGTTGGGCGTGATTTGCTCCCGTTTGGGATGCTTTATATATTATCTATGTTGTACCCGTTTTCGGGGCTAGTTTTTACAAAGGAGGTACCGCCGAAATTTTTAAGAACGAAAACTAAACTTAAAGATTTTTACTTGAGAATTTCCGAATGTTTTAAACTATGTTTTTCTCCATTTATCCCTTTTGGGGTGGTTTAGATTTCTGGGTTTCGGCTTACTTAAGTTGCGTACGCTTATAGACGTTTACGTAGTTTAAGTGCCGGTTACGGGCCAAATTTCTGGGTCGTGACATAAAGGTACATCGACACCATACTGAAAAGATTCAGTATGGAAGATTCTAAGCGCGGTAATCTACCGGCTTGTCACGGAATCACCCTCTCTAAAAAGATGTCTCCAAAGACTGATTTGTAAAGGGATCGCATGTCAACTATACCCTACGCATCTGCGGTAGGTTCTATAATGTATGCGATGTTGTGTACCAGACCAGATGTAGCATACCATTGAGCGTTGTAAGCCGGTATCCGTCAAACCCAGGGGAGAAGCACTGGATAGCAGTAAAGAACATTCTCAAGTACCTGAGAAGGACTAAGAAGATGTTCTTGGTGTACGGCGAAAAGGACCTCCAGATCGAGGCCTTTACTGACTCTAGCTTCCAGAGTGACAAGGATGACTCCAAGTTCATGTCGGGTTATGTCTTTACCCTCAATGGAGGGGCGGTCTGTTGGAAGAGCTCCAAGCAGGACACCGTTGCTGACTCGACGATGGAAGTGGAGTACATAACTGCTTGCGATGCTGCAAAAGAAGTTGTCTGGATGAAGAAGTTCCTCACAGAACTTCAGGTGGTTCCGACCATTGTTGATCCAATATTGTTGTATTGCGACAACAACGGCGCTATAGCTTTAACGAAGGAACCCAGGTCCTATCAGAAGTCCAGACACATTTTGCGGCGGTACCACTTGATCATGGAGATCGTAGATCGCCGAAAGATCGAGGTAAAGAGAGTATATATTGAGAATAACACTGCAGATCCACTCACGAAGGCCATCACTCAGACACAGTTCGAGTGGCTAATCAAGATGATAGGTCTACGATACGCCAGTACATGGCCCTAGTGCATGTGAGAGATTGTTCGTGTATATGCCCTAGAGGCCATTATTGTATCATACTGGTTTGTATATTACTTAATGGAAGCTTGGGATATGCACAGTTGTATTGACAGCCTTGCTCAAAATGGTAGTATGCTACTTGGTTTGTTTCTACTTCAATATGTGCATGTGTTTCTTTTAATATATCGCTTATACATATTAGTAGAGCCCTTAGGATCTTTGCTTGATTACCAACGTTGTGATGACAGTCACACTAGTGGGGCTGGGTAATCTACAAGCACATCCTTATACAGGTCCCTAGTCATAGGATTATCGAGACGGGGCATCGATACTCCGGAGTAGACTAGTATATACGCTTCTCATCCCAGTAGGGGAGATGGTCTGTCCCACAGCCATTAATACGTCGTACTGGAGATAGTATGTAGGTGCTCGTTAGGTTACGAGTACACTGGACATGACTCGTCGAGAACTGTTGGTTGGAATTATACCTATCATCGGGTAGCAGTTCCCAGGTGACATAAGTACAGCTTATTCCATCGACTTGACACTGCTACTTCGTCTTGAGTGTGTTACCGTTGTGCTTTGATTACTACCCTACCACGGCTCGAAGGAGTCGTGCAAACAGGTAGTAGTTGGGTGCAGTCCCGAAACACTTGGAGGCAGTAGCAGTTAGACATGATTCTTCTCTCCCGGTATTGGGGGTTGATATCGTGCAGTGTTCAGAGAGCCATTACACAAAGTCCCAGGCCAGGGCAAGCGAGATTTACTGGTAGGTATTCCATTAGTTTCTCAGGGTATTTTGGGCTACACTCCGGTATGAAATATTGCGCTATGAGGGGATTGACGATTACTGCCCCTAGGCCCGATATGCGATACTCTTAGACGAAGAGACCGGACTGTACGGAGATTGTCATATTTAGGCTCAGTTGGAGTTCGGATGGGTTTTCCTCATCGACCTTCTTATCGACATCTATGTTACGACCCGGAAATGGCACGTGAGTGCCACTTGAATCATATGAAGTCTATAGGGCTTCATCTAATTCAAGTAAGCCAAAATCCCAGAAATCTAAACTATTTTTAAAGAAAGTGTTTTGATAAAATAAGCCGAATATGCGTTTCTAAACATCAAATCTTTTCTGAAAATTTCGGCAGAGTTTCCTTTGTAAATACTGGCCCCGAACGGGGTACAACATGATAAATATATGCATCAATGATAAAAGGCATCCCCAAGCGAGAGCTAGCTCTTCGTCAATCGACGGCCGCAACCACGCAAGCAATATAATATACAACGCCGAAGGGCGAGGATCAAAACTTAAAAGGAAACTCAAAACATCAATGAAAACCATAATAATACAACGCGCGACTCTAAGGTCGAAGAATATACAACTCTGGTCTCTAAGTCTGAAATAAATATACATGTCTGTTTGATGGAGTTTACTAGATACAATGAATAAAATAAAGTACAATGGTGGTCACGATACAGGTGAATCCACCTACCAAGCAATCTGTAACAACTAGGATTATATTAGTAACTAATTATATTTTAATTAGTGATATTCTTTAATAAAAGTTTACCAGGTTGACTTTCTAATATTTTATCCAAATTAATGGGCTTTTTTCTAGAATTTTCCTAAGCTTGCACAAACATGTGCATGTAACCTAGGGTTAAAATTGGGTTAAACCATGTTTAGGCAACCGTGGTGGCCTAACCTCTCTTGTTAGGCTAATTAGTTTTAAATTAAGAATTTGGTTTTCAAAAATTTAAAGGGGTTAATATTTCTTTTGGGTTGACTTAGGTTGAGGAGAGAGAGTGGATGAGGGGTGTCATGTTAGCTTTTGTTAGAGAGAGAAAATGGTGGCTTAAGGAAGGGTCACACCCACTTCACTTCAAAACTTTTCATAGCCTCCACACTCTCCCTCCCACTCACATCCCTCACATCTCTCACTCACACATACACTCAAACTCACTCACAAACCCTCTCACTTAAACCCTACAGTAGTAGCTGCTGCTACCTCAGCCCAAACAGCCATTTCTTCATTTGTGAAACATCAGCATCAGCTGATCTGCTTCAGCTCCAAGCACATCAGCTCAAATCTTGACATCAGCATCAGCAACAGCAGCACTCCCTTAGCAAACAGCCCCAACTCCATATACAACACTCACACAACACAACACAACAACACAACAGAAAAAATCACAAAAGCAACATCTTCAGCCATTAAACAGCTTCAGCCTTTAAACAGCAACAACAATTCCAGGCAGCAACAGCAGCACCCCAGCAAGCTCCTGTAGGGTTCCTAGGCACTCTCAAGAGGTCTCACATGGCATCAACCATACCGATTTCAAATTTTACGGTGCCGAGAAACCCTAGACTAGATCGTTGGCTAGAAGTTTAGGCGACAAAAGAAACTAGTTTACAACTAAACTAAAAGAACGGAAATACAACCTTTGTAGATCCGTTTCTCCACCTCCATAGCTCCATGATGAAGTCCTCTCCGCTGTCCAAATCGAACCATGACTCTAGCATCGGCTTCATCGGAGAAAGAGCGGGCTAGGTCATCGACGACGATGCCGAAGATGATCTACGTCGAGGCATCACTAGATCAAGCTCCAACTTCACCAAGTCATGAAACTTGTGAAGAAAACACACTATACTACTTGGCAAGAGGTAGAGGATGAAGAATTAGGAAGTGGGTTCACTTTAGAATTGGATTTCTCACTCATTTGCTCAAGTTGCCATTGTTGAAGCAGGCTTTATTCAAGTGAAGAAGAAGAAGAAGCAAGAAAGAATATGATAAGTGTTAATTAAAAAATGGAAAAGAAAATCAATCCTTATCATATTCAAACCATGGTTATGTGTAGAGACTAAACTAGGGTTAGTGGGAATGGTTAGGGTTAAGCATGAGACAAAATGGTGACTTAGTCAAAGCTTCATGAAGTTTCAACATACAAACAAACAAAGCCACCATTTTCCCTTTATGCTTTTCATTTTCCAAAAAGAATAAATAAATAAATAAATGAATAAGAAAATGAAAACCCTAACCAATCTACAACCATGGTTTAATCTTCACACAAACCCTAGTGAGCATGTTGTTAGTGTATATGCCCTAGAGGCCATTACTGTATCATACTAGTTTGTATATTACTTAATGGAAGCTTGGGATATTCACCTTGTATATACAATCTTGCTCAAAATAGTAGTATGCTACTTGGTTTGTTTCTACTTCAATGTGTACATGTGTTTATTTTAGTATATCGCCTATACATATTAGTGGAGCCCTTAGGATCTTTGCTTGATTACCAGCGATGTGATGGCCGTCACACTAGTGGGGCTGGGTAATCTATAAGCAAATCCTTATGCAGGTCCCTGGTCGCAGGACTATCGAGACAGGGCATCGATACTCCGGAGTAGACCAGCGCATGCGCTTTTCATCCCAGTGTGGGAGACGGTCTGTCCCACAGCCGTCCGTACGTCGTACTTGAGATAGTATGCGGGTGCTCGTTAGGTTACGGGTACACTGGACAGGACTCGTCGGGAACTGACTAGTTGGTATTATGCCTATCGTCAGTTATCAGTTCCCAGGTGACATGAGTACAACTTAGTCCGCTGACTTGGCACTGTCACTTCGCCTCGAGTGTGTTCCCACTGTACTTTGATTACTACCCTACCACGGCTCAAAGGAGCCGTGCAAACAGGTGGTAGTTAGGTGCAGTCCTGAAGCACTTGGAGGCAGTGACGGTTAGACAGGATTCGTATCTCCCGGTATTGGGGGTTGACATCGCGCTGTGTCTAGGAGAGCCATTACACGAGTAGTCCCTGGCCAGGGCAAACGAGATATACTGGTAGGCTTCCAGTGGTATCTCAGGGTGTTTTGGGCTTCGCTCCGGCACGACTTGTACCGCTATTGGGGGACTGACGTTTACCGCCCCCAAGGCCCGCCATGCGATGTATCAGACGAACAGACCGGACTGTACGGAGAATGTCACACTCAGGCTCAGTAGGAGTTCAGATGGGTTTCGCCTCGTCGGTCATCTTGTCGGCATTACCTGGGGACCGTTACGCACAGCTAGTGCCGCTTGCGGTCTGTGGTTAAACCCACTGCCAGCGTAGTGTCGAGTCTTTAGAGTCCCACACAGAAAGCTTTTCGCCTTTAGGCAAAAGAGTAGAGGTCGCATTGTATTGCGACAGGTCGCATGGTTTTGCGACAGGGTTCGGTCACATCCGTGCACTTGTGCACATACAGTGTCCGGACAGTTTACACTAGCGGGCTTTGGTTTAAGCCAGATCCTAGTGTACCTTTTGGGATTGGATTTATCCAGTTTGCATTCGTGTTCCTCGGAACGCGGATGCGGGTGTGTATGCACAGTTGACGGGGAGACAGAGGCAGCGGATTCTCATTAGGGTTGTTGACAGTTGACCGTTGACTATTGACTTTTTGCTCAACCCTAATGAGAATATGATATGTGATTAACTATTATATTAATTGAGTATTATGGTGACATGGTTGTTGACTTTTGTTGACTTTGTTGACTTGTTGACTTTTGTTGACTTGTTGACCTTGTTGACCGGTTGACTAGGCTTGACTAGTTGACCATCATGATAACCATAGACATCATTTCATGGCAAAGACTTTTGCTTGCTTGCTCATTTGTGCAAAATGAGTGCATGAAATGATATGGTTATGGTTGCTTCAACCATCACATAACACTTGATTTGGTATAATGAGTTATGATGACTTTGGATTATGAGAGGGTGAGAGACAAAAGACTTGCTCATTCTTTCTTGCTCATTCTCTCTCTGGTTCTTGAGCTCTCTTGTTTTGCTCTCACCCTCTTCCTCTTGCTCCTTCTCTTGACTCTATGGTTCTCTTGTCTCATGAGTTGAGATTCAAGAACCATAGATAAAATCCCATACAAACTCTTCTCTACTCACTCTAGTTCACAAGGTTTAGCAAACCAAGTGAACTAGTTTCTTCAAAGAACGAAGAAGGAGCCAAAGGTTGGAGCTTTCAGGTGGATCTATCTTCGGCGTACGGAAACGACGGGAAGAAGCCAATCCGGACCAGCATCGGAGCTTGAAGACGAAGGAGTTCAAGACAAGCAAGGTATAACCCCCTAACCGAGTAGCTAGAAACTCGTAGTTAGGTTGTTAGTTAGATGTTTAACCAAGATCCGGGTTATAGGTCCATGTTACCACCTATATAAAAATCGTTTTTTACCAAATTCCGCATTCCCGAAAGTACCGGGAGAGGTAGTATGGACTTACAGTGGTATCAGAGCCTAGTTAAACTCTATCTAACATGTTAGCAAGTAACTAGAAGATCGATCAAAGAAAAAGTCCCGAAAACGAACCCCAAAATTCGAAGTTTCTGTCGATTTTTATACTGTTCAAAAGTTGATTATTTTCACACTTAAAATCGGCTCAGGCTTTTCTGTGAACACCCACCAAAATTGGTCCAACGATCGAGTCAAAGCGCCGCGGAAACGCGGCGGGAGAACGCTCCCGCCGCGGTTCCGCGGCCGAGTTGACTCGGCCGAGGTCCAAGTTTGGTGCAGTGTTATTCTGGGGTTGTTTTGGGATTTTTGGTATATGTGTTTTCTGCCCAGATTTTCAAGAACGAAAATTTTATTTTTGGGGTCCCGAAAATCCGTATTTTTGATCGAACTTCTAAAAGACTTAAGCTAACGGGTTTTTCTGTAATGTGATATTTGTATTGAACGTCTACTAATCGCTATATGTCGATTAGTGGGGGTTATACAAATCTGTGATCTGTAATGTTGCTGGAATGTGTATATGAATATGTTGGATTGTCGCGGGTGAATAGCCGGGGGTTGTGAGACGAGAGTTTTCTTTTCTTTTAATTCATGTAAATTTGTAAATTGATGTAATAATTATTTGTATGGCCGCACAACCGGGTCGGGGTTGTAGCCGTCATTGTATAATTTCTTTTTACTGTTTTTGCTCCTAGGATAGACCCATGGAGGGGGTGCACAAACTACCGGGTATGCCGAAGTGTCGAGTGGCCTACTCATGGAGATGAGGGAGGTTGTTACGCTTCGGGTACTTGGCGGGTAGTTTGCCGCACCCGTAGGGGTCTTGGGTGGGGTATTGACTATTCACCGCGACCGTGTAATCTGTCTTTCGTTACAGGCTCGTACGAATTACAGATTCCTAGTATATCCAATGTATTCATCTGTGATCTGAAATGTTTATCATTGCAGTATATCTATATATGATATTATTTAGGCATTGCTTATGTTTTACAGACGCGCTAGCCCAGCCCCCGCTCTGTCGTTAGTTAAGTAACCTAACGGGTAATGACGGGGCCCAGTGGCGAATGCGAATGGCATAAGCGTACGTCATATTTTGGTTGTTTTCTGCAGTGGTAGGATTAAATGATGGGACGCATTAAAAGAACTAATGCAAGAATATCACGCATTAAAAGAACTAATGCAAGATAATAAACCAAGTTAAAGTCGTTGGAACACTTTCGAAAAACCACTCGGTTCTTTTCAAAACCAACTTTTAAATGTGGAGCTTGAGCCACTCCTTTTAAAAGCTATCTCGTTCCATCGACCAAATCAAGTTCACTACGTTCACGGTTTTGCCAAAACCATCCGTAGCCCTCCGTCGTTACACATGAATAGTCAATAGTATTCAAGCTGTGTATGTTGGCCAAAGTCAAGGCACAGTGATTGGTAGCTATTGGGTGTTCATGTGTAGCATAGATAGATGCGTTGGTTTGGGACAGTCGTACTGCCATTTTGGCCAAAGTCAAGGGTAGGTACGGATGGATCCAAATTAACCTGGATAATGACGGGTAGAACTTGACATGTGACTTATGATATTTTGGCCAAAGTCAAGGTCATAAGAGCATGGGGCAAAAATCCACATCGGGTGTTTCATAAGTACTGAAACTTGCTAGATTTGCATACCATTTGGAGTGTGATGATTCTGGTAGGATTCCTTCAGTTTCGTCACGCGATGATATTTGGATCCCGATCCTACTGTGAGTATATGCTACTCCTCGGGAAATTTCTCACTAATCGATCAATGCTATAAACCTAGTAGGTGCCTAGAAAGGTGTTAGCGGGGCTACGCCCCCAGGGAAAAGAGGTTCTTTAATTAAGGAACTTCGCGAAAGCGTTGGAAAACCTCCCTCGAAGTACCGACACTGGCCTGGCTGAACGGTTAAGCAAGTATTGTGCGGTGGGATTGATCCCGACTAATTCTTCCATTATGGTTTGAGGAGGGATTCGAGAAACAGTGGGAGCCATCCTGTTTAGACAAACTAAAAACCACTCTAAACTTGCAAGAGCATCATGCTGAGTGTTTCTTCTTCTCTCTCCTAATTGCAGCGACCAATCGACATGACTGGACTTAAGTTACTTCTAGATAAAAACATACTGACAGGGCCAAACTACAAAGATTGGCTCAAGAATGTCAAAATGGCAATCACTTACGACAAGCTGGGGTATCTTCTTACCACCAAAGCTCCCCCTGTCCCTGGTCCCACTTCCAGCGTCGCGGATAAGGAAATCCGCAAGACTTGGGAGATTGATAGCGCGAAGGCTATGTTCCTCGTACTTGCCTCGATGGACAACGAACATCAGAGGAGGCACGAGAATATGGACCTTGAATCCATATTTCTCCATACAAAAGAACTGTATGGAGAGCAATCTCGTATCGCAAGATACGAAGCGTCGAAAAAGTTATTTTCGGCAAAGATGGCCGTCGGATCATCAGTAGCCGAGCACATGCTAAAGATGATCGGCTACATTGAGGAGCTCGCGGACCTAGGGACCACATTGGAGAGTGAACTCTATACGGATATAGTTCTCCAGTCCCTTCCTTCCACTTACGCCCAGTTTATACTGAACTTCAACTTACAAGAAAAAGAGGTTTAACCTTCAGAGCTCCTCAACATGCTGAGGAGCGCAGAGGGCACCCTACAGAAAGGTACGGAAACATCCACTTTGTTTGTAGGAGGATCATCTTCTTCTAGGTCCAAGACGAAAGCCAAGGGAAAGAAGAAGAAAGCCCCCGCCGAACCAAGGGGCGGTGTTAGTAAAGTGGATACGAAGGGAAAAGCCAAAGCATCAAAGAAAGCGGGGAAGCTTGTTGATAAGGAATAATGCTTCAATTGTCATAAGAAAGGTCACTGGAAGAATGATTGCAGGGCTTGGAAAGCCAGGACACAGGAATTGAAGCAGGTTGCAGCTTCAGCTTCAGGTGTGTATGTTATTGAAAACTGTCTTTCAATAAACTCTACTTCCTGGGTATTGGATACCGGATCAGGATCTCATATCTGTAATTCTTTGCAGGCGTTGAGAAACCGTAGGGTTTTGAAGGCAGGTGACATGACCCTCAGAGTTGCGAACGGAGCTAGCATGGATGCTAAAGCCGTGGGGGACTATCACCTGGGAATGTCAGATGGACATGTTTTGGTTTTGCGTAATTGCTTTTTTGTACCCAACGCAACTTGTAATATCATTTCTGTATCTTTAGTTTCTAAAGAAGGTTATGAATTTGCGTTTGTAAGTAATGTTGTAAACATTCACCTTAATCAAGTTTTGATTGGGTCAGGTACATTGAGTAATGGTATATACGTATTAAACCAACCACAGATTTTCAATGTCCAGAATACACACAAAAGAAAGTCTCCGGAAATAAATCAGACATTCTTGTGGCATTGTCGACTGGGTCACATCAATGAAAGAAGGTTGACGAAGTTACATACAGAAGGGTATTTGAATGCGTTCGAATATTAATCGTATGCCACTTGTCAATCCTGTCTCAAAGGAAAGATGACAAAGACTCCGTTTACTGGACATGGAGTAAGAGCGAGCGAGCTCTTGGGACTCGTACACAGTGACGTGTGCGGTCCAATGTCTACACATGTGCGAAGCGGTTATTCTTACTTCATTACTTTTACGGATGACTTCTCAAGGTACGGTTATGTCTTCTTAATGAAACATAAGTCCGAAGCCTTTGGAAAATTCCAGGAGTATAAGAATGAAGTAGAGAAACAGACCGGCAAAAGTATTAAGATTCTAAGATCGGATCGAGGTGGAGAATACTTAAGTGCCGAGTTCCTGGACTATTTAAAAGAGAATGGAATTCTCTCTCAGCTTACTCCTCCATACACTCCGCAACATAACGGTGTATCGGAGAGACGGAACCGCACCCTATTGGATATGGTGCGGTCCATGATGAGTAACACTGAGTTACCGCGATCATTCTGGGGATATGCGCTAGAATCAGCCGCATACCTTTTGAACCGAGTTGCCACTAAGACTGTGCCTACCACGCCATTTGAGATGTGGTGTGGGAAGAGGCCCCATCTTAATCACATTAAGACATGGGGAAGTCCAGCTTTTGTCAAAAAGCAGCATGCGGACAAGCTTGAGGCACGCTCAGTACTGTGCAAGTTTGTGGGATATCCAAAGAATTCCAAGGGAAATTTCTTCTACTGTGAAGAGGAACAAAAAGTTCTTGTTTCTCGTCATGCCCACTTTCTAGAACACCAGTTCTTAGAAAAGGAAATAAGTGCGAGCACAGTAGAACTGGAAGAAATTCCAGAACCACGGACTATTACTGAAAGTTTAGTGGAACCAGAGGGTTCGGAAGAACAGGACATTCCTACGCCGCTCCGCAGGAGTAGTAGGCAGAATCATCCGCCCGAGAGATACTACGGTTTTCTCATAGACGGGGATAGAGAGGATTGCATCATAGATTATGATGAGCCTACTAGCTTCCAGCAGGCCGTTCAGAGTGTTGACTCAGTGAAATGGCTGGATGCAATGCGGACCGAAATGGAGTCCATGTACACCAACAAGGTATGGACGTTGGACATTGCTCCAGACGGGGTAAAACCCGTAGGATGCAAGTGGATCTTCAAAAGGAAGATTGGTGTAGATGGACAGGTTGAGACCTATAAAGCTAGGCTGGTAGCAAAGGGTTTTCGTCAAAGACCTGGCTTGGACTATGACGAAACCTTTTCTCCAGTAGCCATGCTGAAATCCATTCGGATCCTTCTTGCCATTGCTGCCTTCCACGATTATGAGATTTGGCAGATGGACGTAAAGACAGCTTTTCTAAATGGAAATTTAGAGGAGTGTGTCTATATGGACCAGCCAGAGGGTTTCATTCAGAGTGGGAGCAGCGGAAAGGTGTGCAAGTTGCTTAAGTCAATCTATGGACTAAAGCAGGCATCGCGGAGTTGGAACATCTGCTTTGATGAGACGGTCAAAGAATTTGGCTTTATCAAAAATCCAGATGAACCATGCATCTATAGTAGATTTGTAGCGAGAACTGTAGTATTCCTCGTTTTATACGTGGATGACATTCTCTTAATAGGAAATGACATTCCTATGCTACAATCTGTCAAGGGGTTCTTGTCACACAGGTTCTCCATGAAAGACCTGGGTGATGCCTCATACATCCTGGGGATCCGGATCCATCGTGATAGATCCAAGAGGATATTAGGACTTTCACAGTCCAGGTACATCGACACCATACTGAAAAGATTCAGTATGGAAGATTCCAAGTGCGCTAACCTGACGGCTTGTCACGGGATCACCCTCTCTAAAGAGATGTCTCCCAAGACTGATTTGGAGAGGGATCGCATGTCTATTATACCCTACGCTTCTGCGATAGGCTCTATAATGTATGCGATGTTGTGTACCAGACCGGATGTAGCTTATGCACTGAGTGTGGTAAGCCGGTATCAGTCAAACCCTGGGGAGAAACACTGGATAGCGGTAAAGAACATTCTCAAGTACCTGAGAAGGACTAAGGAGATGTTCTTGGTGTATGGCAGAAAAGACCTCCAGATCGAGGCCTTTGCTGACTCCAGCTTCCAGAGTGACAAGGATGATTCCATGTCCATGTCGGGTTTTGTCTTTACCCTCAATGGAGGGGCGGTGTGTTGGAAGAGTTCCAAACAAGAAACCGTTGCAGACTCGACGATGGAAGCGGAATACATCGCTGCATCTGATGCCGCAAAAGAAGCCGTCTGGATGAGGAAGTTCTTGAAAGAACTTCAGGTGGTTCCATCAATTGTTGATCCAATACCTCTGTATTGTGACAACAACGGGGCTATAGCTTTAGCGAAGGAACCCAGGTCCCATCAGAGATCCAGACACATCTTGAGGCGGTATTACCTGATCAGGGAGATCGTAGATCGCCAGGAGATCGAGGTTCGGGGAGTCGCTTCAGAAGATAACACTGCAGATCCATTCACCAAGGCCCTGCCCCAGACTCAGTTCGAGCGGATCGAGATGATAGGTCTTCGATACGCCAGTACATGGCCTTAGTGCAAGTGGGAGATTGTTAGTGTATATGCCCTAGAGGCCATTACTGTATCATACTAGTTTGTATATTACTTAATGGAAGCTTGGGATATTCACCTTGTATATACAATCTTGCTCAAAATAGTAGTATGCTACTTGGTTTGTTTCTACTTCAATGTGTACATGTGTTTATTTTAGTATATCGCCTATACACATTAGTGGAGCCCTTAGGATCTTTGCTTGATTACCAGCGATGTGATGGCCGTCACACTAGTGGGGCTGGGTAATCTATAAGCACATCCTTATGCAGGTCCCTGGTCACAGGACTATCGAGACAGGGCATCGATACTCCGGAGTAGACCAGCGCATGCGCTTCTCATCCCAGTGTGGGAGACGGTTTGTCCCACAGCCGTCAGTACGTCGTACTTGAGATAGTATGCGGGTGCTCGTTAGGTTACGGGTACACTGGACAGGACTCGTCGGGAACTGACTAGTTGGTATTATGCCTATCGTCAGTTATCAGTTCCCAGGTGACATGAGTACAGCTTAATCCGCTGACTTGACACTGTCACCTCGCCTCGAGTGTGTTCCCACTGTACTTTGATTACTACCCTACCACGGCTCAAAGGAGCCGTGCAAACAGGTGGTAGTTGGGTGCAGTCCTGAAGCACTTGGAGGCAGTGACGGTTAGACAGGATTCGTCTCTCCCGGTATTGGGGGTTGACATCACGCTGTGTCTAGGAGAGCCATTACACGAGTAGTCCCTGGCCAGGGAAAACGAGATATGCTGGTAGGCTTCCAGTGTTATCTCAGGGTGTTTTGGGCTTCGCTCTGGCACGACTTGTACCGCTATTGGGGGACTGACGTTTACCGCCCCCTAGGCCCGCCATGCGATGTATCAGACGAACAGACCGGACTGTAAGGAGAATGTCACACTCAGGCTCAGTAGGAGTTCAGATGGGTTTCGCCTCGTCGGTCTTCTTGTCGGCATTACCTGGGGACCGTTAAACACAGCTAGTGCCGCTTGCGGTCTGTGGTTAAACCCACTGCCAGCGTAGTGTCGAGTCTTTAGAGTCCCACACAGAAAGCTTTTCGCCTTTAGGCAAAAGAGTAGAGGTCGCATGGTATTGCGACAGGTCGCATGGTTTTGCGACAGGGTTCGGTCACATCCGTGCACTTGGGCACGTACAGTGTCCGGACAGTTTACACTAGCGGGCTTTGGTTTAAGCCAGATCCTAGTGTACCTTTTGGGATTGGATTTATCCAGTTTGCATTCGTGTTCCTCGAAACGCGGATGCTGGTGTGTATGCACAGTTGACGGGGAGACAGAGGCAGCAGATTCTCATTAGGGTTGTTGACAGTTGGCCGTTGACTATTGACTTTTTGCTCAACCCTAATGAGAATATGATATGTGATTAACTATTATATTAATTGAGTATTATGGTGACATGGTTGTTGACTTTTGTTGACTTTGTTGACTTGTTGACTTTTGTTGACTTGTTGACCTTGTTGACCGGTTGACTAGGCTTGACTAGTTGACCATCATGATAACCATAGCCATCATTTCATGGCAAAGACTTTTGCTTGCTTGCTCATTTGTGCAAAATGAGTGCATGAAATGATATGGTTATGGTTGCTTCAACCATCACATAACACTTGATTTGGTATAATGAGTTATGATGACTTTGGATTATGAGAGGGTGAGTGACAAAAGACTTGCTCATTCTTTCTTGCTCATTCTCTCTCTGGTTCTTGAGCTCTCTTGTTTTGCTCTCACCCTCTTCCTCTTGCTCCCTCTCTTGACTCTATGGTTCTCTTGTCTCATGAGTTGAGAATCAAGAACCATAGATAAAATCCCATACAAACTCTTCTCTACTCACTCTAATTCACAAGGTTTAGCAAACCGAGTGAACTAGTTTCTTCAAAGAACGAAGAAGGAGCCAAAGGTTGGAGCTTTCAGGTGGATCTATCTTCGGCGTACGGAGACGACGGGAAGAAGCCAATCCGGACCACCATCGGAGCTTGAAGACGAAGGAGTTCAAGACAAGCAAGGTATAACCCCCTAACCGAGTAGCTAGAAACTCGTAGTTAGGTTGTTAGTTAGATGTTTAACCAAGATCCGGGTTATAGGTCCATGTTACCACCTCTATAAAAATCGTTTTTTACCAAATTCCGCATTCCCGAAAGTACCGGGAGAGGTAGCATGGACTTACACATGTATCATCAAACATGATACAAACTTGTGTACAAAAGTATATCACATATACAATGTGCACAATCCAAGCGAGAAAACCATTTAAAAGTGAACCGATACTAGTTAATGCAAAGTAATATATCAAATATATAATTATACATTAAATCATTAAATCAACACTTGATTTAACGATCCGATCATATCGCATATGACCGACTAATATCCAATGTATCGATCTATCGAATCAATCCTCGATTCGATAACTAGGTTATATCGCATACAACCATTCGACACATTCATCGCGAGAATAGAATACGGTATCACATACACGAATCATTCTCGGTCCCGCACATATCTTATATGCGCTCCTATTTCATTTCCCTTGAGCCAGGAAACCTCTGTGTAGGACTCAAAAGACTCGTCAATACGCCGGCAGCAGATGATGATCATATCAAACACCCACAAGCCGCAAGCGGTCTGCTAAACGTAACGGCCACCCAGGTATTGAGCGATCAGAAGATCGATGAGCAAGCCTGCTCACACTCCTGTGAATCCAACCAGTAACACTTACCGTACAGTCCGGTCTGATCGTCTGATATGTCGCATATCTCGCCTAGGGGTGGTAAACGTCAGACCCCAATAGCTCAATAAGTCGTGTCGATATGAGGTCTTTAACAGTTTGAGAAACTACTGGTAACACTTACCAGTAAATCTCAGCAACCCTGGCCAGGGATTTCCGGTTATAGCCAATCGAACACAGCGCAACATCAACCCCCTATACCGGGAGAGACGAATCCCCTCCTATCGCTCATTGCCTCCATGTGATTCGGGACTGTACCCAAAAGCCACCGTTTTGCACGCCCTCTTGGACGTGGTAAGGTGGAAATCAAAGCACAGTGGGAACCACACAAGACTCTATGACGATCTCGGGTCAACAGACTACTCTGTACCAGTGTCACCAGAGAACTGCCATCTGACGTAAGGTATAATACCATCTGGGAGTTCTCGGCGAGTCCGTCCAGTATACCCAGTCTCCACTGAGCACCCGTATATCATCTCTGATGTCAAACACCAATGGATATGGGATCATCCATCGCCCATCTGTATGGGTCGAGAAGGTATACGCTAGTCTATTCTGGTATATCGATGCCCCGTATCGATACACCCACGACTACGGACCTTGAAGGATGTACTTATGGACTACCATGTCCCCACTAGTATGATCCGCATCATAGTCCAGGTAGTCAAGTACACATCCTAGGGGCTTTACCAACATATAACAGAGAGACTATTCGTATACACGTTAAGGTAAAGAGCAACCAGATAGCATACTATCATGTCGAGCAAGAAAGTCCTCCCTATATATGTCCAAGCATCCACTACAATATACATCCTATGTATAGTAATGGCCTCTAGGGCATACATATAACTAACAATCTCCCACTTGCACTAGGGCCATCTGATAGCAGTGGTTGTAGTATCTCATACTCAACCATCCCATAAAAATCTCTCTCTGGGAACTGGCCTTTGTGAGTGGATCCGCTGTGTTTGTCCTCTGAGTCTACTCTCCAAACCTCGATCACACTGGAGATCAACCTGTTAGTTATATGTATGCCCTAGAGGCCATTACTGTACATTGGATGCATATTGTAATGGATGCTGGGACATATATAGGAAGGACTTTCTTGCTCGACATGATAGTACGCTATCTGGTTGCTCTTTATCTTAACGTGTATACTTTTCGTCTCTCTGTTACATGTTGATAAAGCCCTTAGGATGTGTACTCGACTTCCAGGACTATGATGCAGATCATACTAGCGGGGCCTGGATAGTCCATGAGTACATCCTTGAAATGTTCCTAGTCGAGGGAATATCGAGACGGGGCATCGATATTCCAGAGTAGACTAGCGTATATCTTCTCGACCCATGCGATGGGCGATGGATGATCCCATATCCATTGGTGTTTGACATCGGAGATGGTATGCGGGTGCTCAGTAGAGACTGGGTACACTGAACGGACTCGCCGAGAACTCCCAGATGGTATTATACCTCACGTCAGATGGCAGTTCTCTGGTGACACTGGTACAGCTTAGTCCGATGACCCGAGATCGTCATAGAGTCTTGTGTGTCTCCCACTGTGCTTTGATTTCCACCCTACCACGGCTCTACTGAGTCGTGCAAACAGGTGGTTTTTGGGTACAGTCCCGATTCACATGGAGGCAATGAGCGATAGGAGGGGATTCGTCTCTCCCGGTATTGGGGGTTGATGTTGTGCTATGCTCGACTGGCCATAACAGGAAATCCTTGGCCAGGGTTGCTGTGATATACTGGTAAGAGTTATCAGTAGTTTCACGAATGTTATGGACCTCAAGTCGGCATGACTTATCGAGCTATTGGGGTCTGACGTTTACCACCCCTAGGCGAGATATGCGACATATCAGACGATCAGATCGGACTGTACGGTAAGTGTTACTGGTTGGATTCACAGGAGTGTGAGCGGGCTTGCTCGTCGATCTTCTGATCGCTCAATACCCGGGTGGCAGTTACGTTTAGCAGACCGCTTGCGGCTTGTGGGTGCTTGATATGATCATCATCCGCTACCGGCGTATTGACGAGTCTTTAGAGTCCTACACAGAGGTTTCCTGGCTCAAGCGAAACGAAATAGGAGCGCATATGAGATATGTGCGGGACCGAGAATAATGCGTGTATGTGATACCGTATTTCATTCTCGCGATGAATGTGTGTCGAATGGTTGTATGCGATATAACCTAGTTATCGAATCAAGGATTGATTCGATAAGCCGATACATTGGATACTAGCCGGTTATATGCGATATGACCGGATCATTGGATCAAGTGTTGATTTAATGATTGAATGTATAATTATATATTTGATATATTACTTTGCATTAACTAGTATTGGTTCACTTTAAATGGATTTACTCACTTGGTTTGTGCACATTGTATATGTGATATATTTTGTGCACATGATTGTATCATGTTTGATGATACATGCAAGCTAGGGTTAGTGTAAAGAATTAGACCATGGTTAGGTTTATGATTAGTTTTTTCTTTTTATTTACTTATTCATTTATTTATTCTTTTGTTTATTTTGGAAAAAGAAAAAGGTAAAGAGAAAAAGAATGGTTGCTAGTTTTGTTTGTAGTTGAAGTTTCTTGAAACTTTGACTTAGTCACCATTCTTGTCTCATCCTTAACCCTAACCATTCAAGTTAACCATGGTCCATTCTCTACAACTAACCAAGGGTTAGTAAATGATAAGTATTGATTTATTTATCATTTTCATAACACTTATCATATTCTTTTTCATAATTTTCTTCTTCTTCAACAATTGAAAAAGCTTGCTACATCAATGGTGTTTGATGAAAAAGTGTGAGAAATCCAAATCTAAAGTCTACCCACTTCCTATTTCTTCATCCTCTACCTCTTGCCAAGTTGTATAGGGTGTTTACTTCACAAGTTTTCAAAGCTTGGTGAAGTTGGAGCTTGTTCTTGCGATGCCTCGACGTAGATCATCTTCGGCATCGAACCGACGATCAAGCCCGCCCATTCTCCGATGAAGCTAACGCGAGGGTCCAAGATCGGATTTGTACAGCGGAGAGGACTTCTTCACGGAGCCTAGGAGGTGGTGGACCGGATCTACAAAGGTTGTAGCCCCTTCCCTATTTCTATATTTCCGTTTACTTGCATGCTTCGCCTAGATTTCTGGTAAACGATCCGTATTAGGGTTTGTAGGCACCCGTAAAATTTGATTTGTGCATGTTTGATCACTTGTGAGACTTCACTAGAGTGCCTAGGAACCCTACAGTGGTATCAGAGCCTAGCTAGAGCCTTAGGCGAAGTCTAGACGGAATTTGAAATCCGAACAAAGCACGAAACCCTAATCCGACCCACTCTCTGGACATTTTTGAAATATCTGGATTTTTCTGAATTAAAAATTACTAAAAAATTCAGCAGGGAAAAATAAGAATTACGGTGCAAAATATTTTTGGTGAACAGTGAAGAGTGCGGCGGAACCGCGGCAGAACCCTGGATTCTGCGGCGGTTCCGCGGCATTTATGTGACGTCAGCCCTAAATAGATGCACAGTAATTCCTGATAAATTGTGCTGAGTTTTCTGGTAATTTTTAAAATTTATTCATGAGTTGAATTTTCTGGGGTGTTTTGGGGATTCGATTGTTCGATCGGATTATCAGATTTTGTCTATGTGGCTTTCCGGATATTTTATAATATGTTAAAAAGTTCGACCGGATATAAATACTCAACTTTTCCCCTGTCGGGAAATTTCCTAGTGTTGGATTTTTCCGTAGTTTAACGACGTTCTAAGTAGTGCAAGTAACGCGATGGTCCCTCTAGAAGACAACAAACCTTAACTCGATTATATGACCGTCTTGAACTGCCCTTTGAACCTTCGGGTTTGGGGCAGTACGGCGTGCCACATGTGAGGCGTTGGCTTGACCCTTCCACGGCTGGACCGTTGCTACGAAGGCACGAACTGAATGCTGTTAGACTTATTTCATGTGTTGAGCTGTTTCGGGAAAACTTGGGTGTTCGATTGTTCGATCGGAAAGTTTAAAATTTTCTATTTATCCGGAATGTGATACAATAATTGGAATTCACAAGTAGTTATGAGATAACTGAATGAATGTTATAAATATAGCAGTTTAGTCTCACTTGATCGGTTGCCACGGAATTTTGATGTGATCAAAAGTCCGTAGCAATCACGTAGCGTACGCGGATACTCGCCGGGTAAACTTAATAGACAGCCTCACTCCATTGCCCCGACCAAGTGACTGTAGGAGAACCCCGTCGCCGAAAGCATCCGTTCAGGTGCTCGCGGTAGCGGTGTTCCGCCTTGGAGCACTTCGTCGACGGTTTCGGGGGTGCGGCCGTCTACTAAAGTTTGCGACGAGCATTCGATCAGAATGTCGGGAATCTTGTTGAATTGCCCGACTTGATATTGAAAAGTGTTTTCGATAATGAGACTAAAATGCGGGGTTTATAATTGTTAGGCATGCGATGTCTAAAGAATTCATTTGGTCAGGCATGCGATGTCTGAGGTGGTTGTGGATTCCAACTGTTGTAGTTTTACACTTTCTTTTCTGTGACCGTAAGTGTAATATGTGATATCGCCGGTTTCATTGCTATATGTAAACGACAATTGGGATGCGCATATTTACTTACGTTGATGACATGAGATGTTATGTGTTGCTGGATATGTTATATTGGATCGTCGTGTTTGAATAGCCGGGTTTTTTTTATGTGAGATGAGTGTTTTTCATTTTCATTCATGCAAAAACTTGTATGTAATATTCTTTTATTGGGGCACTTCCAGGTTGCGGAAGTCGTCACCCGTTGTATATTATTTACTTTTCTGCACTAGGATAGACCCAAAGAGGGGAGCACAAGTAACCGGGTTCTGGGGTCCAGTGGGAGACCAACTCGAGGAGTCGAGTCCGGGTCTCCTAACCCTAGAATTGGTAGGGTTGCTTGCCGCTCTCGTAGGGGTCTAGGGGTGTGGGATTGGCTATTCATCACGACCGTGGAATCCGTGTTTTATACTGGCTCGTATCGAAAACACGGACGTCCTAGTATATCCAATATTTCATATGTTTCTTCTGCTGTGATTTATCTGTGATCATGTGATGTTCTGTGACAGGTATTATATATAGTATATATGATATATTATATAGACGTTGCTTATGTTTTACACCCGCGCTAGCCCTGCCTCGCTCTGGCGTTAGTTACCTAACCTAACGGTGCAGAAGGGACATCGAGGCGAATGCGGATGGCATAAGCGTACGTTATATTTATCTGTGATGATTAGGTGGACTTAAATGATGGGATATTCATTAATGAGATTAATGAAAGAAAATAAACCTAATTGATGTTGTGGAATCGAATTTCAAAATAAAACAGGTAGCTACAGTTCTTGCTTTGCATCGCGGTGTTCATTATAGAACATCCTGCACCTTATTCGATGAGGAAAGGACCGAGATCCCTTCACCGGGAGTGACTCCTTTAGCAATAACTGGTAGATGCTACAACCCTCGTTTTGTCTTTGATCGCTTCTATAGTTTCCGCTTTGCACAGTGATATATATGATATATCCCGCACCTCATTCGACGAGGAAAGGGCCGACGATCCCTTCACCGGGAGTGACCCCTTTAGCAAAACTAGAAAAGCCTCGAAAACATTCCATTTAAAAACCATTTGATTCCGCAACGAGATCAAGTTCAAAGCGTTAAAGGTTTTCACAAAAACCAGCCGCAACCCTCCGTCATTTTAGGAAGTAGAGTACTTAGTATTCATGCTGTGTTTGTTGACCATAGTCAAGGCACAGTGTACGGTAGCTAAGTGATGTCTTCCTACACCGCATATGATGCGATTAGTTAGGACAGTCGCGTGACTTTGTTGACCTTAGTTAAGGGTCATGTGGGTGGGTCTAATTAATCACGAAATGACGGGTAGAACTTGACTAGTACTTATGATTTGTTGACCATAGTTAAGGTCATAGGTGCTAGGGGTAAAAACCTTTATCGGGAGTTTCAAGTGTTGAAACTTGCAATGAGATTGCATACCTTCTATGTGATAGTTGGATCCCGATACCCACTGCGAGTAATTGTTACTCCTGGGAGAGTTTTGCACTTTACAATTAGCCGATCAAGTAGGTGTCTAGAAAGGTGTCAACGGGGTTACGCCTCTGGGAAAACGAGGTTTACTGTAATTAGGTCCGTGTGAAAGCACGGGGAACCTCCCTCAAAGTACCGACACTGGCCTGGCTGAAAGATTGGCGAACTTGTAGAGTGTAATTAATCCCGGCTAGTCTTTCCTTTTAGGGTTTGAAGGAAGATTTGATAAAAACAGTGGGAGCCATCCTGATTAGATAAAATACATAACCAATCTAATCTTGCAAGAGCGCACGCAGAGTGTTTTCTTCTCTCTCTCTCCTGGTAGCGACCATATCACGCCTTAATCAAGATAATAATACGGATGTATTGACCGAACCCGCTTGTTATACTGAGCTGGGGAACGTTGGTCCCGCTCCAACTTATAATTGTTATAAGACAGAGCAGGAAATTGGGGAATACCAGAATTCCTATGCCGCCCAAACGAAGAAAGTGCATATGATGCATCTCCTTCGGGTGTGTTCATTACAAAGAACTGTTTCTCAGTATCCTCTGCATCCTGGGTATATGATACCGGATCAGGATCCCAGATATGTAATCTATTACATAGGGCTACAAAAAGGTAGAAAAACTGAGAACGGGTGATAAGTTTCATGAGACAGAAAACGGGGCAAGTGTTGCAGCCAAGTCTGTTGGTCACTGTCACCCTGTATTACGAATACATTGATTCTGAACAAATGCTATTAGATACCGAACCTGATATACAAAATCATATCAGTCTCTTTATTAGTAAAGAAAGGATATAATTTTGTATTGATGGATAATGTTTTGAAAATTTCCTATATCAAAAGTTGATCGGTTCAGGCACGTTATCTAAAAGCATTGACGTTCTAAATCAAACTACAGTTCCTCGTATACAGAACACACACAAGAGGAAGAGTTCAGAAATGAACGAATTCTTCTTGAGGTATTGTATACTAGGTCATATCAATGCGACCCGACTAGCTGAAGTTACATTTAGATGCATATTTAAATCAGTTTGAATTTACATCTTGTGAAACTTGCCAGTCATGTCACAAAGATATAATGACACCAGCTCTATTTACTGGAAACAGAGAAAGAGTTAGTAAACTCTTGGGACTGATACATGATGATGTATGTAAGGTCTCCTGTCTACACATGCCAGGACTCGTTCTTTTTACTTCATTATATTCTCTGATAATCTCTCAAGATTCAGTCATATGTTCCTGTTGAAACATAAGTCCGAACCTTTTGAGGTATTCACAGAATATAAGTTAGAAGTAGAGAACCAATAACCGGGTATAAGTATTATGTCCTATGATGAGATCAGGGAGGAGAATACTTGAGCATGGAATCCTTGGACTATTCTAAAGGAAAATGAGATTCTCTCTCAGTATTACTCCTCTGAATACACCACAGCACAACGGTGTATCGGGGCGGAGCAATCACACAATATTAGATATCGTGTGCTCTATGATGAGTATTACTGAGTTACCTATTTCCTTTTGGGAGTTATGCACTTGAGAAGCTGCATACCTATTGAATTAGGTTCGAATCAAATCAGTGCCTACCATTCCATATGAGATATGGTATGGGAAGAGCCTATCTCTTAAGTAAGTTAAGATTTGGGATTGTCCGGCCTATGTCAAAAGCAAAATCCGGACAAGATCGAGGCAAGATAAGTTCTGTAGAACTGGAAAGGTTCCAGCTGTACAAAACTGCAGATAATTTGGTAGAACCAAAGGATTCAATAGTTTCCGACGAACATCAGCCTCTCCGCCGATCTAGTAGGGTTCCTCACCCACCTGAGAGATACCTCGGTTTCTCGATGACAGTGGGAGCATGGAATACATCATAAGATGATGACCCAACTAGATTCGAGCAGGCCATCGAGAGTAGGGACTCTGTAAGAATGGCTGGATGCTTAGCAATCTGAGATAGAATCCATATACACCAACAAAGTATGGACTTTGGTTGCGATATCTGAAGGGTTAAATCCCCATCAGGAGCAAGTATATCTTGAGAAGATTACTTGGTGTACATGGACAAGTTGAGACTTTCAAAGCTAGACTTGTTAAAGGTTTTCGTCATCAACCAGGCACGTATAATGATGAAACCTTTTCCAGGGACTATGTTTAAATCCATCCAGATCCTACTTGCCACGGCTACATACCATGACCACGATATATGGTGGTTGGGTGCCATGACTACTTTTCTAAATAATTGATTTAGAAGAGAACGTCTATATAAACACAGCCAGATGGCCTCGTAGTCAGTGGGAGCAGCGGAAACGTGTGCGAGATGCTTTATAGGATAAAGCAGGCATCGCGGAGTTGGAACATCTGTTTTGATGGATTTGTCAAAGAAGTTGACATCATCAAAATGGTAGATGAACCTTGTATAAACAAAAAGGTAGTAGCGAGTATGGTGACGATCCTCGTAGACTACGTGGATGACATACTCTTGTTAAGGAAGGAGTTTCCTATGCTACGCTCGATCAATCTCTGCTTATCACAATGATTTTCCATATAGGATCAAAGTGATACATACTAAATCCTAAGCTTTGGATCTATGAGATAGATCTAATTAGATGTTAGGATACTCACTAGTTGTAGTGAGATGGTATCAATCGATCCTGGGGAGAATCACTGGAAGGGTTCCAGAGTGATAAAGGCGACTGAATGTCAGTCACAGGCATTGTCTTTACCCTTAGTAAAGGGACGGTATGTTGGAAGAGTTCCAAGCTAGATACCGTGGCAAACTAGACGATAAAGGCTGGTAACATCGCTATTGAAGATACTGCCAAAGAGGAAGTTTGGGTGTATATTGGTTCATAAGATGAACTAGGTTCCTGCCATTGTATGACAATGGAAGTGTGGCTTTGGCCCTGGAACCCTGGTCCCATCAGTGACCCAGACAAATTCTGAGGAAGCATCACCTGATCATGGAGATAGTTGATCTCCGGGGTGATCGAGGTTAAGGAGAGTAGACTCAGAGAACAACACGGCGGATCCACTCACGAAGGCCTTTTTCCCAAAGAGAGACTTTTAGGGGATGGTTGAGTATGTGATACTGCAACCACTGCTACAGATGGCCCTAGTGCAAGTGGGAGATTGTTAGTTATATGTATGCCCTAGAGGCCATTACTGTACATTGGATGCATATTGTAATGGATGCTGGGACATATATAGGAAGGACTTTCTTGCTCGACATGATAGTACGCTATCTGGTTGCTCTTTATCTTAACGTGTATACTTTTCGTCTCTCTGTTACATGTTGATAAAGCCCTTAGGATGTGTACTCGACTTCCAGGACGATGATGCAGATCATACTAGCGGGGCCTGGATAGTCCATGAGTACATCCTTGAAATGTTCCTAGTCGAGGGAATATCGAGACGGGGCATCGATATTCCAGAGTAGACTAGCGTATATCTTCTCGACCCATGCGATGGGCGATGGATGATCCCATATCCATTGGTGTTTGACATCGAAGATGGTATGCGGGTGCTCAGTAGAGACTGGGTACACTGAACGGACTCGCCGAGAACTCCCAGATGGTATTATACCTCACGTCAGATGGCAGTTCTCTGGTGACACTGGTACAGCTTAGTCTGATGACCCGAGATCGTCAAAGAGTCTTGTGTGTCTCCCACTGTGCTTTGATTTCCACCCTACCACGGCTCTACTGAGTCGTGCAAACAGGTGGTTTTTGGGTACAGTCCCGATTCACATGGAGGCAATGAGCGATTGGAGGGGATTCGTCTCTCCCGGTATTGGGGGTTGATGTTGTGCTATGCTCGACTGGCCATAACAGGAAATCCCTGGCCAGGGTTGCTGTGATATACTGGTAAGAGTTATCAGTAGTTTCACGAATGTTATGGACCTCAAGTCGGCATGACTTATCGAGCTATTGGGGTCTGACGTTTACCACCCCTAGGCGAGATATGCGACATATCAGACGATCAGACCGGACTTTACGGTAAGTGTTACTGGTTGGATTCACAGGAGTGTGAGAGGGCTTGCTCGTCGATCTTCTGATCGCTCAATACCCGGGTGGCCGTTACATTTAGCAGACCGCTTGCGGCTTGTGGGTGCTTGATATGATCATCATCCGCTACCGGCGTATTGACGAGTCTTTAGAGTCCTACACAGAGGTTTCCTGGCTCAAGCGAAACGAAATAGGAGCGCATATGAGATATGTGCGGGACCGAGAATAATGCGTGTATGTGATACCGTATTTCATTCTCGTGATGAATGTGTGTCGAATGGTTGTATGCGATATAACCTAGTTATCGAATCAAGGATTGATTCGATAAGCCGATACATTGGATACTAGCCGGTTATATGCGATATGACCGGATCATTGGATCAAGTGTTGATTTAATGATTGAATGTATAATTATATATTTGATATATTACTTTGCATTAACTAGTATTGGTTCACTTTAAATGGATTTACTCACTTGGTTTGTGCACATTGTATATGTGATATATTTTGTGCACATGATTGTATCATGTTTGATGATACATGCAAGCTAGGGTTAGTGTAAAGAATTAGACCATGGTTAGGTTTATGATTAGGGTTTTCTTTTTATTTACTTATTCATTTATTTATTCTTTTGTTTATTTTGGAAAAAGAAAAAGGTAAAGAGAAAAAGAATGTTTGCTAGTTTTGTTTGTAGTTGAAGTTTCTTGAAACTTTGACTTAGTCACCATTCTTGTCTCATCCTTAACCCTAACCATTCAAGTTAACCATGGTCCATTCTCTACAACTAACCAAGGGTTAGTAAATGATAAGTATTGATTTATTTATCATTTTCATAACACTTATCATATTCTTTTTCATCATCTTCTTCTTCTTCAACAATTGAAAAAGATTGCTACATCAATGGTGTTTGATGAAAAAGTGTGAGAAATCCAAATCTAAAGTCTACCCACTTCCTATTTCTTCATCCTCTACCTCTTGCCAAGTTGTATAGGGTGTTTACTTCACAAGTTTTCAAAGCTTGGTGAAGTTGGAGCTTGTTCTTGCGATGCCTCGACGTAGATCATCTTCGGCATCGAACCGACGATCAAGCCCGCCCATTCTCCGATGAAGCTAACGCGAGGGTCCAAGATCAGATTTGTACAGCGGAGAGGACTTCTTCACGGAGCCTAGGAGGTGGTGGACCGGATCTACAAAGGTTGTAGCCCCTTCCCTATTTCTATATTTCCGTTTACTTGCATGCTTCGCCTTGATTTCTAGTAAACGATCCGTATTAGGGTTTGTAGGCACCCGTAAAATTTGATTTGTGCATGTTTGATCACTTGTGAGACTTCACTAGAGTGCCTAGGAACCCTACACAACCATCTCCATGATCAGGTGACACTGCCTTAGAATATGTCTGGATCACTGATGGGACCGGCGTTCCTTGGCATAAGCCACAACTCCATTGTCTCACAATGGTTGGAACGTAGTTCATCTCATGAACCAATATACACCCAGACTGCCTCTTTGGTAGCATCTTAAGTAGCGATGTATCCAGCCTTTATCGTCTAGTATGCCACGGTATCTAGCTTGGAACTTTTCCAACATACCGTCCCTCCACTGAGGGTAAAGACAATGCCTGTGACTGACATTCAGTCATCTTTAACACCCTGGAACCATTCCAGTGATTCTCCCCAGGTTCGATTGATACCTTCTCACTACAACTAGTGAGAATCCTAACATCCATTTATATCTATCTCATAGATCCAAAACCCAGGATTTAGGAGGTATCACTTTGATCCTATATGGAGAATCCTTGTGATAAGCGGAGATTGATCGAGCGTAGCATAGGAAACTCCTTCCCTATCAAGAGTATGTCATCCACGTACTCTACGAGGATCGTCACCATACTCCCTACTACATTTTTGTTTATACAAGGTTCATCTACCATTTTGATGATGTCAACTTCTTTGACTAATCCATCAAAACAGATGTTCCAACTCCGCGATGCCTGCTTTATTCTATAAAGCATCTTGCACACGTATCCGCTGCTCCCACTGTCTACGAGGCCCTCTGGCTGTGTACTTATAGACGCTCTCTTCTAAAACATCATTTAGAAAAGCTGTCATGACACCCAACCACCAGATATCGTAGTCATGGTATGTAGCCGTGGCAAGTAGGATCTGGATGGACTTAAGCATAGACACTGGAAAAGGTTTCATCATTATCCACGCCTGGTCGATGACGAAAAACCTTTCACAAGTCTAGCTTTGAAAGTCTCAACTTTTCCATCTACACCAAGTAATCTTCTCAAGATATACTTGCTCCTGAAGGGGATTTAACCCTTCAGATATAGCAACCAAAGTCCATACTTTGTTGGTGTATAAGGATTCCATCTCAGATCACTAAGCATCCAGCCATTCTTACAGAGTCCCACTCCTGCTGGCCAGCTCGAAACTAGTTGGGTCATCATCTCATGATGCAATCCTCGCTCCCACTGTCATAGAGAAACAGAAGTATCTCTCAGGTGGGTGAGGAACCCTACTAGATCGGCGGAGAGGATGAGGTTCGTTGGAATCTACTGAATCCTTTTGGTTCTATCAAATCATCAGCTGCAATTTGTATGGCTGGAACATTTCCAGTTCTACATAACAGACCTTGCCTCGAGTTTGTCCGGATTTTGCTTTTAGACATAGGCTGGACAACCCCGAATCTCAACTAACTTGAGAGATGGGCTCTTCCCTTATCATATCAAATATGAAGTGGTAGGCAACTGATTTGATTTGAACCCTTTTCAATAGGTATGCAGCTTCTCAAGTGCATAACTCCCAAAAAGGAAATAGGTAACTCAGTAGTATTCATCATAGAGCACATCATATCATATAGCGTGTGATTGCTCCGTCCCGATATACCATCGTGCTATGGTGTATACGGAGGAGTAATGCTGAGAGAGAATCTCATTCTCCTTTAGAATCATCCAGGAATTCCGTGCTCAAGTATTCTCCTCCTTGATCTCATCAAAGGACATAATACTTATACCCGTATTAGTTCTCTACTTCTAGCTTATATTCTGTGAATATCTCAAAAGGTTCGGACTCATGTTTCAACAGGAACATAGGTCTGAATCTTGAAAGATCATCAGAGAATGTAATGAAGTATAAAGAACCGGTCTTGGCAAGTGTAGACAGGGGACCTACATACATCAACATGTATCATCCCAAGAGTTCACTAACTCTTTCTCTGTTTCCAGTAAACGGAGCTATGGTCATCTTATCTCTATGACATGACTGGCAAGTTTCATAAGATGTAAATTCAAACTGATTTAAATATGCATCTAATATGTAACTTCAGCCAGTCGGATCGCATTGATATGACCTAGTCTACAATGCCTGAAGAAGGATCCGTTCATTTCTGAACTCTTCCTCTTCTGTGTGTTCCGTATACTAAGAACTGTAGTTTGATTTAGAACATTAATGCTTTTAGATAACGTGCCTGAACCGATCAACTTTTGATATAGGAAATGTTCAAAACATTATCCAACAATACAAAATTTTATCGTTTCTTTACTAATAAAGAGACAGATATGATTTTGCATAACAGGTTCGGTATTTAATAACATTCGTTCAGAATCAATGTATTGGTAATACAGGGTGACAGTGACCAACAGACTTGGCTGCAACACTTGCCCCGTTTTCTGTCTCTTGAAACTTATCACCCGTTCTCAGTTCTCTACCTTTCTGTAGCCCTATGTAACATATTACATATCTGGGATCCTAATCTGGTATCACATACCCAGGACGTAAAGGATACCGAGAAACAGTTCTCTGTAATGAACACACCCGAAGATGATGCATCAACATGCACTCTCTTCGTTTGGGCGGCATGGGAATTCTGGTAATCCCCAATTTCCTGCTCTGTCTTATAACAATTATAAGTTGGAGCGGGACCAACGTTCGCCAGCTCAGTATAACAAGCGGGTTCGATCAATAATCCGTATTATTATCTTGATTAAGGCGTGATATGGTCGCTACCTGGAGAGAGAGAGAAGAAAAGACTCAGCGTGCGCTCTTGCAAGAATAGATTGGTTATTATTTTATCTAATCAGGATGGCTCCCACAGCTTTTTATCAAATCTTCCTTCAAACCTTAAAAGGAAAGACTAGCCGGGATTAATTACACGCTACAAGTTCGCCAATCTTTCAGCCAGGCCAGTGTCGGTACTTTGAGGGAGGCCCCCCGTGCTTTCGCATGAACCTAATTAATGTAAACCTCGTTTTCCCAGAGGCGTAACCTCGTTGACACCTTTCTAGACACCTACTTGATCGGCTAATTGTAATGTGTAAAACACTCCCAGGAGTAACAATTACTCGCAGCGGGTATCGGGATCCAACTATCTCATAGAAGGTATGCAATCTCATTGCAAATTCCAACACTTGAAATTCCCGATAATATTTTGCCCCTAACGTGCTATGACCTTGACGAAAGCCAACAAACCATAGCCCACTATTCAAGTTCAACCCATACATTTCTTGATTGAATTAAACCCACCCGCACGACCCTTGACGAAAGCCAACAAAGCCGCACGACTACCCTAATCCAATCGCATCGTATGCAGCAGATAAGCAGCATATAGCTACCGCACACTGCACCTTGACGAAAGCCAACAAATGCAGCACGAATACTATATACAACTTATCTGAAATGACGGAGGGCTACGACAGGTTTTTCTGAAAACCTATTGCGTAATGAACTTGATATCGTTGTAGAATCAAATGATTTTGAAATGGAGTGCTTTTGAGGCTTTTCTAGTTTTGCTAAAGGAGTCACTCCCGGTGAAGGGATCGTCGGTCCTTTCCTCGTCGAATGAGGTGCAGGATATATCATATATATCACTGTGCAAAGCAAAAACACTTAAAAGCAATCAAAAGACAAACCGAGTGTGTAGCATCTGCCAGTTATTGCTAAAGGAGTCACTCCCGGTGAAGGGATCTCGGTCCTTTCCTTATCGAATAAGGTGCAGGATATATCATTTATACCGCTGTGCAAAGCAAGAACTGTAGCTACCTTTTTTATTTTGAAATTCGATTCTACAACATCTTAGGTTTCTTTTCTTTCATTAATCATATTAATGAAGTCCCATCATTTAAGCACCTAAACATCACAGATAAATACGACGTACACTTATGCCATCCGCATTCGCCTCGATGTCCCCTCGTGCACCGTTAGGTTAGGTAACTAACGACAGAGCGGGGCAGGGCTAGCGCGGGTGTAAAACATAAGTAACGCCTATATAATATATCATATATACTGTATACCGTATCTATCACAGAACATCACATGATCACATCACAGATATCGCAGCAGAAGAATCATATGAAATATTGGATATACTAGGACGTCCGTGTTTTCAATACGAGCCAGTATAAAACACGGATTCCACGGTCGCGATGAATAGCCAAACCCACACCCCAAGACCCCTACGAGAGCGGCAAGCAACCCTACCAATTCTGGAGTTAGAAGACCCGAACTCGACTCCTCGAATTGGTCTCCCACTGGACTCCAGAACCCGGTTACTTGTGCTCCCCTCCTTGGGTCTATCCTAGTGCGGAAAAGTAAATAATATACAAACGGTGACAACTTCCGCAACCTGGAAGTGCCCCAATAAAAGAATATTACATACAAGTTTTTACATGAATGAAAATGAAAAACACTCATCTCACATAAAAAAACCCGGCTATTCAAACACGACGATCCAATATAACATATCCAGCAACACATAACATCACATGTCATCAACGTAAGTAAATATGCGAATCCCAATTGTCGTTGACATATAGCAACGAAACCGGCGATATCACATATTACACTTACGGTCACAGAAAAGGAAGTGTAAAACTACAACAGTTGGAATCCGCAACCTCCATAGACATCGCATGCCTAATCAAATGAATTCCTTAGACATCACATGCCTAACAATTATAAACCCCGCATTTTAGTCTCAAAATTGAAAACACTTTTCAATATCAAGTCGGGTAATTCAACAAGATTCCCGACATCCTGATCGAATGCTCGTCGCAAACTTCAGTAGACGGCTGCACCTCCGATACCGTCGACGAAGTGTACCAAGGCGGAACACCGCTACCGCGAGCACCCGAACGGATGCTTTCGGCGACGGGGTTCTCCAACAGTCACTTGGTCGGGGCTATGGAGTGAGGCTGTCTATTAAGTTTATCCGGCGAGTATCCGCGTACGCTACGTGATTGCGACGGACTTTTGATCACATCAAAATTCCGTGGCAACCGATCAAGTGAGACTAAACCGCTAGATTTATAACATTCATTCAGTTATCTCATAACTTATTGTGAATTCCAATTATTGTATCACATTCCGGATAAATAGAAAATGTTAAACTTTCCGATCGAACAATCGAACACCCAAGTTTTCCCGATATAGATCAACACATGAAATAAGTCTAACAACATTCAGTTCGTGCCTCAGTACCAACGGTCCAGCCGTAGAAGGGTCAAGCCAACGCCTCACATGTGGCACGCCGTACTGCCCCAAACCCGAAGGTTCAAAGGGCAGTTCAAGACGGTCACATAATCGAGTTAAGGTTTGTTGTCTTCTAGAGGGACCATCGCGTTACTTGCACTACTTAGAACGTCGTTAAACTACGGAAAAATCCAACACTTGGAAATTTCCCGACAGGGGAAAAATTGGGTATTTATATCCGGTCGAACTTTTTAACATATTCAAAAATTATCCGGAAGCCACACAGACAAAATTTGATAATCCGATCGAACATTCGAATCCCCAAAACAACCCAGAAAATTCAACTCTTGAAAAAATATTAAAAATTCCCAGGAAAACCAGCACTGCAAATTATGAATTACTGTGCAAAATTCGATGCCACATCAGACAAAACGGCCGCGGAACCGCCGCACGAGCCATGCTCGTGCCGTGGAACCGCGGCGCATTGATTGAATTAGGCACACGAATTTTACAGAAACCCTTAGAATTTCCTGCTGATTTTTCTGCATATTTTTAATATCGAAAAACTCCAGATTTTGGAAAAAGTCCAGAGAGCATGTTTGTGTTAGGGTTTCGTGTTCGTTCGGGTTTCAAACTTCGTCTACGCATCGCCTAATGCTCTAGCTAGGCTCTGATACCACTGTAGGGTTCCTAGGCACTCTCAAGAGGTCTCACATGGTATCAACCATGCCGATTTCAAATTTTACGGTGCCGAGAAACCCTAGACTAGATCGTTGGCTAGAAGTTTAGGCGACAAAAGAAACTAGTTTACAACTAAACTAAAAGAACGGAAATACAACCTTTGTAGATCCGTTTCTCCACCTCCATAGCTCCATGATGAAGTCCTCTCCGCTGTCCAAATCGAACCATGACTCTAGCATCGGCTTCATCGGAGAAAGAGCGGGCTAGGTCATCGACGACGATGCCGAAGATGATCTACGTCGAGGCATCACTAGATCAAGCTCCAACTTCACCAAGTCATGAAACTTGTGAAGAAAACACACTCTAGTACTTGGCAAGAGGTAGAGGATGAAGAAATAGGAAGTGGGTTCACTTTAGAATTGGATTTCTCACTCATTTGCTCAAGTTGCCATTGTTGAAGCAAGCTTTCTTCAAGTGAAGAAGAAGAAGAAGCAAGAAAGAATATGATAAGTGTTAATTAAAAAATGGAAAAGAAAATCAATCCTTATCATATTCAAACCATGGTTATGTGTAGAGACTAAACTAGGGTTAGTGGGAATGGTTAGGGTTAAGCATGAGACAAAATGGTGACTTAGTCAAAGCTTCATGAAGTTTCAACATACAAACAAACAAAGCCACCATTTTCCCTTTATGCTTTTCATTTTCCAAAAAGAATAAATAAATAAATAAATGAATAAGAAAATGAAAACCCTAACCAATCTACAACCATGGTTTAATCTTCACACAAACCCTAGTGAGCATGTATCATCAAACATGATACAAACTTGTGTACAAAAGTATATCACATATACAATGTGCACAATCCAAGTGAGAAAACCATTTAAAAGTGAACCGATACTAGTTAATGCAAAGTAATATATCAAATATATAATTATACATTAAATCATTAAATCAACACTTGATTTAACGATCCGGTCATATCGCCTATGACCGACTAATATCCAATGTATCGATCTATCGAATCAATCCTCGATTCGATAACTAGGTTATATCGCATACAACCATTCGACACATTCATCGCGAGAATAGAATACGGTATCACATACACGAATCATTATCGGTCCCGCACATATCTTATATGCGCTCCTATTTCATTTCGCTTGAGCCAGGAAACCTCTGTGTAGGACTCTAAAGACTCGTTAATACGCCGGCAGCAGATGATGATCATATCAAACACCCACAAGCCGCAAGCGGTCTGCTAAACGTAACGGCCACCCGGGTATTGAGCGATCAGAAGATCGACGAGCAAGCCCGCTCACACTCCTGTGAATCCAACCAGTAACACTTATCGTACAGTCCGGTCTGATCGTCTGATATGTCGCATATCTCTCCTAGGGGTGGTAAACGTCAGACCCCAATAGCTCGATAAGTCGTGTCGATATGAGGTCTATAACAGTTTGAGAAACTACTGGTAACACTTACCAGTAAATCTCAGCAACCCTGGCCAGGGATTTCCGGTTATAGCCAATCGAACACAGCGCAACATCAACCCCCTATACCGGGAGAGACGAATCCCCTCCTATCGCTCATTGCCTCCATGTGATTCGGGACTGTACCCAAAAGCCACCATTTTGCACGCCCTCTTGGACGTGGTGAGGTGGAAATCAAAGCACAGTGGGAACCACACAAGACTCTATGACGATTTCGGTTCAACAGACTAATCTGTACCAGTGTCACCAGAGAACTGCCATCTGACGTAAGGTATAATACCATCTGGGAGTTCTCGGCGAGTCCGTCCAGTGTACCCAGTCTCCACTGAGCACCCGTATATCATCTCTGATGTCAAACACCAATGGATATGGGATCATCCATCGCCCATCTGTATGGGTCGAGAAGGTATACGCTAGTCTACTCTGGTATATCGATGCCCCGTATCGATACACCCACGACTAGGGACCTTGAAGGATGTACTTATGGACTACCATGTCCCCACTAGTATGATCCGCATCATAGTCCAGGTAGTCAAGTACACATCCTAGGGGCTTTACTAACATGTAACAGAGAGACTGTTCGTATACACGTTAAGGTAAAGAGCAACCAGATAGCATACTATCATGTCGAGCAAGAAAGTCCTCCCTATATATGTCCAAGCATCCACTACAATATACATCCTATGTATAGTAGTGGCCTCTAGGGCATACATATAACTAACAGCTCCACCCCCTCTTCTTCTTCTCCTTTTCCTTGTTAGTGAGGTTCCTTGTGGGGTATAACTTCTAAACTCCATCCTTGTTTTCTTAGTTGTGTAGAAGTAGCTTCGATTAGCAATATTTATGCGTTTTGTGCTCGTTTAGGTGTTTTATGTGGAAGTGTGTTTAAATGAGGTTGGTGTTGGGTAGACTAGCCTAAGTAAGTGTTAGTAAGGCTAGGTTAACCTAGGATAACCCCAAATTACATAAAAATACCCTCAGTTTTCAAAATTGTACAAAACTTGACGTTTCAAGCAAAACATGGCTTTTTGAGATCTGCTGTTACCCATGTAGGTTCAGAATAAAATTTAATGGACCATAGCCTACTGGTGACACCCTGACCCCACCACCAGAGCCCGACCCCACTACTTCAACCCGAGGCCGCCGAAATATTCGTTCTGGCTGCAATTTGCGGCCAGACTAGGGGGTTAGGGGCTAGGGTTTTTGGTACAGGTGTCTGCTACATTTTGTGGGTCCAGAGTATATATAGTTTTGTAATATCCTAACTTGGGTAAAATCTGGGACTGTATGTCATTTTCTGGTATTTTATTTTGCACGATACGCGAGTGGATTCTGTGATTCAGCGTATCGCGGCGTATCGGATCGAGTTCTGGACACACACACACCCGTTCCAGCGTATCGCGCGCACGCGCGTTAATTCGCGACGCGAGTTTCTCGTTTCGTTCCGATATAGCGTTTTACGAGATTTTGATATATTGGAATTCTTGTGTTATTTCCAGGTTCGCAGGCAGGTACGTCAGACGCCGCCAGGAAAGGGAAGCAGGTGGTCGGCTATACTTAGCACGCGACCAGGTGAGTAGATTTAACATCTACGGGGAAATCGCCCGTATGGCGTTAAGCGTCAGGGCGTAATAGGATGTTAGTTTTATGTGTTCATACAGGCATACTAGAGTAGCATACCGTCTTATATATATAGAACTGGTAGTATAGAACACTGCACTGTCACTAACGGTCTAAGTTGCACGGGCACGATTTATATGCTACACTCACACCGTTAGTGATTGCCATGACACCCACATTAGAGGATTGCTATAAACCGCATATTTTGATTCTGGTTTATTGACGTTGTCATGATTACCGCATACTATCATATGGACATTCATACCATGCACACTGTATATGCACTTTCGTGAGTACCTTCATTGATATAACCCTACTTGGGCACATATGCATCATATGTCTACAGTTGTGCACATGTACATTGCTATATTCACTTTGCATACTTGTCCATGCACACATCCATACCGATACACATATTCATATGCTACATACATGGATGATATAGACTTGTTTTAAAAACTAAGGGATCGTAGGCGTTATTCTCAAAAATAGATCTTTCAAAAGAGCGGTTTTCCCTTTCTTTTACTCTTAGCGTCATACGACATGATGCATGGATTACGTATTGTATTTGATTATGTGATTTCTGGATTTGGAAACTGGAGTACTAATTTAAGAAAATACGCACTGTTTAAAAACCCGGTTTCCCTTGAAATGATATTTTAGTGCGTCCACCATGAGTTTTCTCGGTTCCAGAGAGCTTGTGTGAGTATACCCAATTCGAGGAGAGGTAGGCACCGATTGCGGGTACATGGTGGACCCGGTACGGTACCCCGGGGCGAGAAGACTCGTATTGTTAGACGGTGAGCCCGGCGGAGGGACTACTACCTACCGGTGATTGGTTAGACCTGGCGATTATCCGGAGGATACCGACCAGAGTCGATAGATGGATACGGGACGACGCGTACTGCCGGGGGCCGAGGGCCGATTTTGCAGACGGAGCCCGTGGGCAGATCCGACGGACGGACGCCCCATACTGGAGGATTTGCGTGTCGATGCTGGACACGGTTGATTTTATGAGATTTGGGTGCCGATGTTGGGCACTCACGATTGTATAAGATTCACAGGATTTGAGGGCCGATGTGGATGACGGCGCCTGAGTTTTACTGGGAATTGGGTGTATTGATGGACTCCGGTCATTTTTCCACGTTGATATTCCCTGTAGGCACTATCTATTCCCATACTCAGCATGTAGTATTGACATCTCATCAAGTACCTATTATACCTGATATAGTACACATGTTATACATGATTATCGCATACCCTGCTAATGCTATATAGGGTTGTCAGATTCCATATAAGACATGATTATTGCATACCTTGAACATCATATGGGGAGACTTTTAGATTACATTTGCTGCCTGATATGAGTAATCAGTTCATCATATAGTTGTTATCTGTTGGCATAGGTTAGAGTATCGCAGTACGTGCATACTCGCGATTACCTTTATATGTTATCTATTATTCACGAGTTGGCAACTCATCCCCGTTGTGCCACAGTGCTTGCAGGTTACCCTTGGGAGTAGTCGCGGCTGGCTGTTTACCGCACCTTTTGACACAGATACCATTGCTGAGGCATGTTAGCCTTTTTGATATTAGGTGGGTTTTGTACGGTATCTGTTTACTTTTCAGTTGCATCTTGATGTATCTAGTACTCTCCATCTACTTTCATGTATTGACTTAGAGACAGTTGTGAGGACGATGTATGTTATTTGTACTCTGGTGTCGAGCTCGTTGTGAGCCGACTTTATTCACGCAGTTTTACCTCTTATGATATTTGTTTTCACTTTACTGCTCATTCTTCGCTTCGGCGTCGTATATTATATTGAGGTGATTTCTCCGCCGTTGGGCGCGATTCTCCTATTTGTGATGCTCTGTTTATTTCACATGTTATTTTTAATTATATCTCGCCTTTTACCCGATTTCGGGACAAACTTTTTGAAAAGGAAATGTTGTTAAAATGATTTAAATAATAACTTGAACCAAAAAGGATTGCTACTAAGTAACTTAAGTTTTCTAAATGTTTTAACACTCCAAATTTTAATTGTTTGTTTTTCTGGGTTCGGCTTACTTAGTCATGTTACGCCTGTAGGCGTTGCGTGGTTAAGTGCCGGTCACGGGCCGAACTTTGGGTCGTGACAAAGTCGGTATCAAAGCGTAGGTTTTACCTTCGGAGTGTAGGATTGACCCTGGTATGATGGAGTAGGTAGCTGCAGCAGGGTGGCGTGGCGTGCGTATGTTCCGCGGCATACTCACGACACGGTACCTCGCCTAAGCAACCTTAGGGCTTATTGATTGAAATTCCTTCAGGATTATATACATTCTTGCGATTCGATTTCCGTATCCTTATCAAATCCTACCTTCCTTTTCATCCACTATGCCGCCAAGGACTACGAAGGCACAGAGAGCGGCTGCGAGAGCCGAGGCTCGTGTTGACACGAAGACTGATCCGGGCAGTGCACCTGTTGCACCCAAGCAGACTATCCCTCCCATGACAGATCAGATCGCCACACTAGGGGCTGGTATGCAGGAGATGCGCCAGACGGTGGGATCCAGCATGCAGGAGATGCTTCAGATGATAGGGTCGCTAGTAGAGACGCTTCGAGCGTAGCGACCAGAGGTAGCTCCACCAGTCACGGGGACCGCGATGGTATCTACAGCACCAGCAGTTGCCCCTACAGCCACGGAGGTGATTTCAGTATCATTAGCAGAGTTCATGAGGCCGAAGCCACCGGTTTTCACAGGCACCGACGCAGCAGAGGACCCGCAGTCCTTTATTGATAGGTTGGCCCGGATATGCCGTTCCCTTAGATGCTCAGATACGAGGTGGGTCGAGTTCGCGAGCTTTCGCTTGGAAGGACTTGTGCAGAAATGGTGCGAATCGGTCGAGAAGGGTAGGGCATCAGGTCTTCCTCCTATGACCTGGACAGAGTTTGTGACGATCTTTATAGCCCGCATCGTTCCCCAGAGTGTCAGGGATGCCCGAGCACACAGATTTGAGTCCTTACGCTAGACGCCAGAGATGACCGTGGCAGAGTATGACGTGCTATTCACCGAGCTATCAGTTTATGCTCCATACCTAGTGGCTACTGAGGAACTGTGAGTCAAGAGATTTGTCCGAGGCTTGCTTCACCACTGTTCCTTGCGATCAGCGCACAGCATTACGAGATGTATGCCGCAGCTGTAGACGCAGCCCTATTAGTTGAGGAGCGCCTTGCTGAGACTTCAGTAGTTCCAGGGCCGAAGAGGGTTCGTACTGACACAGCAGCTCAGAGACATCCGTTCAGACGCCGTGATAGACGTCAGACCGGTGACAGAGACTCGGGGCGAGGTCAGATGTTTAGCTCATACCCCCAGGAGGGTCAGCAGACGTCCCGTGGATGCTTTGGATGTGGTAACCCACATCACCGCGTCAGAGATTGTACCGAGGCACGCCAGAGGGAGCCAGCCGTTCCGCATGTCATACTTCCACCTTCTCCACCCCAGAGGGCGTTGCCTGTTGTACCCACAGTTGCTCTACGTCAGACTCATGCACAGAGGGGCCATGGTCGCGGAGGGTTTGTTCCTAGAGGACGAGGCGGCCGAGGCAGAGGACAGCCAGCTACCGGCAGAGTACAACCAGCTGCTAGCAGAGGACCGCCAGTTACAGGTGGAGGACAGGCACGGGTTTTCGCTTTGACGCATCAGGACACGCAGGCGTCCAATGCGGTGGTCTCAGGTACCCTAACAGTATGTACTATTGATGCACAGGTATTATTCGATCCCGGATCCACGCACTCGTATGTTTCCACACATTTTGTGCCGAGTTTGGGTAGAGACTCTGGGTTGCTTGATCAGCCACTTGTAGTGACCACTCCCGTGGGAGAGTCGTTTGTTGCTAGGTACGTGTTCTGATCCTGTGTTGTCTGTATTGGCGAGAGAGATTTGCCTGTCGACTTGATCCTTCTGGAGATGTTGGACTTCGACGTTCTTTTGGGCATGGATTGGTTGGCCACGTGCTATGCGTCTGTGGACTGCCGTGAGAAAACTGTTAGGTTTTGTTTTCCCGGCGAGTCGACTTTTGTTGTGCAGGGTGACCGTGGTGCCACCCCACACCTTTTGATTTCTTCTCTTCACGCTGGACAGCTTCTGAGGAAGGGATGTCAGGGATTCCTAGCCTATGTTGCTGAGATTAGGGCTACGGATGTTCCACTGGACCAGGTTCCGAGTGTATGTGAGTTCCCTGACGTATTCCCTGACGAGCTTCCTGGGCTACCGCCTGAGCGTGATGTTGTTTTCCGTATTGATTTGATTCCCGGCACGGGGCCTATTTCTATACCGCCTTATCGGATGGCCCCGGCGGAGCTTATTGAGTTGAAGAGTCAGTTGCATGATTTGTTGGACAAGGGACTCGTTCGACCCAGTGTTTCACCTTTGGGTGCTCCGGTCCTGTTTGTGAAGAAGAAGGACGGCAGTTTGCGTCTGTGTATCGACTACCGGCAACTAAACCGGGTGACCGTGCGGAACAGATATCCGTTGCCACGCATCGATGACTTGTTCGACCAGCTTCAGGGGGCAGGTTATTTTTCGAGGATCGATTTCCGATCAGGCTATCATCAGCTGAGAGTTCGACCGGAGGACATTCCAAAGACGGCTTTCCGTACGCGTTATGGCCATTATGAGTTTTTGGTGATGTCGTTCGGACTCACCAACGTGCCAGCAGCCTTCATGGACATGATGAACCGTATATTCAGGCCGTATCTTGACTTGTTCATCATCGTATTCATTGACGATATATTGGTGTATTCCCGGAGCAGAGAGGAGCGTGAGCAGCACCTGCGGATTACACAGCAGACCTTGAGGGAGCACCAGCTCTATGCAAAATTTTCCAAGTGCGCGTTCTGGCTGGACAGCGTAGATTTCTTGGGTCACGTGATTACACGGGATGGTATATGTGTAGACCCGAGGACGGTCGAGGCCGTGCGAAGTTGTCCCAGACCTACATCCGTTACTGAGATACGCAGCTTTCTAGGACTGGCCGGCTACCACAGGCGATTTGTGCAGGATTTCTCCCGTATTGCTGCACCTATGACCGACTTGACCCGGAAGGGGGTTCCTTTCGTTTGGACGGAGGAGTGCGAGCACAGTTTCCAGCAGCTATGAACTTGTTTGACTACGGTGCCAGTGTTATCCTTGCCTTCAGGATCCGGCGGATTTGTAGTATATTGTGACGTTTCACAAGTGGGGCTGGGATGCGTATTGATGCAGCACGGAAAGGTGATCGCATATGCTTCCTACTAATTGAAGAAACATGAACATAACTATCCCACTCACAATTTGGAGATGGCCGCAATGGTCTTTGCACTTAAGATTTGGCGACATTACCTCTATGGCGAGTCGTGCCAGATATTCACTGATCACAAAAGCCTAAAGTATATATTTCAGCAGCGAGACCTGAATCTCCGACAGAGCCGTTGGATGGAACTGGTGAAAGACTACGACTGCGAGATCTTCTATCACCCGGGAAAGGCTAATGTAGTTGCGGATGCTTTGAGCAGGAGGCCCGGGAGTAGTCTATCGTGCTTAAGTGCAGTACAGAGGCAGTCATCAGCAGATTGGCAGATACTATGTGACGGCCGAGTACAGTTCGAGTTCACACAGATCGGGGGACAGCATGCGCACGTTCGTGCACGCCCACAGTTGCTTGACCGTATATATGAGGCACAGCGCAGGGATGACCGTTGCTTAAAGATCATGGCACAGATTGGACAGGGCAGATTCCCTAAGTTCGTGATCGATGATCAGGGGGTATTACGATTTGGGTCTAGACTGTGTATACCAGATGCTGAGGGATTGCGGCGCGATATTCTCGAGGAGGCACATCAATCAGTGTACAGTGTCCATCACGGTTCCACCAAGATGTACCATGATATGAGAGAAGTCTACTGGTGGGACGGAATGAAGAGGGACATTGCTGATTTCGTATCGAGATGCCTGACTTGTCAGCAAGTCAAGGCCGAGCACAAGAGGCCCGCGGGAGAGCTACAGCCGTTACCCATTCCGGAGTGGAAATGGGAACAGATTTCGATGGATTTCGTAAGTGTAATATGTGATATCGCCGGTTTCGTTGCGATATGTCAACGACAATTGGGATGCGCATATTTACTTACGTTGATGATATGTGATATTATGTGTTGCCATGAAGCCACGTTTAAAACTACAACATTTGGAATCCACAATCACTTTAGACATCGTAAATCCGAAATATCACATACTTCGCATTTCATGCTTAACTCTATGAATTCCACATATTGTATCACATTCCAGATAAATAGACAGTATTAAACTTTTCGAACAGATAATCAAATACCCAAAATTTCCTAAAGTGCTCAACTCTTGAGCGGAGTTCAAATAATCCCAGAATATGGCACAGTACCAGTGATCCAGCCGTAGAAGGGTCAAGCCAACGCCTCACATGTGGCACGCCGTACTGCCCCAAACCCGAAGGTTCAAAAGGCAGTTCAAGACGGTCACATAATCGAGTTAAGGTTTGTTGTCTTCTAGAGGGTCCACCGCTTAACTTGTACAATTTCTCCGAAAGATTTAAACCCGATAAAAATTCAACACTTGAAAGTTTGCCGTGCCAGGAAAAAATGAGTTAATGATATCTGTTCAAACAGTTTAACAGATTCTAAATATCCGGAAAAAGGCGAATTTAAATATTCCGATCGAATCTACGATTACAAAGCAAACCCCAGAATCTTCAACACTTGAGTCACTTTAAAAATACCCAGAAGCATCAACAAGCACCTACGGATATTACCATGAAGCCACGTGTCACAATCCCAAAAATCGGCAGCGGAACCGCCGCGGGAAGCAGGTTCCCGCCGCGGTTCCGCCGCAGTTTAGTGGAGTTGTGAGCCCGTGTTTCATGGTAATTCTTAGAATTCCCTGCTGATTTTTTTAGGTATTTTTAATTCAGAAAAATCCCAGATTTTGAAAAATTTCCAGAGAGGGGGTAAATTTTGTCGGTTCGGGTTCGATCGGAGTTTTAACTTCGTAAACACGACGCCTAATGCTCTAGCTAGGCTCTGATACCATTGTAGGGTTCCTAGGCACACTAGTGGAGGTTCATATAGCATCAAACATGCATGAATAAAAATTTACATGTTCCGAACAACCCAAATACAGTATCATTGCTAGATAATTAGGGTTAAGCATATAAGATTACATCTTTTAAGCTAAGTGTGAGGGATTACAACCTTTGTAGTCCACTCCTACGCTTCACAAGCTCCGAGTAGAAGTCCCTTCGCCGCGATGCACGATCTCCCGGACTCAAGAGAGGCTCCACGACTCGAACGATCCATGCTAGCTTGAAGTGTTCCAAATCTCCGATGATCTTCGTCGAAGTATCAATAACTCAAGCTTTCTCGCTCTAAAGAGATGAACACACTAATCTCATAGGCTAGATGAGATGAGGATGAGAGAGTAGTATTTATGCTTTCTTTTTAAATCATTTTCTCATAATTTATCATCACAAAATGAATTTCTAGAGAACTCAAAATCAAGAGAGAAGAAGATGATAATAGAAAATGATAATTCCTTTTGTGATGAATAGAAATAAAAGTATATGATTGATGTATCAACCATGGTCAAGGATGAGTGGCTAATAGTTTGTAGAGAATAAACTAGAGTTAGTGTTTGGTTGGGTTAGCAATGAGTCATCAACAAATATCTTAACCATGACAAAAGAAAAAGCTTCTAGAAAGTGCAAGAAGCAACTAACCCTAATCCAACCCTGACCTCATTTAATCATCCTTAAACATGTTTAATAATAAATCATATCATGTCACAATAATATATATCACATATATATTATATATTTGCAACAAAAGAAAATAATACAATTAACATATATCGCATATATATCAATGTATCATCCAGTGAGAAAATGAAATAATAAAGCAAGCCAATATTAGATAATGTAATAATATATCAAATATATTATTATACATTAAATCATCGAATCAACACTTGATCCGACGATCCGGCTATATCGAATATAACCGACTAATATATCATGTACCGATTCATCGAATCAACACTTGATCCGATGTCCCGGTTCATATCTAAATATCGCGAGAATATAATACGGTATCTCATATCGCATTATCCTCGGTCCTGCACATATCACATATGTGCCTCTACTCCGTTTCGCCTGAGCCAAGAAACCTCTGTGTAGGACTCTAAAGAATCGTCAATACGCCGGTAGCAGGTGATGATCATATCAAACACCCACAAGCTGCAAGCGGTCAGCTAAACGTAACAGCCATCCAGGTATTGAGCGATCAGAAGATCAACAAGCTAGCCTGTGCGTTCTCCTGTGAATCCAATCAGTAACACTCCCGTACAGTCCGGTCTGTTCGTCTGATATGTCGCATATCAAGTCTAGGGGTGGTAAACGTCAGACCCCAGTAACCGATAAGTCGTGTCGATGTGTGTCTCATAACGGGTCGAGAAACTACTAGTAACACTTACCAGTAAATCTCTATATCAGCCCTGGCCAGGGACTTCCAGTTATAGCCAATCGAACACAGCACAACATCAACTCCCTATACCGGGAGAGACGAATCCCCTCCTATCGCTCATTGCCTCCATGTGATTCGGGACTGTACCCAAAAGCCACATTTTTGCACGCCCTCTTGGATGTGGTAAGGTGGAAATCAAAGCACAGTGGGAATCACACAAGACACTATGACGATCTCGGGTCTACAGACTACCCTGTATCAGTGTCACCAGAGAACTGCCATCTGACGTGTGGTATATCACCATCTTGGAGTTCTCGGCGAGTCTGTCCAGTGTACCCAGTCTCCACTGAGCACCTGTACACCATCTCTGATGTCAAACTACGATGGATATAGGATCATCCATCGCCCATCATATGGGTCAAGATGCGTATACGCTAGTCTACTCTGGTGTATCGATGCCCTGTCTCGATATACCCTCGACTAGGAACAGTTATTGAATATTCTCATTGACTACCATGGCCCCACTAGTATGATCTCATCATAGTCCTAGTAGTCGAGTACAGATCCTAAGGGCTTTATCAACATGTGAGAGAAAAACAGTAAACCAATACAAGTCAACATGTTAAGATAAAGTGAAACCAAATAGCATACTATCATGACGAGCAAGAAAGTCCTCTCTATATACATCCAAGCATCCATTATAATATACATCATATGTACAACAATGGCCTCTAGGGCATATACATAACTAACAATCTCCCACTTGCACTAAGGCCAGCTGCTGTAGTATCTCATACCTAGCATCCCGAATAATCTCTCAAACTATATATGGGGAATAGCCTTCGTGAATGGATCCGCAGTGTTGTCCTTCGTATCTACTCTCCTGACCTCGATCTCCCGGCGATCAACTATCTCCCTGATCAGGTGATACCGCCTCAGAATATGTCTGGACTTTTGATGGGATCTGGGTTCCTTGGCCAAAGCCACAGCTCCATTGTTATCGCAATACAGAGGTATTGGATGCTCAATGGATGGAACCACACCAAGTTCACTAATGAACTTCTTGATCCAGACAGCCTCTTTGGCAGCATCGTTGGCAGCGATGTATTCAGCCTCCATCGTCGAGTCTGCAACGGTATCCTGTTTGGAACTCTTCCAACATACCGCTCCACCATTGAGGGTAAAGACAAATCCCGAGTACGACTTAGAGTCGTCCTTATCACTTTGGAAGCTGGAATCGGTAAAGTACTCCACCTGGAGTTCTCCGTTACCATACACCAAGAACATCTCCTTGGTCCTTCGTAAGTACTTGAGAATGTTCTTCACAGCTGTCCAGTGACTCTCTCCAGGATCTTCTTGATACCGACTCAATACACTTAGTGAGTATGCTACATCGGGTCTGGTACATAGCATCGCATACATGATAGAGCCTACTGCCGAAGCATAGGGTATCCCTTGCATGCGAGCTCTCTCCCAATCAGTCTTGGGAGACATCTCTTTGGAGAGAGTGAGTCCAGAGATCGTGTGTTGGTTCCCACGCTTGGATTCTTCCATACTAAACCTCTTCAGTATGGTGTCAATGTACCTGGATTGGGACAATCCCAGTATCCGTTTAGATCTATCTCTATAGATCATGATTCCCAATATGCAGGAGGCATCACCTAGATCTTTCATTGAGAATCTCTGTGATAAGAAGAGCTTGACTGATTGCAGCATAGGAATGTCATTTCCTATCAAGAGTATGTCATCCACGTACAATACGAGGAAGACAACCTTACCCTCTGCTACCTTCTTATAGATACAAGGTTCATCTATATTTTTGATGAAGTCAAACTCTTTGACTATAACATCAAAACAGATGTTCCAACTCCGCGATGCTTGCTTTAACCCATAAATGGATTTAAGCAGCTTGCAAACCTTTCCGCTGCACCCACTATCTACGAAGCCCTCTGGCTGAGTCATGTACACGCTCTCTTCTAAATCACCGTTTAGAAAGGCGGTCTTAACATCCATTTGCCAGATTTCGTAGTCATGGTATGCAGCAATGGCAAGTAAGATCCGGATGGACTTAAGCATAGCCACTGGAGAAAAGGTTTCGTCATAATCCACACCTGGTTGTTGACGAAAACCCTTTGCTAAAAGTCTAGCTTTGAAAGTCTTAACTTTTCCATCTACACCAAATTTCTTTTTAAAGATCCACTTGCTCCCAATGGGTTTTACCCCTTCAGGAGCATTTTCCAAAGTCCATACTTTGTTGGTGTACATGGATTCCATCTCAGATCGCATTGTATCCAGCCATTTCACAGAGTCACCACTCGTGATGGCTTGCTCAAAACTAGTCGGTTCATCATCGTCCATGATGCAATCCTCGCTTCCACCATCAATGAGAAAACCGTAGTATCTCTCAGGTGGACGAGAAACCCTACTAGATCGGCGGAGAGGCTGGGATTCGTCGGGTACTACTGAATCCTCTAGTTCTACTAAATCTTCAGTTATAGTTTGAGTTTGTGTAGCTGGAATTTCTTCCAGTTCTACCTCTTCGCCACTAATTTCTTTTGCAAGAAATTACTTTTCTAAAAAGGTGGCATGTCGAGAAACAAATACCTTTTGTTCCTCGTGATGGTAGAAAAGATATCCATGTGAATGTTTGGGATATCCTACAAACTTACACAGAACTGACCGTGCCTCGAGTTTGTCTGGATTTTGCCTTTTGACATAGGCCAGACAACCCCATATCTTAACTCGTTTAAGACATGGTCTCTTCCCACTCCATATCTCATATGGTGTGGTAAGTACAGATTTAGTTGGAACTTGATTCAATAGGTATGCTGCTGTCTCCAGTGCATACCCCCAGAAGGAAATAAGTAACTCAGCTGTACTCATCTTCGAGCGCACCATATCTAATAGGGTGCGATTCCTCTGCTCAGATACACCGTTGTGCTGTGGTGTATAAGGAGGGGTAAGCTGAGAGAGAATCCCATTCTCTTTTAGATAATCTAGGAACTCATTGCTTAAGTATTCACCTTCTCGATCAGAACGAAGAATCTTAATACTTTTGCCCGTTTGGTTCTCTACTTCGTGCTTATATTCTCTGAATTTCTCAAAATCTTCAGACTTGTGTTTCATCAGAAACACATGTCCGTATCTAGAGAGATCGTCAGTGAATGTAATGAAGTAGGAAGAACCGTTCCTGGCTTGCGTAGACATGGGACCGCATACATCACTATATAGTAGTCCTAAGAGTTCAGTAACTCTTTCTCCGTGTCCACTAAACGGAGCTTTGGTCATTTTTCCTTTGAGACATGAAGGACAAGTATCAAAAGATGATAATTCGAACGGATTCAAATAATCATCCGTATGTAACTTAGCCAGTCGTGTCGCATTGATATGACCAAGTCTACAATGCCACAAGTAGGATTCGTTCATATCTGAACTTTTCCTCTTGTGTGTGTTTTGTATATTCAGGACTGTATTCTGATCTAGAATGAATATGCCATTATGTAACGAGCCTGATGCAATCAACTTTTGATTTAGGAAGATGTTCATAACATTATCCTGTACTACAAAATTATATCCTTCTTTACTTAATAAGGAGATTGATATAATGTTGCACATCATGTTCGGTATATAATAGCACTCATTTAGAATCAGTGTATTACGACTTGGCAATACAAGGTGATATTCACCAACTGCTTTGGCTGCAATACTTTCACCGTTCCCTACTTAAACGGAATGATCACCTTTTCCCAGTTCTCTACCTTTACGTAGCCCATGTAACAATTTACATATGTGGGATCCTGATCCGGTATCTAATACCCAGGACGTAGGGTGAACTGAGAAACAGTTTTCAATAACTAACACACCTGAAGAAGATGCATCAACATGCATGTTCTTCGTTTGGGCGGCGTGAGAATCCAGATATTCCCATGTTTCATGTTCTGTCTTATAACTCTTATAAGAAAGAACGGGTCCAACGTTCCCTTGCTCAGTACAATAATCGGGTTCAGTCTATACATCCATATTATTATCTTGATTATGGCCTGACATGGTCGCTACCTGGAGAGAGAGAGAAGAAAACACTTTAGCGTATGCTCTTGCAAGATTAGATTGGTTATTATCTTATCTAATCAGGATGTCTCCCACTGTTTTTATCAAATCTACCTTCAAACCCTAAAAGGTAAGATTAGCCGGGATTAATTACACCCTACAATTTCGTCAATCTTTCAGCCAGATCGGTGTCGGTACTTTGAGGGAGGTTCCCCGTGCTTTCGCACGGACCTAATTAAAGTAAACCTCATTTTCCCAGAGGCGTAACCTCGTTAACACTTTTCTAGACACCTACTTGATCGACTAATTGTCCTGTGTAAAACTCTCCCAGGAGTAACTTGTAAGTGCACGGCGGCGCCCCGGACGTCAATCCGACGGCCAAATGCGGAAGCGGTGATAGACTTTAATTTTGCGAACTTAGCAAACCGGCACCACCGCGCACTAAACCCCAGATCGGGCCATTAAACTTGTCCTAGCTAACTAACAAGATAAGGAAGAGATATACCGAGTGATCCGAGTCCTCCGGTCTTCTCGTCATCGTCCCGATCTCCCGCGGAAACTCCGGTCGTCGCATCCTTGCCGGAAGGGCACCACATCGTCTGCATCTTTTACGGGCTCCCACCTCAATACCGAGGCAACTCGGGCACGAAGCTGGCAAGTCGACGTGCCCAAGGTTTGCTGTAGAATGTGTAGTGCTTTGTCTCTTTAGGGTTATGTTGCCTTGATGGAGGAATGGAATTTTCAAGTGGAACTCTCATTTATCAAGCATGGAATGAGATGATAAATTTTCCTTACCAAAATGAAATCTCTCATTTTTCTCCTCTCCTCAAGTTGTGGCCGGCCATGCTCTAATGAGGAATGGTGGTGGAGTGAGAACATAAAGCAAGAGGGAGGTGAGTGTAGGAGATGAGAAATGGTGACCATAAACAAAACATTATCATAACAAATGAACATCAAACCCATACCCTTTCTAATCTCATTTAATGCAAGTGATGGAGGGAATCAAAGATGCTATCATAATCTCTCATCTCACAAATAAACCCTCCACAAAATGTTATTTGCAAACTTGAAAATAACCCCCTCCATTGGAAAAGTCCGGCCGGGAAAGAACAAAGGAAAACCGGCCGGAACGGAATGTAAACTGGCAACTCCAGAAAACTGGTCCCGTAATAAATTACAGGAAAACCCCGATACTGTGCATACACACCCGCATCTGTATTCCGTCCGGATACAAATGCAAAGAGACAAAATCTACACTGTACTAAACTAGGATCCGGCTTAAACCAAAGCCGGCTAGTAATGTTCGTCCGATCCTGATCCGTGCAATACCGCACGTATCAGATCGAACCCTACCATATAACTATATGGCCACTAGTACAAAACTGTCCGATCCTGATCCGTGCAATACCGCACGTATCTGATCGGACCCTGCCATATCTCCATACGGCCTCTACAGCGTTTCGCCCGAAAGCTTGAGTAACTGAAAGTGTGGTGGACTCTAAAGACTCGTCAATACTATGGCTGAGGATTTAACCACTAGCACGTCAGAGGTATAAGCCGATACATAACGGGCCACCAGCTATTGACTAAAAAGGACGTCGATGAGCGAACTCATCCTGACACCCTACTGAGCCTGTCAGTGACAATATCCGTACAGTCCGGTCCGTTCGTCTACGAGCATCGCATGGCGGGCCTAGGGGGTTGGTAAAAGTCAGACCCCCAAAAGCGGTACAAGTCGTGTCGGAGTGTAGCCCAGAACACTCTGAGATACTACTCGAATACCTACCAGTAAATCTCCTGCCTTGGCCAAGGACTTCGTGTAATGGCTCTCCTAGACACAGCGCGACCTCATACCCAATACCGGGAGAGACGAACCCCCGAAGATCCGCTCACTGCCTCCATGTGGCTCGGGACTGTACCCAACTAAAACCTGTTTGAACGACTCCTTTGAGCCGTGGTAGGGTAGTAATCAAAGTACAGTGGGAACTCACACGAGACAAATGACGATCCCCAGGTCGATGAACTAACCTGTACACATGTCACCAGGGAACTGCTATCTGACGTCAGGTATAAGACCAACTAGCATGTTCCCGGCGAGTCCTGTCCGGTGTACTCATAACCCAATGAGCACCTGTATACATCTTAGGTGAACCAACTGACACCAGTGGCTTGTGAAACCGGCCACCGCCCCTCGTCAGGGTCTCGACTGTATACACTAGTCTACTCTGGAGAATCGATGCCCTGTCTCGAAACTCCCACGACTAGGGACCATTTAAGGATGTGCTTATAGACTACCAGCTCCTACGTATATGATCGCCCTCATACTGCTGGCAGTCAAGCAAGAATCCTAGGGGCTCTATCAACGTGTAATAGCGACCTGTAAGGTCACCTGAAGCAGTACACGATGATAAAGGTAAACCAGATAGCATACTATCATCTCGAGTAAGACTGTCGTCCCGGGATAGGTCCTCCCTCAATCATTGCAATCACGTGCCTGTGATTCAGTAATTGACTCTAAGGGCACTATTTCCAACAATCTCCCACTTGCACTCAGGGCTAATTATTGCGATGTCGCATACTCACAGCCCGTGTGATACCGAACACCCAACTCCTCTACTAGTCAGTCTCACAAAGCTCGTTTGCGAGACTATTGCGTTCGAGGAATAGCCTCAGCGAGTGGATCTGCCTAGATGTTTCTTTCTATGTCTCTCTATATCTCAAGTTCGCGGAGAAAACCATCTCCCGAAATGAGCAATACCTGTCTTAGAATGTCTGGATGTCTGATAGGACCGAGCTCATAAATGAACTCTAAGTCCAAACTTTTTAGACTGTATCGTCAACTGAACTTAATCGATATCCTGCGCCATGCCACCCTCAGTATTTCCTTGGACCACCTGTCCAAAATACTGCCCCTCGTCAGAAGGAAAACTATAACTCTGACAACCTCCTTGTCGTCCATGTCACCTTGGAAGCCTGGAATGATAACTGTCTCCCAAATGAGGCTGTCGTTATCATATCCCTAGAACATCCACTTATGTTCTAAAACTGCTTCCGACTGTTTCTCCAGGATTGGATCAATGTCAACTTGTTGCATCTAGTGCAAGAACAACATCTGGTGTGGTACTTGACATCTCATGATTGACCCAACTGCCTAAGCAAGTGATCTGTCAATCATGCACATCCCTCTCTACTTTAGTCTATAAGACACCTTTAGAGAGGGTGACTCCATCACCTGCAGGTATACTACCGTGCCAGGAGTCAACCATTCTAAATACTCATAGAATGCTGTCTAAGTACCCTGATTGGGAAACCACCCAAATCTAGATCTAAAACCATAGATCTAGTAACCAGTATGTCTGATATAACGTCCAAGTCCCTTGTGGAGAAACCACTGTGTGACGACCAAAGTATAACCGATCGTAGTATAGGAATGTCACTTCCTACTTTGTGTATGTCATCCAAAACCCGGATATCACACCCTACTACCTACTCAACAGATCCATCCCCTATTCTGATGAAGTCAAACCTATGACTGTAACATCAGAAATAGATGATCTATCTCCACTACATCTGCTTTAGTCTATAAATAGACATAAGCCTGATGTCCACCAATGCTTCCGCTGCTCCCACTGACTACGACAACCCTCTGGCAGAGTCATATAGACGTGCACTTCTAAAACTAGTTTAGAACGACGCTATACTCATCCTCCCACCGGGTCTCGCAGCCTGGAACAACACCAATGGCAAGTGTGGGTAAACAAGAACTTCCCTGTCACCGTCCTTGAGGCTACCGGAGTACCTCTCGGGTGCCTGAAGTTACCCACCGTATCTGCGGAGTGGCTAATGGAATGTCAAATCAGATTGAATCTTTAGGTTCCTTATCAAATCTTCAGTAATCGTTTGCGGTTCTGGAATCACTTCCAGTTCTACCATACTCCCACTACTGTTTTTTTTTGAAAAATCCATTTTTATTAAAACTGTGGCGAGTCTAGAACAATATTACTATTGATCTCCCAGATGGTAGAAAATCAACCCTCGTCATAGCCTGGGTCAACCCACAAACAGCCATTACAGAAACGTGCCTTGAGTTATCCAGAGTCTGGTTTTAATCATAAGCCGGACAACTCCCCGTACCTTAACAATATTAAGATATGAACTGTACTATATCCAATATAGAACCAGAGGCACTGATTTAATTGAACCAGATTCAAATCATGCAGCTATCTCCAGTGCATGTCAACTAAATGGAAGGAGGCCGATCAGCGTCACTCAACTTAGGAATGCTTCCAATTATGAGTAACCTGAAAGAGAAGCAATTTCTCTTTATCATTACTATCAACTGAGTAACATACACAAGTATCTACATCTTCGATCACTTTGAAGAATCCCGATACTTGCTACACTTGGTTCTCTACTCTATTCAAATACTTATAACTCCTCAAAACTTAGACCCTGTGTTTCTAGAAACACATGTCTAAGAACTAGAGAAGTTAAAAGTAAACAGAATATAGTATGAGGACCAACCCCTCTGTCCTAATGGACACTGGACAACATACATTACTCTGTATAAGTCCGCTGAGTCTAACAACTCTTTCACTGTGTGTCGTAGGTTGAAAACTGTACTTATGGTTAAGAAGAATTACACCGCTGTTTAATGCTCCTTACCTAACCATCCACTGATATAGGTAAATGTCATCGACATAATATCAAAAGGTATATCTCACTCTATGAAAATAGACATACAGATAGATCAATTTGAAATTGGTGCACAACAGCGGATATTCAAAACCAAATATTTGCCGACCGGCAAACAGCCCAGATGATCTCCTCAAATATCACCGATTACAACGAATCCCGATATAATGAGGATGATCACCCTATTCCCAATAACTTACTCCCACTCATCATCTGTAAAACCATACAGATGTGAGAATCAAACCTGGTAAATACATACCCTGGAGCAAGTGTCCAATCGGGAAATCAGTTTTCTTTTAACAGTACACAGTTGAACTGAAACATTGAAATGTTTCGATGGGGTATCCTGGTATTCCTAGTAATGCCTCTACCATTATCCAGATTCACAACTATAACCGTATAATTCTTTGCCACCTCTCCAAATCCCTTTATATGTCTTTAGTCATTACCTTCTGCACACCCCTTTAGGCCAATTGGTTTTCTTCCTTCCCTACCGTTCGGCACCAGCCTATGGTTTGGAAGAAGACTATCCAATAAGCATAACGGGTGTACTGTCCTAATCCTAGGAGCACTCGCAATGCGAGAGAAGGTAAGGATAAAAGACAACCGAATAAACCTTATTCCTATTTCTCCTTGACCAGAATCCATCCCCGAACTGGAACAAGTTCCTTTCGAGTTCGTATATAACCATAAGATGGAGTATCCAAATAAACTGTGGATCTTCGTAGTGATACGGAGTGTCCTGGAGAAATACAAAGGTGATTTAGGATTGGCGAAGGAATACTTAGTTTGGTCGTGAACAGCAGTCGCAATTTACTTTGCCCTCTTACCAATCCCTTGCTTTGTCTTAATCTTAATACCTTCTGCACACCATCGTTATGCTAATTGGTTTTCTTCATTCCCCACTGTTCGGCACCAGCCTAGGGTTTGGAAGAAGACTATCCATTTTGCGTAATAGGTGTACTATCTCCTAAACCAAGGAGTACTCGCAACCTGAGAGAAGGTAAAAGGAAAAGACAACTGAATAATCCTATCCGTTTTTTCCAGAACCGGAAACCATCCTCGAATTCCTTCGAGTTCGTATATAACCATACGATGGTTTTGTCCAATGGAAGTGGACGTTCGTAGTAATACGGGGTGTCCTGGAGAAAGGGTAAAAGTAGGAGTGGCAATGAGGTCTGCAACTCTGACAATCCAAAAGCCAGTGTTTAGAAGGTTCGGTCAACTTGGTCACTGAGTCATAGTCTAGGGTCGGGTCAATGGTCGCTGCCAGAGAGAGAGAGAAAAGAAACACTCAGCGTGCACTCTAACGTAGATCAGAATGGTTACCAATTTATCTAATCTGGAAACCTTCCACTGTACCTCAAATTCTCCTCCAAACCTGAAAGAAGAATTAGTCGGGGTCACCCGAGGAGTAAACTAACTCATCAGTGGGAATCGGGATCCAACTCTCATCGCATGATAACGTGACGTAATCCGCTCACGTCATCACACTCCAGAAGGTATGCGCATATCTGGCAAGTTTCAGTTCTTTTGAAACTCCCGATGTGATTTTTACCCTATGCTCTTATGACCTTGACTAAGGCCAACAAATCATAAGTCACATGTCAAGTTCTACCCGTCATTGTCCAGGTTAATTTGAACCCACCCGTACAAGCCCTTGACTAGGGCCAACAAGGCTATACGACTGTCCCAAACCAACGCATCTATCTATGCTACATATGAACACCCAATAGCTACCAAACACTGTGCCTTGACTATGGCCAACAAACACAGCTTGAATACTATTGACTATCCATATGAAATGACGGAGGGCTACGAATGGTTTCTGGCGAAAACCTTTAACGTAATGAACTTGATATCGTTGAAGGAACGGATAGCTTTTTAGAAAATATAGTGACGAAAACCTTTACTAAAGAGGTCACTCCCGGTGAAGGGATCTCGGCTCTTTCCCCGTAGAATGAGGTGCAGGATATTCCAACTGAACCACGGTGCAAAGCAAAAGTAATCGGCTATAGTGAAGTTAATGCCCTGACGCAAACTTTTGTCCAAGGGGTCACTCCCGGTGAAGGGATCTCGGCCCTTGTCTCGTCGACTGAGGAGCAGGATATTCCAAATGAATACCACGATGCAAAACAAAAGTGAACGTCCTTGCAATAACAGCTTTTTGAAAAATGTTCCAACAACATCAGATTAGGTTTGTTTTAACTTGCATTGATTCGAATCAATGCAGTCCCATCAAATGATCACACTACAAAGAACGAAAATATACTGATGTACGTATATGCCATCCGCATTCGCTACTGGGTCCCGTCATTACCCGTTAGGTTAGCTAACTAACGACAGAGCGGGGACTGGACTAGCGCGGATCTAAAACATATACAACATCTACTAATATATATACCAATATATTATATTCGCTCAAGGCGTGAATAAAATGCAACATCACAGAAATGTACAGCATCACAGAACAATACAGATATCTGGGATCCCCGGGTTTCACAGAGCCACTACTGAAACCCGACGTTCCCCTGGTCGTGTGGATAGCCTGTGCAATGAAATCCTAGACCCCTACGGGCGCGGCAAGTCACCCGCCAAAACCTGAAGCGAGGCAGCCCCCTTCAGCACCGTGAATGGACCACCCAGCACTTCACGGAATCCAGTAACTTGGGCACCCCTCCTGGGTCAACCTGTACCCCCTACGAGTGCGGCGAATAGCCCGCCAATTCCAGACTGAAGCCCCCTCCGTCTCAATGCCCTGAGATGCGGGCTTGTTGCCCTCTAGAACCCGGCTATCCGTGCACCCCTCCGCGGGGCAATCCTAGTACAGAAAGTAAAATATACATACAACGGGTACATCGACCGCAACCAGGTCGTGCCCCAAAAGAATAATACAATCAGGCAGTGACGGCAGTCCACATGTCGGACGCTCGCCCCGCAATATCAAATGTACATAATACAACAAAACTGTACTAGCATTGCATCCAGGCTATCCCCCACGACCGATCCGCAACATCACAGCAAAACACAGAACATCAACGTGAAAGTCATGTTAGCAAATCCGTCTAACCAGGCTATAGCAGTTAGACCGGATTTACCGATCGAGTGACATTCACGGTCGCAGATATAATGTAAATACTGTGAAATAATGTGTTTAAAATATCCGATCGATCAAAAAATAACAAGTGGGCCCCCAAGCAATACTGTAGCACTCACAGAAAATCTGGGCCCAATATTAATATTCCAAAACCCCTAAAATCAGCCCAGAAGCCCACTGGAGAAATTGGACGCAGTGAGGACACCAATGTGCGGCGGAACCGCGGCCCAAGGGGGGGTTTGGCCACGGTTCCGCGCTTGAGTGATCGACTGACTGTGTCGAATTTTTCCAGTAGTCTTAGAATTTCCAGTACATTAGTTTTTTACAACCTGAAAAATTTTTAGAGCCATAAAAAATTCGACAGAAAACTGATGTGAGTGAAAATGTAGATTTTGGAATTTTGGTCGATCGGAAATGCAAAACACATCAAACGAAGCTAGACGAAGTTAATGGCGAGGCTCTGATACCACTGTAAGTGCACGGCGGCGCCCCGGACGTCAATCCGACGGCCAAATGCGGAAGCGGTGATAAACTTTAATTTTGCGAACTTAGCAAACCGGCACCACCGCGCACTAAACCCCGGATCGGGCCATTAAACTTGTCCTAGCTAACTAACAAGATAGGGAAGAGATATACCGAGTGATCCGAGTCCTCCGGTCTTCTCGTCATCGTCCCGATCTCCCGCGGAAACTCCGGTCGTCGCATCCTTGCCGGAAGGGCACCACATCGTCTGCAGCTTTTACGGGCTCCCACCTCAATACCGAGGCAACTCGGGCACGAAGCTGGCAAGTCGACGTGCCCAAGGTTTGCTGTAGAATGTGTAGTGCTTTGTCTCTTTAGGGTTATGTTGCCTTGATGGAGGAATGGAATTTTCAAGTGGAACTCTCATTTATCAAGCATGGAATGAGATAATAAATTTTCCTCACCAAAATGAATCTCTCATTTTTCTCCTCTCCTCAAGTTGTGGCCGGCCATGCTCTAATGAGGAATGGTGGTGGAGTGAGAACATAAAGCAAGAGGGAGGTGAGTGTAGGAGATGAGAAATGGTGACCATAAACAAAACATTATCATAACAAATGAACATCAAACCCATACCCTTTTTAATCTCATTTAATGCAAGTGATGGAGGGAATCAAAGATGCTATCATAATCTCTCATCTCACAAATAAACCCTCCACAAAATGTTATTTGCAAACTTGCAAATAACCCCCTCCATCGGAAAAGTCCGGCCGGGAAAGAACAAAGGAAAACCGGCCGGAACGGAATGCAAACTGGCAACTCCAGAAAACTGGTCCCGTAATAAATTACAGGAAAACCCCGATACTGTGCATACACACCCGCATCTGTATTCCATCCGGATACAAATGCAAAGAGACAAAATCTACACTGTACTAAACTAGGATCCGGCTTAAACCAAAGCCGGCTAGTAATGTTCGTCCGATCCTGATCTGTGCAATACCGCACGTATCAGATCGAACCCTGCCATATAACTATATGGCCACTAGTGCAAAACTGTCCGATCCTGATCCGTGCAATACCGCACGTATCTGATCGGACCCTGCCATATCTCCATACGGCCTCTAGAGCGTTTCGCCCGAAAGCTTGAGTAACTGAAAGTGTGGTGGACTCTAAAGACTCGTCAATACTATGGCTGAGGATTTAACCACTAGCACGTCAGAGGTATAAGCCGATACATAACGGGCCACCAGCTATTGACTAAAAGGGACGTCGATGAGCGAACTCATCCTGACACCCTACTGAGCCTGTCAGTGACAATATCCGTATAGTCCGTTCCGTTCGTCTACGAGCATCGCATGGCGGTCCTAGGGGGTTGGTAAAATTCAGACCCCCAAAAGCGGTACAAGTCGTGTCGGAGTGTAGCCCAGAACACTCTGAGATACTACTGGAATACCTACCAGTAAATCTCCTGCCTTGGCCAAGGACTTCGTGTAATGGCTCTCCTAGACACAGCGCGACCTCACCCCCAATACCGGGAGAGACGAACCCCCGAAGATCCGCTCACTGCCTCCATGTGGCTCAGGACTGTACCCAACTAAAACCTGTTTGCACGACTCCTTTGAGCCGTGGTAGGGTAGTAATCAAAGTACAGTGGGAACTCACACGAGACAAATGACGATCCCCAGGTCGATGAACTAACCTGTACACATGTCACCAGGGAACTGCTATCTGACGTCAGGTATAAGACCAACTAGCATGTTCCCGGCGAGTCCTGTCCGGTGTACTCATAACCCAATGAGCACCTGTATACATCTTAGGTGAACCAACTGACACCAGTTGCTTATGAAACCGGCCACCGCCCCTCGTCAGGGTCTCGACTGTATACACTAGTCTACTCTGGAGAATCGATGCCTTGTCTCGAAACTCCCACGACTAGGGACCATTTAAGGATGTGCTTATAGACTACCAGCTCCCACGTATATGATCGCCCTCATACTGCTGGCAGTCAAGCAAGAATCCTAGGGGCTCTATCAACGTGTAATAGCGACCTGTAAGGTCACCTGAAGCAGTACACGATGATAAAGGTAAACCAGATAGCATACTATCATCTCGAATAAGACTGTCGTCCCGGGATAGGTCCTCCCTCAATCATTGCAATCACGTGCCTATGATCCAGTAATTGACTCTGAGGGCACTATTTCCAACATAACTCTTACTCGCAGTGGGTATCGGGATCCAACTATCTCATTGAAGGTATGCAATCTCATTGCAAATTCCAACACTTGAAATTCCCGATAATATTTTGCCCCTAACCCCCTATGACCTTGACAAAGGCCAACAAACCATAGGAAGCTAGTCAAGTTCAACCCGTCATTTCTTGATTGAATTAAACCCACCCGCACGACCCTTGACAAAGGCCAACAAGGTCGTACGAATACCCTAATCCAATCACATCATATGTTTAAACAGATAAGTACTAGTTAGCTACCGCACACTACGCCTTGACAAAGGCCAACAAACGCAGCACGAATACTAAATAGTCCTTATCTGAAATGACGAAGGGCTACGCAGGTTTTTCAGAAAACCCTGAGCGTAATGAACTTGATATCGTCGTAGAATCGAGTAGTTTTTTGAAAAAGGAGTGTTTTTGAGGCTTTTCTTAGTTTCACTAAAGGGGTCACTCCCGGTGAAGGGATCGTCGGCCCTTTCCTCATCGAATAAGGTGCAGGATATATCATATATACCGCTGTGCAAAGCAAAACTCTAAAAGCAATCAAAAGACAAATCGAGTTTTGTAGCATCTGCCAGTTTCGCTAAAGAGGTCACTCCCGGTGAAGGGATCTCGGCTCTTTCCTCATCGAATAAGGTGCAGGGCATATCATATATACCGCTGTGCAAAGCAAAACTGTAGCTACCATTTTTATAAAGTTTTGATTCTACAACATCTTTAGGTTTCTTTTCTTCTTATTAATCTCATTAATAAAATCCCATCAGCTTATGCTTCCTAAGCATCACAGAAGAAACGAAAACAGTAATATTTATATATCAGCATATATATATAATATAAGCATTCGTCTCAGGCAGTAATATGATCTCATCACAGAACATTGCAGCAGAAGAACATATATGAAATATTGGATATACTAGGACGTCCGTGTTTTCAATACGAGCCTGTATAAAACACGGATTCCACGGTCGCGACGAATAGCCAAACCCACATCCCAAGACCCCTACGAGAGCGGCAAGTAACACTGCCAATTCTAGGGTTAGGAGACCCGGTCTCGACTCCTCGAGATGGCCTCCCACTGGACCCTAGAACCCGGTTACTTGTGCTCCCCACCTTGGGTCTACCTAATGCGGAAAAGTAAATAATATACAAGGGTGACATCAACCTCAACCTGGAAGTGCCCCAAATAAAAGAATATTACATTACAAATGAATTTTACATGAATGAAAATAAAAATCCTCATCTCACATAAAACCCCTGGGTATTCAGAACGCGACGATCCAATATAACATATCACAGCAACACATAATATCACATATCATCAACGTAAGTAAATATGCGCATCCCAATTGTCGTTGATATATAGCAACGAAACCGGCGATATCACATATTACACTTACGGTCACAGAAAAGAAAGTGTAAAACTACAACATTTGGAATCCACAATCACTTTAGACATCGTAAATCCGAAATATCACATACTTCGCATTTCATGCCTAACTCTATGAATTCCACATATTGTATCACATTCCAGATAAATAGACAGTATTAAACTTTTCGAACAGATAATCAAATACCCAAAATTTCCTAAAGTGCTCAACTCTTGAGCGGAGTTCAAATAATCCCAGAATATGTCACAGTACCAGTGATCCAGCCGTAGAAGGGTCAAGCCAACGCCTCACATGTGGCACGCCGTACTGCCCCAAACCCGAAGGTTCAAAAGGCAGTTCAAGACGGTTACATAATCGAGTTAAGGTTTGTTGTATTCTAGAGGGTCCACCGCTTAACTTGTACAATTTCTCCGAAAGATTTAAACCCGATAAAAATTCAACACTTGAAAGTTTTTCGTGCCAGGAAAAAGTGAGTTAATGATATCTGTTCAAACAGTTTAACAGATTCTAAATATCCGGAAAAAAGGCGAATTTAAATATTCCGATCGAATCTACAGTTACAAAGCAAACCCCAGAATCTTCAACACTTGAGTCACTTTAAAAATACCCAGAAGCATCAACAAGCACCTACGGATATTACCATGAAGCCACATGTCACAATCCCATAAATCGGCCGCGGAACCGCCGCGGGATGCAGGTTCCCGCCGCGGTTCCGCCGCGGTTTAGTGGAGTTGTGAGCCCGTGTTTCATGGTAATTCTTAGAATTCCCTGCTGATTTTTTTAGGTATTTTTAATTCAGAAAAATCCCAGATTTTGAAAAATTTCCAGAGAGGGGGTAAATTTTGTCGGTTCGGGTTTGATCGGAGTTTTAACTTCGTAAACACGACGCCTAATGCTCTAGCTAGGCTCTGATACCATTGTAGGGTTCTTAGGCACACTAGTGAAGGTTCATATAGCATCAAACATGCATGAATAAAAATTTACATGTGCCGAACAACCCAAAGACAGGATCTTTGCTAGATAATTAGGGTTAAGCATATACGATTACATCTTTTAAGCTAAGTGTGAGGGATTACAACCTTTGTAGTCCGCTCCTTCGCTTCACAAGCTCCGAGTAGAAGTCCCTTCGCCGCGATGCACGATCTCCCGGACTCAAGAGAGGCTCCACGACTCGAACGATCCATGCTAGCTTGAGGTGTTCCAAATCTCCGTTGATCTTCGTCGAAGTATCAATAACTCAAGCTTTCTCACTCTAAAGAGATGAACTCACTAATCTCATGGGCTAGATGAGATGAGGATGAGAGAGTAGTATTTATGCTTTCTTTTTAAATCATTTTCTCATAATTTATCATCACAAAATGAATTTCTAGAGAGCTCAAAATCAAGAGAGAAGAAGATGATAATAGAAAATGATAATTCCTTTTGTGATGAATAGAAATAAAAGTATATGATTGATGTATCAACCATGGTCAAGGATGAGTGGCTAATAGTTTGTAGAGAATAAACTAGAGTTAGGGTTTGGTTGGGTTAGCAATGAGTCATCAACAAATATCTTAACCATGACAAAAGAAAAAGCTTCTAGAAAGTGCAAGAAGCAACTAACCCTAATCCAACCCTAACCTCATTTAATCATCCTTAAACATGTTTAATAATAAATCATATCATGTCACAATAATATATATCACATATATATTATATATTTGCAACAAAAGAAAATAATACAATTAACATATATCGCATATATATCAATGTATCATCCAGTGAGAAAATGAAATAATAAAGCAAGCCAATATTAGATAATGTAATAATATATCATATATATTATTATACATTAAATCATCGAATCAACACTTGATCCGACGATCCGGCTATATCGAATATAACCGACTAATATATCATGTACCGATTCATCGAATCAACACTTGATCCGATGTCCCGGTTCATATCTAAATATCACGAGAATATAATACGGTATCTCATATCGCATTATCCTCGGTCCTGCACATTTCACATATGTGCCTCTACTCCGTTTCGCTTGAGCCAAGAAACCTCTGTGTAGGACTCTAAAGAATCGTCTATACGCCGGTAGCAGGTGATGATCATATCAAACACCCACAAGCTGCAAGCGGTCAGCTAAACGTAACAGCCACCCAGGTATTGAGCGATCAGAAGATCAACAAGCTAGCCTGTGCGTTCTCCTGTGAATCCAATCAGTAACACTCCCGTACAGTCCGTTCTGTTCGTCTGATATGTCGCATATCAAGTCTAGGGGTGGTAAACGTCAGACCCCAGTAACCGATAAGTCGTATCGATGTGTGGCTCATAACGGGTCGAGAAACTACTAGTAACACTTACCAGTAAATCTCTATATCAGCCCTGGCCCGGGACTTCTGGTTATAGCCAATCGAACACAGCACAACATCAACTCCCTATACCGGGAGAGACGAATCCCCTCCTATCGCTCATTGCCTTCATGTGATTCGGGACTGTACCCAAAAGCCACCGTTTTGCACGCCCTCTTAGACGTGGTAAGGTGGAAATCAAAGCACTGTAGGAATCACACAAGACACTATGACGATATCGGGTCTACAGACTACCCTGTACCAGTGTCATCGGAGAACTGCCATCTAACGTGTGGTATATCACCATCTGGGAGTTCTCGGCGAGTCCGTCCAGTGTACCCAGTCTCCACTGAGCACCCGTACACCATCTCTGATGTCAAACACCGATGGATATGGGATCATCCATCACCCATCATATGGGTCAAGATGCGTATACGCTAGTCTACTCTGGTGTATCGATGCCCTGTCTCGATATACCCTCGACTAGGAATAGTTATAGGATGTACTCATCGACTACCATGACCCCACTAGTATGATCTCATCATAGTCCTAGTAGTCGAGTACAGATCCTAAGGGCTTTATCAACATGTGAGAGAAAAACAGTAAACCAATACAAGTCAACATGTTAAGATAAAGTGAAACCAAATAGCATACCATCATGACGAGCAAGAAAGTCCTCTCTATATACATCCAAGCATCCATTATAATATACATCATATGTACAACAATGGCCTCTAGGGCATATACATAACTAACACACTTAACTTCAAAACTTTTCATTGCCTCCACACTCTCCCTCCCACTCACATCCCTCACATCTCTCACTCACACATACACTCAAACTCACTCACAAACCCTCTCACTTAAACCCTACAGCAGTAGCTGCTGCTACCTCAGCCCAAACAACCATTTCTTCATTTGTGAAACATCAGCATCAGCTGATCTGCTTCAGCTCCAAGCACATCAGCTCAAATCTTGACATCAGCATCAGCTGCATCAGCAACAACAGCACTCCTTTAGCAAACAGCCCTAACTCCATATACAACACTCACACAACACAACACAACAACACAACAGAAAACAATCACAAAAGCAACAGCTTCAGCCTTTAAACATCTTCAGCCTTTAAACAACAACAGCAATTCCAGGCAGCAGCAGCAGCACCCCAGCAAGCTCCACCCCCTCTTCTTCTTCTCCTTCTCCTTCTCCTTGTTAGTGAGGTTCCTTGTGGGGTATAACTTCTAAACTCCTTCCTTGTTTTCTTAGTTGTGTAGAAGTAGCTTCGATTAGCAATATTTATGCGTGTTGTGCTCGTTTAGGTGTTTTATGTAGAAGTGTGTTTAAGTGAGGTTGGTGTTGGGTAAACTAGACTAAGTAAGTGTTGTTAAGGCCAGGTTAACCTAGGATAACCCCAGATTACACAAAAATACCCTCAGTTTTCAAAATTGTACAAAACTTGACGTTTTTAAGCAAAACATGGCTTTTTGAGATCTGCTGTTACCCATGTAGGTTCAGAATAAAATTGAATGGACCATAGCCTACTGGTGACACCCTGACCCCACCACCAGAGCTCGACCTCACCACTTCAACCCAAGGCCGCCGGAATATTCGTTCTGGCCGCAATTTGCGGCCAGACTAGGGGGTTAGGGGCTAGGGTTTTTGGTACAGGTGTCTGCTACATTTTGTGGGTCCAAGGTATATATAGTTTTGTAATATCCTAACCTGGGTAAAATCTGGGACTGTATGTCATTTTCTGGTATTTTATTTTGCGCGATACGCGAGTGGATTCTGTGATTCAGCGTATCGCGGCGTATCGGATCGAGTTCTGGACACACACACACTCGTTCCAGCGTATCGCGCGCACGCGCATAAATTCATGACGCGAGTTTCTCGTTTCGTTCCGATATCGTGTTTTACGAGATTTTGATATATTGGGATTCTTGTGTTAATTCCAGGTTCGCAGGCGGGTACGTCAGACGACACCCGGAAAGGGAAGCAGGTGGTCGGCTATACTTAGCACGCGACCAGGTGAGTAGATTTAACATCTACGGGGAAATTGCCCGTATGGCATTAAGCGTCAGGGCGTAATAGGATGTTAGTTTTATGTGTTCATACAGGCATACTAGAGTAGCATACCGTCTTATATATATAGAACTGGTAGTATAGAACACTGCACTGTCACTAACGGTCCAAGTTGCACGGGCACAATTTATATGCTACACTCACACCGTTAGTGATTGCCATGACACTCACATTAGAGGATTGCTATAAACCGCATATTTTGATTCTGCTTTATTGACGTTGTCATGATTACCGCATACTATCATATGGACATTCATACCATGCACACTGTATATGCACTTTCGTAAGTACCTTCATTGATATAACCCTACTTGGGCACATATGCATCATATGTCTACAGTTGTGCACATGTACATTGCTATATTCACTTTGCATACTTATCCATGCACACATCGATACCGATACACATATTCATACGCTACATACATGGATGATATAGACTTGTTTTAAAAACTAAGGGACCGTAGGCGTTATTATCAAAAATAGATCTTTCAGAAGAGCGGTTTGCCCTTTCTTTTACTCTTAGCGTCATACGACATGTTGCATGGATTACGCATTGTATTTGATTATGTGATTTCTGGATTTGGAAACCGGAGTACTAATTTAAGAAAATACGCACTATTTAAAAACCCGATTTCCCTTGAAATGATATTTTATTGCGTCCACCATGAGTTTTCTCGGTTCCAGAGAGCTTGTGTGAGTATACCCAATTCGAGGAGAGGTAGGCACCGATTGCGGGTACATGGTGGACCCTGTACGGTACCCCGGGACGAGAAGACTCGTATTGTTAGACGGTGAGCCTGGCGGACGGACTACTACCTACCAGTGATTGGTTAGACCTGGCGATTATCCGGAGGATACCAACCATGGTAGATAGATGGATACGGGACGACGCGTACTGCCGGAGGCCGAGGGCCGATTCCGCAGACGGAGCCCGTGGGCAGATCCGACGGACGGACGCCCCATACTGGAGGATTTGCGTGTCGATGCTGGAAACGGTTGATTTTATGAGATTTGGGTGCCGATGTTGGGCACTCACGATTGTATGAGATTCACAGGATTTGAGGGCCGATGTGAATGACGGCGCCTGAGTTTTACTGGGAATTGGGTGTATTGATGGACACCGATCATTTTTCCACGTTGATATTCCGTGTAGACACTATTTATTCCCATACTCAGCATTTAGTATTGACATCTCATCCTGTACCTATTATACCTGATATAGTACACATGCTATACATGATTATCGCATACCCTGCTCGTGCTATACAGGGTTGTTAGATTCCATATCAGACATGATTATTGCATACCTTGCATATCATATGGGGAGACTTTTAGATTACATTTGCTGCCTGATATGAGTAATCAGTTCATCATATAGATGTTATCTGTTGGCATAGGTTAGAGTATCGCAGTACGTGCATACTCGTGACCACATTTATATGTTATCTACTATTCATGAGTTGGCAACTCACCCCCGTTGTGCCACAGTGCTTGCAGGTTACCCTTGGGAGTAGTCGCGGCTGGCTGTTTACCGCACCTTTTGACACAGATACCATTGCTAAGGCGTGTTAGCCCTTTTGCTATTAGGTGGGTTTTGTACGGTATCTGTTTACTTTTCAGTTGCATCTCGATGTATCTAGTACTCTCCATCTACTTTCATGTATTGACTTAGAGACAGTTGTGAGGACGATGTATGTTATTTGTACTCCGGTGTCGAGCTCGTTGTGAGCCGACTTTATTCATGCAGTTTTACATCTTATGATATTTATTTTCACTTTACAGCTCATTCTTCGCTTCGGCGTCGTATATTATATTGAGGTGATTTCTCCGCCGTTGGGCGCGATTCTCCTATTTGTGATGCTCTCTTTATTTCACATGTTATTTTTAATTATATCTCGCCTTTTACCCGATTTCGGGACAAACTTTTTGAAAAGGAAATGTTGTTAAAATGATTTAAATAATAACTTGAACCAAAAAGGATTGCTACTAAGTAACTTAAAGTTTTCTAAATGTTTTAACACTCCAAATTTTAATTGTTTGTTTTTCTGGGTTCGGCTTACTTAGTCATGTTACGCCTATAGGCGTTGCGTGGTTAAGTGCCGGTCACGGGCCGAACTTTGGGTCGTGACACAATCACCCAAAATGGAAGCAGTGTGCCAGCAAAACCGCAACGAAACCTGTACGGCAAAACCTGCAAGAAACTGTGGCACAACGGGGGTGAGTTGCCAACTCGTGAGTAAAAAACATCACCGAGCAGAAATCGTATGTATGACTCATCCTTGGTCAATACGATCAAATATATATAATCCTCAAATGATAAAGTCTGAAGCATGAAAAGGTGGCAAGGGTAAACATCTATACATAAGTGTAATCCCATGTGCTCGTGTCAGTGCCTCAGGTAGCAATATATCATATTTATGAGGTATGAATGCAATGTAATGAAAACAGTATACATGTAAATGAAGAAACTATTTTCTTGTTTTAGTGAGATTTCTGTTTTTATAACACGAGATATCATCAATGAAATCAATATAATCAGTGTCTAGCATCGACACAAAACATAAAATCCCAATATCGCAATATCTCAGGCTCCGGCAATCCGGACTGGCCTGTATCATCAAATCTCAATACCACAATATCTCAATACCTCGGGCTCCGTCAGTCCGGATCGGCCCATATCATCAATCACACGACCACGAACGGTATCCTCCGGATATCCGCCGCGCCAAACAATCACCGATAGGCAGTCTGCCCCTGCCGGGCTCATCGACTACATCTCGAGCTTTTTGCCCCAGGGTACTATACTGGGTCCACCATGTACCCGAGACGGTTCATACTACTCCTCGAAACGAGCCTCGAAATCCAACAGCTATCATGAAAACTCATGGTTGACGAATCATATATCACGAGAAAACTGCAACTTGCATTTTAAAAAGAGAGAGAGAGAGAAGTTTATATATATTCTTGCGGTTTTCCCCCAAATCCCGAAATCTCATGAAAATCCGAAATCTAAAAATCAAGTGTAAGCAAACAGTGAATATCGGCATAAAACCCCAAAATACTGCATAACCATTGAATATATGAGTGCATCTGATATCATGCAATGAGTGCAATAGTTAAACTAGCATATGAAAGCGATAACATATTCCAACTATCAGCTAGCAGGCTATGTCAATGAAATAATATTCACTAAAGTGAACGTGACAAGGCAATTACCGATGATGATGTGTGTGAGCCGGCAAGCAAGTGTATGTGGAGCATACGCAACATCGGTAATGGTGCTGGTGTCCTGACAGTATGATCTCAATAATGGCATATGAAAACACAATATAAGCATGCAAATGAGATGCGAACAACAATAATATGTGGGAACTGAATAATAAACACAACAATGAATAATCTACATCAATATATATATATATGTGTGTGTGTGTGTGTGTGTGTGTGTGTGTGTGTGTGTGATACAGCTCTGCCATTTGAAATAACACGAATCATGGTGTTTAAAAAATAAGGGCTACGGTGTTTTTAAGAAAAGATGCGTCTTTTGAAAATATCTGTATAATCCCTTGGCCTGTCTTTAAAATACTCACGATTCGTTAGTTTTGAAATAGGTATGACTCGAGTCTAGTTTGACATCTACAAGTAACTACAGGACTAAACGAACAATCTAACCGAAAGGGCAAGGGAAAACCACCTAACTCTGAGTCGATACATATAAATATAATAGTCGGTGATCCCGCCTCTATAATATCACGTACGATACAATATAAATATAATATGACATCCTCGATTCAAGAGTGCGGATCTATCATCAATATATAGCTAGTACGGTAAATTCTTCGTACGGCATCCCAATCTGGGTACGGGTCAAATATCACATTCATCACATCATTTATCAGGTATCCTTATCATCATATCTCATGAATTGGGGTACTGATCTAAGTCTAGTACAAACCGATACCATCTGCATGTATGAAAACACACGCCCAAAGGCCTTCTAAAATCTCATATCGTATCTTATAATACGGACCACATCATATCACCGATCTCATGGCACCATGCATAATCTCATCGACTCATCTCCAAACACCATACACAATCCTCATCATCCATGTATAGGTATACGTATATATATATAGTCCCATATACATGTGTGTGTGTGCGTGTGTGTGTGTATACATATCCCCATATACGCATAGGTAAATAACTATGCAAGTGTGTGTGCGTGTATACAAATCACTACTCTAGGGTTCGCGACTAAGAAGCTAAACTAAGTTACTTCTAATTTTTGGAGATAGTACCCTCAGAGTCAATTATTGGATCACAGGCACATGATTCCAATTATTGAGGGAGGACTTATACCGGTAGGACAGTCTTACTCAAGATGATAGTATGTTATCTGGTTTATCTTTATCATCATGTACTGCTTTAGGTGACCTTACAGGTCACTATTGCACGTTGATAGAGCCCCTAGGATTCATGCTTGACTGCCAGCAGTATGAGGGTGATCATATACGTGGGAGCTGGGGTCTATAGGCACATCCTTAAAAGGTCCCAAGTCGTGGGAGTTTCGAGACAGGGCATCGATACTCCAGAGTAGACTAGTGTATACAGTCGAGACCCCGACGAGGGGCGGTGGCCGGTCTCACAAGCCACTGGTTTCAGTTGGTTCACCTAAGATGTATACAGGTGCTCATTGGGTTATGAGTACACCGGACAGGACTCGCTGGGAACATGCTAGTTGGTCTTATACCCGACGTCAGATAGCAGTTCCCTGGTGACATGTGTACAGGTTAGTTCATCGACCTGAGATCGTCATTTGTCTCGTGTGAGTTCCCACTGTACTTAGATTACTACCCTACCACGCTCAAAGGAGTTGTCCAAGCAGGTTTTAGTTGGGTACAGTCCCGAGCCACATGGAGGCAGTGAGCGGATCTGCAGGGGTTCGTCTCTCCCGGTATTGGGGGTGAGGTCGCGCTGTGTCTAGGAGAGCCATTACTCGAAGTCCTTAGCCAAGGTAGGAGATTTACTGGTAGGTATTCCAGTAGTATCTCAGGGTGTTCTGGGCTACACACCGAAACGACTTGTACCGCTTTTGGGGGTCTGACTTTTACCAACCCCCTACGCCCTCCATGCGATGCTCATTGAAGAACGGACCGGACTGTACGGATATTGTCACTGACAGGCTCAGTAGGGTATCAGGATGAGTTCGCTCATCGACGTCCCTTTTGGTCAACACCTGGTAGCCCGTCACGTATGGCTAATACCTCTGACGTGCTAGTGGTTAAATCCACAGCCAAAGTATTGACGAGTCATTAGAGTCCCCCACAGACCGTTTTCTCAAGTTTCGGGCGAAACGCTGTAGAGGCCGTATGGAGATATGGGAGGTTTCAATCAGATATGTGTGGTATTGCACGGATCATGATCGGATGGATAATACTAGCGGGCTTTGGTTTAAGCCGGATCCTAGTATTGTACAGTGTAGATTTTGTCTCATTGCATTTGTATTCAGTGGGAATACAAATGCGGGTATGTATATACAGTCGCGGGGATTTCCTGTAATTTATTACGGGATCAGTTTTTAGAAGTTTCCAGTTTGTCTTCCGTTTCAGCCAGTTTTCCTTTCTTCCTTTCGTTGGCTGATAATTGATGGAGGGGCTAATTTGCATATTTGCAATTTAGCAACTATGGGGGGGTTTATAATTGGAGGGTTCTAGATTGATTCCTTTTTCATCATTTCTTTTCTTGCATTAATGGTGAGAAGATTGAAGGGTTTTATGATGTGAGGCTTGATTTGGCTTATGGTCACCATTTTGATTTCCTACACTCACCTCCCTTGTATTTTCCCACTCCCATTTTTCTTAGAGGGCCGGCCACCATTGGTGAGTGAGGGGGAATTCATTTTGATGGTGGGAATTTTCTTCATCTCATTTGGCTTGCTACAAAATTCTTCACCTCTCTTCAAAGTTCATTCTTTCTCTTCTCCATCAAAAATGGCAACTTCACAACCCCATGAGGAAAAACGATTCTACACTTATTCTACAGCAGTCTTGGACACGTCGGCTCGCAAACTTCGTGCCCCAGTTGCCTCGGTCCAGAGGTGGGAGCCCGTAAACGAACCCGGCGATGTGGTGCCCGTTCCTACGAGGAGATGAAGACCGGAGATTCCGCGAGGAGATCGGAGTGGAGGCCGAAGACCGAACGACACGGATCGCTCGGTATAGCAATCTACCCTTTCTCTAGTTAGCTAGCATTAGGTTAAAGGCTCGATCCGGGTTTTATAGTGCGCGGTAGTGCCGGTTTTCAAGTTTAAAGAAAAGTTTCGTTTCCGCTTTCCGGTGTCGGATTGACAGCCGGGGCGCTGCCGTGCACTTACACTGGTATCAGAGCCACGCCATTAACCTAGTCTAGCTTGCTCTAACGTGTTTACAAGTTCGATCGAACGGATTTTCCAAAAACCGCGTTTCTTGTCACAGTTTCTGTCGAATTTTTTTTGTTGTCAAAAAAATATTTGGTATGTTGCAGAAATGTGTGCAGGGTTTTCTGAGAACACTGAGGAAAATTGGTACCATGATGTTACTGTAGCACCGCGGAACCGCGGAAACAACCCCATTTTGGCAGCGGTTCCGCCGCCGAACAGTGGCTTCACCGCACCAAATTTCTTCAGTGGGTCTTTGTCTAGCAAATGGGGTTTTTGGTATATTCTTTTTGGGCCCAGATTTTCTTTGAGTGCTACAGTAGTGCTTGGGGCCCACTTAGGTAAATTTTGTCGATCGAAAATTTTAAACATGTTAGTTCACAGTATTTACATTATATCTGCGACCGTGAATGTCATTTGATCGGTAAATCCTGTCTAACTGCTATAGCCCTTTTAGACGGATTTGCGAACGTGAAATTCACATTGATGTTCTGTGTTGTGCTGTGATATTGCGGATTTGTCGTGGGGATAGCCTGGATGCAATGTTAGTACAGTTTGGTTTACTATGTACATTTGATATTGCGGGGCGAGCGTCCAACATGTGGACTGCCGTCACTGCCTATTTGTATATTATTCTTTTGGGGCACGACCGGGCTGAGGTCGATGTACCCGTTGTATGTATATTTTACTTTCTGTACTAGGATTATCCCGCGGAGGGGTGCATGGGTAGCCGAGTTCTAGAGGGCAACGGGCCCGCATCTCATGCTTTGAGACGGAGGGGGCTTTACTCTAGAATTGGCGGGCTATTCGCCGCACTCGTAGGGGGTACAGGTTGACCCAAGGAGGGGTGCCCAAGTTACCGGATTCCGTGAAGTGCTGGGTGGTCCATTCACGTTGCTGAAGGGGGCTGCCTCGCTTCAGGTTTTGACGGGTAACTTGCCGCGCCCGTAGGGGTCTAGGATTTTATTGCACAGGCTATCCACACGACCAGGGGAACGTTGGGTTTCAGTAGCGGCTCTATGAAACCCGGGGATCCCAGGTATCTGTATTGTTCTGTGATGCTTATTACATTTCTGTGATGTTGCATTTTATCACGCTTTGAGCGAATATTATATATTGATATATATACTAGTAGATGTTGTATATGTTTTGCATCCGTGCTAGTCCAGTCATCGCTCTGTCGTTAGTTAAGTAACCTAACGGGTGATGACGGGACCCAGTGGCGATTGCGGATGGATTATACGTACATCATTATTTTCGTTCTTTTCTGGTGTGATCAATTGAAGGGACTGTGTTGATTCGGATCAATGCAAGCGAAACAAACCTATTCTGATGTTGTTGGAACATTTTTCAAAAAAAACTGTTATTGCAAGGACGTTCTCTTTTGTTTTGCACAGTGGTATTCAGTTGGAATATCCTGCACCTCAGTCGACGAGGCAAGGGCCGAGATCCCTTCACTGGGAGTGACCCCTTGGACAGAAGTTTGCGTCAGGGTAATAACTTTACTATAGCCGATTGCCTTTTGCTTAGCATCGTGGTATTCAGTTGGAATATCCTGCACCTCATTCTACGGGGAAAGAGCCGAGATCCCTTCACCGGGAGTGACCACTTTAGCAATGGTTTTCGTATCTATATTTTATTAAAAGCTATCCAGTTCCTTCAACGATATCAAGTTCATTACGTTAAAGGTTTTTCGCTAAAAACCATTCGTAGCCCTCCGTCGTTTCAGACGGGTAGCACGTAGTATTCATGCTATGTTTGTTGACCTTCGTCAAAGCATAGTGAATGGTAGCTGCTTGTTACCTTTCTGCTGCATAGATAGATGCGTTGGTTTGGGACAGTCGTATAGCCTTGTTTACCTTCGTCAAGGGCTTGTGCGGGTGGGTTCAAATTAACCTGGACAATGACGGGTAGAACTTGACATGTGAATTATGATTTGTTGACCTTCGTCAAGGTCATAAGAGCATGGGGTAAAAATCACATCGGGAGTTTCTAAAGAAACTGAAACTTGCCAGATTTGTGCATACCTTCTGGAGTGTGATAACATGAGCGGATTCCGCCACGTTATCATACGATGATAGTTGGATCCCGATTCCCATTGATGAGTTGGTTTACTCCTCGGGTGATCCCGACTAATTCTCCTTTCAGGTTTGGAGGAGAATTTGACGGTACAGTGGAAGGTTTCCTGATTAGATAAAGTGATAACCATTCTGATCTAGGTTAGAGTGCACGCTTAGTGTTTCTCTTCTCTCTCTCTTTGGCAGCGACCATGACCCGACCCTAGACTATCACTCAGTGACTTAGATTAACCGAACCTTCTTAAATACTGGATTTTGGATTGTCAGAGTTGCAAACCTCATTGCCACTCCTACTTTTACCCTTTTCTCCAGGACACCCCGTATTACTACGAACGTCCACTTCCATTGGACAAAACCATCGTATGGTTATATACGAACTCGAAGGAATTTATTCGAGGATGGTTTCCGGTTCTGGAGAAAATGAATAGGACTATTCAGTTGTCTTTTCCTTTTACCTTCTCTTAGGTTGCAAGTACTCCTTGGTTTAGGAGATAGTACACCTATTACGCAAATTGGATAGTCTTCTTCCAAACCTTAGGCTGGTGCCGAACGGTAGGGAATGAAGAAAACCAATTAGCATAACGATGGTGTACAGAAGGTATTAAGTAAAGGCATATCAAGGGATTAGTAAGAGGGCAAAGTAAATTGCGACTGCTATTCACGACCAAACCAAGTATTTCTTCGCCAATCCTACATCACCTTTGTATTTCTCCAGGACACTCTGTATCACTACGAAGATCCACAGTTATTTGGATACTCCATCGTATGGTTATATACGAACTCGGAAGGAACTTGTTCCAGTTCGGCGATGAATTCTGGTTCAGGAGAAATAGGAATAAGGTTTATTCGGTTGTCTTTTATCTTCACCTTCTCTCGCATTGCAAGTGCTCCTAGGATTAGGATAGAACACCCATTATGCTTATTGGATAGTCATCTTCCAAACCATAGGCTGGTGCCGAACGGTAGGGAAGGAAGAAAACCATTTAGCCTAAGAGGGTGTACAGAAGGTAATGACTAAAGACATATAAAGGGATTTGGAGAGATGGCAAAGAGATATACGGTTACAGTTATGAATCTGATAATGGAAGAGGCATTACTAGGAATATCAGGATATCCCATCGAAACATTTCATTGTTTCAGTTTCACTGTGTACTGTTAAAAGAAAACTGATTTCCCAATTTGCCCTTGCTCCAGGGAATGTATTTACCAGGTATGATTCTCACATCTGTATGGTTTTACAGATGATGAGTTGGCGTAAGTTATTGGGAATTATGTGATCATCCTCATTATATCAGAATTCGTTGTAATTGGTGATATTTGAGGAAGTCACCTGGGCTGTTTGCCGGATGACAAATATTTTGTTTTGAATATCCGTTGTTATGCACCAATTTCAAATTGATATATCTGTACGTCTATTTTTATAGAGTGAAATATACCTTTTTGAAATTATGTCTATGACATTTACCTATATCAGTGGATGGTTAGGTAAGGAGTATTGAACAGCGGTGTAATTCGTCTTAACCATAAGTACAGTTTTCAACCTACGACACACAGTGAATAAGTCACTAGACTCAGGAGACTTATACAGAGTATTGTATATTGTCCAGTGTCCATTAGGACTGAGGGGTTGGTCCTCGCACTATATTCGGTTTACTTATGAATTCTCTAGTTTTCAGACAAGTGTTTCGTAGAAAAACAAGGTCTAAGTTTTGAGAAGTTATAGGTATAAGAGTAAAGTAGAGAACCAGGTATTGCAAGTATCGGGATTCTTCAAGTTGATCGAAGATGTAGATACTTGTGAATGGTATTCAGTTGATAGTAATGATTAAGAGAACTTGCTTATCTTTCAGGTTACTCATAATTGGGAGTATTCCTAAGTTGAGTAACGCTGATAGGCCTCCTTCCATTTAGTTAACATGCACTGGAGACAGCTGCATGATTTGAATCTGGTTCCAATTAAATCAGTGCCTATGTTTCTATATTGGATATAGAACGATTCATATCTTAACGATGTTAAGGTACGGGGAGTTGTCCGGCTTATGCTTAAAACCAGACTCTGGATAACTCAAGGCGCGTTTCTGTAATGGCTGTTTGTGGGTTGACCCAGGCTATGAAGAGGGTTGACTTTCTACCATCTGGAAGATCAATAGTGATATTGTTCTTGACTCGCCACAGTTTTAATAAAAATGGATTTTTTCAGAAAACGGTTGTGGGAGTATGGTAGAACTGGAAGTGATTCCAGAACCGCAAATGATTACTGAAGATTTGATAAGAATCTAAAGATTCAATCTCGTTTGACATTCCATTGGCCACTCCGCAGATAAGGTGGGTAACCTCAGGCACCCGAGGGGTACTCCGGTAGCCTCAAGGACGGTGACAGGGAGGTTCTTGTTTACCCAGACATGCCATTGCTGTTGTTCCAGACTGTGAGACCCGGCAGGAGGATGAGTATAGCGTCGTTCTAAACTAGCTTTAGAAGTGCACGAGTATATGACTCTGGCAGAGGGTTGTCGTAGTCAGTGGGAGCAGCGAAAGCATAGTGGACAAGTGGCTTATGTCTATTTATAGACTAAAGAAGATATAGCGGAGATAGATCATCTATTTCTGATGTGACAGTCATAGGTTTGACTTCATCAGAATAGGTGATGGATCTGTTAAGAAGGTAGTAGGGTGTGATATCCTGGTATTTGGATGACATACACAGAGTAGGAAGTGATATTCCTATACTACGATCGGTTATACTTTTGTTGTCACACAGTGGTTTCTCCACATAGGACATAGATTTTATATCAGACATTCTGGTTACTAGATCTATGGTTTTAGATCTAGATTTGGGAAGTGTCCCAATCAGGGTACTTAGACAGCATTCTAAGAGTATTTAGATTGGACGACTCTAGGCATGGTTGTGTACCTGCAGGTGATGGAGTCACCCTCTCTAAAGGTGTCTTATAGACTAAAGGGGAGAGGGATGTGCAAGATCGGCAGATCACTTGCTTAGGCAATTGAGTTGATCATGAGATGTCAAGTACCACACCAGATATTATTTTTGCAGTTGATGCAATAAGTTGATATTGATCCAATCCTAGAGAAACATTTGGAAGCAGTTTTAGAACATAAGTGAATGTTCTAAGGATATGATAACGACATCCTCCTTCGGGAGACAGCTATCATTCCAGGCTTCCAAGGTGACCTAGATGACAGAGTGGCTGTCAGAGTTATAGTTTTCCCTCTGACGAGGGGCAATATTTTGGACAGGTGGTCCAGGAGGATACTGAGGGAGGCATGGTGCAGGATACTGATTAAGTTCAGTCGACGATACTGTCTAATAAGTTTGGATTTGGAGTTCACTTATGAACTAGGTCCCATCAGACATCCAAACATATTCTAAGACAGGTATTGCTCATTTCGGGAGATGGGTTTCTCCGCGAACTTGAGATAAAGACAGACATGGAAAGAAACATCACAGCGGATCCACTCACTGAGGCTATTCCTCAAACGCAATAGTTTTGCAAACGAGCTTTGTGAAACTGACTAGTAGAGGAGTTGGGTGTTCGGAATCACACGGGCTGTGAGTATGCAACATCGCAATAATTAGCCTTGAGTGCAAGTAGAAGATTGTTGGAGATAGTGCCCTCAGAGTCAATTATTGGATCACAGGCATGTGATTGCAATGATTGAGGGAGGACCTATACCGGTAGGACAGTCTTACTCAAGATGATAGTATGCTATCTGGTTTATCTTTATCATCGTGTACTGCTTTAGGTGACCTTACAGGTCACTATTGCACGTTGATAGAGCCCCTAGGATTCTTGCTTGACTGCCAGCGGTATGAGGGCGATCATATACGTGGGAGCTGGGGTCAATAAGCACATCCTTAAAAGGTCCCTAGTCTTGGGAGTTTCGAGACAGGGCATCGATACTCTAGAGTAGACTAGTGTATACAGTCGAGACCCCGATGAGGGGCGGTGGCAAGTCTCACAAGCCACCGGTGTCAGTTGGTTCACCTAAGATGTATACAGATGCTCATTGGGTTATGAGTACACCGGACAGGACTCGCTGGGAACATGCTAGTTGGTCTTATACCTGACGTCAGATAGCAGTTCCCTGGTGACATGTGTACAGGTTAGTTCATCGACCTGAGATCGTCATTTGTCTCGTGTGAGTTTCCACTGTACTTAGATTACTACCTTACTACGCTCAAACGAGTTGTGCAAAAAGGTTTTAGTTGGGTACAGTCCCGAGCCACATGGAGGCAGTGAGCGGATCTGCAGGGGTTCGTCTCTCCCGGTTTTGGGGGTGAGGTCGCGCGTTGTCTAGGAGAGCCATTACACGAAGTCCTTTGCCAAGGCAGGAGATTTACTGGTAGGTATTCCAGTAGTATCTCAGGGTGTTCTGGGCTACACTCCGACACGACTTGTACCGCTTTTAGGGGTCTGACTTTTACCAACCCCCTAGGCCCGCCATGCGATGCTCATAGACGAATGGACCGGACTGTATGGATATTGTCACTGACAGGCTCAGTAGGGTGTCAGGATGAGTTCGCTCATCGACGTCCCTTTTGGTCAATACCTGGTAGCCCGTCACGTATGGCTATTACCTCTGACGTGCTAGTGGTTAAATCCACAGCCAAAGTATTGACGAGTCTTTAGAGTCCCCCACAGACCGTTTTCTCAAGTTTCGGGCGAAACGTTGTAGAGGCCGTATGGAGATATGGCAGGGTTCGATCAGATACATGCGGTATTGTACGGATCATGATCGGACGGATAATACTAGCGGGCTTTGGTTTAAGCCGGATCCTAGTATTGTACAGTGTAGATTTTTTCTCATTTCATTTGTATTCAGTGGGAATACAAATACGGGTATGTATATACAGTCGCGGGGTTTTCCGATAATTTATTACAGGATCAGTTTTTAGAAGTTGCCAGTTTGTATTCCGTTTCAGCCAGTTTTCCTTTCTTCCTTTCGTTGGCTGATAATTGATGGAGGGGCTAATTTGCATATTTGCAAATTAGCAATTGTGGAGGGGTTTTTTTATAATTGGAGGGTTCTAGATTGATTCCCATTTCATCATTTCTTTTCTTGCATTAATGGTGAGAAGATTGAAGGGTTTTATGATGTGAGGCTTGATTTGGCTTATGGTCACCATTTTGATTTCCTACACTCACCTCCCTTGTATTTTCCCACTCCCATTTTTCTTAGAGGGCCGGCCACCATTGGTGAGTGAGAGGGAATTCATTTTGATGGTGAGAATTTTCTTCATCTCATTTGGCTTGCTACAAAATTCTTCACCTCTCTTCAAAGTTCATTCTTTCTCTTCTCCATCGAAAATGGCAACTTCACAACCCCATGAGGCAAAACGATTCTACACTTATTCTACAGCACTCTTGGACACGTCGGCTCGCCAACTTTGTGCCCAAGTTGCCTCGGTCCAGAGGTGGAAGCTCGTAAAAGAACCCGGCGATGTGGTGCCCGTTCCGACGAGAAGATGAAGACCGGAGATTCCGCGAGGAGATCGGAGTGGAGGCCGAAGACCGAAGGACACGGATCGCTCGGTATAGCAATCTACCCTTTCTCTAGTTAGCTAGCATTAGGTTAATGGCCCGATCCGGGTTTTATAGTGCGCGGTAGTGCCAGTTTTCAAGTTTAAAGAAAAGTTTCGTTTCCGCTTTCCGGCGTCGGATTGACGGCCGGGGCGCTGCCGTGCACTTACACTAATTACCCTAAACTAAACCATGAACACATAATCATATCTTAATAATCATCCACGTATCATAAACCACATATATAGATCATATATATATAAGCGATACTACGAACTGCGGGGGTGCTATACGCCATCCACCCGACTTCCCCCGTAGATATATATCTACTCACTTGCTCTCTCTTGCCGTTAACGACGTCGCCACGTGCTTGCTTGTCGTCTCGAAGTCCTCATGGGGTACCTACACATCATAACGTATCATGCCGCATTAAAACCCAATTCAAAACCAAAATGGCTCGCTAAAAGCGTATAGGTTAGGACTTATGGACTACGCCTTTCAAAACCACCAAATAACACTCGATTTCGACGTACAAACGTCAAGTGATTGAATACAACACCAATTACAAAAATCCAGAATTCACAATACGTAAAACGAAACCCCGAATCAAAACAGCAACTCTTGAAAATAGCCCCAGATTCTACCCTAGGTGAAAATAGCCAATTTTGCATACATGGACGGTCTAGTTTACTGGAGATGGAGGCATGAACCAAACACGAACCCCATTGCTCCAGGTCTGGCCGCAAATTGCGGCCAGAAAGGTTATATTTGCCGCCATATTGAGGATATAGGGGCCAGGGTTTTGGTGGGGGGTCATAGGTTACCTGCACACTCCTCTGTGTTTGGTAAATAATTTTCAGGTCACCCGAGTGTTAGCAGATTTCATTATACTCACACAGAATCCACAATTTTTCCGATATCGGGTTTCTAAGTTCGTATTCTGGGGTTAATTCTCAAGTTTTAGTCCAATATGATATCACTAACAGGGGTTTAGGGTCACTACTAACCTCAATTATGCTTTTGGAATCAATTCAAATCCTAATCCTCTTCTAGGAATTTCCAAAGTTCGCAAAACACCACTTAATCACATCTAAACATGTATTTATGCTAAAGTGAAAGAAAAACTACACAAATGGTGAAGAGGTTAGCTTATTTGGCACTCATGAATCCCCTAGAGCATCAAAATCCCATTTTTCTTTGTCCAAAGTGTAGCTAATGGGCTTGTGCGCATTTTTTGTGAAAAGGAGATGGAGTTTTGAGTAGATTTTGATGGTGTTTTGTGGCTTGAAGAGGGGGAGGGAGAGTGTGCTGCCATGGCTGTGTAGGGTTACTTGGCACACTAACAAAGCACAACAAGGCATCGACCATGCCAAAATTAAATTTTTTATGTGCCGAACAACCCTAAGCAAGATCGTATACTAGAGTTTAGGCGAAACTCATAGTAAGTAAACACTTTACTTCTAAGGGAACACGATATATAACCTTTGTAGATCGGTACTTCACTTCTATAGCTCCTGGTTGAAGCCTCTTTGCTGCGATCAAGGTTCTCCCGGGCTTTGCATGGCTTCACGAGGCGAAAGATGCGACCTTGCTTGAAGTCTCCGAGGCCGAAGATGATCTACGTCGAGGGAATTCCGACTCAAGCTACTACTTCACTAATTTGAGAATTAGTGGAGAAAATAACCTAGACTAAAGTGCTAGTCTAGTAGAGGATGGAGAAATAGAAAGTGAGTTCTCTTTGGATTTTTATTTCTCACTTTAGTTCTCACTTTGGATCAAACCCTAGCAAGCTTTTTCTTTCTTAACAATGAAGAAAAAGAAGAAAAGAAAGAGATGAGGATAATGATCAAGTGAGAAGGCTAACCATGGTGAGTGAGTATCATATACCAACCCTTGTAGAGCCATAACCATGACTAAAGTTTATGGTTGGGTTAAGAAATATCCATAGTAAAAACAAATTTAGTGGAATTAGTCAAATGCTTCCACAAGCTTCCACAAGCCTCAAGCATTTAGCTAATCCTCCACTAATTTTGTAATTACTTTGAATATTAAAATCCAACATAAAAGATAGCATGGTGTAAGTCTCATACACCCAAGTACGATGTATCATCAACCATGATACAAAAAGATAACACATTTTAATATATATCATATATATAGTAAAGATGTGTTCATATGAGAAAAAACCCTAAGTGAACATGTGTTTGTAAATGTAAACTAGTATATCTAATATTCAATTATACACATAATTATTAAATCAACACTTGACTTAATAATCCGGTCATATCTCATACAACCGACTAACATCCAATGTATCGACTTATCGAATCAACACTTGATTCGATAACCCGGCTATATCATATATAACCGACCGATACATAAAGTCGCGAGAATAGCATACGGTATCACATACATGCATTATTCTCGGTCCTGCACATATCACATACGTGCTCCTATTTCGTTTTGCCTGAGCCAGTAAAACTTCTATGTAGGACTCTAAAGACTCGTCAATACGCCGGCAGTAGGTGATGATCACATCAAGCACCCACAAGCCGTCAGCGGTACTAGCTGGACGTAACGGCTACCCAGGTATTGAGCAATCAGAAGATTAGCAAGCAAGCCCGCTCCAACTCCTGTAAAAGCCTGCCAGTAACACTTCCCGTACAGTTCGGTCTCCTCGTCTGATATGTCGCATATCTAGTCTAGGGTCGGTAAACTTCAGACCCCAATAACCGATAAGTCGTGTTGATGTGAGGCTCATAACTGGTCGAGAAACTACTGGTAACACTTACCAGTAAATCTCTAAATCAGCCTTGGCCAGGGACTTCCCTGTTACGGCCAATCGAGCACAGCGCAACATCAACCCCCAATACCGGGAGAGACGAAACCCCTCCTATCGCTCATTGCCTCCATGTGACTCGGGACTGTACCCAAAAGCCACCGTTTTGCACGCCCTCATGGACGTGGTAAGGTAGAAATCAAAGCACAGTGGGAATCACACAAGACTCTATGACGATCTCGGGTCTACAGACTAACCTGCACAAGTGTCACCAGAGAACTGCCATCTGACGTGAGGTATAATACCATCTGGGAGTTCTCGGCGAGTCCGTCAAGTGTACCCAGTCTCCACTGAGCACCCATATACCATCTCTGATGTCAAACACCAATGGTTATGGGATCATCCATTGCCCATCTCATGGGTCGAGAAGCGTATACGCTAGTCTACTCTGGTATATCGATGCCCCGTCTCGATACACCCACGACTAGGGACCTTGGAGGATGTACTTATGGACTACCATGTCCCCACTAGTATGATCCGCATCATAGTCCAGGTAGTCAAGTACACATCCTAAGGGCTTTACCAACATGTAACTAAAAGACAGCACAAAGCGACAAGTATACATGTTAAAGTAAAGTGCAACCAGATAGCATACTATCATATCGAGCAAGAAAGTCCTCTCTATATATGTCCAAGCATCCAATATAATATACATCATCTGTAAAATACTGGCCTCTAGGGCATACATACAACTAACAATCTCCCACTTGCACTAGGACCAGCTGCTGTAGTATCGCATACCAAGCATCCCGAAGAGTCTCTCAAACTGTATCTGGAGAATGGCCTTCGTGAGTGGATCCGCTGTATTGTTCTTCGTGTCAACCCTCCTGACCTCGATCTCCCGGCGATCAACTATCTCCCGGATCAGGTTATACCGCCTCAGAATATGCCTGGATCGCTGATGGGACCTGGGTTCCTTGGCCAAAGCCACTGCTCCATTGTTATCGCAATACAAAGGTATTGGATGCTCAATGGATGGAACCACTCCAAGTTCAGTAATGAACTTCTTGATGCAGACAGCCTCTTTGGCAGCATCGTTGGCAGCGATGTATTCAGCCTCCATCGTCGAGTCTGCCACGGTTTCCTGCTTGGAACTCTTCCAGCTAACCGCCCCTCCGTAAAGGGTAAAGACAAACCTGACTGTGACTTAGAGTCATACTTATCACTCTGGAAGCTCGAATCGGTAAAGGACTCCACTTGGAGTTCTCCGTTACCACACACCAAGAGCATCTCCTTAGTCCTTCGTAAGTACTTGAGAATGCTCTTCACAGCTGTCCAGTGACTCTCTCCAGGATCAGCTTGATACCTACTCACTACACTTATTGAGTATGCTACATCGGGTCTGGTACATAGCATCACGTACATGATAGAGCCTACTGCCGAAGCAATGGGTATCCCTTGCATGCGAGCTCTCTCCAAATCAGTCTTGGGAGACATATCTTTGGAGAGAGTGAGCCCTGAGATTGTGGGTAAAAACCCACGTTTGGACTCTTCCATACTAAACCTCTTTAGTATGGTGTCAATGTACCTGGATTGAGACAATCCCAATATCCTTTTAGATCTATCTCTATAGATCATAATTCCCAATATGAATGAGGCATCACCAAGATCTTTCATTGAGAATCTTTGTGATAAGAAGAGCTTGATCGATTGCAGCATAGGAATGTCATTTCCTATCAAGAGTATGTCGTCCACGTACAGTACGAGGAAGACAACCTTACTCTCTGCCACCTTCTTGTAGATACAACGTTCATCTATATTTTTGACGAAATCAAACTCTTGGATAACAACGTCAAAGCAGATGTTCCAACTCTGTGATGCTTGCTTTAATCCATAAATGGATTTGAGCAGCTTGCACACCTTCCCGCTGCTCCCACTATCTACGAAGCCCTCTGGCTGAGTCATGTACACGCACTCTTCTAAATCATCGTTTAGAAAGGCGGTCTTAACATCCATTTGCCAGATTTCGTAGTCATGATATGCAGCGATGGCAAGCATGATCCCGATGGATTTAATCATAGCCACTGGAGAAAAGGTTTCGTCATAGTCCACATCTAGTCTTTGACGAAAACCTTTTGCAACAAGTCTAGCTTTGAAAGTCTCCACTTTTCCATCTACACCAAGTTTTTTCTTGAAGATCCACTTTCTCCCAATTGGTTTTACCCCTTCAGGAGCAACTTCCAAAGTCCATACTTTGTTGGTGTACATGGATTCCATCTCGGACCGCATTGCATCCAGCCATTTCACTAAGTCCCCACTTGTGATGGCCTGCTCGAAGCTAGTTGGGTCATCATCAACCATGATGCAATCTTCGCTCCCACCGTCCATGAGAAAACCGTAGTATCTCTCGGGTGGGTGAGGAACCCTACTAGATCGGCGGAGTGGCTGGGGTTCATCGGGAACTACCGAATCTTCTGGTTCTACCAAATCTTCTGTTGTGGTTTGTACAGCTGGAACCTCTTCCAGTTCTACCTCAGAGCCACTAATCTCTTTTACAAGAAATTCCTTTTCTAAAAAGGTGGCGTGTTGAGCAACAAACACCCTTTGTTCCTCACTGTGGTAGAAGATATACCCTCGCGAATGCTTGGGATATCCAACAAACTTACACAAAACAGACCTTGCCTCGAGTTTGTCCAATTTTTGTCTTTTGACATAGGCCGTACAACCCCATATCTTAATAAAATTAAGATATGGTCTCTTCCCCTCCCATATCTCATATAGGGTGGTAGGCACAGATTTGGTAGGAACCCTATTCAGTAGGTATGCTGCTGTCTCCAGTGCATATCCCCAGAAGGAAATAGGTAACTCGGCTATACTCATCATAGAGCGCACCATATCTAATAGAGTGCGGTTTCTCCATTCCGATACACCGTTGTGCTGTGGTGTATATGGAGGAGTTAGCTGAGAGAGAATCCCATTCTCTTTTAGGAAGTCCAGGAATTCATTGCTCAAGTATTCATCTCCTTGATCAGATCGAAGGATTTTAATACTTTTCCCGGTTTAGTTCTCGACTTCTTGTTTATATTCTCTAAATTTCTCAAAAGCTTCTGATTTGTGTTTCATCAGGAACACATATCCGAATCAAGAGAGATCGTCAGTGAATGTAATGAAGTACGAAGAACCATCCCTGGCATGTGTAGACATGGGACCGCATACATCACTATGTATCAGTCCCAAGTGTTCGGTAACTCTCTCTCTCCGTGTCCCGTAAACGGAGTTTTGGTCATCTTTCCTTTGAGACATGACTGGCAAGTGTCATAAGATGAAAATTCAAACGGATTTAAATATCCATCCTTATGCAACTTAGCTAGTCGTGTCGCATTTATGTGACCCAGTCTACAATGCTACAAGAAGGATTCATTCATTTCTGAACTCTTCCTCTTGTGTGTGTTTGTTATGCTCAGAATTGTTGATTGATTTAGAACATAATTGGCATTGCACAACGTGCCTGATCCAACCAACTTTTGGTTTAGGAAAATGTTCATAACATTATCCTGTAATACAAAATTATATCTTTCTTTACTCAACAAAGAAACCGATATAATGTTGCATATCAGGTTCGGCATGAAATAACATTCGTTCAGAATCAATGTATTACCATTTGGCAATACAAGGTGATATTCCCCGACGGTTTTAGCTACAACAATTGCACCATTTCCAACCCTTATGTCTTTATCACCTTCTCCAAGTTCTCTACCTTTTCTAAGCCCATGTAACTGATTACATATATGGGATCCAGATCCGGTATCTAATACCCAGGACGTAGAGCAAATGGAGAAACAATTCTCTGTAACGAACACACCCGAAGAAAATGCATCAACATGTACTTTCTTCATTCGGGTGGCATGGGAATCCTGGTATTCCCTTATATCCTGTTCAGTCTTATAACTCTTATAAGAAAGAACGGAACCAACGTTCCCCAGCACAGTATAACAAGCGTGTTCGGTCAATACATCCATATTATTATCTTGATTAAGGCATGATATGGTCGCTACCTGGAGAGAGAGAGAAGAAAACACTTTAGCGTATGCTCTTGCAAGATCAGATTGGTTATTATTTTATCTAATCAGGATGGCTCCCACTGTTTTTATCAAATCTTCCTTCAACCCCTAAAAGGAAAGACTAGCCGGGATTAATTACACCCTACAATTTCGTCAATCTTTCAGCCAGGCCAGTGTCGGTACTTTGAGGGAGGTTTCCCGTGCTTTCGCGCGGACCTAATTAAAGTAAACATCGTTTTCCCAGAGGCATAACCCCGTTGACACCTTTCTAGACACCTACTTGATCGGCTAATTGTCCTGTGTAAAACTCTCCTAGGAGTAACAATTACTCGCAGTGGGTATCAGGATCCAACTATCTTATAGAAGGTATGCAATCTCATTGCAAATCTCAACACTTGAAATTCCCGATAATATTTTGCCCCAAGCATCCCATGACCTTGACGGAGGTCGACAGACCATAGGTGCAAGTCAGGTTCAACCCGTTATTTCTTGATTGAATTAAACCTACCCGCACGACCCTTGACGGAGGTCAACAAGGTCGTACGACCACCCTAATCCAATCTGCATAATATGCATAAGCAGATAAATACTAGTTAGCTACCGCACACTACGCCTTGATGGAGGTCAACAAACGTAGCACAAATACTAAGTAAGACTTATCTGAAATGACGGAGGGCTACGACAGGTTTTTCTGAAAACCTATTGCGTAATGAACTTGATATCGTTGTAGAATCGAGTGAATTTTGAAATGGAGTGATTTTGAGGTTTTTATTAGTTTTGCTAAAGAGGTCACTCCCGGTGAAGGGATCTCGGCTCTTTCCTTATGGAATAAGGTGCAGGATATATTATATACATCACTATGCAAAGAAAAACTCCAAAAGCAGTCAAAAGCAAACCGAGTGTTGTAGCATCTGCCAGTTTTGCTAAAGAGGTCACTCCCGGTGAAGGGATCTCGGCTCTTTCCTTATCGAATAAGGTGCGGGATATATCATATATATCGCTATGCAAAGCAAAACTGTAGCTACCCTTTTTGAAAAGTTTGATTCTACAACATCTTTTAGGTTTCTTTTCTTTCATTAATCACATTAATGAAGTCCCATCATTTAAGTCACCTAAACATCACAGATAAATACGACGTACACTTATGCCATCCGCATTCGCCTCGATGTCCCCTCGTGCACCGTTACGTTAGGTAACTAATGGCAGTGCGGGGCAGGGCTAGCGCGGGTGTAAAACATAAGTAACGCCTATATAATATATCATATATACTATATACAATATTTATCACAGCACATCAAATGATCACATCACAGATATCGCAGCAGAAGAAACATATGAATCATTGGATATACTAGGACATCCGTGTTTTATTTTGAGCCTGTATAAAACACGGATTCCACGATCGCGATGAATAGCCAAACCCACACCCCTAGACCCCTACGAGAGCGGTAAGCAACCCTACCAATTCTAGAGTTAGGAGACCCGGATTCGACTCTTCGAGTTGGTCTCCCACTGAACTCCAGAACTCGGTTACTTGTGCTCTCCTCCTTGGGTCTATCCTAGTGCGGAAAAGTAAATAATATACAAAAGGTGACATCAACCTCATCCCGGAAGTGCCCCAATAAAAGAATATTACATACATTTAATTTTACATGAATGAAAATAAAAACTCTCATCTCACATAAAAAAAACCGGCTATTCAGAACGCGACGATCCAATATAACATATCCAGCAACACATAACATCACATGTCATCAACGTAAGTAAATATGCGCATCCTAATTGTCGTTGACATATAGCAACGAAACCGGCGATATCAAATATTACACTTACGGTCACAGAAAAGAAAGTGTAAAACTACAACATTTGGAATCCATAATCTGTTTAGACATCGTAATTCCGAAATATCATATACTTCGCATTTCATGTCTAACTGTATGAATTCCACATATTGTATCACATTCCAGATAAATAGACAGTATTAAAGTTTCCAATCGAATAATCAAATACTCAAGATTTCCTAAATAGCTCAACACTTGAGCGGACTTCAAAAATTCCAGAATACGTCACAGTAGAATCGGTCCAGCCGTAGAAGGGTCAAGCCAATGCCTCACTGCCCCAAACCCTAAGGTTCAAAGGGCAGTTCAAGACGGTCACATAATCGAGTTAAGGTTTGTTGTCTTCTAGAGGGTCCATCGCATCACATGTACGTTTTTTCGAAAGATTTAAACCCGAGAAAAATTCAACACTTGAATGTTTTTCGTGCCGGGAAAAATTGAGTTAATGATATCCGTTCGAACATTTTAATACTTTCTAAATTATACGGAATAACATAACAAAATTAAATTCTCCGATCGAATTGACAATTACAAAATAAACCCCAAAATATTCAACACTTGAGTTAATTTAAGAATACCCAGAAAATACATATAACATAAATATGAATTACAGTGAAAAAATGATAGCATGTCTCCTCTGTACGGCCGCAGAACCGCTGCCCAAGCAGGGTACGGCCGCGGTTCCACGGTGGATTGTACGGAATATGCTGTCGAATTTTACCACAATTCTTAGAAAACCCTGCTGAATTTTTTAGGTATTTTTAATTCTGAAAAAACCCAGTTTTTAAAAATTGTACAGAGAGGGGATTATCTTGACGTGTTTGGGTCGGTTCGGAGTTTTAACTTCGTTAACACATCGCCGAATGCCCTAGCTAGGCTCTGATACCACTGCAGGGTTACTAGGCACACTAACAAGGCTCAACAAGGCATCGACCATGCCAAAATTAAATTTTTTATGTGCCGAACAACCCTAAGCAAGATCTTATACTAGAGTTTAGGCGAAACTCATAGTAAGTAAACAACTTTACTTCTAAGGGAACACGATATACAACCTTTGTAGATCGGTCCTTCACTTCTATAGCTCCTGGTTGAAGTCCCTTCGCTGCGATCAAGGTTCTCCCGGGCTCTTGCATGGCTTCACGAGGCGAAAGATGCGACCTTGCTTGAAGTCTCCAAGGCCGAAGATGATCTACGTCGAGGGAATTCCGACTCAAGCTACTACTTCACTAATTTGAGAATTAGTGAAGCAAACACCCTATACTAAAGTGCTAGTCTATTAGAGAATGGAGAAATAGGAAGTGGGTTCTCTTTGGATTTTTATTTCTCACTTTAGTTCTCACTTTGGATCAAACCCTAGCAAGCTATTTCTTTCTTAACAATGAAGAAGAAGAAGAAAAGAAAGAGATGAGGATAATGATCAAGTGAAAAGGCTAACCATGGTGAGTGAGTATCATATACTAACCCTTGTAGAACCATAACCATGGCTAAAATTTATGGTTGGGTTAAGAAATAACCATAGTAAAAACAAATTTAGTGGAATTAGTCAAATGCTTCCACAAGCTTCCACAAGCTTCAAGCATTTAGCTAATCCTCCACTAATTTTGTAATTACTTTGAAAATTAAAATCCAACATAAAAGATAGCATGGTGTAAGTCTCATACACCCAAGTATGATGTATCATCAACCATGATACAAAAAGATAACACATTTTAATATATATCATATACATAGTAAAGATGTGTACATGTGAGAAAAAACCCTAAGTGAACATGTGTTAGTAAATGTAAACTAGTATATCTAATATACAATTATACACTTAATTATTAAATCAACACTTGACTTAATAATCGGTCATATCTCATATAACTGACTAACATCCAATATGTCGACTTATCGAATCAACACTTGATTCGATAACCCGGCTATATCATATATAACCGAATGATACATAAAGTCGCGAGAATAGCATACGGTATCACATACACGCATTATTCTCGGTCCTGCACATATCACATACGTGCTCCTATTTCGTTTTGCCAGAGCCAGTAAAACCTCTATGTAGGACTCTAAAGACTCGTCAATACGCCGACAGTAGGTGATGATCACAACAAGCACCCACAAGCCGTCAGCAGTACTAGCTGGACGTAACGGCTACCCGGGTATTGAGCGATCAGAAGATCAGCAAGCAAGCCCGCTCCAACTCCTATAAAACCCTGCCAGTAACACTTCCCGTACAGTTCGGTCTCCTCGTCTGATATGTCGCATATCAAGTCTAAGGGCGGTAAACGTCAGACCCTAATAACCGATAAGTCGTGCCGATGTGAGGCTCATAACTGGTCGAGAAACTACTGGTAACACTTACCAGTAATCTCTAAATCAGCCCTGGCCAGGGACTTCCCTGTTACGGCCAATCGAGCACAGCGCAACATCAACCCCCAATACCGGGAGAGACGAAACCCCTCCTATCGCTCATTGCCTCCATATGACTCGGGACTGTACCCAAAAACCACCGTTTTGCACGCTCTCATGGACGTGGTAAGGTGGAAATCAAAGCACAGTGGGAATCACACGAGACTCTATGACGATCTCGGGTCTACAGACTAACCTGCACAAGTGTCACCAGAGAACTGCCATCTGACGTGAGGTATAATACCATCTGGGAGTTCTCGGCGAGTCCGTCCAGTGTACCCAGTCTCCACTGAGCACCCGTATACCATCTCTGATGTCAAACACCAATGGATATGGGATCATCCATCGCCAATCTCATGGGTCGAGAAGCGTATACGCTAGTCTACTCTGGTATATCGATGCCCCGTCTCGGTACACCCACGACTAGGGACCTTGAAGGATGTACTTTTGGACTACCATGTCCCTACTAGTATGATCTGCGTCATAGTCCAGGTAGTCAAGTACACAACCTAAGGGCTTTACCAACATGTAACTAAAAGACAGTATAAAGAGACAAGTATACATATTAAAGTAAAGTGCAACCAGATAGCATACTATCATATCGAGCAAGAAAGTCCTCTCTATATATGTCCAAGCATCCAATATAATATACATCATCTATACAATACTGGCCTCTAGGGCATACATACAACTAACAGGCTGAAAATGGGAGAGGAAATGGTGAAGATGAAGAATGGGAGTCAAGGTCAAAGAACCCCTCACCTCTTTCTCTCTTCTTTCACTTGCCCATACCTCATTTTTTTTAATGTTTTGCCTTATTCTTTTCTTTTCTATTCTAGTCTTTTCTCTTCTCTTTTTAAAATTTAAAACCATGCAAAAGAAAATGAAGAAAAGCCATGATAAGAAAATGTAACAAGTGTGAAAAATGACATGTGCATGTCATGTGCACAAAACACGCTTAATGCCCGATTAGCGATACTTAATCGCGATTAGCATTAAAATAGTGTATAATAAATCATAAAATTTCATAATTTGCATAAATCCAATAAAGCACCCTCATTTCAATAATTTCTGTAATTTTCGAAATTATCCCCAATTTATCGGTATTTAATTATACCGCACCAATAAAATATTCAATATATTATTATTTAATTATAAAAATTCCAAAAAATAATATCTTATTTTTCTGAAATGTTACAGTCTTCCACCATTAAATAAATTCGGTCCCCGAATTTAAATTTAAACCCCTCAATACTAAAACATTTCAGTAAAAAGATCAAGTCGACGGGGCTCCGAAACCATCAATAGATAAAACGCATCGTAGCGCAATGCATGCGCATGAACAATGAGCAGATAACTCAAAATCAAAACTCCGTCAAGCATCCCACAATCATCAGAGTCATGGCGAAGACACAAATATCAACTACAAAATGAAATCAATATGATATATATATCAAAACAATACAAGTAAACATCAAATCTATACATGTAAACATCTGAAGGAAATGCATGGCAAACCTTTTATGTTACTGTGCGATGCGCATAACACTGCACAGGGGCGGATGTCTATTATAAGAAAATAATCATATATGTATATATCTTTGTTTAATATGCGTGTCCCGCCGTTTTTTTTAAAACAATTTAGAAGGGTTTCCTTGTTTTAAACGTTTCGTGTCATCTCAGACACGTAGGTAAATACTGAGACTATAGCTCCCTTTTTGGAAATCCGTTTAATAGCTATCAATGCATGCAAAACATATCCAGGTACTGTCTCTGACTAGTCCTGCTCAGTACGAAAACAAATAGTAAATATCATAAATAAGACGTACTACTCCATAAGAATCAATCCCAAAATGTGCATAAGAATGCCGCGGGCGTCTGGTGCGCACGGAAATCAAAATCCATGAATGTGCCATACATGTGCACAGAAACAAAGTCTAAGTGTATCGGGTGTGCACGAAACATTTGTCAAGGGCAACGGGTGTGCCTGACAATAAAATCAGATGCATCTGACATGCACAAAAATATCCCGATTTAGTGTATCTGGTGTGCACCAAAATCGCATCACATTACATGTGCTCAACATGCGCGAAAATCCAAATCAGGTGCATCCATCATGGACGAAATCACGAAATCCAATATCAAGCGCCGAACATGCGCAAAATCCAATCCAAGCGCGTCAAATATGCGCAAGAATCCAATCAGGTGCACAAGGTGCACAAAACAAATATCGAGTGTCACAATCGAAATTGACGGTATACAACACATCGTAAATCCAAATCCAAATCAGGTATATTGTGGTATATAATCTCGCAACGATGTGCATCAGCGTGTACAAAAGCAAATCAAAATGCTAAAAGTGCATGCAAACTATGCCGGAAGCATAAGTCAAATCATATGCATGCCCTAGGCATGAAATCACAATCAATGTCTCAAATGACATCAAAATGAAGTCAGGTGCAACTGTGGTGCACAAAATACGTATCAGTGTACTGCAAGCATATGTCAACTATACCGAGTGCAAAAACCAAATCAAGTGCGTACCATATGCACAAAATCAACCCAACTGTATGAAATCCATGAAATCATAAACATGTGCAACCAAGGCACAAAACGATATCAAGTGCGATACTGTGCATAAATCATAAATCAACACAACGGTGTATACAGCATATCTCAAGTGTAATAACTATGTACAAAATATGAATACCCAGTAGGTGCAACCATGGTGCACGAAAACAAATATCATGAAACTCGGTCATCCAGACTCAATCATGCGAATAGATCGCCCAAAATACCGAAATCAAGTATGGTGGAATAGTCCCGCTCAAGCACATCCTTTAAGAATCTCTGGCCAACTGTCGTGGTCACTCATAACATGTCTCATCGACGGTGTCGAACTATGGCCTGCTGGGTGTGCATAAAATGACCGCTCCTGGGTTCAAGTCTTCTCATAAATTGTTCCAGAAAGGTCCTATCGAGGTCTCTCCCAAATCTCGTTTCTACCGCATTGTCCGGAGGTTATCACCCTTTACTATATCAATCTCTGGTTCTAGAACAGCTGCATACTCATCGCGACTCCTTCTGGAGGATATATCTATATATAACGTCTCTGTATGCGTGTCACATCTCTGATGTCGGCGGACTGGAACGTAATCTCGTCGAAATCTCGTACGAACCTCTTACTCCACTTTTCTCTAATGTCGACTACATCGGACTCATCACTTCATGGCTGCATGGACCGTGCTCCAACGGCTATACTTGTATCTGGAGTCTCCCAAGAAATGCATCTCATTGCATAGCATCCAAATGAAGTCGAACCATATAATCGATTCGTCAAAACCTCATAATCCCCAATAGCTCAACATCTTGGGTACAATTTAATAGTATCGAGTACATACCACAGCACCAGTGGACCAGCCGTAGAAGGGCAAACCCAAGCCTCACTAATGGCTCCGCGGAACTGCCGCAAACCCTAAGGTTCGAAGGCTTTCACATGGTCATTATGTCGAGTTAGGGTTTTCATTCTTCTAGAGGGTCCATAGAATTGCTTGCATGTCTTTCCAAATACTTTAAACTTGGAATATGGGTTTCTAGCCATTCAACCTCGGGTGACTAGCGATCTTCTATCATATCTCTACGTACAACTCGTACTGCAATAGCTCCAACATCTGGGGCAACATCTCGTCGTTCGCAGCAACAACTGGCTCATTCGTCTACACGCTGAACAGTGCCTCAATCATCATGAATAAGCGATACATCAATGGTCATCACATTCTGGCTGGCCTCTATCAATGGCTCAATCCTCTGGTGCTGATCTGTACGTCCGAGAAATCTCATAACAGTGATCCATCAACACTCATGGCGCGAAAACACAATAAAACGACGCCTCTATATGCAATTGTATGTGCCTGGAATCACGCCCTGGTCAGTCCTCGTTCGTGACGAGTTCGTTCTGACCGCAACTCTAGCCCTAGCTCTCTCTCTGCCCGTGTAATCGTGGCAGCAAAACCATAAACCAACATCGATGAGGATAGATCATGAATGAATATAATGCTGTGCAAGAAAATGTACATCCTAAGGCTTCTTAAGAGGAGTAGCGTATCGTAAGTATGCCGTGGAACATACACACGGTACGTCACTCTCCTTAAGTCACCTACTCCATCAACCAAGGTTAACCTACGCGACGAAAGTTCGGGTCTAATACCGCATCGACTAAGTCTAAGTTCCGTAAGGTCAAGCTTAGATTCCATATATATACAAATGCCCTATTCTCCGCAGAGTCAAACATAGACTCGAACCAAGGTTAACCTAGCGCTCTGATACCAACTTTGTCACGACCCGGAAATGGCACGTGACTGGCACTTCAATCATATGAAGTCTATAAGGCTTCATCTAATTCAAGTAAGCCAAAATACCAAAAATCTAAACCATTTTTAAAGAAAGTGTTTTGATAAAATAAGCCGAATATGCGTTTTTAAAACATCAAATCGTTTCTGAAAATTTCTGCAGAGTTTCCTTTGTAAATACTGTCCCCGAAGACGGTACAACATGATAAATATATGCATCAATGATAATAGGCATCCCCAAGCGGGAGCTAGCTCTTCGTCAATCGACGGCCATAACCACGCAAGCAATATAATATACAACGCCGAAGGGCGAGGATCAAAACTCAAAAGGAAACTCAAAACATCAATGAAAACCATAATAATACAACACGCGACACTAAGGTCGAAGAATATACAACTCTGGTCTCTGAGTCTGAAATAAATATACATGTCTGGTTGATGGAGTTTACTAGATACAATGAATAAAATAAAGTACAATGGTGGTCATGATACAAGAGAACCCACCTACCAGGCAATCACACGAAATGGAAGCAGTGTGCCAGCAAAGCCGTAACGAAACCTATACAGCAAAACCTGCAAGAAACTGTGGCACAACGGGGGTGAGTTGCCAACTCGTGAGTAGAAAACATCACCGAGAAGAAATCGTATGTATGACACATCCTAGGTCAATAAGATCAAATATATATAATCCTCAAATGATAAAGTCTGAAGCATGAAAAGGTGGCAAGGGTAAACATATATACATAAGTGTAATCCCATAGGCTCGTGTCAGTGAATCAGGTAGCAATATATCATATGCATGAGGTATGAATGTAATGTAATGAAAACAGTATACATTTTAATGAAGAAACTGTTTTCTTGTTTTAGTGAGATTTCTGTTTTTATAACACGAGGTATCATCAATGAAATCAACATAATCAGTGTCTAGCATCGACACAAAACATAAATACCCAATATCTCAATATCTCAGGCTCCGGGTATCCGGACTGGCCTGTATCATCAAATCTCAATACCTCAATATCTAAAATCTCAATATCTCAATACCTCGGGCTCCGTCAGACTAGATTGGCCCATATCATCAATCACACGACCATGAACGGTATCCTCCGGATATCCGCAGGGCCAAACAATCACCGGTAGGCAGTCTGCCCCTGCCGGGCTCATCGACTATACCGGGTACCATACCGGGTCCACCATGTACCCGAGACGGTCCATACTACTCCTCGAAACGGGTCTCGAAATCCAACAGCTACCATGAACACTCATGGTGGACGACTCATACATCACGAGAAAACCGCAACTTGCATTTTAAAAAGAGAGAGAGCGAGCGAGAGAGAGAAGTTTATATATATATTCTTGCGGTTTTCCCCCAAATCCCGAAATCTCATGAAAATCCGAAATCCAAAAATCAAGAGTAAGCAAATAGTGAATATCGGCATAAAACCCCAAAATATTGCATAATCAATGAATATATGAGTGCATCTGATATCATGCAATCAGTGTAATAGTTAAACTAGCATATGAAAGCGATAACATATTGAAACTATCAGCTCGCAGGCTATGTCAATGAAATAATATTCACTAAAGTGTACGTGACATGGCAATTACCGATGATGATGTGTGTGAGCCGGCAAGCAAGTGTACGTGGAGTATACGCATCATCGGTGCTGGTGCTGGTGTCCTGAAAGCATGATCTCAATAATGACATATGAAAACACAATATAAGCATGCAAATCCGATGCGAACAGCAATAATATGTGGGAGCTGAATAATAAACACAACATGAATAATCTACATCAATATATATATATGTGATACAGCTTTACCATTTGAAATAACACGAATCATGGTGTTTAGAAAATAAGGGCTACGGTGTTTTTAAGAATAGATGCGTCTTTTGAAAATATGCGTATAATCCCTTGTCCTGTATTTAAAATACTCACAATTCTCTAGTTTTGAAATAGGTATGACTCGAGTCTAGTCTGACATCTACAAGTCACTACAGGACTAAACGAACAATCTAACCGAAAGGGTAAGGGAAAACCACCTAACTCTGAGTCGATACATATAAATATAATAGTCAGTGATCCTGCCTCAATAATATAACGTACAATACAATATAAATATAATATGACATCCTCAAGTCAAGAGTGCGGATCTATCATCAATATATAGCTCGTATGGTAAATCCATCGTACGGCATCCCAATCTGGGTACGGGTCAAATATCACATTCATCACATCATTTATCTGGTATCCTTATCATCATATCTCATGAATTATGGTACTGATCTAAGTCTAGTACAAACTGATACCGTCTGCATATATATATATGCGTGTATGAAAAGACACGCCCAAAGGCCCGCTAAAATCTTATGTCGTATTTCATAATACGAACCACATCATATCACCGATCTCATGGCACCATGCCTAATCTCATCGACTCATCTCCAAACACCATACACAATCCTCATCATCCATGTATATACACACACACACACACACACACATAGTCCCATACCCATGTATGTGTATATATATATATACATATCCCCATATACGCACAGGTAAATAAGTATGCAAGTTTGTGTGTGCGTGTATGCGAATCACTACTCTAGGGTTCGCGACTAAGAAGCTAAACTAAGTTACTTCTAATTACCCTAAACTAAACCATGAACATATAATCATATCTTGATAATCATCCATGTATCATGAACCACATATATAAATATCCATATATATATATAAGCTATACTACGAACTGCGGGGGTGCTATACGCCATCCACCCGACTTCCTCCATAGATATATAACTACTCACGACGTCGCCACGCGCTTGCTTGTCGTCTCGAAGTCCTTATGGGGTACCTACACATCATAACGTATCGTGCCGCATTAAAACCCAATTCAAAACAAAAACGACACGCTAAAAGCCTATAGGTTAGAACCAATGGACTACGCCTTTCAAAACCACCAAATAACACTCGATTTCGACGTACAAACGTCAAGTGATTGAAGACAACACCAATTAAAATAATACAGAATTCACAATACGTAAAACGAAACCCCGAATCAAAATAGAAACTCTTGAAAATAGCCCCAGATTCTACCCTAGGTGAAATTAGCCAATTTTGCATACATGGAGGGTCTAGTTTACTGGAGATGGAGGCATGAACCAAACACGAACCCCATTGCTCCAGGTCTGGCAGTAAATTGTGGCCAGAAAGGTTATATTTGCGGCCATGTTGAGGATATAGGGGCTAAGGTTTTGGTGGGGGGTCATAGGTTGCCTGCACACTCCTCTGTGTTTGCTAAATAATTTTCAGGTCACCCGGGTGTTAGCAGATTTCATTGTACTCACACAGAATCCATAATTTTCCGATATCGGGTTTCTAAGTTCGTATTTCGGGGTTAAGTCTCAGGTTTTAGTCCAATATGATATCACTAACAGGGGTTTAGGGTCACTACTAACCTCAATTACGCTTTTGGAATCAATGCAAACCCTAATCCTCTTCTAGAAATTTCCAAAGTTCGCAAAATACCACTTAATCACATCTAAACATGTATTTGTAATAAAGTGAAAGAAAAACTACACAAATGGTGAAGAGGTTACCTCATTTGGCACTCATGAATCCACTAGAGCATCAAAATCCCATTTTTCTTTGTCCAAAGTGTAGCTAATGGGCTTGTGCACATTTTTTGTGAAAAGGAGATTGACTTTTGAGTAGATTTTGATGGTGTTTTGTAGCTTGAAGAGGGGGAGGGAGTGTGTGCTGCCATGGCTGAAAAGGGGAGAGGAAATGGTGAAGATGAAGAATGGGAGTCAAGGTTAAAGAACCCCTCACCTCTCTCTCTCTCTCTCTTCTCTCCCTTGCCCATACCTCATTTTTTTAATGTTTTGCCTTATTCTTTTCTTTTCTTTTCTATTCTTTTCTCTTCTCTTAATAAAATTTAAAACCATGCAAAAGAAAATGAAGAAAAGCCACGATAAGAAAATGTAACAAGTGTGAAAAATGACATGTGCATGTCATGTGCATAAAACACGCTTAATGCCCGATTAGCGATACTTAATCGCGATTTGCATTAAAATAGTGTATAATAATCATAAAATTTCATAATTTGCATAAATCCAATAAAGCACCCTCATTTCAGTAATTTTTGTAATTTTTCAAATTTTCCCCAATTTATCAGTATTTAATTATACCGCACTAATAAAGTATTCAATATATTATTATTTAATTATAAAAATTCTCAAAAATAATATCTTATTTTTCTGAAATGTTATAATCTACTTGGGGACCGTTACGTACAGCTAGTACCGCTTTCGGCCTGCGGTTAAACCCACTGCCAGCGTAGTATCGAGTCTTTAGAGTCCCACACAGAGGGTTTCCCTACTTCAGGCAATTAATGTAGTTGTCGTACGATTTTACGACTTAGGCTTCGATCACGTACGTGTGCTTGTACACTGATGATGATCAGGCAGACAGTAATAAAGGGCATTGGTTTAAGCCGGATCCTACTATTGTATTATTGGATTGTTATCGTCTCAGGGTATCCGTGTTTTACAGAATGCGGATATGGGTATTGTAACGTTTTAAAAATAAATAATTAGATAAATAAAATCCTTTAGGTGAATTTTCTGATTATCGGTAAAATAAACCGTATTTTCCATAAAACTCAACTACAATTATTTTTCAATTTAGATTTAAATACGCCTATTTTAACTATATAATTTCTAGTATTTGGTATTTATTTAGTCAGTTATAAATTATTAATTTACCTAATTATTTTTCCTTAATTAATTATTTCAAATATAAACATAAGCTTTTAATTATACATTAAATTGGTGCAAATTACAAATTGGAATGGGTCAGTTATACTTTAGTGGGCAATGACAACTTAGCATCAAGTTTGTAGCATGCTGATGTTTCTTAATTGTGTCTCTATAATTCTAGAGAAGTCTAGGTTTTAAAATAAAAGAAAAATTAAATAATTGAGAGAAAGAGTTTAATTAGAAAAGAAAAATAAATTAATATATGTAATAATTGAACTTTCTACAAATAACCACACTCACTTATTCACATATCCTGCACATGGCCGAGCCTAGGTGGCAGCCCTTCTCTCTTAAAAAAAAAATTCTCACTTCATTCCCTTGTTGAAAATTCAAGAGAAAGGAAAATTTAAAAAGGAGGGGTTTAATATGTAAAATGGTGATGACATTTCTACACACCTCCACAAACCTCTCTCTCTCTCACCTCACTTCATTTTTGGCCGAAAATGCCCATGGCTGCTGCCCATTTTTTCCCCACCTCATTCTCTCCCCAAAATGCTCCAAAAATTCATCAAAAATCCAAATTAAAACCTCAAATTCCAAATCCGATCTCTACCCATTATTCCTTGGCCAAGATAGCATGGATCTTGGAGCATGGAAGTAAATTTGGGAGGCTAGGTTGCATGTAGATCTACAAATCTTGATGGTATAAATCTTAACCCTATAGTGAAATTGTTGTTTAATTGCTTTAATCTAGCATACTTAAGTGTTAAATTGGTTTTATTTGCTAACTTGATGATTCAAGAGAAGGAGTTTAGAAATTCAAGTTAGGATTTATCACTTAATCATGATTCCAATGGGTAATGTAACATCTTATGCAATGCAAAATGTAATCTAGTTGCTAATTTGTAAATTTTTACTTCAAAATTTTGATAATTTTGCTATTTTGCAAACTAGGTTTTTGGAAATTGATTAAATAATTGAGATAAAAATCTAATTAGGGTTTCATGACATTATTAACATTATAAATTGTAGTTTAATACTTTAGTTCATGCAAAACCAAGCTTAGTTGTTGAATTGTGAATCTTGCTTTAAAAAGTGATTAAATTTGATATTTTTGCAAACTAGAATTTTGAATTTAATACAAATTGATGAGATTAAATTATGGTGATGGTTTCTGTGACTTAGTTATAATATTTAGTGAATATTATGGCCACTAGTTTTGTTAAAACATCAAGTTTCGAATTAAAACGAAAATTAAGTGCTTTCTAGGTTTTCGGAAATAAATCGATTTGATTTATTTTGAGGTTTTAATGAGTTGCAATCTATTTCATATTATAATTAGTGATTTGTGAAACCACGATTGGTGTGTTTGGGTTTTTCTCGATCAATCGGCATTTGTACGCCGATGTTGAGGGTTATTTAGTTATTTTGCATTAGCAGGTCATAGGTTTTAACCTATGCGCGCTTCATCTGCTTTTTTGGTTTTGTCCATGATTTCAGTTTACGATATTATATATGTTTGCGTATAGGTACCCCTCAAGTGGATTTCAGACGATGAAGAAGAGGATGGCGGCATCGACTTCGGCAGACAAGGATTAGGTGAGTAGATGTATGTCTAAGGGGGAAGTCGGGTAGATGGCGTATAGCACCCCAGCAAACGTAGAATAAGGATATTATGTACTATTATTTGAAAGTCGGACGTGACCTTATATTCTTGGCGTGTAGGGTACTATTGAAGAGTAAAGTTGGATTAGACTGATTAAGAAAGACTTAACCAGAGGATGATTGCCTTGGAGGGAATTCGTAGGTTTCATGTAGACACACACACGCACACACATACACTTGGCTTGGTGTGTGTGTGTGCGTGTATATGTATATATATATATATATATATATGTATGAATGTGTGTAGATTTCTATATGTATATATATATATGACATATACACGTGATATGAGGATGTTATATGATACCTGGGGATGAGTCGGTATGACTGAGCATGATGCCATGAGGTATTAGATATACGATCGAATTATGATATGATATTAGCGGATCGTTGGGAAATGAGAAAACGTATATTTATACATAAACGATAATAGGTGATGATGGCATTGAAATGTACGAGACTCTAGAATAGAATCCGGATTGTAATATGTGACTTAATCACGATATGATATATGACATGATATTTTAGTAGATCATTTGACGAGGTATATTTACACAGATGATGATATATGTTTGATGATATTGGGATATATGCGATTATAGTACAGTACCCTTGATCATGATATTGTTTGATAATCATACTATACGAACGATGATGTATATATATGATAGTTGACCCGTACACCGATTTTGGGATGCCGTACGATGGATTTTGCTGTACGAGGCATAGTTGTGATGGTTGATCCGCACTCTTGACTCGAGAAAGTCGTACTATGTACGTGACGCCATTGAGGCTGGATCGCCGACTACTAGAGATATCGACTCAGACTTTAGGAGGATTCTTCTTACCTTTTGAGTAGTGTCTTTAGTTAGTTCCTTAGTTGGTTAGGTAGATCTTAGTTTAGGCTCGAGTCATACTTATTTTCAAAACTAACGAATCGTGCGCATTTTTAAAGACAGCCTGAGGGATACTATGGATTTTTCAAAGGACATATCTTTTCTAAAAAAAACCCGTAGCCCCTAATTTTCTAAAAATCACGATTCGTGCTTTTTCAAACAACATACTGTATGACTCGTAATTAGTATGTATACTCTAGTTGTGCGTTTACTACATATTCACCGTTATACTCAAGTTGTATTCATCGCATTGCATATTCATACATATGTTTCCTTGTGTAACGTTTCCAAAATAATAAAATATTATTTTCGGGAATTTTTTTTATAATTTAATATTATTTTAATGAGTATTTTAATATTCGTGTATAATTAAATACAAATAAATGGGGAAAAATTTTGGAAAAATTCTAAAATAGGGTAAATTAGAGAATTATGCCACTTCTAAGTTTAATTGGTTAGTTATAAACTAATTTAATACTAATCGCGATTAAAAATCGCTAATCGGCTTTTAAGTAATTTTGTGCAAAATGCGCAGATATCATTTTTCTACACTCGTTACACTTGTGTTACATTTTATTTGCCATGGTTCTTTTGGGTTCACTACTTGAGTGAGAAGGATTTATGGAGAAAAGAAAAGGGAAAAGAAAGTGTGATGATAAGAGAGAGAGAGTAGTTGCTTTTGACTTTTGTAGCCATGCCCCCATCATTTCCCACCTCATTTTCTCTCTCCCCTCTCCTTGACATGCTGCTGCTCCAGCCCCTCCCTCTTCTTCCTCCTCCCTCTTCAAGCTAGATCCACCATTAAAACCAACCAAAACCCCAATTCCACTTCACGAAACTTGTTCCCGAGCTCGCTAGCTACACATCGGACCAAGCAAGATTGGATTTTGAGGACTTTGAGCAACTCAAGAATTTTCTAGAGTTGCCAAAGGAGGTAATTTCTGCACCTATTAGATTAGTATCTCAATTCTTGTGCATCAATACTAGTTTTGTATCGATATGGTATTGTTTGGTGGATTTGTGAAACATCAAGATAGGGTTTATGTGAGACCTGAAATCAAAGATGAAATTGAGGCTTGTTGTGACCTTAGAACCCCTTGTGCAATGCTAATTTGGACCCAAACCTAGAACTAGAACCAGAATACGGAATTACGGAATGGATATCGGGAAAAACTGGAAATCTGTCACTGTTTTGTGTAATCTGCTATCACCCCGAGACCCCAAAAATAAAACTGAGATGACAGTGAGATGTGCAGGCACCATAGAACCACCACACCAAACCCTATCCCCCAACTCCAAAGTTTGGCCGCCAATTAATTCCCTCTGGCCGCAATTTGCGGCCAGAGCAGGAGGAAACCGTCTCGATTTTTGTGCATGGCCCTATTTCCTCTAGTATTGACCCTGGGTATGTCTAGTTTTGACTGATTCCATTTAGAGTAAAATCTGGGTTGATTTTCCTATGCTGGTGCATGGTTTACGACTTGTTTTTGCATGGATTTTGGTTTCTGGTGTTTCGTTCCTGTCGGGTGGCGTTTGGACGTCAACGACAGGTGGATATTGATCATGTTTACATGCGAAGTGATAGGTTTTTACCTATGCGAGTAGCATGTGCTGTTTTGGTTTTCCGATGTGATTTTCATGAGCTTTAGCGTTGTGATATCCTTGTAGGTACCCCATGTGATGTTGAGGCAAAGGAGATGAAGATGGCGACATCGGCTTTGGCGCACGAGAAGCAAGGTGAGTAGATTATATCTACAGGGGGAAGTCGGGTGGATGGCGTATAGCACCCCCGCAGTCCGTAGTTGTTATATATATATGATAGTTAGGTGTACTTTGGATAGTGTAGGGTTAGAAGTGACTAATGTAGTTCATAGTCGCGAACCCTAGAATAGATCTACACCTATACGCACACCCTTGCATATTCATTATACTTGCACTGTGTTGATGTTATTGGATGGCATTGGAGATGAGTCGATGATGTGGGCTTTGTAGATCGATGATTGATGTGATTCGTAATTGGGATACGATACGGGATCTCTAGCGGACCTTGGGACGTGTGCTTGCACACACGGTATATTGATGGTATCGATTTGTACTGGACTTAGAGTAGTACCCAGATTATGTGATATGATGATAGTGATACCTGATATGTGATGAGATAGCGTGATATTGACCCGTACCCAGCTATTGGGATGCCGTACGACGATTTACCGTACGAGCCGATATTGATGATAGATCCGCACTCATTACCCGAGGATGTCTTACGATATGTTATTGAGGCGGGATCACCGACTATTATATCTATATATATACCGACTCAGATTTAGGTGGTTTCCATACCTCACCCGATTGACTTGATACTTAGATCTGTAGTTTGCATAGTAGATTCTTCACTGTGGTGTCGATTATTTGATTTCCGCATATTCATGCTATTCGCATTGCTTGCATATGTTTATTGCTATACTGTTATCATGCTGTTAGGACACCAGCAGCATTATCGATGATGCGTATGTTCCACGTACACTATTTGCCGGCTCAAACACTTCATCATCGATAATTGCCATGCCACTACACTGTAGTACTGTTGCATTCATGATATGATTCTTGCATGGCATATTGTACGCTTATACCTGTACACAAACATATATGATTCTGACTTTATTAGGGATTTGAGGACCGCAAGATATTCTTTAAAAACTGATTCATTCTAAAGGAGCGGTTTCCCTCGACATATGCACATTACTAGTCCATGTTGCATGACTTCTGATATGCTTACCTTTCTTTACATGTCGCATACATCATGTTTTGATTATACGCATTGAGATATGTTGTTTCCATGATATTTCTGGATTTGGGAACCGTGGTATTTCAAAAGAGAATATATAATTGTTTTAAAAACCCGGTTAACCTTGATATGATATTTCAGTGCGTCCACCATGTGTTTTCTCGGTGCTGAGAGCGACATGTGAAACCCGATTCGAGGAGGCGGATGAGGCCGATTGCGGGTACATGGTGGGCCCGGTATGGTACCCCGGGGCGAGAACAGTTTCGCTGTGTAGTAGACGGTGATCCTGGCAGAGGGACTACTACCTACCGGTGATTGTATTTGAGCTCGGCGGATATCTGGAGGATACCGACCGGAGTTGAGAGATGGACATGGGATGACCCGTACTGCCGGGGCCGAGGGCCGATACCGCAGACGGCGCCCCATATGGATGAGGACATGGGATGACCCGTACTGCCGGGGCCGAGGGCCGATACCGCAGACGGAGCCCCATATGGACGAGGATTTACGTGTCGATGCTAGGCACGGGTTTCATGATGTTTTTCCATGATTTTGTTTATATCCTCATATTCGCATACATGATGCTTATTTGTCATTGGGTGACGGGTGGACGGGGTCCACGTTTTACAGACTTGATCACATCCAGACTGGTTTTACATTGATCATACTTTATGCAGACATACCTTATACTGATGACATGTTATTACCTGAGTACTTGGCACTACATACATGTTTAGATGTTATATTGCCACCTTATCATGCTTCAGACGTACTCTCGTGGTTTATATTACTGATTGTTGACCTAGGTTTATGTCTTGCATTCGGTTTCTGCTTGTAGATATTTCTATTCACGAGTTGGCAACTCACCCCCGTTGTGCCACAGTTCTTGCAGGTTTTGCCGTACAGGTTTCTTTGCGGCACTTCTGGCACACTGCTTCCTTGCGGGTGAATTGCATTTGGTAGGTGGATTCTTTTGCATCAAGAACCACCATTGTACTTGTATTATTCATTGTATCTAGAATTTCCATCAACCAAAACTTGTATATTGTTTCAGACTTAGACATTAGTGTTGTATTATTTGACCTTAGAGTCGCGCTTAGTAGTATTGCGGTTTTCATGCTTATTGAGTTTCTTTTGGATTTGACCCTCGCCATTCGGCGTTGTATATTATATTGCTTGCGTGGTTGTGACCGTCGATTGACGAAGAGCTAGCTCCCGCTTGGGGATGCCTTTTATTCATTGTATATATATATTGTTCTTGTTGTACCCCGTTCGGGGCCAGTATTTACAAAAGAATCTCTGCCGAAATTTTTAGAAAAGACTTTACATTTTAAAAATGCACATTCGACTTAGTTATTTAAAAACCTTGACTTCAAACATGTTTTCCTTCACTTCTTTAAAACCAGTTTTTCTTTATTTACTCTTAAAATGGTTTTAGATTTCTGGGCTTTGGCTTACTTGGATCAGATGGAGTCCTATAGACTTCATATGGTTCAAGGGCCAGTCACGTGCTCTTTCGGGTCGTGACACCTTGCTAATATGAAACCCTGCCTGTTAGGACACCAGCATCATTACCGATGATCTGCATATTCCACGTACACTTATTTGCCGGCTCACAAACATCATCATCGGTAATTGGCATATCATGTACACTTTAAAACATATTATTTTTACTGATATAATCAGCTAAATGCTAGCTCCAACATAATATTGTGCGATTACTCTCATGTGTTAGTTTAGACATTGCATATATTACTTAGACACTTCATGCATTTACATATTCATACTATCATGCAGTATTGTGGGGCTTATGTGTAAGTCCATGCTACCCTTCCCCGGTTCTTACGGGGTTGCGGAAGTGGTGAAAAACGATTTTCAAGAGGGTGGTAACATGGACTACCAATACGGATCTTTGTTAAACGACTAACTAACAACCTAACAAGAGTTTACCTACTCGGTTAGGGGGCTATACCTTTCTTGAACTCTTTCGTCTTCAACTCTTTCCGGTGTACGGATCGGCCTCACCTCGTCGTCTCCTTGCGCCGAAGATGGATCCACCCGAAAGCTTCTACCTTTGGCTTGTTCTTCGAACTTTGAAGAAACTAGATCACTTGGCTTGCTAGGCCTTGTGAACTAGAATGAGTAGAGGAATGTTTTGGTGTCTTTTTATCTCTAAGGAAATGAGTCTCAACACATTAGAATGGTTTGCCTTGAGCTAGAGAGAGCAAGAGGAAGAGGGAGAGCTTGAGAATGAGAGAGCTCAAGAGAGAGAAAGCAAATGAAAGAATGAGCCATACTCTTCTCATTCTCACCTCTCATAATCCAAAATCCATCATAACAAAACTAATAATCAAGTATTGTGTGATGGTTTAAGTCAAAATGGCTATATCATTTCTTGCACTCATTTTGCATAAATAAACAAGCAAGCAAAAGTCTTTGCCATGGAACGATGGCTATTGTCATGATGATGGTCAACTAGTCCAACCTAGTCAACCGGTCAACAAAGTCAACCCCTCAACAACCATGTCACTATAATACTTAATTAATATTAATGTTAATAATATTTCTTATTCTCATTAGGGTTAAGCAAAAGTCAATGGTCAACGGTCAACAGTCAATAACCCCAATAAGAATCCTCTGCCTCTGTCTCTCTGTTAACTGTGCATACACACCCGCATCCGCGTTCCGAGGAACACGAATACAAACGAGATAAAACCAATCCCAAAAAGTACACTAGGATCTGGCTTAAACCAAAGCCCGCTAGTGTTAACTGTCCGGACACTGTACGTGCACAAGAGCACGGATGTGACCGAACCCTGTCGCAAAACCATGCGACCTGTCGCAAAACCATGCGACCCCTACTCTTTTGCCTAAAGGCGAATAGCTTTCTGTGTGGGACTCTAAAGACTCGACACTACGCTAGCAGTGGGTTTAACCACAGACAGCAAGCGGCACTAGCTGTGCGTAACGGTCCCCAGGTAGACGCCGACAAGAAGACAGACGAGGTGAAACCCATCTGAACTCCTACTGAGTCTGAATGTGACAATCTCCATACAGTCCGGTCTGTTCGTCTGATACATCGCATGGCGGGCTTAGGGGGCGGTAAATGTCAGTCCCCTAATAGCGGTACAAGTCGTGTCAGAGTGAAGCCCAGAACACCCTGAGATAACACTGGAAACCTACCAGTATATCTCGCTTGCCCTAGCCAGGGACTACTCGTGTAAAGGCTCTCCTAGACACAGCACGATGTCAACACCCAATACCGGGAGAGACGAATCCTGTCTAACCGTCACTGCCTCCAAGTGCTTCGGGACTGCACACAACTACTACCTGTTTGCACGACTCCTTTGAGCCGTGGTAGGGTAGTAATCTAAGTGCAGTGGGAACACACTCGAGGCGAAGTGACAGTGTCAAGTCAGTGGACTAAGCCGTACTCATGTCACCTGGGAACTGATAACTGACGATAGGTATAGTACCAACCAACAGTTCCCGACGAGTCATGTCCAGTGTACTCGTAACCTAACGAGCACCCGCATACTATCTCCAGTACGACGTACTGATGGCTGTGGGACAGACCATCTCCCACACTAGGATGAGAAGCGCATACGCTAGTCTACTCCGGAGTATCGATGCCCTGTCTCGATAGTCCTACGACTAGGGACCTGCATAAGTATGTGCTTATAGATTACCCAGCCCCCACTAGTGTGACTGCCATCACAACGCTGGTAATCAAGCAAAGATCCTAAGGGCTCCACTAATGTTTATAGGTGATATACTAAAATAAACACATATACACATTGAAGTAGAAACAAACCAAGCAGCATACTACTATATTGAGCAAGATTGTCAATACAAGGTGAATATCCCAAACTTCCATTAAGTAATATACAAACTGGTATGATACAGTAATGGCCTCTAGGGCATATACACTAACAATCTCCCACTTGCACTAAGGCCATGTACTGGCGTATCGAAGACCTATCATCTCGATCAACCGCTCGAACTGAGTCTGGGGTAAGGCCTTTGTGAGTGGATCAGCAGTGTTGTCTTCCGTAGAAACTCTCCGAACCTCGATCTCCTAGCGACCCACGATCTCCCTGATCAGGTGATGCCGCCTCTAGATGTGTCTGGATTTCTGATGGGACCTGGGTTCCTTCGCTAAAGCTATAGCCCCGTTGTTGTCGCAATACAGCGGTATTGGATCAACAATGGACGGTACCACCTGAAGTTCAGTTAAGAACTTCCTTATCCAGACAGCTTCTTTTGCGGCATCTGCAGCAGCGATATGTTCCGCTTCCATCGTCGAGTCAGCAACGGTTTCCTGTTTGGAACTCTTCCAACGCACCGCCTCTCCATTGAGGGTAAAGACATAACCCGACATGGACTTGGAATATCCTTGTCACTCTGGAAGCTGGAGTCACCAAAGGCCTCGATCTGGAGGTCTTTTCCGCCATACACCAAGAACATCTCCTTAGTCCTTCTCAGGTACTTGAGAATGTTCTTTACCGCTATCCAGTGTTTCTCCCCAGAGTTTGACTGATACCGGCTTACCACACTCAGTGCATAAGCTATATTTGGTCTGGTACACAACATCGCAAACATTATAGAGCCGACCGCAGAAGCGTAGGGTATAATAGACATGCGATCCCTTTCCAAATCAGTCTTGGGAGACATCTCTTTGGAGAGGGTGATCCCGTGACAAGCCGGTAGATTACCGCGCTTGGAATCTTCCATACTGAATCTTTTCAGTATGATGTCGATGTACCTAGACTGTGTGAGTCCCAGTATCCTCTTGGACTGACATGATAGATCCGGATCCCCAGAATGTATGAGGCATCACTCAGGTCTTTCATGGAGAACCTGTGTGACAAGAACCCCTTGACAGATTGTAGCATACGAATGTCATTTCCTATTAAGAGAATGTCATCCACGTATAAAACGAGGAATACTACAGTTCTCTCTACAAATCTACTATAGATGCATGGTTCATCTGGATTTTTGATAAAGCCAAATTCCTTGGCCGTCTCATCAAAACAGATGTTCCAACTCCGCGATGCCTGCTTCAGTCCATAGATGGACTTAAGCAACTTGTACACCATTCCGCTGCTCCCACTCTGAATGAAACCCTCTGGCTGGTCCCTATAAACACACTCCTCTAAATTTCCATTTAGAAAAGCGGTCTTTACGTCCATCTGCCAAATCTCATAATCGTGGAAGGCAGCAATGGCAAGAAGGATCCGAATGGATTTCGGCATAGCTACTGAAGAAAAGGTCTCATCATAGTCCAAACCAGGTCTTTGACGAAAACCTTTTGCAACCAGTCTAGCTTTATAGGTCTCAACTTGTCCATCTACACCAATCTTCCTTTTGAAGATCCACTTGCATCCTACGGGTTTTACCCCATCTGGAGCAACATCCAACGTCCATACTTTGTTGGTGTACATGGACTCCATTTCGGTCCGCATTGCATCCAGCCATTTTACCGAGTCAACGCTCTGAATGGCCTGCTGGAAGCTAGTTGGCTCATCATAATCTATGATGCAATCCTCTCTATCCTCGTCTATGAGAAAACCGTAGTATCTCTCGGGCGGATGAGACTGCCTATTACTCCTGCGGAGCGGCGTAGGAATGTCATGATCTTTCGAACCCTCTGGTTCTACTAAGCTTTCAGTAATAGCTTGTGGTTCTGGAATTTCTTCCAGTTCTATTGCGCTCCCACTTATCTGATTTTCCAAAAACTCTGTTTCCAAGAAATGGGCATGACGAGAAACATAAATCTTTTGTTCCTCTTCGCAATAGAAGAAATATCCCTTGGAGTTTGGATATCCCACAAACTTGCACTGTTCTGAGCGTGCCTCGAGCTTGTCCGCATGCTGCTTTTTGACAAAAGCTGGACATCCCCATGTCTTAATGTGATTAAGATAGGGTCTCTTCCCACACCACATCTCATATGTGTTGGAGATAGTGCCCTCAGAGTCAATTATTGGATCACAGGCACGTGATTGCAATGATTGAGGGAGGACCTATCCCGGTCGGACAGTCTTACTCGAGATGATAGTATGCTATCTGGTTTACCTTTATCATCGTGTACTGTTTTAGGTGACCTGACACGTCGCTATTACACGTTGATAGAGCCCCTAGGATTGTTGCTTGACCACCAGCAGTATGAGGGCGATCATATAAGTGGGAGCTGGGGTCTATAAGCATATCCTTAAATGGTCCCTAGTCGTGTGAGTTTCGAGACAGGGCATCGATACTCCAGAGTAGACTAGTGTATACAGTTGAGACCCCGACGAGGGGCGGTGGCCGGTCTCACAAGCCACTGGTGTCAGTTGGTTCACCTAAGATGTATACAGGTGCTCATTGGGTTATGAGTACACCGGACAGGACTCGCCGGGAACATGCTAGTTGGTCATATACCAGACGTCAGATAGCAGTTCCCTGGTGACATGTGTACAGGTTAGTTCATCGACCTGGGGATCGTCATTTGTCTTGTGTGAGTTCCCACTGTACTTTGATTACTACCCTACCACGGCTCAAAGGAGTCGTGCAAACAGGTTTTAGTTGGGTACAGTCCCGAGCCACATGGAGGCAGTGAGCGTATCTTCAGGGGTTCGTCTCTCCCGGTATTGGGGGTGAGGTCGTGCTGTGTCTAGGAGAGCCATTACACGAAGCCCTCGGCTGAGGCAAGGAGATTTACTGGTAGGTATTCCAGTAGTATCTCAGGGTGTTCTGGGCTACACTCCGACACGACTTGTACCGCTTTTGGGGGTCTGACTTTTACCAACCCCCTAGGCCCGCCATGCGATGCTCATAGACGAACGGACCGGACTGTACGGATATTGTCACTGACAGGCTCAGTAGGGTTGTTAGGCTGAGCTCGCTCACAGACGTCCCTTTTGGTCAATACCTGGTATCCCGTTACGTATTGGCTTATACCTCTGACGTGCTAGTGGTTAAATCCACAACCAAGGTGTTGACGAGTCTTTAGAGTCCCCCACATTCAGTTACTCAGCTTTCGGGCGAAAGGTTGTAGAGGCCGTATGGAGATATGGCAAGGTCCGATCAGATACGTGCGGTATTGCACGGATAAGGATCGGACAGTTCGTACTATAGGCCGTATGGTTATATGGCAGGGTTCGATCAGATACGTGCAGTATTGCATGGATCAGGATCGAACAGATATTACTAGCCGGTTTTGGTATAAGCCGGATCCTAGTATAGTACAGTGTAGATTTTGTCTCATTGCATTTGTATTTCGGTCGAAATACAGATGCGGGTGTGTATGCACAGTATCGGGGTTTTCCTGTAATTTATTACGGGACCTGTTTTCTGGAGTTTCCAGTTTGCTTTCCGTTTCGGCCGATTTCCATTGTTTCATTCATTGGCCGAAGATTGGTGGAGGAGGGCTTATTTGCATTGTTGCAAATAAGTGTTTGTGGAGGGGGTTCTTTGCATCTTATTGCTTCATGATGGTTTCATGATGGAGCCCATCCCTTGACTTCTTGACTTCTTCATGATGGCTTGACTATTTGGAGTCATCATGGTTGTTTTGGAGTGTTTGTTTTTGTTTGTGATGATTTTGTTTTAATCATCACTCTTTATCCTTGCTTGCATGATAGCTCACCCACTCCCTTGACTTTCTCTCCATTCTCACCCTTCATATTGGCATGGGCCGGCCATTCCTTGGGATGGGGATTGATTCATTTTTGGTGTGGCATTTTGTTTCTCATGTTTGCTAGAAAAGCCCTCTAGTTCATTTCCAAAAGTTGCTCTCTTTTCTTCCACCAAAATGGCAAAGCTCCAAAACCCCAAATGAGACTTCTTCACTACACATTCTACAGCATATCTTGGGCACGTCGACTAGCCAGCTTCGTGCCCGAGTTGCCTCGGCATTGAGGTGGGAGCCCGAAAAAGAAGTAGGCGATGTGGTGCACTTCCGGCGTCGAGGTGGAGACCGGAGCTTCCGCAGGAGATCGGGACGATGACGAGAAGACCGGAGGACTTGGATCGTCGGTATATCTCTTTCCCATCTTATAGTTAGCTAGGACTAATTAATGGTTCGATCCGGGTATTAGTGCACGGCGGTTTGCCAGTTCAAGAAAATTTATAGTTTATCACCGCTTCCGCATTTGGCCGTCGGATTGATGGCCGGCGCGCCGCCGTGCACTTACAATATGGTGTGGTAGGCATAGTCTTAGTTGGAACTCGGTTCAAAAGGTATGCAGCTGATTCTAGTGCATATCCCCAGAATGATCGCGGTAACTCAGCGTTACTCATCATGGACCATACCATATCCAATAGGGTTCGGTTCCGTCTCTCCGATACACCGTTATGTTGTGGAGTGTATGGAGGAGTAAGCTGAGAGAGAATTCCATTCTCTTTTAAATAGTCCAGGAACTCGACACTCAAGTATTCACCACCTCGATCCGATCTTAGTGTCTTGATACTTTTGCCGGTTTGTTTTTCTACTTCATTCTTATATTCCTGGAATTTTCCAAAGGCTTCGGACTTATGTTTCATTAAGAAGACATAACCGTACTTTGAAAAGTCATCCGTAAAAGTAATGAAGTAAGAATAACCGCTTCGCGCATGTGTAGACATTGGACCGCACACGTCGCTGTGTACGAGTCCCAAGAGCTCGCTCGCTCTTACTCCGTGTCCAGTGAACGGAGTCTTTGTCATCTTTCCTTTGAGACAGGATTGACAAGTGGCATATGATTGATATTCGAACGGGTTCAAATATCCTTCTGTATGTAACTTCGTCAACCTTCTCTCATTGATGTGACCCAGTCTACAATGCCAAAAGAAAGTCTGATTTATTTCCGGAGACTTTCTTTTGTGTGTATTCTGGACATTGAAAATCTGTGGTTGGTTTAGTACGTATATACCATTGCTTAATGTACCTGACCCAATCAGAGCATAATTAAGGTGAATGTTTACAACATTACTTACAAACGCAAATTCATAACCTTCTTTAGAAATCAAAGATACAGAAATGATATAACAAGTTGCGTTGGGTACAAAAAAGCAATTACGTAAAACCAAAACATGTCCATCTGACATTCCCAGGTGATAGTCCCCCACGGCCTTAGCATCCATGCTAGCTCCGTTTGCAACTTTGAGGGTCATGTCACCTGCCTTCAAAACCCTACGGTTTCTGAACGCCTGCAAAGAATTACAGATATGAGATCCTGATCCGGTATCTAATACCCAGGAAGTAGAGTTTATTGATAGACAGTTTTCAATAACATACACACCTGAAGCTGAAGCCGCAACTTGCTTCAGTTCCTGTGTTCTGGCTTTCCAATTTGTCTTTCCCTTCGTATCCACTTTACTAACACCGCCCCTTGGTTTGGCGGAGGCTTTCTTCTTCTTTCCCTTGGCTTTCGCCTTGGACCTAGAAGATGAAGATCCTCCTACAAACAAAGTGGATGTTTCCCTACCTTCTGTAGGGTGCCCTCTGCACTCCTCAGCATGTTGAGGAGCTCTGAAAGTTCAACTTCTTTTTCTTGTAAGTTGAAGTTCAGGATAAACTGGGCGTAAGTGGAAGGAAGGGAATGGAGAATCAAGTCCGTGTTAGTTGTATGTATGCCCTAGAGGCCAGTATTGTACAGATTATGTATATTATATTGGATGCTTGGACATATATAGAGATGACTTTCTTGCTCGACATGATAGTATGCTATCTGGTTGCTCTTTATCTTAACATGTACACTAGTCTCTTTATACTGTCTTATAGTTACATGTTGGTAAAGCCCTTAGGATTTGTACTTGACTACCTGGACTATGATGCAGATCATACTAGTGGGGACATGGTAGTCCATAAGTACATCCTTCAAGGTCCCTAGTCGTGGGTGTATCGAGACGGGGCATCGATATACCAGAGTAGACTAGCGTATACGCTTCTCGACCCATGTGATGGGCGATGGATGATCCCATATCCATTGGTGTTTGACATCAGAGATGGTGTACGGGTGCTCAGTGGAGACTGGGTACACTGGACGGACTCGCCGAGAACTCCCAGATGGTATTATACCTCACGTCAGATGGCAGTTCTCAGGTGACACTTGTACAGGTTAGTCTGTAGACCCGAGATCGTCATAGAGTCTTGTGTGATTCCCACTGTGCTTTGATCTCCACCTTACCACGTCCATTAGGGCGTGCAAAACGGTGGTCTTTGGGTACAGTCCCGAGTCACATGGAGGCAATGAGCGATAGGAGGGGTTTCGTCTCTCCCGGTATTGGGGGTAGATGTTGCGCTGTGCTCGATTGGCCGTAACAGGGAAGTCCCTGGCCAGGGCTGATCAGAGATTTGCTGGTAAGTGTTACCAGTAGTTTCTCGACCCGTTACGAGCCTCACATCGGCACGACTTATCGGGTTATTGGGGTCTGACGTTTACCACCCCTAGACTTGATATGCGACGTATCAGACGAAGAGACCGGACTGTACGGTAAGTGTTACTGGTCGGATTCGCAGGAGTGTGAGCGGGCTAGCTCGTCGATCTTCTGATCGCTCAATACCCGGGTGGCCGTTACGTTTAGCAGACCGCTTGCGGCTTGTGGGTGCTTGATATGATCATCATCTGCTACCGGCGTATTGACGAGTCTTTAGAGTCCTACACAGAGATTTCCTGGTTCAAGAGAAACGAAATAGGAGCGCATATGAGATATGTGCGGAAGCGAGAATAATGCGTGTATGTGATACCGCATTTCATTCTCGCGATAAATGTTTCGATTGGTTATATTCGATATGACCTAGTTATCGAATCATAGATTCGATAAGCCGATACATAGAATACTAGTCGGTCATGTGCGACATGACCGGATCATTGAATCAAGTGTTGATTTAATGATTTAATGTATGATTATATATTTGATATATTACTTTGCATTAACTAGTATTGGTTCACTTTAAACGGATTTTTCTCACTTGATGTGCACATTGTATATGTGATATATTTTGTGTACACTTGAATGTATCATGTTTGATGATGCATGTTGTTTTGGCTTTGTGTAAAGAATGCAAGCATGGTTATGCAAGTGGTTAGGGTTTATATTATATTCACTTATTATTTTATCCATTTATTATTTATTTAAATGGATTTATGAAAACAAATTGGTTTCATTTTATCATGAAGAATGGTGAAGCTTCATGAAGCTTTGACTAATGATGCTATTTTGTCTCCTAGCTTAACCCTAACCACTCCCACTAACCATGGTCTATTCTCTACACTTGACCATGGTTAGAAGATGATAAGAATTGATTTATTATTCATTTGAGAGGAAACTTATTATAACAATTCTATCATCTTCTTCTTCTTCTTCAAGCTTGCTACATCAATGGCAACTTGAGTTTTAGTGAGAGAATTCCAAATCTAAAGTGAACCCATCTCCTATTTCTTCACCCTCTACCTCTTGCCAAGTTGTTTTGGGTGTTCTCTTCACAAGTTTCACAACTTTGTGAAGTCGGAGCTTGAACTAGTGCAACCTCGACGTAGATCGTCTTTGACACGAAGCCGACGACCTATTCCGCCCGTTTTCCGATGAAGCCGACGAACGAGTCGAGGATTCATGATGGACAGCGAGGGCATGACCACGTGGAGCTAAGGAGGTGGAAATCCGGATCTACAAAGGTTGTAGCATCTAACCTATAGTTAAATAGTTAACTAGTTTTCCGTTTCGCCTAAACATCTAGTAAATGATCCGTGTTAGGGTTTCTCGGCACCAATAATTTTTGAAATTGGCATGTTCGATGCCTTGTGAGACTTCCTTAGGATGCCTAGGAACCCTACAGTGGTATCAGAGCCTAGCTAGAGCCTTAGGCGAAGTCTAGACGCGATTTGAAGTCCGAACGAACCCGAAACCCCAAATCTATAATGCTCTCTGTACTTTTTCCAAAAACCGGGATTTTTCCAGATTAAAAATGCCTAAAAAATTCAGCAGGAATATCTAAGAGTTATGGTGAAACACGATCTCTTGATTCATCTAAACAGCCGCGGAAACGCGGCAGAAGCATGCCTTCTGCCGCGCTTCCGCCGCTCACTGTTCATATTGCGCAATAATGTTTGCACAGTAACTCATATTTTATTATGCTGGATTTTCTGGGAATTTTTAATATTTATTCAAGAGTTGAATTTTCTGGAATTGTTTTGGGGATTCGGTGTTTCGATCGGAGTATCAAATTTCGTCTTTGTGTTTTTCCAGATAACTGTAGAATATGTTAAAATGTTTGACCGGATACAAATACCCAACTTTTCCCCTGCCGGAAAAATTCCAAGTGTTGGATTTTTCTGTGGTTAAAAGACGTTCGAAGTAGTGCAAGTAACGCGATGGTCCCTCTAGAAGACAACAAACCTTAACTCGATTATGTGACCGTCTTGAACTGCCCTTTGAACCTTCGGGTTTAGGGCAGTACGGCGTGCCACATGTGAGGCGTTGGCTTGACCCTTCTACGGCTGGACCGTTGGTACTGAGGCATGAAGTGAATGTTTTTGAACCTATTTCATGTGTTGATCGGTGTCGGGAAAACTTGGGTGTTCGAATGTTCGATCGGAAAGTTTAATATATTCTATTTATCCGGAATTGGATACAATAATTGGAATTCACAAACAGTTATGAGATAACTGGATGAATGTTATAAATCTAGCAGTTTAGTCCCATACGATATTGAAAAGAGTTTTCGATAATGAGACTAAAATGCGGGGTTTGTAACTGTTAGGCATGTGATGTCTAAAGAGGTTGCGGATTCCAACTGTTGTAGTTTTACACTTTCTTTTCTGTGACCGTAAGTGTAATATGTGATATCGCCGGTTTCGTTGCTATATGTCAACGATAATTGGGATGGACATATTTACTTACGTTGATGACATGTGATGTTATGTGTTGCTGGATATGTTATATTGGATCGTCGTGTTTGAATAGCCGGGGGTTTTTATGTGAGATGAGTGTTTTCCATTTTCATTCATGTAAAAACTTGTATGTAATATTCTTTTATTTGGGGCACTTCCAGATAGCGGAAGCTGTCACCCTTTGTATATTATTTACCTTTCCGCATTAGGATAGACCCAAGGAGGGGAGCACAAGTAACCGGGTTCTGGGGTCCAGTGGGAGACCAACTCGAGGAGTCGAGTCCGGGTCTCCTAACCCTAGAATTGGCAGGGTTGCTTGCCGCTCTCGTAGGGGTCTAGGGGTGTGGGATTGGCTATTCATCACGACCGTGGAATCCGTGTTTTATACTGGCTCGTATTGAAAACACGGACGTCCTAGTATATCCAATATTTCATATGTTTATTCTGCTGCGATATCTGTGATGTGATTCTGTGATGGATATAGTATATAGTATATATGATATATTATATAGACGTTACTTATGTTTTACACCCGCGCTAGCCCAGCCCTGCTCTGTCGTTAGTTACCTAACCTAACGGTGCACGAGGGGACATCGAGGCGAATGCGGATGGCATAAGTGTACGTTATATCTATCTGTGATGTTTAGGTATTTAAATGATGGGACTTCATTAATGTGATTAATGAAAGATAAGAAACCTAAGATGTTGTGGAATCGAATTTTAAAATAAAATAGGTAGCTACAGTTCTTGCTTTGCATAGCGGTATATGTGATATGCCCTGCACCTTATTCGATGAGGAAAGGACCGAGATCCCTTCACCGGGAGTGACTCCTTTAGCAATAACTGGCAGATGCTACACACTCGGTTTGTTTTGATTGCTTCTATAGTTTCTTCTTTGCACAGTGATATATATGATATATCCCGCACCTCATTCGACGAGGAAAGGGCCGACGATCCCTTCACCGGGAGTGACCCCTTTAGCAAAACTAGAAAAGCCTCAAAATCACTCCATTTCAAAACTTCATTTGATTCTACAACGATATCAAGTTCATTACGCAATAGGTTTTCAGAAAAACCTGGCGTAGCCCTCCGTCATTTCAGATGAGAAGTAGTTAGTATTCGTGCTACGTTTGTTGGCCTGCGTCAAGGCGTAGTGTGCGGTAGCTAACTAGTATTTATCTGCTTATGCATATGATGCAGATTGGATTAGGGTAGTCGTGCGACTTTGTTGGCCTGCGTCAAGGGTCGTACGGGTGGGTTTAATTCAATCAGGAAATGACGGGTTGAACTTGACTAGCGCACTATGGTTTGTTGGCCTCCGTCAAGGTCATAGGACGCTAGGGGCAAAAGATTATCGGGAATTTCAAGTGTTGAAATTTGCAATGAGATTGCATACCTTCTATGAGATAGTTGGATCCCGATACCCACTGCGAGTAAGAGTTACTCCTGGGAGAGTTTTACACATTACAATTAGCCGATCAAGTAGGTGTCTAGAAAGGTGTTAACGAGGTTACGCCTCTGGGAAAACGAGGTTTACATTAATTAGGTTCGTGCGAAAGCACGGGGGACCTCCCTCAAAGTACCGACACTGGCCTGGCTGAAAGATTGGCGAACTTGTAGTGTGTAATTAATCCCGGCTAGTCTTTCCTTTTAGGGTTTGAAGGAAGATTTGATAAAAAGCAGTGGGAGCCATCCTGATTAGATAAGATAATAACCAATCTGATCTTGCACGAGCATTCGCTAAAGTGTTTTCTTCTCTCTCTCTCCAGGTAGCGACCATTTCATGCCCTAATGAAGATAATAATATGGATGTATTGACCGAACCCGCATGTTATACTGTGCTGGGGAACGTTGGTTCCGTTCTTTCCTATAAGAGTTATAGGAATGAACAGGATATAGGGGAATACCAGGATTCCCATGCCACCCGAATGAAGAAAGTACATGTTGATGCATTTTCTTCGGGTGTGTTCGTTACTGAGAACTGTTTCTCTATTTGCTCTACGTCCTGGGTATTGGATACCGGGTCAGGATCCCATATATGTAATCAGTTACATGGGCTCAGGAAAGGTAGAGAACTTGGAGAAGGTGATAAAGACATTAGAGTTGGAAATGGTGCAATTGTTGCAGCTAAGACTGTCGGGGAATATCACCTTGTATTACCAACTGGTAATACATTGGTTCTGAACGAATGCTATTACATGCCGAACCTGATATGCAACATTATATCGGTTTCTTTATTAAGTAAAGAGGGATATAATTTTGTATTACAGGACAATGTTATGAACATTTTCCGTAACCAAAAGTTGGTTGGATCAGGCACGTTGTGCAATGGCATTTATGTTCTAAACCAATCAACAGTTCTGAGCATAACAAACGCACACAAGAGGAAGAGTTCTGAACTCAACGAATCCTTCTTGTGGCATTGTAGACTGGGCCACATCAATGCGACACGACTAGCTAAGTTGCATAAAGATGGATATTTAAATTCGTTTGAATTTTCATCTTATGACACTTGCCAGTCATGTCTCAAAGGCAAGATGACCAAAACTCCGTTTACGGGACACGGAGAAAGATTTACCGAACTCTTGGGACTGATACATAGTGATGTATGCGGTCCCATGTCTACACATGCCAGGGATGGTTCTTCGTACTTCATTACATTCACTGACGATCTCTCTAGATTCGGATATGTGTTCCTGATGAAACACAAATCAGAAGCTTTTGAGAAATTTAGAGAATATAAACAAGAAGTCGAGAACCAAACCGGAAAAAGTATTAAAATCCTTCGATCTGATCGAGGAGGTGAATACTTGAGCAATGAATTCCTGGACTTCCTAAAAGAGAATGGGATTCTCTCTCAGCTGACTCCTCCATATACACCACAGCACAATGGTGTATCAGAACGGAGGAACCGCACCCTATTAGATATGGTGCGCTCTATGATGAGCACAGCTGAGTTACCTATTTCCTTCTGGGGATATGCACTGGAAACAGCTGCAGACCTATTGAATATAGTTCCCACCAAAACCGTGCCGACCACTCCATATGAGATATGGAAAGGAAAGAGACCATGTCTTAATTATGTTAAGATATGGGGTTGTCCGGCCTATGTAAAAACGCAAAATCCGGACAAACTCGCGGCAAGGTCTATTCTTTGTAAGTTTATTGGATATCCCAAACATTCGCGAGGGTATATCTTCTACCACCCTGAGGAACAAAGAGTGTTTGTTTCTCGGCATGCCAGCTTTTTAGAAAAGGAATTTCTTGAAAAAGAGATTAGTGGTCATGAGGTAGAACTGGAGGAGGTTCCAGCTGCAGAAGCTACAACAGAAGATCTGGTGGAACCAGAGGATTCCGTAGTTCCCGATGAACCCCAGCCACTCCGCCGATCTAGTAGGGTTCCTCGCCAACCTGAGAGATACTATGGTTTTCTCATGGACGGTGGGAGCGAGGATTGCATCATGGAGGATGATGACCCAACTAGCTTCGAGCAGGCCATCACGAGTAGGGACTCAGTGAAATGGCTGGATGCTATGCGGTCCGAGATGGAATCCTTGTACACCAACAAAGTATGGACTTTGGAAGTTGCTCCTGAAGGGGTAAAACCCATTGGGAGCAAGTGGATCTTCAAAAAGAAACTTGGTGTAGATGGGAAAGTGGAGACTTTCAAAGCTAGACTTGTAGCAAAGGGTTTTCGTCAAAGACCAGGTGTGGACTATGACGAAACCTTTTCTCCAGTGGCTATGATTAAATCCATCCGAATCATGCTTGCCATTGCTGCCTTTCATGACTACGAAATCTGGCAAATGGATGTTAAGACCGCCTTTCTAAATGGTGATTTAGAAGAGTGCGTGTACATGACTCAGCCAGAGGGCTTCGTAGACAGTGGGAGCAGCGGAAAGGTGTGCAAGCTGCTTAAATCCATTTATGGATTAAAGCAAGCATCGCGGAGTTGGAACATCTGCTTTGACGTCGTTATCAAAGAGTTTGATTTCGTCAAAAATCCAGATGAACCTTGTATCTACAAGAAGGTGGCAGAGAGTAAGGTTGTCTTCCTCGTATTGTACGTGGACGACATACTCTTGATAGGAAATGATATTCCTATGCTGCAAGCGGTCAAGCTCTTCTTATCATAAAGATTCTCAATGAAAGATCTTGGTGATGCCTCCTGCATATTGGGAATTAGGATCTATAGAGATAGATCCAAACGGATTTTGGGATTGTCCCAATCCAGGTACATAGACACCATACTAAAGAGGTTTAGTATGGAAGAGTCCAAGCGTGGGAACTTGCCCACGATCTCTGGAGTCACTCTCTCCAAAGAGATGTCTCCCAAGACTGATTTGGAGAGAGCTCGCATGCAAGGGATACCCTATGCTTCGGCAGTAGGCTCTATCATGTATGCGATGCTATGTACTAGACCCGATATTGCATACTCACTAAGTATAGTGAGCAGGTATCAAGCTGATCCTGGAGAGAGTCACTGGACAGCTGTGAAGAGCATTCTCAAGTACTTGCGAAGGACTAGAGATATGTTCTTGGTGTATGGTAACGGAGAACTCCAAGTGGAGTCCTTTACCGATTCGAGCTTCCAGAGTGATAAGGACGACTCTAAGTCGCAGTCGGGCTTTGTCTTTACCCTTTACGGAGGGGCGGTTAGCTGGAAGAGTTCCAAGCAGGAAACCGTGGCAGACTCGACGATGGAGGCTGAATACATCGCTGCCAACGATGCTGCCAAAGAGGCTGTCTGGATCAAGAAGTTCATTACTGAACTTAGAGTGGTTCCATCCATTGAGCGTCCAATACCTTTGTATTGCGATAACAATGGAGCGGTGGCTTTGGCCAAGGAACCCAGGTCCCATCAGCGATCCAGGCATATTCTGAGGCGGTATCACCTGATCCGGGAGATAGTTGATCGCCGGGAGATCGAGGTCAGGAGAGTTGACACGAAGAACAACACGGCGGATCCACTCACGAAGGCCATTCCCCAGATACAGTTTGAGAGACTCTTCGGGATGCTCGGTATGAGATACTACAACAGCTGGCCCTAGTGCAAGTGGGAGATTGTTAGTTGTATGTATGCCCTAGAGGTCAGTATTGTACAGATTATGTACATTATATTGGATGCTTGGACATATATAGAGATGACTTTCTTGCTCGACATGATAGTATGCTATCTGGTTGCTCTTTATCTTAACATGTACCCTAGTCTCTTTATACTGTCTTATAGTTACATGTTGGTAAAGCCCTTAGGATTTGTACTTGACTACCTGGACTATGTTGCAGATCATACTAGTGGGGACATGGTAGTCCATAAGTACATCCTTCAAGGTCCCTAGTCATGGGTGTATCGTGACGGGGCATCGATATACCAGAGTAGACTAGCGTATACGCTTCTCGACCCATATGATGGGCGATGGATGATCCCATATCCATTGGTGTTTGACATCAGAGATGGTATACGGGTGCTCAGTGGAGACTAGGTACACTGGACGGACTCGCCGAGAACTCCCAGATGGTATTATACCTCACGTCAGATGGCAGTTCTCAGGTGACACTTGTACAGGTTAGTCTGTAGACCCGAGATCGTCATAGAGTCTTGTGTGATTCCCACTGTGCTTTGATCTCCACCTTACCACGTCCATTAGAGCATGCAAAACGGTGGTCTTTGGGTACAGTCCCGAGTCACATGGAGGCAATGAGCGATAGGAGGGGTTTCGTCTCTCCCGGTATTGGGGGTAGATGTTGCGCTGTGCTCGATTGGCCGTAACAGGGAAGTCCCTGGCCAGGGCTGATCAGAGATTTGCTGGTAAGTGTTACCAGTAGTTTCTCGACCCGTTACGAGCCTCACATCGGCACGACTTATCGGGTTATTGGGGTCTGACGTTTACCACCCCTAGACTTGATATGCGACGTATCAGATGAAGAGACCGGACTGTACGGTAAGTGTTACTGGTCGGATTCGCAGGAGTGTGAGCGGGCTAGCTCGTCGATCTTCTGATCGCTCAATACCCGGGTGGCCGTTACGTTTAGCAGACCGCTTGCGGCTTGTGGGTGCTTGATATGATCATCATCTGCTACCGGCGTATTGACGAGTCTTTAGAGACCTACACAGAGGTTTCCTAGTTCAAGCGAAACGAAATAGGAGCGCATATGAGATATGTGCGGAAGCGAGAATAATGCGTGTATGTGATACCGCATTTCATTCTCGCGATAAATGTTTCGATTGGTTATATTCGATATGACCTAGTTATCGAATCATAGATTCGATAAGCCGATACATAGAATACTAGTCGGTCATGTGCGACATGACCGGATCATTGAATCAAGTGTTGATTTAATGATTTAATGTATGATTATATATTTGATATATTACTTTGCATTAACTAGTATTGGTTCACTTTAAACGGATTTTTCTCACTTGATGTGCACATTGTATATGTGATATGTTTTGTGTACACTTGAATGTATCATGTTTGATGATGCATGTTGTTTTGGCTTTGTGTAAAGAATGCAACCATGGTTATGCAAGTGGTTAGGGTTTATATTATATTCACTTATTATTTTATCCATTTATTATTTATTTAAATGGATTTATGAAAACAAATTGGTTTCATTTTATCATGAAGAATGGTGAAGCTTCAAGAAACTTTGACTAATGATGCCATTTTGTCTCCTAGCTTAACCCTAACCACTCCCACTAACCATGGTCTATTCTCTACACTTGACCATGGTTAGAAGATGATAAGAATTGATTTATTATTCATTTGAGAGGAAACTTATCATAACAATTCTATCATCTTCTTCTTCTTCTTCAAGCTTGCTACATCAATGGCAACTTGAGTTTTAGTGAGAGAATTCCAAATCTAAAGTGAACCCATCTCCTATTTCTTCACCCTCTACCTCTTGCCAAGTTGTTTTGGGTGTTCTCTTCACAAGTTTCACAACTTTGTGAAGTCGGAGCTTGAACTAGTGCAACCTCGACGTAGATCGTCTTTGACACGAAGCCGACGACCTATTCCGCCCGTTTTCCGATGAAGCCGATGAACGAGTCGAGGATTCATGATGGACAGTGAGGGCATGACCACGTGGAGCTAAGGAGGTGGAAATCCGGATCTACAAAGGTTGTAGCATCTAACCTATAGTTAAATAGTTAACTAGTTTTCCGTTTCGCCTAAACATCTAGTAAACGATCCGTGTTAGGGTTTCTCGGCACCAATAATTTTTGAAATTGGCATGTTCGATGCCTTGTGAGACTTCCTTAGGATGCCTAGGAACCCTACAGTCCGTATAGAGCTCGTTCTCTAACGTTGTCCCAAGTTCCGCGAGCTCCTCAATGAAGCCAATCATCTTAAGCACGTGTTCCGCTACCGATGATCCGATGGCCAACCTTGCCGAAAATAGCATCTTCGACACTTCGTATCTTGCGATACGAGATTGCTCTCCATACAGTTCTTTTGTATGGAGAAATATGGATTCAAGGTCCATATTCTCGTGCCTCCTCTGATGTTCGTTGTCCATAGAGGCAAGCACGAGGCACCTGGCCTTCGCACAATCGATCTCCCAAGTCTTACGGATTTCTTTATCCGCGACGCTGGAGGTGGGACCTGGGACAGGGGGAGCTTTGGTGGTAAGGAGATACCCCAACTTGTCATAAGTGATTGCCATTTTGACATTCCTGAGCCAATCTTTGTAGTTTGTGTTGGATATATGTATGCCCTAGAGGCCATTATGTGATAGTGGATGTATCTATACATGTATATATATTCAGTTTGCATTCTTGCTCGACATGATAGTATGCTATCTGGTTCTTCTTTATCTGACATGTTTATTTGATCATGCTTTTATTCATTCATACATGCTGATAAAGCCTTGAGGATATCGGCTTGACTACTCTGATTATGATGGAGATCATACTAGTGGGACATCTGTAGTCTATAAGCATATCCTGGAACGTCCCTAGTCATAGGTATATCGAGACGGGGCATCGATATACCAGAGTAGACTAGCGTATATGATACTAGACCCATACGATGGGCGATGGATGTTCCCACATTCATCGATGTTTGACATCAAGATCATATACGGGTGCTCAGTGGTGACTGGGTACACTGGACGGACTCACCGAGAACTCCTATATGGAATTATATCTATCGTCGGATAGCAGTTCTCAGGTGACACTGGTACAGGTTAGTCTGTAGACCCGAGATCGTCATGGAGTCTTGTGTGTTCTCCCACTGCACTTTGATTGCTACCCTACCACGGCTCTACTGAGTCGTGCAAACAGGTGGCCGTTGGGTACAGTCCCGAGACACACGAAGACGATGAGCGATAGGAGGGTTTTCGTCTCTCCCGGTATTGGGAGTTGATGCTGTGCTGTGCTCGACTGGTTATAACAGCAAGTCCCTGGCCAGGGCTGCTGAGATTTGCTGATAAGTGTTATCAGTAGTTTCTCGATCTGTTATAGACCATTCACCGACACGACTTATTGAGTTATTGGGGTCAACGTGACCATCCCTAGGCTCGATATGCAGCATATCTGACGAAGAGACCGGACTGTACGGTAGTGTTGCCGGATGGCTCGACGGGAGTTGTAGCAGGTTCGCTTGTTGTCTTCTGATCGTTCAATACCCGGGTGGCCGTTACGTTTAGCTGACCGCTTGCGGCTTGAGGGTATTTGATATGATCATTACCCTCTGCCGGCGTATTGACGAGTCTTAGAGTCCCACAGAGGAGTTACCCAGTCCAGGCGAAACGTTGTGGTGCGCATATGCGATATGCGCATGCACCCGATTGAAATGTGCGTATATGATACCGAACATTGATCGGGTGAACTGCTTTTGGTGGGGTCATATGAGATATGACCGGATTGATAAATCAAGTGTTGATTTATCATTTAACCATTAGTTTTCTCACTTAAAACCTTTCTAGGGTTTGATGGATGTATGCATGCATGCATGTGTTTCTTTCTTCTTTTCTAGTTTCATGCACATGTAAATGTGCATACATGTACACATACATACATCAAACCATCATGGTTGATTATATATGGAAATGGTGGCAATGCAAGACTCACACCATAGATTATTTAATGGATTATTATTTGATTATGGCTTTAAAAAGAAAATGAAAAGGAAAGGATAATTATGCTAGTTTCTACATGCTTCTTCTAACCTAACCATGCTCACCTACCACTAAACCATGGTTATCCTTTCCTTTATCATTCTAAACCCAAGTTAAATTAATCATCTATCATTTAATCATGGTTGGAGTCAAGAAGGAATAAATATATATAGTGATATTTATTTCTTTTGCAAGTTTAACCTTATGGTTATCATTTTATCTCTTGTTAATATAAGCCACCATCTTCATCTTCCTTCATCTTTTCTTCTCTAGTCTTTTCTAGTGAGTGAAATACAACAAAAGAAAGGTTTTTGAAGTGAGAAACCCAACCACAACATCATTCTACACAAGCTTAGCCGCTTTGTTTAGAGTGTTCTTTTCGGTTTGTCGAAATTGCGAGCTTGGACGGAGTGCTCCGTGGTGGATCGTCGTGGACGCAAGGGAACATCGAGAGGACCTCGACTCAACACCCAAGACACCAAGGAGTCTAGCAAAGGGGAGCTACAAAGGTTGTAGCCTTCAAACCCTAATCTTTTCTAGCTAAAAGTTTAATAACCCTAATTTTCTAGGATCGATCCACTTGCTTGTTAGTTTAGCACCTTAAAAATTATAACTTTGGGTCATTTGATGCTTCAAAACACTTCATAGGGTGCTATACTAACCTTACATTGGTATCAGAGCCGACCTAGAACATTAGGCGACGTTTTTACGAAGTGAAAACCCCGATCGGACAAAAATACCGTATTTTTGGGTGCTCTCTGGAAATTTTCTAAATTTTGACATTTTGCAGAATTAAAAATATGTAAAAATCATAGCAGGAAAATATAAGAATTACGGCAGAAAAATAATCCCATGAACAGTGATTATAGCCGCGGAAACGCGGCCTAAGCTTGCTTAGGCCGCTGTTCCGCGGCCTTATGTTTGAATTAGGGGATACTGTTTCTACAGTAATTCAAGTTTCTGCATGTATATTTTTTTGGGTATTTTTAAACTGAATAAAGTTTTGAAAATTTCTGGAGATGTTTTTGGATTCATCGATTCGATCGGGATTTTCATTTCGTAGCTTTTCCGGGTAACTTAGAAAGTATTGAAGTGTTTGAACGAGTATCATTTACTCACTATTCACGGGGTTTAAATAGTTTGGAGATACGTGCAAGTCTTTTTGCGGTGGTCCCTCTAGAAGACAACAAACCTTAACTCGATTATGTGACCGTCTCGAACTGCCCTTTGAACCCTAGGGTTTAGGGCAGTACGGCGTGCCACATGTGAGGCGTTGGCTTGACCCTTCTACGGCTGGACCGCCGCTACTGTGTCACACTCCAGATTTTTTGAACCCTGCTCAAGTGTTGAGCTTTAGTGAATCTTGGGTGCTTGATTGTTCGTTCGAAAACTTTAATACTGTCTGTTTGTCTGGAATGTGATACAATATGTGGAATTCATATAGTTTAGGCATGAAATACGAAATATGTGATATTTCGCATTTATGATTTCTAAAGAGAATCTGGATTCCAAATATTGTAGTTTTACACTTTCTTTTCTGTGACCGTAAGTGTAGTATGTTAGATATCGCCGGTTTCGTTGCTATACATCAACGACAATCGGGGTACGCATACTTACTTACGTTGATGATATGTGATATTATGTGTTGCTGAGATATGATGTGCAGGATTGTCGCGATCGAATAGCCGGGGTTTTTTTGTGAGATGAGAGTTTTATATTTTCATTCATGTAAATTCAAATGTAATGTAATATTCTTTTGTTTGGGGCACTTCCAGGTTGCGGTTGTGTCACCAGTGTTGTATATTATTTACTTTTCCGCATTAGGATGGACCCAAGGAGGAGAGCACAGGTGACCGGGTTCTGGGGTTCAGTGGGAGGCCATCTCGAGGAGTCGAGACCGGGTCTCCTAAACTCCAGGATTGGTAGGGTCACTTGCCGCTCTCGTACGGGTCCAGGGTGTGGGCTTGGCTATTCATCGCGACTGTGGAATCCGTATTTTCTATTCTGGCTAAATACTAAATACGGACGTCCTAGTATATCCCACGTTATATCTATATTTCTGCTGCCTGTGTTCTGTGATATCTGAGACGAATGACATATTATATATATGATATATAGTAGACGTTGCTTATGTTTTACACCCGCGCTAGTCCCGTCCCGGTATGCCGTTAGTTAAGTAACCTAACGGTGCATAACGGAACATTGCGGCGAATGCGGATGGCATAAGCGTACGTGTTATTTTCGTTTCTTTTCTGTGATTGGCATAAGGACTTAAATGATGGGATTACATTAATGTGATTAATGTAAAGAAAATAAACCTAAAAGATGTTGTAGAATCGGATTTAAAAACTACTCGGCTATTTATGAAAAAGCTATATTTCAAAAATGCGGAGCTTAAGCCACTCCTTTTGAAAACCTTTTGATTCTACAACGATATCAAGCTCAAAGCGTTAAAGATTTTCTTAAAAATCATCCGCAACCCTCCGTCATTTTAGGAAGTAGAGTACTTAGTATTCGTGCTACGTTTGTTGACCTTAGCCAAGGCGTAGTGTACGGTAGCTAAGTGATGTCTTCCTACAAACGCATATGATGCAGATTAATTAGGACGGGCATATGACTTTGTTGACCTTAGCCATGGGTCATGTGAACGGGTCTAATTAATCAAGAAATGACGGGTTGAGCTTGACTAGTGCTCGTGATTTGTTGACCTTAGCCAAGGTCACGAGTATTAGGGGTAAAAACCACATCGGGAATTTCAAGTGTTGAAATTTGCAATGAGATTGCATACCTTCCATATGATGGTTGGATCCCGATCCCACTGTGGGCAATAGTTGCTCCTAGGAGAGTTTTACAGTTTACAATTAGCTAACTCATTAGGTGTCTAGAAAGGTGTTAACGGGGCTCCGCCTCTGGGAAAACGAGGTTTACTCTAATTAGGTCCGTGCGAAAGCACGGGGAACCTCCCTCAAAGTACCGACACTGGCCTGGCTGAACGGTTAGCGAAGTTGTAGACTGTAATTAATCCTGGCTAGTTTTTCTTTTTAAGGTTTGAAAGAAAAACTTGATAAAAAGCAGTGGGAAACATCGATTAGACAAGATAATAAACCAATCTAATCTGTGCAAGAGCTTTCGCTGAGTGTATTCTTTTCTCTCTCTTAATGGCAGATACCAATGACTGGACTTAAGCTTCTACTAGATAAGAACAAACTGAATGGGACCAACTATAAAGACTGGCTAAGGAATCTGAAGATCGCCTTGACATATGATAAAGTATCATATGTCCTCACGGCTTCAGCCCCGCCCGTCCCAGGCCCAAAATCCTCAGTTGCGGACATTGAAGTCCACAAGACATGGGACGCTGACTGTGCCACAGCCACATGCCTCGCGCTTGCATCGATGGACAATACACATCAAAAGCAGCACGAGGACATGGATATTCACGGTATATTGCTCCATACAAAGGAGTTGTATGGGGAGCAATCCCGCGTATTACGATACGAAGTATCAAGGAAACTGTTTCAGATGCGAATGGCCCCTGGCACACCAGTAGGAGACCATGTATTGAAGATGATAGCTCTTATAGAAGAGCTTGAGGACCTGGGATGGACAATGGACAATGAACAATATATAGATATTATTCTGCAGTCCCTCCCCTCCACCTTTGCTCAGTTCATAGTGAACTTCAACATGCACGGCATGGAGAAGGACCTCCCTGAACTCCTTAATATGTTAAGGAGTGCAGAGAGCACTATGAAGTCAGCAAAGACTCCCGTTATGACCATTGGACAGTCTTCTTCTTCTCGCCCAAAAGCTAAGGCCAAGGGAAAGAAAAAGAAGAAACCCACTAATCCTAAGGGTGGAGTCAAAAAGGTGAAGGGAAAGGGAAAGTCCACGGCTGGAGACCCAGGGAAAGGCGAGTGTTTTCATTGCCACAAGACAGGACATTGGAAGCGCAACTGCACGGAGTACCTAAGTCTCAAGAAGAAGCATGGTGATGCTTCTGCTTCAGGTGCGTTTGTGACTGAAAACTGTTTTTCTATAAACTCTGCTTCCTGGGTATTGGATACCGATTCAGGTTCTCACATTTGCAATTCTATGCAGGGGCTGAGAAATAGCAAGGTTTTGAAGACAGGTGACCATACTCTCCGCGTTGGAAATGGTTCCAATGTACATACAGTCGCAGTGGGAGAGTATCACTTGGGGTTGCCGTCTGGATGTATTTTGATTTTGAATCCATGTTATTTTGTACCTGATATGCTATGTAATATAATATCCGTTTCTTTGTTGGACAATGAAGGGTATAATTTTGTATTGCAAAACAATGTTATGAACATTCACCTGAATCAAATGTTGGTTGGGTATGGTACACTTAATAACGGAATATATGTCCTAAATCAACACACAGTTTTCAGTATACAACACACTAATAAAAGAAAACTTTCAGAATTAAATGAAGCTTTTCTTTGGTATTGTAGACTTGGTCATATTAACGAAACAAGACTAAACAAGTTACACAAAGATGGATATTTAAATCCTTTTGAATATAAATCTTATGCGACTTGCCAGTCTTGTATCAAGGGTAAAATGACCAAAACTCCGTTTACCGGACACGGAGAAAGAGCTACTCAGCTCCTGGGCCTCATACATAGTGATGTATATGGGCCTATGTCTACACAAGCTAGAGGCGGTTTTTCATACTTCATTACATTCACTGATGATTTCTCAAGATTCGGTCATGTATTTTTATTAAAGCACAAGTCCGACGCTTTCGAGAAATTCATTGAATATAAACAAGAAGTAGAAAAACAAACCGGCTTGAGTATTAAGATGCTTCGATCAGATCGAGGTGGAGAGTATCTCAGTACAGAATTTGCAAACTTCCTAAAAGAGAATGGGATTCTCTCTCAGCTCACTCCTCCTTACACACCACAGCACAACGGTGTGTCAGAACGACGGAATAGGACCCTATTAGATATGGTCCGGTCCATGATGAGTGACACTGAGTTACCAGTCTCGTTTTGGGGGCATGCATTGGAGACTGCAGCGTTTCTACTAAACAGGGTTCCAACCAAAGCCGTGTCTACCACGCCATATGAGATATGGCATGGGAAGAGACCATCTCTTAAGAGAATTAAGATTTGGGGTTGCCCGGCCTATGTTAAAAAGCAGAATCCGGACAAACTCGAGACACGGTCAGTCATGTGTAACTTTGTAGGATATCCAAAGAATTCTTATGGATATCTGTTCTACCACAAAGAGGAACAAAAAGTGTTTGTTTCTCAACATGCCACATTCTTGGAAAAAGAGTTTTTCACAGATAAAGATGATGGCAAAGTGGTGGATCTAGAAAAGGTTCTAGAGACACAAACTACAAATGACGATTTGGTTGAACCAACTGTTGCAGCAGAAACTGAAGAACCTCGGCCACTCCGTAGGTCTGGTAGGACTTCTCGCCCACCGGAGAGGTACTACGGTTTCCTCATTAATGGTGACAGAGAAGACTGTATCATGGAAGATGATGATCCTACCAGTTTTCAGCAAGCTATCACGAGTGGTGACTCTGTGAAGTGGCTGGATGCCATGAGATCCGAAATGGAGTCTATGTACACCAACAAAGTATGGAATTTGGACGTTGTACCCCCTGGGGTAAAACCTGTAGGGTGCAAATGGATCTTTAAAAGAAAGATTGGTGTGGATGGGCAGGTAGAGACCTATAAGGCAAGACTTGTGGCGAAAGGTTTTCGTCAAAGACCAGGTCTGGACTATGACGAAACTTTTTCGCCCGTAGCCATGCTTAAATCCATTCGGATCCTACTTGCTATTGCTGCTCACTACGACTATGAAATCTGGCAGATGGACGTTAAAATAGCATTTCTAAATGGAGATTTAGAAGAATGCGTTTATATGGATCAGCCAGAGGGCTTCATTGACAGTGGGAGCAGCGAGAAAGCATGTAGATTGCTTAAATCCATATATGGGTTAAAGCAGGCATCTCGGAGTTGGAACATCTGTTTCGATGATGTTATCAAAGAGTTTGATTTCATCAAAAATCCAGATGAACCTTGTGTTTATAGGAAGGCTGTAGGAAGAGCTGTCACATTCCTCGTATTGTACGTTGATGACATTCTTCTGATAGGAAATGATATTCCTATGCTACAGTCGGTCAAATCATTCTTATCACTAAGGTTCTCCATGAAGGACCTGGGTGATGCCACATACATCCTGGGCATAAGGATCTATAGGGATAGATCCAAAAAGTTATTGGGATTGTCCCAAACCAGGTACATTAACACCATCCTAAAGAGGTTTAGTATGGAAGACTCCAAGCGGGGTGCCTTACCCGCTTGCCATGGAGTCACTCTCTCCAAGGATTCTTGTCCAAAGACCGATGAAGAGAGAGCTCGCATGAGCATTATACCTTATGCTTCGGCAGTAGGATCTATAATGTATGCGATGTTATGTACACGCCCAGATGTAGCTTATGCACTTAGTGTTGTAAGCAGGTATCAATCCAACCCAGGGGAGAACCACTGGACAGCTGTGAAGAATATTCTTAAGTACTTACGAAGGACTAAAGAATTGTTCTTGGTGTATGGTAATAAAGATCTCCAAATGGAGGCCTTTACCGATTCGAGCTTCCAGAGCGATAAGGATGACAGCAAATCTATCTCAGGGTTTGTATTTACCGTCAATGGAGGGGCGGTAAGTTGGAAGAGTTCCAAACAAGATACCGTTGCAGACTCTACGATGGAAGCTGAGTACATTGCTGCAAATGATGCCGCCAAGGAAGCCGTCTGGATGAAGAAGTTCGTCTCGGAGCTAGGAGTAGTTCCAACCATTATTGATCCAATACCTTTGTATTGTGACAATAATGGGGCAATGGCGTTAGCCAAGGAGCCCAGATCCCATCAGCGGTCCAGACATATCCTGAGGCGCTTTCATTTGATCCGGGAGATTGTAGATCGCCGCGAGATCGAGATTAAGAGAGTAGACACAAAGAACAACACCGCGGATCCATTCACCAAGGCCCTCCCTCAGCCGCAGCATGAGCGACTTTTTGAGATGTTGGGTATGAGATACGCCAATAACTGGCCTTATTGCAAGTGGGAGATTGTTGGATATATGTATGCCCTAGAGGCCATTATGTGATAGTGGATGTATCTATACATGTATATATATTCAGTTTGCATTCTTGCTCGACATCATAGTATGCTATCTGGTTCTTCTTTATCTGACATGTTTATTTGATCATGCTTTTATTCATTCATACATGCTGATAAAGCCCTGAGGATATCGGCTTGACTACTCTGATTATGATGGAGATCATACTAGTGGGACATCTGTAGTCTATAAGCATATCCGGGAACGTCCCTAGTCGTAGGTATATCGAGACGGGGCATCGATATACCAGAGTAGACTAGCGTATATGATACTAGACCCATACGATGGGCGATGGATGTTCCCACATTCATCGATGTTTGACATCAAGATCATATACGGGTGCTCAGTGGTGACTGGGTACACAGGACGGACTCACCGAGACTCCTATATGGAATTATATCTATCGTTGGATAGCAGTTCTCAGGTGACACTGGTACAGGTTAGTCTGTAGACCCGAGATCGTCATGGAGTCTTGTGTGTTCTCCCACTGCACTTTGATTGCCACCCTACCACGGCTCTGCTGAGTCGTGCAAACAGGTGGCCGTTGGGTACAGTCCCGAGACACACGAAGACGATGAGCGATAGGAGGGGTTTCGTCTCTCCCGGTATTGGGAGTTGATGCTGTGCTGTGCTCGACTGGTTATAACAGCAAGTCCCTGGCAGGGCTGCTGAGATTTGCTGATAAGTGTTATCAGTAGTTTCTCGATCTGTTATAGACCATTCACCGACACGACTTATTGAGTTATTGGGGTCGACGTGACCATCCCTAGGCTCGATATGCAGCATATCTGACGAAGAGACCGGACTGTACGGTAGTGTTGCCGGATGGCTCGACGGGAGTTGTAGCAGGTTCGCTTGTTGTCTTCTGATCGTTCAATACCCGGGTGGCCGTTACGTTTAGCTGACCGCTTGCGGCTTGAGGGTATTTGATATGATCATTACCCTCTGCTGGCGTATTGACGAGTCTTAGAGTCCCACAGAGGAGTTACCCAGTCCAGGCGAAACGTTGTGGTGCGCATATGCGATATGCGCATGCACCCGATTGAAATGTGCGTATATGATACCGAACATTGATCGGGTGAACTGCTTTTGGTGGGGTCATATGAGATATGAACGGATTGATAAATCAAGTGTTGATTTATCATTTAACCATTAGTTTTCTCACTTAAAACCTTTCTAGGGTTTGATGGATGTATGCATGCATGCATGTGTTTCTTTCTTCTTTTCTAGTTTCATGCACATGTAAATGTGCATACATGTACACATACATACATCAAACCATCATGGTTGATTATATATGGAAATGGTGGCAATGCAAGACTCACACCATAGATTATTTAATGGATTATTATTTGATTATGGCTTTAAAAAGAAAATGAAAAGGAAAGGATAATTATGCTAGTTTCTACATGCTTCTTCTAACCTAACCATGCTCACCTACCACTAAACCATGGTTATCCTATCCTTTATCATTCTAAACCCAAGTTAAATTAATCATCTATCATTTAATCATGGTTGGAGTCAAGAAGGAATAAATATATATAGTGATATTTATTTCTTTTGCAAGTTTAACCTTATGGTTATCATTTTATCTCTTGTTAATATAAGCCACCATCTTCATCTTCCTTCATCTTTTCTTCTCTAGTCTTTTCTAGTGAGTGAAATACAACAAAAGAAAGGTTTTTGAAGTGAGAAACCCAACCACAACATCATTCTACACAAGCTTAGCCGCTTTGTTTAGAGTGTTCTTTTCGGTTTGTCGAAATTGCGAGCTTGGACGGAGTGCTCCGTGGTGGATCGTCGTGGACGCAAGGGAACATCGAGAGGACCTCGACTCAACACCCAAGACACCAAGGAGTCTAGCAAAGGGGAGCTACAAAGGTTGTAGCCTTCAAACCCTAATCTTTTCTAGCTAAAAGTTTAATAACCCTAATTTTCTAGGATCGATCCACTTGCTTGTTAGTTTAGCACCTTAAAAATTATAACGTTGGGTCATTTGATGCTTCAAAACACTTCATAGGGTGCTATACTAACCTTACAGTTTGGCCCTGTCAGTATGTTTTTATCTAGTAATAACTTAAGTCCGGTCATGATTGGTCGCTGCAATTAGGAGAGAGAGAAGAAACACTTTAGCATGATGCTCTTGCAAGTTTAGAGTGGTTTTTAATTTGTCTAAACAGGATGGCTCCCACTGTCTCTCGAATCCCTCCTCAAACCAAAAAGGAAGAATTAGTCAGGATCAATCTCACCGTACAATACTTGCTTAACCGTTCGGCCAGGCTGGTGTCGGTACTTCGAGGGAGGTTTTCCAACGCTTTCGCGAAGTTCCTTAATTTAAGAACCTCTTTTCCCTAGGGGCGTAGCCCCGCTAACACCTTTCTAGACACCTACTAGGTTTATAGCATTGATCGTTAAGTGAGAAATTTCCCGAGGAGTAGCATATACTCACAGTAGGATCGGGATCCAAATATCAGTGCGTGACGAAACTGAAGGAATCCTACCAGAATCATCACACTCCAAATGGTATGCAACACTAGCAAATTTCAGTTCTTTTGAAACTCCCGATGTGGATTTTTGCCCCATGCTCTTTTGACCTTGCCTTTGGCCAACAAATCATAAGTCACATGTCAAGTTTTACCCGTCATTCTCCAGGTTAATTTGAGCCCACCCGCACATACCCTTGACTTTGGCCAACAAGGTAGAACGACTGCCCCAAACCAACACATCTATCTATGCTGCACACGAATACCCAATAGTTACCAATCACTATGCCTTGACTTTGGCCAACAAACATGGCTTGAATACTATTGACCATCCATGTGAAACGACGGAGGGCTACGAATAGTTTTGGCGAAACCGTGAACGTAGTGAACTTGATATAATCGATGGAACGAGATAGCTTTTAAAAGGAGTGGCTTAAGCTCCGCGTTTAAAAGTTATTTTGAAAAGAAACCGAGTGGTTTTGAAAGTGTTCCAACGACTTTTACTTGGTTTATTTTTTCTTGCATTAGTTCTTTTAATGCGTGTTTTTCTTGCATTAGTTCTTTTAATGCGTCCCATCATTTAATCCTACCATTGCAGAAAACAACTAAAATATGACGTACGCTTATGTCATTCGCATTCGCCACGGGGCCCCGTCATTACCCGTTAGGTTACTTAACTAACGACAGAGCGGGGGCTGGGCTAGCGCGGCTGTAAAACATAAGCAACGCCTAAATAATATCATATATAGATATATTGCAATGATAGCCATTTCAGATCACAGATGAATACATTGGATATACTAGGAATCCGCAATTCGTACGAGCCTGTAATGAAAAGCGGATTACACGGTCGCGATGAATAGCCAATACCCCACCCTAGACCCCTATGGGTGCGGCAAACTACCCGCCAAATATCCGAAGTGGAGAAATCTCCCTCAACGACGTGAGTAGGCCTCTCGGCACTTCTAGATACCCGGTAGTTTGTGCACCCCACCTTGGGTCTATCCTAGGAGCAAAAACAGTAAAAAGAAATTATACAATGACGGCTACAACCCCGACCCAGTTGTGCGGCCAAAAATAATATTACATCAATTTACATATTACATGAATTGAAAGATAAAAGAAAACTCTCATCTCACAACCCCCGGCTATTCACCCGCGACAATCCAACGAATTCATATACACATTCCATCAACATTACATATCACAGATATGTATAACCCCCACTAATCGACGTATAGCGATTTGCGGACGTTCAATACATATAGCACATCACAGATATATACCCGTTAGCCTTAGTCTTTAGAAGTTCGATAAAAAATACGGATTTTCAAGCCCCAAAAACAAATTTTTCTTTCTGTAAAATCTGGGCAGAAAACACATATCCCAAAAATCCCAAAACAACCCCAGAAACACTCTGCAAGAAATAGTTTCCTCGACCGAGTCAAATCGGCCGCGGAATCGCGTCAGGAGCATGCTCCCGCCGCGTTTCCGCGGCGCTTTGACCGATTCGATGGACGAAATTTCTTAGGTGTTTACACAAAAGCCTGAGCCGATTTTTAAGATAAGATTTATCATTTTTTTGGACATAAAAAAATTCGGCAGAAACTTCATTTTCCTGGTTCGTTTCGCGACTTTTTCTTTGATCGAACTTCTACTTACTTTGCTAACATGTTAGATAGTGTTTAACTTGGCTCTGATGCCACTGTAAGTCCATGCTACCCTTCCCCGGTTCTTACGGGGTTGCGGAAGTGGTGAAAAACGATTTTCAAGAGGGTGGTAACATGGACTACCAATACGGATCTTTGTTAAACGACTAACTAACAACCTAACAAGAGTTTACCTACTCGGTTAGGGGGTTATACCTTTCTTGAACTCCTTCGTCTTCAACTCTTTCCGGTGTACGGATCGGCCTCACCTCGTCGTCTCCTTGCGCCGACGATGGATCCACCTGTAAGCTTCTACCTTTGGCTTCTTCTTCGAAATTTGAAGAAACTAGATCACTTGGCTTGCTAGGCCTTGTGAACTAGAATGAGTAGAGGAATGTTTTGGTGTCTTTTTATCTCTAAGGCAATGAGTCTCAACACATGAGAATGGTTTGCCTTGAGCTAGAGAGAGCAAGAGGAAGAGGGGGAGCTTGAGAATGAGAGAGCTCAAGAGAGAGAAAGCAAATGAAAGAATGAGCCATACTCTTCTCATTCTCACCTGTCATAATCCAAAAGCCATCATAACAAAAATAATAATCAAGTATTGTGTGATGGTTTAAGTCAAAATGGCTATATCATTTCATGCACTTATTTTGCATAAATAAACAAGCAAGCAAAAGTCTTTGCCATGGAATGATAACCATTGTCATGATGATGGTCAACTAGTCCAACCTACTCAACAAAGTCAACAAGTCAACAAAGACACCCCCTGAACAACCATGTCACTATAATACTTAATTAATATTAATGTAAATAATATTTCTTATTCTGATTAGGGTTAAGCGAAAGTCAATGGTCAACGGTCAACAGTCAATAACCCCAATGAGAATCCTCTGACTCTGTCTCTCTGTTAACTGTGCATACACACCCGCATCCACGTTCCGAGGAACACGAATACAAACGAGATAAAACCAATCCCAAAACGTACACTAGGATCTGGCTTAAACCAAAGCCCGCTAGTGTTAACTGTCCGGACTCTGTACGTGCACAAGTGCACGGATGTGACCGAACCCTGTCGCAAAACCATGTGACCTGTCGCAAAACCATGCGACCCCTACTCTTTTGCCTAAAGGCGAATAGCTTTCTGTGTAGGACTCTAAAGACTCAACACTACGCTGGCAGTGGGTTTAACCACGGACCGCAAGCGGCACTAGCTGTGCGTAACGGTCCCCAGGTAGATGCCGACAAGAAGACGGACGAGGTGAAACCCATCTGAACTCCTACTGAGTCTAAATGTGACAATCTCCATACAGTTCGGTCTGTTCATCTGATACATCGCATGGCAGGCCTAGGGGGCGGTAAACGTCAGTCCCCTAAAAGCGGTACAAGTCGTGTCGGAGTGAAGCCCAGAACACCCTGAGATAACACTGGAAACCTTCCAGTATATCTCGCTTGCCCTGGCCAGGGACTACTCGTGTATTGGCTCTCCTAGACACAGCGCGATGTCAACCCCCAATACCGGGAGAGACGAATCCTGTCTAACCGTCACTGCCTCCAAGTGCTACGGGACTGCACCCAACTACTACCTGTTTGCACGACTCCTTTGAGCCGTGGTAGGGTAGTAATCTAAGTGTAGTGGGAACATACTCGAGGCGAAGTGATAATGTCAAGTCAGCGGACTAAGTTGTACGCATGTCACCTGGTAACTGATAACTGACGATAGGTATAGTACCAACCAACAGTTCCCGATGAGTCCTGTCCGGTGTACTCGTAACCCAACAAGCACTCGCATACTATCTCAAGTACGACGTACTGATGGCTGTGGGACAGACCATCTCCCACACTGGGATGAGAAGCGCATACGCTAGTCTACTCCGGAGTATCGATGCCCTGTCTCGATAGTCCTGCGACTAGGGACCTGCATAAGGATGTGCTTATAGATTACCCAGCCCCCACTAGTGTGACTGCCATCACAACGCTGGTAATCAAGCAAAGATACTAAGGGCTCCACTAATGTGTATAGGTGATATACTAAAATAAACACATGTACACATTGAAGTAGAAACAAACCAAGTTGCATACTACTATATTGAGCAAGATTGTCTATACAAGGTGATTATCCCAAGCTTCCATTAAGTAATATACAAACTAGTATAATACAGTAATGGCCTCTAGGGCATATACACTAACATTATGCCGATACTTATTATTTATTTACTCATGATTCTTGGGATTTCGGATTTTCAGTGAGATTTCTGGATTTTGGGGAAAACCACAACACTTTCAAACTTGTTATTATATTAAAAAGAAAAACTGCGGTTTTCTCATGATATGATGTGTGTGACGTCCACCATGAGTTTTCTCGGTTCTTGATCAATATCATATACCCGATTCGTGATGGGGGATACAACGTCTGCGGGTACATGGTGGGCCCAGTATGGTACCCCGGGGCAAGAAGATCGCAGATGATGGCGTTGAGACCTACAGGGGAGCACTATCTACCGGTTATTTATGAGGCAGCGGATATCCAGAGGATACCGACCGTAGTCGTGTGAGTTAATGATATTAGCCGATCCGGACTGCCGGAGCCCGAGATACTGAGATTTGAGATACAGAGATATGAGATTTGAGATACAGAGATATGAGGTATTTAGACTTTGAGATTTACATGTTTTGTGTCGATGCTTGACACGGATTTCCATGGTTTCATTGATGATACTTGAGTTATTTCGGAACATTTTATCATGATAAAAGTAAAGATTTCTTATACAGATATATCTGGATTTCATGGTTGATTATTTTTAATTCATGATGCATGCATACTTATTCATATGAATTGTTACTATTTGAGGCACTGACACGAGCACTGAGTATTGCACTTACGCATAAATTATTACCCTGTTACTACTAGATGACTTGTGTTATATATGTATGTTATTATGACCTAGGAGATCGTCGTACATGCGATTTCTGCTCGCAGATGTCTTCTACTCACCAGTTGGCAACTCACCCCCGTTGTGCCAAATTTTTCTTACAGGTTTAGATGTACAGGTTTACTTGGCGGATTGCTGGCACATTATTTCATTCAGGGTGATTGCTTGGTAGGTTGGTTCACTTGTATCGGGACCGCCGTTGTACTTTTATTATTTCAGTTGTATCTAGTAAGCTCCATCAACAAGACTTGTATTATTTGATAGATTTGGAAGATCAGTTGTTTATTCTTTTGACCTTAGAGTCGCGCTTGTATTATTATGGTCTTCTGGTGGTTTTGATGGTTTTCTTTGAGTTTTGATTCTCTCCCTTCGGCGTTGTATATTATAGTGCATTGTGTGGTTATGACCGCCAATTGGCGAAGAGCTGGCTCCCGCTTGGGGATTCCTTCTATTATTGTTTGTATATATTATTCTTGTATGTACCCGTTTGGGCCACTTTTTACAAAGGAGACTCTGCCGAAATTTTTGAGAAAATTTGAAGTTGCTTTTAATCATGTTTTTCTTTTAGATTTCTGTGCTTCGGCTTACTTAGATTACGTTACGCCTTTAGACGTTTCGTAATTTAAGTGCCGGTCACGTTCCGTACATTCGGGTCGTGACAAAGTTGGTATCAGAGCGCTAGGTTTAACCCTTGTCCGAGTCTAGGTTGACATTGGTTGATGGAGTAGGTGACTTAGGTAGAGTGGCATACCGTGGGTATGATCCGCGGCATACTTACGATACGCTACTCTGCTTAAGAAGTCTTAGGATATACATTTCTTTGCACTGTATTCTATTTGTTCCTTTGATCTATCTTCGTCAATATCGGATGGTAGTTTCTGTTACCAGGGTCGCACTGGCAGAGGGAGCTACGGCTCGAATGCGATGACCGTTAGGGTATCGTCTATTCTTGAAGGTTGAAACATTGTTTAGCGTGCGGATGAAGGGTATTCACATGTCGTCCAGACGAAATTAAAAGGTTTGAACGAATGTCAGAAACCCATTTTTCTAAGTTTAAGGTATTCGGAAGAACATGCAGGTATTTCTATGGACCCTCTATGAGAATGAAACCCTAACTCGACATAATGACCATGAGAACGCCTTTTAACCTTATTGTTTACGGCAGTTCCGCGGTGCCATTAGTGAAGCTTGGGTTTGCCCTTCTATGGCTAGTCCGCGGATGCTGGGGCATGTACTGGATATTTTTAAACTGTACTTGAGTGTTGAGCTCTCGGGGAATTATGGGACTTTGATAAATCGATCGAAAATTTTAACGTAGTCCTGATATCATGTGATGGGATACATCACTTGGGAGACTCTAGATATGAGTATAGCCGTTTGTAGCGCCGTTCATATAGCTACGTAGAGACGAGTTCGAATCAGTCGACACCAAAGGAAAGAGGAGCACATTGACGTCGGTGTTACGAATTGCAATTTGGTGATTTGGATTTCACATTTCCGTTGTTTGGATTTTGGTATTTTGAGGATTCCGTTTTATGATTGGTATTTCCTATGAGCACATTCATTGCACTCGATTAGTGTTCCACGTATCAGTTGTTTTGATGTTCGTTTTGTGCATACCAATTGCACTTGATTTGATTCTTATATGCATTATGAGATGTTTGTTTTTGATTTCATACACCTGGATTTAATTGATTTGATTTTGTGTATATGGGTTGCACCTGATTTTGGACATATGCTTTCGGTATAGTTTTCATGCACTTTTCGTACTTTTATTTGGTTTTGTGCACACCAGATGCACTAAATCGGGGTTTTGTGTAGATTAGATGCACCTGATATCGTTGTCATGCATGCCCGTTGCACTTGACAGATGTTTTTGGTACACACCCATTGCACTCAGTTTTTGCTTCTGTGCGTATTCATGGTGTTTGTATTAGATTTCGATTTTCGCGCGCACCGGACACACGTGGTACCTTGTATACTGTATTTGAGATTGATTTCATTTTGAGCAGTACGTTTTTATGATATTTACTGTTTGGTGTAGTAACCGAGTAGGACCGTTCTGAGAACAGTACCTAGGTGTTTTTGCATGCATTGATAGTTACCGAAGTGATTTCCAAAAAGGAGCTATAGTCTCCATATTATCCTACGTGTCTGAGATGACACGAAATATTTTACAAAGGAAACCCTTCTAGATTATTTTCAAAAGGCGGGACGTGTATGTTAAATAAAAGATATATATGTATAGTTGTTTTCCTTAAAATGAACGTCCGCTACATGTGCCGTGATTCGCGTATCGTACGGTGATTTGGGAAAATGTTTTGCATGTATTTCTTTTCAGATGTTTGGATGATTTTACAATGATGCGTACTATATACAAGTTATAGTTTTGATGTATATCATGTTAGTTTTTGTATTGGACTTTGATATGATATTTTCACGATAACTCTGATGATTGCGTTATGGTTGATGGATTTTTGAGTTTGAGTTATGTACTTGTTTTCCATGCGCATGCATTGCGCTAAGATGTGTTTTATGTATTGATGATTTCGGAGCCCCGACGATTTGAGTGTTTTGCTAAATGTTTTAGTATTTCGGGGGAGTTTTAATTTAAATTCGGGGACCGAATTTCTTTAAGGGGGGAAGATTGTAACGTTTTAAAAATAAATAAATAAATAATTAGATAAATAAAATCCTTTACGTGAATTTTCTGATAATCGATAAAATAAATCGTATTTGCCGTAAAACTCAACTACAACTATTTTTCAATATAGATTTAAATACGCCTACTTTAACAATGTAATTGCTAGTATTTCGTATTTATTTAGTCACTTATAAATTATTAGTTTACCTAATTATTTTTCCTTAATTAATTATTTCAAATATTAATATAAGCTTTTAATTATACATTAAATTGGTGCAAATTACAAATTGGAATGGGTTAGTTATAGTTTAGTGGGCCATGACAACTTAGCATCAAGTTTGTAGCATGCTCATGTTTCTTAAATGTGTCTCCATAATTCTAGAGAAGTCTAGGTTTTAAAATAAAAGAAAAATTAAATAATTGAGAGAAAGAGTTTAATTAGAAAAGAGAAATAAATTAATATATGTAATAATTGAACTTTCTACAAATAACCACACTCACTTATTCACATTTCCTGCACGTGGCCGAGCCTAGGTGGCAGACCCTCTCTCTTCAAAAAAAATTTCTCACCTCATTCCCTTGTTGAAAATTCAAGAGAAAGGAAAATTTAAAAGGGGGGGGGGTTTAATATGTAAAATGGTGATGACACTTCTACACACCTCCACAAACTTCTCTCTCTCTCACCTCACTTCATTTTTGGCCGAAAATGCCCATGGCTGCTGCCCATTTTTTCCCCACCTCATTCTCTCCCAAAAATGCTCCAAAAATTCATCAAAAATCAAAATTAAAACCTCAAATTCCAAATCCGATCTCTACCCATTATTCCTTGGCCAATGTAGCATGGATCTTGGAGCATGGAAGTAAATTTGGGAGGCTAGGTTGCATGTAGATCTATAAATCTTGGTGGTATAAATCTTAACCCTTTAGTGAAATTGTTGTTTAATTGCTTTAATCTAGCATACTTAAGTGTTAAATTGGTTTTATTTGCTAACTTGATGATTCAAGAGAAGGAGTTTGGAAATTCAAGTTAGGGTTTATCACTTAATCATGATTCCAAAGGGTGATGTAACATCTCTTGCAATGCAAAATGCAATCTAGTTGCTAATTTGTAAATTTTTACTTTAAAATTTTGATAATTATGCTATTTTCCAAACTAGGTTTTTGGAAATTGATTAAATAATTGAGATAAAAATCTAATTAGGGTTTCATGACATTATTAAGATTATAAATTTTAGTTTAATACTTTAGTTCATGCAAAACCAAGCTTAGTTGTTGAATTGTGAATCTTGTTTTAAAAAGTGTTTAAATTTGATATTTTTGCAAACTAGAATTTTGGATTTAATACAAATTAATGAGATTAAATTATGGTGATGCTTTGTATGACATAGTTATAATATTTAGTGAATATTACGGCCATTAGTTTTGTTAAAACATCAAGTTTCAAATTAAAACGAAAATTAAGTGCTTTCTAGGTTTTCGGAAATAAATCGATTTGATTTATTTTGAGGTTTTAATGAGTTGAAATCTATTTCATATTATAATTAGTGATTTGTGAAACCACGATTGGTGTGTTTGGGTTTTTCTCGATCAATCGGCATTTATACGCCAATGTCGAGGGTTATTTGGTTATTTTGCATGAGCGGGTCATAGGTTTTCACCTATGCGCGTTTCGTGCGCCGTTTTGGTTTTGTCCGCAATTTCGTTTTACGATATTATATATGTTTGCGTATAGGTACCCCTCAAGTGGACTTCGGACGATGAAGAAGAGGATGGCGGCATCGAATTCGGCAGACAAGGACCAGGTGAGTAGATGTATATCCACGGGGGAAGTCGGGTGGATGGCGTATAACACCCCCGCAAACGTAGAATAAGGATATTATGTACTATTATTAGGAAGTCGGATGTGACCTTAGATTCTTGGCGAGTATGGTACTATTGAAGACTTAAGTTGGATTAGACTGATTTAGAAAGACATAACCAGAGGATGATTGCCTTGGAGGGAATTCATAAGTTTCATGTAGACACACACACACACATACACTTGACTTAGTGTGTGTGTGTGTGTGTGTATGATTGTGTGTAGGTTTCTATATGTATATATATATAATATATATAGACACACACGTGATATGAGGATGTTATATGATACCAGGGGATGAGTCGGTATGACTGGGCATGATACTGTGAGATATTAGATGTACGATCGAATTATGATATGAGATGTATTATGATATTAGAGGATAATTGGGAAATGAGAAAATGTATATTTATACATAAACGATAATAGGTGATGACGACATTAAAATGTACGAGACTCTAGAATAGAACCCGGATTGTAATATGTGACTTAATCACGATATGATATATGACATGATATTTTAGTGGATCATTTGACGATGTATATTTACACAGACGATGATATATGTTTGATGATATTGGGATCTATGCGATTATAATACAGTACCCTTGATCATTATATTGTTTGATGATGATATTATACGGACAATGATGTATATATGTGATAGTTGACCCGTACCCCAATTTTGGATGTCGTACGATGGATTTTACTGTACGAGGTATAGATGTGATGATTGATCCGCACTCTTGACTCGAGGAAGTCGTACTATGTACGTGACGCCATTGAGGCTGGATCGCCGACTACTAAAGATATCGACTCAGACTTTAGGAGGATTATTCTTACCTTTCGACTAGTGTCTTTAGTTAGTTCCTTAGTTGGTTAGGTAAATCTCAGTTTAGGCTCGAGTCATACTTATTTTCCAAACTAACGAATCGTGCGCATTTTTAAAGGAAGCCTGAGGGATACTACGGATTTTTCAAAGGACATATCTTTTCTAAAAAAGAACCCCGTAGCCCCTAATTTTCTAAAAACCACGATTCGTGCTTTTTCAAACAACAAACTGTATAACTCGTAATTAGTATGTATACTCTAGTTGTGCGTTTACTACATATTCACCGTTATACTCATGTTGTATTCATCGCATTGCATGTTCATACATATGTTTCCTTGCTAATATGAATCCCTGCCTATTAGGACACCAGCACCATTACCGATAATATGCATGTTCCACGTACACTTATTTGTCGGCTCACACACATCATCATCGGTAATTGCCATGTCACGTACACTTTAGAACATATTATTTTTATTGATATAATCAGCTAAATGCTAGCTCCAACATAATATTGTGCGATTACTCTCATGTGCTAGTTTAGACATTGCATATATTAGTTAGACACTTCATGCATTTACATATTCATACTATCGTGCAGTATTGCGGGGCTTATGCCGATACTTATTATTTATTTACTCATGATTCTTTGGATTTCGGATTTTCAGTGAGATTTCTGGATTATGGGGAAAACCGCAACACTTTCAAACTTGTTATTATTTTAAAAAGCAAAACTGCAGTTTTCTCATGATGTGATGTGTATACTGTCCACCATGAGTTTTCTCGGTTCTTGATCAGTATCATATACCCAATTCGAGGAGGGAGATGCACCGTCTGCCGGTACATGGTGGGTCCGGTATGGTACCCCGGGGCAAGAAGATCACAGATGATAGCGTTGAGCCCGGCAGGGGAGCACTACCTATCGGTTATTTGTGATGCAATGGACATCTGGAGGATACCAACCGTAGTCATGTGAGTTGATGATATGGGCCGATCCGGACTGCCGGAGCCCGAGATATTGAGATTTGAGATACAGAGATATGAGATTTTAGATACAGAGATATGAGATTGAGATACAGAGATATGAGGTATTGAGACTTTGAGATTTACATGTTTTGTGTCGATACTTGACACGGATTTCCATGGTTTCATTGATGATGCTTAAGTTATTTCGGAACATTTTATCATGATAAATGTAATGATTTCTTATAAAGATATATCCGGATTTCATGGTTGATTATTTTACATTCATGATGCATGCATACTCATTCATATGATATGTTACTATTTGAGGCACTGACACGAGCACTTACGCATAGATTATTACCCTTTTACTACTAGATGACTAGTGTTATATATGTATATTATTATAACCTAGGAGATCGTCATACATGCGATTTCTGCTCGCAAATGTCTTCTACTCCCGAGTTGGCAACTCACCATCATTGTGCCAAATTGTTCTTACAGGTTTAGATGTACAGGTTTCCTTGGCGGCTTCCTGGCACATTTTTTCATTCAGGGTGATTGCTTGGTAGGTTGGTTCACTTGTATCGGGACCGCCGTTGTACTTTTATTATTTCAGTTGTATCTAGTAAGCTCCATCAGCCAGACTTGTATTATTTAATAGATTTGGAAGATCGGTTGTTTATTCTTTTGACCTTAAACTCGCGCTTGTATTATTATGGTCTTCTGGTGGTTTTGATGGTTTTCTTTGAGTTTTGATCCTCGCCCTTCGGCGTTGTATATTATAGTGCATTGTGTGGTTGTGACCGCCAATTGGCGAAGAGCTACCTCCCGCTTGGGGATGCCTTTTATTATTGTTTGTATATATTATTCTTGTATGTACCCGTTTAGGGCCAGTTTTTACAAAGGAGACTCTGCCGAAATTTTTGAGAAAATTTGATGTTGCTTTTAAACATGTTTTTCTTTACTTCTCCTTTTAATGAATTAGATTTCTGGGCTTCGGCTTACTTAGATTACGTTACGCCTTTAGACGTTTCGTAATTTAAGTGTCGGTCACGTTCCATACCTCCGGGTCATGACAGATATGTATATACGGTATGAGGGGCATTCTTGTAATTTGTCATGGTATGCTTTTAGAAGGTGCCACATCATTATTGGATTTATCCATTTTGTTAAATACATTAATGATGTGGAGGAGACATGCTTGGCATGGTGGGGGAATGGCTCATGGATTAAAATATGTGTTTGGATTCACAATTGAGGCATGGCACATATATTTTATAGTTTTTCTAGCCATGGCTTAATCAGTGATATGAGGGATTATATATGTGAGCCATTCTCTACACTTGGTTTCTTGATGGTTCTTTTTCTTCACTTGATATTTCTTGAGTTGCTTTCCTCTCTTGAGCTCTTTATGTCTCCTCCATCATCTTCTTCCTCAATGCTAAACCCTATCATTCACATGTGTTGTGAGCCAAGGGTTTAGTGAGATAAACAATCCATTAACACATTCTACATCTCCTAGGCTAGTTGGCTTAGCAAACCTTCTACCCTAGTTACCTCACTTGGAGGTTGAAGCTTGGAGCACAAACCTTCGCAGTGGATCATCTTTGATAAGAGAAGACCGACGGAGCAAGCTCGATCCGATCACCAAGGAGCCTTGAAGAAGACCACAAGAAGACCCGAAGGACTTGATCTACTAGGTATAAGAATCTACCACAGTAGATAAATCCTCAAGTTAGTCTAATTAGTTAAGGCTTTAGTAAGATCTTGGTGTAATAGCCGGTGTTGCGTAGTCAAAAGATTACCGTTTTTGAAATTTCCGCCTCCCCGCGAACCACGGGGTGCGCGACATTGGCTTACAATGTGCATGACCGAAATTAATACGAGTATGTGATACCATATTCTATTCTTGCGATATGTGACATCGTTCGGTTATATATGATATAACCGGGCTGTCGAATCAAGTGTTGATTCGATAAGTTGATACATTTGATATTAGTCGGTTGTATGTGATATAGCCTGGTTATTAAATCAAGTGTTGATTTAATAATTTAATGTATAATTATATATTTGATATATTATCTTACATTAACTAATATTAGCTCACTTAAAAGTCCTTTTTCTCACTAGTGTACACTTAGTATATATGTAATATATATTAATATACATCTTTTGTGTCATACTTGATGCCACATGCTACATGGGTGTATGAGACTCACACCATGCTTATAATAATGTAAGGTTTTGTTTATTTAAAGCGAATCAAATTAGTTGGAAATTAGTCATATGGTTGAAGCTTGTAGAAGCTTATGGAACTATTGACCAAGTTCACTGATTTTGTTTTACTTGAATTTATTAACCTAACCATTATTTTTTAGCCATGGTTTAGTCTCTACATGAGTTAGTATATGATATTAACTCACCCATGATTGCTATTCTCACCACTTGATTTATTCTTCACTTGAGTTGATTCCATGGTTGCTTTTCTTCATCCCCTTCTTCAAGCTCACTAGCTTTTTTGGAGGTGAAGAAAATTAGTGAGAAAATAATTTTTAAAGTGAGCAATAATCCTACTTCATCAACCTCTTTTCTACTAGCCATTTAGATTCGGTTTTTTCTTCATTAGTTCATCACTTAGTGAAGAGATAGCTTGAGTCAGTGTCTCCTCGACATAGATCATCTTCGGCCTCAAAGACTTCAAGCAAGCTTGTTCATTTCACCTTGTGGAGCCTTACTAGAGTACGGGAGATCACTACTTGGAGCGAAGGGACTACTGCACGGAGCTATTGAAGTGAAGGACCGGTCTACAAAGGTTGTATTCCTTGTTAACTTAGATGTAAAGATGTTTACATGCTTGTTCGTCTAATTCTCTAGTTTAGATTCTAGCGTTAGGGTTCTTTAGCGCGCTAATTTTTGAAAACGACATGGTCGATGCCTCCCGATATCCAGCGGCGACACTAGGGAACCCATCAATGGTATCAGAGCCATGCTAGAGAATTAGATGATGTTTGTAGGTTACGAAACCGAAACAACTTCGAAACACACGAAACAAAATCCTAATTTCTGTCGAATTTTTCAAAGTGCCTAAAATTTTTTTAAGCAGTTGCAGAATATTATATGAGATGTAACATGAACACCACACAAAAACAAACCCATTTGGCTGGTTTTAACCCGACGACATTTGCTTAAAATCCGGCCTCGCCGGTTATATCATGCTGTTTTGGCTTCGATTTTGCCTCGTGTTCCAGTCTCTAGGTTTTGGTGTTTCAGGTGTTGCTTGTTTTTACTGATATTGCATGTGATGTTATATTTCTGCAAAGGCAATTCGGAGTGTTTCGTAGTCATAATTCTAACATCGTTTTCGGGTTATTTAGACGACACTAAAAAGTTCGAACGGACATCAATAACTTATTTTTTCCCTCGCTGGAAATTTTCCAAGAGTTGGATTTTTCCGTGTTTAAAATCTTCAGAAAATCATGCAGGTGTTTTCAATGGATCCTCTAGTAGAACGAAACCCTAACTCAATTCTGTGACCGTCGAAACCGCCAGTAAACCTTAGGGTTTGTGGTAGTTCCGCGGCGCCATTGGTGAGGCAAGGGTTGACCTTTCTACGGTTGGTCCATAGGTGTTGTGGCATGTTCTGGGTATTTTTTAAACTCCGCTCAAGTGTTGAGCTCTTTGGGAAATTTTGGGTGTTTGTTGATTCGATCGAAAAGTTTAACATCGTCTAGCTATCTGTGATTGTGATACAATGTTTGGAATCCAGATAATCAGTTTTGTGAAAACTGATTTGAATTTTATAAATTAAGCAAGTTAGTTTCCTTTGATCGGTTGCCATAGGATTTTGATGTGGATCAAAACTCCGTCGCAATTATGTAGTGTACGCGGATACTCGCTGGGTAACCTTACTAGATAGCCAGGCCCCATAGCCCTAACCATATGGTTGTAGGAGAACCTCGTTGCCAAAAGCATCCGTTTGGGTGCTCGCGACCGCGGTGTTCCGCCTAAGTGCACTTCGTCAACAGCATCGGGGGTACGGCCGTTTACTAAAGTTTCCGACAAGCATTCAATCAGGATGTGATGAATCTTGTTGAATTTCCTGACTTGTTGTTAGAAAGTGTTTTCAATATCGAGACAAAAATGCAGGGTTTATAATTGTTAGGCATGCGATGTCTAAGGAATTCATTTGTTAGGCATGAAATCCAAAGTATGTGACACATTGGGTTTATGATGTCTATGGTAGTTGCGGATTCCAATTGTTGTAATTTTTCACTTTCTTTTCTGTGACCGTAAGTGTAATATATGGTGTATTGCCGGTTTCGTTGCTATATGTCAATGACAAATAGGATACGCATATTTACTTACGTTGAAGACATGTGATGTTATGTGTTGCTGTGATATGTTATATTGGATCGTCGTGTTTTGAATAGCCGGGTTTTTTTTGTAACGCGTTAGATTTCGGTTAGTGTTAGTTTAGACGATAATGCGGGTTTACTGTAAAAAGTTTACCAATTCGGGTTCCTCACATTTTATAACATTTAATTAATAATTTATTATTATTTGTTATGGCATGCACGCACGTGTGTACGTTAATGTGAGGTTTTGTTTATGCTAATCTAGGTTAGTGGCCGTGACAACTTAGCCTAATCTAATCTTTCTTTAATCCAATCCTTTGTTTTAATCTTATCCTTAACCCTAAACCTCAAGATATTTGTTGTGAGAGAGATATTTTGTTTTGGAGAGAAGAGGTGGCATGATGTGTGTGAAAGCATTAATGGTGCATTAATGCAAGTGGTGCACTCACCTCTTACTCTCACCTCTCTCTTGCCCTTTATCTTTTCCTTTTCTCTTTCCCTCACACTCATTTACCTTCTCATTTTCTTCCTCTCTCTTCACATCAAACTGAACACTTGCTTTCCCTACACAAAACTTCATTAAATCTCACAAAAATCACATCTTTGGCTTGGTTTTGCCTCTTGGATGACTTGGAGCTTGGGAAGTTAGGATCTTTAAGTTTTTTTGGTTAGGTAATGATCTATATCTGTTAGTTAAGTCTTTTTAGTGTTGTGTAGTCTTGTAGTTTCAGTTTAGATGGCGTAAAGTTAAGTTTTTGTGCAAATATCGTATTTTTAGTGTCAATATATGACATCTGTAATCTACTGTGACCCCGATAGTTCACTAGAAAACCAAACAATGTATTTATGTTGTACCTAAGACCATCGGACTTCACCTCTAGCACGAACACCCCTGCTTGGACCATGGCCGGCGACGTGAAGGCGATTTTCGGCGACGCCGGATTTGCGTGGGAGTTTGGGTGTGGGTTTTTGTGGGTAGGTATCTGCAGTGGTTTAGGTGTGTTTGGTCTTGTTTGGTTGTTGTGTTTTCTCTGGATACAAAATCTGGGATCACATGGGTAGTTTCTTGTGTTACGTTTGCGTGTGATACGTTATACGACACGGATCGTGCACTTTGTGTGGTTTTGCTCTTGAGTTGGTTTCGTCGTGTCGCTACACACGTTAGCCATAATACGAACACTTGAGAGTATGTTTTGTGTTGTCGCGTTGGTCAGTGTAGTTTGTACGTGTTTTAGGTCTATTGCTAATTTATATACTTGCTCTGTTGTGTTATGTTTTAGGTTCGCAGATAGGGACTTCGGGCGCTGCAAAGAAGTGGAAACAGGTCGTTGGCTTTACTTATCCCGGAGCGTTGGTGAGTAGATTTAACATCTAGAGGGGAATCGCCCGCATGGCGTTATGCGTCTGGGCTAGAGATGACTTGACTTGTCGCATATTCTATTTCATACATAGAGTTGCGCATAAACCTTATTGCTTAGTTACTAGTTGTGCTTGGACTTGTACCCTTAGGACACTGCACTATTATTGACGGCTCATGTTGCACGAGCACTGATTGTATGCCAAACACACCGTCAATAATTACCATGACACGCACAACACACATACTTATATGATATTGTTTGGTTAGGGACATTGAGACATTGATTCATATTTCTTTATGCGTATGACATATAGCATAATTATTTACCTACATGCTTACACATATGCCTTTACATGCTTATATGCTAGTTACATGTATACCTATAGGGTATTGTACCATTGGTGATAGGAATATTTCACACATAATGACATAGCTACATGTACACCTTGCATACATACTTCACTTATACATGGAGGGTATATTATATCATTATTGATCGGTAGATACTTAGATTTGCTATACCTTTATGTTTACACATATATCTGGTTATAGCTACATGTTTACCTTTACTTGATGTTATATAGACTTGGAGAAATTAGGAACCGCGTGATATATATTTTAACTTGTTGCAGTTAAATAGCGTCTTTTCCTTTATATGCTTACATTACATTTTTCTGTTGCATATATTATATTCATGGATTTTCGCATTGAGATATGGATTTTTCATGATGTTTTCTGGATTTGAGGACCGTGATAGTTTCATGAAATTATGCATTATTTGAAAAACCCGGTTTCTATTGACATGATATTTCAGCATCCACCATGAGTTTTATCGGTTCTGATATATATACCCCATGCGAGGAGGAGTCGGGGGCCGTATGAGGGTACATGGTGGGGTCCGGAGGTACCCCGGGGCAAGAAAGGGATTTTGATGTAACATGCTGATGAGGCCTGACAGGGGAACCATACCTGCCGGTGACAGTACCTATGACTCGGCGGCTATCGTGGGGATACCAACGGGAGTCATGTACGTATGGATACGTCGAGAGGCGTGAGTCAGAGTTAGGCACTCAAGATTTCGGTATAGCGTATGATATGTACCTATCAGGGTGCCAGTTGTGGTGACAGCACCTGATGATCAGCCTTTATGTGTCGATGCATGGCATGGGTTTTCATGATATTTTTACTCCTAAGTATATATAACAGTGGAATGGGACGCTGTTATATATGCATATATATATATTAGTGGAATGGGACGTTAATATATATGTATACATATAAATTCATATATTTCATCGTAATTATTCATGCTAATATACTTAGGATATATGAGATTCACTTGATATTGGATTTGGGATATATGAGATTCATTTCAGATTGGTTACAGGATATATGAGGTTTACTTGATATTGTACATTCAGGATTTGTGAGACTTACATGATATGAGAGCCAATTTGGGGGCTGATTTGAGAAAATTGGGATTTGGATTGTCTTGATGGATTTTGGTCCTACCACGATGTCAGGATTCCGTGGAAATGACATGTTTCATCTCATACTCCACATTTATTGTTTATGCACTGCTTCATGTATTAGTAGTACCTGATAGAGTGCCTTCCATAACTATTGCATTTACTTACTTTATTTTATATGCATTGCTTCATGTATTAGTTGTACCTGCTAGAGTACCTTTCATGACTGTCGTATATATACATTGTCATATCATTGTTTCATGTATTAGTTGTACCTGATAGGTTACATTACATGACTGTTGCTTACATATTGTCATATTACTGTTTCATGTATTAGTGATACCTGCTAGTGTACCTTTCATGACTATTGCATACATATGACCATTTATTTCTATTAGCTTGCATATGTTAGATTCGCGCTGTACGTGCATACTTGCGATTACCTGCATATGTTATTTACTATTCACGAGTTGGCAACTCACCCCCGTTATGCCACAGTATTTTGCAGGTTGATCCTCACAGTAGTCAGATGCAGGCTATTAATCATCTATCTTATCATCTTTTGCTGCGAATACCGCTTCGGCTCACAGTGTGCAGTTTTGCTCAGGTGGGTTTTGTGGTTATCCATTCATGTCATTGTATATTCGTTGTATCTTGTACTCTTCATCTACCATTATCTTGTATGACTTAGAGACTTGATGTGAGGACGATATTGTATATTATTTTGTGACTTGGATGTCTTTTATGCAGTTTTATTTATATCGTTTTTTTATTTTTTCGCTACGGCGTCGTATATCTGTTGTGGTACTTGTTTTATAGGGTTGCTAGGCACGCGCACAAGGGTCTACGAGGCATCAACCATGCCCGAATAAAAATTTAGCCGTGCCGAACAACCCGAATACAGAACTTTAAACTAGAGATTAGGCGAAAACTAGCATGCTAAACATTTTAACACTAAGTGAGAGAGATTACAACCTTTGTAGATACGGTCCTTCACTTCATATGCTCCGTGTTGTGGTCCCTTCGCTGCGATCATCGGCATTCGGACTCTCGAGAGGTTCCACGAAGAGAAAGACGCAACCTTTGCTTCCGATCTTCGATACTAAGATGATCTACCTTGAAGTTTCTTTAACACAAGCTAACACTCATGAAATGATGTGAACACCCTCATCTAAATGGCAAGGGAAGATGAGGATGATGGAGTAGGATTTTTGCTCTCTTTATTTATATTTTTCTCACAATTATTCATCACCTTTTGAAAAACAAGTAAGCTTTTTCATGAAAGAATTGAAGCAAGAAGATGAACAATGATAGTTATCCTTTTGTGATGAATAGGAAAGGAAATAATATGATAGATAATGCAACCATGGTCAAGCTAACACTTGTAGAGAATTAACTAGGGTTAGGGTTTGGGTTTGGTTAAAGAATAGTCACACACAAATATCTTTATCATGATAAAAAGAAAAGCTTCTAGAATCAACTAGAAGGTTTAACCCTAATCCAAACCCTAATCATGTTTAAACTCCACTAAACAAGTTGCATTAGTTATCATATCATGTTACAATATTATATATCACATATATAATATTTATCGTAACAAAATAAAATAATACAATTAACATATATCGCATATATATCAATGTATTACCTGAGTGAGAAAAAGAATCTTTTAGTGAGCAAATATTAGTTAATGTAATTTAATATATCATATATATTATTATACATTAAATTATCGAATCAACACTTGATCCGACAATCCGGCTATATCGCATATAACCGACTAATATTTATCCGTACCGATTCATCGAATCAACACTTGATCCGATGACCCGGCTGATTACAAATATCGCGAGAATACAATACGGTATCACATATCGCATTATCCTCGGTCCCGCACATATCACATATGTGCTCCTACTCTGTTTTTCCTGAGTCAAGAAACCTCTGTGTAGGACTCTAAAGAATCGTCAATACGCCGGCAGTAGGTGATGATCATATCAAACACCCACAAGCTGCAAGCAGTCAGCTAAACGTAACAGCTACCCAGGTATTGAGCGCTCAGAAGATCAACAAGCAAGCCTGTACATTCTCCTGCGAATCCAAACAGTAACACTCCCGTACAGTCCGGTCTCGTCGTCTGATATGTTGCATATCTCGCCTAGGGGTGGTAAACGTCAGACCCCAGTAGCTTGATAAGTCGTGTCGATTTGAGGTCTATAACAGTTTGAGAAACTACTGATAACACTTAACAGTAAATCTCAGCAACCCTGGCCAGGGATTTCCGGTTATAGCCAATCGAACACAGCACAACATCAACTCCCTATACCGGGAGAGACGAATCCCCTCCTATCGCTCATTGCCTCCATGTGATTCGGGACTGTACCCAAAAGCCACCTTTTTGCACGCCCTCTTGGACGTGGTATGATGGAAATCAAAGCACAGTGGGAATCACACAAGACTCTATGACGATCTCGGGTCAACAGACTACTCTGTACCAGTGTCACCGGAGAACTGCCATCTGACGTATGGTATAATACCATCTGGGAGTTCTCGGCGAGTCCGTCCAGTGTACCCAGTCTTCACTGAGCACCCGTACACCATCCTTGATGTCAAACACCGATGGATATGGGATCATCCATCGCCCATCATATGGGTCAAGATGCGTATACGCTAGTCTACTCTGGTGCATCGATGCCCTGTCTCGATACACCCTCGACTAGGAACAGTTATAGGATGTACTCGTCGACTACCGTGGCCCCACTAGTATGATCTCATCATAGTCCCAGTAGTCGAGTACATATCCTAAGGGCTTTATCAACATGTAACATAGAGACAATCAGAGTACATATTAAGATAAAGTACAACCAGATAGCATACTATCATGTCGAGCAAGAAAGTCCTCCCTATATATGTCCTAGCATCCACTACAATATACATCGTATGTACAGTAATGGCCTCTAGGGCATACAAATAACTAACATGTTTTCCGCCTTTGGGCATGTTTTTGCTCCCGTTTGGGGATGCTTTACTTATATTTATGTTGTACCAATCTTTGGGGTTAGTTTTTACAAAGGAGGTGCTGCCAAAATTTTAAAGGAAATAAAGTTGGACTTTTAAAGAATTTGGGTTGAGATTTCAAAGGTTTTAAAAATGCTATTATTTCTTACTACTTTTGATGGTTTAGATTGCTGGGTTTTCGGCTTACTTAAATTGCGTTACGCCTGTAGACGTTGCGTAGTTTAAGGGCCGTCATGTGCCAATTTTGGGTCGTGACAAAGTTAGTATCAGAGCGCTAGGTTTTACCTTTCAAAGTGAAGGATGACCTTGGTATGATGGAGTAGGTAGCTTAAGCAGAGTAACGTAGCGTGTGTATGTCCGCGGCATACTCACGATACGGTATTCCGCCAAAAGTGACCTAAGTACTAACTGCTTGAAATTCTTTTCTTGATGATACATATCCTTGTGATTCGATTTCCATTTATAGCCTTTGCCGCCGATGACTATGGGGACTCAGAGTGATGTATCGAGGGCCAAGGTCAGAGTTTACTTGGGTAGGACGAGGACTGACCAGGATGGCACGCTCGTTGCACTGGAGCAGATGGATCCGCCTTCGACAGATCGTATTGATAGGCTTGTGGCAGAGATGCAGAATCTGCGCCAGACGATGAGGTCTTTGGTTAAGGCCAGCAGAGCGCAGCGACAGGAGGTTGTCACCCCTGTTACCCAGTTGTTCCTTGCGATCAGCACACAGTATTCCGTCACCTACATAGTACCAGTGGATGCAGCCCCAGTTGACGAGGCACGTCTTCCAGAGACTTTGGGAGTTCTGGAACAGTGGAGGACTCGTACCGGTGTATCAGCCCTGTGTAACACCTGAGTTTAGGATTAGTGGTAATTGTGTGTTAGTGTGGGGTTTTTGGTAAAAAGTTTACCAAAATGGGTTTCTAGTAATTTATCTGGTTTTATAGTTATTTTTGTAGGAATTTATCTCGACCGTACACACTTGTGCACGATAGCTAGGGTTAGGCTTAGGGTGACCTAGTTTGGGTGTGCATAGTGGGTTACCCATGTTTAGCCACCATGGTAGGATTAGGGCCTTGCTTAAGATAATTGGGTGGATTTTTTTTGAGCAAATTAGTTTAACTAGGGTGGTTGGCTTTGACCAAGGGTGCTTAGAAGGGTTTAAGGTTGACTTGCTAGAGAGAGAGAGAGAGATGTGATGGTTGCCATGATGGGTTAAGGTTGAGTCACACCAAACATTTTTGAATGTATCTTCTCACTCAAATCCCTCTCACTCACACTCAATTTCAGCCCCTAAAAACATCAGATCAGCCACCAAAACCACCACATCATCCCAACCTCAATCCATTCCAGCACACCATCAGCCCCCCCAACCCATCACTTTAACATCAGCTTCAGCTTTTGAATTCTTTCAGAACTTCAGCAATATCATCTTGCAACAACCCACTTCTTAAACAACATACACACCCTCACACCCTCACCTTCCAATACAACATCATAACACCAGATTGAGTCCTTTTTCTTCAGCACTGCAACAGCAGCAGCTAATTTCAGCAAGCAGTGAGGCAGATCAGCACCTCTTGGTTGGAATTTCAGCTCTTGGGACAGTAGGAGCATCACTCCAGCAGCGCATCACTCCAGCACCACTCCCTCCTTCTTCTTTCCTCCTTCAACTAGGATCGGTAGAGGTATATTTTCCCCTAACCCAACTTCTCTTGGCTCATGTTATGGTTGTGATGTAGTTAGTGTTTATATTTGGTAGTTAAGTGCTAGTTGTAGAAGATTTGGGTGGAATTTAGTTAAGCAATGGTTTTAATGGTTGGTGTAACCTTAGTAAGTGTTGTTAAGGCTAGTGGAACCAAGATTTATCCCAGATTTCACCAGAATAACCAATTTTCCCAACTTGGCGTAAATTAGCGATTTTAGGGACTTTTGAGCCTCTGTGGGATCTGCTGTTGACCCAAACCTTAAATCATAAAATTGGGAAGACTGTAGCACAGTGACCTTAGCAGAGACACACACACAGAGCTTGGGGACCCACCTCCAAAATGAGGCCGCCGGTTTATTCCTTCTGGCCGCAAATTGCGTCCATAACAGGGGATATGGTGTTGGGTTTTTGGCTGTAGGGTTATTCTTGGTAGTGTAGGATTTTGGTATCTGTAACTTTTGTTGTTTGGTCCAGAGGAAAAATCTGGAGCTATAAACGCATTTTCGATGTTTTTAACCTTGTGCGACATGCGCGTGATCCGCGTGGTTCTGTGGCACGCTGCGTGCCACAGCGCGTCGAAGTTGGTTCTGGTGGTACGCACGCGTCGCGACATGTTGTATGCACGCGCGTTTAGTTTCACGCACGCGTATCCTTTTAGCGATAATTATACGATTTTGGTGATTTGTGTGGTTTGGTGTTAGTAATAGTTAGACTAACCTAATTAGGTATGGTTAGGACCAAGTTAACCTAGGAAACCACAGATTACACAAAAATACCCTAAGTTTTCAATTGGTACAAGACTTGGCGTTTTTGGAGCAAAACATAGCATTTTGAGATCTGCTGTTACCCTTGTAGGTTCAGAATAAAATTGAGTGGATCATAGCCTACTGGTGGCACACTGACCCAACTACCAGAGCCCGACCCCACCACCTTCAACCCAGGCCGCCAGAAAATTCATTCTGGCCGCAAATTGCGGCCAGACTAGGGAGTTTGGTCCTAGAGTTTTTTCTACAGGTGTCTGCTACATTTTATAGGTCTCTGGTATGCATAGTTTTGCAATATTTTGATCTGGATAAAATCTGGGGCACTATATTGTTTTCAGGTGTTTTTGGTTTGCGCGATACGCGAGTGGTTCTGTGATTCGGCGTATCGCGGCGTATCGGGTTAAGCGTTAGGCACACACACGCACATCAATTCGCGACACGAGTTCTCGTTTTGTTTTATCGTGTATGCGAGATTTTGATATTATTTGGATTCTTGTGTAAATTCCAGGTTCGCAGGAGGGTACGTCAGACGCCGCCGGGAAAGGGAAGCAGGTGGTCGGCTATACTTAGCACACGACCAGGTGAGTAGATTTAACATCTACGGGGAAATCGCCCGTATGGCGTTAAGCGTCAGGGCGTAGTAGGATGTTTAGTTTTATATGTTCATGCAAACATACTAAGTAGCATACCCTTGTTACATATATAGAACTGGTAGTATAGAACACTGCACTGTCACTAACGGTACATGCTGCACAAGCACGATTTATATGATACACTCACACCGTTAGTGATTGCCATGACACTCAAAGTATAGGATTGCTAGAAATTATAGGTATATTGATTCCATTTCACTGATGTTGTCATGTTTTTCCATATCCACATATGCATATTTTTACCATGTTCACCTTGTAGCTCATCATAATGCTTATATATATATATATATCTTGGACACATACGCATAATTCCCACATTAGTGTACGTGTATATTGCTACACTCACTTAGCATATTTAGCTTCTCGCACATCCATACCTATACTCATTTTCTTATGAAACATACATGGATGATATTGACTTGACTTAAAAACTAAGGGACCGCATATGGTATTTTCCAAACTGGGTATTTTTAGAAAAAGAGCGGTTTTCCCCTTCTCTTCCATACGACGCATGGTATGGATTTACGCATTAGATTGATTCATGTGATTTCTGGATTTGGGAACCGGAGTACTATTTTAAGAAATTACGTACTGTTTAAAAATCCGGTTTCCCTTGATTTGATATTTTAGTGCGTCCACCATGTGTTTTCGCGGTGCTTGAGCGATACATGGAAACCCGAGTCTAGGAGCTGGACAAGGCCGATTACGGGTACATGGTGGACCCGATATGGTATCCCGGGGCGAGAACGTGTCGCTGTGCAGTAGACGGTGAGCCTGGCAGAGGGACTACTACCTACCGGTGATCGGTTGGACCTGGCGGTTATCCGGAGGATACCGACCAGAGTCGAGAGATGGATACGGGACGACTCGTACTGCCGTGGGCCGAGGGCCGATACCGCAGACAGAGCCCGTGGGCTAATCCGGACTGACGGATGCCCGAGATATGAGGTTTTGCGTGTCGATGCTGGACACGAGTTTTCTTGATATTTGGGTGCCGATGTTGGGCACTCACGATTTTATGAGATTACAGGATTTGAGGGCCGATGTGGATGACGGCACCCGTGTTGTATTGGGATTGGGGTGTATTGACAGACACCAGTTATGATTTCCACGTTGACATTCCGTGTAGACATTATTTCTTCCCATACTCAGCATTTAGTACTTGTCATCTCATCCTATAGCTAGCATACCGGATAGAGTACACATGCTTGCATATCATTGCGTACCCTGCTCATCCTATATAGGGTTGTTAGATTACATTGCCATGTCTGATTATCACATATCTGCTCATTACATAGAGATGGCATTAGATCATACTTGTTGCATGATATTGAGCATTCTGTTCATCATATATATGTTATCGGTTGGCATAGTTTAGAGTATCGCTGCACGTGCATACTCGCGATTACCTTTATATATTATCTACTGCTCACGAGTTGGCAACTCACTTGGAGTAGTCGCGGCTGGCTGTTTACCGCACCCTTTTGACACAGATACCATTGCTAGTTGGTGGGTTTTTGTACGGTATCTGTTTACTTTCAGTTGTATATTGATGTATCTAGTATTCTCCATCTACCTTCATGTATTGACTTAGAGACAGTTGTGAGGACGATATATGTTATCTTGTACTCTGATGTCGAGCTCGTTGTGAGCCGACTTTATTTTTGCAGTCTTATATTTCTTGCTATCATTATTGTATTTTTACTTAGTCGTATCATCATCATTGTGATGCTCTATTTATTCCATATGACAAATTCTTTTCTAAATGTTGTACTCAAAAAAAATTATTAATTAACACATGAACTCAAAAAGGATTTCTACTAAATTAACTAAAGTGGTTTTCTAAACATTTAAACCGTTTTTACAAAAAAAAAGGTCTCAACACTCTACATTTAAATGGTTTTGATTTCTGGGTTGTCGGCTTACTTAGTCATGTTACGCCTTTAGACGTTACGTGGTTAAGTGCCGGTTACGGCCCGAACTTTGGGTCGTGACAAAGTTGGTATCAGAGCGTAGGTTTTACCTTCTGAGTGTAGGATGACCCTGGTATGATGGAGTAGGTAGCTGCGGCAGGGTGGCGTGGTGTGTGTATGTTCCGCGGCATACTCATGACGCGACACTCCGCCTAAGCGACCTTAGGACCTATTGATTTAACTTCCTTCTTGATATACATTTTTCTGATTCAAATTCCGTATCCTCATCGAATCCTACGTTTCTTTCAGCCACTTTGCCGCCAAAGACTACGAGGGCACAGTGAGCGGCCGCGACGGCCGAGATGCGAGTTGACTCGTCCGAGACAAGGACTGATCCGGGTAGTACCCCTGTTGTACCCGTGCAGACTGTCCCTCCTATGACAGATCAGATTGCCACACTAGGGGCTGGTGTGCAGGAGATGCGCCAGACGATGCGATCCGGCATGCAGGAGATGCGCCAGATGATAGGGTCGCTAGTTGAGACGCTTCGAGCGCAGCGACCAGAGGTAGCTCCGCCAGGCACGGGGACCGCGATGGTACCTACAGCACAGGAAGTTGCCCCTGCAGCCACAGAGGTGATTACAGTATCGTTAGCAGAATTCATGAGGCTGAAGCCTCCGGTCATCACAGGCACCGATCCAGCCGAGGACCCGCAGTCTTTCATTGACAGGATGGCCCGGATATGCCGTTCCTTCAGATGCTCTGATACGCGACGGGTAGAGTTCGCGAGCTTTCGCTTGGAAGGACTTGCGCAAAAATGGTGTGAATCAGTTGAGAAGGGCAGGGCAGCAGGTCTTCCTCCTATGACTTAGACAGAGTTTGTGACGATGTTCCTTGCCCCCTTCCTTCCTCAGAGTGTTAGGGATGCCCGAGCACGCAGATTTGAGTCCTTGCGCCAGACGTCAGAAATGACCGTGGCAGAGTACGATGTGCTATTCACCGAGCTAGCAGTCTATGCTCCGTACCTAGTGGCTACTGAGGAGTTGCGAGTCAAGAGATTTGTCCGAGGCTTGCTTACACCACTGTTCCTTGCGATCAGCGCACAGCATTACGAGACCTATGCAGCAGCTGTAGACGCAGCCCTATTAGTCGAGGCGCGCCTTGCAGAGACTTCGGTTGTCCCAGAGCCGAAGAGGGTCCATACTGATACATCGGCACGGAGACGATCGTTAAGGCGCCGCGACAGACACCTTGCAAGTGGCAAAGACTCGAGACGAGGTCAGCTTTTCACCTCTTATCCCTAGGAGGGTCAGCCAGTATCATCCGGATGTTACCGATGCGGGAATTCCTATCATCGTGTTCGAGAGTGTCCTGAGATACCCCGTAGAGAGGCAGCCGTACCGCATGTCACACTTCCTTCTTCTCCACCCCAGAGGGCGTTGCCCATTGTACCTACAGTTGCCCCGTGCCAGACTCAGGCACAGAGAGGCCGTGGTCACGGAGGGTTTGTTCCTAGAGGGCGAGGCGGTCGAGGCAGAGGACAGCCAGCCACCGGCAGAGTACAGCCAGTTGCTAGTAGGGGACCGCCAGCTGCAGGTGGAGGACAGGCACGGGTTTTCGCGTTGACGCATCAGGATGCGCAGGCGTCTAACACGGTGGTCTCAGGTACCCTATCTGTATGTTCTGTTGATGCACACGTATTATTCGATCCCGGATCTACGCACTCGTACGTTTCCACGCATTTTGTGCCGAGCTTGGGTAGAGAGTCTGGGTTGCTTGATCAGCCGTTTGTTGTGACCAGTCCAGTGGGAGAGTCATTTGTTGCTAGGCACGTGTTCCGATCCTGTGTTGTCCGTATTGGCGAGAGAGATTTGCTTGTCGACTTGATCCTTCTAGAGATGTTGGACTTCGACGTTCTTTTGGGCATGGATTGGTTGGCCACGTGCTATGCGTCAGTGGACTGCCGCGAGAAGACAGTGAGATTTTGTTTTCCCGGTGAGTCGGCTTTTGTTGTGCAGGGGGACCGTGGTGCCGCCCCTCACAGATTGATTTCTTCTCTTTACGCTAGGCAGCTTTTGAGGAAGGGATGTCAGGGATTTCTAGCCTATGTTTGCGATACTGGAGCCACTGATATTCCATTGGACCAGGTTCCGATTGCATGTGAGTTCCCTGACGTATTCCCGGACAAGCTTCCTGGGCTACCGCCTGAGCGTGATGTTGTGTTCTGTATTGATTTGATTCCCGGCACTAGGCCTATTTCTATACCGCCTTATCGGATAGCCCCGGCAGAGCTTAGTGAGTTGAAGAGTCAGTTGCAAGATTTGTTGGACAGGGGACTTATTCGATCCAGTGTTTCTCCTTGGGGTGCTCTGGTCCTGTTTGTTAAGAAGAAGGACGGCGGTTTGCGTCTGTGTATCGACTACCGGCAGCTGAACCGGGTGACCATGCGGAACAGATATCCGCTGCCACGCATCGACGACTTGTTCGACCAGCTTCAGGGGGCAGGGTATTTTTCGAGGATCGATTTGCGGTCGGGCTATCATCAGCTGCGAGTTCGACAGGAGGACATTCCGAAGACAGCCTTCCGTACGCGTTATGGCCATTATGAGTTTTTGGTGATGTCGTTCGGACTCACCAACGCGCCAGCAGCCTTCATGGACTTGATGAACCGTATATTCAGGCCGTATCTTGACTTGTTCATCATCATATTTATTGACGATATATTGGTGTATTCCCGGAGCAGAGAGGAGCACGAGCAGCACCTGTGGATCACACTGCAGACCTTGAGGGAGCACCGGCTTTATGCAAAATTCTCCAAGTGCACGTTCTGGTTGGACAGCATGGACTTCTTGGGTCACGTGATTACACGGGATGGTATATGTGTAGACCCGAGGAAGGTCGATGCCGTTCAGAGTTGGCCCAGACCTACATCTGTTACTGAGATACGCAGCTTTCTAGGACTGGCCGGCTACTACCGGCGATTTGTACAGGATTTCTCCCGTATTGCTGCACCCTTGACCGGATTGACCCAGAAGGGAGTCCCTTTCGTTTGGACGGAAGAGTGCGAGCGCAGCTTCCAGCAGCTACGGACTTGCTTGACTACGGCGCCAGTATTATCATTGCCTTCAGGATCGGGCGGATTTGTAGTCTATTGTGACGCTTCACGAGTGGGGCTAGGATGTGTACTGATGCAGCACGGCAGGGTGATCGCTTATGCTTCCCGGCAATTGAAGAAACATGAACAGAACTACCCCACTCACGATTTGGTGATGGTTGCAGTGGTCTTTGCACTTAAGATCTGGCGACATTACCTCTACGGCGAGTCGTGCCAGATATTCACTGATCACAAGAGCCTCAAGTATATATTTCAGCAGCGAGACCTGAATCTCCGACTGCGCCGTTGGATGGAACTGGTGAAAGACTACGACTGCGAGATCTTATATCACCCGGGCAAGGCTAACGTAGTGACAGATGCTTTGAGTAGGAGGCCCGAGGGTAGTCTAGCGTGTTTGAGTGCAGTACAGAGGCAGTCGTCGGCAGATTGGCAGATATTATGTGACAGCCGAGTGCAGTTCGAGTTCATGCAGATTGGGGGACAGCTTGCGCACGTTCGTGCACGCCCACAGTTGCTTGACCGTATATATGAGGCACAGCGCAGAGACGACCGTTGCTCAGAGATCATGACACAGATTGGACAGGGCAGATTCTCCGAGTTCGTGATTGATGATCAGAGGATATTACGATTTGGGTCTAGACTGTGCGTACCAGACGCTGAGGGATTGCGGCGCGATATTTTGGAGGAGGCGCATTGATCGGTGTACAGTGTCCACCCCGGTTCCACCAAGATGTACCACGATATGAGAGAGACCTACTGGTGGGACGGGATGAAGAGAGACATTGCGGAGTTCGTATCAAGATGCCTAACTTGTCAGCAAGTCAAGGCCGAGCACGAGAGACCCGCAGGAGAGCTACAGCCGTTACCCATTCCGGAGTGGAAATGGGAACAGATTTCGATGGATTTCGTTATGGGTCTACCCAGGACTAGGCGGGGATATGACTCCATTTGGGTGATCGTGGATCGTCTGACGAAAGCGGCTCACTTCCTGCCGGTGAAGACGACCTTCGGGTTTGCGCAGTACGCCCAGATTTATATTGACGAAATTGTAGGACTACATGGGGTTCCGACGTGTATTGTGCCCGACCGAGGCACCCAGTTTACCAGCAGACTATGGCAGAGGCTTCAGGAGGCTTTAGGCACTCGTTTGAGTTTTAGCACGGCATTTCATCCGCAGACCGACGGACAGTCAGAGCGGACCATTTAGACTCTCGAGGACATGCTCCGAGCGTGCGTGTTAGACTTTGGTGGTAGCTGGGATCATCATTTACCCCTGATAGAGTTCTCCTACAACAATAGCTTCCAGGACACTATTCAGATGGCACCTTTCGAGGCTTTGTATGGAGGAGATGTAGATCGCCCGTCTGTTGGACAGAGCTGAGCGAGAGCAGTATTTTGGGGCCACAGATCGTACAGGAGACGACCGAGAAGATTCAGCTGATCCGAGACAGGATGAGGACAGCTCAGAGCAGGTAGAAATCGTATGCTGACAGACGCCGCCGCAGGTTAGAGTTCGCAGTTGGCGATCACGTTTTTATGAGGGTCTCTCCAATGAAGGGAGTGATGAGATTTGGACGAAAGGTGAAGCTCAGCCCCAGATTCATGGGTCCTTTCGAGATCCTCGAGCGAGTAGGCGCAGTCGCATATCATTTGGCTCTTCCACCAAGTCTTCCGGATGTTCATCCAGTCTTCCACGTATCGATGCTACGCAGATATCTTCATGACCCTTCCCACACGATTCAGCATCAGACAGTTCAGCTTGAGCCCGATCTTTCGTTCACCGTGCAGCCAGTTGAGATATTGGATCGGCAGGTGAAGAAACTTCGATCTAGGGTCCTGCCGTCGGTGAAGGTTCTTTGGCGCAGCCCGAATGGTGAGGAGATCACTTGGGAGGCCGAGGGGGAGATGCGGAAGAAATTCTCTCATCTCTTTGAAGGTACGCATAGTTTTATGTTACTTTTTTTTTAATTCGGGGACGAATTTTCTTAAGGAGGGGAGACTGTAACACCTGAGTTTAGGATTAGTGGTAATTGTGTGTTAGTGTGGCGTTTTTGGTAAAAAGTTTACCAAAATGGGTTTCTAGTAATTTATCTGGTTTTATAGTTATTTTTGTAGGAATTTATCTCGACCGTACACACTTGTGCACGATAGCTAGGGTTAAGCTTAGGGTGACCTAGTTTGGGTGTGCATGGTGGGTTACCCATGTTTAGCCACCATGGTAGGATTAGGGCCTTGCTTAAGATAATTGGGTGGATTTTTTTTGAGCAAATTAGTTTAAGTAGGGTGGTTGGCTTTGACCAAGGGTGCTTAGGAGGGTTTAAGGTTGACTTGCTAGAGAGAGAGAGAGAGAGAGAGAGAGAGATGTGATGATTGCCATGATGGGTTAAGGTTGAGTCACACCAAACCTTTTTGAATGTATCTTCTCACTCAAATCCCTCTCACTCACACTCAATTTCAGCCCCTAAAAACATCAGATCAGCCACCAAAACCACCCCATCAGCCCAACCTCAATCCATTCAAGCACACCATCAGCCCCCTAACCCAACACTTTAACATCAGCTTCAGCTTTTGAATTCTTTCAGAACTTCAGCAATATCATCTTGCAACAGCCCACTTCTTAAACAACACACACACCCTCACACCCTCAGCTTCCAATACAACATCATAACACCAGATTCAGTCCCTTTTCTTCAGCACTGCAACAGCAGCAGCTAATTTCAGCAAGCAGTGAGGCAGATCAGCACCTCTTGGTTGGAATTTCAACTCTTGGGACAGTAGGAGCATCACTCCAGCAGCACACTACACCCTCCTTCTTCTTTCCTCCTTCAACTAGGATCTGTAGAGGTATATTTTCCCATAACCCAACTTCTCTTGGCTCATGTTATGGTTGTGATGTAGTTAGTGTTTATATTTGGTAGTTAAGTGCTAGTTGTAGAAGATTTGGGTGGAATTTAGTTAAGTAATGGTTTTAGTGGTTGGTGTAACCTTAGTAAGTGCTGTTAAGGCTAGTGGAAACAAGATTTATCCCAGATTTCACCAGAATAACCAATTTGCCCGGCTTGGCGTAAATTAGCGATTTTAGGGACTTTTGAGCCTCTGTGGGATCTGCTGTTGACCCAAACCTTAAATCATAAAATTGGGAAGACTGTAGCACAGTGACCTTAGCAGAGACACACACACAGAGCACTGGGACCCACCTCCAAAATGAGGCCGCCGGTTTATTCCTTCTGGCCGCAAATTGCAGCCAGAATAGGGGATATGGTGTTGGGTTTTTGGCTGTAGGGTTATTCTTGGTAGTATAGGATTTTGGTATCTGTAACTTTTGCTGTTTGGTCCAGAGGCAAAATCCGGAGCTATAAACGCATTTTCGATGTTTTTAACCTTGTACGACATGCGCGTGATCCGCGTGGTTTTGTGGCACGCAGCGTGCCACAGCGTGTCGAAGTTGGTTCTGGTGGTACGCACGCGTCGCGACATTTCGTATGCACGCGCGTTTAGTTTCATGCACGCGTATCCTTTTAGCGATAATTATACGATTTTGGTGATTTGTGTGGTTTGGTGTTAGTAATAGTTAGACTAGCCTAATTAGGTATGGTTAGGACCAAGTTAACCTAGGAAACCAAAGATTACACAAAAATACCCTAAGTTTTCAATTGGTACAAGACTTGGCGTTTTTGGAGCAAAACATAGCTTTTTGAGATCTGCTGCTACCCTTATAGGTTCAGAATAAAATTGAGTGGATCATAGCCTACTGGTGGCACACTGACCCAACTACCAGAGCCCGACCCACCACCTTCAACCCAGGCCGCTAGAAAATTTATTCTGGCCGCAAATTGCAGCCAGACTAGGGAGTTAGGTCCTAGGGTTTTTTCTACAGGTGTCTGCTACATTTTATTGGTCTCTGGTATACATAGTTTTGCAATATTTTAATCTGGGTAAAATCTGGGGCACTATATTATATTCAGGTGTTTTTGGTTTGCGCGATACGCGCGATACGCGAGTGGTTCTGTGATTCGGCGTATCGCGGCGTATCCGGTTAAGCGTTAGGCACACACACGCACATCAATTCGCGACACGAGTTCTCGTTTTGTTTTATCGCGTATGCGAGATTTTGATATTATTTGGATTCTTGTGTAAATTCCAGGTTCGCAGGCGGGTACGTCAGACGCTGCCGGGAAAGGGAAGCAGGTGGTCGGTTATACTTAGCACACGACCAGGTGAGTAGATTTAACATCTACGGGGAAATCGCCCGTATGGCGTTAAGCGTCAGGGCGTAGTAGGATGTTTAGTTTTATACGTTCATGCAAACATACTAAGTAGCATACCCTTGTTACATATATAGAACTGGTAGTATAGAACACTGCACTGTCACTAACGGTACATGCTGCACAAGCACGATTTATATGCTACACTCACACCGTTAGTGATTGCCATGACACTCACAATATAGGATTGCTAGAAATTATAGGTATATTGATTCCATTTCACTGATGTTGTCATGTTTTGCCATATCCACATATGCATATTTTTACCATGTTCACCTTGTAGCTCATCTTAATGCTTATATATATATATATATCTTGGACACATACGCATCATTCCCACATTAGTGTACGTGTATATTGCTACACTCACTTAGCATATTTAGCTTCTCGCACATCCATACCTATACTCATTTTCTTATGAAACATACATGGATGATATTGACTTGACTTAAAAACTAAGGGACCTCATATGGTATTTTCCAAACTGGGTATTTTTAGAAAAAAAGCGGTTTTCCCCTTCTCTTCCATACGACGCATGGCATGGATTTACGCATTAGATTGATTCATGTGATTTCTGGATTTGGGAACCGGAGTACTATTTTAAGAAATTACGCACTGTTTAAAAACCCAGTTTCCCTTGATTTGATATTTTAGTGCGTCTACCATGTGTTTTCTCGGTGCTTGAGCGATACATGGAAACCCGAGTCGAGGAGCTGGACGAGGCCGATTGCGGGTACATGGTGGACCCGGTATAGTACCCCGGGGCGAGAATGGATCGCTGTGCAGTAGACGGTGAGCCTGGCAGAGGGACTACTACCTACCGGTGATCGGTTGGACCTGGCGGTTATCCGGAGGACACCGACCAGAGTCGAGAGATGGATACGGGATGACTCGTACTGCCGGGGCCGAGGGCCGATACCACAGACAGAGCCCGTGGGCTAATCCGGACGGACGAATGCCCGAGATATGAGGTTTTGCGTGTCGATGCCGGACACGAGTTTTCTTGATTTTTGGGTGCCGATGTTGGGCACTCACGATTTTATGAGATTACAGGATTTGAGGGCCGATGTGGATGACAGCGCCCGTGTTTTATTGGGATTGGGGTGTATTGACAGACACCAGTTATGATTTCCACGTTGACATTCCATGTAGACATTATTTCTTCCCATACTCAGCATTTAGTACTTGACATCTCATCCTGTAGCTAGCATACCTGATAGAGTACACATGCTTGCATATCATTGCGTACCCTGCTCATCCTATATATGGTTGTTAGATTACATTGCCATGTCTGATTGTCACATATCTACTCATTACATAGAGATGGCATTAGATCATACTTGTTGCATGATATTGAGCATTCAGTTCATCATATAGATGTTACCGGTTGGCATAGTTTAGAGTATCGCAGCACGTGCATACTCGCGATTACTTTTATATGTTATCTATTACTCACGAGTTGGCAACTTACCCCCGTTGTGCCACAGTGTTTGCAGGTTGCCCTTTGGAGTTGTCGCGGCTGGCTGTTTGCCGCACCCTTTTGACACAGATACCATTGCTAGTTGGTGGGTTTTTGTACGGTATCTGTTTACTTTCAGTTGTATATTGATTTATCTAGTATTCTCCATCTACCTTCATGTATTGACTTAGAGACAGTTGTGAGGACGATATATGTTATCTTGTACTCTGGTGTCGAGCTCGTTGTGAGCCGACTTTATTTATGCAGTCTTATATTTCTTGCTATCTTCATTGTATTTTTACTTAGTCGTATCATCATCATTGTGATGCTCTATTTATTCCATATGACAAATTCTTTTCTAAATGTTGTACTCAAATAAAATTATTAATTAACCCTTGAACTCAAAAAGGATTTCTACTAAATTAACTAAAGAGGTTTTCTAAACATTTAAACCGTTTTTACAAAAAAAAATGTCTCAACACTCAACATTTAAATGGTTTTGATTTCTGGGTTGTCGGCTTACTTAGTCATGTTACGCCTTTAGACGTTACGTTGTTAAATGCCGGTCACGGGCCGAACTTTGGGTCGTGACACCCTGAGACGAAGGCCTAGCCGTCGAGACAGATTTTGTAGGGTTTCCATAGCACCTTATCAAGGGTTTGGAAGCATCACACATGCCACAATAAAAGTTTAATGAGGTGATAAGCAAACTGAACTAGGAATCGAACTAGAAATTTTGGGTAACATCTAATAGTATCACATACAATAATAAATCTATCACTAAGTGGAGAGATTACAACCTTTGTAGACTTCCTTGAGTGACTCATTGGATCTCCTAGAGTTTGGAACGGCTAGCTTGAATGCTTCCAAGTCCACGACGATCCACCCGAAGTCCCTTTTCTCAAAGCTTCTTGCTTCACTTGATCAATAAGGAAGTGATGCTAACACTCTAAACTAATAGGCTAAACTAGTATAGAATAATTGTGTGGTTTGTTATCTCACTTAAAAACCCTTTCTTTTTCCTTTTTCTCACACTCAAAGAAACTCATGAGAGCTTGAAGAAGGAGGAAGATGAAGATGGCAAAGTTTTTCTAAAGATAATGATAATTTTTATGTTTTGAAATAAAAACAAAAGGATATATATGTGAGATACTCACACATCCAACCATGGTTAAAAGAAATATCTAGATATTTTGTGATGAGTTAAAAGAACAAAGGAAATAAACCTAGGGTTAAGTCAATGGTCAACCCTAGAAGAGTGTAGAAAGAATGAGTCATTTGTTAATTTCCTTTTTCTTCTATCTCAAAACAAAAATACACATATTAATTTGAACCATGTGAGTCTTGCATTTCCATCATCCATGTATCATCAACCATGATACACTTGTATGTATGTATGTATGTGTGCATACACATCATCATGTGTATTTATATACATATATGCATACATCCATAAAAAAAGGTTTAATAAAAGTGAGCTAAAAGTCATTATTAAATCAACACTTGATTTAATAAACCGGTCATATCACATACGGCCCGACCAATAGTAAACGCCCGACTAATATACTGTATCTCATACTCGTATTTAATCGAGCTTCCGCACATATCTCAAATGCACACCACATCGTTTTTCCTGATCTAGGAAACTTCTGTGTGGGACTCTAAGACTCGTCAATACTCCGGCAGTAGGTGATGATCACATCAAACACCCACAAACCGCAAGCGGTCAGCTAAACGTAACGGCCACCAGGGTATTGAGCGATCAGAAGAAAAACAAGTGAAGCTGTCAAAATTCCATCGAGCCAACTGGCAACACTTACCGTACAGTCCGATCTCTTCGTCAGATATGTTGCATATCGAGTCAGGGGATGGAATCGTCGACCCCAATAACTCAATAAGTCATGTCAGTATATGGCTCATAACATAACGAGAAACTGCTGATAACACTTATCAGTAAATCTCAACAGCCCTGGCCAGGGACTTCCTGTTATGGCCAATCGAGCATAGCGCAACATCAACCCCCAATACTGGGAGAGACGAAAACCCCTCCTATCGCTCATTGCCTCCATGTGCCTCGGGACTGTATCCAAAATCCACCTGATTGCATGACTCAGTAGAGCCGTGGTAGGGTGGAAATCAAAGTACAGTGGGAGGACACATAAGGCTCTATGACGATCTCGGGTCTACAGACTAACCTGTACCAGTGTCACCTGAGAACTGCTATCCGACGTATGATATAATACCACATAGGAGTTCTCGGCGAGTTCGTTCAGTGTACCCAGTCTCACTGAGCACCCGTATACAATCTTTGGTGTCACCACACCAGATGGATTTGGGATCATCCATCGCCCATCATATGGAACAAGAATGGTATACGCTAGTCTACCCTGGAGTATCGATGCCCCGTCTCGATACACCGACGACTAGGAACATTTCAAGGATATGCTTATAAAGTACAGGTGTCCCACTAGTATGATCCACAACATAATCCCAGTAGTCAAGCAAATATCCTATGGGCTTTATCAATATGTACCAAATGAATAAAAGCATGATCAAGTGAACATGTCATGATAAAGAGTAACCAGATAACATACTATCATGTCGAGCAAGAATATCCTCTGAATATATATATATACACACATCAGCACATACACTATCATATAATGGCCTCTAGGGCATTCATATATCCAACAATCTCCCTCTTACACTAAGTCCAATTATTGGCGTATCTCATACCCAACTTCTCAAAAAGTCGCTCATGCTGCTGTTGAGGGAGGGCCTTGGTGAATGGATCCGCAGTGTTGTCCTTTGTATCTACTCTTTTAATCTCGATCTCATGGCGTTCAACTATCTCCCGGATCAAATGATATCGCCTCAGGATGTGTCTGGACTTCTGATGGGACCTGGGTTCCTTGGCCAACGCCGTAGCCCCATTATTGTCACAATACAAAGGTATTGGATCAATAATGGTTGGAACTACTCCTAGCTCCGAGATGAACTTCCTCATTCAGACGTCTTCTTTGGCAGTGTCATTTGCAGCATTGTACTCAACTTCCATTGTTTAGTCTGGAAAGGTATCCTGTTTGGAACTCTTCCAACTTACCATCCCTCCATTAAGGGTAAATGCAAACCCAGAGATAGACTTGCTATCATCCTTGTCACTCTGGAAGCTCGAATCGGTAAAGGCCTCCATTTCGAGATCCCCGTTACCATACACCAAGAAAAATTCTTTAGTCCTTCGCAAGTACTTAAGAATGTTCTTCACAACAGTCCAGTGATTCTCCCCTGGGTTTGACTGATACCTGCTTACTACACTCAGTGCATAAGCTACATCAGGGCCTGTACACAACATCGCATACATTATTGATCCTACGGCCGAAGCATAGGGAATAATGCTCATGCGAGCTCTTTCTTCATATGACTTTGGGCAATTGTCCTTGGAGAGAGTGACTCCGTGGCAAGCGGGTAAGAACCCCGCTTGGAGTCTTCCATTCTAAACCTCTTTAGGATGGTGTTGATGTACTTGGTTTGGGACAATCCCAATAACCGTTTGGATCTATCCCTATAGATCCGAATGCCCAATATGTACGTGGCACCACCCAGGTCCTTCATGGAGAACCTTTGTGATAAGAATGATTTGACCAATTGTAGCATAGGAATGTCATTTCCTATCAGAAGAGTGCCATCCACGTACAATATGAGGAATGCGACAGTTCTCCCTATAGTCTTCTTATAAACACAAGGTTCATCTGGATTTTTTGACAAAATCAAACACTTTGATAACATCATCAAAAAAGATGTTCCAACTCCGTGATGCCTGATTTAATCCATAAATGGATTTAAGCAACTTACATGATTTTCCGCTGCTCCAACTGTCAATGAAGCCCTCTAGCTGATCCATATAAACGCATTCATCAAAATCACTATTTAGAAATGCAGTTTTAACGTCCATCTTCCAGATTTCATAGTCGTAGTGAGCAGCAATAGCAAGTAGGATCCGAATGGATTTAAGCATGGCTACCGGAGAGAAAGTCTCGTCATAGTCCAAACTTGGTCTTTGACGAAAACCTTTCGCTACCAACCTTGACTTATAGGTCTCCACCTGTCGATCTACACCGATCATTCGTTTAAAGATCCATTTGCAGCCTACAGGTTTTATCCCAAAGGTTACGTCCTCCAAAGTCCATACTTTGTTGGTGTACATGGACTCCATTTCGGATCTCATAGCATCCAGCCACTTCACAGAGTCACCACTCGTGATAGCTTGCTGAAAACTGACAGAGTCATCATCATCCATGATACAGTCTTCTCTATCACCATCAATGAGAAAACAGTAGTATTTCTCCGGTGGGTGAGAAGTCCTACCAGATCTACGGAGTGGCTGAGGTTCATAAGATTCTGTTGCAACTTCAGGGTCAACCAAGTCGTCATTTGTAACTTGTGTCTCTAGAACCTCTTCTAGATCTACTACATTGCCATCAGCATCATTTGGAAAAATCTCATTTTCAAAAAATGTGGCATATTGAGAAACAAATAACTATTTTTCCTCCTTGTGGTAGAATAGATACCCAAATGAATGTTTTGGATATCCCACAAATCTACATTTGACCGATCGTGTCTCGAGTTTGTCTGGATTCTGCTTTTTGACAAAAGCCGGACAACCCCAAATCTTAACCCGTTTAAGAGATGGTCTCTTCCCATGCCATATCTCATATGGAGTGGTAGACACAGTCTTGGTTGGAACTTTGTTCAACAGAAAAGCTGCAGTCTCCAATGCATGCCCCCAAAAGGAGAGGGGTAACTCAGAATCACTCATCATAGATCGTACCATATCTAATAAGGTACGATTTCGCTGCTCTGACACACCGTTGTGCTGTGGTGTGTAACGGGGAGTGAGCTGAGAGAGAGTCCCATTCTCTTTTAGGAAGTCTAAGAACTCAGCACTTAAGTACTCTTCACCTCGATCTGATCGAAGTATCTTGATTCTCATTCCTGTTGGGTTTTCTACTTCATTTTTGTACTCTTTGAATTTCTCGAAAGCTTCAGACTTATGCTTTATAAAAAACACATGGCAGAATCTTGAGAAATCATCAGTAAAAGTTATGAAGTAAGAAAAACCGCCTTTTGCATGTGTAGACATTGGCCCACATACATCACTATGTATGAGGCCTAAGAGCTCAGTAGCTCTTTCTCCGTGTCCAGTAAACGGAGTTTTGGTCATTTTACCTTTGATACAAGACTGGAAAGTCGCATAAGATTTATACTCAAAAGAATTTAAATATCCAACTTTATGAAGCTTGTTTAGTCTTGCTTCATTAATATGACCAAGTCTACAATGCTAAAGAAAAGCTTCATTTATATCTGAAAATTTTCTTTTACTTGTGTGTTGAATGTTGAAAACTGTGTGTTGATTAAGGACATATATCCCGTTATTGAGTGTACCACAACCAATCAACTCTTGATTAAGTCTAATGTTCATAACATTGTGTTGCACAGCAAAATGATATCCTTCATTGTCTAACAAAGAAACGGATATAATATTACAAACCATACTTGGTACAAAATAACATGGGTTCAAAAACAATATACAACCCATCGGCAACCCTAGGTAATACTCTCCGATTGAAACTGCATGTACATTGGAACCATTTCCAACCAGGAAAGTAAGATCACCTGTCTTCAAAACGCTGCTATTTCTCAACGCCTGCACAGAATTGAAAATATGAGAACCCGAACCGGTATTTAATACCCAGGAAGCAGAGTTGATAGAAAAACGATTTTCAATCACGAACACACCTGAAGCTGAAGCATCACCATACTTCTTTTTCTTGAGTTCAAGGTACTCAGTACAGTTCCGCTTCTAGTGCCCCGTCTTCTTGCAGTGAAATCATTCTCCCTTCCCTGACTCAGCAGCTTTGGATTTTTCTTTCCCCTTCGCCTTCTTTATTCCTCCTCTCGGTTTGGTGAATTTCTTCTTATTCTTTCCCTTGGCCTTTCCTTTTGGGACGGAAGAGGAAGATTGTCCAACAAGCATAGAGGGGGACTTCGCTTTCAGCGTGCTCTCTGCGCTTCTCAACATATTGAGAAATTCGTGTAGTGATTTCTTCATGTGATGCATGTTGAAGTTCACTATGAATGCAGCAAAGGCGGAGGGAAGAGACTGTAGAACAATATCAGTATATTTTTCGTTATCCATTGTCCATCCGAGGTCCTCAAGCTCTTCTATAAGTGCTATCATCTTCAAAACATGATCGCCTACTAATGTCCCTTGAGCCATCCGCATCTGAAATAACTTTCGAGATGCTTCGTATCTCTGGATCCGAGATTGCTTCCCTTATAGTTCCTTTGTATGGAGAAAGATGGATTGAACATCCATCTGCTCGTGTTGGTTTTGATGTGTATTGTCCATTGATGCAAGCGCGAGGCATTTGGCAGTAGCACAGTCAATACCCCACATTTTGCGGGTTTCTTTATCCGCAGTAGAAGATTTAGGGCCTGGGACGGGCGGGGCTTTGGCAGTGAGGACATATGATACTTTATCATATGTGAGAGCAATGTTAATGTTCCTCAGCAAGTCTTTGTAGTTGGGTCCAGTCAACTTGTTTTTATCTAGTAGAAGCTTAAGGCCTGTCATAGGTATCTGTAATTAAGAGAGAGAAAAGAATACACTCAGCGAAAGCTCTTGCAAAGATCAGATTGGTTATTATCTTGTGTAATCGATGTCTCCCACTGTTTTTATCAAATTTTCTTTAAAACTTTTATAAAGAAAACTAGCCGAGATTAATTACATTCTATAACTTCGCTAACCGTTCAGCCAGGTCAGTGCCGGTACTTTTAGGGAGATCCCCGTGCTTTCGCACGGACCTAATTAGAATAAACCTCGTTTTCGCAGAAGCGTAGCCCTGTTGACACCTTTCTAGAAACCTAATGGGTTAGCTAATTGTAAATTGCAAAACTCTCCCGGGAGCAACTCTTGCTCACAGTGGGATCGGGATCCTACTATCATATAGAAGGTATGCAATCTTATTTTAAATTTCAACTCTTGAAACTCCCGATATTGTTTTTACCCCTAACACTCATGGCCTTAACTATGGTCAACATATATAAGTACTAGTCAAGTTCTTCCCGTCATTTCGTGATTAACTAGACCCACCCACATTACCCTTAACTAAAGTCAACATAATCATATGGATGTCCTAACTAATCCGCATCATATGCGGTGTAGGAAGACATCACTTAGCTACCGTACACTGCGCTTTATCTAAAGTCAAAATACGCAGCACGAATACTAAGCACTCTACTTCCTAAAATGACGGAGGGCTGCGGATAGTTTTTAAGAAAACTTTTAACGCTTTTAACTTGATATCGTTGTGGAATCAAATGGGTTTAAAAGGAGTGGCTTAATCTCCGCACTTTGAAAACCTGCTTTTTCATAAAAAACCGAGTGTTTTTCAAATCCATTTCTACAACATCTTTTTAGATTCATTTTTCTTTACATTAATCTCATTAATGTAGTCCCATCATTTAAGTCCTAAAGCGTTCACAGAAAAGAAACGAAAATAGAACGTACGCTTATGCCATTCGCATTCGTCACGGTGTCCCGTTATGCACCGTTAGGTTACTTAACTAACGGCATAGCGGGGCGGGACTAGCGTGGATGTAAAACATAAACAACGTTTATTATATATCATATATATAATAGCATTCGTCTCAGCATGTAAAGTGATCACATCACAGAACAAACACAGCAGAAGCACATATGAAAATATAGGATATCTAGGAGGTCCGTATTTAGTATTTAGCCAGCAATAGAAAATATGGATTCCACGGTCGCGATGAATGGCCAAGCCCACATCCCAAGACCCCTACGAGAGCGGCAAGTGACCCTACCAATTCTAGAGTTTAGGAGACCCAGTCTCGACTTCTCGAGATGGCCTTCCACTGAACCTTAGAAACCGGTCACTTGTGCTCCCTTCCTTAGGTCTATCCTAATGCGGAAAAGTAAATAATATACAACAATGGTGATATCATCCTCAACTCGGAAGTGCCCCAAATAAAAGAATATTACATACAATTGAATTTTACATGAATGAAAAGAAAACTCTCATCTCACATAAAACACCCGGCTATTCAATCACGACAATCCTGCACATCATATCTCAGCAACACATAATATCACATATGATCAACGTAAGTAAGTATGCCTAACCCGATTGTCGTTGAAGTATAGCAACGGAAACGACGATACACCACATACTACACTTACGGTCAAAGAGAAATAAAATGAAAAACTACAACAATTGGAATCATAACTCCCCTTAGACAACACAAATCCGGGATATCACATATCTAAGATTTCATGCCTAACAATGTAAAGCTCGCATTTAGGTCTCACCCAAGAAAACATCTTTTCAAAATAAGTCGGATAATTCAACAAGATTTCCGATTACTCCCGTGACCGAAATGCTAGATTTACACGCATCAAACAAATTTGTAGATTCCAATTATTGTATCACATTCACATATACTAGGCGTAGTTAAAACGTTCGATCGAACGATCAATCACCTACAGAATTCTCAGAAATCTCAACAACTGAGCAGTTTTAAAATATACCAGAGACTACAACAAGTACATACGGGCCATCACAAGAAGGCACAGTCCAAGCCTCACCAACGGTGCCATGGAACCGCCGCAAAATGACCTTTTTGGCCGCGGTTCCGCGGTCGTTTAGTCGAGTTAGGGCTTCGTTCTTCTTGCAGGCCCATAAAATACCCTGCACGATTTTCTGAGTATTTTTAATGTGAAAAAATCCAACTTTTTGAAAAATTTCCGGTGAGGACCCTTCGGGCGTCGTATTTTGTTCGTTCGAGGTTTCTAACGTCGTCTAGGTTACTCTATAGATCTAGCCTTGCTCTGATACCACTGTAGGGTTTCCATAGCACCTTATCAAGGGTTTGGAAGCATCACACATGCCACAATAAAATTTTAATGAGGTGCTAAGCAAACTTAACTAAGAATCGAACTAGAAATTTAGGGTAACATCTAATAGTATCACATACAATAATAAATCTATCACTAAGAGGAGAGACTACAACCTTTGTAGACCTCCTTGAGTGACTCCTTAGATCTCCTAAATTTTGGAACGGCTCGTTTGAATGCTTCCAAGTCCACGACGATCCACCCGAAGTCCCTTTGCTCAAAACTTCTTGCTTCACTTGATCAATGAGGAAGTGATGCTAACACTCTAAACTAATAGGCTAAACTAGTATAGAATGATTGTGTGGTTTGTTATCTCACTTAAAACCCTTTCTTTTTCCTTTTTCTCACACTCAAAGAAACTCAAGAGAGCTTGAAGAGGAGGAAGATGAAGATGGCAAAGTTTTTCTCAAGATAATTATAATTGTTATGTTTTAGAATAAAAACAAAAGGATATATATGTGAGACACTCTCACATCCAACCATGGTTAAAAGAAATATCTAGATATTTTGTGATGAGTTAAAAGAACACGGGAAATAAACCAAGGGTTAAGTCAATGGTCAACCCTAGAAGAGTGTAGAAAGAATGAGTCATTTGTAAATTTCCTTTTTCTTTTATCTCAAAACAAAAATACACATATTAATTTGATCCATGTGAGTCTTGCATTGCCATCATCCATGTATCATCAACCATGATACACTTGTATGTATGTATGTGTGCGTACACATCATCATGTGTATGTATATACTTATATGAATACATCCATAAAGAAAAGGTTTAACAAAAGTGAGCTAAAAGTCATTATTAAATCAACACTTGATTTAATAAATCGGTCATATCACATACGACCCGACCAATAGTAAACGCCAAATTAATATACGGTATCTCATACTCGTATTTAATCGAGCTTCCGCGCATATCTCATGTGCACACCACATTGTTTTGCCTGAGCTAGGAAACTTCTGTGTGGGACTCTAAGACTCGTCAATACTCCGGCAGTAGGTGATGATGATCACATCAAACACCCACAAGCCGCAAGCGGTCAGCTAAACGTAACGGCCACCCGGGTATTGAGCGATCAAAAGAAAAACAAGCGAACCTGTCAAAACTCCATCGAGCCTACTGCATACCGTACAGTCCGATCTCTTCATCAGATATGCTGCATATCGATTCTGGGGATGGAATCGTCGACCCCAATAACTCAATAAGTCATGTCGGTATATGGCTCATAACAGATTAAGAAACTCCTGATAACACTTATCAGTAAATCTCAACAGCCCTGGCCAGGGACTTCCTGTTATAGCCAATCGAGCATAGCGCGACATCAACCCCCAATACCGCGAGAGACGAAAACCCCTCCTATCGCTCATTGCCTCCATGTGCCTCGGGACTGTACCTAAAATCCACCTGATTGCACGACTCAGTAGAGCCGTGTTAGGGTGGAAATCAAAGTACAGTGGGAGGACACACAAGGCTCTATGATGATCTCGGGTCTACAGACTAACCTGTACCAGTGTCACTTGAGAACTGCTATCCGACGTATGATATAATACTACATAGGAGTTCTCGGCGAGTCTGTTCAGTGTACCCAGTCTCACTGAGCACCCGTATACAATCTTTGGTGTCACCACATCAGATGGATATGAGATCATCCATCGCCCATTATAAGGAACAAGAATGGTATACGCTAGTCTACCCTGGAGTATCGATGCCCCGTCTCGATACACCTACGACTAGGAACATTTCAAGGATATGTTTATAAACTACAGGTGTCCCACTAGTATGATCCACATCATAACCCTAGTAGTCAAGAAAATATCCTAAGGGCTTTATCAATATGTACCAAATGAATAAAAGCGTGATCAAGTGAACATGTTATGATAAAGAGTAACCAGATAGCATTCTATCATGTCGAGCAAGAATGTCCTCTGACTATATATATATATATATATATATATATATATACACATACACATCAGCACATACTCTATCATATAATGGCCTCTAGGGCATACATATATCCAACAGATTTCATGCACGTTGTGGGAGTAGCGGAGGCTCGGGACGAGGTCAGTCGTTCAGCTCTCATCCCCAGGAGAGTCAGCAGCCATCGCGTGGATGTTTCTGGTGAGGGAGCCTTCATCTCCACATCAGGGGTTGTTCCTTAGCACCGCGTCACACTCGTGTTTGGAGAGGTCGTGGTCACAGAGAATTCACTCAGAGGGGACAGGTTGGCAGAGGAGCAGTTCAGCCAGTTGCGGGTAGGGGCCAGACACGAGAGTTTGCTTCTACTGATCGGGACGCGCGGGCGTCCAATGCCGAGTTTTCAGGTATTTTTAATCCGTATGTTCTTTTGATGTACTTGTTTGTTTTACACACTTTGTGCCGTCGTTGGGCCGAGAGTCGTGTTAGCTAGATCAGTCGTTTGTTGTGTTAACTTCTGTCAGCGATTCTTTTATTGCGCGACACGTATTTCGGTCGTGTGCCAATCGGATAGGAGATAGAGATTCGTCTGTCGTTGTGATCCTTCTACAGATGTTGGATTTGACGTTCTCCTGGGCACGGACTGGTTAGCTACGTGCTAGGCGTCAGTGGACTACCGCGAGGAAACAGTCAAGTTTTTTTTTCCCGGCGAGTCGGTTCTTTTTGTGCAGGTGGACAGTGGTGCCGCCTCTCACAGCTTGAATTCAGCCCTTTTCGCTATTCGAATTTTGATGTGAGGATGTCAAGGATTCTTGGCGTTCATTCGTGATACCGGAGCTACAGTGGGTTTGTTGGACCGGGTTCCTTTCATTCGAGGGTTTTCCGACATTGTTCCAGATGAGCCGGCGAAGCTTGGGGAGCTTAAGGACCAGCTGCAGGGTTGTTTGTTGGGAGGCTTCTGCGTCTGAGTGTTTCGCTTTGCGGATCTCCTATTCTGTTCGTCAAGGAGAAGGACGGTAGTTGAGGTTGTATATTGATTGATCATCAATTGAACCGGCTTACGGTGCGGATAGGTATCCTTTACCTCGCATTGACGATTTCTTGATCAGCTCCAGAGTGCGAGACATTTTCTAAGTTTGTTTGGGATCAGGTCATCATTGGTTGCGGGTTCGGAGTGATGACATTCCGAAGACTGCTTTTGTGCGTGCTACGAGCAATATGTGTTTTGGTGGTGTCATTGGACTCACGAATGCCCTAGCAGCATTCGTGGATGTGATGAACCAGATTTCTTCAGGCCGTTCCTCGACCAGTTATTGTTGTGTTATTGATGACATTCTGGTCTATTTAATGTGTCGTGAGGAACTTGAGCAACACTTGAGAATTTGTTTTGCGGACACTGGGAGAGCACGAACTGTTTGCTAAATTCTCGGAGTGTTCATTCAGGCTTGATTGTGTTGACTCCTAGGTCTTGTAGTTATGGGAGACGATTTTTGTATGGTCCCGAGGAAGATCGACGCCGTACAGCTTAGGCCCCGACGTGTGTACGGGACGGAGTTCCGCAGATTTTTGGGCTAAGCAGGTTTTTACCGCCGTTTCGTGGAGGATTACTAGTGTATCGCTGCACCATTGACTGAAGTGACCGGAAAGGAGGTTCTTTTCTTTGGACTGAGGCATGTGTGCGGAGTTTTTCAGCAGTTGATGACTCGGTTGACAACTGCACCAGTTCTTTCTTGCTTTATGGTTCGGGCGACTTTGTTGTTTAACTGTGATGTTTCACGAGTGGGGCTCGATTTTGCGTTGATGCGGCATTATAGAGTTATCTCTTTTGCTTTCCTAAAGTTGGAGAAAGTACGAGCAGGATATCCCACTCATGATCTGGAGATGGCCGCGGTGGTCGTGCGTTGGAGATTTGGAAACACTACTTGTTCGGAGAGTCTTGTCAGATTTTCACGGACCACCAGAGCTTAATGTACATCTTCCTGCAGCGGGTTTCGAGTGTTGAGACAGTTTTCTGCAGATTTACAGTTCTTGTGCGATCGTGGAGTATAGCTTAAGTTTGCCTCTACTGAGGGGACAGTTTGCTCATGTCCGTGCCTGTCCATTTCTTTTCCTTAATCGTTTTCGCTAGGCATGTAGGGTTACTAGGCATACTCAAGAGGTTCCACAAGGCATCAACCATGCCAAACAAAAATTTTCCGGTGCCGAGAAACCCTAAACTAGATCGTTAACTAGAAGTTAGGCGAAAGAACATGCAAGCAAACGACTTTGCTACTAAGTGAAAAGGATTACAACCTTTGCAGATCCGGTCCTCCACTTCTTTAACTCCGTGTTGACGTCCCTCCACTGCGATCATCGGATCCTGGACTCTAGCGATGGTTTCGTCGGATAAATGATCGGGCTAGGTCATTGACTTCGAGGCCGAAGATGATCTACGTCGGGGAGACTCAAACTCAAGCTATTCCTTCACTTTGTCAAAAAATTTGTGAAGAGAACACCCTATACTACATGTCAAGTGGTAGAGGATGAAGAAATAGGAAGTGGGTTCACTTTAGAATTGGATTTCTCACTTTTTTTCTCATGATGCCATTGGAGCTAGCAAGCTTTTTCAAGCTTGATGAAGATGAAGAAGAAGAAAAGAATCATATGAATAATAATATCCAAAATGAAACTTATCTAAATGAATAATGGTACCATGGTTGAGTCAAGCCCTCATGCTTAACTCATGTAGAGATTTAACCAAACCATTAGGTTAAAGGTTAGGTTAAAGAATATCAAAAGAAATGACAAAAGAGTGGACTTTGTCAAAGCTTCTCCAAGCTTCTTCAAGCTTGATAACTTTGACTAAGTTAATCCCTTTTGTTAAATCTTAAGATGAAACAATAACCCTAATCTTGGTATGAATCTCATACACACATCTTGTATGTATCATCAAACATGATACAAACATATGTACACAAATATATATCATATATACACTTATGCACAAACAAGTGAAAAAATCAATCTTAAGTGAACCAATACTAGTTAATGTAAAGTAATATATCAAATATATAATTATACATTAAATCATTAAATCAACACTTGATTTAACGATCCGGTCATATCGCATATAACCGACTAATATCATGTGTATCAATGTATCGAATCAACACTTGAGTCGGTAACCCGGCTATATCACATATAACCGACCGATGATACAAATCGCGAGAATAGAATACAGTATCGCATACTGGTATTATTCTCGGCCCCGCACATATCTCATATGCGCTCCTATTTCGTTTCGCTTGAGCCAGGAAACCCCTGTGTAGGACTCTAAAGACTCGTCAATACGCCGGCAGCAGGTGATGATCATATCAAGCACCCACAAGCCGCAAGCGGTCTGCTAAACGTAACGGCCACCCGGGTATTGAGCGATCAGAAGATCAACGAGCAAGCCCGCTCACACTCGAGTGAATCCAACGAGTAACACTACCGTACAGTCCGGTCTGTTCGTCTGATATGTCGCATATCTCGTCTACGGGTGGTAAACGTCAGACCCCAATAACTCGATAAGTCATGTCGATATGAGGCTCATAACGGGTCGAGAAACTACTGGTAACACTTACCAGTAAATGCCTAAAGCAGCCTTGGCCAAGGACTTCCTGTTATAGCCAATCGAACACTGCGCAACATCAACTCCCTATACCGGGAGAGACGAAACCCCTCCTATCGCTCATTGCCTCCATGTGATTCGGGACTGTACCCAAAAGCCACCTTTTTGCACGCCCTCTTGAACGTGGTATGATGGAAATCAAAGCACAGTGGGAATCACACAAGACTCTATGACGATCTCGGGTCTACAGACTAACCTGCACCAGTGTCACCAGAGAACTGCCATCTGACGTAAGGTATAATACCATCTGGGAGTTCTCGGCGAGTCCGTCCAGTGTACCCAGTCTCTACTGAGCACCCGTATATCATCTCTGATGTCAAACACCAATGGATATGTGATCATCCATCGCCCATCTGTATAGGTCGAGAAGGTATACGCTAGTCTACTCTGGTATATCGATGCCCCGTCTCGAAACACCCAGGACTAGGGACTTTGAAGGATGTACTTATGGACTACCATGTCCCCACTAATATGATCCACATCATAGTCCAGGTAGTCAAGTACACATCCTAAGGGCTTTACCAACATGTAACAGAGAGACAATCAGTGTACACGTTAAGGTAAAGAGTAACCAGATAGCATACTATCATATCGAGCAAGAAAGTCATCCATATATATGTCCAAGCACCCACTACAATATACATTCTATATATAGTAATGGCCTCTAGGGCATACATATAACTAACAATATCCCACTTGCACTAGGGCCATCTGATAGCAGTGGTTGTAGTATCTCATACTCAACCATCCCATAAAAATCTCTCTCTGGGAAAAGGCCTTTCGTGAGTGGATCCGCCGTGTTGTCCTCTGAGTCTACTCTCCTAACCTCGATCCCCTGGAGATCAACCATCTCCACGATCAGTCGATACTGCCTAAGAATATGTCTGGATAACTGATGGGACGGGCGTTCCTTGGCATCAGCCACAACTCCATTGTCACACAATGGGAGGAACGAAGTTCATCTCATGAACTAATATACACCCAGACTTCCTCTTTGGTAGAATCTTTGGTAGCGATGTATCCATCCTTTATCGTCTAGTATGTCACGGTATCTAGCTTGGAACTCTTCCAACATACCGTCCCTTTAATGAGGGTAAAGACAATTCCTGTGACTGACATTCAGTCATCCTTATCACCCTGGAACCTTTCCAGTAATTCTCCCCAGGATCAATTGATATCATCTCACTACATCTAGTGAGTATGCTAACATCCAATTAGATCTATCTCATAGATCCAAAACCCAGGATTTAGTAGGTATCATTTTGATCCTATATGGAGAATCCTTGTGATAAGCGGAGATTGACCGAGCGTAGCATAGGAAACTTCTTCCCTATCAAGAGTATGTCATCCACGTACTCTATTAGGATCACTACCATACTCCTTAATACCTTTTTGTATATATAAGGTTCATCTACCATTTTGATGAAGTCAAACTCTTTGACTACCACATCAAAACAGATGTTCCAACTCCGCGATGCCTGCTTTATCACATAAAACATTTTGCACACGTTTCCGCTGCTCCCACTGTCTACGAAGCCCTGTGGCTGTGTACTTATAGACTCTGTTTTCTAAATCATTATTTAGAAAAGCAGTCATGACATCCAACCGCCAGTTATCGTAGTCATGGTATGTAGCCGTGGCAAGTAGGATCTGGATGGACTTAAGCATATGCCCCAGAAAAGGTTTCATCATTAGCCACAACTGGTCTATGATGCAAACCTTTAACGGGTCTAGCTTTGAAAGTCTCAACTTTTCCATGTACACGAAGTAATCTTCTCAAGATATACTTGCTCCTGATGGGGATTTAACCCTTCAGATAAAGCAACTAAAGTCCATACTTTGTTGGTGTATAAGGATTCCATCTCAGATCGATAAGCATCCAGCCATTCTTACAGAGTCACACTCCTGATGGTCAGCTCGAAACTAGTTGGGTCATCATCTCATGATGCAGTCCTCGCTCCCACTGTCATAGAGAAACCAAAGTATCTCTCAGGTAGGTGAGGAACCCTGCTAGATTGGCGGAGAGGCTGAGGTTCGTTGGTTGCTATTGAATCCATTGGTTCTACCAAATCTGCAGCTGCAGTTTGTATAGCTGGAACTCTTTCCAGTTCTACCTCATGTCCACTAATTTCTTCATAAGAAATTCCTTTTCATAAAGGTGGCATGTTGAGAAACAAAACATTTTTTTTCCTCGGTTTGGTAGAAAATATTCCCTTGCAAATGCTTGGGATATCCAACAAACTTCTACAGAGTTGACTTTGCCTCGAGCTTGTCCGGATTTTGCTTTTAGACATAAGCCGGACAACTCCAAATCTTAACTGTCTTAAGAGATGGGCTCTTCCCTTTCCATATCTCATATGAAATGGTAGGCATCTGATTTGATCGGAACCCTATTCAATAGGTATGCCACTTCATAAGTGCATAACTCCCTAAAAGGAAATAGGAAACTCAGTAGTACTCATCATAGAGCACACCATATCACATAGGGTGCTATTGCTCTGCCCCGATATACCATCGTGCTATGGTGTATACGGAGGAGTAATGCTGAGAGAGAATCTCATTCTCCTTTAGAATAATCCATGAATTCCGTGCTCTAGTATTCTTCTTCTTGATCACATCAAAAGACATAATACTTTTACCCGTATTTTGGTTCTCTACTTCTAACTTATATTCTATGAATATCTCAAAAGGTTCGGACTTGTGTTTCAACAGGAACATAGGTCTGAATCTCGAGAGATTATTAGAGAATGTAATGAAGTACAAAGAACCGGTCTTGGCATGTGTAGACAGGGGACCTTCATACATCAGCATGTATCAATCCCAAGAGTTCACTAACTCTTTCTCTGTTTCCAATAAACGGAGCTATGGTCATCTTATCTTTGTGACATGACTGGCAAGTTTCACAAGATGTAAATTCAAACTAATTTAAATATGCATCTATATGTAACTCCATCTAGTCGGGTCGCATTGATATGACCTAGTCTACAATACCTCAAGAAGGATTCGTTCATTTCTGAACTCTTCCTCTTGTGTGTGTTCTGTATATTAAGAACTATGGTTTGATTTAGAACGTCAATGCTTTTAGATAACGTGCCTGAACCGATCAACTCTTGATATAGGAAATGTTCAAAACATTATCCAACAATACAAAATTATATCCTTCTTTATCTAAATAAAGAGACTGATATGATTTTGTATTTCAGGTTCGGTATCTAATAACATTTGTTCAGAATCAATGTATTCAGGTAATACAGGGTGACAGTGACCAACAGACTTGGCTGCAACACTTGCACCGTTTTCTGCCTCATGAAGCTTATCACCCGTTCTCAGTTCTTTACCTTTCTGTCGCCCATGTAAATTACATATGCGGGATCCTGATCTGGTATCACATAACCAGGACGTAAAAGATACTGAGAAACAGTTCTATGTAAGGAACACACCCGAAGATGATGCATCATCATGCACTTTCTTCGTTTGGGTGGCACGGAAAATCTGGTATTCCCCAATTTCCTGCTCTGTCTTATAACAATTATAAGTTGGAGCGGGACCAACGTTCCCCTGCTCAGTATAACAAGCTGGTTTGGTCAATATATCCGTTTTATTATCTTGATTAAGGCGTGATATGGTCGCTACCTGGAGAGAGAGAAGAAAACACTCTGCGTGCGCTCTTGCAAGATCAGATTGGTTATTATTTTATCTAAACAGGATGGCTCCCACTGTTTTTATCAAATTTTCCTTCAAACCCTAAAAGGAAAGACTAGCCGGGATTAATTACATGCTACAAGTTCTCCAACCTTTCAGCCAGGCCAGTGTCGGTACTTTGAGGGAGGTCCCCCGTGCTTTCGCATGAACCTAATTAATGTAAACCTCGTTTTTCCAGAGGCGTAACCCCGTTAACACCTTTCTAGACACCTACTTGATCGGCTAATTGTAATGTGTAAAACTCTCCCAGGAGTAACAATTACTCGCAGTGGGTATTGGGATCCAACTATCTCATAGAAGGTATGCAATCTCATTGCAAATTTCAACACTTGAAATTCCCGATAATATTTTGCCCCTAGCGTCCTATAACCTTGACAGAGGTCAACAAACCATAGGCTGCTAGTCAAGTTCAACCCGTCATTTCCAGATTGAAGTAAACCCACCCGCACGACCCTTGACAGAGGTCAACAAGGTCGCACGACTACCTCAAATCAATCACATCATATGCTTATACAGATAAGCACTAATCAGCTACCGCACACTACGCCTTGACAGAGGTCAACAAACGTAGCACGGATACTAACTAGTACTTATCTGAAATGACGGAGGGCTACGACAGGTTTTTCGGAAAACCTATTGCGTAATGAACTTGATATCGTTGTAGAATCAAATGATTTTAAAATGGAGTGTTTTTTAGGCTTTTCTAGTTTTGCTAAAGGGGTCACTCCCGGTGAAGGGATCGTCGGCCCTTTCCTCGTCGAATGCGGTTCAGGATATATCATATACATCACTGTGCAAAGCAAAAGCTATAGGAGCAATCAAAAGACAAACCGAGGATTGTAGCATCTGCCAGTTATTGCTAAAGGAGTCACTCCCGGTGAAGGGATCTCGGTCCTTTCCTTATCTTATAAGGTGCAGGATGTTCTACAAGGAACACCGCGATGCAAAGCAAGAACTGTAGCTACCTGTTTTTGAAAATTCGATTCCACAACATCTTTAGGTTTATTTTCTTTCATTAATCACATTAATGAAGTCCCATGATTTAAATCACCTAAACATCACAGATAAATACGACATACACTTATGCCATCCGCATTCGCCTCGATGTCCCCTCGTGCACCGTTAGGTTAGGTAACTAACGACAGAGCGGGGCAAGGCTAGCGCGAGTGCAAAACATAAGTAACATCTATATAATATATCATATATACTATATACAGTATTTATCAAAGAACATCAAATGATCACATCACAGATATCGCAGCAGAAGAAACATATGAAATATTGGATATACTAGGACGTCCGTGTTTTTAATACGAGCCTGTATAAAACACGGATTCCACGGTCGCGATGAATAGCCAAACCCATACCCTAGACCCCTACGAGAGCGGCAAGCAACCCTACCAATTCTAGAGTTAGGAGACCCGGACTCGACTCCTCGAGTTGGTCTCCCACTGGACTCCAGAACCCGGTTACTTGTGCCCTCCTCCTTGGGTTATTCCTAGTGCGGAAAAGTAAATAATATACATCAACGGTGACAACTTCCGCTACCTGGAAGTGCCCCAATAAAAGAATATTACATACAAGTTTTTACATGAATGAAAATAAAAACTCTCATCTCACATAAAACCCCCGGCTATTCAAACGCGACGATCCAACATAACATATCCAGCAACACATAACATCACATGTCATCAACGTAAGTAAATATGTGCATCCCAATTGTCGCTGACGTATAGCAACGAAACCGGCGATATCACATATTACACTTACGGTCGCAGAAAAGAAATTGTAAAACTACAACAGTTGGAATCCGCAAACCCTTTAGACATCGCATGCCTAATCAAATGAATTCCTTAGACATCACATGCCTAACAATTATAAACCCCGCATTTTAGTCTCTTTATCGAAAACTCTTTTCAATATCAAGTCGGGCAATTCAACAAGATTCCGGATAAACTGATCGAATGCTCGTCGCAAACTTTAGTAGGCGGCCGCACCCCCGATACCGTCGACGAAGTGCACCAAGGCGGAACACCGCTACCGTGAGCACCCGAACGGATGCTTTCGGCGACAGGGTTCTCCTACAGTCACTTGGTCGAGGCTATGGGGCATGGCTGTCTATTAAGTTTATCGGCGAGTATCCGCGTACGCTACGAGATTGCGACGCACTTTTGATCACATCAAAATTCCGTGGCAACCGATTAAGTGAGACTAAAGTGCTATGCTTATAACATTCATATCAGTTATCTCATAACTATTTGTGGATTCCAAGTATTGTATCCCATTCCATATAAATAGAAAATGTTAAACTTTCCGATCGAACATTCAAACACCCATGTTTTCTCGAAACAAATCAACACATGAAATAGGTTTAAAAACATCCAGTTCATGCCTCAGTACCAACGGTCCAGCCGTAGAAGGGTCAAGCCAACGCCTCATATGTGGCACGCCGTACTGCCCCTAACCCTAAGGTTCAAAGGGCAGTTCAAGACGGTCACATAATTGAGTTAAGGTTTGTTGTCTTCTAGAGGGTCCATCGCGTTACTTGCACTACTTAGAACGTCTTTAAACCATGGAAAGATCCAACACTTGGAAATTTCCAGACAGGGGAAAAAGTGATTATTTATATCCGGTCGAACTTTTTAACATATTCTAAAATTATCTGGAAACACTTATAGACAAAGCTAAACAATCCGATCGAATCATCGATTCCCCAAAGAAATCCAGAAAACTCAACTCTTGAGTGCAAATTAAAAATTCCCAGAAAATACAGCATTAATATATAGGAATTACTGTGCAAATTTCAAGTGCTGAAGTGACTATATGGCCGCGGAACCGCCGCACAAGCCATCCTTGTGCCGCGGTTCCGCCGCTCTTTGGTTGAATCAGGAGCACGTGCTTCACAGTAATTCATAAAAAAACCTGCAGATTTTTCTGCATTATTTTTAATTCACAAAAATCGCAGTTTTTAAAAAATGTACAGAGAAGGGTTTCGGATTAGGATTTCGGGTTCGATCGGGTTTCGAACATCGTCTACGCATCGCCTAAGGCTCTAGCTAGGCTCTGATACCATTGTAGGGTTACTAGGCACACTCAAGAGGTTCCACATGGTATCAACCATGCCAAACAAAAATTTTTCGGTGCCGAGAAACCCTAAACTAGATCGTTAACTAGAAGTTAGGCGAAAGAACATGCAAGCAAACGACTTTGCTACTAAGTGAAAGGGATTACAACCTTTGTAGATCCGGTCCTCCACTTCTTTAGCTCCGTGTTGACGTCCCTCCGCTGCGATCATTGGATCCTGGACTCTAGCGATGGTTTCGTCGGAGAAATGATCGGGCTAGGTCATTGACTTCGAGGCCGAAGATGATCTACGTTGGGGAGACTCAAACTCAAGCTATTTCTTCACTTGGTCAAAAACTTTGTGAAGAGAACACCCTATACTACATGGCAAGTGGTAGAGGATGAAGAAATAGGAAGTGGATTCACTTTAGAATTGGATTTCTCACTCTTTTTCTCATGATGCCATTGGAGCTAGCAAGCTTTTTCAAGCTTGATGAAGATGAAGAAGAAGAAAAGAATCATATGAATAATAATATCCAAAATGAAACTTATCCAAATGAATAATGGCACCATGGTTGAGTGAAGCCCTCATGCTTAACTCATGTAGAGATTTAACCAAACCATTAGGTTAAAGGTTAGGTTAAAGAATATCAAAAGAAATGACAAAAGAGTGGACTTTGTCAAAGCTTCTCCAAGCTTCTTCAAGCTTGATAACTTTGACTAAGTTAATCCCTTTTGTTAAATCTTAAGATGAAACAATAACCCTAATCTTTACCCTAATCTTGGTATGAATCTCATACACACATCTTGTATGAATCATCAAAAATGATACAAACATATGTACACAAATATATATCATATATACACTTATGCACAAACAAGTGAGAAAATCAATATTGAGTGAACCAATACTAGTTAATGTAAACTAATGTATCAAATATATAATTATACATTAAATCATTAAATCAACACTTGATTTAACGATCCGGTCATATCGCATATAACCGACTAATATCATGTGTATCAATGTATCGAATCAACACTTGATTCGGTAACCCGGCTATATCACATATAACCGACCGATGATACAAATCATGAGAATAGAATACAGTATCACATACTGGTATTATTCTCTGTCCCGCCCATATCTCATATGCGCTCCTATTTCGTTTCGCTTGAGCCAGGAAACCCCTGTGTAGGACTCTAAAGACTCGTCAATACGCCGGCAGCAGGTGATGATCATATCAAACACCCACAAGCCGCAAGCGGTCTGCTAAACGTAATGGCCACCCGGCTATTGAGCGATCAGAAGATCAACGAGCAAGCCCGCTCACACTCGAGTGAATCCAACGAGTAACACTACCGTACAGTCCGGTCTCTTCGTCTGATATGTCGCATATCTCGTCTAGGGGTGATAAACGTCAGACCCCAATAACTCGATAAGTCATGTAGATATGAGGCTCATAACGGGTCGAGAAACTACTGGTAACACTTACCAGTAAATCACTAAAGCAGCCTTGACCAAGGACTTCCTGTTATAGCCAATCGAGCACTGCGCAACATCAACTCCCTATACCGGGAGAGACAAAACCCCTCCTATTGCTCAATGCCTCCATGTGATTCGGGACTGTACCCAAAAACCACCTCTTTGCACACCCTCTTGGACGTGGTATGATAGAAATCAAAGCACAGTGGGAATCACACAAGACTCTATGACAATCTCTGGTCTACAAACTAACCTGCACCAGTGTCACCAGAGAACTGCCATCTGACGTAAGGTATAATACCATCTGGGAGTTCTCGGCGAGTCCGTCCAGTGTACCCAGTCTCTACTGAGCACCCGTATATCATCTCTGATGTCAAAAACCAATGGATATGGGATCATCCATCGCCCATCTGTATCGGTCGAGAAGGTATACGCTAGTTTACTCTGGTATATCGATGCCCCGTCTCGATACGCCCATGACTAGGGACTTTGAAGGATGTACTTATAGACTACCATGTCCCCATTAGTATGATCCGCATCATAGTCCAGGTAGTCAAGTACACATCCTAAGGGCTTTACCAACATGTTACAGAGAGACAATCAGTGTACACGTTAAGGTAAAGAGTAACCAGATAGCATACTATCATATCGAGCAAGAAAGTCATCCCTATATATGTCCAAGCATCCACTACAATATACATCCTATGTATAGTAATGGCCTCTAGGGCATACATATAACTAACAAGGCACAGTCCGCCGATGCTCGTTTGTCAGAGATTCTTGAGCATACTCGGCTGGGTAAAGATTCATAGTCCTTGATTTGTGACCAGATGTGCTACGTTTAGGGAAGCGTTTGTGTGTACCTGTTGCTGATGGGCAGAGGCGCGAAATCCAAGTGCAGGCACCTTAGTCAGCTTTCTGTGTTCATTCAAGTTCCACCAATATGTGACGTGACTGGTGAGATAGTTACGGATGGGCAGGGATGAAGAGTGAAGTTTCGGATTTTGTTTCAAGGTGTCTGTCTTGTTGTGTGCTATGGTTGAGCATTGAGACCGGCTGTAGAGTTACAACCTTTAACCGTTACGGAGTGGGAATGGGAGCAGATCTCCATGAATTTCGTTGTGGCGTCTACCCAGGTTTAGTCAGGTTATGACTCCATTTGGGTGTTTGTTGTCCGGTTTTGCTCAGTTTGCTCAGTTGTTCTTTGTTAAGTTTGTGCGTTTGCACGGAGTTCCTTCATGCGTTGTATCTGTAGGGTTCCTAGGCACCCTGATGAGGTCTCACAAGGCATCAACCATGCCAATTTCAAAAATTCTAGGTGCCGAGAGACCCGACTACGGATCGTTTGCTAGAAATCTAGGCGAAACAATAAACTAGTTAACACTTAAGTAAGGGATACGGATATACAACCTTTGTAGATCCGTTTGTCCACCTCCATAGCTCCATGAAGAAGTCATCTCCGCTGTACAAATCCAAAATCCGGACTCTTGCGTCGGCTTCATCGGAGAAGAAGCGGGCTAGGTCATCGACGACGTGCCGAAGATGATCTACGTCGAGGCATCACTAAATCAAGCTCCGACTTCACCAAGTCAAGAAACTTGTGAAGAAAACACACTCTACTACTTGGCAAGAGGTAGAGGATGAAGAAATAGGAAGTGGGTTCAATTTAGAATTGGATTTCTCACTCTTTATCATCAATCACCATTGATGACCTAAGCTTTTCTTCTTGAGTTCCAGGAAGAAGAAGAAGAAAAATGATATGATAAGTTAATTATATAATAATAGAAAAACAAATACTTATCATATCATTAACTATAGTCAAGTGTAGAGAATGAATCATGGTTAGTGGGAATGGTTAGGGTTAAGGATGAGATAAGAATGGTTGACTTGATCAAAGCTTCATGAAGCTTCAAATAAACTCCAAAACTAGCAACCATTCTTTTCTCTTCTTTTCCAAAATGAATAAACAAATAAATAAATGAATAAATAAAGGAAATGAAACCCTAGCCATTCTTTTAACCATGGTTTAATTCTTTGCACTTAACCAAGTAAACATGTATCATCAAACATGATACAATCAAGTGCACAAAATCATATCGCATATGTAATGCGCACATCCGAGTGAGAAAATCCATTTAAAGTGAACCAATACTAGTTAATGCAAAGTAATATATCAAATATATAATTATACATTAAATCATTAAATCAACACTTGATTTAACGATCCGGTCATATCGCATATAACCGACCAGTATCATATGTATCGGCTTATCGAATCAACCTTTGATTCGATAACTAGGGTATATCGCATATAACCTAATCGATACATTCATCGCGAGAATGGAATACGGTATCACATACACGCATTATTCTCGGTCCCGCACATATCTCATATGCGCTCCTATTTCGTTTCGCTTGAGCCAGGAAACCTCTGTGTAGGACTCTAAAGACTCGTCAATACGCCGGCAGCAGGCGATGATCATATCAAACACCCACAAGCCGCAAGCGGTCTGCTAAACGTAACGGCCATCCGGGTATTGAGCGATCAGAAGATCGACGAGCAAGCCCGCTCACACTCCTGCGAATCCGACCAGTAACACTACCGTACAGTCCGGTCTGATCGTCTGATATGTCGCATATCTCGCCTAGGGGTGGTAAACGTCAGACCCCAATAGCTCGATAAGTCGTGTCGATATGAGGTCTATAACTGTTCGAGAAACTACTGGTAACACTTACCAGTAAATCTCAGCAACCCTGGCCAGGGATTTCCTGTTATAGCCAATCGAACACAGCGCAACATCAACCCCCTATACCGGGAGAGACGAATCCCCTCCTATCGCTCATTGCCTCCATGTGACTCGGGACTGTACCCGAAAACCACCGTTTTGCACGCCCTCTTGGACGTGGTAAGATGGAAATCAAAGCATAGTGGGAACCACACAAGACTCTATGACGATCTCGGGTCAACAGACTACTCTGTACCAGTGTCACCAGAGAACTGCCATCTGACGTGAGGTATAATACCATCTGGGAGTTCTCGGCGAGTCCGTCCAGTGTACCCAGTCTCTACTGAGCACCCGTATATCATCTGTGATGTCAAACACCAATGGATATGGGATCATCCATCGCCCATCTGTATGGGTCGAGAAGGTATACGCTAGTCTACTCTGGTATATCGATGCCCCGTCTCGATACACCCTCGACTAGGGACTTTGAAGGATGTACTTATGGACTACCATGTCCCCACTAGTATGATCCGCATCATAGTCCAGGTAGTCAAGCACACATCCTAAGGGCTTTACCAACATGTAACAGAGAGACAATCAGTATACACGTTAAGGTAAAGAGCAACCAGATAGCATACTATCATGTCGAGCAAGAAAGTCCTCCCTATATATGTCCCAGCATCCACTACAATATACATCCTATGTACGGTAATGGCCTCTAGGGCATACATATAACTAACAATCTCCCACTTGCACTAAGGCCATCTGTAGCAGTGGTTGCAGTATCTCATACTCAACCATCCCATAAAAGTCTCTCTCTGGGAAAAGGCCTTTCGTGAGTGGATCCGCTGTGTTTGTCCTCTGAGTCTACTCTCCTAACCTCGATCCCTTGGAGATCTACCATCTCCATGATCAAGTGATACTGCCTTAGAATATGTCTGGATCACTGATGGGACGGACGTTCCTTGGCATAAGCCATAACTCCATTGTCACACAATGGGAGGAACTAAGTTCATCTCATGAACCAATATACACCCAGACTGCCTCTTTGGTAGCATCTTAAGTAGCGATGTATCCTGCCTTTATCGTCTAGTATGTCACGGTATCTAGCTTGGAACTCTTCCAACATACCGTCCCTTTACTGAGGGTAAAGAAATGCCTGCGACTGACATTCAGTCGTCTTTATCACCTTGGAACACTTCCAGTGATTCTCCCCAGGATCGAATGATACCATCTCACTACAGCTAGTGAGTATCCTAACATCCAATTAAATCTATCTCATAGATCCAAAACTCAGGATTTAGGAGGTATCATCTTGATCCTATATGGAGAATCTTAGTGATAAGCGGAGATTGATCGAGCGTAGCATAGGAAACTCCTTCCCTATCAAGAGTATGTCATCCACGTACTCTACGAGGATCGTCACCATACTCCCTACTACCTTTTTGTATATACAAGGTTCATCTACCATTTTGATGATGTCAAACTCTTTGACCGCTTCATCAAAACAGATGTTCCATCTCCGCGATGCCTGCTTTATCTTATAAAGCATCTTGCACACGTTTCCGCTGCTCCCACTGTCTACGAAGCCCTCTGGCTGTGTACTTATAGACGCTCTCTTCTAAATCATCATTTAGAAAAGCAGTCAAGACACCCAACCACCAGATATCGCAGTCATGGTATGTAGCCGTGACAAGTAGGATCTGGATGGACTTAAGCATAGCTACTTGAAAAGGTTTCATCATTATCCACACCTGGTCAATGATGCAAACTTTTAACAAGTCTAGCTTTGAAAGTCTCAACTTTTCCATGTACACCAAGTAATCTTCTCAAGATATACTTGCTCCTGATGGGGATTTAACCCTTCAGATATAGCAGCTAAAGTCCATACTTTGCTGGTGTATAAGGATTCCATCTCAGATCACTAAGCATCCAGCCATTCTTACAGAGTCTTACTCTTGATGGCCAGCTCGAAACTAGTTGGGTCATCATCTCATGATGCAGTCCTCGCTCCCACTGTCATAGAGGAACCGAAGTATCTCTCAGGTGGGTGAGGAACCCTACTAGATCGGCGGAGAGGCCGAGGTTCGTTGGTAACAATTGAATCCTTTGGTTCCATCAAATCATCTTCTGTAGTTTGCATAGCTGGAACCTTTCCAGTTCTACATAACTAACCTTGCCTCGAGCTTGTCCGGATTTTGCTTTTAGACAAAGGCTGGACAACCCCAAATCTTAACTAGCTTAAGACATGGGCTCTTCCCTTTCCATATCACATATGAAGTGGTAGGCATCTGATTTGATTCGAACCCTATTCAATAGGTATGCAGCTTCATAAGTGCATAACTCCCAAAAGGAAAAAGGTAATTCAGTATTACTCATCATAGAGCACACCATATCAAATAGGGTGTATCTGCTCCACCCCGATATACCATCGTGCTATGGTGTATACGGAGGAGTAATACTGAGAGAGAATCTCATTCTCCTTTAGAATAGTCCTGGAATTCCGTGCTCAAGTATTCTCCTCCTAGATCTCATCATAGGACGTAATACTTATACCCGTATTGGTTCTCTACTTCTCGCTTATATTCTGTGAATATCTCAAAAGGTTCGGACTCATGTTTCAGCAGGAACATATGACTGAATCTTGAGAGATTAACAGAGAACGTAATGAAGTATAAAGAACTAGTCCTGGCATGTGTAGACAGGGGACCTACATACATCAACATGTATCATCCCAAGAGTTCATTAACTCTTTCTTTGTTTCCAATAAACAGAGCTGTGGTCATCTTATCTTTGTGACATGACTGGCGAGTTTCACAAGATGTAAATTCAAACTAATTTAAATATGCATCTATATATAACTCAGCCAGTCGGGTCGCATTGATATGACCTAGTCTACAATACCTCAAGAAGAATTCGTTCATTTCTGAACTTTTCCTCTTGTGTGTATTCTGTATACTAAAGAACTGTAGTTTGATTTAGAACGTCAATGCTTTTAGATAACGTGCCTGATCCGATCAACTTTTGATATAGGAAATGTTCAAAATATTATCCAACAATACAAAATTTTATCATTTCTTTACTAATAAAGAGACTGATATGATTTTGTATATCAGGTTCGGTATCTAATAACATTCGTTCAGAATCAATGTATTGGTAATACAGGGTGACAGTGACCGACAGACTTGGCTGCAACTCTTGCCCCGTTTTCTGCCTCATGAAACTTATCACCCGTTCTCAGTTCTCTACCTATCTGTAGCCCTATGTAACAGATTACATATCTGGGATCCTGGTCTGGTATCACATACCCAGGACGTAAAGGTTACTGAGAAACAGTTCTCTGTATGATGAGCACACCCGAAGATGATGCATCAGCATGCACTCTCTTCGTTTGGGCGGCACGGGAAATCTGGTATTCCCCAATTTCCTGCTCTGTCTTATAACAATTATAAGGTGGAGCGGGACCAACGTTCCCCAGCTCAGTATAACAAGCGGGTTCGGTCAATAATCCGTATTATTATCTTGATTAAGGCGTGATATGGTCGCTACCAGGAGAGAGAGAGAAGAAAACACTCAGCGTGCGCTCTGTCAAGAATAGATTGGTTATTATTTTATCTAATCAGGATGGCTCCCACTGCTTTTTATCAAATCTTCCTTCAAACCCTAAAAGGAAAGACTAGCCGGGATTAATTACATACAACAAGTTCGCCAATCTTTCAGCCAGGCCACTGTCGGTACTTTGAGGGAGGTCCCCCGTGCTTTCGCACGAACCTAATTAATGTAAACCTCGTTTTCCCAGAGGCGTAACCTCGTTGACACCTTTCTAGACACCTACTTGATCGGCTAATTGTAATGTATAAAACTCTCCCAGGAGTAACTCTTACTCGCAGCGGGTATCGGGATCCAACTATCTCATAGAAGGTATGCAATCTCATTGCAAATTTCAACACTTGAAATTCCCGATAATATTTTTCCCCATGCGATCTATGACCTTGACTGAGTCAACAAACCATAGACCGCAAGTAAAGTTCAACCCGTCATTTCTCGATTGAATTAAACCCACCCGCACGACCCTTGACTGAGTCAACAAGGCCGCACGACTACCCTAATCCAATCGCATCATATGCTTTACAGATAAGCAATAATCAGGTACCGCACACTACGCCTTGACTGAGTCAACAAACGCAGCACGAATACTAACTATTACCTATCTGAAATGACGGAGGGCTACGACAGGTTTTTAAGAAAACCTTTTGCGTAATGAACTTTATATCGTTGTAGAATCAAATGATTTTAAAAATGGAGTGCTTTTGAGGCTTTTCTAGTTTTGCTAAAGGAGTCACTCCCGGTGAAGGGATCGTCGGTCCTTTCCTCGTGGAATGAGGTGCGGGATATATCATATATATCACTGTGCAAAGCAAAAACTCTTAAAAGCAATCAAAAGACAAACCGAGTGTGTAGCATCTGCCAGTTATTGCTAAAGGAGTCACTCCCGGTGAAGGGATCTCGGTCCTTTCCTCATCGAATAAGGTGCAGGATATATCACATATATCGCTGTGCAAAGCAAGAACTGTAGCTACCTGTTTTATTTTGAAATTCGATTCTACAACATCTTAGGTTTCTTTTATTTCATTAATCTCATTAATGAAGTCCCATCATTTAAGTACCTAAACATTACAGATAAATACGACGTACACTTATGCCATCCGCATTCGCCTCGATGTCCCCTCGTGCACCGTTAGGTTAGGTAACTAACGGCAGAGCGGGGCAGGGCTAGCACGGGTGTAAAACATAAGTAACGTCTATATAATATATCATATATACTATATACTGTATCTATCATAGAACATCACATGATCACATCACAGATATCGCAGCAGAAGAATCATATGAAATATTGGATATACTAGGACGTCCGTGTTTTCAATACGAGCCAGTATAAAACACGGATTCCACGGTCGCGATGAATAGCCAAACCCACACCCCTAGACCCCTACGAGAGCGGCAAGCAACCCTACCAATTCTGGAGTTAGGAGACCCGGACTCGACTCCTCGAGTTAGTCTCCCACTGGACTCCAGAACCCGGTTACTTGTGCTCCCCTCCTTGGGTCTATCCTAGTGCGGAAAAGTAAATAATATACAAGAGGTGACAACTTCCGCAACCTGGAAGCGCCCCAATAAAAGAATATTACATACAAGTTTTTACATGAATGAAAATGAAAAACACTCATCTCACATAAAAACCCCCGGCTATTCAAACACGACAATCCAATATAACATATCCAGCAACACATAACATCACATGTCATCAATGTAAGTAAATATGTCCATCCCAATTGTCGTTGACATATAGCAACGAAACCGGCGATATCACATATTACACTTACGGTCACAGAAAAGAAAGTGTAAAACTATAACAGTTGGAATCCGCAACCACCTCAGACATCGCATGCCTGACCAAATGAATTACTTAGACATCACATGCCTAACAATTATAAACCCCGCATTTTAGTCTCATTATCGAAAACACTTTTCAATATCAAGTCGGGCAATTCAACAGGATTCCCGACATCCTGATCGAATGCTCGTCGCAAACTTTAGTAGACGGCTGCACCCCCGATACCGTCGACGAAGTGCACCAAGGCGGAACACCGCTGCCGCGAGCACCCGAACGGATGCTTTCGGCGACGGGGTTCTCCTACAGTCACTTGGTCGGGGCTATGGAGCGAGGCTGTCTATTAAGTTTATCGGCGAGTATCCGCGTACGCTACGTGATTGCGATGGACTTTTGATCACATCAAAATTCCGTGGCAACCGATCAAGTGAGACTAAACTGCTATGTTTATAACATTCATTTAGTTATCTCATAACTCATTGTGAATTCCAATTATTGTATCCCATTCCGGATAAATAGAAAATGTCAAACTTTCCAATCGAACAATCGAACACCCAAGTTTTCCAGATACAGATCAACACATGAAACAAGTCTAACAACATTCCGTTCGTGCCTCAGTACCAACGGTCCAGCCGTAGAAGGGTCAAGCCAACGCCTCACATGTGGCACGCCGTACTGCCCCAAACCCGAAGGTTCAAAGGGCAGTTCAAGACGGTCACATAATCGAGTTAAGGTTTGTTGTCTTCTAGAGGGTCCATCGCGTTACTTGCACTACTTAGAACGTCGTTAAACTACGGAAAGATCCAACACTTGGAAATTTCCCGACAGGGGAAAAGTTGGGTATGTATATCCGGTCAAACTTTTTAACATATTCTAAAATTTATCCGGAAAGCCACATAGACAAAATTTGATACTCCGATCGAAACACCGAATCCCCAAAACAACTGCAGAAAATTCAACTCTTGAATAAAATATAAAAATTTCCAGAAGACTCAGCTCTTTGACACAAGAATTACTGTGCAAGACACGTGACCCAAATCACCATCATGGCCGCGGAACCGCCGCTAAACCCAGGGTGGGGCCGCGGTTCCGCGGCTCTTTGATCGATTTACAGTCACGTGCTTCACAGTAACTCATAGGATTCCCTGCTGAATTTTTTGGCAATTTTTAATTCTGGAAAATCCCAGATTTTAGAAAATTTCCAGAGTGCAATTTCCGGTTGGGGTTTCGGGTCGTTCGGACTTCAAAATCCGTCTAGACTTCGCCTAAGGCTCTAGCTAGGCTCTGATACCACTGTAGGGTTCCTAGGCACCTTGATGAGGTCTCACAAGGCATCAACCATGCCAATTTCAAAAATTCTAGGTGCCGAGAGACCCGACTACGGATCGTTTGCTAGAAATCTAGGCGAAACAATAAACTAGTTAACACATAAGTAAGGGATACGGATATACAACCTTTGTAGATCCGTTTGTCCACCTCCATAGCTCCATGAAGAAGTCATCTCCGCTGTACAAATCCGAAATCCGGGCTCTTGCGTCGGCTTCATCGGAGAAGAAGCGGGCTAGGTCATCGACGACGTGCCAAAGATGATCTACATCGAGGCATCACTAAATCACGCTCCGACTTCACCAAGTCAAGAAACTTGTGAAGAAAACACACTCTACTACTTGGCAAGAGGTAGAGGATGAAGAAATAGGAAGTGGGTTCAATTTAGAATTGGATTTCTCACTCTTTATCCTCAATCACCATTGATGACCTAAGCTTTTCTTCTTGAGTTCCAGGAAGAAGAAGAAGAAAAATGACATGATAAGTTAATTATATAATAATAGAAAAACAAATACTTATCATATCATTAACTATAGTCAAGTGTAGAGAATGAATCATGGTTAGTGGGAATGGTTAGGGTTAAGGATGAGATAAGAATGGTTGACTTGATCAAAGCTTCATGAAGCTTCAACTAAACTCCAAAACTAGCAACCATTCTTTTCTCTTCTTTTCCAAAATGAATAAACAAATAAATAAATGAATAAATAAAGGAAATGAAATCCTAGCCATTCTTTTAACCATGGTTTAATTCTTTGCACTTAACCAGGTAAACATGTATCATCAAACATGATACAATCAAGTGCACAAAATCATATCGCATATGTAATGCGCACATCCGAGTGAGAAAATCCATTTAAAGTGAACCAATACTAGTTAATGCAAAGTAATATATCAAATATATAATTATACATTAAATCATTAAATCAACACTTGATTTAACGATCCGGTCATATCGCATATAACCGACCAGTATCATATGTATCGGCTTATCGAATCAACCTTTGATTCGATAACTAGGGTATATCGCATATAACCTAATCGATACATTCATCGCGAGAATGGAATACGGTATCACATACACGCATTATTCTCGGTCCCGCACATATCTCATATGCGCTCCTATTTCGTTTCGCTTGAGCCAGGAAACCTCTGTGTAGGACTCTAAAGACTCGTCAATACGCCGGCAGCAGGCGATGATCATATCAAACACCCACAAGCCGCAAGCGGTCTACTAAACGTAACGGCCATCCGGGTATTGAGCGATCAGAAGATCGACGAGCAAGCCCGCTCACACTCCTGCGAATCCGACCAGTAACACTACCGTACAGTCCGGTCTGATCGTCTGATATGTCGCATATCTCGCCTAGGGGTGGTAAACGTCAGACCCCAATAGCTCGATAAGTCGTGTCGATATGAGGTCTATAACTGTTCGAGAAACTACTGGTAACACTTACCAGTAAATCTCAGCAACCCTGGCCAGGGATTTCCTGTTATAGCCAATCGAACACAGCGCAACATCAACCCCCTATACCGGGAGAGACGAATCCCCTCCTATCGCTCATTGCCTCCATGTGACTCGGGACTGTACCCGAAAACCACCGTTTTGCACGCCCTCTTGGACGTGGTAAGATGGAAATCAAAGCATAGTGGGAACCACACAAGACTCTATGACGATCTCGGGTCAACAGACTACTCTGTACCAGTGTCACCAGAGAACTGCCATCTGACGTGAGGTATAATACCATCTGGGAGTTCTCGGCGAGTCCGTCCAGTGTACCCAGTCTCTACTGAGCACCCGTATATCATCTGTGATGTCAAACACCAATGGATATGGGATCATCCATCGCCCATCTGTATGGGTCGAGAAGGTATACGCTAGTCTACTCTGGTATATCGATGCCCCGTCTCGATACACCCTCGACTAGGGACTTTGAAGGATGTACTTATGGACTACCATGTCCCCACTAGTATGATCCGCATCATAGTCCAGGTAGTCAAGCACACATCCTAAGGGCTTTACCAACATGTAACAGAGAGACAATCAGTATACACGTTAAGGTAAAGAGCAACCAGATAGCATACTATCATGTCGAGCAAGAAAGTCCTCCCTATATATGTCCCAGCATCCACTACAATATACATCCTATGTACGGTAATGGCCTCTAGGGCATACATATAACTAACAATCTCCCACTTGCACTAAGGCCATCTGTAGCAGTGGTTGCAGTATCTCATACTCAACCATCCCATAAAAGTCTCTCTCTGGGAAAAGGCCTTTCGTGAGTGGATCCGCTGTGTTTGTCCTCTGAGTCTACTCTCCTAACCTCGATCCCTTGGAGATCTACCATCTCCATGATCAAGTGATACTGCCTTAGAATATGTCTGGATCACTGATGGGACGGACGTTCCTTGGCATAAGCCATAACTCCATTGTCACACAATGGGAGGAACTAAGTTCATCTCATGAACCAATATACACCCAGACTGCCTCTTTGGTAGCATCTTAAGTAGCGATGTATCCTGCCTTTATCGTCTAGTATGTCACGGTATCTAGCTTGGAACTCTTCCAACATACCGTCCCTTTACTGAGGGTAAAGAAATGCCTGCGACTGACATTCAGTCGTCTTTATCACCTTGGAACACTTCCAGTGATTCTCCCCAGGATCGAATGATACCATCTCACTACAGCTAGTGAGTATCCTAACATCCAATTAAATCTATCTCATAGATCCAAAACTCAGGATTTAGGAGGTATCATCTTGATCCTATATGGAGAATCTTAGTGATAAGCGGAGATTGATCGAGCGTAGCATAGGAAACTCCTTCCCTATCAAGAGTATGTCATCCACGTACTCTACGAGGATCGTCACCATACTCCCTACTACCTTTTTGTATATACAAGGTTCATCTACCATTTTGATGATGTCAAACTCTTTGACCGCTTCATCAAAACAGATGTTCCATCTCCGCGATGCCTGCTTTATCTTATAAAGCATCTTGCACACGTTTCCGCTGCTCCCACTGTCTACGAAGCCCTCTGGCTGTGTACTTATAGACGCTCTCTTCTAAATCATCATTTAGAAAAGCAGTCAAGACACCCAACCACCAGATATCGCAGTCATGGTATGTAGCCGTGACAAGTAGGATCTGGATGGACTTAAGCATAGCTACTTGAAAAGGTTTCATCATTATCCACACCTGGTCAATGATGCAAACTTTTAACAAGTCTAGCTTTGAAAGTCTCAACTTTTCCATGTACACCAAGTAATCTTCTCAAGATATACTTGCTCCTGATGGGGATTTAACCCTTCAGATATAGCAGCTAAAGTCCATACTTTGCTGGTGTATAAGGATTCCATCTCAGATCACTAAGCATCCAGCCATTCTTACAGAGTCTTACTCTTGATGGCCAGCTCGAAACTAGTTGGGTCATCATCTCATGATGCAGTCCTCGCTCCCACTGTCATAGAGGAACCGAAGTATCTCTCAGGTGGGTGAGGAACCCTACTAGATCGGCGGAGAGGCCGAGGTTCGTTGGTAACAATTGAATCCTTTGGTTCCATCAAATCATCTTCTGTAGTTTGCATAGCTGGAACCTTTCCAGTTCTACATAACTAACCTTGCCTCGAGCTTGTCCGGATTTTGCTTTTAGACAAAGGCTGGACAACCCCAAATCTTAACTAGCTTAAGACATGGGCTCTTCCCTTTCCATATCACATATGAAGTGGTAGGCATCTGATTTGATTCGAACCCTATTCAATAGGTATGCAGCTTCATAAGTGCATAACTCCCAAAAGGAAAAAGGTAATTCAGTATTACTCATCATAGAGCACACCATATCAAATAGGGTGTATCTGCTCCACCCCGATATACCATCGTGCTATGGTGTATACGGAGGAGTAATACTGAGAGAGAATCTCATTCTCCTTTAGAATAGTCCTGGAATTCCGTGCTCAAGTATTCTCCTCCTAGATCTCATCATAGGACGTAATACTTATACCCGTATTGGTTCTCTACTTCTCGCTTATATTCTGTGAATATCTCAAAAGGTTCGGACTCATGTTTCAGCAGGAACATATGACTGAATCTTGAGAGATTAACAGAGAACGTAATGAAGTATAAAGAACTAGTCCTGGCATGTGTAGACAGGGGACCTACATACATCAACATGTATCATCCCAAGAGTTCATTAACTCTTTCTTTGTTTCCAATAAACAGAGCTGTGGTCATCTTATCTTTGTGACATGACTGGCGAGTTTCACAAGATGTAAATTCAAACTAATTTAAATATGCATCTATATATAACTCAGCCAGTCGGGTCGCATTGATATGACCTAGTCTACAATACCTCAAGAAGAATTCGTTCATTTCTGAACTTTTCCTCTTGTGTGTATTCTGTATACTAAAGAACTGTAGTTTGATTTAGAACGTCAATGCTTTTAGATAACGTGCCTGATCCGATCAACTTTTGATATAGGAAATGTTCAAAATATTATCCAACAATACAAAATTTTATCATTTCTTTACTAATAAAGAGACTGATATGATTTTGTATATCAGGTTCGGTATCTAATAACATTCGTTCAGAATCAATGTATTGGTAATACAGGGTGACAGTGACCGACAGACTTGGCTGCAACTCTTGCCCCGTTTTCTGCCTCATGAAACTTATCACCCGTTCTCAGTTCTCTACCTATCTGTAGCCCTATGTAACAGATTACATATCTGGGATCCTGGTCTGGTATCACATACCCAGGACGTAAAGGTTACTGAGAAACAGTTCTCTGTATGATGAGCACACCCGAAGATGATGCATCAGCATGCACTCTCTTCGTTTGGGCGGCACGGGAAATCTGGTATTCCCCAATTTCCTGCTCTGTCTTATAACAATTATAAGGTGGAGCGGGACCAACGTTCCCCAGCTCAGTATAACAAGCGGGTTCGGTCAATAATCCGTATTATTATCTTGATTAAGGCGTGATATGGTCGCTACCAGGAGAGAGAGAGAAGAAAACACTCAGCGTGCGCTCTGTCAAGAATAGATTGGTTATTATTTTATCTAATCAGGATGGCTCCCACTGCTTTTTATCAAATCTTCCTTCAAACCCTAAAAGGAAAGACTAGCCGGGATTAATTACATACAACAAGTTCGCCAATCTTTCAGCCAGGCCACTGTCGGTACTTTGAGGGAGGTCCCCCGTGCTTTCGCACGAACCTAATTAATGTAAACCTCGTTTTCCCAGAGGCGTAACCTCGTTGACACCTTTCTAGACACCTACTTGATCGGCTAATTGTAATGTATAAAACTCTCCCAGGAGTAACTCTTACTCGCAGCGGGTATCGGGATCCAACTATCTCATAGAAGGTATGCAATCTCATTGCAAATTTCAACACTTGAAATTCCCGATAATATTTTTCCCCATGCGATCTATGACCTTGACTGAGTCAACAAACCATAGACCGCAAGTAAAGTTCAACCCGTCATTTCTCGATTGAATTAAACCCACCCGCACGACCCTTGACTGAGTCAACAAGGCCGCACGACTACCCTAATCCAATCGCATCATATGCTTTACAGATAAGCAATAATCAGGTACCGCACACTACGCCTTGACTGAGTCAACAAACGCAGCACGAATACTAACTATTACCTATCTGAAATGACGGAGGGCTACGACAGGTTTTTAAGAAAACCTTTTGCGTAATGAACTTTATATCGTTGTAGAATCAAATGATTTTAAAAATGGAGTGCTTTTGAGGCTTTTCTAGTTTTGCTAAAGGAGTCACTCCCGGTGAAGGGATCGTCGGTCCTTTCCTCGTGGAATGAGGTGCGGGATATATCATATATATCACTGTGCAAAGCAAAAACTCTTAAAAGCAATCAAAAGACAAACCGAGTGTGTAGCATCTGCCAGTTATTGCTAAAGGAGTCACTCCCGGTGAAGGGATCTCGGTCCTTTCCTCATCGAATAAGGTGCAGGATATATCACATATATCGCTGTGCAAAGCAAGAACTGTAGCTACCTGTTTTATTTTGAAATTCGATTCTACAACATCTTAGGTTTCTTTTATTTCATTAATCTCATTAATGAAGTCCCATCATTTAAGTACCTAAACATTACAGATAAATACGACGTACACTTATGCCATCCGCATTCGCCTCGATGTCCCCTCGTGCACCGTTAGGTTAGGTAACTAACGGCAGAGCGGGGCAGGGCTAGCACGGGTGTAAAACATAAGTAACGTCTATATAATATATCATATATACTATATACTGTATCTATCATAGAACATCACATGATCACATCACAGATATCGCAGCAGAAGAATCATATGAAATATTGGATATACTAGGACGTCCGTGTTTTCAATACGAGCCAGTATAAAACACGGATTCCACGGTCGCGATGAATAGCCAAACCCACACCCCTAGACCCCTACGAGAGCGGCAAGCAACCCTACCAATTCTGGAGTTAGGAGACCCGGACTCGACTCCTCGAGTTAGTCTCCCACTGGACTCCAGAACCCGGTTACTTGTGCTCCCCTCCTTGGGTCTATCCTAGTGCGGAAAAGTAAATAATATACAAGAGGTGACAACTTCCGCAACCTGGAAGCGCCCCAATAAAAGAATATTACATACAAGTTTTTACATGAATGAAAATGAAAAACACTCATCTCACATAAAAACCCCCGGCTATTCAAACACGACAATCCAATATAACATATCCAGCAACACATAACATCACATGTCATCAATGTAAGTAAATATGTCCATCCCAATTGTCGTTGACATATAGCAACGAAACCGGCGATATCACATATTACACTTACGGTCACAGAAAAGAAAGTGTAAAACTATAACAGTTGGAATCCGCAACCACCTCAGACATCGCATGCCTGACCAAATGAATTACTTAGACATCACATGCCTAACAATTATAAACCCCGCATTTTAGTCTCATTATCGAAAACACTTTTCAATATCAAGTCGGGCAATTCAACAGGATTCCCGACATCCTGATCGAATGCTCGTCGCAAACTTTAGTAGACGGCTGCACCCCCGATACCGTCGACGAAGTGCACCAAGGCGGAACACCGCTGCCGCGAGCACCCGAACGGATGCTTTCGGCGACGGGGTTCTCCTACAGTCACTTGGTCGGGGCTATGGAGCGAGGCTGTCTATTAAGTTTATCGGCGAGTATCCGCGTACGCTACGTGATTGCGATGGACTTTTGATCACATCAAAATTCCGTGGCAACCGATCAAGTGAGACTAAACTGCTATGTTTATAACATTCATTTAGTTATCTCATAACTCATTGTGAATTCCAATTATTGTATCCCATTCCGGATAAATAGAAAATGTCAAACTTTCCAATCGAACAATCGAACACCCAAGTTTTCCAGATACAGATCAACACATGAAACAAGTCTAACAACATTCCGTTCGTGCCTCAGTACCAACGGTCCAGCCGTAGAAGGGTCAAGCCAACGCCTCACATGTGGCACGCTGTACTGCCCCAAACCCGAAGGTTCAAAGGGCAGTTCAAGACGGTCACATAATCGAGTTAAGGTTTGTTGTCTTCTAGAGGGTCCATCGCGTTACTTGCACTACTTAGAACGTCGTTAAACTACGGAAAGATCCAACACTTGGAAATTTCCCGACAGGGGAAAAGTTGGGTATGTATATCCGGTCAAACTTTTTAACATATTCTAAAATTTATCCGGAAAGCCACATAGACAAAATTTGATACTCCGATCGAAACACCGAATCCCCAAAACAACTGCAGAAAATTCAACTCTTGAATAAAATATAAAAATTTCCAGAAGACTCAGCTCTTTGACACAAGAATTACTGTGCAAGACACGTGACCCAAATCACCATCATAGCCGCGGAACCGCCGCTAAACCCAGGGTGGGGCCGCGGTTCCGCGGCTCTTTGATCGATTTACAGTCACGTGCTTCACAGAAACTCATAGGATTCCCTGCTGAATTTTTTGGCAATTTTTAATTCTGGAAAATCCCAGATTTTAGAAAATTTCCAGAGTGCAATTTCCGGTTGGGGTTTCGGGTCGTTCGGACTTCAAAATCCGTCTAGACTTCGCCTAAGGCTCTAGCTAGGCTCTGATACCACTGTAGGGTTCCTAGGCACCTTGATGAGGTCTCACAAGGCATCAACCATGCCAATTTCAAAAATTCTAGGTGCCGAGAGACCCGACTACGGATCGTTTGCTAGAAATCTAGGCGAAACAATAAACTAGTTAACACTTAACTAAGGGATACGGATATACAACCTTTGTAGATCCGTTTGTCCACCTCCATAGCTCCATGAAGAAGTCATCTCCGCTGTACAAATCCGAAATCCGGGCTCTTGCGTCGGCTTCATCGGAGAAGAAGCGGGCTAGGTCATCGACGACGTGCCGAAGATGATCTACATCGAGGCATCACTAAATCACGCTCCGACTTCACCAAGTCAAGAAACTTGTGAAGAAAACACACTCTACTACTTGGCAAGAGGTAGAGGATGAAGAAATAGGAAGTGGGTTCAATTTAGAATTGGATTTCTCACTCTTTATCCTCAATCACCATTGATGACCTAAGCTTTTCTTCTTGAGTTCCAGGAAGAAGAAGAAGAAAAATGACATGATAAGTTAATTATATAATAATAGAAAAACAAATACTTATCATATCATTAACTATAGTCAAGTGTAGAGAATGAATCATGGTTAGTGGGAATGGTTAGGGTTAAGGATGAGATAAGAATGGTTGACTTGATCAAAGCTTCATGAAGCTTCAACTAAACTCCAAAACTAGCAACCATTCTTTTCTCTTCTTTTCCAAAATGAATAAACAAATAAATAAATGAATAAATAAAGGAAATGAAACCCTAGCCATTCTTTTAACCATGGTTTAATTCTTTGCACTTAACCAGGTAAACATGTATCATCAAACATGATACAATCAAGTGCACAAAATCATATCGCATATGTAATGCGCACATCCGAGTGAGAAAATCCATTTAAAGTGAACCAATACTAGTTAATGCAAAGTAATATATCAAATATATAATTATACATTAAATCATTAAATCAACACTTGATTTAACGATCCGGTCATATCGCATATAACCGACCAGTATCCTATGTATCGGCTTATCGAATCAACCTTTGATTCGATAACTAGGGTATATCGCATATAACCTAATCGATACATTCATCGCGAGAATGGAATACGGTATCACATACACGCATTATTCTCGGTCCCGCACATATCTCATATGCGCTCCTATTTCGTTTCGCTTGAGCCAGGAAACCTCTGTGTAGGACTCTAAAGACTCGTCAATACGCCGGCAGCAGGCGATGATCATATCAAACACCCACAAGCCGCAAGCGGTCTGCTAAACGTAACGGCCACCCGGGTATTGAGCGATCAAAAGATCGACGAGCAAGCCCGCTCACACTCCTGCGAATCCGACCAGTAACACTACCGTACAGTCCGGTCTGATCGTCTGATATGTCGCATATCTCGCCTAGGGGTGGTAAACGTCAGACCCCAATAGCTCGATAAGTCGTGTCGATATGAGGTCTATAACTGTTCGAGAAACTACTGGTAACACTTACCAGTAAATCTCAACAACCCTGGCCAGGGATTTCCTGTTATAGCCAATCGAACACAGCGCAAAATCAACCCTCTATACCGGGAGAGACGAATCCCCTCCTATCGCTCATTGCCTCCATGTGACTCGGGACTGTACCCAAAAACCACCGTTTTGCACGCCCTCTTGGACGTGGTAAGATGGAAATCAAAGCACCGTGGGAACCACACAAGACTCTATGACGATCTCGGGTCAACAGACTACTCTGTACCAGTGTCACCAGAGAACTGCCATCTGACGTGAGGTATAATACCATCTGGGAGTTCTCGGCGAGTCCGTCCAGTATAACCAGTCTCTACTGAGCACCCGTATATCATCTCTGATGTCAAACACCAATGGATATGGGATCATCCATCGCCCATCTGTATGGGTCGAGAAGGTATACGCTAGTCTACTCTGGTATATCGATGCCCCGTCTCGATACACCCTCGACTAGGGACTTTGAAGGATGTACTTATGGACTACCATGTCCCCACTAGTATGATCCGCATCATAGTCCAGGTAGTCAAGCACACATCCTAAGGGCTTACCAACATGTAACAGAGAGACAATCAGTATACACGTTAAGGTAAAGAGCAACCAGATAGCATACTATCATGTCGAGCAAGAAAGTCATCCCTATATATGTCCCAGCATCCACTACAATATACATCCTATGTACAGTAATGGCCTCTAGGGCATACATATAACTAACAGTATCCAATGGAGGCACCCTGTTCGCTTTCCGTTTTGGGCAGGAGCTTCAGGAAGCCTTGGGTACTGGTTGAGCTTTATCTCCGTTTTTCCATCCGTAGGATGATGGTTTTGTGAGAGTGGGCTATACCGACTCTGGAGGATATGCTTGTGCATACGTACTGGTTGTTGTTGGCAGTTGGGATCGTCACTTCCATTGTTAGGATTCTCCTTCGATAGCAGTTATCAGGAGACATTCCAATTGGTAGCCTTTAGGTTTTGTTTGGTAGGTCGTGTCGATCGCCAGTCTGTTTTTCTGACTCTGCGTGAGTAGGATTTTTGGACCCCAGATAGTCTAGAGACTTCGGAAATGATCTAGTTGGTTCAGGTCAAGATGAGGACAGCCCAGTGCAGACAGAGGCCTTATGCCGACCGTGATGTTCGCAGACTCGAGTTCGCAGTGGGAGATCATGTATTCCTAAGGATTTTTCCGATCAATGACGTGTTGAGTTTTGGGAAGCTTATCCCAGGATTGTAGGTCCTTTTGAGATCCTCAAGCGAGTTAGTTCCGTTGCCTATAATTTGGCACTTCCGCCCAGATTATTTAGTATTCACCCCGTATTTCTTGTGTCGATACTTTTCAAATACCTTCATGACCTTTCTCACATGATTCAGCATCAGACCATTTAGCTTGGACGCGATCTTTTCGTTTACCGGCAGCCAAGTGTGTTAGTGGTTCGGCTGGTAGAGAAACTTCGGTCAAGGGTCTTGCCATCTGTGGAGGGTTTTCTTGGGCGCAGCCGTATAGTGAGGTGATCACTTGGAAGGCTGCGAGAGAGATTTGGGAATTTTGTACTCATCTCCTTGAAGGTACGCTTAGTGAGAATTTTAAATTCGGGGACGAATTTTTACAAGGGGAGAGATTGTAACGCCTTAGATTTCGGTTAGTGTTAGTTTAGACGATAATGCGGGTTTACTGTAAAAAGTTTATCAATTCGGGTTCCTCACATTTTATAACATTTAATTAATAATTTATAATTAATTGTTATGGCATGAACGCACGTGTGCACGTTAATGTGAGGTTTTTTGTGCTAATCTAGGTTAGTGGGCATGACAACTTAGCCTAATCTAATCTTGCTTTAATCCAATCTTTTGCTTTAATCTTATCCTTAACCCTAAACCTCAAGATATTTGTTGTGAGAGAGATATTTTGTTTTGGAGAGAAGAGGTGGCATGGTGTGTGTGAAAGCATTAATGGTGCATTAATGCAAGTGGTGCACTCACCTCTTACTCTCACCTCTCTCTTTCCTTTTATCTTTTCCTTTTCTCTTTCCTTCACACTCATTTTCCTTCTCATTTTCTTCCTCTCTCCTCACATCAAACTGAACACTTGCTTTCCCTACACAAAACATCATCAAATCCTTCACAAATCTCACAAAAATCACATCTTTGGCTTGGTTTTGCCTCTTCGATGCCTTGGAGCTTGGGAAGCTAGGATCTTTGAGTTCTTTTTGTTAGGTAATGATCTCTATCTGTTAGTTAAATCTTTTTAGTGTTATGTAGTCGTGTAGTTTCAGTTTAGATAGCGTAAAGTTAAGTTTTTGTGCAAATATCGTATTTTTAGTGTCAATATATGACATCTATGATCTGCTGTGACCCCGAGAGTTTACTAGAAAACCAAACAATATAGTTGTGTTGTACCTGAGACCATAGGACTTCACATCAAGCACGAACATCCCTGCTCGGACCATGGCCGGCGACGTGAAGGCGATTTCCGGCGATGCCGGATTTGCGTGGGAGTTTGGGTGTGGGCTTTTGTTGTCACGACCTAAGTTTGGATGTTACCGGCACTTAGATTGTATCATATCTAAAGATATGCACACAGTCTAAGTAAGCCGAAAACCAAGATCAAAATCCTTTTTGCGGAATTCTTTATATAGAATTTTTTTAGTTTTTAAGTAAAAATCACATGTTATGAAATTAAAATATTAAACAAGTGTAAGGTGTTAAGTTAGGTTGCATCCCTAGTTGGGATCAACAATATCAACAGCGGGAAATAAAATCTCAGTATATAGGACATCAACACGAATCTCAGACATAAAGAAAAGAAACCACAATTTATAGAAATAAACGATCTCAACTGTCAATAATATACATATCATCTCTCACTCTAAGTCATATACAGGTCTGATGGAGATTTTCTAGATATAAAATACAAATACAAAAGAGAAGGTTACTACATATGTAACCCACATATCAAAAGATATGATAAAGCTGCAAAAGTATATCTGCACCGCAGCTAACCGTCCACTCTACCCCTGCAAGGAACCGTGGCACAACGGGGGTGAGTTGCCAACTCAGTGAATATAACTAACATATAACGGTTAATAATGTAAAAATGACGATCATACTAACTGAAATGTGAACAAATATAATGTATAATTATATGTGAAAATAAAGAATCTATAATACGAATCTCATAGTCCAAACTGAAATCTCATCATTTTATTTCCAATAAAATTCATTTCCCTGTGTCCATCATCGACACAAAACTTCCATTTCTCACAGGCATCATTCCTCGAATGATCCTGAATTCAAAAATACCGGTCGTTATCATGAAGATATATGCCGTACTTTTTTTTACCACTATCTCCGGTATCGAGTAACCACGCTAGGCTCCCCCGCCTCAATGCGGCTATCCTGCCCCTCGGTCTCGACCGGGTCCACCATGTATCCAACTGTATATCTCCCCCACTCAGTATGGATAACGTAAAATCCGCGACCGTATATCTCCCCCACTCGGTCCGGAATAAAATCAATTCATAAAACATCTCATGGTGGACATGACACATCAATCATGAAAATCACTGGATTTATGTAATAGTATTCAAAACTCAAAACCATAAATCCTCAATAATACGTTTACCTCTTATATCAACATGAAATACCCAGATACTAAAACATGATATTAATGATGCAATTTACTACTATTTATTGGTGTGTATGATACGATATGAATCATTTTAACAAGAATTTTGCTAAGTGTAAAAGTGACATGGTAATATCGACGAAGTGTGTGTAACATATAAGATGTGCACGTGACATGACTCGTCGATATTTGTGTAGTTTTCTAGCAACTAAGCAAGATATGGGTGACTTATGAATACATATTGTTAATTTAGCATATCAAATAATTCATCTATTTAAATACAACTACGGGCGCAAAACGCCATCTTTACAAAATTTCCCGGTAGATGTTTAATCTACTCACCGGAAACGTCGAATCTATTCAGGAATTGCCAATCCTTTCCCTTTCCTTGCTGCTTCCGCAAATCTTGTATTCGAATCTAATATCACAATTTAGTTTATATAAGTAAACGGCTACTCCGACATGACAGAAATGAAAAACACCCGTTCCCACGTACTAGTTATATTGTATACGACTATATCGAGTTATTAAACAGTTAACATTACTGGATTTTAACCCTAACCTGCATCGCTACAGAATTTAAATCGCGATGCGTTCTAATCGTGTCGTATTTTGTGTTTTAAGATATCCTTTCCGATATACATTTCCAGATTCTATCTGCAGTGAAACTAATTTATTTGAACAATACCAAAATGGCCAAAATGCTCTACTGAAAGCTACACGATCACCCAAAAACCCTAGCTATCAACAAATCCGGCGATGCCGGATTTCCCCTCTTGGTCGCCGGCCTAAATCCGAGCCCACTGGTTCGTGATCCTATGGTTTGCTCAAGGTGTTACACACATCATTTTAGCACTATTTTGTTGAGTTAATTATCTTCCAAACAAAAGCAGATTTACACCGAGCCTAGTTTGGACAAAAATACGATTTTATAGGACATTGTTCATTTCAAATTAAACTAAGCTACATAACTTAAATTTCCTACTGGGTTTAAGAATTTTACCCTCCAAATAGTTGTTGGAATAACCCTTCCAAGATGCTAAGCCCCTCCTAGCTTGTGTTAGGTCCATGTTACCTCTCCCGGTACTTTCGGGGTTGCGGAAACGGTAAAACAAAAAATTTTCTAGACTTTGTAACATGGACCGTAAAAGCCGGATCTTTGCTAAACTAGAAACTAGCAAACTAAAAGTGGTGCTAACTACTATGCCGTAGAAATTATACCTCACGATACCGGTCCTCCGGGTCTTCACTCCGCTGCGCCGTTTGTCCATCCATGCTCCGAGGGTTGATCCGGACTTTGGTCACCTCCGTGGCCTTCTTGAGTCGAAGACGATCCACCCGAGAGATGTACACCGAGCTCCACCTCGAGCCGAGGTAACTAGGGCAACAAGATAGCTAGTCTTGGTACCCTAGGTTATGTAGAAGAGAAATATGGAGGTGTTTGTCTATGTGGATTCTTTTTCTCTCAACACATGAGATCAAAAGAATTTGTCAAGAGGAGGAAGATGAAGGAGCTAGCAACCATGGAACATTTCTTTTCTTCTCATGAGCAAGATCAAGAGAGAGAGTGAGAAAAGAATTGTGAGCTAAAGAATATCAACCATGGTTCAGTAATCCCCAAAACATCATCATTACTAATCCTATCAAGATAAAGTTGATGGCTACATTGAAATGACCATTATCATAATCAAAAAGAAAAAGAAAATGAAAAGAAGAGTGTAGACCTCTCATGAAGGTCAATGGTCAACACCGGTCAACCGGTCAACAAAGTTAAGAGAGGTCATGGTGGTCAAATGGTCAATGCAATTAGCCATCATAAAATTATCACTAAAAGGATTAGTAAATGATGTCCGCGGCTCATAATGGTTTTGACCAAACGAATTGTCAAAACCCTAATGAGTCCGCCTCAAAATGGTTTTGACCGAATCAACTGTCAAAACCCTAATGAGCCTGCCACATAACGGTTTTGGCCGAACCAACTGCCAAAACCCTAATGAGGCACCTCCTCCTTCATTGCTCCGGAAAACTGTGCATACACACCTGCATCCGCATTCCGTAGAATGCGGATGCACAGAAGACAAAACAAATCCATCCGTGCAATACTAGGATCCGGCAAAAACCAAAGCCCACTAGTATTGCCTGCCCGAACACTACACGCACACAAGTGTACGTAGGTGATCGCAGCCCTGCCGTAAAACCATAAGGCCTCTACACATTTCGCTCAGTGCAGGGAAACTCTGTGTGTGGGACTCTAAAGACTCGATACTACGCTGGCAGTGGGTTTAACCACAGACCGCAAGCGGCACTAGCTATACGTAACGGTCCCCAGGTAGATGTCGATAAGAAGGCCGATGAGGTAAACCCATTCGAACACCTACTGAGCCTGTATGTGACAATCTCCGTACAGTCCAGTCTGTTCGTCTGATACATCGCATGGCGGGCCTAGGGGGCGGTAAATGTCAGTCCCCTAATAGCGGTACAAGTCGTGTCGGAGTGAAGCCCAGAACACCCTGAGATAACACTGGAAACCTACCAGTATATCTCGCTTGCTCTGGCCAGGGACTACTCGTGTAATGGCTCTACTAGACACAGCGCGATGTCAACCCCTAATACCAGGAGAGACGAATCCTGTCTAACCGTCACTGCCTCCAAGTGCTTCAGGACTGCACCCAACTACTACCTGTTTGCACGACTCAGTAGAGCCGTGGTAGGGTAGTAATCAAAGAATAGTGGGAACACACTCGAGGCGAAGTGACAGTGTCAAGTCAGCGGACTAAGCTGTACTCATGTCACCTGGGAACTGATAACTGACGATAGGTATAATACCAACCATCAGTTCCCGACGAGTCCTGTCCAGTGTACTCGTAACCTAACGAGCACCCGCATACAATCTCAAGTACGACGTACTGACGGCTGTGGGACAGACCGTCTCCCGTGCTGGGATGAGAAGCGCATACACTAGTCTACTCCGTGTAAGGTTTGCCTAGCACCCTATGAAGAGTTTTGAAGCATCACATGCCTTAAAGTTTTAATTTTGCTGGTGCTAAACAAGCATGCAAAGGAATCGATCCTAGAAAATTAGGGTTTCAAAAATTAAAGCGAACAAAACTAGGGTTTCGAGACTACAACCTTTGTAGCTCCCTTTCGCTGGACTCCTTGGTCTCTAGGGTGTTGAATGGAGGTCCTCTTGAAGTCCTCTTGCGTCTACGACGATCCACCCGAAGTTCCCCGTCCAAGCTCGCAACTTCGTAAAACCGAAGAGAACACTCTAAACAAGTTGGCTAAACTTGCATAGAATGATGTTGTGGTTTGGAATCTCACTTCAAAAACCTTTCTTTAAGTGTGTTTAACTCACCAGAAAAACCTAGAGAGCAAGTAGTGAAAGAGGATGAAGATGGTGCCTTTTTCTTTTAGCAAGTGTAAAAGATAAAGATAACTCTCTTAAAAAAGAAATGAAATGTAACCTTTTATATTTTATTCCTTCTTACACACAACCATGGTTAAGTGATGGAGAGTTTATTTAACTTGAGTTTTAAATGATAAAGAGTAGGATAACCCAAGGTTAGAGGTAGGTGAGCTTGGTTAGGTCAAAGAAAGAATGTAGAAGCTAGAAAAGATTATCCTTTTCTTTTTAATTTGTTTTAAATACAAATTTAAATAATAATCCATCACTTAATCCATGGTGTGAGTCTTATATTGCCACCATTTCCATATGTTAACAACCATGATAGATGGGTGTATGTATGTGTGTATGTATGCACATCCACATGTGCATGAAACTAGAATGAAAGAAAGAAACACATGCATGCATGCATACATCCATCATCTTCTAGAAAGGTTTCAAGTGAGAAAACTAATGGTTAGATGATAAATCAACACTTGATTTATCAATCCGGTCATATCTCATATGACCCCACTGTAAGTGCACGGCGGCGCCCCGGCCGTCAATCCGACGGCCAAATGCGGAAACGGTGATAAACTTTAATTTTACGGACTTAGCAAACCGGCACCACCGCGCACTAAACCCCGGATCGGGCCATTAACAAGTCTAAGCAAACTACAAGACGGGTTAGAGATATACCGAGTGATCCGAGTCCTCCGGTCTTCTCGTCGTCGTCCCGATCTCCCGCGGAAAGTCCTGTCTCCAAATCGTCGCCTCCTCGCCGTAAAGGGCACCACATCGCCTGCATCTTTTACGGGCTCCCACCTCAATACCGAGGCAACTCGGGCGCGAAGTTGGCTGGCCGACGCGTCCAAGATTTGCTGTAGAATAGTGTAGAATAGTTGTCTCATTGGGGTTTAGGAGATTGCCATTTATGGAGGAGTTTTGCACAAGGATTTTTCATGAATACTTTATGAAAAATGGAGCTTGCCATGGAATAAAATGAGCTCGGCCAACCCCTGCTTGAGGTCACTGGAAAAAATAAGAATGAAGCAAGCTCTCTAATGTGAATCAAAGTGTGAATGAATTAATCCCTCATCAAAAACATTCCAGCACACTCACACACCAAGAAGGGGCCCACGAAATAAATCATGAAGGAATTAATTCACACACACAAACAAATAAACCTCACTCCACTCAAGCTCACAACAGTGGCCGGCCCCTCCCATTCAAGTGGGAAAAAGAATGGAATGAATAAAGAGGAGAAAAGGAATGAATGAATGGAAAATTAGTCACACCAATTTCCAACTCAATCCATTCACAAACCACATCAAACCCATACCTCTCATCAACAACCATGATGATTTACAAAGTCAAGCAATCAAGAGTTTATGAAGTCAAATGATGGGACAAGCATCATGACATGATAATATGCAAAGACCCCCTCCACAAATGTTATTTGCAAACTGGCAACTCCAGAAAACTGGTCCCGTAATAAATTACAGGAAAACCCCGATACTGTGCATACACACCCGTATTTGTATTTCGACCGAAATACAAATGCAAAGAGACAAAACTACACTATTTTATACTAGGATCCGGCTTAAGCTAAAACCGGCTAGTAAAAACCCGTCCGATCCTGATCCGTGCAATACCGCACGTATCCGATCGAACCCTGCCATATCTCCATACGGCCTCTACAGCTTTTCGCCCGAAAGCTGAGTAACTGAATGTGGGGGACTCTAAAGACTCGTCAACACCTTGGTTGTGGATTTAACCACTAGCATGTCAGAGGTATAAGCCAATACGTAACGGGCTACCAGGTATTGACTAAAAGGGACGTCTGTGAGCGAACTCAGCCTGACTCCCTACTGAGCCTGTCAGTGACAATATCCGTACAGTCCGGTCCGTTCGTCTATGAGCATCGCATGGCGGGCCTAAGGGGTTGGTAAAAGTCAGACCCCCAAAAGCGGTACAAGTCGTGTCGAAGTGTAGCCCATAACACCCTGAGATACTACTGGAATACCTACCAGTAAATCTCCTTGCCTCGGCCGAGGGCTTCGTGTAATGGCTCTCCTAGACACAGCACGACCTCACCCCCAATACCGGGAGAGACGAACCCCTGAAGATACGCTCACTGCCTCCATGTGGCTCGGGACTGTACCCAACTAAAACCTGTTTGCACGACTCCTTTGAGCCGTGGTAGGGTAGTAATCAAAGTACAGTGGGAACTCACACGAGACAAATGACGATCCCCAGGTCGATGAACTAACCTGCACACATGTCACCAGGGAACTGCCATCTGACGTCTGGTATATGACCAACTAGCATGTTCCCGGCGAGTCCTGTCCGGTGTACTCATAACCCAATGAGCACCTGTATACATCTTAGGTGATCCAACTGACACCAGTGGCTTGTGAGACCGGCCACCGCCCCTCGTCGGGGTCTCGACTGTATACACTAGTCTACTATGGAGAATCGATGCCCTGTCTCGAAACTCTCACGACTAGGGACCTTTTAAGGATATGCTTATAGACCCCCAGCTCCCACTTATATGATCGCCCTCATACTGCTGGTGGTCAAGCAAGAATCCTAGGGGCTCTATCAACGTGTAATAGCGACGTGTCAGGTCACTTAAAACAGTACACGATGATAAAGGTAAACCAGATAGCATACTATCATCTCGAGTAAGACTGTCCTACCGGGATAGGTCCTCCATCAATCATTGCAATCACGTACCTGTGACCTAATAATTGACTCTGAGGGCACTATCTCCAACAATCTCCCACTTGCACTCAAGGCTAATTATTGCGATGTCGTATACTCACAGCCCGTGTGATACCGAACACCCAACTCCTCTACTGGTCAGTCTCACAAAGCTCGTTTGCGAAACTATTGCGTTCGAGGAATAGCCTCAGTGAGTGGATCCGCTTTGTTGTTTCTTTCTATGTCTCTCTATATCCCAAGTTCGCGGAGAAACCCATCTCTCGAAATGAGCAATACCTGTCTTAGAATGTGTCTGGATGTCTGATGGGACATAGCTCATAAATGAACTCCAAATCCAAACTTCATAGACTGTATCGTCAACTGAACTTAATCAGTATCCTGCGCCATGCCACCCTCAGTATTGCCTTGGACTACCTGTCCAAAATACTGCCCCTCGTCAGAAGGAAAAACTATAACTCTGACAACCTCCTTGTCGTCCATGTCACCTTGGAAGCCTGGAATGATAACTGTCTCCTGCATGAGGCTGTCGTTATCATATCCCTAGAACATCCACTTATGTTCTAAAACTGTTTCCGACTGTTTCTCCAGGATTAGATCAATATCAACTTATTGCATCTAGTGCAAGAACAACATCTGGTGTGGTACTTGACATATCACGATTGACTCAATTGCCTGAACAAGTGATCTGCCAATCATGCACATCCCTCTCCCCTTTAGTCTGAAAGATACCTTTAGAGAGGGTGACTCCATCTTCTGCAGGTACACTACCGTGCATGGAGTCGTCCATTCTAAATACTCTTAGAATGCTGTCTAAGTACCCTGATTGGGAAACCACCCAAATCTAGATCTAAAACCATAGATCTAGTAACCAGTATGTCTGACATAATGTCCAAATCCCATATGGAGAAAACACTGTGTGACGACCAAAGTATAACCGATTGTAGTATAGGAGTTTCTTTTCCTACTCTGTGTATGTCATCCAAATACCAGGATATCACACCCTACTACCTTCTCAACAGATCCATCCCCTATTCTGATGAAGTCAAACCTATGACTGTCACGTCAGAAATAGATGATCTATCTCCGCTATATCTGCTTTAGTCTATAAATAGACATAAGCTACCTGTCCACCAATGCTTCCGCTGCTCCCACTGACTACGACAACCCTCTGGCAGAGTCATATAGACGTCCACTTCTAAGACTAGTTTAGAACGACGCTATACTCATCCTCCCGCCGGGTCTCGCAGCCTGGAACAACAGCAATGGTAATTGTGGGTAAACAAGAACTTCCCTGTCACCGTCCTTGAGGCTACCGTAGTACCTCTCGGGTGCCTGAAGTTACCCACCGTATCTGCGGAGTGGCCAATGGAATGTCAATCCAGATTGAATCTTTAGGTTCCTTGTCAAATCTTCAGTAATCGTTTGTGGTTCTGGAATCACTTCCAGTTCTACCATACTCCCACTACTGTTTTCTGAAAAAATCCATTTTTAATAAAACTGTGGCGAGTCTAGAACAATATCGCTATTGTTAATCCAGATGGTAGAAAGTCAACCCTCGTCATAGCCTGGGTCAACCCACAAACAGCCATTACAGAAACGTGCCTTGAGTTGTCCAGTGTCTGGTTTTAATCATAAACCGGACAACTCCCCGTACCTTAACATCGTTAAGATATGAACTGTTCTATATCCAATATAGAACCAGAGGCACTGATTTAATTGAACCAGATTCAAATCATGCAGCTATCTCCAGTGCATGTCAACTAAATGGGAGGAGGCCGATCAGCGTTACTCAACTTAGGAATGCTTCCAATTATGAGTAACCTGAAAGAGAAGCAATTTCTCTTTATCATTACTATCGACTGAATACCATACACAAGTATCTACATCTTCGATCTCTTTGAATAATCCCGATACTTGCTACACCTGGTTCTCTACTCTATTCAAATACCTATAACTTCTCAAAATTCAGACCCTGTGTTTCCGCGAAACACCTGTCTAAAAACTAGAGAAGTCATAAGTAAACTGAATATAGTACGAGGACCAACCCCTCTGTCCTGATGGACCCGGGACAACATACAATACTCTGTATAAGTCCCTTGAGTCTGATAACTCATTCACTGTGTGTCGTAGGTTGAAAACTGTACTTATGGTTAAGAAGAATTACACCGCTGTTTAATGCTCCTTACCTAACCATCCACTGATATAGGTAAATGTCGTAGACATAATTTCAGAAAGGTATATCTCACTCTATGAAAATAGACGTACAGATATATCAATTTGAAATTGGTGCATAACTGCGGATATTCAAAACCAAATATTTGCCAACCGGCAAACAGCCCAGGTGATTTCCTCAAATATCACCGATTACAACGAATCCCGATATAATGAGGATAATCACCCAATTCCCAATAACTTACTCCCACTCATCATCTGTAAAACCATACAGATGTGAGAATCGTACCTGGTAAATACATACCCTGGAGTAAGTATCTAATCGGGAAATCAGTTTTCCTTTAACATTACACAGTGAAACTGAAACATTGAAATGTTCCGATGGGGTATTCGGGTATTCCTAGTAATGCCTCTTCCAGATTCACGACTGTAACCGTATAGTTCGTTGCCACCTCTCCAAATCCCTTCATATGTCTTTAGTCTTTACCTTCTGTACACCCCTTTAGGCCAAATGGTTTTCTTCCTTCCCTACCGTTCGGCACCAGCCTATGGTTTGGAAGAAGACTATCCAATAAGCATAATGGGTGCACTGTCCCAATCCTAGGAACACTCGCAATGAGAGAGGGTGAAGATAAAAGACAACCGAATAAACCTTATTCCTATTTCTCCTGGACCAGAATCCATCCCCGAACTGGAACAAGTTCCATTCGAGTTCGTATATAACCATACGATGGAGTATCCAAATAAACTGTGGATCTTCGTAGTGATACGGAGTGTCCTGGAGAAATACAAAGGTGATGTGGGAGTGGTAACGAAATATTTGGTTTGGTCGTGAAAATCTGTTGCAATTTACTTTTCCCTCTTACTAATCCCTTGCTTTGTCTGAACTTAATACCTTCTGTACACCATCGTTAGGCTAATTGGTTTTCTTCATTCCCTACCGGTCGGCACCAGCCTAAGGTTTGGAAGAAGACTATCCAATTTGCGTAATAGGTGTACTATCTCCTAAACCAAGGAGTACTCGCAATCTGAGAGAAGGAAAAAGGAAAAGACAACTGAATAATCCTAACCGTTTTCTCCAGAACCGGAAACCATCCTCGAATAAATTCTTTCGAGTTCGTATCTAACCATACGATGGTTTTGTCCAATGGAAGTGGACGTTCGTAGTAATACGGGGTGTCCTGGAGAAAAGGGCAAAAGTAGGAGTGGCAATGAGGTTTGCAACTCTGACAATCCAAAAACCAGTGTTAAGAAGGTTCGGTCAACTTGGTCACTGAGTCATAGTCTTAGGGTCGGGTCAATGGTCGCTGCCAAAGAGAGAGAGAAAAGAAACACTCAGCGTGCACTCTAACCTAGATCAGAATGGTTACCAATTTATCTAATCTGGAAACCTCCCACTGTACCTCAAATTCTCCTCCAAACCTGAAAGAAGAATTAGTCGGGAACACCCGAGGAGTAAACCAACTCATCAGTGGGAATCGGGATCCAACTCTCATCGCATGACAACGTGACGGAATCTGCTCACGGTATCACACTCCAGAAGGTATGCGCATATCTGGCAAGTTTCAGTTCTTTTGAAACTCCCGATGTGATTTCTGCCCCATGCTCTTATGACCTTGGCGTGAGGTCAAAATATCATAAGTCACATGTCAAGTTCTGCCCGTCATTATCCAGGTTAATTTGAACCCACCCGTACATACCCTTGACGTAGGCCAAAATAGTAGTACGACTGTCCCAAACCAACGCATCTATCTATGCAACAGATAAATACCCGGCAGCTACCAATCACTATGCCTTGGCGTGAGGTCAAAATACATAGCTTGAATACTACCGAATATTTAACTGAAATGACGGAGGGCTACGAATGGTTTCTGGCGAAAACCTTTAACGTAATGAACTTGATATCGTTGAAGGAACTGATAGCTTTTTGAAAATATAGTGACGAAAACCGTTGCTAAAGAGGTCACTCCCGGTGAAGGGATCTCGGCTCTTTCCCCGTAGAATGAGGTGCAGGATATTCCAACTGAATACCACGGTGCAAAGCAAAAGTAATCGGCTATAGTGAAGTTAATGACCTGACGCAAACTTCTGTCCAAGGGGTCACTCCCGGTGAAGGGATCTCGGCCCTTGCCTCGTCGACTGAGGAGCAGGATATTCTAAATGAATATCACGATGCAAAACAAAAGTGAACGTCCTTGCAATAACAGCTTTTTGAAAAGTGTTCCAACAACATCAGATTAGGTTTGTTTTTAACTTGCATTGATCCGAATCAACGCAGTCCTATCAATTGATCACACCAAAAGAACGAAAATATACTGATGTACGTATATGCCATCCGCATTCGCCACTGGGTCCCGTCATTACCCGTTAAGTTAGCTAACTAACGACAGAGCGGGGACTGGACTAGCGCGGATGTAAAACATATACAACATCTACTAATATATATACCAATATATTATATTCGCTCAAGGCGTGAAAGAAATGCAACATCACAGATATGTACAGCATCACAGAAACAATACAGATATCTGGGATCCCCGGGTTTCACAGAGCCACTACTGAAACCCGACGTTCCCCTGGTCGTGTGGATAGCCTGTGCAATGAAAACCTAGACCCCTACGAGCGCGGCAAGTTACCCGCCAAAACCTGAAGCGAGGCAGCCCCCTTCAGTAACGTGAATGGACCACCCGGCACTTCACGGAATCCGGCAACTTGGGCACCCCTCCTGGGTCAACCTGTACACCCTACGAGTGCGGCGAATAACCCGTCAATCCTAGAGTGAAGCCCCCTCCCTCTCAACGCCATGAGATGCGGGCTTGTTGCCCTCTAGAACCCGGCTATCCGTGCACCCCTCTGCGGGGCAACCCTAGTACAGAAAGTAAAATATACATACAACGGGTACAACGACCGCAACATGGCCGTGTCCCAAAATAATAATACAAACAGGCAGTGACGGCAGTCCACATGTCGGACGCTCGCCCCGTAATAAAAAATGTACATAATACAACAAAACTGTACTAGCATTGCATCCAGGCTATCCCCCACGACCGATCCGCAACATCACAGCAAATACATAGAACATCAACGTGAAGGTCACGTTCGCAAATCCGTCTAACCGGGCTATAGCAGTTAGACCGGATTTACCGATCAAGTGACATTCACGGTCGCAGATATAATGTAAATACTGTGAAATAATGTGTTTAAAATATCCGATCAATCAAATTTTAACAAGTGGGCCCCAAAGCAGTACTGTAGCAGTTAAAGAAATTCTGGGCCCAATGTTAATATTCCAAAACCCCAATTTTAAGCCCACAAAGACACTGTAGAAATTTGGTGCAGTGATCCCCACAGTGTGCGGCGGAACAGCGGCGGGAAGGAGGTTTTCGCGGCGGTTCCGCGCTCCCATAGTGGAGTCACATCATCGAATTTTTACAGTGCTCTTATATTTTCCAGTACATCAATATTTTAGAACCTGAAAAATTTTTCGAGACCCAAAAATTTTCAACAGAAACTGATGCTGAAGGAAATGCGGGTTTTGGAACATTTGATCGATCGGAACTGAAAAACACATTAAGGCAAGCTAGACTAAGTTAATGGCGAGGCTCTAATACCACTGTAAGTGCACGGCGGCGCCCCGGCCGTCAATCCGACGGCCAAATGCGGAAACGGTGATAAACTTTAATTTTGCGGACTTAGCAAACCGGCACCACCGCGCACTAAACCCCGGATCGGGCCATTAACAAGTCTAAGCAAACTACAAGACGGGTTAGAGATATACCGAGTGATCCGAGTCCTCCGGTCTTCTCGTCGTCGTCCCGATCTCCCGCGGAAAGTCCTGTCTCCAAATCGTCGCCTCCTCGCCGTAAAGGGCACCACATCGCCTGCATCTTTTACGGGCTCCCACCTCAATACCGAGGCAACTCGGGCGCGAAGTTGGCTGGCCGACGCGTCCAAGATTTGCTGTAGAATAGTGTAGAATAGTTGTCTCATTGGGGTTTAGGAGATTGCCATTTATGGAGGAGTTTTGCACAAGGATTTTTCATGAATACTTTATGAAAAATGGAGCTTGCCATGGAATAAAATGAGCTCGGCCAGCCCCTGTTTGAGGTCACTGGAAAAAATAAGAATGAAGCAAGCTCTCTAATGTGAATCAAAGTGTGAATGAATTAATCCCTCATCAAAAACATTCCAGCACACTCACACACCAAGAGGGGGCCCACGAAATAAATCATGAAGGAATTAATTCACACACACAAACAAATAAACCTCACTCCACTCAAGCTCACAACAGTGGCCGGCCCCTCCCATTCAAGTGGGAAAAAGAATGGAATGAATAAAGAGGAGAAAAGGAATGAATGAATGGAAAATTAGTCACACCAATTTCCAACTCAATCCATTCACAAACCACATCAAACCCATACCTCTCATCAACAACCATGATGATTTACAAAGTCAAGCAATCAAGAGTTTATGAAGTCAAATGATGGGACAAGCATCATGACATGATAATATGCAAAGACCCCCTCCACAAATGTTATTTGCAAACTGGCAGCTCCAGAAAACTGGTCCCGTAATAAATTACAGGAAAACCCCGATACTGTGCATACACACCTGTATTTGTATTTCGACCGAAATACAAATGCAAAGAGACAAAACTACACTATTTTATACTAGGATCCGGCTTAAGCCAAAACCGGCTAGTAAAAACCCGTCCGATCCTGATCCGTGCAATACCGCACGTATCCGATCGAACCCTGCCATATCTCCATACGGCCTCTACAGCTTTTCGCCCGAAAGCTGAGTAACTGAATGTGGGGGACTCTAAAGACTCGTCAACACCTTGGTTGTGGATTTAACCACTAGCATGTCAGAGGTATAAGCCAATACGTAACGGGCTACCAGGTATTGACTAAAAGGGACGTCTGTGAGCGAACTCAGCCTGACTCCCTACTGAGCCTGTCAGTGACAATATCCGTACAGTCCGGTCCGTTCGTCTATGAGCATCGCATGGCGGGCCTAGGGGGTTGGTAAAAGTCAGACCCCCAAAAGCGGTACAAGTCGTGTCGGAGTGTAGCCCATAACACCCTGAGATACTACTGGAATACCTACCAGTAAATCTCCTTGCCTCGGCCGAGGGCTTCGTGTAATGGCTCTCCTAGACACAGCACGACCTCACCCCCAATACCGGGAGAGACGAACCCCTGAAGATACGCTCACTGCCTCCATGTGGCTCGGGACTGTACCCAACTAAAACCTGTTTGCACGACTCCTTTGAGCCGTGGTAGGGTAGTAATCAAAGTACAGTGGGAACTCACACGAGACAAATGACGATCCCCAGGTCGATGAACTAACCTGCACACATGTCACCAGGGAACTGCCATCTGACGTCTGGTATATGACCAACTAGCATGTTCCCGGCGAGTCCTGTCCGGTGTACTCATAACCCAATGAGCACCTGTATACATCTTAGGTGATCCAACTGACACCAGTGGCTTGTGAGACCGGCCACCGCCCCTCGTCAGGGTCTCGACTGTATACACTAGTCTACTATGGAGAATCGATGCCCTGTCTCGAAACTCTCACGACTAGGGACCTTTTAAGGATATGCTTATAGACCCCCAGCTCCCACTTATATGATCGCCCTCATACTGCTGGTGGTCAAGCAAGAATCCTAGGGGCTCTATCAACGTGTAATAGCGACGTGTCAGGTCACTTAAAACAGTACACGATGATAAAGGTAAACCAGATAGCATACTATCATCTCGAGTAAGACTGTCCTACCGGGATAGGTCCTCCATCAATCATTGCAATCACGTACCTGTGACCTAATAATTGACTCTGAGGGCACTATCTCCAACACCCACCAAAAGCAGGCCACCCGATCAATGTTCGGTATCATATACGCACATTTTAATCGGGTGCATGCGCATATCGCATACGCGCACCACAACGTTTCGCCTGGACTGGGTAACTCCTTTGTGGGACTCTAAGACTCGTCAATACGCCGGCAGAGGGTGATGATCATATCAGGTACCCCCAAGCCGCAAGCGGTCAGCTAAACGTAACGGCCACCCGGGTATTGAGCGATCAGAAGACAACAAGCGAACCTGCTACAACTCCCGTCGAGCCAACCGGCAACACTACCGTACAGTCCGGTCTCTTCGTCAGATATGCCACATATCGAGCCTAGGGATGGTAACGTCGACCCTAACAACTCAATAAGTCGTGCCGGTGAATGGTCTATAACAGATCGAGAAACTTCTGATAACACTTATCAGCAATTCTCAGCAGCCCTGGCCAGGGACTTACTGATATAACCAGTCGGGCACAGTACAGCATCAACTCCCAATACCGGGAGAGACGAAATCCCTCCTATCGCTCATTGCCTTCGTGTGTCTCGGGACTGTACCCAACGGCCACCTGTTTGGACGACTCAGTAGAGCCGTGGTAGGGTGGTAATCAAAGTACAGTAGGAGAACACACAAGACTCCATGACGATCTCGGGTCTACAGACTAACCTGCACTAGTGTCACCTGAGAACTGCTATCCGACGATATATATAATTCCATATAGGAGTTCTCGGTGAGTCCGTCCAGTGTATCCAGTCAGCACTGAGCACCCGTATATGATCTTGATGTCAAACATCGATGAATGTGGGAACATCCATCGCCCATCATATGGGTCTAGTATCATATACGCTAGTCTACTCTGGTATATCAATGCCCCGTCTCGATATACCTACGACTAGGGACTTTCCAGGATATGCTTATAGACTACAGATGTCCCACTAGTATGATCTCCATCATAATCAGAGCAGTCAAGCCAATATCCTCAGGGCTTTATCAGCATGTATGAGTGAATAATAAGCATGATCAAATCAACATGTCAGATAAAGAAGAACCAGATAGCATACTATCATGTCGAGCAAGAATGCATACTGAATATATATACATGTATAGATACATCCACTATCACATAATGGCCTCTAGGGCATACTTATATCCAACAATCTCCCACTTGCACTAAGGCCAGTTATTGGCGTATCTCATACCCAACATCTCAAAAAGTCGCTCATGCTGCGGCTGAGGAAGGGCCTTGGTGAATGGATCCGCAGCGTTATTCTTTGTGTCTACCCTCCTAATCTCGATCTCGCGGCGATCTACAATCTCCCGGATCAGATGAAAGCGCCTCAGGATGTGTCTGGACCGCTGATGGGATCTGTGCTCCTTGGCTAATGCCATAGCCTAATTATTGTCACAATACAAAGGTATTGGATCCATAATGGTTGGAACTACTCCTAGCTCCGAAATGAACTTCTTCATCCAGACGGCTTCCTTGGCGGCATCATTTGCAGCAATGTACTCAGCTTCCATCGTAGAGTCTGCAACGATATCTTGTTTTGAACTCTTCCAACTCACCGCCCCTCCATTGAGGGTAAATACAAACCCAGAGATAGATTTGTTGTCGTCCTTATCGCTCTGGAAGCTCGAATCGGTAAAGGCCTCCATTTGGAGATCTCCATTACCATACACCAAGAACAATTCTTTAGTCCTTCGCAAGTACTTAAGAATGTTCTTCACAGCTGTCCAGTGATTCTTCCCTGGGTTGGATTGATACCTGCTTACAACACTAAGTGCATAAGCTACATCTGGGCGTGTACATAACATCGCATACATTATAGATCCTACTGCCGAAGCATAGGGTATAATACTCATGCGAGCTCTCTCTTCATCGGTCTTTGGGCAAGAATCCTTAGAGAGAGTGACCCCATGGCAAGCAGGTAAGGTACCCCGCTTGGAGACTTCCATACTAAACCTTTTTAGGATGGTGTCAATGTACCTGGTTTGGGACAATCCCAATAACCTTTTGGACCTATCCCTATAGATCCTTATGCCCAGAATGTATGTGGCATCACCCAGGTCCTTCATGGAGAATCTTAGTGACAAGAAAGATTTGACCGACTGTAGCATAGGAATATCATTTCCTATCAGAAGAATGTCATCCACGTACAATACGAGGAATATGACAGCTCTTCCTACAGCCTTCTTATAAACACAGGGTTCATCTGGATTTTTGATGAAATCAAACTCTTTGATGACATCATCGAAACAGATGTTCCAACTCCGTGATGCCTGCTTTAACCCATATATGGATTTAAGCAATTTACATGCTTTCCCGCTGCTCCCACTGTCAATGAAACCCTCTGGCTGATCCATATAAACGCATTCTTCTAAATTTCCATTTAGAAATGCGGTTTTAACGTCCATCTGCCAGATTTCATAGTCGTAGTGAGCAGCAATAGCAAGTAGGATCCGAATGGATTTAAGCATGGCTACGGGAGAAAAAGTCTCGTCATAGTCCAAACATGGTCTTTGACGAAAACCCTTCGCCACAAGTCTTGCCTTATAGGTCTCCACCTGCCCATCTACACCAATCTTTCTTTTAAAGATCCATTTGCACCCCCACAGGTTTTACCCCAGGGGGTACAACGTCCAAAGTCCACACTTTGTTGGTGTACATAGACTCCATTTCGGATCTCATGCCATCCAGCCACTTCACAGAGTCTTTACTCGTGATAGCTTGCTGAAAACTGGTAGGATCATCATCATCCATAATGCAATCTTCTCCGTTACCATCAATGAGGAAACCGTAGTACCTCTCCGGTGGGCGAGAAGTCCTACCAGACCTACGGAGTGGCCGAGGTTCTTCAGTTTCTGCCGCAACAGCCGGTTCAACCAAATCGTCATTTGTAGTTTGTGTCTCTAGAACCTCTTCTAGATCTACCACCTCGCCATTATCTTTATCTGTGAAAAACTCTTTTTCCAAGAATGTGGCATACTGAGAAACAAACACTTTTTGTTCCTCTTTGTGGTAGAATAGATATCCATAAGAATTCTTTGGATATCCACAAAGTTACATAAGACTGACCGTGTCTCGAGTTTGTCCGGATTCTGCTTTTTAACATAGGCCGGGCAACCCCAAATCTTAATTCTCTTAAGAGATGGTCTCTTCCCATGCCATATCTCATATGGTGTGGTAGACACGGCTTTAGTTGGAACCCTATTTAGTAGAAACGCTGCAGTCTCCAATGCATGCCTCCAAAACGAGACGGGTAACTCGCGTCACTCATCATGGACCGGACCATATCTAATAGGGTCCTATTCCTTCGTTCTGACACACCGTTGTGCTGTGGTGTGTAAGGAGGAGTGAGCTGAGAGAGAATCCCATTCTCTTTCAAGAAGTTTGCAAATTCTGTATTGAGATACTCACCACCACGATCTGATCGAAGCATCTTGATACTCAAGCCGGTTTGTTTTTCTACTTCTTGTTTATATTCAATGAATTTCTCAAAAGCTTCGGACTTGTGTTTTAATAAAAATACATGACCGAATCTTGAGAAATCATCAGTGAATGTAATGAAGTATGAAAAACCGTCTCTAGCCTGTGTAGACACAGGCCCACATACATCACTATGTATGAGGCCCAGGAGCTGAGTAGCTCTTTCTCTGTGTCCGGTAAACGGAGTTTTGGTCATTTTACCCTTGATACAAGACTGGCAAGGCGCATAAGATTTATATTCAAAAGAATTTAAGTATCCATCTTTGTGGAACTTGTTTAGTCTTGTTTCGTTAATATGACCAAGTCTACAGTGCCAAAGAAAAGCTTCATTTAACTCTGAAAGTTTTCTTTTATTAGTGTGTTGTATACTGAAAACTGTGTGTTGATTTAGGACATATATTCCGTTGTTAAGCGTACCATACCCAACCAACATTTGATTCAGGTTAATGTTCATAACATTGTTCTGCAATACAAAATTATACCCTTTATTGTCCAACAAAGAAACGGATATTATATTACATAGCATACTTGGTACAAAATAACATGGATTTAAAACCAAAATACATCCAGATGGCAACCCCAAGTGATACTCTCCCACTGCGAATGTATGTACATTGGAACCATTTCCAACGCGGAGAGTATGGTCACCTGTCCTCAAAACCTTGCTATTTCTCAGCCCCTGCATAGAATTGCAAATGTGAGAACCTGAACCGGTATCCAATACCCAGGAAGCAGAGTTTATAGAAAAACAGTTTTCAGTCACAAACGCACCTGAAGCAGAAGCATCACCATGCTTCTTCTTGAGACTTAAGTACTCCGTGCAATTGCGCTTCCAATGTCCTGTCTTGTGGCAGTGAAAACATTCGCCCTTCCCCGAGTCTCCAGCCTTGGACTTTCCCTTTCCCTTCACCTTTTTAACTCCGCCCTTAGGATTAGTGGGTTTCTTCTTTTTCTTTCCCTTGGCCTTGGCTTTCGGGCGAGAAGAGGAAGACTGTCCAATAGTCATAACGGGAGTTTTTGCTAACTTCATAGTGCTCTCTGCACTCCTTAACATGTTGAGGAGTTCAGGGAGGTCCTTCTCCATGCCATGCATGTTGAAGTTCACTATGAACTGAGCAAAGGTGGAGGGGAGGGACTGCAGAATAATATCTATATATTGTTCATTGTCCATCGTCCATCCAAGGTCCTCAAGCTCTTCTATAAGAGCTATCATCTTCAGAACATGGTCTCCTACTGGTGTGCCAGGGGCCATTCGCATCTGAAACAATTTCTTTGATGCTTCGTATCGTAATACGCGGGATTGCTCCCCATACAACTCCTTTGTATGGAGCAATATACCGTGAATGTCCATGTCCTCGTGCTGCTTTTGATGTGTGTTATCCATCGATGCAAACGCGAGGCTTGTGGCCGTGGCACAGTCAGCGTCCCATATCTTGCGGACTTCAATGTCCGCAACTGAGGATTTTGGACCAGGGATGGGCGGGGCTGAAGCCGTGAGGACATATGATACTTTATCATAAGTCAAGGCGATTTTTCAGATTCCTCAGCCAGTCTTTATAGTTGGTCCCATTCAGTTTTTTTTTATCTAGTAAAAGCTTGAGTCCAGTCATGGGTATCTGCCATTAAGAGAGAGAAAAGAATACACTCAGCGAAAGCTCTTGCATGGATCAGATTGGTTATTATCTTGTCTAATCGATGTTTCCCACTGCTTTTATCGAGTTTTTCTTTCAAACCTTAAAAAGAAAAACTAGCCAGGATTAATTACAGTCTACAACTTCGCTAACCGTTCAGCCAGGCCAGTGTCGGTACTTGAGAGAGGTTCCCCGTGCTTTCGCACGGACCTAATTAGAGTAAACCTCGTTTTCCCAGAGGCGGAGCCCCGTTAACACCTTTCTAGACACCTAATGAGTTAGCTAATTGTAAATTGTAAAACTCTCCTAGGAGCAACTATTGCCCACAGTGGGATCGGGATCCAACCATCACATGGAAGGTATGCAATCTCATTGCAAATTTCAACTAATGAAATTCCCGATGTGGTTTTTACCCCTGGCACTTATGACCTTAACTAAGGTCAACAAATCATAAGTACCAGTCAAGTTCTACCCGTCATTGCTTGATTAATTAGACCCACTCATATGACCCTTAACTAAGGTCAACAAAGTCATAAGAATGTCCTAATTAATCTGCATCATATGCAATGTAGGAAGACATCACTTAGCTAACTATAGTCAACAAACGTAGCACGAATACTAAGTACTCTACTTCCTAAAATGACGGAGGGTTGCGGATGATTTTTAAGAAAATCTTTAACGCTTTGAACTTGACATCGTTGTAGAATCAAATGGTTTTCAAAAGGAGTGGCTTAAGCTCCGCATTTTTGAAATATAGCTTTTTCATAAAAAAGCCGAGTGGTTTTTCAAATCCGATTCTACAACATCTTTTTAGGTTTATTTTCTTTACATTAATCACATTAATGTAATCCCATCATTTAAGTCCTTAAGCCAATCACAGAAAAGAAACGAAAATAACACGTACGCTTATGCCATCCGCATTCGCCGCAATGTTCCGTTATGAACCGTTAGGTTACTTAACTAACGGCATACCGGGACGGGACTAGCGCGGGTGTAAAACATAAGCAACGTCTACTATATATCATATATATAATATGTCATTCGTCTCAGATATCACAGAACACAGGCAGCAGAAATATAGATATAACGTGGGATATACTAGGACGTCTGTATTTAGTATTTAGCCAGAATATAAAATACGGATTCCACAGTCGCGATGAATAGCCAAGCCCACACCCTGGACCCCTACGAGAGCGGCAAGTGACCCTGCCAATTCTGGAGTTTAGGAGACCCGGTCTCGACTCCTCGAGATGGCCTCCCACTGAACCCCAGAACCCGGTCACCTGTGCTCCCTTCCTTGGGTCCATCCTAATGCGGAAAAGTAAATAATATACAACATTGGTCACACAACCTCAACCCGGATGTGCCCCAAATAAAAGAATATTACATTACATTTGAATTTCCATGAATGAAAATATAAAACTCTCATCTCACATAAACCCCCCCGGCTATTTAATCGCGACAATCCTGCACATCATATCTCAGCAACTCATAATATCTCATATCATCAACGTAAGTAAGTATGCATACCCCAATTGTCGTTGATGTATAGCAACGAAACCGGCGATATCGTACATACTACACTTACTGTCACAGAAAAGAAAGTGTAAAACTGCAATATCTGGAATCCACATTCGCTTTAGACATCACAAATGCGAAATATCACATATTCCGTATTTCATATCTAGTAATATGAATTCCACACATTGCATCACATTCCGGATAAACAGACAGTATTGAAGTTTTCGAACGAACGATCAAATACCCAGGATTCACTAAAGCCCAACACTTGAGCAGAGTTCAAACACCTGGAGTGTGACACAGTAGTAGCGGTCCAGCCGTAGAAGGGTCAAGCCAACGCCTCACATGTGGCACGCCGTACTGCCCCAAACCCTAAGGTTCAAAGGGCAGTTCAAGACGGTCACATAATCGAGTTAAGGTTTGTTGTCTTCTAGAGGGACCACCACAAAAAGACTTGCACGTATCTCCAAAGCATTTAAACCCCTTGAATAGTGAGCAAATGATACTCGTTCAAACACTTCAATACTTTCTAATTTACCCGGAAAAGCTACGAAATGAAAATACCGATCAAAACTACGCGTCCAAAACCATCTCCAGAAAATACAGTACTATATTCAGATTAAACATACCTAAAACAGTATACAAGCAGACCTAGGAATTATGGTGCAAATTTCATAGCATGATGCCACTGTACGGCCGCTGATCCGCGGCCTAAGAAAGGAATTGCCGCGGTTCCGCGGCCATATGAATGATTAATCCAAAAATTTGTAGTTTACCGTAATCAGAAACGGCGTCGCTTCGCAGCTAGCCGGTGAATACGGGTCAATCCGCAGGGATGGTTAATTTCTGATTTTGTGTTATAACGAGTTGATTCAAATCGTTGTTGGTTTTTTTATCGATTGAGTTTAAGACGAATTTATGTGATGAGAAAGAACTCATTAGGGTTAGGTCGAAGGTAGGTGTGTTGAGATTAATGTGTTCACCTCTTTCAATGTCGTGATTTAAGCTTTTAGGAAAGTCACAACAATCAATAGGAAAAGGGATTAGGATGATCGGGAAGAAACAAAGTTTCTTCCTCTAGATCCTTGTCCGTCTTTTCTTATTCATTGATGTGAGCTTCATGGACATCATATAAGTCCGGCCTTTTATACTACGGAACACCGTTACCTTATAGGTAGGGTGCCGTAGGGGGCGGATCGTATATGTGTGCATGAAGGTTTCGTTTAAAAATAAGTTGACATTGAAAGAGGTGAGAGACATCCGTCTCTCACTCACTCCCTTGTTCCTAACCCTAACGAGCGAGAATTTTACTCGCACATTAGGGAATTATGAGTAAGAATCATTTTTATGTTTTATGTTTTAAATAGTTACCTTACGACAGATTAAAAATTAGCTAACTAGCAATTAAATGATTACTAGGGCAAGTAGAACAATTATACTAATGCAGGAATTAAATAAAATTAAAGACTTACGCGAAGAAGATGATGCTCTTGATTTCTCCAACAAATCTCACTTTTATTGAATATAAAGAGGCATACATTTTTACAGATCTAGATTACAATTTATAAGTAACTAGTGAAGCTAGGGTTACAGACTCTCGTAGACATGAATTTACTGATTTACCCCCTAAAAATCCCAACACATGAAACGACACACCGACACAAGAAGTCGGTGCCGACACGGGTATCATATGGCCGCGGTTCCGCGGCAAAGACATGCCTTTGGCCGCGGATCCGCGGCCATTTAGTGGGCTTGGCCCACTAGCTTTCTGTGCTTGGTTATTCTTCTCTTGGGCTCTCTGTTTTCACTGTTCGTTTCTCTGTTGGGCTTTCTAGTATTCTCCAGATTCTCAGTGAAACTTGTAAGGATCTTTTTGACCGTTTCACTTGACGTTCGTCTCGGCTTGAGTAGGATCCGTGTGCTGGTTGGTCAAAAGTCCATTTCCTGTATCAACTTTGTCTTTTTCACTGTATTTGCTTCAAAAGTCTGTATCCTGCATCATGTAACAAACGATCGTCAAAAGCACCTGTTTACTTATAAATTGCACAAAAAGTGGGGCGTATAAATTGCAATATTATGATGTGAACAAATACCCCCAAACTTACATTTTGCTCCTCCTCGAGCAAACTTATTAGTTTATTCTAACCTAGCCACACTTTCGCAGGGAAACGCGATTGCACTGAGCACGTGCAACAAGCCGTTAAACCTCTAGGTGTCCCTAGTAGGAGGAGTGTTGTCTCCTGAGGGTTTTCAGCGGATTACACCCACAAAATCCTATCAATTTGGTTTTTCGACTTTTGTTTTCCAATCAGGTTTTCTAATAAGGAATTCTATTATCGTCGCCCCGTAAATTATCCACCCATATTCTTCACACTTCCTTATTATGTAACTTAAGATTGTACATGTTCTATAGAATTACTTAGAATTCAGCATTTCTTAAGTTTTTCTTCTAGAGTTTCATCTCCACTTAGGAATTTCTATCAACTCTATTAAAGATACAAGTTTTATTTTTCATTCCTCTCTCTTATCTAAACTCTAATCACATATCCCCACGTGTGTGTAATTGTCAGCTCTACACTTGGAAATTCAAATCAAGCAATCGTACTCTCGTCCATTGTCCAAAGCACTTAACTTTCGCTTACACATCCTTCATGCGACCGTTAATACTTCTTGAGGTACCAACAGCCGATTACAAGATGCGTTAGGCCTTTAAAGCATATTTCCTAGTTTTGCAACACTCAAGGCTTTTTAGCAGTGACTCCCAGACCAGTTGGTCTAAGGCACTAGGTGATGAAGCACCCTTGCTAATTAATTTTCTAGCCCTAAGTAATCACAAAAACCAGTGTCCATTTTTTCTATTCATCCCCTTTTTTTTTTCATTGTGCTAAGGACTTTAGACAGGAGTAGTTCAAGGTCTCTTCTACTAATCCAAGTTTCAAGGTGCGTGATTGTGCATTTTGTAGGGTACATGTTTTCAGAATTTAAACTCAAGTTAGGAACTATCTTTCGAACTTATACTTTAATAATAGCATTAATACTCTTCCCTCGTTTTGGCTTAACCCACGAAGTGAACCCAAAATTTGCCTATTCCTAAATAACCTACAAAGACATACACTTTCTACCGTTAAACTTTAAGCAAGGTTATTTTTAGGGTTTTAAATTTACTAAGTCTAAGATCTAGTTTTTCCCAACTAGTTAACCTTTTTATCAACTCAAGTCAACTAACCAAAATTGAATACAATAATTTTTATAATTTTTTTTGAAATTTTCTCAATTTTTATGGGTTTTTCAGTTTTCTAAAAAATTTTTTTTTTATTTTTTAAATTTTTAAATTTTTATGATTTTTTTATAAAAATGCAATGCAGCAATTAAATATGCGAAAACAAAGATATATACAATATGCAATGCAAAGGATAACTATATACATCGCCCTCTAATACCCCCAAACTTGAACAAAGCAGTGCCCTCACTGCCCGGCCCCACGTCGCGCTCGTGAGCGTGAACGTGATCTCTGCCCCCTAGCCAGAAGTGTCTGGATCCCCCGCTCAATTTCCGTCAATCGACGGTCGTGCTCTCGTGCCGATTCCCGAAACTCATCCCGCAAAGAGTCTAATCTCCTCACTGTTCTTCTCATTAATCGCGCATGTTCTTGGGGAGTTAGCTCTTCCCCGCTCGAAGTCGAGCTCGAGCTGGGGGTGTGTGCAGGTATGTTTTCTCCCGGCTCTGTCCGTGTCCAAATATCCGTCAGTCTAGAGTAAGACGACGAGACGCCCTCTAAAAGTGGTCGAACTATGGTACCGTCTGTCAAATAAGAGTCAAATTCCTCGGCCGGGAGGAAATAACGGCAAAGTTGGGTCACGAGCATGGGACATGGATATACACTACCTCGTTTACCCGAACCTATGGAGTATAGCAAAACTGTGCACATGTCGAATCTAGGGTTTTTCGTCATTAAAGTATGAACGACATGTAAGGAAGGGGTGAAAAAGGTTGTGTTGTGAGAACTTCCAAAAATATTGTTTTGTGCCCACCGGCACACAGTTAAAACATTTGCGAAGAGGGTCCGTGCTTGGATCCCCTTGCGCGGTTCTCGCGCACAGTCATTACCCATTAAAGGAATATAATCTTCAAAGCGAAGGGGTTGTTCGTGTGCCGGTACACGTGGTATTAGTGTCACCTCGTGTATCATATCCCTATCAATGCGAATTTCATTATTTCCCCAAATCAGTTTAATATAACCTAGGTTGTCTAGGCTATTTTCTTCCATTGACTCATAAAATTGGGTAACTAAGCTAGGGACAGCAAATGCAGATCCATGGTTATAGAGGAGGTAATTCCATCCCCTCTGTGCAATTTCGTGTGGGAAATATGATCCATAGATCTCGTGTGCGAACACCGGTGAGAAATCTCTCTCGTACTGCATTTTGTGGGCCATTTTAAATTTCTACAGTGAAGTATATGTAATAACAGAGAGGAAACAAGAATATGTACCTCCCCTGAAAATTTCAGGGGGAGAAGAGTCGAGACGGCGGCGGATCAGCGGCGGGAGGCAGCGGATGCGGCGGTTGCGCGACACTCTGGTTGCAGCTCGGCGAAATTTTTCTGGAGGGGACAGGAGGTGGCGGCTAGGGTTTGCTGAAGATGAAATATTTAGGGTGTGAGGGCAGGAGGGCTCGGGTTCCATTATATAGGGGGAAAGGGGTGATTTACAAAAAACACCCTCAAAGGTGAGGGTTTTATTCGTAAATGCAGCTATTAATCTGCACATTTGCAATTTAGTCCAAAAAAGATTATTTTATTTTATTTTTTTTTATTTTATTTATTTATATTATCTTATTTTTATGGTATTTCATACAAATGATATACACACCCCCAAACTTATTTGAAATAGTGTCCTTGGGAAACAAAGTTTGGGGGTGAAAGCGGAGGAAGATCAATCAGTGTAAAGCGGCTCCTGCAAAAACTGGAGCTCCTCCGAAGGATCCACAGTGAAGAACGGTTTTCGTCGATGCCCATTTACCTTAAATAAGGTACCGTCTTCAGGGTTCTCAAGATCAACCGCACCGTGCGGATAAACGGTGCGGACCACAGAAGGTCCTCTCCATCTGGACCTGAGCTTACCAGGATGCAAGTGTAACCGAGTGTCATAAAGTAGAACCTGTTGACCAGGTTCAAAAGTTTTTCGTAAAAGGTGTTTATTGTGGAACACCTTGGCTCGGTTTTTAGCAGTTATGGCATTGTCATATGCCTCATCCCTTAGCTCTTCCAACTCATTCAGTTGCAGCTTTCTGTTGCTGCCCGCATCTCCTAAAGACAAATTTAGCTCTTTGATAGCCCAGAAAGCTTTGTGCTCGATCTCCACTGGGAGGTGGCAGGCCTTCCCATACACAAGCCGATATGGAGACATACCAAGGTCGGTCTTATATGCAGTACGGAAAGCCCATAGTGCATCTATCAATTTAAGTGACCAATCCTTACGGTTTTTAGAAACCGTTTTCTCCAAAATTTGCTTTATTTGCCGATTTGAAACCTCGGCTTGCCCACATGTTTGGGGGTGATATGGCGTTGACAATTTGTGGGTGATAGAATATTTACGCATCAAGGACTCAAAAGTCCTATTGCAGAAATGAGAACCATTATCACTTATAATCGCACGAGGGTGCCCGAATCGAGAAAATATGTGTTCTTTAAGGAATCGAACGACAACTTTATTATCGTTCGTTCGACTGGGCACAGCCTCGACCCACTTAGAAACGTAGTCAACCGCCAACAGAATATACACATTTCCAAAAGAGTTAGGAAATGGTCCCATAAAATCTATACCCCAAACATCAAAAATGTCCACTACCAAAATGGGTTGGAGTGGCATTTCGTTTCTCCGCGAAATCCGGCCCAAATGTTGGCACCGGGAGCAAGTTTTGCAGTATTCAAATGCATCCTTGAAGAGTCGTGGCCAATAGAAACCACACTGAAAAACTTTTTCGGCTGTCTTCTTTGGGCCAAAGTGCCCGCCACATGCTTGATCGTGGCAGAAAGACAGCACGCTCTTGACCTCACTCTCGGGCACACACCGACGAATGATTTGGTCGGAACAGTATTTGAAAAGATAGGGTTCATCCCAGTAAAAATGCTTTACTTGGGACAAAAATCGAAGCTTATCCTGTTTCGACCAATCATTAGGAATCAGGCCGGTGGCTAAATAATTTACAATATCGGCGAACCATGGTTCGCAAGAAACGGTCAAGAGCTGCTCGTCGGGAAAAACGTCAGAGATTGGAAGATCGAGCGTGGGCGAAGAAGGAAGTCGTGATAGGTGATCAGCTACTACATTTTCACATCCCTTTTTGTCCTTAATGACAAGGTCAAATTCTTGCAATAAAAGGATCCAACGTATTAGCCTAGACTTAGCATCCTTCTTCGCAAAGAGGTGGCGAAGAGCCGAATGATCAGTATAAACAACGACTGGAGAGCCGATTAAATAAGGCCGAAATTTCTCGAGTGCAAACACAACAGCTAAAAATTCTTTCTCTGTTGTTGTGTAATTAAGTTGGGCCTCATTTAGTGTTCGGCTAGCATATTAAATCACGTGCGGCATCTTATTAATGTGCTGTCCAAGAACTGCGCCAATTGCAAAGTCTGATGCGTCGCACATGATTTCAAAAGGGTGCGTCCAGTCGGGAGATGAGAGGATGGGTGCAGTGATGAGTGAATGTTTTAAAGACTCAAATGCTTCAGTGCATGTGGAGTCAAAAGCGAAGGTCGTGTCCTTGGCCAGTAAGAGGGTCAAGGGTCTAGCAATCTTGCTAAAGTCCTTGATAAATCGTCTGTAGAAACCGGCGTGGCCAAGGAAGGCTCTAATATCTTTGACGCATTTTGGGGGAGGTAGGTTAGAAATAACTTCGATTTTAGCCCTGTCTACCTCGATGCCGTTTTGCGAGATGACATGTCCTAAAACAATGCCCTCTCGTACCATGAAATGGCACTTCTCCCAATTTAATGTTAGGTTCTTATCCCTGCAGCAGGTAAGAACAGCGTCAAGATGGCGTAAACACTCGTCGAAGGAGTCGCCAAAGATGGAGAAATCGTCCATAAAAATCTCCAAGAACTTTTCGACCATGTCTGAAAAGATCCCCATCATACACCGCTGAAATGTAGCGGGCGCGTTGCATAACCCGAAGGGCATGCGACGATAAGCAAAGGTGCCAAAGGGACAAGTAAATGTTGTCTTGTCTTGGTCCTCTTTGGCGATGGGGACTTGATTGTAACCGGAATAGCCATCGAGAAAGTAATAGAATTCGTGCCCTGCCAATCGCTCGAGCATTTGGTCAATGAAAGGTAAAGGAAAGTGGTCTTTCCTTGTAGCGGCATTGAGTTTCCTATAGTCTATGCAGACTCGCCACCCAGTTTGGGTGCGAGTGGGACTCAACTCATTTGCCTCGTTTGCAATGACCGTAATGCCCGATTTCTTGGGCACGACGTGGATTGGGCTAACCCATTGACTATCCGAGATAGGGTAAATGACACCGCTATCCAGACATTTGACAATTTCCTTCTTAACCGCCTCTTTCATGATGGGGTTGAGGCGCCTTTGTGGATCTCGTGCTGGCCTGGCATCATCCATTAAGTGTATATGATGTTCGACTATGAGGGGACTAATCCCCTTAATGTCCGCCATAGACCAGCCGAAAGCTTGCCGATTATTAAGTAAGACCGTCAAGAGAGCCTTCTCTTGCTCAAGAGCTAGAGAAGTTGATATAATGACAGGTAAGGTCTCATTATCACCTAGATATGCATATTTTAGGTGTGTCGGCAAAAGCTTTAATTCGAGTTTAGGGGGTGAAACAATAGATGGTAACAATGGGGTAGTTGTTTCAAACTCGAATGATTCCATCAAAGGTTCGAACTGAGTGTATGCAATAGTGTCGGATGGTTCTACTAACTCATCCGCAAAAGCAAAAGACTCCAAATCAGGTGATGAGTCTTCGAAGTCGTCGACGAATGTAAAACATTCAAAATCATTATCCGCCGCGAAAACTGAGTCGGATTCTAGGAGGAACGCACTAGTGGCGTTAACATTGCTGTGGTTGAATAAAAAATTCTCGAACTCACAGTCCTCCTCCGCGATCTCATTGATCGAGCAAACGTCTAGTACGCTAGCATTGGGCTCAGCAGGCTGACTTCCTAACTTGAAAATATTGAGCTCAATTGTCATATTGCCGAAAGATAAGTTCATTGAACCGTTACGACAATTGATCACTGCGTTGGAAGTAGCCAAAAATGGTCGACCTAATATAACCGGAATTTGGTTCCGGGGGTTCGCAACAGGTTGTGTATCCATCACTATAAAGTCTACGGGGAAAATGAAATCCCCTACTCTTATTAACACATCCTCCAGCTCTCCCCTAGGATGGGTGATCGACCGGTCAGCCATTTGGAGAGTACAGTGAGTGGGCTTAAGCTCTCCAACGCCCAATTGCTCGTACACAGAATAGGGTAGCAAATTGACGCTCGCACCAAGATCCAATAGTGCTCTATTGATGTTCTTGTCCCCAATTGTTATCGAAATGGTAGGACACCCGGGGTCCTTTTGTTTTGGGGGAAGGGAATTTACAAGAGCATCGCTAATAGCACTAGCCACAAAAACTTTCTTTGGCACTTGCGACTTCCTCTTTTTGGTGCACAAGTCCTTTAAAATTTTGGCATATGAAGGGACTTGCTGAACTGCATCCAAAAGAGGGATGTTTATGCTAACCTGTTTGAACAACTCGACAATCTTTTCCATTTGAGGAGTTGGTTTATTGGATCTCAACCGATTAGGAAAAGGAACATTTTGAAAGGTGGTTGAGTCCAACTTTTGTGGATCAGATTGTCGAGTTGGAACGGTACCTCGTGTAGATGTGTTCGTGTCGTGAGAATTAGGTCCGTTCAAGCTAGAAGAGGTAGAGCCATGTGAAGGATGGAGAATAGGCTCTAAAGAAGAAGATGGTGAAGAAGAAGAAGAAGAAGAAGACCCACCGGCAGGGGTGTCATTGTTAATGCCCACATTGTTCCGCAACACTCTTCCCGATCTCAACGTGGTCACCGCATTCACATTATGATTTTGCTGATTGTATGCAGCATGTGCGTGACCGGGGTTGGGCAACGGTTGAGATGGGAGTTTTCCTTTTTCGCGCTCGCTCAAAGCTGCATTAAGTTGTGCAATTTGTGCCTCAATAGATTTGATACTCTGATCGTGGGAGGCACTATTTTGCATTAAAGATTGAATAGAAGTCTCAAGTCTTGCTGTAGACTGTGTAGATTGCTTAAGGAATGCATCTAGACTTCTCTCGAGCGAGCTAACCTTATCATTATTAGGTTGAACATAATTGTTTGGCTGGTAAGCATTGTTCGGCACAAAATTGTTCACCTGATTAGGGTAAGGTTGTTGTTGAAATTGTTGCGGTTGATATTGAGTTTGCGAGGGTGCTTGTTGTTGTTGTGGAGGAGGAGGTCTTTGAAAATTATTATTATTTCCTTGGAATTGTTGATTTTGGTTCCAAGCGAAATTTGGGTGACTCCTCCACCCCGGATTATACGTCAAAGAGTACGGATCGTTCCTTTGTCGTTGCTGAAATGCAGCATTGACTTGATCCTGTCCTTGAGTGGATGCATTATAAGGACACTCTTCAGTTAAGTGCGATGGATCCGCACAACAAGCACAGACAGTTCGTGGGGGCATAGCAGGGGCAGGAGAAGACGACGAGATTTTGTTCTCGATCGCTTCTAGCTTTTTCGTCAGAGCGGCCATCTCGGCCTTCATAGCAATCGACATCTCTATTTGATGTATGCCTGCCCTAGATTGACCACTAGAAGCTGATGTGGTCTTGGTGCTCTCCCACTGTATTGTCTGCTCACTAAGATCCTCGAGAAACTGCCACGCCTCATCATTAGACTTAGAGAGAAAATGACCTTGACAGATGGTTTCTAGCAACTGCTTCGTTGCTGAGTTCAATCCCTCGTATAATGTTTGGCAAAGTTGCCAACTTTCTATCCCATGGTGAAGGCATTGAACTAGTAGGTCCTTAAATCTCTCGAAGCACTTCCAGAATGGTTCGGAAGGAAGTTGTGAAAATTGAATTATTTCATTTCGAATTCTGGCAGTTTTATGGTGAGGATAGAACTTTTTCAGAAAAGCCTTCACAAACTCGTCCCAATTTCTTATGGAATGTGACGCGGTGCTATATAGCCACTTCTCGGCTAGGTCACATAAGGTGAAAGGAATGACCCTTAGCCTTATAGCGTCATCATTCAATTGGGTCGTTTTCATCATTGCGCACACATTTTGGAATTTATTAATAAAGATATATGCGTCTTCAGTTTCCAAACCGTGAAATTTCGGCAGCATATTGATGAAATGTGGTTTAATCTCAAAATTGTCCCCATTTGCCGGTGGGGGTGAAAGACAAGTGGGTAAAGAAGTGCGGATGGGGTAGAATAGGTCCTGGAGCGCAACTCGTGCGGGCGCTTCAACAGGCGGTTGGTTCGGGTTATTCGCAACTGGTGGAGGTGGAATCATTCCCGTCGGCAAGGTATTATTAGGGTTGAAACCCGACATACCTTCGGTTAAAGAAGTTGAAGGTGAGGGTAAGAAAGTGGACGGATTTTCGACTTCGGTGTCGAAGGGTTCGCTGGTCGGTACCAACGAAACGCGGACTAATCGGGCGTCTGTATCCCTAGTCCAAACTGACATACACTAAAGGGTAGTGCAGTCAGAAGAAAAAAAAAAGAAAAAAAGAAAAACAGAATGTGGGGGTAAGATAACGTCAGTGAGAAGAAGTGGTGGAAGTGAGTTTTTAGGTTTTCTTTTTGCGACAAGTTGCAAGTTTTTGAAAAGTTTTATTTGTGTGTGAGTTTTGCAAAGAAGTTTTTTTATTTTTTTATTTTTTTATTTTTTTGAAAACGGACTCGTGACACAACTGTATCAACCACACATGCACAATCAGGCCTAGATCTAGGGTCGCCTAGGTCTACTAGACAGCTCCTAACTAGGGCTAGAAATAGACCTCAAACCGCCTCTTCACGGACAAATACGGCCAGGTAAGTGGGAAGGAACCACCACTACAGTGGGCCTAATTAATAACCACTAGCCTAGACACCGCAATGTCGGTTAGGATAAACGGCCGATGCCTACCCTAGTCCTTTTCCTATTGAGCTCGCTGTCCTTAGGTCTGAGTCTAATCTTTTTTAATTAAGGTGGTCGATGCAAAATGCTTTAGGTGTTTTCTGGGGTCCTGGGAAGGGTGATGAAATCCCCACCCAATCTGAATTTGGTCAAATAGCCCCTTAAATCCGATTAAAATATGCAAAACAACAATTCACTTGCAATCAAATTTTTTTTTAGCGCGGCGCAAAGAAACCTGCAGAAATCTGTTATTTAGAAGGGGGAGAAAGACTTGTTTACGCAAAGAACCCTGCAGAAAAGTTTACAGTGGAGATATGGAGGTTTCAGAGGGGAGAGAAAGAGATCAAACCGTGCAAAAATGATGCGCTGACGTGGCAGAAGGAGCGCGGAACCGCGGCAGATGGCCTACTTTGGCGGCGGAAGCGCGGCACTGTGGTGGGTTCAGCCTCTGGAAAATTTTGTGCTGTTCTGTGCTTGCAATTCCTCTCTGTTTTGATGTTCTCTTTTCTGTTTTGACCCTCTGTAAAATTCCAGATCCAAAAGTTCTTGTCGTTCCTGCAAGATTCACCCGAGAAACCCTTCAAACAGATAAAAATAATGAAAAGCTAATTTTTTTTATTTTGTATTTTCTGATTTTTATAATTTTTCAAAGTTTATATCAACCCGAAATCATACAAAAAGAGAAAATTACGCCATCCCCGGCAACGGCGCCATTTGATTAATCCAAAAATTTGTAGTTTACCGTAATCAGAAACGGCGTCGCTTCGCAGCTAGCCGGTGAATACGGGTCGATCCGCAGGGATGGTTAATTTCTGATTTTGTGTTATAACGAGTTGATTCAAATCGTTGTTGGTTTTTTTATCGATTGAGTTTAAGACGAATTTATGTGATGAGAAAGAACTCATTAGGGTTAGGTCGAAGGTAGGTGTGTTGAGATTAATGTGTTCACCTCTTTCAATGTCGTGATTTAAGCTTTTAGGAAAGTCACAACAATCAATAGGAAAAGGGATTAGGATGATCGGGAAGAAACAAAGTTTCTTCCTCTAGATCCTTGTCCGTCTTTTCTTATTCATTGATGTGAGCTTCATGGACATCATATAAGTCCGGCCTTTTATACTACGGAACACCGTTACCTTATAGGTAGGGTGCCGTAGGGGGCGGATCGTATATGTGTGCATGAAGGTTTCGTTTAAAAATAAGTTGACATTGAAAGAGGTGAGAGACATCCGTCTCTCACTCACTCCCTTGTTCCTAACCCTAACGAGCGAGAATTTTACTCGCACATTAGGGAATTATGAGTAAGAATCATTTTTATGTTTTATGTTTTAAATAGTTACCTTACGACAGATTAAAAATTAGCTAACTAGCAATTAAATGATTACTAGGGCAAGTAGAACAATTATACTAATGCAGGAATTAAATAAAATTAAAGACTTACGCGAAGAAGATGATGCTCTTGATTTCTCCAACAAATCTCACTTTTATTGAATATAAAGAGGCATACATTTTTACAGATCTAGATTACAATTTATAAGTAACTAGTGAAGCTAGGGTTACAGACTCTCGTAGACATGAATTTACTGATTTACCCCCTAAAAATCCCAACACATGAAACGACACACCGACACAAGAAGTCGGTGCCGACACGGGTATCATATGGCCGCGGTTCCACGGCAAAGACATGCCTTTGGCCGCGGATCCGCGGCCATTTAGTGGGCTTGGCCCACTAGCTTTCTGTGCTTGGTTATTCTTCTCTTGGGCTCTCTGTTTTCACTGTTCGTTTCTCTGTTGGGCTTTCTAGTATTCTCCAGATTCTCAGTGAAACTTGTAAGGATCTTTTTGACCGTTTCACTTGACGTTCGTCTCGGCTTGAGTAGGATCCGTGTGCTGGTTGGTCAAAAGTCCATTTCCTGTATCAACTTTGTCTTTTTCACTGTATTTGCTTCAAAAGTCTGTATCCTGTATCATGTAACAAACGATCGTCAAAAGCACCCGTTTACTTATAAATTGCACAAAAAGTGGGGCGTATAAATTGCAATATTATGATGTGAACAATGAACAGTTCACTGCATCGTATTTCACCATTATTCCTAGTTTTCCCTGTTGTATTTTTTAAGTATTTTTAATTCTGAAAAATGTCAGATTTTAAAATTTGTCCAGAGAGGGTCCAAAAAATCATATTTTTTCTCCGATCGGGATTTTTACTTCGTAAAAGCGTCGCCTAATGTTCTAGGTCGGCTCTGATACCAATGTAAGGTTTTCCTAGCACCCTATGAATAGTTTTGAAGCATCACATGCCTTAAAGTTTTAATTTTGATGGTGCTAAACAAGCATGCAAAGGAATCGATCCTAGAAAATTAGGGTTTCAAAAATTAAAGCGAACAAAACTAGGGTTTCGTGACTACAACCTTTGTAGCTCCCTTTCGCTGGACTCCTTGGTCTCTAGGGTGTTGAATGGAGGTCCTCTTGCGTCTACGACGATCCACCCGAAGTTCCCCGTCCAAGCTCGCAACTTCGTAAAACCGAAGAGAACACTCTAAACAAGTTGGCTAAACTTGCATAGAATGATGTTGTGGTTTGGAATCTCACTTCAAAAACCTTTCTTTAAGTGTGTTTAACTCATTAGAAAAACCTAGAGAGCAAGTGGTGAAAGAGGATGAAGATGGTGGCTTTTTCTTTTAGCAAGTGTAAAAGATAAAGATAACTCTCTTTAAAAAAGAAATGAAATATAACCTTTTATATTTTATTCCTTCTTACACACAACCATGGTTAAGTGATGGAGAGTTTATTTAACTTGAGTTTTAAATGATAAAGAGAAGGATAACCCAAGGTTAGAGGTAGGTGAGCTTGGTTTGGTCAAAGGAAGAATGTAGAAGCTAGAAAAGATTATCCTTTTCTTTTCAATTTGTTTTAAATACAAAATTAAATAATAATCCATCACTTAATCCATGGTGTGAGTCTTATATTGCCACCATTTCCATATGTTAACAACCATGATAGATGGATGTATGTATGTGTGTATGTATGCACATCCACATGTGCATGTATGCACATCCACATGTGCATGAAACTAGAATGAAATTAAGAAACACATGCATGCATGCATACATCCATCATCTTCTAGAAAGGTTTCAAGTGAGAAAACTAATGGTTAGATGATAAATCAACACTTGATTTATCAATCCGGTCATATCTCATATGACCCCACCAAAAGCAGGCCACCCGATCAATGTTCGGTATCATATACGCACATTTTAATCGGGTGCATGCGCATATCGCATACGCGCACCACAACGTTTCGCCTGGACTGGGTAACTCCTTTGTGGGACTCTAAGACTCGTCAATACGCCGACAGAGGGTGATGATCATATCAGGTACCCCCAAGCCGCAAGCGGTCAGCTAAACGTAACGGCCACCCGGGTATTGAGCGATCAGAAGACAACAAGCGAACCTGCTACAACTCCCGTCGAGCCAACCGGCAACACTACCGTACAGTCCGGTCTCTTCGTCAGATATGCCGCATATCGAGCCTAGGGATGGTAACGTCGACCCTAACAACTCAATAAGTCGTGCCGGTGAATGGTCTATAACAGATCGAGAAACTACTGATAACACTTATCAGCAATTCTCAGCAGCCCTGGCCAGGGACTCACTGATATAACCAGTCGGGCACAGTACAGCATCAACTCCCAATACCGGGAGAGACGAAACCCCTCCTATCGCTCATTGCCTTCATGTGTCTCGGGACTGTACCCAACGGCCACCTGTTTGCACGACTCAGTAGAGCCGTGGTAGGGTGGTAATCAAAGTACAGTGGGAGAACACACACTCCATGACGATCTCGGGTCTACAGACTAACCTGCACTAGTGTCACCTGAGAACTGCTATCCGACGATAGATATAATTCCATATAGGAGTTCTCGGTGAGTCCGTCCAGTGTACCCAGTCAGCACTGAGCACCCGTATATGATCTTGATGTCAAACATCGATGATTGTGGGAACATCCATCGCCCATCATATGGGTCTAGTATCATATACGCTAGTCTACTCTGGTATATCAATGCCCCGTCTCGATATACCTACTACTAGGGACTTTCCAGGATATGCTTATAGACTACAGATGTCCCACAAGTATGATCTCCATCATAATCAGAGCAGTCAAGCCAATATCCTCAGGGCTTTATCAGCATGTATGAGTGAATAATAAGCATGATAAAATCAACATGTCAGATAAAGAAGAACTAGATAGCATACTATCATGTCGAGCAAGAATGCATACTGAATATATATACATGTATAGATACATCCATTATCACATAATGGCCTCTAGGGCATACATATATCCAACACTCCGGAGTATCGATACCCTATCTCGATAATCCCATGACTAGGGACGTGTATAAGGATATGCTTGTGGAATACCCAGCCCCCACGAGTGTGATCACCATCACAACGCCGGTAATCAAGCAAAGATCCTAAGGGCTCTACTAATGCGTATAGGTTATATAATAAAGAAACACACGTACACATTAAAGCAGAGACAAACTAAGTAGCATACTACTATTTCGAGCAAGATTTTCTATACAACTGTGAATATCCCAAGCTTCCGTCAAGTAATATACATACTAGTATGATACAGTAATGGCCTCTAGGGCATATACACTAATAGCTTGATGGTGAAGAAAACCTAGAACATAGCTTCTTTCAACTTCTTCTTCCTCTTGTTCTTTCTTTTTCTCTTTATTTTTCTTTTGATTTCCGAAATTTTCAGAATTCTTAATTAACTATGATCTGAACATATCCTGTATATGAGAAGAAGGAAGGGTGAGGTGGTAGAAGGAGGTGTAAAGTGTTGAAGGGTGCTCATTTCATGCAAGGAGGAGGTGTGAGATGAGTGTGTGCATGCAAGCTAGAGGTATGCTTGCATTATCCTTCAATTTTATTTTAATTTACAATAAAATTCCGAGCTAAACGTTTTCTAACAATTTTCCATTTACACCCCTAACAATTTTCAATTTGCACAAAATCCTAAACATTGCCTAAAAACCCCTCACAACTTAATTTATTATAAAACACACATTTTATTAAAATGAAGCTAAAATTGTCACTAAAACCCTTATAACTTATTTATGTTGCATACTAAAATGTTTATTTAAATTGTTTTACAAAGAACTTATGAAACTTGACTTATTTGTTTTTAACAACTTTGCGATATATCATAGTATTATTAATTAATTAATTTTATTTATTTATAAATTTCATAGAATGCTACAATATCCCACCCTTAAGAAAATTCGGTCCCCAAATTTAAAATAATTTCTAGACATACCTTCGAATAGATGTAGAAATTTCTTTCGTATCGCATCCTCGGTCTCCCAAGTAATCTCCTCGCTATTCTTTCCTTGCCAAAGAACCTTTACAGACGGAAGTACCCTCGATCGTAGTTTCTTTGCCTGCCTGTCATGAATAGCGACTGGCTGCCTGTATAGGATAAATCCGGCTCAAGCTGTAAGGTCTGATGCTGGATCGCGTGAGATGGATCGTGAAGGTACCTGCGAAGCATCGAAAAGTGGAACACCGGATGCACGTCGGGAAAACTCGGTGGAAGTGCTAAGCGATAAGCTACAACAACCACTCTTTCTAGAATCTTGTAATGTCCGACATATCTGGGGCTGAGCTTCCCTTTCTTCCTGAAACGCATCACACCTTTCGTTGGAGATACCCGAAGGAACACATGATCTCCTACTCCAAACTCGAGTCTACGACGTCGTTGATCTGCATACGATTTCTGTCTGCATTGGGCCGCCTTCATTCTATCCCGTATCAACTGATTCTTCTCTGTAGTCTCCTGTACTATCTGTGGTTCCAAGATGCAACTCTCGCTCAGTTCCGTCCAGCAAACGGGTGATCGACATTTCCTCCCATATAAAGCTTCAAAGGGTGCCATCTGGACCGTCTCCTGAAAACTGTTGTTGTACGAGAATTCTATCAAAGGTAGGTGACGATCCCAACTACCACCGAATCAAGGCTACAAGCCCGAAGCATATCCTCTAGTGTCTGAATGGTCCGCTCCGACTGACCATCTGTCTGTGGGTGAAAAGCGGTACTAAAACTCAACCATGTACCCAAAGCTTCTTGAAGTTTCTGCCATAGCCTGCTAGAAAACTAGGTACCCCTATCTGAAACTATGCACGTCGGAACTCCATGCAGATGTACAATCTCATCGATATAAATCTTAGCATACTGTGAAAAACCATACGTCGTCTTCACTGGGAGAAAATGAGATGCCTTTGTCAATCTATCAACAATCACCCAAATGGAATCATACCCTCTGCTAGTCCTGGGTAGACCCACCACGAAATCCATGGAAATCTGTTCCCAATTCCACTCTGGAATGGGTAAGGGCTGCAACTCTCCGGCTGGCCTCTGATGTTCTGCTTTGACTTGCTGACACGTCAAGCATCTCGAAACATATCCCGCAACATCCCTCTTCATTCCTTCCGACCAATAAATATCCTTCAGATCATGATACATCTTGGTGGAACCGGGATGAATACCGTATGCTGATCTATGGGCCTCCTCTAAAATCTCACGTCTTAACCCATCAGAATCCGGCACACAGAGACGAGTCCTAAAACGTAATACTCCATGATCATCAACCACAAACTCCGTCTCCCTGCCCTGCCTAACCTGATCCATAATCTCCACCATACGAGTATCTACGGGCTGTGCCTCTCGAATGCGATCCAATAACTGAGGTCGGGTGCGAACATGTGCTAGCTGGCCTCTTGCCGATGTGAACTCAAACTGTATACGACTATCACCTAAGATCTGCCAGTCTGTAGAAGACTGTCTCTGCAAGATGCGCAAATGAGATAAGCTACCTCCAGGTCTCCGACTCAAAGCATCTGCTACAACATTCGCCTTGCCTGGATGATACAAGATCTCACAATCATAATCTTTCACCAGTTACATCCATCTACGCTGCCTTAGGTTCAGATCCCTCTGCTGAAAAATATACTTTATGCTTTTATGATCTGTGAAGATTTGACACGACTCTCCATACAAGTAATGTCTCCAAATCATCAATACGAATACCACAGCAGCCATCTCTAGATCATGAGTGGGGTAGTTTTGTTCGTGCCTCTTCAACTATCGAGAAGCATAAGCTACAACCCTGCCGTGCTAGATCAGCACACAGCCTAAACCCATTCTAGAAGCATCACAATACACAACAAAACCACCTAACCCGGAAGGTAAGGATAAGACAGGTGCAGTCGTCAAGCGCGTCTTCAACTGCTGGAAACTCTGCTCACATGCATCTGTCCATTGAAATGGAACCTCCTTCCAAGTCAATCCGGTCAAAGGTGCGGCGATCCGTGAAAAATCCTGCACAAAGCATCGGTAATAACCTGCCAGACCTAAGAAACTCTGAACCTCTGTAACTGACACAGGTCTGGGCCAGTGCTGTACCGCTTCAATCTTCTTTGGGTCCACACATATACCCTCTCTCATAACTTTGTGACCCAAGAACTCCACACTATCGAGCCAAAAAACACACTTAGAGAATTTTGCAAACAACTGATGCTCTTTCAAGGTCTGCAACGTAATACGCAAATGTTGCTCGTGCTCTGTCCGACTCCGAGAATAAACAAGAATGTCATCTATGAACACTATAATAAACCAATCAATGAAGGGTCTAAAGATACGGTTCATCATATCCATAAAAGCTGCTGGAGCGTTGGTGAGTCCGAACGACATCACAAGAAATTCATAGTGCCCATATCTTGTGCGAAACGCAGTCTTCGAAATATCGTCTTTCCGAACATTCAACTGGTGATACCCCGACCTCAAATCAATCTTCGAGAAATAACCAGCTCCCTGCAACTGATCGAATAAGTCATCTATACGTGGTAGTGGATACCTGTTTCGCTCAGTGACGCTATTCAGCTGTCGGTAGTCGATGCACGGTCTCATACTACCGTCCTTCTTCTTTACAAATAAGACAGGAGCTCCCCACGGTGATACACTGGGATGAACAAGCCCTCTATCTAACAACTCTTGCAACTAACTTTTGAGTTCCTTCAATTCTGTCGGTGCCATTCAATAGGGTGGTATAGAAATAGGCCCCGCACCCGGAATCAAGTCAATGCAAAATTCAATGTCACGATCGGGTGTCAATCCTGGTAACTCAGCAGGAAACACCTAAGGAAATTCTCGTGCTATCAGAACCTGGTCTAATGGAATCTCAGCGACCCCTAAGTCCTGAACGAATCCCAAGAACACATGACAACTCTTCTTCAAGAGTCGTCCCACACAAAGAGAAGAAATCATGTTGGCAGGAGTTATTGTACAACCCCCCTGCACAACAAACACCGGTTCACCTGGAAAACAAAATCTAACCGCCTTTCCCCGACAATCTACATAGGCATGACAGGCGGCTAACCAATCCATACCAAGAAGTATATCAAAATCTAACATATCCAGGAGATTCAGATCAACTAGCGAATCTCTATCACCAATACACACAGAACATGACCTGAATACGTGCCGAGCTATAAAAGAATCTCATACCGGGGTAATCACCACTAATGGTAACTCTAACAACGACGACACTTTCCCCAAAGAAAGTGCAAATCGTTAAGATACATAAGAATGTGTAGAACCGGGATCAAATAAAACATGTGCCTCTAACGAGCATATTGTAAGAGTACCAGTCATGACTGCATTTGATTCGTGGGCATCCTGTGGAGTCAGCGCAAATACTCATGCCAGGCCCCTGCCCGCATCCTGTTGTCCTCTACCTCTATCTCCTCGACCTCTCTAAGAACGTCCCGCAAAGCCTCGACCTCGGGGTGCAACTGCCTGGCGTGTAGCGCCAACTGGGGGAGGAAGTAAAGCCATCGGCATAGAAGGTGGAAGGGGTAAAGCAGCCTATGGAACAACGGTCCCTCCCTGGGATCTACAGTCCCGCGCAAAGTGTCCGGAAAGTCCACAACTAAAACATGTAGATGGAGGCCTCTGATCATCGGGATAAGAACTGAACATCTGGCCCTGGGTCCAACCTCGTCCGACACTGCGGCGTGGAGTATATCTGCCTCTACCTCTGCCAAATTGTCTAGTCATTGGCCCGATCGGTCTACTCCTCTTTGGCTCTGGAACAACCACTGACTCGCTCAAACGCTCCTCCACTCGTATCGCTACATCCATGGCTTTCGCATACGTATCAAAATGCTGGGAGCCTATAGCCAGATACAACTGTGTGTCCAGACTCCTTAGGAACCTCTTCACCCGAAGCTCCTCCATAGGTACTAAGTATGGGGCATAGCGCGACAGCTGGGTGAATCGTAAATCATAATCTGCCACCGACATACTTGCTGATTTCCGCAACGCTTCAAAACTGCTAGCTCTAGCGTCCCTCACACTCTGGGGAAGAAATATGGCAAGAAAGACCGTGGAAAACTCGGTCCACGATATCGGAGGAAGACTCGTGGCTCGCCCTCTCTCCATCGACTCACACCACTCCTGTCCAAATCCTTCCAAACGAAAGCTAGTCAGCTCAACTGACCTCGCATCAGAACATCGCAATGGTCTACCAATCCTCGCCATTCTATCAAGAAAGTATTGAGGATTTTCCGCTACATCTGTCCACGTAAATACCAGAGGTCTCAATCTCATAAACTCTGCAAGTGATACCTCCATCACCCTCGTATCTACCAGTGCCACCGTCTGCGTAGGTTGTACCTTGGACTCTGCTACGGTCGGTGCCGGATCCTGTCTCAGTACTCGAGTGGCCTCAGCTAACTGTCCTACCACTCGCTGCAATCCCAACATGCCCTCCTCAATCCTAGTCATGTGATCTGGAGGAGGAGGATCAACAAGCTCATGCACCGCCGGAACGTCCGGTGTACCAGTCGCCGTCACAGGCGGACTCGCCCTAGCTGCATCTCTGGCTGTGGCTCGCCTAGCCCGCGTAGCCATAGCAACTGGAACAAGAAACGAGAGTTGATAAGGCGTAGGAATAGGAACAATCAATAACGGAGAATCAATGGAAGAACAGATCAAGATATACATCCTAAAGTTAGTTAGGCTGAATACGATAACGTAAATACGTCGCTGAACATACGTACGGTACAACATTCATCCTAATTCACCTACTCCATCAATCCAAAGGTCATCCAAACTCACGAACTCACGTCAACCTATTGAAATCCCCTACTCAATTCCGTAAGCTTATTCCTAAGCTCTGATACCAACTTTGTCATGACCCAAGTTTGGATGTGACCGGCACTTAGATTGTATCATATCTAAAGATATGCACACAGTCCAAGTAAGCCAAAAACCAAGATCAAAATCCTTTTTGCGGAATTCTTTATATAGAAAAACTTTTAGTTTTTAAGTAAAAATCATATGTTATGAAATTAAAATATTAAACAAGTGTAAGGTGTTATGTTAGGTTGAATCCCTAGTTGGGATCAACAATATCAACAGCGGGAAATAAAATCTCAGTATATAGGACATCAACACGAATCTCAGACATAAAGAAAAGAAACCATAATTTATAGAACTAAACGATCTCAACTGTCAATAATATACATATCATCTCTCACTCTAAGTCATATACAGGTATGATAGAGATTTTCTAGATACAAAATACAAATACAAAAGAGAAGGTTACTACATATGTAGCCCACCTATCAAAAGATATGATAAAGCTGCAAAAGTAGATCTGCACCGCAGCTAACCGTCCACTCTACCCCTGCAAGGAATTGTGGCACAACGGGGGTGAGTTGCCAACTCAGTGAATATAACTAACATATAACGGTTAATAATGTAAAAATGACGATCATACTAACTGAAATGTGAACAAGTATAATGTGTAATTATATGTGAAATCAAGAATCTATAATACGAATCTCATAGTCCAAACTGAAATCTCATCATTTTATTTCCAATAAAATTCATTTCCCCGTGTCCATCATCGACACAAAACTTCCATTTCTCACAGGCATCATTCTTCGAATGATCCTGAAATCAAAAATACTGGTCATTATCATCTAGATATATGCCGTATTTTTTTTACCACTATCTCCGGTATCGAGTAACCTCGCTAGGCTCCCCGCCTCAATGCGGCTATCCTGCCCCTCGGTCTCGACCGGGTCCACCATGTATCAAACTGTATATCTCCCCCACTCAGTATGGATAACGTAAAATCCGCGACCGTATATCTCCCCCACTCGGTCCGGAATAAAATCAATTCATAAAACATCTCATGGTGGACATGACACATCAATCATGAAAATCACTGGATTTATGTATTAGTATTCAAAACTCAAAACCATAAATCCTCAATAATACGTTTACCTCTTATATCAACATGAAATACCCAGATACTAAAACATGATATTAATGATGTAATTTACTACTATTTATTGGTGTGTATGATACGATATGAATCATTTTAACTAGAATTTTGCAAAGTGTAAAAGTGACATGGTAATATCGACGAGGTGTGTGTAACGTATAAGATGTGCACGTGGCATGACTCGTCGATACTTGTGTAGTGTTCTAGCAACTAAGCAAGATATGGGTGACTTATGAATATATATTGTTAATTTATCATATCAAATAATTCATCTATTTAAATACAACTACGGGCGTAAAACGCCATCTTTACAAAATTCCCCGGTAGATGTTTAATCTACTCACCGGAAACGTCGAATCTATTCAGGAATTGCCAATCCTTTCCCTTTCCTTGCTGCTTCCGCAAATCCCTTATTCGAATCTAATATCACAATTTAGTTTATATAAGTAAACGGCTACTCCGACATGACGGAAATAAAAAACACCCGTTCCCACGTACTAGTTATATTGTATACGACTATATCGAGTTATTAAACACTTAACCTTACTAGATTTTTACTCTAACCTGCATCGCTACAGAATTTAAATTGCGATGCGTTTTAATCGTGTCGTTTTTTGTGTTTTAAGATATCCTTTCCGATATACGTTTCCAGATTCTCTCTGCAGTGAAACTAATTTATTTAAACAATACCAAAATGGTCAAAATGATCTACTGAAACCTACACAATCACCCAAATCACCCTAGCTATCCACAAATCTAGCGACGCCGGATTTCCCCTCTTGGTCGCCAGCCCAAATCCGAGCCCACTGGTTCATAATCCTATGGTTTGCTCTAAGTGTTACACACATCATTTTAGCACTGTTTTGTTAAGTTAATTATCTTCCAAACAAAAGCAGATTTACACAGAGCCTAGTTTGGACAAAAATACGATTTTATAGGACATTGTTCATTTCAAATTAAACTAAGCTACAAAACTTAAATTTCTTACCGTGTTTAAGAATTTTACCCTCCAAATAGTTGTTGGAATAACCCCTCCAAGATGCTAAGCCCTTCCTAGCATGATGGTGAAGAAAACATAGAACATAGCTTCTTTCATCTTCTTCTTCCTCTTGTTCTTTCTTTTTCTCTTTATTTTTCTTTTGATTTCAGAAATTTTCAGAATTCTTAATTAACTATGATCTGAACATATCCTGTATATGAGAAGAAGGAAGGGTGAGGTGCTAGAAAGACTTGTCAAGGGTTGAAGGGTGCTCATTTCATGCAAGGAGGAGGTGTGAGATGAGTGTGTGCATGCAAGCAAGAGGTGTGCTTGCATTATCCTTTAATTTTATTTTAATTTACAATAAAATTCTGAGCTAAAAGTTTTCTATCCCTTTTTCATTTACACCCCTAACAATTTTCCATTTGCACAAAATCCTAAACTTTGCCTAAAAACCCCTCACAACTTAATTTATTATAAAACACACATTTTATTAAAATGAAGCTAAAATTGTCACTAATACACTTACAACTTATTTATGTTGCATACTAAAATGTTTATTTAAATTGTTTTAAACAGAACTTATGAAACATGACTTATTTCTTTTTAACAACTTTGCGATGTATCATACTATTATTAATTAATTAATTTTATTTATTTCTAAATTTCACATAATGCTACATTTGTAGGTAGGTATCTGCAGTGGTTTAGGTGTGTTTGGTCCTGTTTGGTTGTTGAGTTTTTCTCTGTATACAAAATCTGGGATCATATGGATAGTTTCTTGTGTTACGTTTGCGCGCGATACGTTATACGACACGGATCGTGCTCTTTGTGTGGTTTTGTTCTTGGGTTGCTTTCGTCGTGTCGCTACACACATTAGCCACAATACGAACACTTTAGATTATGTTTTTTGTTGTCGCGTTGGTCAGTATAGTTTGTACGTGTTTTGGGTCTATTGCTAATACATATACTTGCTCGGTTGTATTATGTTTAGGTTCACAGGCAGGGACTTCGGGCGCTGCGAAGAAGGGGAAACAGGTGGTTGGATTTACTTAGCCAGGAGCATTGGTGAGTAGATTTAACATCTACAGGGGAATCGCCCGCATGGCGTTATGCGTCTGGGCTAGAGATGACTTAACTTGTTGCATATTCTATTTCATATATAGAGTTGCGCATACACCTTATTTCTTAGTTACTAGTTGTGCTTGGACTTGTACCCTTAGGACACTGCACTATTATTGACGGCTCATATTGCACGAGCACTGATTGTATGCCACACACCGTCAATAATTTCCATGACACGCACAATACAATACTTATATGATATTGTTTGGTTAGGGACATTGAGACATAGATTCATATTTTTTTATGCATATGACATATAGCATACCTATACACCTACATGGTTACACATATGCCTTTACATGCTTATATGCTAGTTACCTGTATACCTATAGGGTATTGTACCATTAGTGATAGGTATATTTCACATATAATGACATAGCTACATGTATACCTTGCATACATACTTCACTTATACCTGGAGGGTATATTATACTGATAGGTAGATACTTATACTTGATATACCTTTATGTTTACACATATATCTGGTTATAGCTACATGTTTACCTTTACTTGATGTTATATAGACTTGGAGAAATTAGGAACCGCGTGATATATATTTTAACTTGTTGCAGTTAAATAGCGGCTTTTCCTTTATATGCTTACATTACAGTTTTCTGTTGCATATATTATATTCATGGATTTTCGCATTGAGATATGGATTTTTCATGATGTTTTCTGGATTTGAGGACCGTGGTAGTTTCATGAAATTATGCATTATTTGAAAAACCCGGTTTCTCTTGATATGATATTTCAGCATCCACCACGAGTTTTATCGGTTCTGATATATATACCCCATGCGAGGAGGAGTCTGGGGCCGTATGAGGGTACATGGTGGGGCCCGGAGGTACCCCGGGGCAAGAAAGATATTTTTATGTAACATGCTGATGAGGCCTGATAGGGGAACCATACCTACCGGTGACAGTACCTATGACTCGGCGGTTATCATGGGGATACCGACGGGAGTCATGTACGTATGGATATGTCGAGAGACGAGGGTTAGAGCTATGCACTCGAGCTTTCGGTATAGTGTATGATATGTACCTATCAGGGTGCCAGTCGTGGTGACAGCACCTGATAGATCGCCTTTATGTGTCGATGCTTGGCACAGGTTTTCATGATATTTTTACTCCTAATATTTATAACAGTGGAATGGGACACTGTACTATATACATACATATATATATATATATATATATATATATATATTAGTGGAATGGGACGCTAATAAAAATGTATGCATATAAATTCATATACTTCATCATAATTATTCATGCCAATATACTTAGGATATATGAGATTCACTTGATATTGGATTTGGGATATAGGAGATTCATTTGAGATTGGATACAGGATATATGAGATTTACTTCATATTGTACATTCAGGATTTGTGAGACTTACATGATATGAGAGCCACTTTGGGGGCTGGTTTGAGGAAATTGGGATTTGGATTGTCTTGATGGATTTTGGTCCTACCACGATGTCAGGATTCTGTAGAAATGACATGTTTATCTCATACTCCACATTTATTGTTTATGCACTGCTTCATGTATTAGTAGTACCTGATAGAGTACCTTACATGACTATTGCATTTACATACTTTATTTTATACGCATTGCTTCATGTATTAGTTGTACCTGCTAGAGTACATTTCATGACTGTCTTGTTTCATGTATTAGTTGTACCTGATAGGGTACATTACATGACTGTTGCTTACATATTGTCATATTACTGTTTCATGTATTAGTGATATCTGCTAGTGTACCTTTCATGACTATTGCATACATATGACCATTTATTTCTATTAGCTTGCATATGTTATATTCGTGATGTACGTGCATACTTGCGATTACCTGCATATGTTATTTACTATTCACGAGTTGGCAACTCACCTCTGTTGTGCCACAGTGTTTTGCATGTTGATCCTCACAGTAGTCAGAGGAAGGGCTATTATTCATCTATCTTATCATCTTTTGCTGCGGATACCGCTTCGGCTCACAGTGTGCAGTTTTGCTTAGGTGTGTTTTGTGGTTATCCGTTCATGTCATTGTATATTCATTGTATCATGTACTATCCATCTACCATTATCTTGTATGACTTAGAGACTTGATGTGAGGATGATATTGTATATTATTTTGTCACTTGGATGTCTTTTATGCAGTTTTATTTATATCGTCTTTTATTTCTTCGCTACGGCGTCGTATATCTGTTGTGGTGGTTTTTTTCCGCCTTTGGGCGTGTTTTTGCTCTCGTTTGGGGATTCTTTACTTATATTTAAGTTGTACCCATCTTTGGGTTAGTTTTTACAAAGGAGGTGCTGCCAAAATTTTAAAAGAAATAAAGTTGGACTTTTAAAGAATTTGGTTTGAGATTTCAAAGATTTTCAAAATGCTATTTTTTCTTACTACTTTTGATGGTTTAGATTTCTGGGTTTTCGGCTTATATAAATTGCGTTACGCCTGTATACGTTGCGTAGTTTAAGGGCTGTCACGTGCCAATTTCGGGTCGTGACATTTATGTGAGATGAGAGTTTTTCATTTTCATTCATGTAAAAACTTGTATGTAATATTCTTTTATTTTGGCACTTCCGGGTTGAGGATGATGGTACCATTGATGTATATTATTTACTTTTCCTCATTAGGATAGACCCAAGGAGGAAAGCACAAATAACTGGGTTCTAGGGTCCAGTGGGAGACCATCTCGAGGAGTCGAGACCGGGCCTCCTAACATTAGAATTGGAAAGGTTGCTTGCCGCTCTCGTAGGGGTCTAGGGATCTGGGTTTGGCTATTCATCGCGACCGTGGAATCCACGTTTTTTATTAGATTAATTAAAAACATGGAATTCCTAGTATATCCAATATTTCATATGTTATCTTCAGCTGCTGATATTCTGTGATGTGATCACTTGATATTCTGAGACGAATGCTTATATTATATTTATGATATATAATAAATATCGCTGCTTTCGTTTCTTTTGTGATGCTTAGGAAACATAATTGATGGAACTTCATTAATGAAATTAATGAAAGAAAAGAAAACTAAAGATGTTGTAGAAACTTGTTTCAAAACTGGTAGCTCTAGTTCTTGATTTGCATAGCGGTATTCCTTGTAGAATATCCAGCACCTTATTCGATAAGGGAAGAGCCGAGATCCCTTCACCGGGAGTGACCTCTTAAACGAAACTCGCAGATGCTACAACCCACTCGGTTTTGTCTTTTGATTGCTTTTTAGTTCATGCTTTGCATAGTGGTATTTGTGAAATATCCAGCAGCTCATTCGATGAGGAAAGAGCCGAGATCCCTTCACCGGGAGTGACCTCTTTAGCAAAACTAGCAAAAGACTAAAAACACTCCTTTTCAAAATCACTTGATTATATAATGATATCAAGTTTATTACGCAAAAAGTTTTCTTAAAAATCTGTCGTAGCCCTCCGTCATTTCAGATAAGTACTATTTAGTATTCGTGCCACGTTTGTTGACTAGGTTAAGGCGTAGTGTGCGGTAGCTGATTAGTGCTTATCTGCTAAAGCATATGATGCGATTGATTAGGGTAGTCGTACGACTTTGTTGACTTTGTTAAGGGTCGTACGGTTGAGGTTAATTCAATCAGGAAATGACGGGTTGAACTTGGCTAGCGCTTATGATTTGTTGACCATGTTAGGGTCATAAGTTGCTAGGGGCAAAATATTATCGGAAATTTCAATTGTTGAAATTTGCAATGAGATTGTATACCTTCTATGAGATAGTTGGATCCCGATACCCACTGTGAGTAAGTGTTACTCCTGGAAGAGTTTTACACATTACAATTAGCCTATCAAATAGGTGTTAACGAGGTTACGCCCCTGGGAAAACGAGGTTTATTTTAATTAGGTCTGTGCGATAGCACGGGGAACCTCCCTCAAAGTACTGACGCTGGCCTAGCCGAAAGATTGGCGAACTTGTAGGGTGTAATTAATCCGGGCTAGTCTTACCTTTTAGGGTTTGAAGGAAAATTTGATAAAAACAGTGGGACCCATCCTGATTAGATAAAATAATAACCAATATAATCTTGCAAGAGCGCACGCAGAGTGTTTTCTTCTTTCACTCTGCTTGTAGCAACTGTGTCACGCCGTAATCAAGATAATAATATGGATGTTTTGACCGAACCCGCTTATTATACTGAGCTGGGGAACATTGGTTCCACTCCCACTTATAATCGTTATAAGTCTGAGCAGGAAATAGGGGATACCAAGGTTCCCATGCCACCCAATCGAAGAAAGTGCATGTTCATGCATCTTCTTCGGGTGTGTTCATTATCGAGAATTGTTTCTCAGTATACTGTATGTCCTGGATATGAGATACCGGATCAGGATCCCACATATCTAATCTGTTACATGGGCTACAGAAAGGTAGAGAACTGGGATTGGGTGATATGTCTCGATGTGTAGATAATGGTGCAAGTGTTGTAGCCAAATCGGTTGGCAAATATCACCAATGTATTAATACATTGATTCTGAACGAATGTTATTACATATCGAACCTGATATACAACATTACATCGGTTTCTTTATTAAGTTAAAGAAGGATATAATTTTGTATTGCTGGATAATGTTGTGAACATTTTCCTTAATCTAGAGTTGATTGGATTAGGTACGTTATGTAATGGCATATACGTTCTAAATCAAACCACAGTTCAAAGTAAATAGAACACACACAAGAGGAGTAGTTCAGAAATGAACGAATCCTTCTTGTGGCATTGTAGATTAGGTCATATCAATGCGACACAACTAGCTAAATTACATAAGGATAAATATTTGAATCCGTTCGAATTTTCATCTCATGATACTTGCCAATATTGTCTCAAAAGTAAAATGACCAATAATCTGTTTTCCTATAAACAGAGAAGAATTATTGAACTCTTGGGACGGATACATGATTATGTATACAGTCCTATGTCTACAAATGCCAGGGTTGGTTCCTCATACTTTATTATATTCGTCGACGATCTCTCAAGTTTCGGACATGTGTTCCTGTTGAAACACAACTCTGAAACTTTTGAGAAATTCAAGTAATATAAGCTTGATGATTAAGAACCAGACTGGTAGAAGTATTAAAGTCCTTCGATGTGATCGAAGCGGAAAATACTTAGGCATGGTGTTCCTGAAGTTTCTAAAAGGAGATTGTGATTCTCTCTTAGCTTACTCCTTTGAGTACACCAAAGCACTACGGTGTATCGGGGTGGGGGTATCGCACCCTATTAGATATTGTGCGCTCTATGATGAGTACTGCTAAGTTGCCTATTTCCTTTTGGAGTTATGCACTTGAGAAGTTGCATACCTATTGAATGGGGTTCCAACCAAATCAGTGCCTACCACTCCATATGAGAAAAATCCAGACAAGCTCGAGGCAAGGTCAGTTCTGTATAAGTTTGTTGGATATCCCAAACATTTGCGAGGGTATATCTTCTACCTAACTGAGGAGCAAAAGGAGTTTTTTTCTCAGAATGCCACCTTTTTAGAAAAGGAATTTCTTGTGAAGAAATTTATGGTCATGAGGTAGAACTGGAAGGAGTTCCAGCTGGACAAACTAGCAGCTGATGATTTAGTGAAACCAAAGGATTCAATAGTCTCTAATGAACCTCAGCCTCTCCGCGAATCTGGTAGGGTTCCTCATCCACCTGAGAGATACTACGGTTTCCTTGGTGACGGTGGGAGCGAGGATTGCATCATGGTAGATGATGAGCCAACTAGGTTCAGGCAGGCCATCACGAGCGGGGACGCTCTGAAATGGCTGGATGCTATGCGATCAAAGATGGAATCCATGTACACCAACAAAGTATGACTTTGAACGTTGCATCTGAAGGGGTAAAACCCATCGGGAGCAAGTGAATCTTAAGAAGATTCTTGGTGTAAATGGAAAAGTTGAGACTTTCAAAACTAGACTTGTAGTAAAAGGCTATCGTCAATAACCAGGTGTGGTTTATGATGAAACCTTTTCTCCAGTTGCTATGCTTAAGTCCATCAGGATTAAAACACGCATTGTGGAGTTGGAACATCTGTTTTTATGTGGCAGTCAAAGAGTTTGACTTCATCAAAAGGGTAGATGAACCTTGTATATACAAGAAGGTTGTAGAGAGTAAGGTTGTCTTCCACGTATTGTACGTAGATGACATACTCTTGATGGGAAATGGTTTCCTATGCTACACTCGGTCAAGATCTCTTATCACGAGGATTCTCCATGGAAGATCTGGATGATACCTACTACATCTTGTGGATTAGTGATCTATGATGATAGATCTAAGTGGATGTTAGGAGTGTCCAAAATCCAGGTACATTAACACCATACTAAAGGGGTTTAGTTTGGAAGATTCTAAGCGTGGTGGTTCGCCCACTTACTCATGAATCACTCTCTCCAAAAAGATTTCTCCTGAAATTGATGTGGAGAGATCTCGCATGCAAGGGATACCCTATGCTTCGGCAGTAGGCTCTGTCAATGCGATGTTGTGTACCAGACCAGATGTAGCTGACACATTAGTAGTAGTGATCAGGAATCAATCGGATCTTAGGAGAATCACTGGACAGTTGTGAAGGACATTCTTAAATACTTGAGAAGCATTGAAGAAATGTTCTTGGGGTTTTGGTAATGGTGAACTCCAGTGGGAGTCATTAACCAATTCGAGCTTCCAGAGTGATAAGGTCGACAGAAAGTCAATCACAGGCTTTGTCTTTACCCTCAGTGGAGGGAAAGTATGTTGGAAGAGTTCCAAGCTAGATACCGTGACAAACTAGATGATAATGGATGAATACATTGCTACCAACGATGCTGCCAAAGTGGGTGTCTGGATATTTCTTGTTCATGAGATGAATATGGTTCCTGCCATTTAGTGTCCAATAACTGTTATTGTGATAATAATGGAGTTGTGGCTTTCGCCTAGGAACGCAGGTCCCATCAGCGATCCAGACATATTCTGAGGACAATATCACTTGAACAGGGAGATGGTTGATCTCCAAGGGATCGAGGTAAGGAGAGTTGACGCGAAAGATAACACGGCGGATCCACTCACAGATGCCTTTCGCTTAAGAGACTCTTATGGGGTGTTGAGTATGAGATACTACAACAAATGATCTTAGTGCAAGTGGGAGATTATTAGTTATATATATGCCCTAGAGGCCATTATTATACATGTGATGTATATTATAGTGGATGCTTGGACATATATAGGGAGGACATTCTTTGCTCGACATGATAGTATGCTATCTGGTTGCTCTTTATCTTAACATGTACACTTATTGTCTCTCTATTACATGTTGATAAAGCCCTTAGGATGAGTACTTGACTACCAGGATTATGATGCAGATCATACTAATGGGGCAAAGGTGGTCGGTAAGTACATCCTTCAATTGTTCCTAGTCGTGGGAGTATCGAGACGGGCATCGATATTCCAAAGTAGACTAGAGTATATGCTTCTCGACCTATATGATGGGCGATGGATGATCCCACATCCATTGGTGTTTGACATCAGAGAAGGTATACGGGTGCTCAGTGATGACTGGGTACACTGAACGGACTCGCCGAGAACTCCTAGATGGTATTATACATATCGTCAGATAGCAGTTCTCTGGTGACACTGGTAGAGGTTAGTCTGTAGACCCGAGATCGTCATAGAGTCTTGTGTGATTCCCACTATGCTTTAATTTCCACCTTACCACGTTCAAGAGATCATGCAAAACGGTGGTTTTTGGGTAGGGTCCCGAGTCACATGGAGGAAATGAGCGATAGGAGGGGATTCTTCTCGCCCGGTATTAGGGGTTGATGTTGCACTGTGCTCGATTGGCCATAACAGGAAATACCTGGCCAGGGTTACTGAAATTTACTGGTAAGTGTTATCAATAGTTTCTCGAACCGTTATGGGCCTCATATTGGCATGACTTATCAGGCTATTGGGGTCTGACGTTTACCACCACCAGGCTGTGATATGCGACATATCAGACGAAGAGACCGGACTGTACGATAGTGTTACTGATTGGATTCGCAGGAGTATGAGAAGGATTGCTTGTTGATCTTCTGATCGCTCAATACCCGGGTGACCGTTACGTTTAGCAGACCGCTTGAGGCTTGTGGGTGACTGATATGATCACCACCTACTGCCGGCGTATTGACGAGTCTTTAGAGTCCTACACAGAGGTTTTCTGGCTCAAGCGAATGAAGTAGGAGCACATATGTGATATGTGTGGGACCGAGATTAATACGAGTATGTGATACCGTATTCTATTCTCGCGATATGTGATATCGATCGGCTAAATGTGATTTAACCGTGTTGTCGAATCTAGTGTTGATTCGATAAGTTGATACATTTGATATTAGTCGGTTGTATGTGACGTAGCCGGATTATTAAATCAAGTGTTGATCTAATAATTTAATGTATAATTATATATTTGATATATTATCTTATATTAACTAATATTAGCTCACTTAAGATTTCTTTTTCTCACTAGTGTACACTCAGTATATATGTGTTATATATTAATGTACATCTTTTGTGTCATGCTTGAAGCCACATGCTACATGGGTGTATGATACTCACACCATGCTTATAATAATGTAAGGTTTTGTTTATTTAAAGTAAATCAAATTAGTTGGAAATTAGTCACATGGTTGAAGCTTGTAGAAGCTTATTGTCACGGCCCGAAATGGCACGTGACTGGCACTTGAATCATGTGAAGTCTATAGGACCCCACCTAATTCAAGTAAGCTAAAAGCCCAGAAATCTAAAACATTTAGGGAAAATAGTGGAGGTGAAGTTTTGAAATAAGGTTTAACCAAATCAGGTTCCTTTTCTAAATACATAAGTAATATAATATGAAAGCAACGTTTTGTAACTAGTTGAAAACACTTTTCGCCATTGAAAATTTCGGCAGCACATCCTTTTGTATATTTTAACCCGAAAACTGCTAGTTATGTATATGCCCTATAGGCCATTGTTGTACATATGATGTATATTATAATGGATGCTTGGATATATATAGAGAAGACTTTCTTGCTCGACATGATAGTATGGTAACATGTTTTACTTTGTCTTAACATGTTGACTTCTATTAGTTTACTGTCTTGCTCTCACATGTTGATAAAGCCCTTAGGATCTGTACTCGACTACTAGGACTATGATGAGATCATCCTAATGGGGTCAGGGTAGTCCATGAGTACATCTTATAACTGTTCCTAGCCGAGGGTGTATCGAGACAGGGCATCAATACTCCAGATTAGACTAGCGTACACGCATCTTGACCCATATGATGGGCGATGGATGATCCCATATACATTGTTGTTGGACATCAAAGATGGTGTACGGGTGCTCAGTGGAGATTGGGTACACTGAACGGACTCGCCGAGAACTCCTAGATGGTATTATACCTATCGTCAGATAGTAGTTCTCCAGTGACACTGGTACAGGTTAGTCTGTAGACCCGGGATTATCATAGAGTCTTATGTGATTCCCACTGTGCTTTGATTTCCACCTTACCACGTTCACAAGAACGTGCAAAACGGTGGCTTTTAGGTACAATCCCGAATCATATGGTGGAAATGAGCGATAGGAGGGGTTTCGTCTCTCCCGGTATTGGGGGTTGATATTGCGCTGTGTTCGATTGGCTATAACTGGAAGTCCCTGGCCAGGGATGATATGGAGATTTAATGGTAAGAGTTATCAGTAGTTTCTCGGCCAGTTATGAGCCTCACATCGACACGACTTATCGGTTATTTGGGTCTGACGTTTTACCACCCCTAGACTTTATATGCGACATATCAGACGAAGAGACCGGACAGTATGGTAGTGTTACTGATTGGATTCGACGGAGTATGTACAGGCTTGCTTGTTTATCTTTTGGTCGCTCAATACCCGGGTGGCTGTTACGTTTAGCTGACCGCTTGCAGCTTGTAGGTGTTTAATATGATCATCACCTACTGCCGGCGTATTGACGAGTCATTAAAGTCCTACACAGAGGTTTCCTGGCTCAGGCGAAACGGAGTAGGAGCACATATGTGATATGTGCGGGGACCGAGATTAATACGATATGTGATACCGTATTCTATTCTCGCTATATATGATATCGGCCGGTTATATGTGATATAGCCGGGTTATTGGATCAAGTGGTGATTCGATAAAATTATATATATATATATATATATTATATAATCACTTAAGTATTTATTATTCTCACTTATAATACATTTAACATATTTGTGATATATTTTTATTGTATTGTTTTCTTTTGTTGCATAAATATTATATATGTGATATATAATATTCTGACATGCTAGGTTATACATGCAACTAGGATGTATGAGAATTATACCATGCTACATGTAATGTTTGGGTATAAATTATTAAGTATTTCAAAATTTTGGAAATGAGTCATGGTGATGCTTCATGAAGCTTTTGGATAAACTTTGACAAAGTCTTCTCTTTTTGTTTTGCTTATGATATTTCTAAACTCAACCATGATACATAGCCATGGTTAACTCTCTACATGAGTTAGTGGATGACATACACTAACCTAAGGTTGCATTTCTAACCTCATCTCCTTCATCATTCATCTTCTTCCTCATCTCATTTTTGCTCTCTAGCTTTTGAGAAAAGAGAAGAAAATAGTGAGAAAATAAATAATAAAATGAGCAAAATTCCTACTTCATTATCCTCTTCTATACTAGCCATATAGATCAGTGTGTTGGCTTCACTAATTTCATATAAGCGAAGTCATAGCTTGAGTTCGTGTTTCCTCGAAGTAGATCGTCTAGGATTTTGAAGACTTTAAGCAAGATGCATCCTACATCGTGCGGAGCCTCTCCAGAGTCCTGGAGTTCATGGATCGCAGCAAAGGGACCACTACTCGGAGCTTTTGAAGCGAAGGAACAGACTACAAAGGTTGTAATCCCTATCTCTTAGATGTAAAGTTGTTTACATCCAAAGTTAATCCTAATTCTCTAGTTAAGATCTTGGTTAGGTTTTCGTAGCACCCCAAAAATTTTCAATATCGCATGTGTGATGCCTTCTTAAACTTCGTGGTGGTGTTATGTAACCCTACTGTGGTATCAGAGCCAAGCTAGAGCTTTAGGCGTTGTCTAGACGAAGTTTAAAGTCCGATCGAACCCCGAAAACCCAAATGAGACCTCTTCTCTACAAATTTTTTCAAAAGTTGAAAATTTTCAAATTAAAAATAGTCAGAAAATCATGCAGGGAATTAGATGGACCCACATGAAGAACGAGTCCCAAACTCGCAACAGTGACCACGCAACCGCGGCCAAAACTTGGTTTTGGCGGCGGTTCCACGGCGCCGCTGTGGAGGCTTGAGACGGGCCCTTCAGCGACGGTCCGTATGTGTTGGGGCATGCTACAGGAAATTTTTTGTTTCTGCTCAAGTGTTGAGCTCACTGGGGTATTTTGGGAATTCGTTGAATCGATCAAATTGTGTAACTTCGCCTAGATATCCGTATTGTGATACAATATGTGGAATTCATTTAGTTAGGCATGAAATCCGTAATATGTGGTATTTCGGGTTTACGATGTCTAAAGAGATTGTGGATTCCAAATATTGTAGTTTTACATTTTCTTTTCTGTGACCGTAAGTGTAATATGTGGTATATCGCCGTTTTCGTCGCTAAAGATCGACGACAATTGTGATAGGCATATTTACTTACGTTGATGACATGTGTTGTTATGTGTTGTTGTGATGTATTATATTGGATCGTCGTGTTTTGAATAGCCGGGGGTTTTATGTGAGATGAGAGTTTTCTTTTTCATTCATGTAAAATTCGTTTGTATGTAATATTCTTTTATTTGGGCACTTCCGGGTTGAGGTTGATGCCACCATTGTATATTATTTACTTTTCCACATTGGGATAGACCCAAGACGGATGGCACAAGTAACCGGGTTCTAGGGTCCAGTGGGAGGCCATCTCGAGGAGTCGAGATCAGGTCTCCTAACCCTAGAATTGGCAGGGTTACTTGCCGCTCTCATATGGGTGTAGGGATGTGGGTTTGGCTATTCATCGCGACTGTGGAATCCGTGTTTTATACAGGCTCAAAATAAAACATGGACATACTAGTATATCCAATATTTCATATGTTATCTTCTGTTGCTGATATACTGTGATGTCATCATTTTATATGCATGAGACGAATGCTTATACTATATATATATGATATATAAATATTACTGCTTTCGTTTCTTGTGTGATGCTTAGGAAGTTTAAATGATGGGATTTCATTAATGAGATTAATGGAAAGAAAAGTAACCTAAAAGATGTTGTAGAATCAAATTTTATAAAATGGGTAGCTCTAGTTTTTGCTTTGCATAGTGGTATTCCTTGTAGAATATCCAGCACCTTATTCGATAAGGAAAGAGCCGAGATCCCTTCACCGGGAGTGGCCTCTTTAGCGAAACTAACAGATGCTACAACTCACTCGGTTTTGTTTTTGATTGCTTCTATAGTTTTTGCTTTGCATAGCGGTATTCCTTGTAGAATATCCAACACCTTATTCGATAAGGAAAGAGCCGAGATCTCTTCACCATGAGTGACTTCTTGAGCGAAACTAGTAAAAACCTCAAAAACACTCCTTTTCAAAATCACTTGTTTCTACAATGATATCCAGTTCATTACGCAAAAGGTGTTCAGAAAAACCTGTCATAGCCCTCCGACATTTCAGATAAGTAATATTTAGTATTCGTACTGTGTTTGTTGGCTTTCGTGAAGGCGTAGTGTGCGATAGCTACTTACTACTTATCTGTAGCATATGATACGATTGGATTAGGGTAGTCGTACGGCTTTGTTGGATTTCGTCAAGGGTCGTGCGGGTCGGTTTAATTCAATCATGAAATGTACGGGTTGAACTTGACTAACGGACTATGGTTTGTTGGCTTTCGTCAAGGTCATAGCACGTTATGGGTAAAAGCATTATTAGGAATTTCAAGTGTTGAAATTTGCAATGAGATTGCATATCTGCTATGAGATAGTTGGATCCCGATACCCACTTCGAGTAAGATTTACTCCTGGGAGAGTTTTACACAGGACAATTAGCCGATCAAGTAGGTGTCTAGAAATGTGTTAATGGGGTAATGCCTCTTGGAAAACGAGGTTTATTTTAATTAGGTCCGTGCGAAAGCACGGGGAACCTCCCTCAAAGTACCAACAATGGCCTGGCCGAAAGATTGGCGAAATTGTAAAGTGTAATTAATCCCGGCTAGTCTTACCTTTTAGGGTTTGATGGAAGATTTGATGAAAACAGTGGGAGCCATCCTGATTAGATAAGATAATAACCAATCTAATCTTGCAAGAGCATACGCTAAAGTGTTTCCTTCTCTCTCTCTCTCCAGGTAACGACCATGTCGCGCCTTAATCAAGATAATAATATGGATGTATTGACTGAACCCGCTTATTATACTGAGCATAGGAACGTTGGTCCCGTTTTTTCATGTAAACATTATAAGACTGAGCAGGGAATAGTGAAATATCCGGATTCACACGCCGTGTAACGACTGTGATTTAAAAATACCAAATAATACATTTTTATAATTTTCCACACGCCAAAATATTTTTTCCATTTTAGTAGGAAATGTTTTGAAATTATTGTTTTATATTTTAATAATTTTTAAGTATTTAAATATAATTGCTGGAGCCTACTGAAGGTTTTTACAAATTTTCATAATTATTTTTTCCCAAAATTCCATACCAATTTTAATGTAATATCAAAATAGGATTTATAGATTTTTCCCATATTTTCCCAGTTTTTAAAAATATTTTTAGTTATTTTTTTAAAATCAAATTCGATTTTTAAAACAGTTTAAAGTATTTTTTTATTAAAAAATATATATATAGGGGGAATTAATCGTGGTCGTTGGATCCTAGATCCAACGGCCAGAAATTGGCCGAGTTAGCACTCACGTGGGCGCAGTCAACGCCTATGCGTGAGAACGCGTGGGCATGGCCACGTGGCGCCTCGTGGTTGGCTGGCGGCGGCGGTCAATGATTGGGGACGGATTTTTTTGGTTTTCTGGTGTTATTTTAAACGGGTATTAGGGATTTTGTTGTTATAATTAAACCCTATAAATATGACCCCTCTCTCTTGAGTTTTCTTCTTCAATATAACTCTGAAAATTCCAAATAAAATATCTGGTTCTTCGTCTCAACGACGCCGACGCTTCGTTGCCACCTGATCGTCAAAAAAAATCTGAGCGCGGAGTTTTTAACGTGTCCGTACAGGGCAACGTATTATCCGCATCAATCAACATCTCAACTCAAGGTAGGATTCCGCCATCCCTTTCTTACCCCGTCGCTTCTTCTAAATATAGTTTATACTGAAAATTGACATGAGTTTATGTATATCTGTCATACTAAAATAATACCACAAGTTATCACATGATTATTTGTACTAAACTAAAAGTAATCGCTAGATCTATACACTGTTCATATAAATTTCCTGTAAATGCAATCAGTGCATGCAATTGGTACAATATATGCATACATGCAATCAATAAAAATAACTACAACCCTATCACACTGTACATGCATAGTAAAGAATTAATCAATAATTAATGCTAAACAATTACACATTCTCAAGTCTCAACTGCTATAGGATGCATTAATTATAATTAAATCCTTTTCACATGTCTTGTGATGTATCACTGTAGCAACTATAAAGGACATGCCGAATGATGAGATGTTAATTGTTTTACTCATGTGTCATACGGACGTTAATACCATGGTCTTTAAGAAAATTTTAATATTGTTCAGTTAAGAGCATATACACCCTTTTAAATAAAATACCTTAAAGTTTCCCAAACTCGTATTTCCATAAAATACCCCGAAGTTTCTAAAACACGTCATCTCTTGAGTCTCGGGAATGCCGGAGTTAAGGCATCACTAAAATACCATGAACTTACCAAACTATACTGTTACTAAAATATCTTAAACCGTGATGAAACCATTTCTACATTAAAACACCCCGAGTTTTCTAAATCCCGTGTTTTATAATAATATACTATATGTCTTCCTTTCCACTAGGCTTGTGAAACCCCGTTTATACCTGTCTCCTTATTGACTGGTAATCTTAACAATTTATTGATCATATTTAATAATCTTGTCCAATGACCGTGTGTAATGATCGTGTGCAATGAACGTGAGTAATGATCATGTGCAATGACCGTGTGCAATGTATGTGTGCAATGACCGTGTTTCCGTGATCCCAGGCATAGACGGGGTAATCTTGTTTCCGTGATCTCGGGCATAGACGGGGTAATCTTGTTTTCCTGATTCTGGGCATAACCGGGATGCTAACCGTTTACTGACCATGTATTCGTGATTTTAAAATAAAACAGTGCAACCTAGCTTTGATATACTGATGCACTTGAATAAACTTAAAAGACATAACTACTCTGTTTATCATAACCCGTTATACCTTAAAAATTAAGCAAACTGTAGTATGAAAATTAGTTACTAACTGAAATCTTACCCACACTTCTACTTTCATGATTGTGCGACCTTACATTTATCAGTTTAATCTTCCTATACTATATTTTAACTTATTCTTGTTACCATATATTTTTTCCCTTGAGAATACTACTCGAGTTTAACTCGCTAACGAACGTTTCTTTTCTTTTTCTCCCGAAATGTCCGTTAGCCATAGGAGAAGAGCAGGACAGGACGACGGAGATTGAAGCTCCAAAAGAAGACTATGCTTCCATTGCAACGCCCTATTAGGGTTTTAGTCATTCATTTTTTTTTCTTAGTTGCCACATGTTTAGGGTTTGCTTTATTTCCTTTCTCGCTTTATCTGTGTAATAAGATTTGAAATTAATTGTAATAAATGTTGGTTAAGAAATAAAGTTCTTTATTTATCTTGCATTTTGTATACTCCTGCATTACTTTATGCTTAGCGTAGCTGTATTGAGTTGAGTTATCTCTCGATATATTGTAAGTCCACGGTAGCGCCCCGGCCATCTAACAGACGCCAAATGCGGAACAAAATTTTTTATACAACTGGCGCTATCGCGTACTATAACCCGGATCTTCCATTAAAGCTAAACTAACATACTACAAAGTGGGTAGAAATGTTATACCGAACGATCCGAGTCCTTCGGTCTTCAACCATCATCCCACGCTTTGTTGCGGCTGCTCCGAACTCGATCGATCTCCGGTCTCGTCGTCCAGGTTGCACCACGTCGACAGATCTTTAAACGGGCTCCCGCCTCTGAACCGAGGCAACTCGATCATCAAGTTTGCTAAAAGAGATGACCAAGAGATGTAGAGAATGTGTAGAACACTTTGTCTCGTTACGTCCAAGGCTATGGACGAACGGTTAATGAAGTTGCAATTTGAATCGGGTGAAATGAGAATTGTAGCTATCTAATTTCCATACATCAAAACACTATCATAATCTTTTCCCTCAAAGTGAACAACCATCATGCAACCCAAGAGGTGGCCGGCCACTTATGTAGAGGGAGGGAGGTGAGTGTAGGAGGGGGAAGGTGACCACAAGCATTAATTGATGAATGAGTCATATAAACCTTGTGACCAAAAAACCATTAATGAACTAATGCATCATCACAACACATCACCATATAATTAAATGAACCATTAATGCATCCATGAGTCACTAATCCTAGTCACCATCTAGAAGCATCTAGAAGCACGACTCACCCTCATGACTCACCCACAAGAAGAAAAGATGAATCCGCATTTAACCGAATGTTAAAGACGGGTGATAGAAAACAGGAAACTGGAAACTTCCAAAAGCGATCCCGAAACAAATTTCAGGATAACTCCGTAATAGCAAAAACATACCCGCATTTGTATTACGACCGAATACAAATGTAATTGAGACAAAGATATTATATCTACACAGTATAATACTTGGATCCGGCTTAAACCAAAGCCCACCAGTATTTTCTGGCCGAAAAATGACACGTGCGTAAACGCACGTGCATTTTCCGAACCCTGCCATAAAACCATACGACCTCTACAACGTTTCGCCCGAACTTGGGAAAGTGTCTGTGGGGGACTCTAATGACTCATCAATACACTGGCACTGGGTATAACCACTAGCACGTCAGAGGTACAAGCTGTACGTAACGGTTGCCTGTGTATTGATTGAAAGGGAAGCTGATGAACGAACTTATCTAGAAACCCTACTGAGCCTGACAGTGACAATATCCGTACAGTCCGGTCCATTCGTCTATGAGTATCGCATATAATGCCTAGGGGGCCGGTAAACGTCAGACCCCCAATAGCTATATAAGTCTTGTCAGTGAGTAGCCCAGAACACCCTGAGATACTACTGGAATACCTTCCAGTAAATCTTTATTACCCTGGCCCGGGATTTCGTGTAATGGCTATCCTAAACACAGCGCGATCTCACCCCCAATACCGGGAGAGACGAATCCCCGATGATCTGCTCACTGCCTCCATGTGGCTCGAGAATGTACCCAAAATATACCTATTTGCACGACTCCTTTAACCCGTGGTAGGGTATAAATCAAAGCACAGTGGGAACTCACACGAGACAAATGACGATCCCAGGTCGACAGACTAACCTGTACACAAGTCACCAGGGAACTGCTATCTGACGATATGTATAATACCAACTAGCATGTTCCTGGCGAGTCCTGTCCGGTGTACTCATAACCCAATGAGCACCTGTATACATCTCAGGTGAACCAACTAACACCAATGGCTTGTGAGACCGGCCACCGCCCCTCGTTGGGGTCTCGAATGTATACACTAGTCTACTCTGGAGTATCGATACCCTGTCTCGAAACTCCCACGACTAGGGACACTTTAAGGATGTGCTTATAGACCCCAGCTCCGACATATATGATCGCCATCATACTGCTGGTAGTCAAGCAAAAATCCTATGGGCTTTATCAACATTTACATGATGATAAAGACAAACCAGATAGCATACTATCATTTCGAGTAAGACTGTTCTATCGGTATAGGTCCTCCCTCAATCATTGCAATCACGTACCTGCGATCCAATAATTAACTTATAGGGCACTATATCCTACAATCTCCCACTTGCACTTAAGGCTAATTATTGTGATGTCGCGTACTCACAGCTCGTGTGATACCGAACATCCAACTTCTCTACTGGTCAGTTTCACAAAGCTAGTTTGCAAAACTATTGTATTCGAGAAATAGCCTCAGTGAGTGGATCCGTCCTGATGTTTCTTTCTATGACTCTCATAGTCTCAAGTTCGAGGAAAAAGTCATCTCCCGAATCGAGTAATAGGTGTCTTAGAATATGTCTGGATATGTGATGGGACCTAGTTCATAAATGAACTCCAAATCCAAACTTCTTAGACTGTATTGATAACTGAACCTAATCAGTATCGCGCACTATGCCTCCCACAGTATCCTCTTGGACCAACTGTCCATAATAATGCCCTTCGTCAGAGGGAAAACTATAACTCTGACAATCACTCTGTCATCCATGTCATCTTTGAAGCCTGGAATGATAACCGTCTCCCGAAGGAGGCTGCCGTCATCAAATCCATAGAACATGCACTTATGTTCTAAAACTGCTTCCTTATGTTTCTTCAGGAGTGGATTAATATAAACTTATCGCATCTAGTGCAAAAACAACATCTGGTGTGGTACTTGACATCTCACGATTGACTCAATTGCCTAAGCAAGTGATCTGCCAATCATGCACATCCCTCTCCCCTTTAGTCTGTAAGACACCTTTAGAAAGGGTGACTCCATCACCTGTGTAAACCCACGTTACCTCTCCCGGTTCTTTCGGGCTTGCGGAAATGGTGAAAAACGATTTTTAGGGTTTGGGTAACATGGACTACAAAAACGGATCTTGGCTAAACTACACACTAGCAACCTAACTAGAGAGTTGTCTACTCGGTTAGGGGTTATACCTCACTTCAACTCCTTCTTCTTGAACTCTTGGTAGTGGTTGGATGGTGCTTTCCTCTTCACCTTCTTTCGTCAAAGATGGATCCATCTGAGGGTTGCAACCTTGGGCTCCTTTCTCGAACTTTGAGAGAACTAAGGTCTTTGGCTTGCTAGACCTTCAACCTTAGAGTGAGCAGAGAGTGGTTTAGAGTATTTTATCTCAAGGAGAGGTTTCTCAACACATGAGAATGGATCTCCTTGAACTAGAGGAGGAAGAAGAAGAAAAGAGGAGAGAGAATGGTTAGGATAGAATAAGATGGTATTTTTACAACCATAACATAATAAGTGAATTATCTAATAATAATATTAATCCAAAAATGAAAAAGGTGATGGATGGTTTGATGAGACTATTATCATATCACATCAAATGTTTTTTGCTAGAATCAAAGAGCATCTTTGATGTGTAATGATGATAGTCAATGTTTCAACCATGGTCAACAAGTCAACCTTGGTCAACAAGTCAACAAACCCAACCATGACACAATTTCATTTAATTAATATTATTAATTGATATATCAAAAATTCATTAGGGTTTGGAAAAAGACGACTGTCAACTTTGCATACACACCCGTTCCGAAACCCTAATGAAAATCCTCTTCCTCCGCCTCAAACAACTGTGCATACACAACCGCATTCGTGTTCCGAGGAACATGAATACTATGAGATAAAACTAACCCCAAAACATATACTAGGATCTGGCTCAAACCAGAGCCCGCTAGTAATATCCGTCCGGACTCCAAACGTGCACAAGTGCGCGGTTGAGAACGAACCCTGCCGCAAAACCATGCGACCACTACTCTGTTTTTCCCAAAGGCGAATAACCCTCTGTGTGGGACTCTAAAGACTCGACACTACGCTGGCAGTGGGTTTAACCACAGACCGCAAGCGACACTAGCTGTACGTAACGATCACCAGGTAGATGCCGATAAGAAGACGGACGAGGTGAAACCCGTCTGAACTCTTACTGAGTCTGTATGTGACAATCTCCGTACAGTCCGGTCTGTTCTTCTAATACATCGCATAGCGGGCCTAGGGGGCGGCAAACGTCAGTCCCCTAATAGCGGTACAAGTCGTGTCGGAGTGTAGCCCAGAACACCTTAAGATAACACTGAAAACCTACCAGTATATCTCGCTTGCCCTGGCCAGGGACTACTTGTGTAATGGCTCTCCTAGACACAGCGTGATGTCAACCCCCAATACCGGGAGAGACGAATCCTGTCTAACCATCACTGCCTACAAGTGCTTCGGGACTGCACCCAAAAACAACCTGTTTGCACGACTCCTTTGAGCCGTGGTAGGGTAGTAATCAAAGTGCAGTGGGAACACACTCGAGGCGAAGTGACAGTGTCAAGTCAGCGGACTAAGCTGTACTCATGTCACCTGGGAACTGATAACTGACGATAGGTATAATACCAACCAACAGTTCCCGACGAGTCCTGTCCAGTGTACTCGTAACCTAACGAGCACCCGCTTACTATCTCAAGTACGACGTACTGACGGCTGTGGGACAGACCGTTTCCCAAGCTGGGATGAGAAGCGTATACGCTAGTCTACTCCGGAGTATCGATGCCCTGTCTCAATAGTCCTACGACTAGGGACCTGCATAAGGATGTGCTTTTGGATTACCCAGCCCCCACGAGTGTGACTGCCATCACAACGCTGGTAATCAAGCAAAGATCGTAAGGGCTCCACTAATGTGTAAAGGCGATATGCTAAAAGAAACACATGCACACATTAAAGCAGAAACAAACCAAGTAGCATACTACTATATTGAGCAAGATTGTTTATACAAGGTGAATATCCCAAGCTTCCATCAAGTAATATACAAACTAGTATGATACAGTAATGGCCTCTAGGGCATATACACTAACAACCTGCAGGTACACCACCATGCCAGGAGTCATCTATTCTAAAATACTATTAGAATACTGTCAAAGTACCCACATTGGGAAACTACCCAAATCTAGATCTAAAACCATGATCTAGTATCCAGAATGTCAGATATTATATCCATGTCCTTTGTGGAGAAACAACTGTATGACGACCATAGTACAACCGATCGTAGTATAGGAATTTTACTTCCTACTCTGTGTATGTCATCCAAATACCAGGATATCACACCCTACTACCTTCTCGACAGATCCATCCCCTATTCTGATGATGTCAAACCCATGATTGTCACATCAAAAATAGATGATCTATCTCCGCTATATTTACTCAAGTCTATAAATAGACACTTGCTATTTGCCCACTATGCTTCCGCTGCTCCCACTGACTACGACAACTCTCTGGCAGAATAATATATACGTACACTTCTAAAACTAGTTTAGAACGACGCTATACATATCCTCCTGCCGGGTCTCGTAGTCTGGAACAACAGTAGTGTTAAGTCTGGGTAAACAAGAACCTCCCTGTCACTGTCCTTGAGGCTACCGGAGTACCTCTCGGGTGTCTGAGGTTACCCACCATATCTGCGGAGTGGCTATTGGAATGTCAAACCTGATTGAATATATAGGTCCTATTAAACTTTCCGTAATCGTTTGCGGTTTTGGAATCACTTCCAGTTCTACCATACTCCCACTACTGTTTTCTGAAAAAATCCATTTTACTAAAATTGTGGAGAGTCTAGAACAATATCACTATTGATCTTCAAGATGGTAGAATATCAACCCTCGTCAAAGCTAGGGTCAACCTACAAACAGACATTACAGAAACGTGCCTTGAGTTATCCAGTGTCTGGTTTTTAAGCATAAGCTGGACAACTCCCCGTACCTTAACATCGTTAAGATATGATCCATTCTATATCCAATATAGAAACATTGGCACTTATTTAACTGGAACCAGATTCTAATCATGCAGCTGTCTTTAGTGCATATCAACTTAATGGAGAGAGGCTAATCAGTATTACTCAACTTAGGAATACATCCAATTGTGAGTAATCTGAAAGAGAAACAGGTTTCTCAAAACCATCACTATCATCTGAATACCAATCACAAGAATCTACATCTTCGATCTGTTTGAAGAATACCGATACTTGTGACACCTGGTTCTCTACTTTAATCTTATACCAACAACTTCTCAAAACTTAGACCTTGTATTTCTACGAAACACTTGTCTAAAATCTAGAGAAGTCATAAGTAAACAGAACATAGTACGAGGACTAACCCCTTTGTCCTGATGGACACTGGAAAACATACAATGCTCTGTATAAGTCCGTCGATTTGAATAACTCAAAACCTGTGCATCATAGGTTGAAAACTGTACCCGGGCGATTTCCTCAAATATCACCAATTACAACGAATTCCGATAAAATGAGGATGATCATCTTATTCCCAATAACTTACTCCCTCTCAACATCTATAAAACCATACAGATGTGAGAATCTTACTTGGTAAATACATAACCTGGAGTAAGTATCTAATCGGGAAATCAGTTTTCCATTAACAATGCACTGAAACAATAAAATGTTTCGTAGCGGTATCCTGGTATTCTTTAGTAATACCTCTTCCATAATCCAAATCATGACTTTAACCGTATATTTCCCTGCCATCTTTCCAATTCCCTTTATTTGTCTTTAGTCGTTACCTTCTGTACACCATCATTAGGAAAAATGGTTTTCTTCCTTCCCTACCGTTCGGCACCAGCCTATGGTTTGGAAGAAGACTATCCAGTAAGCATAATAGGTGTATTCTCCTAATCCTAGGAGTACTTGTAACTTGAGAGAAGGTGATGATAAAAGACAACTGAATAAACCTTATTCATTTTTCTCCTGAACCAGAATCCATCCTCGAAAAAATATCCTTCGAGTTCGTATATAACCATACGATGGATTTATCCAATGGAATTGGATGTTCGTAGTGATACGGGTTGTTCTAGAGAAATTAAAGGTGAAGTAGGAGTGGCGATGAAATACGTGGTTTGGTCGTGAATGTGAATAGTCACAATTTACTTTGCCTTCTTTCTAATTCCTTTATCTTGTCTTTACATATTACCTTCGGCACACCCTTCTTAGGCTAATTGGTTTTCTTCATTCCCTACCTTTCGGCACCTGCCTATGGTTTGGAATAAGACTATCCCATAAGCGTAATGGGTGTACTCTCCTAAACTAAGGAGCCCTCGCAACCTGAGAGAAGTTGATAATAAAAAGACAACTGAATAAACCAATTCTATTTCTCCTAAAACTGGATCCATCCTCGAAAAAGACCCTTCGAGTTCGTATATAACCATATGATGGATCTATCCAATGGATGTGGATGTCCATAGTAATACGTGGTGTTCTGAGAAATACAAAGGGTAAAAGAAGGAGCTGCAATGACTTATGCAACTATAGACAATCCAAAAGCCAATATATTAAGATGGTTCGGTCAACTTGGTCACTGAGTTATAGTCTAGGGTCGGTCAAAGGTCGCTGCCAGAGAGAGAGAAAAGAAACACTCTGCGTGCACTCTAACGTAGATCAGAATGGTTATCAATTTATCAAATAAGGAAACCTCCCACTGTTATCTCAAATTCTTCTCCAAACCTGAAAGAAGAATCAATCGGGATCACCCGAAGAGTAAACCAACTCATCAGTGGGAATCGGGATCCAACTCTCATCGCATGATAACGTGAAGGAATCCACTCATGTCATCATACTCCAGAAGGTATGCTCAAGTTTCGCAAGTTTCCTGTATGTTTGAAACTCTCGATATAATTTTTATCCCAAGCTCTTATGACCTTGACGTAGGCCAACAAATCATAAGTCACATGTCAAGTTCTACCCGTCGTTGTCCTGATTAATTTAGGTCATCGTACATTCCCTTGACGTAGGCCAACAAGACTGTACGTCTGTCCTAAACTAATGCATCTATCTATGCAACGAATGAATACCCAGCAGCTACCAAACACTATGCCTTGACGTAGGCCAACAAACATAGCTTGAATACAACTGACCATCCATAAGAAATGACGGAGGATTACGGCTGGTTTTTGGCGAAAAACCTTTAACGTAAAAAACTTGATCTCATTGAAGGAACCTGATAGCTTTTTATAAAAATTATTGTGGCGAAAAACCTTTGCTAAAGAGGTCACTCCCGGTGAAGGGATCTCGGCTCTTTCCTCGTGGAATGAGGTGCAGGATATTCTAACTGAATACCTCGATGCAAAGCAACTTGTGATCGACTATATTGAAGTTATTACCCTGACGCAAACTTCTGTCCAAGGGGTCACTCCCGGTGAAGGGATCTCGGCCCTTGCCTCGTCGAATGAGGTGCAGGATATTCTAACTGAATACCGCTATGCAAAACAAAAGTAAACGTCTTTGTAATAACTCCTTTTTAAAATTTGTTCCAACAACATCAAATATAGGTTTGTTTTATCCATGCATTGATAAGAATCAATGCATTCCCATCAATTAATCACACCAGAAAAGAACGAAAATAAAATGTACGTATATGCCATCCGCATTCGTCACTGGGTCCCGTCATTACCCGTTAGGTTACTTAAGTAACGACAGAGCGGGTGTAAAACATATACAACATCTAATAGTATATATACTAATATACAATAATCACTCCAGGCGTGATAATATGCAACATTACAGAAAAGTAATAAGCATCACAGAACAATACAGATAGTCTGGGATCCCCGGGTTTCACAGAGCCGCTACTGAAACCCGACGTTCCCCTGGTCGTGTGGATAGCCAGTGCAATGAAACCAAGAACCCTACGGGTGCGGCAAGTTACCTGCCCAAACCTGAAGAGAGGCAGCCCCCTACAGCATAGTGAATGGACCACCCGGCACTTCACGGAATCCGGTAACTTGAGCTCCCCTCCTTGGGTCAACCTGTACCCCCTACGAGTGCGGCGAATAGTCTGCCAATTCCAGAATGAGTCCCCTCTGCCTCTCAAAGCCATGAGATACGGACCCGTTGTCCTCCAGAACCCGGCTATCCGTGCACTCCGTCGCGGGATAAACCTAGCACAGAAATGAAAATATATATACAACGGGTACATCGACCTCATCCCGGTCTGTTAGTTATATGTATGCCCTAGAGGCCACTACTATACATAGGATGTATATTGTAGTGGATGCTTGGACATATATTGGGAGCACTTTCTTGCTCGACATGATAGTATGCTATCTGGTTACTCTTTACCTTAACGTGTACACTGATTATCTCTCTGTTACATGTTGGTAAAGCCCTTAGGATGTGTACTTGACTACCTGGACTATGATGCGGATCATACTAGTGGGGACATGGTAGTCCATAAGTACATCCTTCAAGGTCCCTAGTTGTGGGTATATCGAGACGGGGCATCGATATACCAGAGTAGACTAGTGTATACCTTCTCGACCCATACAGATGGGCGATGGATGATCCCATATCCATTGGTGTTTGACATCAGAGATGATATACGGGTGCTCAGTGGAGACTGGGTACACTGGACGGACTCGCCAAGAACTCCCAGATGGTATTATACCTTACGTCAGATGGCAGTTCTCTGGTGACACTGGTACAGAGTAGTCTGTTGACCCGAGATCGTCATAGAGTCTTGTGTGATTCCCACTGTGCTTTTATTTTCACCTTACCACATCCAAGAGGGCGTGCAAAACGGTTGTTTTTGGGTACAGTCCCGAATCACATGGTGGCAATGAGCGATAGGAGGGGATTCGTCTCTCCCGGTATAGGGGGTTGATGTTGCGCTGTGTTCGATTGGCTATAACCGGAAATCCCTGGCCAGGGTTGTTGAGATTTACTGGTAAGTGTTACCTGTAGTTTCTCGAACTGTTATAGACCTCATATCGACACGACTTATCGAGCTATTGGGGTCTGACGTTTACCACCCCTAGGCGAGATATGCGACATATCAGACGATCAGACCGGACTGTACGGTAAGTGTTACTGGTTGGATTCACAGGTGTGTGAGCGGGCTTGCTCGTCGATCTTCTGATCGCTCAATACCCGGGTGGCCGTTACGTTTAGCAGACCGCTTGCGGCTTGTGGGTGTTTGATATGATCATCACCTGCTGCCGACGTATTGACGAGTCTTTAGAGTCCTACACAGAGGTTTCCTGGCTCAAGCGAAACGAAATAGGAGCACATATGAGATATGTGCGGGACCGAGAATGATACCAGTATATGATACTATATTCGATTCTCGCGATTTGTGACATTGATCGGTTATATGTGATATAGCCGGGTTATCGGATCAAGTGTTGATTCGATAAGTTGTTACTATTGATATTAGTCGGTTATATGCAGTATGACCGGATCATTAAATCAAGCGTTGATTTAATGATTTAATGCATAATTATATATTTGATATATTACTTTGCATTAACTAGTATAGGTTCACTTAAGATGGATTTTCTCACTCGCATGTGCACATTGTATATATGATATAGTTTTGTGCACTTGTTTGTATCATGTTTGATGATACATGCAAACTTGGATTTGTGTAAAGACTTAAACCATGTTTAGTGAATGGTTAGGGTTTCATTTCACTTATTTATTTATCTATTCATTTTAGTTAAAAGATAAAAGAAAAGCAAAATGGTTTCTTTCAAACATGAAGCCTGTTGAAGCTTCATGATGCTTTGACCAAGTGACAATTTTGTCTTCATTACCTTTAACCTAGCCATTCACCAAAACCATAGTTAATTCTCTACACTCAACCATGGTTGGATTATGATAACCATCACTTGAATTTTCATTTTGAGATATAATTCTTTTTCCTTCTTCTTCTTCATCTTCTTCATGAAGAAAAAGAAAACCCTTTCTTGAAAATTCTTAAGTGATGAATCCAAGTGAGAAAACCAAATCCAAAGTGAACCCACTTCCTATTTCTTCATCCTCTACCACTTTCCAAGTAGTACAGGGTGTTATCTTCACAAGTTTCATGACTTGGTGAAGTGGGAGCTTGATCTTGTGTTGCCTCGACGTAGATCATCTTCGACATCGAAGTCGACGACCTAGCCCGATCATTTCTTCGATGAAACCTCCGTGAGAGTCCAAGATCCGATGGGTACAGCGGAGGGACTTCATCATGGAGCTATGGAGGTGGAGGACCGGATCTACAAAGGTTGTATTTCCGTTCACTTATTACTAAAGCAGTTTACTAGTTCTAGTTTTCGCCTAAACTCTAGTTAACGATCTGTATTAGGGTTTCTTGGCACCGGAAATTTTAGAAATTGGCATGGTTGATGCCTTGTGAGACCTCCTTAGTGTGCCTAGAAACCCTACAGTAGTATCAGAGCCTAGCTAGAGCCTTAGGCGATGCGTAGACGGAGTTAGAAGTCTGATCGAACCAAAACCCTAACTCCAAAATGCTCTCTGTACATTTTTTGAAATCATGGTTTTTTCCAGATTAAAAATGCTTAAAAAATTCAGCAGGAAGTTCTAAGAATTACGCTGCAAAAATGACCAAAAGATACGTCCAAACCGCGGCGGAACCGCAGCACAAGCCTAGCTTCTGCGGCGGTTCCACGGCCATCTGATGACGTCAACCTTCCAATTTTGCACAGTAATTTGTTTCTTGAGGTGCTGAGTTTTCTGGGATTTTTTAATCTGAACTCGAGAGTTGAGTTTTCTGGGGTGTTTTGGAGCTTCGATGATTCGATTGGATTATCAGACTTTGTCTATATGGCTTTCCGGATATTTTAGAATATGTTAAAAAAGTTCGACCGGATATAAATACCCACCTTTTCCCCTGTCGGGAAATTTCCAAGTGTTGGATCTTTCCGTGGTTTAATAACGTTCTAAGTAGTGCAATTAACGCGAGGGTCCCTCTAGAAGACAACAAACCATAACTCGATTATGTGACCGTCTTGAACTGCCCTTTGAACCTTAGGGTTTGGTGCAGTACGGCGTGCCACATGTGAGGCGTTGGCTTGACCCTTCTACGGCTGGACCGTTGGTACTGTGGCATGAAATGGATGTTTTTAAACTTATATCATGTGTTGATCTGTTTTGGGAAAACTTGGGTGTTCGATTGTTCGATCGGAAAGTTTAACATTTTCTATTTATCTGGAATGTGATACAATATTTGGAATCCACAAGTAGTTATGAGATAACTGAATGAATGTTATAAACATAGCACTTTAGTCTCACTTGATCGGTTGCCACGGAATTTTGATGTGATCAAAAGTCCGTCGCAATCACGTAGCGTACGCGGATACTCGTCGGGTAAACTTAATAGACAGCCTCACCCTATATCCCCGACCAAGTGACTGTAGGAGAACCCCGTCCCCAAAAGCATCCGTTCGGGTGCTCGCGGCAGCGGTGTTCCGCCTTGGTACACTTCGTCGACGGTGTCGGGGGTGCGGCCGCCTACTAAAGTTTGCGACGAGCATTCGATCAGGATGTCGGGAATCTTGTTGAATTGCCCGACTTAACATTGAAAAGAGTTTTCGATAATGAGACTAAAATGCGTGGTTTATAGATGTTAGGCATGCGATGTCTAAGGAATTCATTTGACTTGGCATGCGATGTCTAAAGAGGTTGCGGATTCCAACTATTGTAGTTTTACACTTTCTTTTTTGTGACCGTAAGTGTAGTATGTAGTGGTATTGTCGATCGTCATTGCTATACGTCGACGACAATCGGTGTATGCGTACTTACTTACGTTGATGACATGTGATGTTATGTGTTGCTGGATATGTTATATTGGATCGTCGTGTTTGAATAGCCGGGGTTTTTTTTATGTGAGATGAGTGTTTTTCATTTTCATTCATGTAATGACTTGTATGTAATATTCTTTTATTGGGGCACTTCCAGGTTGCGGATGATGTCACCATTTGTATATTATTTACTTTTCCGCACTAGGATAGACCCAAGGAGGGGAGCACAAGTAACCGGGTTCTGGAGTCCAGTGGGAGACCAACTCGAGGAGTCGAGTCCGGGTCTCCTAACTATAGAATTGGTAGGGTTGCTTGCCGCTCTCGTAGAGGTCTAGGGGTGTGGGTTTGGCTATTCATCGCGACCGTGGAATCCGTGTTTTATACTGGCTCGTATTGAAAACACGGACGTCCTAGTATATCCAATGTTTCATATGATTCTTCTGCTGCGATATCTGTGATGTGATCATGTGATGCTCTGTGATAAATACAGTATATAGTATATATGATATATTATATAGACGTTGCTTATGTTTTACACCCGCGCTAGCCCTGCCCCGCTCTGCCGTTAGTCACCTAACCTAACGGTGCACGAGGGGACATCGAGGCGAACACGGATGGCATAAGTGTACGTCGTATTTATCTGTGATGTTTAGGTGACTTAAATGATGGGACTTCATTAATGAGATTAATGAAATAAAAGAAACCTAAAGATGTTGTAGAATCGAATTTCAAAAATAAAACAGGTAGCTACAGTTCTTGCTTTGCACAGCGGTATATATGATATATCCTGCACCTTATTCGATAAGGAAAGGACCGAGATCCCTTCACCGGGAGTGACTCCTTTAGCAATAACTGGCAGATGCTACACACTCGGTTTGTCTTTTGATTGCTCCTATAGTTTCTGCTTTGCACAGTGATATATATGATATATCCCGCACCTCATTCGACGAGGAAAGGACCGACGATCCCTTCACCGGGAGTGACTCCTTTAGCAAAACTAGAAAAGCCTCAAAAACACTCCATTTTAAAATCATTTGATTCTACAACGATATCAAGTTCATTACGCAATAGGTTTTCAGAAAAACCTATCGTAGCCCTCCGTCATTTCAGATAAGTAGTAGTTAGTTTTCGTGCTGCGTTTGTTGGCCTTTGTCAAGGGGTAGTGTGCGGTAGCTAACTGGTGCTTATCTGCTTATGCATATGATGCAGATTGGGTTAGGGTAGTCGTGCGACCTTATTGGCCTTTGTCAAGGGTCGTGCGGGTGGGTTTAATTCAATCAGGAAATGACGGGTTGAACTTGACTGGCATCCTATGGTTTGTTGGCCTTTGTCAAGATCATAGGAGGTTAGGGGAAAAATTATCGGGAATTTCAAGTGTTGAGATTTGCAATGAGATTGCATACCTTCTATGAGATAGTTGGATCTCGATACCCACTGCGAGTAAGAGTGACTCCTGGGAGAGTTTTACACATTACAATTAGCCGATCAAGTAGGTGTCTAGAAAGGTGTCAACGGGGTTATGACTCTGGGAAAACGAGGTTTACATTAATTAGGTTCGTGCGAAAGCACGGGGGCCTCCCTCAAAGTACCGAGACTGGCCTGGCTGAAAGATTGGCGAACTTGTAGCGTGTAATTAATCCCGGCTAGTCTTTCCTTTTAGGGTTTGAAGGAAGATTTGATAAAACCAGTGGGAGCCATCCTGATTAGATAAAATAATAACCAATCTGATCTTGCAAGAGCGCACGCAGAGTGTTTTCTTCTCTCTCTCTCCAGATAGCGACCATATCACGCCTTAATCAAGATAATAATACGGAATATTGACCGAACCCGCTTGTTATACTGAGCTGGGGAACGTTGGTCCCGCTCCAACTTATAATTGTTATAAGACAGAGCAGGAAATTGGGGAATACCAGATTTCCCGTGCCGCCCAAACGAAGAAAGTGCATATGATGCATCATCTTCGGGTGTGTTCGTTACAAAGAACTGTTTCTCTGTATCCTCTACGTCCTCAGTATTTGATACCAGATCAGGATCCCAGATATGTAATCTGTTACATAGGGCTACAGATAGGTAGAGAACTGGGAACGGGTGATAAGTTTCATGAGACAGAAATCGGGGCAAGTGTTGCAACCAAGTCTGTTGGTCACTGTCACCCTGTATTATCAGTACATTGATTCTGAACAAATGCTATTAGATACCGAACCTGATATACAAAATCATATCTGTCTCTTTATTAAGTAAAGAAACGATAAAATTTTGTATTGTTGGATAATGTTTTGAACATTTCCTATATCAAAAGTTGATCGGTTCATGCACGTTATCTAAAAGCATTAATGTTCTAAATCAAACTACAGTTCTTAGTATACAGAACACACACAAGAGGAAGAGTTCAGAACTGAACGAATCCTTCTTGAGGTATTGTAGACAAGGTCATATCAATGTGACCCGACTGGCTGAAGTTACATTTAGATGCATATTTAAATCTGTTTGAATTTACATCTTGTGAAACTTGCCAGTCATGTCACGGAGATAAGATGACCATAGCTCTGTTTACTGGAAACAGAGAAAGAGTTAGTGAACTCTTGGGATGATACATGTTGATCTATAAAGGACCCCTGTCTACACATGCCAAGACCGGTTCTTTGTACTTCATTAAATTCTCTGATGATCTTTCGAGATTCAGACCTATGTTCCTGTTGAAACACAAGTCTGAACCTTTTGAGATATTCACAGAATATAAGTTAGAAGTAGAGAACCAAAATACGGGTATAAGTATTATGTCCTTTGATGAGATCAAGGAGGAGAATACTTGAGCACGGAATTCCTGGACTATTCTAAAGGAGAATGAGATTCTCTCTCAGCATTATTCCTCTGCATACACCATAGCACGATGGTGTATCGGGGCGGAGCAATTACACCTTATTTGATATGGTGTGCTCTATGATGAGTACTACTGAGTTTCCTATTTCCTTTTGGGAATTATGCATTTGAGAAGTTGCATACCTATTGAATAGGGTTCAAATCAAATCAGTTGCCTACCATTTCATATGTGATATGGAAAGGGAAGAGCCCATATCTTAAGTTAGTTAAGATTTGGGGTTGTCCGGCCTATGTCTAAAAGCAAAATCCGGACAAGCTCGAGGCAAGGACTGTTATGTAGAACTGGAAAAGTTCCAGCTATACAAACTACAGCAGATGATTTGGTAGAACGAAAGAATTCAGTAGATTCCAACGAACCTCAGCCTCTCCGCCGATCTAGTAGGGTTCCTCACCCACCTGAGAGTTACTTCGGTTTCTCTATGACAGTGGGAGCGAGGATTGCATCATGAAATGATGACCCAACTAGTTTCGAGCTGGCCATCAGGAGTAAGACTCTGTAAGAATGGCTGGATGCTTAGTGATCTGAGATTGAATCCATGTACACCAACAAAGTATGGACTTTGGTTGCTATATCTTAAGGGTTAAATCCCCATCAGGAGCAAGTATATCTTGAGAAGATTACTTGGAGTACTTGGAAAAGTTAAGACTTTCAAAGCTAGACTTGTTAAAGGTTTGCATCATTGACCAGGCATGGATTATGTTGAAACCTTTTCTAAAGAACTATGCTTAAGTCCATCCAGATCCTACTTGTCACGGCTACATACCATGACTACGATATCTGGTGGTTGGGTGTCATGACTGCTTTTCTAAATAATGTTTTAGAAGAGAGCGTCTGTAAGTACACAGCCAGAGGGCTTCGTAGACAGTGGGAGCAGCGGAAACGTGTACAAGATGCTTTATAGGATAAAGTAGGTATCGCGGAGTTGGAACGTCTGTTTTGATGAAGTAGTCAAAGAGTTTGACATCATCAAAATGGTAGATGAACCTTGTATAAACAAAAAGGTAGTAGGGAGTATGGTGATGATCCTCGTAGAGTACGTGGATGATATATTCTTGATAGGGAAGGAGTTTCCTATGCTACGCTCGATCAATCGCCACTTATCACAATGATTCTCCATATAGATCAAAGTGATACCTCCTAAATCCTGGATTTTGGATCTATGAGATAGATCTAAATGGATGTTAGGATTCTCATTAGTTGAAGTGAGATGGTATCAATTGATCCAGGGGATAATCACTGGAAAAGTTCCAGAGTGATAAGGACGACTGAATGTCAGTCACAGGCATTGCCTTTACCCTCAGTAAAGGGACGGTATGTTGGAAGAGTTCCAAGCTAGATACCGTGGCAAACTAGACGATTATAGGCAAGATACATCGCTACTTAAGATGCTATAAAAGAGGCAGTCTGGGTGTATAGTGGTTCATGAGATGAACTTAGTTCCTCCCATTGTGTGACAATGGGGTTGTGGCTTATGCCAAGGAACGTCCGTCCCATCAGTGATCCAGACATATTCTATGGCAGTATCACCTGATCATGGAGATGGTTGATCTCCAGGGTGATCGAGGTTAGGAGAGTAGACTCAGAGGACAACACGGCGGATCCACTCACAAAGGCCTTTTCCCAGAGAGAGACTTTTATGGGATGGTTGAGTATGAGATACTACAACCACTGCTACAAATGGCCCTAGTGCAAGTGGGAGATTGTTAGTTATATGTATGCCCTAGAGGCCATTACTATACATAGGATGTATATTGTAGTGGATGCTTGGACATATATAGGGAGGACTTTCTTGCTCGACATGATAGTATGCTATCTGGTTACTCTTTACCTTAACGTGTACACTGATTGTCTCTCTGTTACATGTTGGTAAAGCCCTTAGGATGTATACTTGACTACCTGGACTATGATGCGGATCATACTAGTGGGGACATGGTAGTCCATAAGTACATCCTTCAAGGTCCCTAGTGTAAGTCGATGTTCAACACCCCAATACTTATGGGGAGGCGGAAATATGAATAACAATCTTGTTCTATGATTAAACATCGAATAATCGTATGAATCGTTTGCTAAACAAGTTTTAACAAAAGCTATAGAGTTCTAAACTACTATGTTAAGAGATTATACCAAACGGTTCTAGTCCTTCGTCTTAATGTTATCTACGGCCTCTTTGGATCTCCACGTCCTCTTCGGCTTTCTTCCGTGATAGACGATCCACCCGAGAACCCTAATCCAAGCTATAACCTCTAAACTTGAGGTTACTTAGTTTCTCTAGTTGCTAAATAGAGTAGCTAAGGTGATGTAGAGATAGGTTATGGAGTAATTAGTCTTTTCTAATCCTTGTTCTCAACTTGTGAGGGGTAGGATTAGGCTTTGGTGAAGGAGAGAGAGCTTGAAGAGAGAGAGTGAGAATATGATAATGATAATAATAATGAAAATGAAAAAGCTTCTCACTAGATATATGAAACATAATGAATTAAAAAGAAATGAATAATATGAGATTATTCATCATGTTTCATTAATGCAAGTGGGTGATTCATTATGTGAGTCATTAAGCATTTAATAATGCATTAATGACATGATGAATCACTCACAATGAGTCACTAATTCATTAAATGAAAATGCCACCTCTCCCTCCATGTCACATCCTTCTAGAAGCTTCTCGGAAAATTACGAGAACGCCCCTCTCATCCGTGAAAACACGGAAAAACTTTAGACTGTATAAATCCAATAACCTGATACTAGAATCTGCCTTAAACCAAAGCCGGCTAGTAAAAACTGTCCGAATGTCGTACGTGCGTTCACACACGTATGCGTCCGAACCTTTGTCGTAAAACCATACGACCTCTATATCTTTTCGCCTGGGTTTGGGAAATCTCTATGTGGGACTCTAAAGACTCAACTACTACGCTGGCAGTGGGTTTAACCACAGACCGCAAGCGGCACTAGCTGTACGTAACGGTCCCCAGGTAGTTGTCGATAAGAAAGCTTGATGAGGTAACCCATTATAAATCCTACTGAGCCTGTCTGTGACAATATCCGCGCAGTCCGGTCTGTTCGTCTAAGAGTATCGCATGTATGGTCTAGGGAGGTGGTGGACGTCAGACCCCTAATAACCGTACAAGTCGTGTCGGTATGGTTCAAGACCACCCGAGAATCTACTGATCATTCCATCAGTAATTCTCAATCATCCCTGGCCAGGGACTTATGGTAATGACCAACCGACCACAGTGCGATATCAACTCCCTATACCGGGAGAGACGAATCCCTAACAGTCGCTCACTGCCTCCACATGGCTCGGGACTGTGCCCAACTGAAACCTGTTTGTACGACTCCTTTGAGCCGTGGTAGGGTAATAATCAAAGCACAGTGGGAACTCACACGAGACAAAGGATGACCTTAAGTCAACGGACTATCTGCACACATGTCACCTGAGAACTGCTATCTGACGTTAGGTATAATACCATCCAGTCAGTTCTCGGCGAGTCTTGTCCGGTGTACTCACACCCAGTGAGCATCTGTATACAATCTTAGGTGAACACCACCAATGGTTGCGGGACCAATCCATCGCCCCTCGTCAGGGTCTAGATATGTATACACTAGTCTACTCCGGAGTATCGATGCCCAATCTCGATACTCCTGCGACCAAGGACATCTAAAGGTGTGCCTATTCACTATCCAGCTCCCACTAGTATGACTGCCATCACAACGCCGGTAGTCAGACAAATACCCTATGGGCTTTATCAACATATATATATAAATACCAAGTAAAATATATCATACGTTAAGACAAAATCAAACCAAATAGCGTACTATCATATCAAGCAAGACTGTCATGTACATACATATCCCAAGCATCCTATACAATGTAGGCCTCTAGGGCATATATATCCAACAATCTCCCACTTGCACTAAGGCCTATAATTGCTGCAATGAGTACCCACTGTCTCTACCAGATCCAGTTGCTGGCGTACCGCATGCCCAACATCTCAAATAACCTCTCGAACTGTACTTGAGGAATGGCCTTGGTGAATGGATCTGCCGTGTTGTCTTTTGTGTCCACTCTCTGTATCTCGATCTCCCGACGATCCACGATCTCCCTGATCAGGTGAAACCGCCTTAAGATATGCCTGGATTTCTGATGGGACCTTGGTTCCTTCGCTAAAGCTACAGCGCCATTGTTATCGCAATACAAAGGTATTGGATTGGCAATGGACGGAACCACCTGAAGTTCAGAAATGAACTTCCTCATCCAGACAGCCTCTTTTGCGGCTTCACTAGCAGCTATATACTCAGCCTCCATAGTTGAGTCTCCGACGGTATCTTGTTTGGAACTCTTCCAACATACCGCCCCTCCATTGAGGGTAAACACAAAACCTGAAATGGATTTAGAATCATCCTTGTCACTTTGGAAGCCGGAGTCGGTAAAAGCCTCTACCTGGAGGTCCCCATTACTGTAAATCAAGAACATCTCCTTAGTCCTTCTTAGGTACTTGAGAATGTTCTTCACCGCTCTCCAATGTTTCTCACCTGGGTCAGACTGATACCTGCTTACCACACTAAGTGCGTAAGCTACATCCGGTCAGGTACATAACATCGCATACATTATTGATCCTATCGCCGAAGCGTAGGGTATAATGCCCATGCGAGCCCTCTCTTCATCAGTCTTTGGAGACATTTTCTTGGAGAGGGTGATTCCGTGACAAGCGGGCATATTGCCGCGCTTGGAATCTTCCATACTAAATCTCTTTAGTATAGTGTCTATATACCTGGACTGTGAAAGTCTCAATATTCTATTAGATCTATCTCGATTGATCTTAATGCCCAGAATGTATGATGCATCTCCCAAGTTTTTCATGGAGAATTTTTGTGACAAGAAGAGCTTTACTGATTGTAGTATAGGGATATCATTCCCTATTAGTAGTATGTCGTCGACGTACAAAACGAGGAAGACTACTGCTTCTTCTACATTCTTCCTATAAATACATGGTTCATCTACATTTTTGATAAAGTCAAATTCCTTGACTGTTTCATCAAAGCAGATGTTCCAACTCCGCGATTCTTGCTTTAACCCATAAATTGGTTTAAACAATTTGCACACTCTTCCGCTGCTCCCACTGTCTAAGAAACCTTCTGGTTGATCCATGTAAACACTCTCTTCTAGATGTACATTTAGAAAAGCTGTTTTTACATCCATTTGCCAGATTTCATAGTTATGGAAGGCAGCAATGGCAAGCATGATCCGAATGGATTTAAGCATAGCTACTGGTGAAAAAGTTTCATCATAGTCCAATCCTGGCCTATGACGAAAACCTTTTGCTACTAGTCTAGCTTTGTAGGTTTCTACTTGTCCAAATGTACCAATCATCTTTTTGAAGATCCATTTGCACCCAACTGGTTTTACCCCAGGAGGAGCAACTTTTAAAGTCCATACTTTATTGGTGTACATGGATTCCATTTCGGATCTCATTGCATCCAGCCACTTCACTGAGTCGCTACTCGTGATAGCCTGCTGAAAACTAGTAGGCTCATCATCATCGATGATGCAATCCTCTCGATCCCCATCAAGAAGAAAACCATAGTATCTTTCAGGAGGATGAGAAAGCCCACTAGATCTGTGGAGTGGCGTTGGTTCGTCATGTTCTATTGAAATATGAGACTCTTCTAAGTCTTCGGTTGCAGTTTGAGGTTCTGGAATTTCTTCCAGTTCTACCGTGCTCCCACTAATTTCTTTTGCAAGAAATTCGCTTTCTAAGAAGACAATGTGACGAGCGACAAACACCTTTTGTTCTTCAGTGTGGTAGACTATGTACCCCCTTGAATGCTTGGGGTATCCTACAAACTTGCATAAAACCGATCGTGCTTCGAGCTTGTCCGGATTATGCTTTTTAACATATAACGGACACCCCCATATCTTGATATACTTGAGATATGGTCTCTTCCCACACCACATTTCATATGGAGTGGTAGGTACAGACTTAGTTGGAACTCTATTCAATAGGTATGCGGCTGATTCTAGAGCAAATCCCCAGAAAGAAAGTGGCAACTCAGCACTACTCATCATTGAACGCACCATATCTAATAGCGTGCGATTCCTCCTTTCTGATACACCATTATACTGAGGTGTATAAGGCAGAGTAAGCTGAGAGAGAATTCCATTCTCTTTTAAGTATTCAAGGAAACTGGTACTTAAGTATTCTCCACCTCGATCAGATCGAAGTGTCTTGATGCTTTTACCAGTCTGTTTCTCTACTTCATTTTTATACTCCTTAAACTTCTCAAAGGCCTCGGATTTATGTTTCATTAAGAATATATTGTAGGGTTCCTAGGCACTCCAAGTAGGTCTCACAAGGTATGAACCATGCCAATTTCAAATTTTAACGGTGCCGAGAAACCCTAATACGGATCGTTGGCTAGAAATCTAGGCGAAAATGAAACTAGTTAACAACTTAACTAAAGTTTAAACGGAAATACAACCTTTGTAGATCCGGTGCTCCACTTCCATAGCTCCGCAACGAAGTCCCCTCGCTGTCCAAATGAATTCCCGGGCTCTAGCGTCGGTTTCGTCGGAGAAATGGCGAGCTAGGTCGTCGATGTCCATGCCGAAGATGATCTACGTCGAGGCATCGCTAGATCAAGCTCCACCTTCACCAAGCCTTGAAAACTTGTGAAGGAAACACCCTATACTACTTGGCAAGAGGTAGAGGATGAAGAAATAGGAAGTGGGTTCACTTTAGAATTGGATTTCTCACTCTTTATCATCATTTGCCATTAATGGAGCAAGCTTTCTTGCATGAAGAAATGAAGAAGAAGAAGAAGAATGTTATGATAAGAATTAATTAAAAATAGAAAAGAAAATCCATTCTTATCATAACTCTTACCATGGTTAAGTGTAGAGAGAGAACTATAGTTAAGTGGAGTGGTTAGGTTTTAACATGAGACAAAATGGTGACTTAATGAAAGCTTCATGAAGCTTCATTTACAAACAAAGAAAAGCCACCATTTTCTCACTCTTTTTCTTTTTCCAAATGAATAACTAAATAAAATAAATGAATAAGAAAATAATAAAGCCTAACCACTCATAAAACCATGGTTCAATCTTTACACAAACCCAAGTTTGCATGCATCATCAAATATGATACAAGCAAGTGCACAAAATCATATCGCATATGCAATGCGCACATCCGAGCGAGAAAATCCATTTAAAGTGATCCGATACTAGTTAATGCAAAGTAATATATCAAATATATAATTATACATTAAATCATTAAATCAACACTTGATTTAACGATCCGGTCATATCGCATATAACCGACTAGTATTAAATGTATCGGCTTATCGAATCAATCTTCGATTCGATAACTAGGTTATATCGCATACAACCATTCGACACATTGTTCGCGAGAATGAAATACGGTATCACATACACGCATTATTCTCGGTCCCGCACATATCTCATATGCGCTCCTATTTCGTTTCGCTTGAGCCAGGAAACCTCTGTGTAGGACTCTAAAGACTCGTCAATACGCCGGCAGCAGATGATGATCATATCAAACATCCACAAGCCGCAAGCGGTCTGCTAAACGTAACGGCCACCCGGGTATTGAGCGATCAGAAGATCGACGAGCAAGCCCGCTCACACTCCTGTGAATCCAACCAGTAACACTACCGTACAGTCCGGTCTGATCGTCTGATATGTCGCATATCTCGCCTAGGGGTGGTAAACGTCAGATCCCAATAGCTCGATAAGTCGTGTCGATATGAGGTCTATACAAATTCGAGAAACTACTGGTAACACTTACCAGTAAATCTCAGCAACCCTGGCCAGGGATTTCCTGTTATAGCCAATCGAACACAGCGCAACATCGACTCCCTATACCGGGAGAGACGAATCCCCTCCTATCGCTCATTGCCTCCATGTTACTCGGGACTGTACCCAAAAACCACCGTTTTGCACGCCCTCTTGGACGTGGTAAGATGGAAATCAAAGCACAGTGGGAACCACACAAGACTCTATGACGATCTCGGGTCAACAGACTACTCTGTACCAGTGTCACCAGAGAACTGCCATCTGACGTAAGGTATAATACCAACTGGGAGTTCTCGGCGAGTCCGTCCAGTGTACCCAGTCTCTACTGAGCACCCGTATATCATCTCTGATGTCAAACACCAATGGATATGGGATCATCCATCGCCCATCTGTATGGGTCGAGAAGGTATACGCTAGTCTACTCTGGTATATCGATGCCCCGTCTCGATATACCCACGACTAGGGACTTCGAAGGAGGTACTTATGGACCACCATGCCCCCACTAGTATGATCCGCATCACAGTCCAGGTAGTCAAGTACACATCCTAAGGGCTTTACCAACATGTAATAGAGAGAAATCAGTATACACGTTAAGGTAAAGATCAACCAGATAGCATACTATCATGTCGAGCAAGAAAGTCCTCCCTATATATGTCCCAGCATCCACTACAATATACATCCAATGTACAGTAATGGCCTCTAGGGCATACATATAACTAACAATCTCCCACTTGCACTAGGGTCATCTGTAGCAGTGGTTGCAGTATCACATACTCAACCATCCCATAAAAGTCTCTCTCTGGGAATAGGCCTTCGTGAGTGGATCCGCCGTGTTGTCCTCTGAGTCTACTCTCCTAATCTCGATCTCCTTGGAGATCAACCATCTCCATGATCAAGTGTTACTGCCTTAGAATATGTCTGGATGACTGATGGGACCTGCGTTCCTTGGCATAAGCCACAACTCCATTGTCTCACAATGGTAGGAACGTAGTTCATCTCATGAACCAATATACACCCAAACAGCCTCTTTGGTAGCATCTTAAGCAGCGATGTATCCAGCCTTTATCGTCTAGTATGCCACGGTATCTAGCTTGGAACTCTTCCAACATACCGCCCCTTTACTGAGGGTAAAGACAATGCCTGTGACTGACTTTCAGTCGTCTTTATCACCCTGGAACCCTTCCAGTGATTCTCCCCAGGATCGATTGATACCATCTCACTACAACTAGTGAGAATCCTAACATCCAATTAGATCTATCTCATAGATCCAAAACCTAGGATTTAGGAGGTATCATTTTGATCCTATATGGAGAATCATTGTGATAAGTGGAGATTGACCGAGCGTAGCATAGGAAACTCCTTCCCTATCAAGAGTATGTCATCCACGTACTCTACGAGGATCACCACCATACTCCCTACTACCTTTTTGTTTATACAAGGTTCATCTACCATTTTGATGATGTCAAACTCTTTGACTACCACATCAAAACAGATGATCCAACTCCGCGATGCCTGCTTTATCCTATAAAGCGTCTTGCACACGTTTCCGCTGCTCCCACTGTCTACGAGGCCCTCTGGCTGTGTACTTATAGACGTTATCTTCTAAAACATCATTTAGAAAAGCAGTCATGGCACCCAACCGCCAGATATCGTAGTCATGGTACGTAGCCGTGGCAAGTAGGATCTGGATGGACATAAGCATAGCTACTTGAAAAGGTTTCATCATCATCCATACCTGGTCAATGATGTAGACCTTTAACAATTCTTGCTTTGAAAGTCTCAACTCTTCCATGTACACCAAGTAATCTTCTCAAGATATACTTGCTCCTGATGGGGATTTAACCCTTCAGATATAGCATCCAAAGTCCATACTTTGTTGGTGTATAAGGATTCCATCTCAGATCGCTAAGCATCCAGCCATTCTAATAGAGTCTTACTCTCGATGGCCAGTTCGAAACTAGTTGGGTCATCATCTCATGATGCAATCCTCGCTCCCACTGTCATAGAGACACAGAAGTATCTCTCAGGTGGGTGAGAAAACCTACTAGATCGGCGGAGAGGCTGAGGTTCGTTGGTAACTATTGAATCATTTGGTTTTACCAAATCATCTGTTGTAGTTTTGTATAGCTGGAACCTTTCCAGTTCTACATTACAGACCTTGCCTCGAGCTTGTCCGGATTTTGCTTTTAGACATAGGCCGGTCAACCCCAAATCTTAACTAGCTTAAGACATGGGCTCTTCCCTTATCATATCACATATGAAGTGGTAGGCAACTGATTTGATTCGAACCCTATTCAATAGGTATGCAGCTTCTCAAGTGCATATCTCCCAAAAGGAAATAGGTAACTCAGTAGTACTCATCATAGAGCACACTTTATCATATAGGTTGCAATAGCTCCGCCCCGTTATACCATCGTGCTATGGTATATACGGAGGAGTAATGCTAAGAGAGAATCCCATTCTCCTTTAGAATAGTCCAGGAATTCCGTGCTCAAGTATTCTCCTCCTTGATCACATCAAAGGACATAATACTTATACCCGTATTTTGGTTCTCTACTTCTATTTTATATTCCATGAATATCTCAAAAGGTTCGGACTTGTGTTTCAACAGGAACATAGGTCTGAATCTCGAAAGATCATCAGAGAATGTAATGAAGTACAATGAACCAGTCTTGGTATGTGTAGACAGGGGACCTACATACATCAACATGTATCATCCCAAGAGTTTACTTAACTCTTTCTCTGTTTCCAATAAACGGAGCTATGGTCATTTTATCTTTGTGACTTGACTGGCGAGTTTCACAAGATGTAAATTCAAACTAATTTAAATATGCATCTTTATGTAACTCTAGCTAGTCGGGTCACATTGATCTGACCTAGTCTACAATACCTCAAGAAGGAATCGTTCATTCTGAACTCTTCCTCTTGTGTGTGTTCAGTATAATAAAGAACTGTAGTTTGATTTAGAACATTAATGCTTTTAGATAACGTGCCTGAACCGATCAACTTTTGATATAGGAAATGTTCAAAACATTATCCAACAATACAAAATTTTATCATTTCTTTACTAATAAAGAGACTGATATGATTTTGTATATCAGGTTCGGTATCTAATAACATTCGTTCAGAATCAATGTATTTGGAATACAGGGTGACAGTGACCGACAGACTTGGCTGCAACACTTGCCCCGTTTTCTGCCTCATGAAACTTATCACCCGTTCTCAGTTCTCTACCTAGCTGTAGCCCTATGTAACAGATTACATATCTGGGATCCTGATCTGGTATCACATACCCAGGACGTAGAGGATACAGAGAAACAGTTCTTTGTAATGAACACACCCGAAGATGATGCATCAGCATGCACTCTTTTCGTTTGGGCGGCACGGGAATTCTGGTATTCCCCAATTTCCTACTCTGTCTTATAACAATTATAAGTTGGAGCGTGACCAAAGTTCCCCAGCTCAGTATAACAAGCGGGTTCGGTCAATTTTCCGTATTATTATCTTGATTAAGGCGTGATATGGTCGCTACCTGGAGAGAGAGAGAAGAAAACACTCAGCGTGCGCTCTTGCAAGAATATATTGGTTATTATTTTATCTAATCAGGATGGCTCCCACTGCTTTTTATCAAATCTTCCTTCAAACCCTAAAAGGAAAGACTAGCCGGGATTAATTACACACTACAAGTTCTCTAATCTTTCAGCCAGGCCAGTGTCGGTACTTTGAGGGAGGTTCCCCGTGCTTTCGCACGGACCTAATTAATATAAACCTTGTTTTTCCAGAGGCGTAACCTCGTTGACACCTTTCTAGACACCTACTTGATCAGCTAATTGTAATGTGTAAAACTCTCCCAGGAGTAACTCTTACTCGCAGCGGGTATCGGGATCCAACTATCTCATAGAAGGTATGCAATCTCATTGCAAATTTCAACACTTGAAATTCCCGATAATATTTTGCCCCTAGCTCGCTATGACCTTGACGGAGGCCAAACAACCCATAGTCCGCTAGTCAAGTTCAACCCATCATTTCCTGATTGAATTAAACCCACCCGCACGACCCTTGACGGAGGCCAAACAACCCATAGTCCGCTAGTCAAGTTCAACCCATCATTTCCTGATTGAATTAAACCCACCCGCACGACCCTTGACGGAGGCCAAACAACGCCGTACGAATACCCTAATCCAATCGCATCATATGCTAGCAGATAAGCACTAGTTAGCTACCGTACACTACGCCTTGACGGAGGCCAAACAACCGCAGCACGAATACTAACTAGTACGTATCTGAAATGACGGAGGGCTACGACAGGTTTTTCTGAAAACCTATTGCGTAATGAACTTGATATTGTTGTAGAATCAAATGATTTTAAAATGGAGTGCTTTTGAGGCTTTTCCAGTTTTGCTAAAGGAGTCACTCCTGGTGAAGGGATCGTCGGTCCTTTCCTCGTTTTATGAGGTGCGGGATATATCACATATATCTCTGTGCAAAGCAAAAACTCTTAAAAGCAATCAAAATACAAACCGAGTGTGTAGCATCTGCCAGTTATTGCTAAAGGAGTCACTCCCGGTGAAGGGATCTCGGTCCTTTCCTCATCGAATAAGGTGCAGGATATATCACATATACCTTTGTGCAAAGCAAGAACTGAAGCTACCTGTTTTATTTTTGAAATTCGATTCTACAACATCTTAGGTTTCTTTTTATTTCATTAATCACATTAATGAAGTCCCATCATTTAAATACCTAAACATCACAGATAAATACGACGTACACTTATGCCATCCGCATTCGCCTCGATGTCCCCTCGTGCACCGTTAGGTTAGGTAACTAACGGCAGAGCGGGACAGGGCTAGCGCGGGTGTAAAACATAAGTAACGCCTATATAATATATCATATATACTATATACTGTATCTATCACAGAACATATCACGATCACATCACAGATATCGCAGCAGAAGAATCATATGAAATATTGGATATACTAGGATGTCCGTGTTTTCAATACGAGCCAGTATAAAACACGGATTCCACGGTCGTGATGAATAGCCAAACCCACACCCCTAGACCCCTACGGGAGCGGCAAGCAACCCTACCAATTCTAGAGTTAGGAGACCCGGACCCGACTCCTCGAGTTGGTCTCTCACTGGACTCCAGAACCCGGTTACTTGTGCCCTCCTCCTTGGGTCTATCCTAGTGCGGAAAAGTAAATAATATACAACAACGGTGACAACTTCCGCAACCTGGAAGTGCCCCAATAAAAGAATATTACATACAAGTTTTTACATGAATGAAAATGAAAAACACTCATCTCACATAAAAAAAAACCCGGCTATTCAAACACGACGATCCAATATAACATATCCAGCAACACATAACATCACATGTCATCAACGTAAGTAAATATGCGCATCCCAATTGTCGTTGACATATAGCAACGAAACCGGCGATATCACATATTACACTTACGGTCACAGAAAAGAAAGTGTAAAACTACAACAGTTGGAATCCGCAACCTGCATAGACATCGCATGCCTAATCAAATGAATTCCTTAGACATCGCATGCCTAACTATTATAAACCCCGCATTTTAGTCTCATTATCGAAAACTCTTTTCAATATCAAGTCGGGCAATTCAACAAGATTCCCGACATCCTGATTGAATGCTCGTCGCAAACTTAAGTAGGCAGCCGCACCCCCGACGCCGTCGACGAAGTGCACCAAGGCGGAACACCGCTGCCGCGAGCACCCGAACGGATGCTTTCGGCGACGGGGTTCTCCTGCAGTCACTTGGTCGGGGCTATGGAGTGAGGCTGTCTATTAAGTTTACCCGGCGAGTATCCGCGTACGCTACGTGATTGCGACGGACTTTTGATCATATCAAAACTCCGTGGCAACCGATCAAATGAGACTAAAGTGCTATATTTATAACATTCATTCAGTTATCACATAACTACTTGTGAATTCCAATTATTGTATCACATTCCGGATAAATAGAAAATGTTAAACTTTCCGATCGAACAATCGAACACCCAAGTTTTCCCAATACAGCTCAACACATGAAATAAGTCTAACAACATTCAGTTCGTGCCTCAGTACCAACGGTCCAGCCGTAGAAGGGTCAAGCCAACGCCTCACATGTGGCACGCCGTACTGCCCCAAACCCGAAGGTTCAAAGGGCAGTTCAAGACGGTCACATAATCGAGTTAAGGTTTGTTGTCTTCTAGAGGGTCCATCGCGTTACTTGCACTACTTAGAACTTCGTTAAACTACGGAAAAATCCAACACTTGGAAATTTTCCGGCAGGGGAAAAAGTGGGTATTTATGTCCGGTCGAAATTTTTAACATATTCTAAAATATCCGAAAAACACATAGACAAAATTAGACAATCCGATCGAATGTACGAACTCCTAATACAACCAAAAAAACTCAACTCTTGATTTCAGATAAAAAAAAATTCCCAGGAAAACCAGCACTGCAAAATGGGAATTACTGTGCAAAATTGAGTGCCTAATAAGACAAAACGGCCGCGGAACCGCCGCATTAGCATGCTAATGCCGCGGTTCCGCCGCACTTTTGAGGGATCATTAGTTACTTTTTGCACCGTAATTCTTAGAATTTCCTGCTGATTTTTCTGCATATTTTTAATTCTCAAAAATCCACGAAAATAGAAAATGTCCAGAGAGCACTTTCAAGTCGGGGTTTCGGGTCGATCGGACTTCTAACTCCGTCTACACATCGCCTAAGGCTCTAGCTAGGCTCTGATACCACTGTAGGGTTTCTAGGCACTCCAAGGAGGTCTCACAAGGTATGAACCATGCCAATTTCAAATTTTAACGGTGCCGAGAAACCCTAATACGGATCGTTGGCTAGAAATCTAGGCGAAAATGAAACTAGTTAACAACTTAACTAAAGTTTAAACGGAAATACAACCTTTGTAGATCCGGTGCTCCACCTCCATAGCTCCGCAACGAAGTCCCCTCGCTGTCCAAATGAATTCCCGGGCTCTAGCGTCGGCTTCGTCGGAGAAATGGCGAGCTAGGTCGTCGATGTCCATGCCGAAGATGATCTACGTCGAGGCATCGCTAGATCAAGCTCCACCTTCACCAAGCCTTGAAAACTTGTGAAGGAAACACCCTATACTACTTGGCAAGAGGTAGAGTATGAAGAAATAGGAAGTGGGTTCACTTTAGAATTGGATTTCTCACTCTTTATCATCACTTGCCATTAATGGAGCAAGCTTTCTTGCATGAAGAAATGAAGAAGAAGAAGAAGAATGTTATGATAAGAATTAATTAAAAATAGAAAAGAAAATCCATTCTTATCATAACTCTTACCATGGTTAAGTGTAGAGAGAGAACTATAGTTAAGTGGAGTGGTTAGGTTTTAACATGAGACAAAATGGTGACTTAATGAAAGCTTCATGAAGCTTCATTTACAAACAAAGAAAAGCCACCATTTTCTCACTCTTTTTCTTTTTCCAAATGAATAACTAAATAAAATAAATGAATAAGAAAATAATAAAGCCTAACCACTCATAAAACAATGGTTCAATCTTTACACAAACCTAAGTTTGCATGCATCATCAAACATGATACAAGCAAGTGCACAAAATCATATCGCATATGCAATGCGCACATCCGAGCGAGAAAATCCATTTAAAGTGAACCGATACTAGTTAATGCAAAGTAATATATCAAATATATAATTATACATCAAATCATTAAATCAACACTTGATTTAACGATCCGGTCATATCGCATATAACCGACTAGTATCAAATGTATCGGCTTATCGAATCAATCTTCGATTCGATAACTAGGTTATATCGCATACAACCATTTGACACATTGTTCGCGAGAATGAAATACGGTATCACATACACGCATTATTCTCGGTCCCGCACATATCTCATATGCGCTCCTATTTCGTTCCGCTTGAGCCAGGAAACCTCTGTGTAGGACTCTAAAGACTCGTCAATACGCCGGCAGCAGATGATGATCATATCAAACATCCACAAGCCGCAAGCGGTCTGCTAAACGTAACGGCCACCCGGGTATTGAGCGATCAGAAGATCGACGAGCAAGCCCACTCACACTCCTGTGAATCCAACCAGTAACACTACCGTACAGTCCGGTCTGATCGTCTGATATGTCGCATATCTCGCCTAGGGGTGGTAAACGTCAGACCCCAATAGCTCGATAAGTCGTGTCGATATGAGGTCTATACAAATTCGAGAAACTACTGGTAACACTTACCAGTAAATCTCAGCAACCCTGGCCAGGGATTTCCTGTTATAGCCAATCGAACACAGCGCAACATCAACTCCCTATACCGGGAGAGACGAATCCCCTCCTATCGCTCATTGCCTCCATGTGACTCGGGACTGTACCCAAAAACCACCGTTTTGCACGCCCTCTTGGACGTGGTAAGATGGAAATCAAAGCACAGTGGGAACCACACAAGACTCTATGACGATCTCGGGTCAACAGACTACTCTGTACCAGTGTCACCAGAGAACTGCCATCTGACGTAAGGTATAATACCATCTGGGAGTTCTCGGCGAGTCCGTCCAGTGTACCCAGTCTCTACTGAGCACCCGTATATCATCTCTGATGTCAAAAACCAATGGATATGGGATCATCCATCGCCCATCTGTATGGGTCGAGAAGGTATACGCTAGTCTACTCTGGTATATCGATGCCCCGTCTCGATATACCCACGACTAGGGACTTCGAAGGATGTACTTATGGACCACCATGTCCCCACTAGTATGACCCGCATCACAGTCCAGGTAGTCAAGTACACATCCTAAGGGCTTTACCAACATGTAATAGAGAGACAATCAGTATACACGTTAAGGTAAAGATCAACCAGATAGCATACTATCATGTCGAGCAAGAAAGTCCTCCCTATATATGTCCCAGCATCCACTACAATATACATCCAATGTACAGTAATGGCCTCTAGGGCATACATATAACTAACATATATGTCCATACCTAGAGAAGTCATCAGTAAAAGTTATGAAGTAGGAGTGACCGCTTTGTGCATGCGTAGACATCGGACCACATACAACACTGTGTACTAGTCCCAAGAGTTCAGTGGCTCTTTCTCCGTGTCCGGTGAACGGAGATTTGGTCATTTTTCCTTTGATACATGATTGACAAGTTGCATATGATAAATATTCAAACGGATCTAGATATCCATCTTTATGTAACTTAGTCAACCTTGTTTCATTTTTATGACCAAGTCTACAATGCCATAGGAAGGCTTGATTCGAATCCGGAGCCTTTCTTTTACGCGTGTTTTGAATATTGAAAATTTGAGGTTGATTAAGTATGTATATGCCGTTTTCCAGTGTGCCAAACCCAATCAGTTCTTGATTTAGGAGAATGTTCATGACATTTCTTTCAAGCACAAAATTATATCCTTTATTAGACAACAAAGATACTGATATAATAATACACAACATACTGGGAATACAAAAATAGCTGTACAATACCAAAATGTGTCCACTATCCAACCCTAGGTGATATTCTCCTATTGCAACTGCATCTACATGCATTCCATTGCCCATCCGGAGAGTCATATCACCTGCCCCCAGTACTCTACTATTTCTCAGATCCTGCAAAGAATTAGAGATGTGAGAACCAGAACCGGTATCAAGTACCCATGAAGTAGAGTTTACTGAAAGACAATTTTCGATTACGAACACACCTGAATCAGAAGCAACAGCTTGCTTCATGTCCTTGGCTTTAAAGGCCATACAGTCCTTCTTCCAGTGCCCTTGCTTGTGACAATAGAAGCACTCGTTCTTTTCTGCCTTCACCCTTCCTGCCTTGTTCGTTCCCTGCACCTTCTTGACCCCACCCTTCGGTTTGGTGGCTTTCATCTTCTTCTTCCCTTTAGCTTTCGCTTTAGATTTAGAAGAAGATGATTGGCCAACATACAGAACGGGGTTCTTCGACTTTTTCAAGGAGGTCTCTGCTTCCCTCAACATATTGAGGAGCTTTGGAAGATCCGCTTCCATTTCGTGCATGTTGAAGTTCAGCACGAACTGAGAGAAGGTGTGGGGAAGGGACTGCAAAATCAAGTCGATATACAAATCATTCTCTAGCACGCATCCCAGGTTTGCGAGTTCCTCAATGAGGGTGATCATTTTGAGGACGTGCTCTCCAACAGGCGATCCTGGAGCTAACCTCATCTGGAAGAGTTTCCTTGAGGTTTCGTACCTCGCGATACGAGAGTGTTCACCATACAATTCCTTGCAATGGAGGAATATGGATACAATATCCATACTCTCGTGCTGTTTCTGGAGTTCATTATTCATGGACGCCAGCACGATACACTTAGCTCGCTCACAGTCTAGATCCCAGGTTTTACGAACTTCCTTGTCCGCAACTGAGGAATCTGGTCCTGGGATAAGGGGAGGAACAGCGGTGGTAACATATGCAACTTTGTCATAAGTCAGCGCAATATTGACGTTCCTTAGCCAATCTTTATAGTTCTGCCCGGTCAGTATATTCTTTTCAAGTAATAGTTTTAGTCCAGTCATGGTAGCTGCCAAAGAGAGAGAAAAGAAAACACTCAGCATATGCTCTTGCAAGTTTAGATTGGTTATTATTTTATCTAAACAGGATAGCTCCCACTGTTTCCTCAAATCCTTCTTCAAAACCTAAAAGAAGAACTAGTCAGGATTTAATCACACGTTACAATTCTTGCTTAACCTTTCAGCCAGGCTGGTGTTGGTACTTCGAGGGAGGTTTTCCAACACTTTTGCGAAGTTCCTTAATTAAAGAACCTCTTTTCCCTGGAGGCGTAGCCCCTCTAACACCTTTCTAGGCACCTACTTGGTTTATAGCATTGATTGTTAAGTGAGAGAAATTCCCGAGAGTAATCCTACTCATCAGTGGGATCGGGATCCAACTATCATTGCATGATGCCCTAGATGGAAGCCACTCTAGTCACCACACTCCAGAAGGTAAGTTAAATCTGCAAGTTTCCTTTATGTTTGAAACTTCCGATGTGATTTTTACCCTAAGCTCTTATAGACCTTGACGTAGGCCAACAAGTCATAAGACGCAAGTCAAGTTCTACCTGTCGTTGTCCTGATTAATTTAAATACATCGTACAAGCCCTTGACATAGGCCAGCAAGGTGTACGTCTGTATTAAACTAATGCATCTATCTATGCAACAAATAGGCACACACACTGCTACCATTCACTATGCCTTGACGTAGGCCAACAAGCATAGCATGAATACGATGTGCTGTCTATTTGAAACGACGTAGGGTTACGGCTGGTTTTTGGCAAAAAACCGTTAACGTAGTGAACTTGATTTGATCGAAGGAACTAAGATAGCTTTTATTAAAAGGAGTGGTTTAAGCTCCGCATTTAAAATTTGCTTTTTCTAGAAAACCGAGTGCTTTTTAGAAATTGTTCTAAAGATTCAGATTAGGTTTTATTTTCTTTGCATTAATAATAATGCGTCCCATCTTTAACCTATCATTACAGATAACAACGAAAATACAACGTCCTCTTATGCCATCCGCATTCGCCACGGGGTCCCGTCATCACCCGTTAGGTTACTTAACTAACGACAAAGCAGGGGCTGGGCTAGCACGGGTGTAAAACATAAGCGACGTCTAAATAGCTATCATATATAGATATTGTACATTCGTCAGACGCAATAATAGGCATTCCAGATCACAGATAAACAATATTGGATTTGCAAGCAATCCGCATTTCTTTTGAGCCTGCAATGAAAGATGGATTACACAGTTGTGATGAAGAGCCATTTTCCTACCCCAGACCCCTACGGTTACGACAAACTACCCGCCAAGTACCAGAAGTGAAGCGGTCTGCCCCAACACTTCAAAATACCCGGTAGTTTGTGCACCCCACCTTGGGTCTATCCTAGGAGCAAAAACAGTAAAAATAAATAATACAACGGTGGCTACAACCGCAACCTGGATGTACCCCGCAAAATAATATTACAACTTATTACATTTACATCAAATGAATTAATACAATAACCCATCACATAAACCCGGCTAATCACCACAACAGTCCAATACAGTTTATATACACAAACAGTTATATATAACATCACAGATATGTGCAACCCCCTGCCAACCGACATACTAGCAGTTAGGGGAGGTTTACGAACACATAAAACATTTCACAGATATAATCAAACAAGCAAATACCGTATAATTTCGATCGATTAAACACATTTAATTTTGCTCCAATGCTTCTCTGTAAATCTGAAACCTGAGCAAAAATAAAAATTACCAGAAAACACCAAATATCATAGAGAAACAACACAAGAAACTTGGGATGATGAATTGTCCAAAGCGCGGCGGAATCGCGGCGGATCGGTAGGATCGGCCGCGGTTCCGCGGCGCTATGGCCGATTCATGAGCCCAATTTTCTTGGGTGTTCTAATATATTCATTTAGGTCATTCTGAAGGTCCCTGAATAATTTTTGGACCTCATTTAAAATTCGACAGAAAGTACATGATATCGGGGTTTTTCCGGTTTGTTTTTCCGTTCGAAATTCATACAAATTTGCAAGTGTGTTAAATACTGTTTAGCTAGGCTCTGATACCACTGTAAGTCGATGTTCAACACCCCAATACTTATGGGGAGGCGGAAATATGAATAACAATCTTGTTCTATGATTAAACATCGAATAACCGTATGAATCGTTTGCTAAACAAGTTTTAACAAAAGCTATAGAGTTCTAAACTACTATGTTAAGAGATTATACCAAACGGTTCTAGTCCTTCGTCTTAATGTTATCTACGGCCTCTTTAGATCTCCACGTCCTCTTCGGCTTTCTTCCGTGATAGAAGATCCACCCGAGAACCCTAATCCAAGCTATAACCTCTAAACTTGAGGTTACTTAGTTTCTCTAGTTGCTAAATAGAGTAGCTAAGGTGATGTAGAGATAGGTTATGGAGTAATTAGTCTTTCCTAATCCTTGTTCTCAACTCATGAGGGGTAGGATTAGGCTTTGGTGAAGGAGAGAGAGCTTGAAGAGAGAGAGTGAGAAGATGATAATGATAATAATAATGAAAATGAAAAAGCTTCTCACTAGATATATGAAACATAATGAATTAAAAAGAAATGAATAATATGAGATTATTCATCATGTTTCATTAATGCAAGTGGGTGATTCATTATGTGAGTCATTAAGCATTTAATAATGCATTAATGACATGATGAATCACTCACAATGAGTCACTAATTCATTAAATGAAAATGCCACCCCTCCCTCCATGTCACATCCTTCTAGAAGCTTCTCGGAAAATTACAAGAACGTCCCTCTCATCCGTGAAAACACGGAAAAACTTTAGACTGTACAAATCCAATAACCTGATACTAGAATCTGGCTTAAACCAAAGCCGGCTAGTAAAAACTGTCCGAATGTCGTACGTGCGTTCAAACATGTATGCGTCCGAACCTTTGTCGTAAAACCATACGACCTCTATATCTTTTCGCCTGGGTTTGGGAAATCTCTATGTGGGACTCTAAAGACTCAACTACTACGCTGGCAGTGGGTTTAACCACAGACCGCAAGCGGCACTAGCTGTACGTAACGGTCCCCAGGTAGTTGTCGATAAGAAAGCTTGATGAGGTAACCCATTATAAATCCTACTGAGCCAGTCTGTGACAATATCCGCGCAGTTCGGTCTGTTCGTCTAAGAGTATCGCATGTATGGTCTAGGGAGGTGGTGGACGTCAGACCCCTAATAACCGTACAAGTCGTGTCGGTATGGTTCAAGACCACCCGAGAATCTACTGATCATTCCATCAGTAATTCTCAATCAGCCCTGGCCAGGGACTTATGGTAATGACCAACCGACCACAGTGCGATATCAACTCCCTATACCGGGAGAGACGAATCCCTAACAGTCGCTCACTGCCTCCACGTGGCTCGGGACTGTGCCCAACTGAAACCTGTTTGTACGACTCCTTTGAGCCGTGGTAGGGTAATAATCAAAGCACAGTGGGAACTCACACGAGACAAATGATGACCTTAAGTCAACGGACTATCTGCACACATGTCACCTGAGAACTGCTATCTGACGTTAGGTATAATACCATCCAGTCAGTTCTCGGCGAGTCCTGTCCGGTGTACTCACACCCAGTGAGCATCTGTATACAATCTTAGGTGAACACCACCAATGGTTGCGGGACCAATCCATCGCCCCTCGTCAGGGTCTAGATATGTATACACTAGTCTACTCCGGAGTATCGATGCCCAATCTCGATACTCCTGCGACCAGGGACATCTAAAGGTGTGCCTATTGACTATCCAGCTCCCACTAGTATGACTGCCATCACAACGCCGGTAGTCAGACAAACACCCTATGGGCTTTATCAACATATATATATAAATACCAAGTAAAATATATCATACGTTAAGACAAAGTCAAACCAAATAGCGTACTATCATATCAAGCAAGACTGTCATGTACATACATATCCCAAGCATCCTATACAATGTAGGCCTCTAGGGCATATATATCCAACACCTAGTTGTGGGTATATCGAGACGGGGCATCGATATACCAGAGTAGACTAGCGTATTCCTTCTCGACCCATACAGATGGGCGATGGATGATCCCATATCCATTGGTGCTTGACATCAGAGATGATATACGGGTGCTCAGTGAAGACTGGGTACACTGGACGGACTCGCCGAGAACTCCCAGATGGTATTATACCTTACGTCAGATGGCAGTTCTCTGGTGACACTGGTACAGAGTAGTCTGTTGACCCGAGATCGTCATAGAGTCTTGTGTGATTCCCACTGTGCTTTGATTTCCACCTTACCACGTCCAAGAGGGCGTGCAAAACGGTGGTTTTTGGGTACACTCCCTAATCATATGGAGGCAATGAGCGATAGGAGGGGATTCGTCTCTCCCGGTATAGGGGGTTGATGTTGCGCTGTGTTCGATTGGCTATAACCGGAAATCCCTGGCCAGGATTGCTGAGATTTACTGGTAAGTGTTACCTATAGTTTCTCGAACTGTTATAGACCTCATATCGACACGACTTATCGAGCTATTGGGGTCTGACGTTTACCATCCCTAGGCGAGATATGCGACATATCAGACGATCAGACCGGACTATACGGTAAGTGTTACTGGTTAGATTCACAGGAGTGTGAGCGGGCTTGCTTGTCGATCTTCTGATCGCTCAATACCCGGGTGGCCGTTACGTTTAGCAGACCGCTTGCGGCTTGTGGGTGTTTGATATGATCATCACCTGCTGCCGGCGTATTGACGAGTCTTTAGAGTCCTACACAGAGGTTTCCTGGCTCAAGCGAAACGAAATAGGAGCGCATATGAGATATGTGCGGGACCGAGAATGATACCAGTATGTGATACTGTATTCGATTCTCGCGATTTGTGACATTGATCGGTTATATGCGATATAGCCGGGTTATCGGATCAAGTGTTGATTCGATAAGTTGTTACTATTGATATTAGTCGGTTATATGCAGTATGACCGGATCATTAAATCAAGCGTTGATTTAATGATTTAATGCATAATTATATATTTGATATATTATTTTGCATTAACTAGTATCGGTTCACTTAAGATGGATTTTCTCACTCGCATGTGCACATTGTATATATGATATAGTTTTGTGCACTTGTTTGTATCATGTTTGATGATACATGCAAACTTGGATTTGTGTAAAGACTTAAACCATGTTTAGTGAATGGTTAGGGTTTCATTTCACTTATTTATTTATCTATTCTTTTTGGTTAAAAGATAAAAGAAAAGAAAAATGGTTGCTTTCAAACATGAAGCTTGTTGAAGCTTCATGAAGCTTTGACCAAGTGACCATTTTGTCTTCATTTCCTTTAACCTAACCATTCAACAAAACCATTGTTAATTCTCTACACTCAACCATGGATGGATTATGATAACCATCACTTGAATTTTCATTTTGAGATATAATTCTTTTTCCTTCTTCTTCTTCATCTTCTTCATGAAGAAAAAGAAAACCCTTTCTTGAAAATTCATAAGTGATGAATCCAAGTGAGAAAACCAAATCCAAAGTGAACCCACTTCCTATTTCTTCATCCTCTACCACTTGCCAAGTAGTATAGGGTGTTATCTTCACAAGTTTCATGACTTGGTGAAGTGGGAGCTTGATCTTGTGTTGCCTCGATGTAGATCATCTTCGGCATCGAAGTCGACGACCTAACCCTATCATTTCTTCGATGAAACCACCGTGAGAGTCTGGGATCCGATGAGTACAGCGGGAGGACTTAATCATGGAGCTATGGAGGTGGAGGACCGGATCTACAAAGGTTGTATTTCCGTTCACTTATTAGTAAAGTAGTTTACTAGTTCTAGTTTTCGCCTAAACTCTAGTTAACGATCCGTATTAGGGTTTCTCGGCACCGGAAATTTTAGAAATTGGCATGGTTGATGCATTGTGAGACCTCCTTAGTGTGCCTAGGAACCCTACACGGTCGTGCCCCAAAAGAATAATATACAAACGGGCAGTGGCGGCAGTCCACAAGTCGGACGCTCACCCAGCAATATCAAATGTACAAATAAATCCAGACAGCACTACCATTGCACATTGCTATCCACCACGACATATCCGCAACATCACATTTTAACACAGAACATCAACGCGAATGTCACGTTCGCAAATCCGTCTAAAAGGACTATAGAAATTAGACGCAATTTACCGCTCGAATGATATTCCCGGTCGGAGATATAATATAAGTGCTGTAAACTAACACGTTTAAATTTCGATCGACAAAATTTCCCGAAGTGGGCCCCACGTACATCTGCTGTACAATAATAAAAACTGGGCCCAAAAGAACAGTACCAGAAACCATAATTTCCCAAGATGAAAGCCCAGAAGAAACACGGCCCACCAATTCACCAAGACGGTCGTGCTTCCGCGGTCAAAGATAGTCATTGACCGCGGATCCGCGGTCTTACGGTCGAATTGGTGGATCGTTTTTCTGCTGTTTCCATTAAAAAGCCTGCTTGATTTTTTGGTATGGTCAAAATAATTTTTAGAACAGATTTAAAATCAACAAAAACTTTAACACATGGAAATTGCGATTTTGAAAATTCCGCTCGATCGATATTTTAAACGCGTTAGCATAAGTTAGTAAAGCTTAATGGTGAGGCTCTGATACCAATGTAAGTCCACGGTAGCGCCCCGGCCGTCTAACAGATGCCAAATGCGGAACAAAAACTTTTATACAACTTGCGCTAACGCGTACTATAACCCGGATCTGCCATTAAAGCAAAACTAACAAACTACAAAGTGGGTAGAAATGTTATACCGAACGATTTGAGTCCTTCGGTCTTCAACCATCATCCCACGCTTTGTTGCGGCTGCTCCGAACTCGATCGATCTCCGGTCTCGTCGTCCAGGTTGCACCACGTCGACGGATCTTTAAACGGGCTCCCGCCTCTGAATCGAGGCAACTCGATCATCAAGTTTGCTAAAAGAGATAACCAAGATTGATGTAGAGAATGAGTAGAACACTTTGTCTCGTTACGTCCAAGGCTATGGATGAACGGTTAATGAAGTTGCTATTTGAATCGGGTGAAATGAGAATTGTAGCTATCTAATTTCCATACACCAAAACACTATCATAATCTTTTCCCTCAAAATGAGCAACCATCATGCAACCTAAGAGGTGGCCGGCCACTTATGTAGAGGGAGGGAGGTGAGTGTAGGAGGGGGAAGGTGACCACAACCATTAATTGATGAATGATTCATATAAACCTTCTCGCCAAAAAAACCATTAATGAACTAATGAATCATCACAACACATCACCATATAATTAAATGAACCATTAATGCATCCATGAGTCACTAATCCTAGTCACCATCTAGAAGCATCTAGAAGCATGACTCACCCTCATGACTCACCCACAAGAAGAAAAGATAAATCCGCATTTAACCGAATGTTAAAGACGGGTGATAGAAAACAGGAAACTGAAAACTTCGAAAAGCGATCCCGAAACGAATTTCAGGATAACTCCGGAATAGTATAAACTTACCCGCATTTGTATTAAGACCGAATACAAATGCAACTGAGACAAAGATATTATATCTACACAGTATAATACTTGGATCCGGCATAAACCAAAGCCCATCAGTATTATCTGCCCGAAAAATGACACGTGCGTAAACGCACGTGCATTTTCCGAACCCTGCCATAAAACCATACGGCCTCTATGTTGGAGATAGTGCCCTCAGAGTCAATTATTAGGTCACAGGTACGTGATTGTAATGATTGAGGGAGGACCTATCCCGGTAGGACAGTCTTACTCGAGATGATAGTATGCTATCTGGTTTACCTTTATCATCGTGTACTGCTTTAGGTGACCTGACACGTCGCTATTACACGTTGATAGAGCCCCTAGGATTCTTGCTTGACCACCAGCAGTATGAGGGCGATCATATAAGTGGGAGCTGGGGTCTATAAGCTTATCCTTAAAAGGTCCCTAGTCGTGGGAGTTTCAAGACTGGGCATCGATACTCCATTAGTAGACTAGTGTATACAGTCGGGACCCCGACGAGGGGCGGTGGCCGGTCTCACAAGCCACTGGTGTCAGTTGGATCACCTAAGATGTATACAGGTGCTCATTGGGTTATGAGTACACCGGACAGGACTCGCCGGGAACATGCTAGTTGGTCATATACCAGACGTCAGATGGCAGTTCCCAGGTGACATGTGTGCAGGTTAGTTCATCGACCTGGGGATCGTCATTTGTCTCGTGTGAGTTCCCACTGTACTTTGATTACTATCCTACCACGGCTCAAAGGAGTCGTGCAAACAGGTTTTAGTTGGGTACAGTCCCGAGCCACATGGAGGCAGTGAGCGTATCTTCAGGGGTTCGTCTCTCCCGGTATTGGGGGTGAGGTCGTGCTGTGTCTAGGAGAGCCATTACACGAAGTCCTTGGCCAAGGCAAGGAGATTTACTGGTAGGTATTCCAGTAGTATCTCAGGGTGTTCTGGGCTACACTCCGACACGACTTGTACCGCTTTTGGGGGTCTGACTTTTACCAACCCCCTAAGCCCGCCATGCGATACTCATAGACGAACGGACCGGACTGTACGGATATTGTCACTGACAGGCTCAGTAGGGTTGTCAGGCTGAGTTCACTCACAGACATCCCTTTTAGTCAGTACCTGGTAGCCCGTTACGTATTGGCTTATACCTCTGACGTGCTGGTGGTTAAATCCACAACCAAGGTGTTGATGAGTCTTTAGAGTCCTCCACATTTCAGTTACTCAGCTTTCGGGCGAAAGGTTGTAGAGGCCGTATGGAGATATGGCAAGGTCCGATCAGATACGTGCGGTATTGCACGGATCAGGATCGGACAGTCTGTACTATAGGCCGTATGGATATATGGCAGGGTTCGATCAGATACGTGCGGTATTGCACGGATCAGGATCGAACAGATATTACTAGCCGGTTTTGGTATAAGCCGGATCTTAGTATAGTACAGTGTAGATTTTGTCTCATTGCATTTTGTATTTCGGTCGGAATACAAATGCGGGTGTGTATGCACAGTATCGGGGTTTTTCCTGTAATTTATTTCGGGACCAGTTTTCTGGAGTTGCCAGTTTGCTTTCCGTTTCGGCCGATTTCCATTGTTCCGTTCATTGGCCGAAGATTGGTGGAGGAGGGTTTATTTGCATTGTTGCAAATAGACTTTTGTGGAGGGGGTCCTTGCATATCATCATGTCATGATTATAGCACCATCCATTGACTTGCTTGACTTCATACTTCATGATGGATTGACTTTGGATATCATCATGGTTGATGAGTGATAGAAGAGTGTGGTTTTCACCTTGCTATCATTGGTTCACATGATTGTCTTTTTCTCTCTCTTGCATGATAGAGTTTCCCCCCCCCCATTCTTTTTGCTATCCATCTCATTCTCTCCATTCTTGATAGTGAGTGGCCGGCCAAGTCCATTTGGGGCTGTCCAAAAAGGTAGTGGGGTTTTGGTTGTTCATTTTGATGTTCCAAAATTCACAAGTTCCTCCACAAAAACTCCTTGTATCATTCCTCCACCAAAAGGGTGATTCCGATAACCCCAAAAGTGAGACACAAGTTCTACTACACATTCTACAGCATGTCTTGGGCACGTCGAGTAGCCGGCTTCGTGCCCGAGTTGCCTCGGCATTGAGGTGGGAGCCCGTAAACAAAGTATGCGATGTGGTGCACTTCCGGCGACGAGGAGGAGACGGGACATTCCGCAGGAGATCGGGTCGATGATGAGAAGACCGGAGGACTTGGATCGTCGGTATATCTCTTTCCTTTCTTGTAGATAGCTAGGACTTGTTAATGGTTACGATCCGAGTGTTTAATGCGCGGTGGTGCCGGTTTGCTAAGTCCGCAAAATTTAAGTTTATCACCGCTTCTGCAATTGGCCGTCGGATTGACGGCCGGGGCGCCGCCGTGCACTTACAATGGTATCAGAGCCTCGCCATTAACATAGTCTAGCTTGGTGTAATGTGTTTTTCTGTTTCGATCGATCGAATGTTCCAAAACTGCATTTTAGTTCGCATCAGTTTTTGTTGAAAATTTTTGGTGTCGAAAAATTTTTCAGGTTGTAAAATATTGATGTACTGGAAAATCTAAGAGCTCTGTAAAAATTCGACGAAGTAACTCCACAGTGGGAGCGCGGAACCGCCGCGAAAACCCCCTTCCCGCCGCCCTTCCGCCGCACACTGTGGAGATCACTTCACCAATTTTTTACAGAGGCCTTCTGGGCTTAAAATATGGGTTTTGGAATATTAAAATTGGGCCCATATTTTCTGTAACTGCTACAGTATTGTTTTGGGGCCCACTTGTTAATTTTTTATCGATCGGATATTTTAAACACATTTTTCACAGTATTTACATTATATCTGCGACCGTGAATGTCACTCGATCGGTAAATCCGGTCTAACTGCTATAGCCCGGTTAGACGGATTTGCGAACGTGACTTTCACGTTGATGTTTTGTTTTTGCTGTGATGTTGCGGATCGGTCGTGGGGATAGCCTGGATGCAATGCTAGTACAGTTTTGTTGTATTATGTACATTTGATATTGCGGGGCGAGCGTCCGACATGTGGACTGCCGTCACTGCCTGTTTGTATTATTATTTTTGGGGCACGACTTGGTTGCGGTCGATGTACCCGTTGTATGTATATTTTATTTTCTGTACTAGGATTACCCCGCGAAGGGGTGCACGGATAGCCGGATTCTAGAAGGCAACAAGCCCGCATCTCATGGCATTGAGACGGAGGGGGCTTCAATCTAGGATTGACGGGCTATTCGCCGCACTCGTAGGGGGTACAGGTTGACCCAGGAGGGGTGCCCAAGTTACCGGATTCCGTGAAGTGCTGGGTGGTCCATTCACGGCGCTGAAGGGGGCTGCCTCGCTTCAGGTTTTGGCGGGTGACTTGCCGCGCCCGTAGGGGTCTAGGTTCTCATTGCACAGGCTATCCACACGACCAGGGGAACGTCGGGTTTCAGCGGCTCTGTGAAACCCGGGGATCCCAGATATCTGTATTGTTTCTGTGATGCTGTACATTTCTGTGATGTTGCATTTTATTCACGCCTTGAGCGAATATAATATATTGGTATATATATTATTAGATGTTGTATATGTTTTACATCCGCGCTAGTCCAGTTCCCGCTCTGTCGTTAGTTAGCTAACCTAACGGGTAATGACGGGACCCAGTGGCGAATGCGGATGGCATATACGTACATCAGTATATTTTCGTTCTTTTTGGTGTGATCGACTGATGGGACTGCGTTGATTCGGATCAATGCAAGTTAAAAACAAACCTAATCTGATGTTGTTGGAACACTTTTCAAAAGCTGTTATTTGCAAGGACGTTCACTTTTGTTTTGCATCGTGGTATTCAGCTAGAATATCCTGCTCCTCAGTCGACGAGGCAAGGGCCGAGATCCTTTCACCGGGAGTGACCCCTTGGACAAAAAGTTTGCGTCAGGGCATTAACTTCACTATAGCCGATTACTTTTGCTTTGCACCGTGGTATTCAGTTGGAATATCCTGCACCCCATTCTACGGGGAAAGAGCCGAGATCCCTTCACCGGGAGTGACCTCTTTAGCGGAAGTTGTCGTCACTATATTTCTAAAAAGCTATCCGTTCCTTCAACGATATCAAGTTCATTACGTTAAAGGTTTTCGCCAGAAACCATTCATAGCCCTCCGTCATTTCAGTTAAATATTCGGTAGTATTCAAGCTATGTATTTTGACCTCACGCCAAGGCATAGTGATTGGTAGCTGCCGGGTATTTATCTGTTGCATAGATAGATGCGTTGGTTTGGGACAGTCGTACTACTATTTTAGCCTACGTCAAGGGTATGTACGGGTGGGTTCAGATTAACCTGGATAATGACGGGCAGAACTTGACATGTGACTTATGATATTTTGACCTCATGCCAAGGTCATAAGAGCATGGGGCAGAAATCACATCGGGAGTTTCAAAAGAACTGAAACTTGCCAGATATGCGCATACCTTCTGGAGTGTGATAGCGTGAGCGGATTCCGTCACGTTATCATGCAATGATAGTTGGATCCCGATTCCCACTGATGAGTTAGTTTACTCCTCGGGTAACCCCGACTAATTCTTCTTTCAGGTTTGGAGGAAAATTTGAGGTACAGTGGGAGGTTTCCAGATTAGATAAATTGGTGACCATTCTGATCTAGGTTAGAGTGCACGCTGAGTGTTTTCTTTTCTCTCTCTCTTTGGCAGCGACCATTGACCCGACCCTGAGACTTTGACTCAGTGACCAAGTTGACCGAACCTTCTTAAACACCGGCCTTTGGATTGTCAGAGTTGCAAACCTCATTGGCACTCCTACTTTTACCCTTTTCTCCAGGACACCCCGTTTTACTATGAACGTCCACTTCCATTGGACAAAACCATCGTATGGTTAGATACGAACTCGAAAGAATTTATTCGAGGATGGTTTCCGGTTCTGGAGAAAACGGATAGGATTATTCAGTTGTCTTTTCCTTTTACCCTCTCTCAGGTTACGAGTACTCCTTGGTTTAGGGATAGTACACCTATTACGCAAATTGGATTGTCTTCTTCCAAACCTTAGGCTGGTGCCGACCGGTAGGGAATGAAGAAAACCAATTAGCATAACGATGGTGTGCAGAAGGTATTAAGTTCAGACAAAGCAAGGGATTAGTAAGAGGGCAAAGTAAATTGCAACAGATATTCACGACCAAACCAAATATTTCGTTACCACTCCCACATCACCTTTGTATTTCTCCAGGACACTCCGTATCACTACGAAGATCCACAGTTTATTTGGATACTCCATCGTATGGTTATATACGAACTCGAATGGAACTGGTTCCAGTTCGGGGATGGATTCTGGTTCAGGAGAAATAGGAATAAGGTTTATTCAGTTGTCTTTTATCTTCACCCTCTCTCATTGCGAGTGTTCCTAGGATTGGGACAGTACACCCATTATGCTTATTGGATAGTCTTCTTCCAAACCATAGGCTGGTGCCGAACGGTAGGGAAGGAAGAAAACCATTTGGCCTAAAAGGGTGTGCAGAAGGTAAAGACTAAAGACATATGAAGGGATTTGGAGAGGTAGCAAAGAACTATACGGTTACAGTCGTGAATCTGGAAGAGGCATTATTAGGAATACCAGAATACCCCATCGGAACATTTCAATGTTTCAGTTTCACTGTGTAATGTTAAAGGAAAACTGATTTCCCGATTAGATACTTACTCCAGGGTATGTATTTACCAGGTACGATTCTCACATCTGTATGGTTTTACAGATGATGAGTGGGAGTAAGTTATTAGGAATTGGGTGATTATTCTCATTATATCGGGATTCGTTGTAATCAGTGATATTTGAGGAAATCACCTGGGCTGTTTGCCGGTCGGTAAATATTTGGTTTTGAATATCCGCTGTTATGCACCAATTTCAAATTGATATATCTGTACGTCTATTTTCATAGAGTGAGATATACCTTTCTGAAATTATGTCTACGACATTTACCTATATCAGTGGATGGTTAGGTAAGGAGCATTAAACAGCGGTGTAATTCTTCTTAACCATAAGTACAGTTTTCAACCTACGACACACAGTGAATGAGTTATCAGACTCAAGGGACTTATACAAAGGATTGTATGTTGTCCAGGGTCCATCAGGACAGAGGGCTTGGTCCTCGTACTATATTCGGTTTACTTATGACTTCTCTAGTTTTTAGACAGGTGTTTCGCGTAAACACAGGGTCCAAATTTTGAGAAGTTATAGGTATTTGAATAGAGTAGAGAACCAGGTATAGCAAGTATCGGGATTCTTCAAAGAGATCGAAGATGTAGATACTTGTGTATGGTATTCAGTTGATAGTAATGATAGAGAGATCTTGCTTCTCTTTCAGGTTACTCATAATTGGAAGTATTCCTAAGTTGAGTAACGCTGATCGGCCTCCTTCCATTTAGTTGACATGCGCTGGGGACAGCTGCATGATTTGAATCTGGTTCCATTAAATCAGTGCCTCTGTTTCTATATTGGATATAGAACAGTTCATATCTTAACGATGTTAAGGTACGGGGAGTTGTCCGGTTTATGATTAAAACCAGACACTGGACAACTCAAGGCACGTTTCTGTAATGGCTGTTTGTGGGTTGACTCAGGCTATGACGAGGGTTGACTTTCTACCATCAGGATGAACAATAGCGATATTGTTCTAGACTCGCCACAGTTTTATTAAAGATGGATTTTTTCAGAAAACAGTAGTGGGAGTATGGTAGAACTGGAAGTGATTCCAGAACCACAAACGATTACTGAAGATTTGATAAGGAACCTAAAGATTCAATCTGGATTGACATTCCATTGGCCACTCCGCAGATAAGGTGGGTAACTTCAGGCACCCGAGAGGCACTACGGTAGCCTCAAGGACGGTGACAGGGAAGTTCTTGTTTACCCACAATTGCCATTGCTGTTGTTCCAGGTTACGAGACCCGGCGGGAGGATGAGTATAGCGTCGTTCTAAACCAGTTTTAGAAGTGTACGTCTATATGACTCTGGCAGAGGGTTGTCGTAGTCAGTGGGAGCAGCGGAAGCATTGGTGGACAGGTTGCTTATGTCTATTTATAGACTAGAGCAGATGTAGCGGAGATAGATCATCTATTTCTGACGTGACAGTCATGGGTTTGACTTCATCAGAATAGGGGATGGATCTGTTGAGAAGGTAGTAGGGTGTGATATCCTGGTATTTGGATGATATACACAAAGTAGGAAAAGAAACTCCTACACTACGATCGGTTATACTTTGGTCGTCACACAGTTGTTTCTCCACAAAGGAAATGGATTTTATATCAGACATACTGGTTACTAGATCTATGGTCTTAGATCTAGATTTGGGTGGTTTCCCAATCAGGGTACTTGACAGCATTCTAAGAGTATTTAGGATGGACGACTCCTGGCACGGTAGTGTACCTGCAGGTAATGGAGTCACCCTATCCAAAGGTGTCTTACAGACTAAAGGGGAGAGGGACGGGCATGATTGGCAAATCACTTGCTCAGGCAATTGAGTCAATCGTGAGATGTCAAGTACCACACCAGATGTTGTTCTTGCACTAGATGCAATAAGTTGACATTAATCCAATCCTGGAGAAACAGTCGGAAGCAGTTTTAGAACATAAGTGGATGTTCTAGGGAGATGATAACGACAGCCTCATTCAGGAGACAGTTATCATTCCAGGCTTCCAAGGTGACATACACGACAAGGAGGTTGTCAGAGTTATAGTTTTCCTTCTGATGAGGGGCAGTATTTTGGACAGGTGGTCCAAGGCAATACTGAGGGAGGCATGGCGCGCAGGATACTGATTAAGTTCAGTTGACGATACAGTCTAAGAAGTTTGGATTTGGAGTTCATTTATGAGCTAGGTCCCATCAGATATCCAGACATATTCTGAGACAGGTATTGCTCTTTTCGGGAGATGGCTTTCTCCGCGAACTTGAGATATAGAGAGACATAGAAAGAAACAACTAAGCGGATCCACTCACTGAGGCTATTCCTCGAACGCAATAGTTCCGCAAACGAGCTTTGTGAGACTGACTAGTAGAGGAGTTGGATGTTCGGTATCACACGGGCTGTGAGTATGCGACATCGCAATAATTAGCCTTGAGTGCAAGTGGGAGATTGTTGGAGATAGTGCCCTCAGAGTCAATTATTAGGTCACAGGTACGTGATTGTAATGATTGAGGGAGGACCTATCCCGGTAGGACAGTCTTACTCGAGATGATAGTATGCTATCTGGTTTACCTTTATCATCGTGTACTGCTTTAGGTGACCTGACACGTCGCTATTACACGTTGATAGAGCCCCTAGGATTTTTGCTTGACCACCAGCAGTATGAGGGCGATCATATAAGTGGGAGCTGGGGTCTATAAGCTTATCCTTAAAAGGTCCCTAGTCGTGGGAGTTTCGAGACTGGGCATCGATACTCCATTAGTAGACTAGTGTATACAGTCGGGACCCCCGACGAGAGGCGGTGGCCGGTCTCACAAGCCACTGGTGTCAGTTGGATCACCTAAGATGTATACAGGTGCTCATTGGGTTATGAGTACACCGGACAGGACTCGCCGGGAACATGCTAGTTGGTCATATACCAGACGTCAGATGGCAGTTCCCTGGTGACATGTGTGCAGGTTAGTTCATCGACCTGGGGATCGTCATTTGTCTCGTGTGAGTTCCCACTGTACTTTGATTACTACCCTACCACGGCTCAAAGGAGTCGTGCAAACAGGTTTTAGTTGGGTACAGTCTCGAGCCACATGGAGGCAGTGAGCGTATCTTCAGGGGTTCGTCTCTCCCGGTATTGGGGGTGAGGTCGTGCTGTGTCTAGGAGAGCCATTACACGAAGTCCTTGGCCAAGGCAAGGAGATTTACTGGTAGGTATTCCAGTAGTATCTCAGGGTGTTCTGGGCTACACTCCGACACGACTTGTACCGCTTTTGGGGGTCTGACTTTTACCAACCCCCTAGGCCCGCCATGCGATACTCATAGACGAACGGACCGGACTGTACGGATATTGTCACTTACAGGCTCAGTAGGGTTGTCAGGCTGAGTTCACTCACAGACATCCCTTTTAGTCAGTACCTGGTAGCCCGTTACGTATTGGCTTATACCTCTGACGTGCTGGTGGTTAAATCCACAACCAAGGTGTTGATGAGTCTTTAGAGTCCCCCACATTTCAGTTACTCAGCTTTCGGGCGAAAGGTTGTAGAGGCCGTATGGAGATATGGCAAGGTCCGATCAGATACGTGCGGTATTGCACGGATCAGGATCGGACAGTCTGTACTATAGGCCGTATGGATATATGGCAGGGTTCGATCAGATACGTGCGGTATTGTACGGATCAGGATCGAACAGATATTACTAGCCGGTTTTGGTATAAGCCGGATCCTAGTATAGTACAGTGTAGATTTTGTCTCATTGCATTTTGTATTTCGGTCGGAATACAAATGCGGGTGTGTATGCACAGTATCGGGGTTTTTCCTGTAATTTATTACGGGACCAGTTTTCTGGAGTTGCCAGTTTGCTTTCCGTTTCGGCCGATTTCCATTGTTCCGTTCATTGGCCGAAGATTGGTGGAGGAGGGTTTATTTGCATTGTTGCAAATAGACTTTTGTGGAGGGGGTCCTTGCATATCATCATGTCATGATTATAGCACCATCCATTGACTTGCTTGACTTCATACTTCATGATGGATTGACTTTGGATATCATCATGGTTGATGAGTGATAGAAGAGTGTGGTTTTCACCTTGCTATCATTGGTTCACATGATTGTCTTTTTCTCTCTCTTGCATGATAGAGTTTCCCCCCCATTCTTTTTGCTATCCATCTCATTCTCTCCATTCTTGATAGTGAGTGGCCGGCCAAGTCCATTTGGGGCTGTCCAAAAAGGTAGTGGGGTTTTGGTTGTTCATTTTGATGTTCCAAAATTCACAAGTTCCTCCACAAAAACTCCTTGTATCATTCCTCCACCAAAAGGGTGATTCCGATAACCCCAAAAGTGAGACACAAGTTCTACTACACATTCTACAGCATGTCTTGGGCACGTCGAGTAGCCGGCTTCGTGCCCGAGTTGCCTCGGCATTGAGGTGGGAGCCCGTAAACAAAGTAGGCGATGTGGTGCACTTCCGGCGACGAGGAGGAGACGGGACATTCCGCAGGAGATCGGGTCGATGATGAGAAGACCGGAGGACTTGGATCGTCGGTATATCTCTTTCCTTTCTTGTAGATAGCTAGGACTTGTTAATGGTTACGATCCGGGTGTTTAGTGCGCGGTGGTGCCGGTTTTCTAAGTCCGCAAAATTTAAGTTTATCACCGCTTCCGCAATTGGCCGTCGGATTGACGGCCGGGGCGCCGCCGTGCACTTACACTCTACAACGTTTCGCCCGAACTTAGGAAACTGTCTGTGGGGGACTCTAATGACTCATCAATACACGGGCACTAGGTATAACCTCTAGCACGTCAGAGGTACAAGCTGTACGTAACGGTTGCCTGTGTATTGATTGGAAAGGAAGCTGATGAGCGAACTCATCTAGAAACCCTACTGAGCCTGACAGTGACAATATCCGTACAGTCTGGTCCACTCGCCTATGAGTATCGCATATAATGCCTAGGGGGCCGGTAAACGTCATACCCCCAATAGCCGTATAAGTCGTGTCAGAGAGCAGCCCAGAACACCCTGAGATACTACTAGAATACCTTCCAGTAAATCTCTATTACCCTGGCTAGGGATTTTGTGTAATGGCTCTCCTAAACACAGCGCGATCTCACCCCCAATACCGGGAGAGACGAATCCCCGATGATCTTCTCACTGCCTCCATGTGGCTCGGGACTGTACCCAAAATATACCTGTTTGCACGACTCCTTTGACCCGTGGTAGGGTATAAATCAAAGCACAGTGGGAACTCACACGAGACAAATGACGATCCCAGGTCGACAGACTAACCTGTACACATGTCACCAGGGAACTGCTATCTGACGATATGTATAATACCAACTAGCATGTTCCCGGCGAGTCCTGTCCGGTGTACTCATAACCCAATGACCACCTGTATACATCTTAGGTGAACCAACTAACACCATAGCTTGTGAGACCGGCCACCGCCCCTCGTCGGGGTCTCGAATGTATACACTAGTCTACTCTGGAGTATCGATACCCTGTCTCGAAACTCCCATGACTAGGGACACTTTAAGGATGTGCTTATAGACCCCAGCTCCCACATATATGATCGTCATCATACTGCTGGTAGTGAAGCAAAAATCCTATGGGCTTTATCAACATTTACATGATGATAAAGACAAACCAGATAGCATACTATCATTTCGAGTAAGACTGTTCTATCGGTATAGGTCCTTCCTCAATCATTGCAATCACGTACCTGCGATCCAATAATTGACTTAGAGGGCACTATATCTAACATATAGCTACGCCGCGGGCCTCGTCGTGTCTCCACTCCAGTATTTTTAGAAAGCGGGGCGTGACACGCCGCCAAAATGAAGAACAAGCATGTTGATGCATCTTCTTCGGGTGTATTTGTTTTCGAGAACTGTTTCTCAGTTCACTCTACGTCCTGGGTATTAGATACCGGATAAGGGTCCCACATATGTAATATGTTGCATGAGCTTAAGAGAGGTAGAGAACAGGGAATGGGTGATCATTCCGTTAAAGTAGGGAATGGTGCAAATGTTGCAACCAAAGCAGTTGGCGAATATCACCTTGTATTACCTAGTGGTAATACATTGATTCTGAATGAATGCTATTACATACCGAGCATGATATGCAACATTATATCGGTTTCTTTATTAAATAAAGAAGGATATAATTTTGTAGTACAGGATAATGTTATGAACATCTTCCTGAATCAAAAGTTGATTGGATCAGGCTCATTAAATAATGGCATATATGTTGTAAATCAAACTACGGTTCTTAATGTACAAAACACTCACAAGTGGAAGAGTTCAGAAATGAATGAATCCTTCTTGTGGAATTGTAGACTAAGTCATATCAATGGGACACGACTAGCTAAATTGCATAAGGATGGATATTTGAATCCGTTCGAATTTTCATCTTATGAACTTGCCATTCATGTCTCAAAGGCAAAATGACCAAAACTCCGTTTACTGGACATGGAGAAAGAGTTACAGAACTCTTAGGACTGATACATAGTGATGTATGTGGTCCCATGTCTACACATGCTAGGAATGGTTCCTCGTACTTCATTACATTCACTGACGATCTCTTAAGATACGGAGATGTGTTCCTGTTGAAATAAAAGTCTGAAGTTTTTGAGAAATTCAAAGAATATAAGCACGAAGTAGAGAACCAAATAGGTAAAAGTACTAAAATCCTTCGATCTGATCGAGGAGAAAAATACTTGAGCATTGAGTTCCTGGACTATCTAAAAGGGAATGGGATTCTCTCTCAGCTTACTCCTCCGTATACGCCACAACACAACGGTGTATCGGAATGGAGGAATCACACTATTAGATATGGTGCGCTCTATGATGAGCACTGCTGAGTGGCCTATTTTCTTTTGGGGGTATGCGCTTGAGACAGCCATACACCTATTGAATAAGGTCCCGACCAAATCAGTGCCTACCACTCCATATGAGATATGGAAGGGGAAGAGACCAAGTCTTAATTATATTAAGATATAGGGTTGTCCGGCCTATGTAAAAAGGCACAATCCGGACAAACTCGAGGCAAGGTCTGTCATGTGCAAGTTTGTAGGATATCCCGAAAACTCACAAGAGTATATCTTCTACCACACCGAGGAACAAAAAGTGTTTGTTTCTTGGCATGCCACCTTTTTAGAAAATGAATTTCTTGAAAAAGAAATTAGTGGCAAGGAGGTAGAACTGGAAGAAGTTCCACCTACAAAAACTGCAACAAAAGATTTGGTGGAACTAGAGGATTCAGTAGTTCCCGACGAACCCCCGCCTCTCCGCCGATCTAGTAGGGTTCCTCATCCACATAAGAGATACTACGGTTTTCTCATCGATGGTGGGAGTGAGGATTGCATCATGGAAGATGATGACCCGACTTGTTTCGAGCAGGCCATCACCAGTGGTGACTCTGTGAAGTGGCTGGATGCAATGCGATCTGAGATGGAATCCATGTACACCAACAAAGTATGGACTTTGGAAGTTGCTCCTGAAGGGGTAAAACCCATTGGGTGCAAATGGATGTTTAAGAAGAAACTTGGTGTAGATGGAAAAGTTGAGATTTTCAAAGCTATACTTGTTACAAAGGGTTTTCGTCAATGACCAGGTATGGATTATGACGAAACCTTTTCTCCAGTGGCTATGCTTAAGTCCATCCAGATCCTAGTTGCCATTGCTGCATTCCATGACTACCAAATCTAGCAAATGGATGTTAAGACCGCCTTTTTAAAAGGTGATTTAGAGGAGTGCGTGTACATGACTCAGGCAGAGGGCTCCGTAGACAGTGGGAGCAGCGGAAATGTGTGCAAGCTTCTTAAATCCATCTATGGGTTGAAGAAGGTATCGCGGAGTTGGAACATATGTTTTGATATGGTAGTCAAAGTGTTTGACTTCATCAAAAACATAGATGAACCTTGTATATGCAAGAAGGTGGCAGAGAGTAAGGTTGTCTTCCTCGTATTGTACGTGGATGACATACTCTTGATAGGAAATGATGTTCCTATGCTGCACTCGGTCAAGCTCTTCTTATTACATAGATTCTCAATGAAAGATCTAGGTGATGCCTCCTGCATTTTGGGGATTAAGATCTATAGAGATAGATCTAGATGGATACTGGGATTGTCCCAATTCAAATACATTTTAAGAGAGCTCGCATGCAAGGGATACCCTATGCTTCGGCAGTAGGCTCTATCATGTACGCGATGCAATGTACCAGACCCGATGTAGCATACTCACTAAGTGTAGTGAGTAGGTATCAAGCAGATTCTGGAAAGAATTACCGGACAGCTGTGAAGAACATTCTCAAGTACTTGAGAAGGACAAAAGAGATGTTCTTGGTGTATGGTAACGGAGAACTCCAGGTGGAGTCCTTTACCGATTCGAGCTTCCAAAGTGATAAGGATGACTCTAAGTCGCACTTGATATTTGTCTTTACCCTAAATGGAGTGGTGGTTTGTTGGAAGAGTTCCAAACAGGAAACCGTGGTAGACTCGACGATGGAGGCTGAATACATCACTGCCAACGATGTTGCTAAAGAGGCTGTCTGGATGAAGAAGTTCATCACTGAACTTGGTGTGGTTCCATCCATTGAGCATCCAATACCTCTGTATTGTGATAACAATGGAGATGTGGCTTTGGCCAAGCAACCCAGGTCCCATCAGCGATCCAGGCATATTCTGAGGCGGTATCACCTGATCCGGGAGATAGTTGATCGCCGGGAGATCGAGGTCGGGAGAGTTGATACGAAGGACAACACTGCGGATCCACTCACGAAGGCCATACCCCAGATACATTTTGAGAGATTCTTCGGGATGTTGGGTATGAGATACTACAACAGCCGGCCTTAGTACAAGTGGGGGATTGTTAGTTATGTATATGCCCTAGAGGCCATTGTTGTACATATGATGTATATTATAATGGATGCTTGGATATATATAGAGAGGACTTTCTTGCTCGACATGATAGTATGCTATCTGGTTCCACTTTGTCTTAACATGTTAACTTGTATTAGTTTACTGTCTTGCTCTCACATGTTGATAAAGCCCTTAGGATCTATACTCGACTACTAGGACTATGATGAGATTATACTAGTGGGGCCAGGGCAGTCCATGAGTACATCATATAACTGTTCCTAGTCGAGGGTGTATCGAGACAGGTCATCGATACTCCAGAGTTGTAACACCTTAGGTCGTGTTTAGGGGTTAATTATATTTTACTAGATAGTTTTTGGTAAAAAGTTTACCAAATTAAGTTTCTGATATTTTATTCTAATTAATGAATATTTTATTTGGATTTTTCTAGGCACACACACACTTGTGCATGTTAATTATGGTTTAGATTTGGGGTTAAACCATGATTAGCTAGCATGAAGGATTAACCCATTCTCTTTAAGTTAATTGATTTTCATTAGGTGTATTTGGGTTTTATTTATTTGTGTGTTTTGTTTATTTGAAATTCTTTTCTTTTTATTTTCTTGACTTGGTGTATGAGAGAGGGAGTATGGGCATGGCTTGAGCCATGCTCATTAAATGAAGAGAGAGGGAGTTGTTGACTTGGGGCCTCATTTCTTTCCTCACTTTTCCTCACAACTCTCTCACACACACACACACTCAGCTGAGAGAGAGAGAGAGAGAGGCAGCAGCTGCAGAAGAAGCCCCAGCAGCAGCAGCAACTAGCAGCAGCACCAGCATCATCATCAGTAGCATCAGCAGCAGCAAGCAGTAGCAGCAGGAACATCAACAGCAGCCCCCAGCAGCTGCAGCAGCACTTCCCATCCTCTCCACCTCCTTTCTCCTTGCACCTAGGGTGTTGTAAGGTATAGAATCTGAGCCCAACTTGTATGCTTAACGTATGTGTAGTTTAGCTTCGGTTTGTGTAAAAAGTGAGATTTTATGCTTGAAATGGTGATTTGTGTGGACTTATGGCTAAGTGCTGTTAGTATTGGTTAACCTAGCCTGATTAGGTGTTATTAAGACCATGTAAACCTAATTAGACCCCTGGTTACAAGAAAATACCATAGGATTTCTAATTGTGCAAATTTAGTGTTTTTAAGTGAAATTTTTGGATTTCTGTGATCTGCTATAGTCCCGAGTTGTTCAGGTTGAAATTGAGTTAACTGGTGCTGGTATACAAGGTATAGACCACACCACCAGAGCCCGAGACCGCCACCCCATAGCGAGGCCGCCGGTTTAATCTTTCTGGCCGCAATTTGCGGCCAGATAGGGGAATTTTTGGGTGATGTTTGGATGGGTAGGAGTCTGTTGTTATTTCTAGGCCAGTGGTATGTATAGTTTTGTAAGTTGTTAGCCTGGGTAGAATCTGGGACGTTATATCGTATTTCTAGTACGTTTGGTTCACGCGATACGCGCGATACGCGAGAAGGTTCCATGATTCAGCGTATCGCGGCGTGTCAGGGTTAGTTTTAGACGCGTGCACACGTTTAGCGTATCGTACACATGCGTGTTTAGTTCGCGACGCGAGCGTATAGTTTGACTTCGATATCGCGTTTTGCGAGATAGTTGCTTATATTTGGATTCTTGTGTAATTCCAGGTTCGCAGGCGGGTACGTCGGACGAAGCTAAGAAAGGGAAGCAGGTGGTCGGCTACGAGTAGCGCACGACCAGATGAGTAGATTTAACATCTACGGGGAAATCGCCCGTATGGCGTTAAGCGTCAAGAAGAGTTAGGATATTAGATTGTAGATGTTCATATGGACTGTAGTAGCATACATTATTGTTGCATATAGAAATGATAGCATAGAACACTGCACTGTCACTAACGGTTCAAGTCGCACGAGCACGATTGATATGCTACACTCACACCATTAGTGATTGCCATGACACTCACATTATAGGATTGCTGTAAATCATATATCATACTGATTCTACCTTATTGATGCTGTCATGATTTGCCGCATAACAGCATATGTTATATCCATATTTGGGCACATATGCATCACATACCCCTACTGGTACTACATACACATGTAGGGTTCCTAGGCACACTAATGAAGTCTCACAAGGCATCAAACATGGCTAATTCAAATTTTACGGGTGCCTACAAACCCTAATAAGGATTGTTAACTAGATAAACTAGGCGATGCAAGCAAGTAAATGGAAATATAGCTAAAGCGAAGGGGCTACAACCTTTGTAGATCCGGTCCTCCATCTCCTAGGCTCCGTGATGAAGTCCCCTCGCTGTCCAAATCGGATTCCGGACTCAAGCATCGGCTTCATCGAAGAAAAAGCGGGCTAGGTCATCGACGACGATGCCGAAGATGATCTACGTCGAGGCATCGCTAGATCAAGCTCCACCTTCACCAAGCCATGAAAACTTGTGAAGGAAACACCCTATACTACTTGGCAAGAGGTAGAGGATGAAGAAATAGGAGGTGGGTTCACTTTAGAATTGGATTTCTCACTCATATTCTCAACTTTCCATTGATGAAGACAAGCTTCTTCATGGAAGAAGAAGATGAAGAAGAAGAAGAAGATATGATAAGTCTTGAATAATAAGATAAATAAATCAATACTTATCATATATTAACCCTTGGTTAATTGTAGATAATGGACCATGGTTAACTTGAATGGTTAGGGTTAAGTATAAGACAAGAGTGGTGACTTAGTCAAGGTTTCAAGAAGCTTCAACTAAAAAACAAAACAAGTCCACCATTTATCTTTCTCTTTTCCAAAAAGAAAAAGATAAATAAATAGATAAAATGAATAAGTGAGAAAAAAGAAAACCCTAATCATAAACTTAACCATGGTTTAATTCTTTACACTTAACCAAGTAAACATGTATCATCAAATATGATACAATCATGTGCACAAATGTATATCACATATACAACTTGCACAATTCAAGTGAGAAAATCCATCTAAAATGAACCAATACTAGTTAATGCAAAGTAATATATCAAATATATATAATTATACATTAAATCATTAAATCAACACTTGATTCAATGATCCGGTCATGTCGCATATAACCGGCCAGTATCCAATGTATCGGCTTATCGAATCAATCCTTGATTCGATAACTAGGTTATATCACATACAACCATTCGATACATTCATCGCGAGAATGGAATACGGTATCACATACACGCATTATTCTCGGTCCCGCACATATCTCATATGCGCTCCTATTTTGTTTCGCTTGAGCCAGGAAACCTCTGTGTAGAACTCTAAAGACTCGTCAATACGCCGGCAGCGGATGATGATCATATCAAACATCCGCAAGCCGCAAGCGGTCTGCTGAACGTAACGGCCACCCGGGTATTGAACGATCAGAAGATCGACGAGCAAGCCCGCTCACTCTCCTGTGAATCCAACCAGTAACACTTACCGTACAGTCCGGTCTGTTCGTCTGATATGTCGCATATCTCGCCTAGGGGTGGTAAACGTCAGACCCCAATAGCTTGATAAGTCATGCCGACGTAGGGTCCATAACATTCGTGAAACTACTGATAACTCTTACCAGTATATCACTACAACCCTGGCCAAGGATTTCCTGTTATGGCCAGTCGTGCATAGCGCAACATCAACCCCCAATACCGGGAGAGAAGAATCCCCTCCTATCGCTCATTGCCTCCATGTGAATCGGGACTGTACACAAAAACCACCTGTTTGCACGACTCAGTAGAGTCGTGGTAGGGTGGAAATCAAAGCACAGTGGGAGACACACAAGACTCTATGACGATCTCGGGTCAACAGACTAAGCTGTACCAGTGTCACCAGAGAACTGCCATCTGACGTGAGGTATAATACCATCTGGGAGTTCTCGGCGAGTCCGTTCAGTGTACCCAGTCTCCACTGAGCACCCGTATACCATCTCTGATGTCAAACCCCAATGGATATGGGATCATCAATCGCCCATCGCATGGGTCGAGAAGATATACGCTAGTCTACTCTGGAATATCGATGCCCCGTCTCGATATTCCCTCGACTAGGAATATTGAAGGATGTACCCATGGACTATCCAGGCCCCACTAGTATGATCTGCATCACAGTCCTGGAAGTCGAGTACACATCCTAAGGGCTTTATCAACATGTAACAGAGAGACAGAAAGTATACACGTTAAGATAAAGAGCAACCAGATAGCGTACTATTATGTCGAGCAAGAAAGTCCTACCTATATATGTCCCAGCATCCACTACAATATACATCCAATGTACAGTAATGGCCTCTAGGGCATACATATAACTAACAATCTCCCACTTGCACTAGGGCCATCTGTAGCAGTGGTTGCAGTATCACATACTCAACCATCCCCTAAAAGTCTCTCTTTAGGAAAAGGCCTTCGTGAGTGGATCCGCCGTGTTGTCCTCTGAGTCTACTCTCCTTACCTCGATCATCCTGGAGATCAACTATCTCCATGATCAGGTGATGCTGCCTCAGAATATGTCTAGGTCACTGATGGGACCAGGGTTCCAGGGCCAAAACCACACTTCCATTGTCATACAATGGCAGGAACCTAGTTCATCTTATGAACCAATATACACCCAAACTGCCTCTTTGGTAGTATCTTTAATAGCGATGTTACCAGCCTTTATCGTCTAGTTTGCCACGGTATTTAGCTTGGAACTCTTCCAACATACCGTCCATTTACTGAGGGTAAAGACAATGCATGTGACTGACATTCAGTCGTCTTTATCACCCTGGAACCCTTCCAGTGATTCTCCCCAGGATCGATTGATACCATCTCACTACATCTAGTGAGAATCCTAGCATCCAGTTACATCTATCTCATAGATGAAAACTAAGGATTTTAGGAGTTATCACTTTGATCCTATTGGAGAATAGGAGATCGACCGATCGTAGCATAGGAAACTCTTTTCCTATCAGGAGTATGTTGTCCACGTACAATACGAGGATAACCACCTTACTCTCTACTACCGTTTTGTATATACAAGGTTCATCTACTATTTTGATGAAGTCAAATACTTTGACTACCACATCAAAACAGATGTTCCAACTCCGCGATGCCTGCTTCATCACATAAAACATCTTGCACACGTTTCCGCTGCTCCCACTGTTTACGTAGCCCTCTGGCTGTGTTCTTATAGACATTCTCTTCTAAATCATTATTTAGAAAATTAGTCATGGCACCCAACCACCAGATATCGCAGTTATGGTATGTAGCAGTGGCAAGTAGGATCTGGATGGACTTAAGTATAGTCCCTGGAAAAGGTTTCATCATTATCCGTGCCTGGTCGATGACGAAAACCATTAACAAGTCTAGCTTTGAAAGTCTCAACTTTTCCATCTACACCAAGTAATCATCTCAAGATATACTTGCTCCTGATGGGGATTTAACCTTTTAGATATAGCAACCAAAGTCCATACTTTGTTGGTGTATAAGGATTCCATCTCAGATCACTAAGCATCCAGCCATTCTTACAGAGTCCCTACTCTCGATGGCCTGCTCAAAACTGGTTGGGTCATCATCTCATGATGCAATCCTCGCTCCCACTGTCATCGAGAAACCGAGGTATCTCTCAGGCAGGCGAGGAACCCTACCAGATCGGCGAAGAGGCTGAGGTTCGTCGGGGACTATAGAATCCTTTGGTTCTGTCAAATCTTCAGCTGTAGTTTCGAATAGCTGGAACCTTTCCAGTTCTACAGAACTGATCTTGCCTCGATCTTGTCCGGATTTTGCTTTTGACATAGGCCGGACAATCCCATATCTTAACTTACTTAAGAGATAGGATCTTCCCACACCATATCTTATATGGAGTGGTAGGCACTGATTTGATTCGAACCTAATTCAATAGGTATGCAGCTTCTCAAGCGCATAACTCCCAAAAAGGAAATAGGTAACTCAGTAGTACTCATCATAGAGCACACCTTATCATATAGGGTGTGATTGCTCCGCCCCGATATACCATCGTGCTATGGTTTATACGGAGGAGTAATGCTGAGAGAGAATCTCATTTTCTTTTAGAATAGTCCAGGAATGCCATGCATAAGTATTCTCCTCCCTGATCTCATCATAGGACATAATACGTATACCCGGTTGTTGGTTCTCTACTTCTAACTTATATTCTGTGAATATCTCAAAAGGTTCGGACTTGTGTTTCAACAGGAACATATGTCAGAATCTTGAGAGATCATCAGAGAACGTAATGAAGTATAAAGAACCAGTCCTGGCATGTGTAGACAGGAGACCTTACATACATCATCATGTATCAATCTCAAGAGTTTACTAACTCTTTCCCTGTTTCCAGTAAACAGGGCTATGGTCATCTAATCTTTGTGACATGACTGGCAAGTTTCACAAGATGTAAATTCAAACTGATTTAAATATGCATCTAAAATGTAACTTCAGCCAGTCGGGTCGCATTGATGTGACCTAGTCTACAATACCTCAAGAAGAATTTGTTCATTTCTGAACTCTTCCTCTTGTGTGTGTTCAGTATACAAGGAACTGTAGTTTGATTTAGAACGTCAATGCTTTTAGATAACGTGCCTGAACCGATCAACTTTTGATATAGGAAATGTTCAAAACATTATCCAACAATACAAAATTATATCATTTCTTTACTAATAAAGAGACTGATATGATTTTGTATATCAGGTTCGGTATCTAATAGTATTTGTTCAGAATCAATGTATTGGTAATACAGGGTGACAGTGACCAACAGACTTGGCTGCAACACTTGCCCCGTTTTCTGCCTCATGAAACTTATCACCCGTTCTCAGTTTTTCTACCTTTTTGTAGCCCTATGTAACAGATTACATATCTGGGATCCTGATCCAGTATCATATACCCAGGATGCAGAGGATACTGAGAAACAGTTCTTTGTAATGAACACACCCGAAGGAGATGCATCATATGCACTTTCTTCGTTTGGGCGGCATTGGAATTCTGGTATTCCCTATTTCCTGCTCTGTCTTATAACAATTATAAGTTGGAGCGGGACCAACGTTCCCCAGCTCAGTATAACAAGCGGGTTCGGTCAATACATCCATTCTATTATCTTGATTAAGGCGTGATATGGTCGCTACCAGGAGAGAGAGCGAAGAAAACACTCAGCGTGCGCTCTTGCAAGATTAGATTGGTTATATATTTTATCTAATCAGGATGGCTCCCACTGTTTTTATCAAATCTTCCTTCAAACCCTAAAAGGAAAGACTAGCCGGGATTAATTACACTCTACAAGTTCGCCAATCTTTCAGCCAGGCCAGTGTCGGTACTTTGAGGGAGGTTCCCCGTGCTTTCGCACGGACCTAATTACAGTAAACCTCGTTTTCCTAGAGGCGTAACCCCGTTGATACCTTTCTAGACACCTACTTGATCGGCTAATTGCAAAGTGCAAAACTCTCCCAGGAGTAACAATTACTCGCAGTGGGTATCGGGATCCAACTATCACATAGAAGGTATACAATCTCATTGCAAATTTCAACACTTGAAACTCCCGATAAAGATTTTTACCCTTAGCACTTATGACCTTAACTTTGGTCAACAAATCATAAGCACTAGTCAAGTTCTACCCGTCATTTCGTGATTAATTAGACCCACCCACATGACCCTTAATTAAGGTCAACAAAGTCACGCGACTGTCCTAACTAATCGCATCATATGCGGTGTAGGAAGACATCACTTAGCTACCGTACACTGTGCCTTGACTATGCTCAACAAACACTGCACGAATACTAAGTACTCTACTTCCTAAAATGACGGAGGGTTGCGAATGGTTTTTATGAAAACCTTTAATGCTTTGAACTTGATCTCGTTGCGGAATCAAATGGTTTTTAAATGGAATGTTTTTGAGGCTTTTCTAGTTTTGCTAAAAGGGTCACTCCCGGTGAAGGGATCGTCGGCCCTTTCCTCGTCGAATGAGGTGCAGGATATATCATATATATCACTGTGCAAAGCAGAAACTATAGAAGCGATCAAAAGACAAACCGAGTGTGTAGTATCTGCCAGTTATTGCTAAAGGAGTCACTCCCGGTGAAGGGATCTCGGTCCTTTCCCCATCGAATAAGGTGCAGGATGTTCTACAATGAACACCGCGATGCAAAGCAAGAACTGTAGCTACCTGTTTTTATTTTGAAATTCGATTCCACAACATCAATTAGGTTTATTTTCTTTCATTAATCTCATTAATGAATATCCCATCATTTAAGTCCACCTAAACATTACAGATAAATATAACGTACGCTTATGCCATCCGCATTCGCCTCGATGTCCCGTCTGCACCGTTAGGTTAGGTAACTAACGGCAGAGCGGGGCAGGGCTAGCGCGGGTGTAAAACATAAGCAACGTCTATATAATATATCATATATACTATATACAATATCTGTCACAGAACATCACATGATCACAGATAAATCACAGCAGAAGATACATATGAAATATTGGATATACTAGGACGTCCGTGTTTTCAATACGAGCCGGTATAAAACATGGATTCCACGGTCGTGATGAATAGCCAATCCTACACCCCTAGACCCCTACGAGAGCGGCAAGCAACCCTACCAATTCTAGGGTTAGGAGACCCGGGCTCGACTCCTCGAGATGGTCTCCTACTGGACCCTAGAACCCGGTTACTTGTGCTCCCCTCCTTGGGTCTATCCTAGTGCAGAAAAGTAAATAATATACATCAACGGTGACATCTTCCGCAACCTGGAAGTGCCCCAATAAAAGAATATTACATACAAGTTTTTACATGAATGAAAATGAAAAACACTCATCTCACATAAAAAAACCCCGGCTATTCAAACACGACGATCCAATATAACATATCCAGCAACACATAACATCACATGTCCTCAACGTAAGTAAATATGCGCATCCCAATTGTCGTTGACATATAGCAACGAAACAGGCGACATCACATATTACACTTACGGTCACAGAAAAGAAAGTGTAAAACTACAACAGTTGGAATCCGCAGCCACCTCAGACATCGCATGCCTGATCAAATGAATTACTTAGACATCGCATGCCTAACAATTATAAACCCCGCATTTTAGTCTCATTATCGAAAACTCTTTTCAATATCAAGTCGGGCAATTCAACAGGATTCCAGACATCCTGATCGAATGCTCGTCGCAAACTTCAGTAGACGGCAGCACCCCCGATACCGGCGACGAAGTGCACCAAGGCGGAACACCGCTACCGCGAGCACCCGAACGGATGCTTTCGGCGATGGGGTTCTCCTACAGTCACTTGGTCGGGGCTATGGAGTGAGGCTGTCTATTAAGTTTACCCGGCGAGTATCCGCGTACACTACGTGATTGCGACGGACTTTTGATCACATCAAAATTCCGTGGCAACCGATCAAGTGAGACTAAAGTGCTATGTTTATAACACTCATCCAGTCATCTCATAACAATTTGCGAATTCCAAGTATTGTATCACATTCCGGATAAATAGAAAATGTTAAACTTTCCGATCGAACATTCGAACACCCAAGTTTTCCCGAAACAGCTCAACACATGAAATAAGTCTAACAACATTCAGTTCGTGCCTCAGTACCAACGGTCCAGCCGTAGAAGGGTCAAGCCAACGCCTCACATGTGGCACGCCGTACTGCCCCAAACCCGAAGGTTCAAAGGGCAGTTCAAGACGGTCACATAATCGAGTTAAGGTTTGTTGTCTTCTAGAGGGACCATCGCGTTACTTGCACTACTTAGAACGTCGTTAAACTACGGAAAAATCCAACAATTGGAAATTTCCCGGCAGGGGAAAAAGTGGGTATTTATATCTGGTCGAACTTTTTAACATATTCTAAAATACCCGGAAAAACACACTGACAAAATTAGACAATCCGATCGATACACTGAGTTCCCAATACAACCCAGAAAATAAAACTCTGGAATAAATATTAAAATATTCCCAGGAAAACCAGCACTGCTTACTAAGAATTACGGTGCAAACTTCGATGCACAACAAGACAAAACTGCCGCGGAACCGCCGCATGAGCATGCTCATGCCGCGGATCCTCGGCGCCTTTAAGGAATTAGGCCATCGAATTTTGCAGTAACCCTTACAATCACCTGCTGATTTTTCTGCATATTTTTAATCTACAAAAATCCACATTTTACAGAATTGTCCAGAGAGCATTTTAAAGTCGGGGTTTTGGGTCGATCGGAATTCTAACTCCGTCTACGCATCGCTTAAGGCTCTAGCTAGGCTCTGATACCACTGTAGGTCAGGCAACCACCCCATCCAATGGGGTCACCGTGGCACCCACGGGTCCCTCAGCAGCTACTTTTTACGCATGCCCCCTCGCGAGGACTACAACCCGCCGGAACACCTTCCGGTCTCGGGACACCCTGGGGGTAAGAGCCTATGCTTCGCCACACTATCACACAGTGAGAACCTCCCATAGGTCGACATCCAATGCCTAGTATCTAATAGATAAATGGTGGACTTGTTTTGTTTTTTAGTTGAAGCTTCTTGAAACCTTGACTAAGTCACCACTCTTGTCTTATACTTAACCCTAACCATTCAAGTTAACCATGGTCCATTCTCTACAATTAACCAAGGGTTAATATATGATAAGTATTGATTTATTTATCTTATTATTCAAGACTTATCATATCTTCTTCTTCTTCTTCATCTTCTTCTTCCATGAAGAAGCTTGTCTTCATCAATGGCAAGTTGAGAATATGAGTGAGAAAAAAAGAAAACCCTAATCATAAACTTAACCATGGTTTAATTCTTTACACTTAACCAAGTAAACATGTATCATCAAATATGATACAATCATGTGCACAAATGTATATCACATATACAACTTGCACAATTCAAGTGAGAAAATCCATCTAAAGTGAACCAATACTAGTTAATGCAAAGTAATATATCAAATATATATAATTATACATTAAATCATTAAATCAACACTTGATTCAATGATCCGGTCAAGTCGCATATAACCGGCTAGTATCCAATGTATCGGCTTATCGAATCAATCCTTGATTCGATAACTAGGTTATATCACATACAACCATTCGATACATTCATCGCGAGAATGGAATACGGTATCACATACACGCATTATTCTCGGTCCCGTACATATCTCATATGCGCTCCTATTTCGTTTCGCTTGAGCCAGGAAACCTCTATGTAGGACTCTAAAGACTCGTCAATACGCCGGCAGCGGATGATGATCATATCAAACATCCATAAGCCGCAAGCGGTCTGCTAAACGTAACGGCCACCCGGGTATTGAGCGATCAGAAGATCGACGAGCAAGCCCGCTCACACTCCTGTGAATCCAACCAGTAACACTTACCGTATAGTCCGGTCTGTTCGTCTGATATGTCGCATATCTCGCCTAGGGATGGTAAACGTCAGACCCCAATAGCTTGATAAGTCATGCCGACGTAGGGTCCATAACATTCGTGAAACTACTGATAACTCTTACCAGTATATCACTACAACCCTGGCCAGGGATTTCCTGTTATGGCCAGTCGTGCATAGCGCAACATCAACCCCCAATACCGGGAGAGACGAATCCCCTCCTATCGCTCATTGCCTCCATGTGAATCGGGACTGTACCCAAAAACCACCTGTTTGCATGACTCAGTAGAGTCGTGGTAGGGTGGAAATCAAAGCACAGTGGGAGACACACAAGACTCTATGACGATCTCGGGTCAACAGACTAAGCTGTACCAGTGTCACCAGAGAACTGCCATCTGACGTGAGGTATAATACCATGTGGGAGTTCTCGGCGAGTCCGTTCAGTGTACCCAGTCTCCACTGAGCACCCGTATACCATCTCTGATGTCAAACACCAATGGATATGGGATCATCCATCGCCCATCGCATGGGTCGAGAAGATATACGCTAGTCTACTCTGGAATATCGATGCCCCGTCTCGATATTCCCTCGACTAGGAACATTGAAGGATGTGCCCATGGACTATCCAGGCCCCACTAGTATGATCTGCATCACAGTCCTGGAAGTCGAGTACACATCCTAAGGGCTTTATCAACATGTAACAAAGAGACAGAAAGTATACACGTTAAGATAAAGAGCAACCAGATAGCGTACTATCTTGTCAAGCAAGAAAGTCCTACCTATATATGTCCCAGCATCCACTACAATATAAATCCAATGTACAGTAATGGCCTCTAGGGCATACATATAACTAACAACACATACATTGATATCTTCATACCTGCACACATGCACACCGTATACTCATATCTGTGCACACATACATTGGTATCTTCATACCTGCGCACATGCACACCGTATACTCATATCTGTGCACACATACATTGTTATCTTCATACCTGTGCACATGCACACCGTATACTCATATCTGTGCACACATACATTGGTATCTTCATACCTGCGCACAAACACACTGTATACTCATATCTGTGCACACATACATTGATATCTTCATACCTGCGCACATGCACACTGTATACTCATATCTGTGCACACATACAATGATATCTTCATACTTGCTTAGATTACGCATTGAGATATATTGTTTCCATGTTAATTCTGGATTTGGGGAACTGTGGATATTTCAAAAAAGAGAATAGTTAATTATTTAAAAACCCGGTTTCCCTTGATATGATATTTCGGTGCGTCCACCATGTGTTTTCTCGGTACTAGAGTGATATATGTGAACCCGAATCGAGGAGTTGGATGAGGCCAATTACGGGTATATGGTGGACCCGGTATGGTACCCCGGGACGAGAACGGTTTCGCTGTGTAGTAGACGGTGAGCCTGGCAGAGGGACTACTACCTACCGGTGATTGGTTGTTCGACCTGGCAGTTATCCGGAGGATACCGACCAGAGTCGATGGATGGATACGGGATGACTTGTACTGCCGGGGCCGAGGGCCGATACCGCAGACAGAGCCCGTGGGCTGATCCGGACTGACGGATGCCTTATACAGGAGGATTTGCGTGTCGATGCTTGGCACGAGTATTTCTTGATATTTTGGATGCCGATGTAGGGCACTCACTATTATATGAGATTTACAGGATTGGAGGACCGAGGAGGATGACGACGCCTGAGTAATATTAGGATTTGGGTGCATTGATGAGTACCGGTTATACTTTCCACGATGACATTCCGTGTAGATGTTATATTTCCCATGCTCAGTATGTAGTAATTGATGTCTCATCCTGTATCTATTGTACCTGATCACTGCACACCCTGTTCATTCTATATAGGGTTGTAGATTGCATTGCTATACCTGATCATTGCACGCCCTGTTCATTCTATATAGGGTTGTAGATTGCATTGCGATACCTGATCATTGCACAACCAGTTCATTCTATATAGGGTTGTAGATTGCATTGCTATACCTGATCATTGCACACCCTGTTCATTCTATTTAGGGTTGTTAGATTGCATTGCTATACCTGATCATTGCACACCCTGTTCATTCTATATAGGGTTGTGTAAGTCTACGGTAGCGCCCCGGCCGTCTACAGACGCCAAATGCGGAACAAAAACTTTTTAACTGGCGCTATCGTATACTTTAACCCGGATCTGCCATTATTGCTAAACTAACAAACTGTAAAGAGTGTAAAAGGTTATACCGAATGATCCGAGTCCTTCGTTCTTTAACCATCATCCCACGCTCCGTTGCGGCTGCTCCGATCTCTTCGATCTCCGATCTGCTCGTCCAGGTCGCACCACGTCGACGATTCTTTAAACGGGCTCCCGCCTCTGACTCGAGGCAACTCGGTCGTCAAGTTTGCTAAAAGAGACGACCAAGATTGATGTAGAGAATGAGTAGAAGACTTTGTCTCGTTCCGTCCAAAGCTATGGACGAACGGTTAATGAAATTGCCACTTGAATCGGGTGATGGAATGAAATGAGCTGTGAAATTCCATACACCCCAAAATCTATCATAATCTTTTTACCAGATGAAAACTCAAGTGAGAGTGAGAGAGGAGAGGGCCGGCCATATATAGGGAGGAGGAGGGTGAGTGTAGGAGAGGGAGGGTGACCACAAGAAAATATCATGTGTGAACACAAACAAATATCTCTAGTGTGAAAACAAACAAATATCTCAAGTGTGAACACAAAGTGTGAACACACCAAAAGCAACTAATGAAAATACAACACCATTTAACCTAGTCACCTCATCTAGATGCTTCTAGAAACTTCCACACTCATCTCAAGAAAAGATAAATCCGTCTTTAACCGAATGTTAAAAGACTGCTGATAGAAAACTGGAAACTGGCAACTTCCAAAAGTGATCCCGAAACGAATTTCAGGATAACCCCGTAACTGTATAAATATACCCGCATTTGTATTACGACCGAATACAAATGCAACTGAGACAAAGATATTATATCTACTCAATACAATACTCAGATCCGGCTTAAACCAAAACCGACCAGTATCATCTGTCCGAAAACTGACACGTGCGTAAACGCACGTGCATTTTCCGAACCCTGCCATAAAACCATACGGCCTCTACAACATTTTTCCCGAACTTGGGAAACTGTCTGTGGGGGACTCTAATGACTCGTCAGTACCCTGGCAGTGGGTTTAACCACAAACCGTCAGCGGCACTAGCAATGCGTAACGGCTGCCCATGGATTGACCTCAAGGGAGTCCGATGAGCGAACTCATCCGGAAACCCTGCTGAGCCTAACAGTGACAATGTATATACAGTCCGGTCCGTTCGTCAATAAGTATCGCATATCTGCCTAGGGGGCTAGTAACGTCAGACCCCAATAGCAGTATAAGTCGTGTCGGAGTGAAGCCCAATAACACCCTGAGATACTACTGGAGTACCTACCAGTAAATCTCCTGCCACGGCCGTGGGCTATGTGTAATGGCTCTCCTAGACACAGCACGATCTCGCCCCCAATACCGGGAGAGACGAATCCCCTGCCGATCCGCTCACGTGCCTCCATATGGCTCGGGACTGTACCCAAAAACTACCTGTTTGCACGACTCCTTTGAGCCGTGGTAGGGTAGAAATCAAAGCACAGTGGGAACTCACACGAGACAAATGACGACCTCAGGTCGATGAACTAACCTGTACACATGTCACCAGGGAACTACTATCTGACGATATGTATAATACCAACTAGCAGATTCCCGGCGAGTCCTGTCCGGTGTACTCATAACCCAATGAGCACCTGTATACATCTTAGGTGATCCAACTGACACCAGTGGCTTGTGAGACCGGCCACCGCCCCTCGTCGGGGTCTCGACTGTATACACTAGTCTACTCCGGAGTATCGATGCCCTGTCTCGAAACTCCCACGACTAGGGTCCACAATAAAGGATATGCGTATAAACCACCCACACTCACGTATATGATCGCCATCATACAGTTTGTGGTAAAGCAAGACCCTAAGGGCTCTATCAAAGTGTAACATGTAATCAGTCACCTGAACATGTACACGACTGATAAAGGCAAACCAGATAGCATACTATCATCTCGAGTAAGACTGTCCTACCGGTATAGATCCTCCGCAATCATTGTAATCACGTACCTGCGATCCAATAATTGACTCTGAGGGCACAATCTCCAACAATCTCCCACTTGCACTTAAGGCTAATTATTGCGATGTTGCGTACTCACAGCCCGTGTGAAACCAACACCCAACTCCTCTACTAATCAGTTTCACAAAGCCCGTTTGTAATAATATTGTGTTCGAGAAATAGCCTCAGTGAGTGGATCCGCCTAGATGTTTCTTTCTATATCTCTCTTAATCTCAAGTTCGCGGAGAAAGCCATCTCCCGAATTGAGTAATACCTGTCTTAGAATATGTCTGGATATCTGATGGGACCTAGTTCATAAATGAACTCCAAATCCAAACTTCTTAGACTGTATCGATCACTGAACCCAATCAGTATCCGGCACCATGCCACCTACAGTATCCTCTTGGACCACCTGTCCATAATACTGTCCCTCATCAGAGGGAAAACTATAACTCTGACAATCACTCTATCATCCATGTCACCTTTGAAGCCTGGAATGATAACCGTTTCCCGAAGGAGGCTGCCGTCATCAAATCCGTAGAACATGTACTTATGTTCTAAAACTGCTTCCTTATGTTTCTCAAGGATTGGATTAATACAAACTTATTGCATCTAGTGCAAAAACAACATCTGGTGTGGTATTTGACATCTCATGATTGACTCAGTTGCCTAAGCAAGTGATCTGCCAATCATGCCCATCCCTCTCCCCTTTAGTCTGTAAGACAGCTTTAGAGAGGGTGACTCCATCACTTGCAGGTACACCACCATGCCAGGAGTCTTCTATTCTAAAAACCATTAGAATACTGTCAAAGTACCCACATTGGGAAACTACCCAAATCCAGATCTAAAACCGTAGATCTAGAAACCAGAATGTCAAATATTATATCCATATCCTGTCTGGAGAAACAACTGTGTGACGACCACAGTACAACCGATCGCAGTGTACGAATTTTACTTCCTACTCTGTGTATGTCATCCAAATACCATGACATCACACCCTACTACCTTCTTAATAGATCCATCCCTTATTCTGATTGAAGTCAAACCCATGACTGTCACATCAAAATTAGATGATCAATCTCCGCTATATCTGCTCTAGTCTATAAATAGACATAAGCTACTTGCCCACTATGCTTCCGCTGCTCCCACTGACTACGACAACCCTCTGGCAGAATAATATATACGTGCACTTCTAAAGCTAGTTTAGAACGACGCTATACATAACCTCCTGCCGGGTCTCATAGCCTGGAACAACAGTAGTGTCAAGTCTGGGTAGATAAGAACCTCCCTGTCACCGTCTTTGAGGCTACCGAAGTACCTCTCGGGTGTCTGAGGTTACCCACCATATCTGCGGAGTGGCTATTGGAATGTCAAACCTGATTGAATATATAGGTCCTATTAAATTTTCCGTAATCGTTCGCGGTTCTGGAATCACTTCCAGTTCTACCATACTCCCACTACTGTTTTCTGAAAAAATCCATTTTACTAAAACTGTGGCGAGTCAAGAACAATATCACTATTGATCTTCCAAATGGTAGAATATCAACCCTCGTCATAGCCAGGGTCAACCCACAAACAGCCATTACAGAAACGTGCCCTGAGTTATCCAGAGTCTGGTTTTAAGCATAAGCTGGACAACTCCCCGTACCTTTACATCTTTTAAGGTACGAACTATTCTATATCCAATATAGAAACTATGGCACTTATTTAATTGGAACCATATTCAAATCCTGCAGCTGTCTCCAGTGCATATCATCTTAATGGAAAGAAGCTAATCAGCATTACTCAACTTAGGAATCCATCCAATTATGAGTAACCTGAAAGAGAAACAAGTTTCTCAAAACCATTACTATCATCTGAATACCAATCACAAGAATCTACATCTTCGATCTCTTTGAAGAATCCCGATACTTGTGACACCTGGTTCTCTACTTTATTCTTATACCCACAACTTCTCAAAATTTAGACCTTGTATTTCTACGAAACACTTGTCTAAATACTAGAGAAGTTATAAGTAAACAGAACATAGTACGAGGACCTACCCCTTTGTCCTGATGGAAACTTGGACAATATACAATACTCTGTATAAGTCCGCTGAGTTGAACAACTCATAACCTGTGCGTCGTAGGTTGAAAACTGTACCCTGGCGATTTCCTCAAATATCACCAATTACAACGAATTCCGATATAATGAGGATAATTACCTAATTCCCAATAACTTACTCCCACTCATCATCTGTAGAACCATACAGATATGAGAATGAAACTTAGTAAATACATACCCTTGGAGTAAGTATCTAATCGGGAAAACAGTTTTTCTTTAACAATGCACTGAAACATGAAAATGTTTCGTAGGGGTATCCAGGTATTCATAGCAATGCCTCTTCCATAATCCAATTCATGACTTTAACCGTATATTTCATTGCCATCTCTCCAAATCCCTTTATTTGTCTTTAGTCGTTACCTTCTGTACACCATCGGTAGGCTAAATGGTTTTCTTCCTTCCCTACCGTTCGGCACCAGCCTATGGTTTGGAAGAAGACTATCCAGTAAGCATAATAGGTGTACCCTCCTAAATCAAGGAGTACTCGTATCTTGAGAGAATGTGATGATAAAAGACAACTGAATAATACCTTATTCCTTTAAAGGTGAAATAGGAGTGGCGATGAAGTACGCGGTTTGGTCGTGAATGATATAAGTCGCAATTTACTTTGCCCTCTTTCTAATCCCTTTATTTTGTCTTTAGTTATTGCCTTCTGCACACCCTACTTAGGCTAATTGGTTTTCTTCATTCCCTACCTTTCGGCACCTGCCTATGGTTTGGAATAAGACTATCCAATAAGCGTAATAGGTGTACTCTCCTAAACCAAGGAGCCCTTACAACCTGAGAGAAGGTGATAATAAAAGACAACTGAATAAACCAATTCTATTTCTCCTGAACCTTGATCCATCCTCGAAGAAGTCCCTTCGAGTTCGTATATAACCATACGATGGATCTATCCAATGGAAGTAGATGTCCGTAGTAATACGGGGTGTTCTGAGAAATGCAAAGGGTTGAAGGAGTGGCAATGACTTATGCAACTTGGACAATCCAAAAGCCAGTAATTTAAGAAGGTCCGGTCAACTTGGTCACTGAGTCATAGTCTAGGGTCAGTCAAAGGTCGCTGTCAAAGAGAGAGAGAAAAAAAACACTCTGCGTGCACTCTAACCTAGATCAGAATGGTTATCACTTTATCCAATCCGGAAACCTCCCACTGTCCTGTCAAATTCTCCTCCAAACCTGAAAGAAGAATCAATCGGGATCACCCGAAGAGTAAACCAACTCATCAGTGGGAATCGGGATCCAACTCTCATCGCATGATAACATGATGGAATGCATCCACGTTACTCATACTCCAGATGGTATGCGCATACTTGGCAAGTTTCAGTTTCTTTAGAAACTCCCGATATGATTTTTGCCCTATGCTCTTATAACCTTGGCTTGGGTCAAAATGTCATAAGTCACATGCCAAGTTGTACCCGTCACTATCTTGTCAATTTGAACCCACCCGTACATGCCCCTGACTTTGGCCAATCGGCAGAACGACTGTCTCAAACCAACTCATCTATCTATGCAACAAATGAATACCCAGCAGCTACCAAACACCATGCCTTAACTTTGGCTAAAATGCATAGCTTGAATACTACTGAATACCCAAAAGAAGTGACGAAGGGCTACGGCTGGTTTTTGGCGAAAAACCTTTAACGTAGTGAACTTGATATCGCTGAAGGAACCTGATAGCTTTTTAAAATATAGTGGCGAAAACCTTTTGCTAAAGAGGTCACTCCCGGTGAAGGGATCTCGGCGCTTTCCTCGTGGAATGAGGTGCAGGATATTCCACTGAATACCGCAATGCAAAGCAACTTGTAATCGACTATAGTGAAGTTATTACCCTGACGCAAACTTCTGCCCAAGGGGTCAGTCCCGGTGAAGGGATATCGGCCCTTACCCCTTTGAATGAGGTGTAGGATATTCCACTGAATACCGCGATGCAACACAAAAGTAAACGTCTTTGCAATAATACTTTTTAAATTTGTTCCAACAACTGCAAACAGGTTTGTTTTACTTTGCATTGATCAGAATCAACGCAGTCCCATCAATCAATCACACCAGAAAAGAACGAAAATAAAATGTACGTATATGCCATCCGCATTCGTCACTGGGTCCCGTCATCACCCGTTAGGTTACTTAAATAACGACAGAGCGGGGACTGGACTAGCACGGGTGTAAAACATATACAACATCTAATAGTATATAAACCAATATACAATAATCGCTCCAGGCGTGATAATATGCAACATTACAGAAAAGTAATAAGCATCACAGAACAATACAGATAATCTGGGATCCCCGGGTTTCACAGAGCCGCTGCTGAAACCCGAAGTTCCCCTGGTCGTGTGGATAGCCTGTGCAATGAAACCTAGACCCCTACGGGTGCGGCAAGTTACCCGCCAAAACCTGAAGCCAGGCAGCCCCTTATAGCAAAGTGAATGGACCACCCAGCACTTCACGGAATCCGGTAATCTTGGGCACCCCTCCTTGGGTCAACCTGTACCCCCTACGAGTGCGGCAAATAGTCTGCCAATTCTAGAGTGAGGCCCCTCTGCCTCTCAAAGCCATGAGATCCGGACCCGTTCCCCCCCAGAACCCGGCTATCCGTGCACTCCGTCGCGGGGCAAAACCTAGTGTAGTATTGAAAAATAGTACAACAGGTACATCGACCGCAACCTGGTCGTGCCCCAAAAGAATATTATACAACAGGCAGTGACGGTAGTCCACAAGTTGGACGCTCGCCCCGCAATATCAAATGTACAAATAAACTCAAACTGCACTACCATTGCACACTGCTATCCACTACGACAAATCCGCAACATCAAAGCACAACACAGAACATCAACGCGAATGTCACGTTCGCAAACCCGTCTAAAAGAACTATAGCAATCAGACGCGGTTTACCGATCAAATGACATTCCCGGTCGGAGATATAATGCAAGTACTGTAAACTAACATGTTTAAATTTCGATCGACTAAATATCACAAAGTGGGCCCCACGAACAACTGGTGAACGGTAACAAAATCTGGGCCCAAAAGATATATACCAAAACCCCCAATTTCCAGAGAAGAATACACTGTGCAAGTTTGGGGGCATGATCACTCAGAACGGCCGCGGATGCGCGGCCAAACCATGGGTTTGGCCGTGATTCCGCGGCAGACTTGTCGATTCATGAGCCCAAATTTGTAAGGTGTTCTTATAAACCCCTGCACAGTTTTCTGAGATATGTAGAATAATTTTAGGACATCATTTAAAATCGACAGAAACTGTGAAGCTTGAAAATTATGTTTTTCGATATCCGGTTCGATCGATATTTTAAACACGTTAGCACAAGTTAGTATAGCAAAATGGTGAGGCTCTGATACCACTACAAGTCTACGGTAGCGCCCCGGCCTTCTACAGACGCCAAATGCGGAACAAAAACTTTTTAACTGGCGCTATCGTATACTTTAACCCGGATCTGCCATTATTGCTAAACTAACAAACTATAAAGAGTGTAGAAAGGTTATACCGAACGATCCGAGTCCTTCGTTCTTTAACCATCATCCTACGCTCCGTTGCGGCTGCTCTGATCTCTTCGATCTTCGATCTGCTTGTCCAGGTGGCACCACGTCGACGATTCTTTAAACGGGCTCCCGCCTCTGACTCGAGGCAACTCGGTCGTCAAGTTTGCTAAAAGAGACGACCAAGATTGATGTAGAGAATGAGTAGAAGACTTTGTCTCGTTCCGTCCAAAGCTATGGACGAACGGTTAATGAAATTTCCACTCGAATCGGGTGATGGAATGAAATGAGCTGTGAAATACCATACACCCCAAAATCTATCATAATCTTTTTACCAGATGTAAACTCGAGTGAGAGTGAGAGAGGAGAGGGCCGGCCATATATAGGGAGGAGGAGGGTGAGTGTAGGAGAGGGGGGGTGACCACAAGAAAATATCATGTGTGAACACAAACAAATATCTCTAGTGTGAACACAAACAAATATCTCAAGTGTGAACACAAAGTGTGAACACACCAAAAGCAACCAATGAAAATACAATACCATTTAACCTAGTCACCTCATCTAGATGCTTCTAGAAACTTCCACACTCATCTCAAGAAAAGATAAAATCCATCTTTAACCGAATGTTAAAAGACGGCTGATAGAAAACTGGAAACTGGCAACTTCCAAAAGTGATCCCGAAACGAATTTCAGGATAACCCCGTAACTGTATAAATATACCCGCATTTGTATTACGACCGAATACAAATGCAACTGATACAAAGATATTATATCTACTCAATACAATACTCGGATCCGGCTTAAACCGAAACCGACCAGTATTATCTGCCCGAAAACGGACACGTGCGTAAACGCACGTGCATTTTCCGAACCCTGCCATAAAACCATACGGCCTCTACAACGTTTCGCCCGAACTTGGAAAACTGTCTGTGGGGGACTCTAATGACTCGTCAGTACCCTGGCAGTAGGTTTAACCACAAACCGTCAGCGGCACTAGCAATGCGTAACGGCTGCCCATGGACTGACCTCAAGGGTGGCCGATGAGCGAACTCATCCGAAAACCCTACTGAGCCTAACAGTGACAATGTATATACACTCTGGTCTATTCGTCAATGAGTATCGCATATCTGCCTACGGGGCTAGTAACGTCTGACCCCAATAGCAGTATAAGTCGTGTCGGAGTGAAGCCCAATAACATCCTGAGATACTACTGGAGTACCTACCAGTAATTCTCCTGCCATGGCCGTGGGCTATGTGTAATGGCTCTCCTAGACACAGCACGATCTCGCCCCCAATACCGGGAGAGACGAATCCCCTGCCGATCCGCTCACGTGCCTCCATATGGCTCGGGACTGTACCCAAAAACTACCTGTTTGCACGACTCCTTTGAGTCGTGGTAGGGTAGAAATCAAAGCACAGTGGGAACTCACACGAGACAAATGACGACCTCAGGTCGATGAACTAACCTGTACACATGTCACCAGGGAACTGCTATCTGACGATATGTATAATACCAACTAGCAGATTCCCGGCGAGTCCTGTCCGGTGTACTCATAACCCAATGAGCACCTGTATCCATCTTAGGTGATCCAACTGACACCAGTGGCTTGTGAGACCGGCCACCGCCCCTCGTCGGGGTCTCGACTGTATACACTAGTCTACTCCGGAGTATCGATGCCCTGTCTCGAAACTCCCACGACTAGGGACCACAATTAAGGATATGCGTATAAACCACCCAACTCTCACGTATATGATCGCCATCATACAGTTGGTGGTAAAGCAAGACCCTAAGGGCTCTATCAAAGTGTAACATGTAATCAGTCACCTGAACATGTACACGACTGATAATGGCAAACCAGATAGCATACTATCATCTCGAGTAAGACTGTCCTACCGGTATAGATCCTCCGCAATCATTACAATCACGTACCTGCGATCCAATAATTGACTCTGAGGACACTATCTCCAATAGGTTGTTAGATTGCATTGCTATACCTGACCATCAGATTTCTTGCTCATCACATGGAGATGTTATTAGATCGCACCTGTTGCATGTTTGAGCATCCAGTTCATCATATAGATGTTATCTGTTGATATAGGTTAGAGTATTGTTGCACGTGCATACTCGCGATTACCTTTATATGTTATCTTCTATTCACGAGTTGGCAACTCACCTCCGTTGTGCCACAGTGTTTGCAATTTGCCCTTCGGAGTAGTCGCGGCAGGCTGCGTTCTTGCATCTTTTGACACAGATACCCCTACAGTTGGTGTACTTGCTCTTTTGCTGATAGGCGGGTTTTGTACGGTATCTGGTTATCTTTCAGTTATGTACATTGTTGTATCTAGTACTCTCCATCTACCACTTATGTATTGACTTAGAGACCAGTTGTGAGGACGATGTATATTATTTTGTATTCTGGTGTCGAGCTCGTTGTGAGCCGACTTTACTTATGCAGTTATTCTATCTGTGATGATTCCCACTTGTTGCTCATTTTCTTCGCTACGGCGTCGTATATTGTTATATTGGTAATTGTCTACTTAGGGTTTCTTGACATCTTAGTATTTGGTTCTATCAAAAGCTTAAAACACTCTATACTTTTACTGGTTTTATTTCTGGGTTTTCGGCTTACTTAGTCGCGTTACGCCTGTAGACGTTACGTGGTTAAGTGCCGGTCACGGGCCAAACTTCGGGTCGTGACAAAGTTTGTATCAGAGCGTAGGTTTTACCTTCGGAGTGTAGGATGACCCTGGTATGATGGATAGGTAGCTGCAGCAGATTGGCGTAGCGTGCGTATGTTCCGCGGCATACTCACGACACGGTACTCCGCCTAAGCGATCTTAGGACTTATTGATTGAATTTCCTTTATGATCGTATATATCCTTGTGATTCGATTTTCGTATCCTCATCGAATCCTACCTTCTTTTCAGCCATTATGCCGCCAAGGACTACTAGGGTGCAGAGAGCGGTCGTGAGAGCCGAGGTTCGAGTTTATTCGTCTGAGACGAGGACTGATCCGAGTAGTACCCCTGTTTTACCAGGACAGATTATTTCCCCTATGACAGATCAGATCGCTAGACTAGTGGCAGAGATGCAGGGCTTGCGCCAGACGATGAGCTCATTGGTAGAGGTCGTTCGAGCGCAGCGGCAGGTGGTTGTCACCCCTGTTACCCAGTTGTTCCTTGCGATCATCATGCAGTATTCCGTCCCCTACATAGCACCGGTGGAGACAGCCCCAGTTTACGAGACACGTCTTCCTGAGACCGTGAGAATTCCAGAACAGTTGTGGAATCGTACTGGTGTACCAGCCCAGAGCAGAGGCTTGGGACAAGGACAGTCGTTTGGCTCTCATCCCCAGGCAGGACAGCAGGCAGCGCGTAGGTGTTTACGATGTGGAAGCCTTCAACACCTCATCAGGCAGTGTCCCTTCACACCACGTCCGGGTCGTATTCAGAGATGTCATGGACGCGGAAGCTTCGCACAGAGGGGTCAGGCTAGTAGAGGAGGAGTTCGATCAGTCGCAGATGGAGGGCAGGCCTAAGTTTTCGCTTCGACTCATCAGGATGCTCCGGCGTCCAATGCTGTGGTTTCAGGTACTCTTTCAGTATGTCCTTTTGTTGCACACGTATTGTTTGATCCGGATTCATGCACTCGTATGTTCTACATTTCGTGCCGAGTTTAGGAGGAGAGTCGTGCTGGGTAGATTAGCCGTTTGTTATGTTAACTTCCGTTAGCAATCCTTTTGTTGTGCAATACGTACTTCGGTCTTATGCCCATCGGATAGGAGATAGAGATTCGTCTGTCATTTGAACTTCCTAAAGATGTTGGATTTGGCAATCTCCTGGGCACGGACTGGTTAGCTACGTGCTAGGCGTTGTGGGCTACCGTGAGGAAACAGTTAGGTTTTGTTTTCCCGGGCAAGTCAGTTCTTGTTGTGCAGGTGGATAGTAGTGCCGCCTCTTATAGCTTGAATTCAGCCTTGTTCGCTAGTCGACTCTGAGGAGATATCGTGGATTCTTGGAGTTTTTCGTGATGCTGTAGCCACAATTGGTTTGTTGGACCGGTTTTCTTTCGTGCGAGAATTTTTCCGACGTCGTTCCAGATGAGCCGGCGAAGCTTAAGGAGCTAAGGATCTGCTGCAGAGTTGTTGTTGAGGGAGTTTGTGCGTCTGGGTGTTTCACATTAGGAAGTTCCTTTTTCTGTTCGTCAAGAAGAAAGATGACAGATTGAGGTTGTGTATTGATGGATCGTCAATTGAACCGGCTTACGGTGCGGATAGGTATCCTATACCTCGCATTAACGAATTCTTCGATCAGCACCAGAGTGCGAGACTTTGTCTAAGTTGGTTAGGGATCAGGTCATCTTTGTTGCGGGTTCGGAGTAATGACATTCCGAAGACTGCCTTGTGCGTGCTACGGGCTTGTGTGTTTTGGGTGTCACTGGACTCACCAATGCTCTACCAGCATTCGTAGGTGTGATGAACTGGTTTTCTTCGGGCCGTTCCTCGACTAGTTATTGTTGTGTTATTTACGACAACCTAGTCTTTTTAGTGTGCCTTGAGGGTTAGGGAAGCACTTGAGGATCTGTTATACGGATACTGGGAGAGCCTCAACGGTTTACTAGATTCTCAGAGTGTTCCCTTCAAGCTTGTTTGTGTTGACTCCTAGGTCTTGTAGTTACGGAGACGGTTTTGTATGGTTTCGAGGCAGATCGTGGCCGTACAGCTTAGGCTCAAAATTGCGAGCAGGACGGAGGTCCGCAGATTTTTGAGCTTAGCTGGTTCTTAACCACTGTTTCTTCCAGGATTGCTAGTGTAATGCTGCACCGTTGACTAAATTGACCGGATTGGAGGTTTCTTTCTTTTGACTGAGGCTTGTGTACGGAGTTTCGGCAGTTGAAGACTCGGTTAACAACTGCTTCAGCTCTTTCCTTGCTTTTTGGTTCGGGGGACTTTGTGGTTTAACTGTGATGTTTCGTGAGTAGGACTCGAATGTGTACTGAGGTGACACAATGGAGTTATCGCTTTTGCTTCCCTACATTTGGAGGAAGTACGAGAAGGATATCCCACTCATGATCTGGAGATGGCAGCGATGGTTTTACATTGGAGATTAGAGACACCACTTGTTTGAGAGTCGTGTCAGATTTTCACGGACCACCATAGTTAAATGTACATCTTCCTGCAGCGGGTTTTGATTGTTGTGATAGTCCTCCGCAGATTCTCAGTTCTTGTGCGATCGTTGAGTACAACTTAAGTTCGTCTCTACTAAGGAGACAGCTGGCTCATGTCCGCGCCCGACCACTTTTCTTAAATCGCTTTCGCGAGACACAGCCCGCCGATGCTCGTTCGTCAGAGATGTTGGAGCCTACTCGGCTGGGTAATGATTTGGAATACTTGACTTGTGGCAAGGGTGTGCTAGGCTAGAGAGACACTTGTGTACCTAATGTTATGAGGAAGAGATGTGGAATCCTAGGGCAGGCACATCGGTCAACTCCCTGTACTCATTCAAGCCCCACCAACTGTTAACGTGACTTGTAAGGTAGTTGCGGGTGGGCAAGGATAGAAAGAGAAGTCTTAGGATTCGTTTCAAGGTGTCTGTCTTGTTGTGTGTTTGAGTTGGGCAACTGAGATCGGCTGGAGAGTTGCAACCTTTAACCGTTCCGAAGAGGGAACGAGAGCAGATCTCCCCGAAATTCATTATGGTGTCTACCCAGGAGTTGTCAGGATGTGACTCCATTCGGATGTTTGTCATCCGGTGATACTCAGTTTGCTTAGTTGTTATTGTTAAGTTGTGCATATGTAGAAATTGTTGTCGGAAGTTGGGGATCGTCGTTTGCCATCGATAGGGTTCTCCTTTGATAGCAGTTATCAGGAGACACTCTAATTGGTAACCTTTAGGTTTAGAGGTTAGGTCGTGTCGGTCACAAGTCTGTTTTTCCTAACTCCGTGTTATAGGATTATTGGACCTCAGCTAGTTTAGAAATCTCGGAAATGACTCGGTTGTTTTGGGTCAGGATGAGAACGGTCTTTGCGGATAGAGATCAGATGCTGACCAAGAGCGTCGCAGATTCGAGCTCGCAATGGCATATCATGTATTCCCACGGAAGTTTCCGATAAATGACATGTTGAGTTTTGGGAAGCTTTCCAGGATAGTAAGTCTTTTTAGGATCCCTAAGGCGAGTTGGTTCGTTGCCTTAAGTTGGGCACTTCCATCCAGATTATTGAATATTCACCCCGTATTTCCTATGTCGATACTTTGCAATTACCTTCATGAACTTTCTCATTGGATTCAGCGCCAGACCTTTTAGTTCGAGCGTGATCCTTCGTTCACCCAACAGCCAGCCGTAATATTGGACCGGCAGGTGAAGAAGTTTCGATCGAAGGTCTTTCCATCAGTGAAGGTATTTTGGTGCATCCCAAGCAGTAAAGAGATCACTTGGGAGGCCGAGGGAGAGATACGGGAGAAGTTCCTTCATCTCTCTGAAGGTATGCGTAGCTTTGTATTTTAAAATTCGGGGACGAATTTTCTTTAAGGGGGGAAGATTGTAACACCTTAGGTCGTGTTTAGGGGTTAATTATATTTTACTAGATAGTTTTTGGTAAAAAGTTTACCAAATTAAGTTTCTGATATTTTATTCTAATTAATGAATATTTTATTAGGATTTTTCTAGGCACACACACACTTGTGCATGTTAACTATGGTTTAGATTTGGGGTTAAACCATGATTAGCTAGCTTGAAGGATTAACCCATTCTCTTTAAGTTAATTGATTTTCATTAGGTGTATTTGGGTTTTATTTATTTGTGTGTTTTGTTTATTTGAAATTCTTTTCTTTTTCTTTTGTTGACTTGGTGCATGAGAGAGGGAGTATGGGCATGGCTTGAGCCATGCTCATTAAATGAAGAGAGAGGGAAAGAGAGAGGGAGTTGTTGACTTGGGGACTCATTTGTTTCCTCACTTTTCCTCACAACTCTCTCACACACACACACACTCAGCTGAGAGAGAGAGAGGCAGCAGCTGCAGAAGAAGCCCCAGCAGCAGCAGCAACTAGCAGCAGCAACAGCATCATCATCAGTAGCATCAGCATGTTGGAGATAGTGCCCTCAGAGTCAATTATTGGATCACAGGCACGTGATTGCAATGATTGAGGGAGGACCTATCCCGGTACGACAGTCTTACTCGAGATGATAGTATGCTATCTGGTTTACCTTTATCATCGTGTACTGCTTCAGGTGACCTGACAGGTCACTATTGCACGTTGATAGAGCCCCTAGGATTCTTGCTTGACCACCAGCAGTATGAGGGCGATCATATAAGTGGGAGCTGGGGTCTATAAGCACATCCTTAAAAGGTCCCTAGTCGTGGGAGTTTCGAGACAGGGCATCGATTCTCCAGAGTAGACTAGTGTATACAGTCGAGACCCCGACGAGGGGCGGTGGCCGGTCTCACAAGCCACTGGTGTCAGTTGGTTCACCTAAGATGTATACAGGTGCTCATTGGGTTCTGAGTACACCGGACAGGACTCGCCGGGAACCTGCTAGTTGGTCTTATACCTCATGTCAGATAGCAGTTCCCAGGTGGCATGTGTACAGGTTAGTTCATCTACCTGGGGATCGTCATTTGTCTCGTGTGAGTTCCCACTGTACTTTGATTACTACCCTACCACGGCTCAAAGGAGTCGTGCAAACAGGTTTTAGTTGGGTACAGTCCCGAGCCACATGGAGGCAGTGAGCGGATCTTCGGGGGTTCGTCTCTCCCGGTATTGGGGGTGAGGTCGCGCTGTGTCTAGGAGAGCCATTACACAAAGTCCTTGGCCAAGGCAGGAGATTTACTGGTAGGTATTCCAGTAGTATCTCAGGGTGTTCTGGGCTACACTCCGACACGACTTGTACCGCTTTTGGGGGTCTGACTTTTACCCACCCCCTAGGCCCGACATGCGATGCTCATAGACGAACGGACCGGACTGTACGGATATTGTCACTGACAGGCTCAGTAGGGTGTCAGGATGAGTTCGCTTATCGACGTCCCTTTTGGTCAATAGCTGGTGTCCCGTTACGTATTGGCTTATACCTCTGTCGTGCTAGTGGTTAAATCCACAGCCATAGTATTGACGAGTCTTTAGAGTCCACCACACTTTCAGTTACTCAGGTTTTCGGGCAAAACGCTGTAGAGGCCGTATGGAGATATGGCAGGGTCCGATCAGATACGTGCGGTATTGCACGGATCAGGATTGGACGGTTTGTACTAGAGGCCGTATAGTTATATGGCAGGGTTCGATCAGATTCGTGCGGTATTGCACGGATCAGGATCGGACGAACATTACTAGCCGGCTTTGGTTTAAGCCGGATCCTAGTTTAGTACAGTGTAGATTTTGTCTCATTGCATTTGTATCCGGTCGGAATACAGATGCGGGTGTGTATGCACAGTATCGGGGTTTTCCTGTAATTTATTACGGGACCAGTTTTCTGGAGTTGCCAGTTTGCATTCCGTTCCGGCCGGTTTTCCTTTGTTCTTTCCCGGCCGGACTTTTCCGATGGAGTGGGTTATTTGCAATTGTGCAAATAACACTTAGTGGAGGGGTTTCTTGCAAATGCTTTGATTATGATGGCATCTTTTCTTTTCCACCATCACTTGCATTAATTGTGATTGGAAAGGGTTATGGTTTGGATGTATGTTTGTTATCATGATGTTTTGTTAATGGTCACCTCTTGCTTTATACTACCATCACCTCCCTTGTATTATCCACTCCACCATTCTCACATTTGAACAAGGCCGACCACAATTTTCTAGAGGGGGAAAGAAAATGAGAGGTTTCATTTTTGGTGAGGAAATTTCATCATCTCATTCCATGCTTGATAAATGAGAGTTCCACTTGAAAGTTACAATCCATTCCTCCATCAAGGCAACATAACCCCAAAGAGACAAGCATCATCTACACTACATTATACAGCACATCTTGGGCACGTCGACTTTCCAGCTTCGTGCCCGAGTTGCCTCGGCATTGAGGTGGGAGCCCGTAAAAGATACAGACGATGTGGTGCCCTTCCGGCAAGGAGGCGACGACCGGAGTATCCGCGGGAGATCGGGACGATGACGAGAAGACCGGAGGACTCGGATCACTCGGTATATCTCTTCCCTATCTTGTTACTTTGCTAGATCTAGTTTAATGGCCCGATCCGGGGTTTAGTGCGCGGTGGTGCCGGTTTGCTAAGTTCGCAAAATTAAAGTTTATCACCGCTTCCGCATTTGGCCGTCGGATTGACGACCGGGGCGCCGCCGTGCACTTACAGTGGTATCAGAGCCTCGCCATTAACTTCGTCTAGCTTTGTTTGATGTGTTTGCATTTCCGATCGACCAAAATTCCAAAAACTCGCGTTTTTCCTCACATCAGTTTTCTGTCGAAATTTTTTGAACTCCAAAAATTTTTCAGGTTGTAAAAAACTATTGTACTGGAAATTCTAAGACTACTGGAAAAATTCGACACAGTCAGTCGACCACTGAAGCGCGGAACCGCGGCCAAACCCCCCCTTGGGCCGCGGTTCCGCCGCACATTGGTGTCGTCACTGCATCATTTTTTTCCAGTGGTCTTCTGGTCTAATTTTAGGGGTTTTGGAATATTAATATTGGGCCCAGAATTTCTGTGGGTGCTACAGTATTGCTTGGGGGCCCACTTGTTAATTTTTCATCGATCGGATATTTTAAACACATTATTTCACAGTATTTACATTATATCTGCGACCGTGAATGTCACTTGATCGGTAAATCCTGTCTAACTGCTATAGCCCGGTTAGACGGATTTGCGAACGTGACTTTCACGTTGATGTTCTGTGTTTTTGTTGTGATGTTGCGGATCGGTCGTGGGGGATAGCCTCGATGCAATGCTAGTACAGTTTTGTTGTATTATGTACATTTGATATTGCGGGGCAAGCGTCCGACATGTGGACTGCCGTCACTGCCTGTTTGTATTATTATTTTGGTGCACGACCTGGTTGCGGTCGATGTACCCATTGTATGTATATTTTACTTTCTGTACTAGGATTACCCCGCGGTGGGGTGCACGGATAGCCGGGTTCTGGAAGGCAATAAGCCCGCATCTCATGGCATTGAGACGGAGGGGGCTTCACTCTAGGATTGGCGGGCTATTCTCCGCACTCGTAGGGGGTACAGGTTGACCCAGGAAGGGTGCCCAAGTTGCCGGATTCCGTGAAGTGCTGGGTGGACCATTCACGGTGCTGAAAGGGGCTGCCTCGCTTCAGGTTTTGGCGGGTAACTTGCCGCGCCCGTAGGGGTCTAGGATTTCATTGTACAGGCTATCCACACGACCAGGGGAACGTCGGGTTTCAGTAGTGGCTCTGTGAAACCCGGGGATCCCAGATATCTGTATTGTTCTGTGATGCTGTACATTTCTGTGATGTTGCATTTTATTCACGCCTTGAGCGAAATATAATATATTGGTATATATATTAGTAGATGTTGTATATGTTTTTCATCCGCGCTAGTCCAGTCCCCGCTCTGCCGTTAGTTAGCTAACCTAACGGGTGATGACGGGACCCTGTGGCGAATGCGGATGGCATATACGTACGTCAGTATATTTTCGTTCTTTGTGGTGTGATCAATTGATGGGACTGCGTTGATTCGGATCAATGTAAGTTAAACAAACCTATTCTGATGTTGTTGGAACACTTTTCAAAAAGCTGTTATTGCAAGGACGTTCACTTTTGTTTTGCATCGTGGTATTCATTTGGAATATCCTTCTCCTCAGTCGACGAGGCAAGGGCCGAGATCCCTTCACCGGGAGTGACCCCTTGGACAGAAGTTTGCGTCAGGGCATTAACTTCACTATAGCCGATTACTTTTGCTTTGCATCGTGGTATTCATTTGGAATATCCTGCACCCCATTCTACGGGGAAAGAGCCGAGATCCCTTCACCGGGAGTGACCTCTTTAGTAAAGGTTTTCGTCACTATATTTTCTAAAAAACTATCCGTTCCTTCAACGATATCAAGTTCATTACGTTAAAGGTTTTCACCAGAAACCATTCGTAGCCCTCCGTCGTTTCATATGGATAGTCAATAGTATTCAAGCTGTGTATGTTGGCCAAAGTCAAGGCACAGTGTTTGGTAGCTGTTGGGTATTCATATGCAGCATAGATAGATGCGTTGGTTTGGGACAGTCGTACTGCTATTTTGGCCAAAGTCAAAGGTAGGTACGGGTGGATTCAAATTAACCTGGAGAATGACGGGTTGAACTTGACATGTGACTTATGATATGTTGACCAAAGTCAAGGTCATAAGAGCATGGGGTAAAAATCTCATCGGGAGTTTCAAAAGAACTGAAACTTGCCAGATATGCGCATACCTTCTGGAGTGTGATACCGTGAGCGGATTCCGTCACGTTGTCATGCGATGATAGTTGGATCCCGATTCCCACTGATGAGTTAGTTTACTCCTCGGGTATTCCCGACTAATTCTATTTTTAGGTTTGGAGGAGAATTTGAGGTACAGTGGGAGGTTTCCAGATTAGATAAATTGGTAACCATTCTGATCTTGGTTAGAGTGCACGCTGAGTGTTTCTTTTCTCTCTCTCTTGGCAGCGACCATTGACCCGACCCTAAGACTATGACTCAGAGACCAAGTTAACCGAACCTTCTTTACACTGACTTTTGGATTGTTAGAGTTGCAGACCTCATTGCCACTCCTACTTTTACCCTTTTCTCCAGGACACCTCGTATTACTACGAACGTCCACTTCCATTGGACAAAACCATCGTATGGTTAGATACGAACTCGAAGGAATTCGAGGATGGTTTCCGGTTCTGGAGAAAACGGATAGAATTATTCAGTTGTCTTTTCCCTTTTACCTTCTCTCAAGTTGTGAGTACTCCTTGGTTTAGGAGATAGTACACCTATTATGCAAATTGGATAGTCTTCTTCAAAACCTTAGGCTGGTGCCGACCGGTAGAGAATGAAGAAAACCAATTAGCCTAAACGGTGTGCAGAAGGTATTAAGATTAAGACAAAGGAAGGGATTAGTAAGAGGGCAAAGTAAATTGCGACTGATATTCACGACCAAACCAAGTATTTCTTCGCCAATCCTAAATCACCTTTGTATTTCTCCAGGACACTCCGTATCACTACGAAGATCCACAGTTTATTGGATAATCCATCGTATGGTTATATACGAACTCGAAAGGAACTTGTTCCAGTTCGGGGATGGATTCTGGTTCAGGAGAAATAGGAATAAGGTTTATTCAGGTGTCTTTTATCCTCACCTTCTCTCGCATTGCGAGTGCTCCTAGGATTAGGACAGTACACCCATTATGCTTATTGGATAGTCTTCTTCCAAACCATAGGCTGGTGCCGAACGGTAGGGAAGGAAGAAAACCATTTGGCCTAAGGGGTGTGCAGAAGGTAATGACTAAAGACATATAAAGGGATTTGGAGAGGTGGCAAAGAATTATACGGTTATAGTTATGAATCTGGATAATGGTAGAGGCATTACTCGGAATACCAGGATACCCCATCGAAACATTTCAATGTTTCAGTTCAACTGTGTACTGTTAAAGGAAAACTGATTTCCCGATTAGACACTTGCTCCAGGGTATGTATTTACCAAGATTGATTCTCATATCTGTATGGTTTTACAGATGATGAGTGGGAGTAAGTTATTGGGAATTGGGTGATCATCCTCATTATATCGGGATTCGTTGTAATCGGTGATATTTGAGGAGATCATCTGGGCTGTTTGTCGGTCGGCAAATATTTGGTTTTGAATATCCGCTGTTGTGCACCAATTTCAAATTGATATATCTGTACGTCTATTTTCATAGAGTGAGATATACCTTTTGATATTATGTCGATGACATTTACCTATATCAGTAGATGGTTAGGTAAGGAGCATTAAACAGCGGTGTAATTCTTCTTAACCATAAGTACTGTTTTCAACCTACGACACACAATGAAAGAGTTGTTAGACTCAGCGGACTTATACAGAGTATTGTATGTTGTCCAGTGTCCATTAGGACAGAGGGGTTGGTCCTCATACTATATTCTGTTTACTTTTAACTTCTCTAGTTCTTAGACATGTGTTTCGTAGAAACACAGGGTCTAAGTTTTGAGGAGTTATAGGTATTTGAATAGAGTAGAGAACCAGGTGTAGCAAGTATCGGGATTCTTCAAAGTGATCGAAGATGTAGATACTTGTGTATGGTATTCAGTTGATAGTAATGATAAAGAGAAATTGCTTCTCTTTCAGGTTACTTATAATTGAAAGCATTCCTAAGTTGAGTAACGCTGATCGGCCTCTCTCCATTTAGTTGACATGCACTGGACATAGCTGCATGATTTAAATCTAGTTCAATTAAATCAGTGCCTCTGGTTCCATATTGGATATAGTACAGTTCATATCTTAACATTGTTAAGGTACGGGGAGTTGTCCGGCTTATGATTAAAACCAGACTATGGATAACACAAGGCACGTTTCTGTAATGGCTGTTTGTGGGTTGACCCAGGCTATGACGAGGGTTGATTTTCTACCATAAGAAAGATCAATAGTGATATTGTTCTTGACTCGCCACAGTTTTATTAGAAATGGATTTTTTCAAAAAACAGTAGTGGGAGTATGGTAGAACTGGAAGTGATTCCAGAACCGCAAACGATTACTGAAGATTTGATAAGGAACCTAAAGATTCAATCTGATTTGACATTCCATTGGCCACTCCGCAGATAAGGTGGGTAACTTCAGGCACCCGAGAGGTACTCCGATAGCCTCAAGGACGGTGACAGGGAAGTTCTTGTTTACCCACACTTGCCATTGTTGTTGTTCCAGGCTGCGAGACCCGGCAGAAGGATGAGTATAGCGTCGTTCTAAACTAGCTTTAGAAGTGCACATCTATATGACTCTGCCAGAGGGTTGTCGTAGTCAGTGGGAGCAGCGGAAGCATTGGTGGACATCAGGCTTATGTCTATTTATAGACTAAAGCAGATATAGCGGAGATAGATCATCTATTTCTGATGTGACAGTCATAGGTTTGACGTCATCAGAATAGGGGATGGATCTGTTGAGAAGGTAGTAGGGTGTGATATCCGGGTTTTGGATGACATACACAAGTAGGAAGTGATATTCCTATACTACGATCGGTTATACTTTGGTCGTCACACGGTGGTTTCTCCACAAGGGACTTGGACATTATATCAGACATACTGGTTACTAGATCTATGGTTTTAGATCTCGATTTGGGTGGTTTCCCAATCAGGGTACTTCGACAACATTCTAAGAGTATTTAGAATGGACGACTCCTTGCACGGTAGTGTACCTGCAGGTGATGGAGTCACCCTCTCTAAAGGTGTCTTATAGACTAAAGTAGAGAGGGATGTGCATGATTGGCAGATCACTTGCTTAGGCAATTGAGTCAATCATGAGATGTCAAGTACCACACCAGATGTTGTTCTTGCACTAGATGCAATAGGTTGACATTGATCCAATCCTGGAGAAACAGTCGGAAGCAGTTTTAGAACATAAGTGGATGTTCTAGGGATATGATAACGGCTGCCTCCTTTAGGAGACGGTTATCACTCCAGGCTTCCAAGGTGACATGGACGATAAGGAGGTTGTCAGAGTTATAGTTTTCCTTCTGAGGAGGTGCAGTATTTTGGACAGGTGGTCCAAGGCAATACTGAGGGTGGCATGGCGCAGGATACTGATTAAGCTCAGTTGACGATACAGTCTAAGAAGTTTGGATTTGGAGTTCATTTATGAGCTAGGTCCCATCAGACGTCCAGACATTCTAAGACAGGTATTGCTCATTTCGGGAGATAGCATTCTCCGCGAACTTGAGATTTAGAGAGACATAGAAAGAAACATCAGAGCGGATCCACTCGCTGAGGCTATTCCTCGAACGCATTAGTCTCGCAAACGAGCTTTGTGAGACTGACTAGTAGAGGAGTTGGGTGTTCGGTATCACACGGGCTGTGAGTATGCGACATCGCAATAATTAGCCTTGAGTGCATGTGGGAGATTGTTGGAGATAGTGCCCTCAGAGTCAATTATTGGATCACAGGCACGTGATTGCAATGATTGAGGGAGGACCTATCCCGGTACGACAGTCTTACTCGAGATGATAGTATGTTATCTGGTTTACCTTTATCATCGTGTACTGCTTCAGGTGACCTGACAGGTCACTATTGCACGTTGATAGAGCCCCTAGGATTCTTGCTTGACCACCAGCAGTATGAGGGCGATCATATAAGTGGGAGATGGGGTCTATAAGCACATCCTTAAAAGGTCCCTAGTCGTGGGAGTTTCGAGACAGGGCATCGATTCTCCAGAGTAGACTAGTGTATACAGTCGAGACCCCGACGAGGGGCGGTGGCCGGTCTCACAAGCCACTGGTGTCAGTTGGTTCACCTAAGACGTATACAGGTGCTCATTGGGTTATGAGTACACCGGACAGGACTCGCCGGGAACCTGCTAGTTGGTCTTATACCTCATGTCAGATAGCAGTTCCCAGGTGACATGTGTACAGGTTAGTTCATCGACCTGGGGATCGTCATTTGTCTCGTGTGAGTTCCCACTGTACTTTGAATACTACCCTACCACGGCTTAAAGGAGTCGTGCAAACAGGTTTTAGTTGGGTACAATCCCGAGCCACATGGAGGCAGTGAGCGGATCTTCGGGGGTTCGTCTCTCCCGGTATTGGGGGTGAGGTCGCGCTGTGTCTAGGAGAGCTATTACACAAAGTCCTTGGCCAAGGGAGGAGATTTAGTGGTAGTTATTCTATTAGTATCTCAGGGTGTTCTGGGCTACACTCCGACAGGACTTGTACCGCTTTTGGGGGTCTGACTTTTACCCACCCCTTAGGCCCGACATGCGATGCTCATAGACGAACGGACCGGACTGTACGGATATTGTCACTGACAGGCTCAGTAGGGTGTCAGGATGAGTTCGCTCATCGACGTCCCTTTTGGTCAATAGCTGGTGGCCCGTTACGTATTGGCTTATACCTCTGTCGTGCTAGTGGTTAAATCCACAGCCATAGTATTGACGAGTCTTTAGAGTCCACCACACTTTCAGTTACTCAGGTTTTCGGGCGAAACGCTGTAGAGGCCGTATGGAGATATGGCAGGGTCCGATCAGATACGTGCGGTATTGCACGGATCAGGATTGGACGGTTTGTACTAGAGGCCGTATAGTTATATGGCAGGGTTCGATCAGATTCGTGCGGTATTGCACGGATCAGGATCGGACGAACATTACTAGCCGGCTTTGGTTTAAGCCGGATCCTAGTTTAGTACAGTGTAGATTTTGTCTCATTGCATTTGTATCCGGTCGGAATACAGATGCGGGTGTGTATGCACAGTATCGGGGTTTTCCTGTAATTTATTACGGGACCAGTTTTCTGGAGTTGCCAGTTTGCATTCCGTTCCGGCCGGACTTTTCCGATGGAGGGGGTTATTTGCAATTGTGCAAATAACACTTAGTGGAGGGGTTTCTTGCAAATGCTTTGATTATGATGGCATCTTTTCTTTTCCACCATCACTTGCATTAATTGTGATTGGAAAGGGTTATGGTTTGGATGTATGTTTGTTATCATGATGTTTTGTTAATGGTCACCTCTTGCTTTATACTACCATCACCTCCATTGTATTATCCACTCCACCATTCTCACATTTGAACAAGGCCGGCCACAATTTTCAAGAGGGGGAGAGAAAATGAGAGGTTTCATTTTTGGTGAGGAAATTTCATCATCTCATTCCATGCTTGATAAATGATAGTTCCACTTGAAAGTTCCAATCCATTCCTCCATCAAGGCAACATAACCCCAAAGAGACAAGCATCATCTACACTACATTATACAGCACATCTTGGGCACGTCGACTTGCCAGCTTCGTGCCCGAGTTACCTCGGCATTGAGGTGGGAGCTCGTAAAAGATACAGACGATGTGGTGCCCTTCAGGCAAGGAGGCGACGACCGGAGTATCCGCGGGAGATCGGGACGATGACGAGAAGACCGGAGAACTCGGATCACTCGGTATATCTCTTCCCTATCTTGTTACTTTGCTAGATCTAGTTTAATGGCCCGATCCGGGGTTTAGTGCGCGGTGGTGCCGGTTTGCTAAGTTCGCAAAATTAAAGTTTATCACCGCTTCCGCATTTAGCCGTCGGATTGACGACCGGGGCGCCGCCGTGCACTTACACAGTAGCAGCAAGCAGTGGCAGCAGCAACATCAACAGCAGCCCCCAGCAGCTGCAGCAGCACTTCCCATCTTCTCCACCTCCTTTCTCCTTGCACCTAGGGTCTTGTAAGGTATAGAATCTGAGCCCAACTTCTTGTTTGCTTAACGTATGTGTAGTTTAGCTTCGGTTTGTGTAAAAAGTGAGATTTTGTGCTTGAAATGGTGATTTGTGTGGACTTATGGCTAAGTGCTGTTAGTATTGGTTAACCTAGCCTAATTAGGTGTTATTAAGACCATGTAAACCTAGTTAGACCCCAGGTTACACCAAATTACCATAGGATTTCTAATTGTGCAAATTTAGTGTTTTTAAGTGAACTTTTTGGATTTCTGTGATCTGCTATAGTCCCGAGTAGTTCAGGTTGAAATTGAGTTAACTGGAGCTGGTATACAAGGTATAGACCATACCACCAGAGCCCGAGACCCCCACCCCATAGCGAGGCCGCCGGTTTAATCTTTCTGGCCGCAATTTGCGGCCAGATAGGGGAATTTTTGGGTGATGTTTGGATGGGTAGGACTCTGTTGTTATTTCTAGGCCAGTGGTATGTATAGTTTTGTAAGTTGTTAGCCTGGGTAGAATCTGGGACGTTATATCGTATTTCTAGTACGTTTGGTTCGCGCGATACGCGCGATCCGCGAGAGGGTTCCATGATCCAGCGTATCGCGTCGTGTCGGGGTTAGTTTTAGGCGCGTGCACACATTTAGCGTATCGTACACATGCGCGTTTAGTTCGCGACGCGGGTGTATCGTTTGACTTCGATATTGCGTTTTGCGAGATAGTTGCTTATATTTGGATTCTTGTGTAATTCCAGGTTCGCAGGCGGGTACGTCGGACGAATCTAAGAAAGGGAAGCAGGTGGTCGGCTACGAGTAGCGCACGACCAGGTGAGTAGATTTAACATCTACGGGAAAATCGCCCGTATGGCGTTAAGCGTCAGGGCGAGTTGGGATATTAGATTGTTGATGTTCATATGGACTGTAGTAGCATACATTATTGTTACATATAGAAATGATAGCATAGAACACTGCACTGTCACTAACGGTTCAAGTCGCACGAGCACGATTGATATGCTACACTCACACCGTTAGTGATTGCCATGACACTCACATTATAGGATTGCTATAAATCATATATCATACTGATTCTACCTTATTGATGTTGTCATGATTTGCCGCATAACAGCATATGTTATATCCATATTTGGGCACATATGCATCACATACCCCTACTGGTACTACATACGCATACATTGACATCTTCATACCTGCGGACATGCACACCGTATACTCATATCTGTGGACACATACATTGACATCTTCATACCTGCGGACATGCACACCGTATACTCATATCTGTGCACACATACATTGATATCTTCATACCTGCGCACATGCACACTGTATACTCATATCTGTGCACACATACATTGATATCTTCATACTTGCTTAGATTACGCATTGAGATATATTGTTTCCATGTTAATTCTGGATTTGGGGAACCATGGATATTTCAAAAAAGAGAATAGTTAATTATTTAAAACCCGGTTTCCCTTGATATGATATTTCGGTGCGTCCACCATGTGTTTTCTTGGTACTAGAGTGATATATGTGAACCCGAATCGAGGAGTTAGATGAGGCCGATTACGGGTACATGGGGGACCCGGTATAGTACCCTGGGGCGAGAACGGTTTCGCTGTGTAGTAGACGGTGAGCCTGGCAGAGGGACTACTACCTACCGGTGATTGGTTGTTGGACCTGACGGTTATCCGGAGGATACCGACCAGAGTCGTTGGATGGATACGGGACGACTCGTACTGCCGGGGCCGAGGGCCGATACCGCAGACAGAGCCCGTGGGCTGATCCGGACTGACGGATGCCCTATACAGGAGGATTTGCGTGTCGATGCTTGGCACGAGTATTTCTTGATATTTTGGGTGGCGATGTTGGGCACTCACGATTATATGAGATTTACAGGATTGGAGGACCGAGGAGGATGACGACGCTTGAGTAATATTGGGATTTGGGTGCATTGATGAGTACCGATTATACTTTCCACGATGACATTCCGTGTAGATGTTATATTTCCCATGCTCAGTATGTAGTAATTGATGTCTCATCCTGTATCTATTGTACCTGATCATTGCACACCCTGTTCATTCTATATAGGGTTGTAGATTGCATTGCTATACCTGATCATTGCACACCCTGTTCATTCTATATAGGGTTGTAGATTGCATTGCTATACCTGATCATTGCACACCCTGTTCATTCTATTTAGGGTTGTTAGATTGCATTGCTATACCTAATCATTGCACACCCTGTTCATTCTATATAGGGTTGTTAGATTGCATTGCTATACCTAACCATCACATTTCTTGCTCATCACATGGAGATGTTATTAGATCGCACTTGTTGCATGTTTGAGCATCCAGTTCATCATATAGATGTTATCTGTTGATATAGGTTAGAGTATTGTTGCACGTGCATACTCGCGATTACCTTTATATGTTATCTTCTATTCACGAGTTGGCAACTCACCCCCGTTGTGCCACAGTGTTTGCAGGTTGTAGTCGCGGCAGGCTGCGTTCTTGCATCTTTTGACACAGATACCCCTTCAGTTGGTGTACTTGCTCTTTTGCTGATAGGTGGGTTTTGTGCGGTATCTGGTTATCTTTCATTTATGTACATTGTTGTATCTAGTACTCTCCAACTACCACTTATGTATTGACTTAGAGATCAGTTGTGAGGACGATGTATATTATTTTGTATTCTGGTGTCGAGCTCGTTGTGAGCCGACTTTACTTATGCAGTTATTCTATCTGTGATGATTCCCACTTGTTGCTCATTTTCTTCGCAACGGCGTCGTATATTGTTATCTTGGTAATTGTCTACTTAGGGTTTCTTGACATCTTAGTATTTGGTTCTATCAAAAGCTTAAAACACTCTATACTTTTACTGGTTTGATTTCTGGGTTTTCGGCTTACTTAGTCGCGTTACGCCTGTAGACGTTACGTGGTTAAGTGCCGGTCACGGGCCAAACTTCGGGTCGTGACAAGAGTAGACTAGCGTACACGCATCTTGACCCATATGATGGGCGACGGATGATCCAATATCCATTGGTGTTGGACATCAAAGATGGTGTATGGGTGCTCAGTGGAGACTGGGTACGCTGAACGGAGTCGCCGAGAACTCCTAGATGGTATTATACCTATCGTCAGATAGCAGTTCTCCGGTGACACTGGTACAGGTTAGTCTGTAGACCCGAGATCCTCCTCATAGAGTCTTATGTGATTCCCACTGTGCTTTGATTTCCACCTTACCACGTTCACGAGAACATGCAAAACGGTGGCTTTTGGGTACATTCCCGAATCACATGGAGGTAATGAGCGATAGGAGGGGTTTCGTCTCTCCCGGTATTGGGAGTTGATGTTGCGCTGTGTTCGATTGGCTATAACTGGAAGTCCATGGCCAGGGCTGATATAGAGAATTACTGGTAAGAGTTATCAGTAGTTTCTCGACCCGTTATGAGCCTCATATTGACACGACTTATCGGTTATTGGGGTCTGACATTTTACCACCCCTAGACTGTATATGCGACATATTAGACGAAGAGACCGGACTGTATGGTAGTGTTACTGATTGGATTCGTTGGAGTATGTACAGGCTTGCTTGTTGATCTTCTGGTCACTCAATACCCGGGTGGCTGTTACGTTTAGCTGACCACTTGCAGCTTGTAAGTGTTTGATATGATCATCACCTACTGCCGGCGTATTGACGAGTCTTTAGAGTCCTACACAGAGGTTACCTGGCTCAGGAAAAATGGAGTAGGAGCACATATGTGATATGTGCGGGGACCGAGATTAATACGATATGTGATACCGTATTCTATTCTCGCGATATATGATATCAGCCGGTTATATGTGATATAGCCGGGTTATTGGATCAAGTGTTTATTCGATAAAATGATATATATATATATATATATATTATATACTCACTTAAGTATTTATTATTCTCACTTGTAATACATTTAACATATATGTGATATATGTTTATTGTATTGTTTTCATTCGTTGCATAAATATTATATATGTGATATATAATATTGTGACATGCTAGGTTATACATGAAACTAGGATGTGTGAGAATTATACCATGCTACATGTAATGTTTGGGTTTAAATTCTTAAGTAATTCAAAATTGAGGAAATGAGTCATGGTGAAGCTTGATGAAGCTTTTGGATAAACTTTGACAAAGTCTTCTCCTTTTGTTTTGCTTAAGATATTTCTAAACTCAACCATGACACATAGCCATGGTTAACTCTCTACATGAGTTAGTGGATGACATACACTAATCTAAGGTTGCATTTCTAACCTCATCCTTTTCATCATTCATCTTCTTCCTCATCTCAATTTTGCTCTCTAGATTTTGAGAAAAGAGAAGAAAATATTGAGAAAATAAATAATAAAGTGAGAAAAATTCCTACTTCATCATCGTCTTCTATATTAGCCATATAGATTAGTGTGTTGGCTTCACCAATTTCATATAAGCGAAGTCATAGCTTGAGTTCGTGTTTCTTCGAAGTAGATCGTCTTGGATTTCGAAGACTTTAAGCAAGATGCATCCTACATCGTGCGGAGCCTCTCCAGAGTCCGGGAGTTCATGTATCGCAGCGAAGGGACCACTACTCGGAGCTTTTGAAGCGAAGGAACGGAATACAAAGGTTGTAATCCCTATCTCTTAGATGTAAACTTGTTTACATGCAAAGTTAACCCTAATTCTCTAGTTAAGATCTTGGTTAGGTTCTCGTAGCACCCTAAATTTTTTCAATATGGCATGTGTGATGCCTTCTTAAACTTCGCGGTGGTGTCACGTAACCCTACAAACACGGTACAAGCAATTTAATAAAAGGCATCCCCAAGCAGGAGCTAGCTCTTCGCCAAAAGGCGGAACAACCTGTGAGTGCATGGCGGTGCCCCGGCCGTCAATCCGACGCCGGAATGCGGAAACGATGCTTTACTTTAAACTTTAAAACCGGCACCACCACGCACTATAAACCCGGATCGTGCCATTAATCTAGTCCTAGCTAACAAGAGAGGGGGTTAGTGAGATATACCGAGTGATCTGAGTCCTCCGGTCTTCTCGTCGTCGTCCCGATCTCCCCGCGGAATCTCCGGTCTCCACCTCGTCGTCGGAAGGGCACCACGTCGCCGGCTTCTTTTACGGGCTCCCGCCTCTGGACCGATGCAACTCGGGCATGAAGTTTTGCGAGCCGACGTGCCCAAGGTTTGCTGTAGAATACGTGTAAATCTCTTTGTCTCTATTGGGGTATAGGAAGTTGCCATATAGTGGAGGTAATGATATAAGACTCTTTGGAGATGAAACTTTGGGATTTTTGTGAAGCCAAAAGACCAAAAATCCCTCTTGCAAAATTTTGGACAGCCCCTCATTGTCTTTGGCCGGCCATGTAAAAATGGGGAGAGAGAATGGAGTGTCTATGAATGAGAGTCTCTCATAATCCAAGAGAGAGAGAAAAGGTGATGATGTAAAGAAATGATCACAAGACAAAACCAACACTCCACCAACCTCATCATCTCATCACAAAGTCAAGCTATCATGAACCATCATGAACAAAGGAAGGTCAAGGGTGGTAGAATCATCATGAAACAACAAGATGCAAATAACACCCTCCACAAATGCTTATTTGCACAAATGCAAATAAGCCCTCCTCCACCAATCTTCGGCCAATTAAAGATACAAAGAAAAATGGCCGAAACGGAAAGCAAATTGGCAACTCCAGAAAACTGGTCCTGTAATAAATTACAGGAAAACCCCGCTACTGTATATACATACCCGCATTTGTATTCCGACCGAAATACAAATGCAATGAGACAAAACAACACTGTCCAATACTAGGATCCGGGTTAAACCAAAGCCCGCTAGTATTAACCGTCCGATCCTGATCCGTGCAATACCGCACGTATCTGATCAAACCCTGCCATATCTCCATACGGCCTCTACAGCGTTTCGCCAGAAAACTTGAGCAACTGAATGTGGGGGGCTCTAAAAACTCGTCAATACTATGGCTGTGGATTTAACCACTAGCACGTCAGAGGTATTAGCCATACGTGACGGGCTACCAGGTATTGACCAAAAGGGACGTCGATGAGTGAACTCATCCTGACACCCAACTGAGCCTCTCAGTGACAATATCCATACAGTCCGGTCCGTTCGTCTATGAGCATCGCATGGCGGGCCTAGGGGGTTGGTAAAAGTCAGACCCCCAAAAGCGGTACAAGTCATGTCGGAGTGTAGCCCAGAACACCCTGAGATACTACTGGAATACCTACCAGTAAATCTCCTGCCTTGGCCAAGGACTTCGTGTAATGGCTCTCCTAGACACAGCGCGACCTCACCCCCAATACCGGGAGAGACGAACCCCTGAAGATCCGCTCAATGCCTCCATGTGGCTCTGGACTGTACCCAACTAAAACCTGTTTGCACGTCTCCTTTGAGCGTGGTAGGGTAGTAATCAAAGTACAGTGGGAACTCACACGAGACAAATGACGATCCTCAGGTCGATGAACTAACCTGTACACATGTCACCAGGGAACTGCTATCTGACATCAGGTATAATACCAACTAGCAGGTTCCCGGCGAGTCCTGTCTGGTGTACTCAAAACCCAATAAGCACCTTTATACATCTTAGGTGAACCAACTGACACCAATGGCTTGTGAGACTGGCCACCGCCCCTTGTCGGGGTCTTGACTGTATACACTAGTCTACTCTGGAGTATCGATGCCCTGTCTCGAAACTCCCACGACTAGGGACCTTTTAAGGATGTGCTTATAGACTACCAGCTCCCACGTATATGATCTCCCTCATACTGCTGGCAGTCAAGCAAGAATCCTAGGGGCTCTACCAACGTGTAATAGCAACATGTCAGGTCACCTAAAGCAGTACACGATGATAAAGATAAACCAGATAGCATACTATCATCTTGAGTAAGACTGTCCTACCGGAATAGGTCCTCCCTCAATCATTGCAATCACATGCCTGTGATCCAATAATTGACTCTAAGGGCACTATCTCCAACAATCTCCCCCTTGCACTCAAGGCTAATTATTGGGATGTCGCATACTCACAGCCCGTGTGATACCGAACACCCAACTCCTCTACTAGTCAGTCTCACAAAGCTCGTTTGCGAAACTATTGCGTTCGAGGAATAGCCTCCGTGAGTGGATCCGCTCTGATGTTTCTTTCTATGTCTCTCTATATCTCAAGTTCGCGGAGAAAGCCATCTCCCGAAATGAGCAATACCATTCTTAGAATGTGTCTGGATGTCTGATGGGACCTAGCTCATTAATGAACTCCAAATCCAAACTTCATAGACTGTATCGTCAACTGAACTTAATCAGTAACCTGCGCCATGCCTCCCTCAGTATTTCCTTGGACCACCTATCCAAAATACTTCCCCTCGTCTGAAGGAAAACTATAACTCTGACAACCTCCTTGTCGTCCAGGTCACCTTGGACTCCTGGAATGATAACTGTCTCCCGAATGAGGCTGTCGTTATCATATCCCTAGAACATCCACTTATGTTCTAAAACTGCTTCCAACTGTTTCTCCAGGATTGGATCAATGTCAACTTATTGCATCCACTGCAAAAACAACATCTGGTGTGGTACTTGACATCTCATGATTGACTCAATTGCCTAAGCAAGTGATCTGCCCATCATGCACATCCCTCTCCCCTTTAGTCTGTAAGACACTTTTAGAGAGGGTGACTCCATCACCTGCAGGTACACTACCGTGCCAGGAGTCGTCCATTCTAAATACTCTTAGAATGCTGTCTAAGTACCCTTAATTGGGAAACCACCCAAGTCTAGATCTAAAACTATAGATCTAGTAACCAGTATGTCTGATATAATGTCCAAGTCCTATGTGCAGAAACCACTATGTGACAACCAAAGTTTAAACGATCGTAGTATAGGAATATCAATTCCTACTCTGTGTATGTCATCCAAATACCATGACATCATACCCTACTACCTTCTCAACAGATCCATCCCCTATTCTGATGAAGTCAAACCTATGACTGTCACATCAAAAATTGATGATTTATCTCCTCTATATCTGCTTTAGTCTATAAATAGACATAAGCCACTTGTCCACCAATGCTTCCGCTGCTCCCACTGACCACGACAATCCTCTGGCAGAGTCATATACACGTACACTTCTAAAACTAGTTTAGAACGACGCTATACTCATCCTCCTGCCGGGTCTCACAGTCTGGAACAACAGCAATGGCAAATCTGGGTAAACAAGAACTTCCCTGTCACCGTCCTTGAGGCTACCGGAGTACCTCTCGGGTGCCTGAAGTTACCCACCTTATCTGCGGAGTGGCTAATGGAATGTCAAACCAGATTGAATCTTTAGGTTCCTAACAAATCTTCTGTAATCGTTTGTGGTTCTGGAATCACTTCCAGTTCTACATTACTCCCACTACTGTTTTCTGAAAAAAAATCCATTTTTATTAAAACTGTGGCGAGTCTAGAACAATATCACTATTGATCTCCCAGATGGTAGAAAGTCAACCCTCGTCAAAACCTGGGTCAACCCACAAACAGCCATTACAGAAACGTGCCTTGAGTTATCCAGAGTCTGGTTTTAAGCATAAGCCGGACAACTCCCCGTACCTTAACATCGTTAAGATACGAACTGTTCTATATCCAATATAGGACCAGAGGCACTAATTTAATTGAACCAGATTCAAATCATGCAGCTGTCTCCAGTGCATGTTAACTAAATGGAAGGAGGCCAATCAGCGTTACTCAACTTAAGAATGCTTCCAATTATGAGTAACCTGAAAGAGAAGCAAGTTCTCTTAATCATTACTATCAACTTAACACCATACACAAGTATCTACATCTTCGATCACCTTGAAGAATCCCGATACTTGCAACACCTGGTTCTCTACTTTATTCATATACCTACAACTTCTCAAAATTCGGACCTTGTGTTTCTACGAAACATTTTTCTAAAAACTAGAGAAGTCATAAGTAAACCGAATATAGTACGAGGACCAACCCCTCTGTCCTAATGGACACTGGACAACATACAATACTCTGTATAAGTCCTTTGAGTCTAATAACTCATTCCCTGTGTGTCGTAGGTTGAAAACTGTACTTATGGTTATGATGAATTACACCGCCGTTCAATGCTCCTTACCTAACCATCCACTGATATAGGTAAATGTCATAGACATAATTTCAAAAAGGTACATCTCACTCTATAAAAATAGACGTACAGATATATCAATTTGAAATTGGTGCATAACAGCGGATATTCAAAACCAAATATTTGCCGTCCGGCAAACAACCCAGGTGACTTCCTCAAATATCACCGATTACAACGAATCCCGATATATTGAGGATGATCATCCAATTCCCAATAACTTACTCCCACTCAGCATCTGTAAAACCATACAGATGTGAGAGTCAAACTTGATAAATACATACCCTGGAGCAAGTTTCTAATTGGGAAATCAGTTTTCCTTTAATAGTACACAGTGAAACTGAAACATTGAAATGTTTTGAGGGGTATCCGGGTATTCCTAGTAATTCCTCTTCCATTAACAGATTCACAATTGTAACCGTATATTTCTATGCCATCTCTCCACATCCCTTCATATGTCTTTAGTCATTACCTTCTGTACACCCCATTAGGCCAAATGGTTTTCTTCCTTCCCTACCGTTCGGCACCAGCCTATAGTTGGGAAGAAGACTATCCAATAAGCATAATGGGTGTACTGTCCTAATCCTAGGAGCACTCGCAATGCGAGATAAGGTGAGGATAAAAGACAACCGAATAAACCTTATTCCTATTTCTCCTGAACCAGAATCCATCCCCGAACTGGAACAAGTTCCTTTCGAGTTCGTATATAACCATACGATAGAATATCCAATAAACTGTGGATCTTCGTAGTGATACGGAGTGTCCTGGAGAAATACAAAGGTGATGTAGGAGTGGTAATGAAATATTTGGTTTGGTCGTGAATAGCAGTCGCAATTTACTTTGCCCTTCTTCTAATCCTTTTCTTTGTCTTTACATAATACCTTCTGTACACCATCGTTAGGCTAATTGGTTTTCTTCATTCCCTACCGGTCGGAACCTGCGTACGGTTTGGAAGAAGACAATCCAATTTGCGTAATAGGTGTACTATCTCCTAAACCAAGAAGTACTCGCAACCTGAGAGAAGGTAAAAGGAAAAGACAACTGAATAGTCCTATCCGTTTTCTCCAGAACCGGAAACCATCCTCGAATAAATCCCTTTGAGTTCGTATATAACCATACGATGGTTTTGTCCAATGGAAGTGGACGTTCGTAGTAATACGGGGTGTCCTGGAGAAAAGGGTAAAAGTAGGAGTGGCAATGAGGTATGCAACTCTGACAATCAAAAGCCAGTGTTTAATAAGGTTCGGTTAATTTTGGTCTCTGAGTCATAGTCTTAGGGTCGGGTCAATGGTCGCTTCCAAAGGGAGAGAGAAAAGAAACACTCAGTGTGCACTCTAACCTAGATCAGAATGGTTACCAATTTATCTAATCAGGAAACCTCCCACTGTATCGTCAAATTCTCCTCCAAACCTGAAAGAAGAATTAGTCGGGGTCACCCGAGGAGTAAACCAACTCATCAGTGGGAATCGGGATCCAACTATCATCGCATGATAACGTGACGGAATCCGCTCACATCATTACACTCCAGAAGGTATGCGCATATCTGGCAAGTTTCAGTTTCTTTAGAAACTCCCGATGTGATTTTTACCCCATGCTCTTATGACCTTGACTTTGGCCAACATATCATAAGTCACATGTAAAGTTCTACCCGTCATTCTCCAGGTTAATTTGAGCCCACCCGTACATACCCTTGACTTTGGCCAAAATAGCAGTACGACTGCCCCCAAACCAACGCATCTATCTATGCTGCATATGAATACCCAATAGCTACCAATCACTGTGCCTTGACTTTGGCCAACATACACAGCTTGAATACTATTGACCACGCATATGAAACGACGGAGGGCTACGAATGGTTTCTGGAGAAAACCTTTAACGTAATGAACTTGATATCGTTGAAGGAACGGATAGCTTTTATGAAAATATAGTGACGAAAACTTTAGCTAAAGAGGTCACTCCCGGTGAAGGGATCTCAACTCTTTCCCCGTAGAATGAGTTGCAGGATATTCCAACTGAATACCACGATGCAAAGCAAAAGTAATCGGCTATAGTGAAGTTATTGCCCTGATGCAAACTTTTGTCCAAGGGGTCACTCCCGGTGAAGGGATCTCGGCCCTTGCCTCGTCGACTAAGGAGCAGGATATTCCAACTGAATACCACGGTGCAAAACAAAAGTGAACGTCCTTGCAATAACAGCTTTTTGAAAAAGTTCCAACAACATCAGATTAGGTTTGTTTTCAACTTGCATTGATCCGAATCAACGCAGTCCCATCAATTGATCACACCACAAAGAACGAAAATATACTGATGTACGTATATGCCATCCGCATTCGCCACTGGGTCCCGTCATTACCCGTTAGGTTAGCTAACTAACGACAGAGCGGGGACTGGACTAGCGCGGATGCAAAACATATACAACATCTACTAGTATATATATATCAATATATAATATTTCGCTCAAGGCGTGATAAAAATGCAACATCACAGAAATGTACAGCATCACAGAACAATACAGATATCTGGGATCCCCGGGTTTCACAGAGCCGCTACTGAAACCCGACGTTCCCTTGGTCGTGTGGATAGCCTATGCAATGAAATCCTAGACCCCTACGGGCGCGGAAAGTTACCCGCCAAAACCTGAAGCGAGGCAGCCCCCTTCAGCAACGTGAATGGACCATCCAGCACTTCACGGAATCCGATAACTTGGGCACCCCTCCTGGGTCAACCTGTACCCCCTACGAGTGCGGCGAATAGCCCGCCAATTCTAGAGTGAAGCCCCCTCTGTCTCAATGCCATGAGATGCAGGCTTGTTGCCCTCTAGAACCCGGCTATCCGTACACCCCTCCGCTGGGCAATCCTAGTACAGAAAGTAAAATATACATACAACGGGTACATCGACCGCAACCTGGTCGTGCCCTAAAAGAATAATATACAAACGGGCAGTGACGGCAGTCCACATGTCGGACGCTCTCCCCACAATATCAATTGTACATAATACAACAAAAACTGTACTAGCATTGCATTCAGGCTATCCCCCACGACCGATTCGCAACATCACAGCATAACACAGAACATCAACGTGAATGTCACGTTCGCAAATCCGTCTAACCGGGCTATAACAGTTAGACAGGATTTACCGATCAAGTGACATTCACGGTCGCAGATATAATGTAAATACTGTGAACTAATGTGTTTAAAATATCCGATCGATCAAATTTTACCAAGTGGGCCCCAAGGATTACTGTAGCACTTAAAGAAATTCTGGGCCCAAACAAAGTATACCAAAACCCCTATTTTCAGCCCAAAAGCCCACTGCAAAAAATTGGTGAGGTGAAGCTAAATTCCTGCGGCGGAACCGCGGCCAAAGAGGGGTTACGGCCGCGGTTCCACGGTCATATGGAGAGATCATGTCACCAAAATTTTACAGTGTTAATAGGATTCTCTGCACATCATTCTGCAACACCCTGAAAAAATTTTGGAGACAAAAAAAATTTCGACAGAAACTGATTGTACATGAAAACGCGGTATTAGGATTTTTTTTCGATCGGAAATGTAAAACACATTAGACAAAGCTAGACTATGTTAATGGAGAGGCTCTGATACCACTGTGAGTGCACGGCAGCGCCCCGGCCGTCAATCCGACGCCGGAATGCGGAAACGATACTTTACTTTAAACTTTAAAATAGGCACCACCGCGCACTATAAACCCGGAACGTGCCATAAATCTAGTCCTAGCTAACAAGAGAGGGGTTAGTGAGATATACCGAGTGATCCGAGTCCTCCGGTCTTCTCGTCGTCGTCCCGATCTCCCCGTGGAATCTCCGGTCTCCACCTCGTCGCCGGAAAGGCACCACGTCGCCGGCTTCTTTTACGTGCTCCCGCCTCTGGACCGAGGCAACTCGGGCACGAAGTTGGCGAGCCGACGTGCCCAAGGTTTGCTGTAGAATACGTGTAAATATCTTTGTCTCTATTGGGGTAGAGGAAGTTTCCATATAGTGGAGGTAAAGATATAAGACTCTTTGGAGATGAAACTTTAGGATTTTTGTGAAGCCAAAAGACCAAAAATCCCTCTTGCAAAATTTTGGACAGCCCCTCATTGTCTTTGGCCGGCCATGTAAAAATAGCGAGAGAAAATGGAGTGTGTATGAATGAGAGTCTCTCATAATCCAAGAGAGAGAGAAAATGTGATGATGTAAAGAAATTATCACAAGACAAAACCAACACTCCACCAACCTCATCATCTCATCACAAAGTCAAGCTATCATGAACCATCATGAACAAAGGAAAGTCAAGGGTGGTAGAATCTTCATGAAACAACAAGATGCAAATAACACCCTCCACAAACGCTTATTTGCACAAATGCAAATAAGCCCTCCTCCACCAATCTTCGGCCAATTAAAGATACAAAGAAAAATGGCCGAAACGGAAAGCAAACTGGCAACTCCAGAAAACTGGTCCCGTAATAAATTACAGGAAAACCCCGCTACTGTATATACATACCCGCATTTGTTTTCCGACCGAAATACAATTGCAATGAGCCAAAACTACACTGTCCAATACAAGGATCCGGCTTAAACCAAAGCCCGCTAGTATTAACCGTCCGATCCTGATCCGTGCAATACCGCACGTATCTGATCGAACCCTGCCATATCTCCATACGGCCTCTACAGCGTTTCGTCCGAAAACTTGAGCAACTGAATGTGGGGGACTCTAAAGACTCGTCAATACTATGGCTGTAGATTTAACCACTAGCACGTCAGAGGTATTAGCCATACGTGACGGGCTACCAGCTATTGACCAAAAGGGACGTCGATGAGCGAACTCATCCTGACACCCAACTGAGCCTGTCAGTGACAATATCCGTACAGTTCGGTCCGTTCGTCTATGAGCATCGCATGGCGGGCCTAGGGGTTGGTAAAAGTCAGACCCCCAAAAGCGGTACAAGTCGTGTCGGAGTGTAGGCCAGAACACCTTGAGATACTACTGGAATACCTACCAGTAAATCTCCTGCCATGGCCAAGAACTTCATGTAATGGCTCTCCTAGACACAGCGCGACCTCACCCCCAATACCGGGAGAGACGAACCCCTGAAGATCCGCTCACTGCCTCCATGTGGCTCGGGACTGTACCCAACTAAAACTTGTTTGCACGTCTCCTTTGAGCGTGGTAGGGTAGTAATCAAAGTACAGAGGGAACTCACACGAGACAAATGACGATCCTCAGGTCGATGAACTAACCTGTACACATGTCACCAGGGAACTGCTATCTGACGTCAGGAATAATACCAACTAGCAGGTTCCCGGCAAGTCCTGTCCGGTGTACTCATAACCCAATGAGCACCTGTATACATCTTAGGTGAACCAACTGACACCAATGGCTTGTGAGACCGGCCACCGCCCCTCGTCGGGGTCTCGACTGTATACACTAGTCTATTCTGGAGTATCGATGCCCTGTCTCGAAACTCCCACGACTAGGGACCTTTTAAGGATGTGCTTATAGACTACCAGCTCCCACGTATATGATCGCCCTCATACTGCTGGCAGTCAAGCAAGAATCCTAGGGGCTCTACCAACGTGTAATAGCGACCTGTCAGGTCACCTAAAGCAGTACACGATGATAAAAATAAACCAGATAGCATACTATCATCTTGAGTAAGACTGTCCTACCGGAATAGGTCCTCCCTCAATCATTGCAATCACGTGCCTGTGATCCAATAAATGACTCTGATGGCACTATCTCCAACACAACCACGTAAGATAAAATGAATATACAACGCCGAAGGGCGATGATCAAGACTCAGAAAGAAAGTATAGAACTCAACATCATCAAGGAAGCCAGGAAACCATAATAATACATGAGCGGGACTCTAAGGTCGAAAGAATAAACAACTGTGGTTTTCTAAATCTGCTAAATATACAAGTCTGGTTGATGGAGCTTACTATATACAACTGAAATAAATAAAAGTACAACGGTGGCCACGATGCAAGTGAATCCACCTACCCAAGCAATCACCCGGAAAGAAGTGGTATGCTAGCAAAGCCGCCAAGGAAACCTGTAAGGCAAAACCTGCAAGAAACTGTGGCACAACGAAGGTGAGTTGCCAACTCTTAGTAGAAGACATCACCGAGAAGAAATTGCATGTATGATTCTCTCCTAGGTCAGTGTGATATCAAAGTACTCATGTCCGTGCCTTGAGTAGTAATATAACAATGCGTGACATGTACTAATGCACCATCCAACGTGTGTCCAGCAACAACACACAAATCATAATAAAACTCGAGTGCCCAGCATCGACACTCAAAACATCACGAAGTCCGTGTCCGACAGCGACACATAATACTCAAATCTCGGGCTCCGTCAGTCCGGATCGGCCCATGGGCTCCGTCGGTCCGTATCGGCCTATCACATCAAATCTCTCGACTACGTCGGTATCCTCTTGATATCCGCCGCGCCCGACATCACCCGTAGGTAGTCTGCCCCTGCCAGGCTCATCGTCATCCCCACAAAACACTCTCGCCTCGGGATACCGTACCGGGTCCACCATGTACCCGAAACGGTTCATCCTACTCCTCGAATAGGGTCATCAAAACCAACAAAAATCAGGAAAACTCATGGTGGATGACACATACATCATATCACGAGAAAACCACAACTTGCTCTTTAAAATGATAACGAGTTTATAAAATCCCTATGGTTTTCCCCAAATCCAGAAACCTCATGGAAAATCCGAAATCCCAAAATCAAGAGTCAATAAACAGCGAATACCGGCATAAAGCCCCACGATATTGCATAACAGAATGAATGTATAAATGCATGAAGTATCTAAGTAAGAAATGCAATATCTAAACTAGCATATGAAAGTTAGCGTACAAGTACTATGTTGAAACTACCAGCTAGAAAATTATACCAATGAAGTAATGTTTTCTAATGTGTATGCGGCATGGAAATTACCGATGGTGATGTGTGTAAGCTGGCAAGCAAGTGTACGTGGAGCATACGCATCATCGGTAATAATGCTGGTGTCCTGACAACAGGGGTTCATAATAACTAAATAAAACACCTGTATAAGCATTCAATGCGATGAGAACAACATGAATATACGGAAATTAATGTAGTAACCGTAATATTGAAGAATATACATTTGTATATACGAGTCATACAGTTTTTGGTGTTTGAAATAGCACGAATCGTGGTTTTCGAAAAATAGGGGCTACGTGTTCTTTGAGAAAAGATATGTCTTTTGAAAAATCCGTAATATCCCTGAGCCTTTCTTTAAAAATACTCACGATTTGTTAGTTTTGAAAAGTAAATATGACTCGAGCCTAGTCTAACATCTACCAAATCAACTACAGTACTAAACTAAGGGACTAGTCGAATGGGTAAGAAATCCACCTAAATTCTGAGTCGATATACCTAGTAGTCGGCGATCCAGCCTCATAGCGTCACGTACTGTATATTACATAGTACAACATCCTCAAGTCAAGAGTGCGGATCAATCATCATATCTATATCTTGTTAGTTATATGTATGCCCTAGAGGCCATTACTGTACATACGATGTATATTGTAATGGATGCTTGGATATATATAGGGAGGACTTTCTTGCTCGACATGATAGTACGCTATCTGGTTGTACTTTATCTTAACATGTACTCTGATTGTCTCTATGTTACACGTTGATAAAGCCCATAGGATTTGTACTCGACCACTGGGACTATGATGAGATCATACTAGTGGGGCCACGGTAGTCGATGAGTACATCCTATAACTGTTCCTAGTCAAGGGTGTATCGAGACAAGGAATCGATACACCAGAGTAGACTAGCGTATACGCATCTTGACCCATATGATGGGCGATGGATGATCCCATATCCATCGGTGTTTGACATCAAGGATGGTGTACGGGTGCTCAGTAGAGACTGGGTACACTGGACGGACTCACCGAGAACTCCCAGATGGTATTATACCTTACGTCCGATGGCAGTTGTCCAGTGACACTGGTACAGAGTAGTCTGTTGACTCGAGATCGTCATAGAGTCTTGTGTGATTCCCACTGTGCTTTGATTTCCATCATATCACGTCCAAGAGGGCGTGCAAAAAGGTGGCTTTTGGGTACAGTCCCGAATCACATGGAGGCAATGAGTGATAGGAGGGGATTTGTCTCTCCCGGTATAGAAAGTTGATGTTGTGCTGTGTTCGATTGGCTATAACCCGAAATCCCCGGCCAGGGTTGCTGAAATTTACTGGTAAGAGTTATCAGTAGTTTCTCGAACTGTTATAGACCTCATATCGACACGACTTATCGAGCTACTGGGGTCTGACGTTTACCACCCCTAGGCGAGATATGCGACATATCAGACGACGAGACCGGACTGTACGGGAGTGTTACTGATTGTCCGGGTAATTTTTAGAACGTGTTAAAAAGTTCGAACGGATATCAATAACTCACTTTTTCCCCTGCCGGAAAATTTCCAAGCGTTGGATTTTTCCGTAGTTTAGGAACGTTCTAAGTCGTGCAAGTAACGCGGTGGACCCTCTAGAAGACAACAAACCTTAACTCGATTATGTGACCATCTTGAACTGCCTCTGAACCTTAGGGTTTGTGGTAGTACGGCGTGCCACATGTGAGGCGTTGGCCTGACCCTTCTACGGCTGGACCATTGGTACTGTAGCATGTGATGGATGTTTTTTAAACTAATTTCAAGTGTTGAGAACTATTTGGGAAAACTTGGATGTTTGATTATTCGATCGGAAAGTTTAACATTGTCTATTTATCTGGAATGTGATACAATATTTGAAATCCACATGTAGTTATGAGATAACTAATTTGAATGTTATAAATCTAGCGGTTAAGTCTCAGATGATCGGTTGCTACAGAATTTTGATGTGATCAAAAGTCCGTCGCAATCACGTAGCATACGCGGATACTCGCCGGGTAAAATTAATAGACAGCCACGCCCCAAAGCCCCGACCAAGTAACTGTAGGAGAACCCCGTCGCCAAAAGCATCCGTTCAGGTGCTCGCGGCAGCGGTGTTCCGTCTTAGTGCACTTCGTCGACGGCATCCGGGGGTACGGCCGTCTACTAAAGTTTGCGACGAGCATTCGATCAGGTTGTCGGGAATCTTGTTGAATTGCTCGACTTGATATTGAAAAGAGTTTTCGATAATGAGACTAAAATGCGGGGTTTACAATTGTTAGGCATGCGATGTCTAAGGAATTCATTTGGTTAGGCATGCGATGTGTAAGGAGGTTGCGGATTCCAACTGTTGTAGTTTTACACTTTCTTATATGTGACCGTAAGCGTAGTATGTGGTGTATCGCTGGCTTCGTTGCTATACATCAACGACAATTGGGATATGCATACTTGCTTACGTTGACGATGTGAGATATTATGTGTTGCTGTGATATGTTATATTGGATCGTCGTGTTCTGAATAGCCGGGGGTTTTATGTGAGATGAGGGTTTTTATTTTCATTCATGTAAAATTCATTTGTATGTAATATTCTTTTATTGGGGCACTTCCGGGCTGAGGATGATGTCTCCGTTGTATATTATTTACTTTTCCGCATTAGGTAGACCCAAGGCGGGGAGCACAAGTAACCGGGTTCTAGGGTCCAGTGGGAGGCCATCTCGAGGAGTCGAGACCGGGTCTCCAAACCCTAGAATTGGCAGTGTTGCTTGCCGCTCTCGTAGGGGTCTAGGGATGTGGGTTTGGCTATTCATCGCGACCGTGGAATCCGTGTTTTATACAGGCTCGTATTTAAAACACGGACGTCCTAGTATATCCAATATTTCATATATGTTCTTCTGCTGCAATGTTCTGTGATGAGATCATATTAGTGCCTGAGACGAATGTTTATATTATATATATGAGATATATGTTATATTGCAGATTTCGTTTCAAATGTGATGCTTATGAAGCATAATTAAAATGAGAATTCATTAATGAGATTAATGAAATAAAAGAAACCTTAAGATGTTGTAGAAACTTGTTTAAAAACTTGTAGCTCTAGTTCTTGCTTTGCATAGCGGTGTTCCTCGTAGAACATCCAACACCTTATTCGATAAGGAAAGAGCCGATATCCCTTCACCGGGAGTGACCTCTTTAGTGAAACTAGAAGATGCTACAAACTCGGTTTGTCTTTTGATTGCTTCTATAATTCTTGCTTTGCATAGTGATATTTGTGAAATATCCTGCACCTTATTCGATGAGGAAAGGGCCGACGATCCCTTCACCGGGAGTGACCCCTTTAGCAAAACTAGAAAAGCCTAAAAAACGCTCCATTTAAAATCACTCGATTCTACAACGATATCAAGTTCATTACGCAAAGGGTTTTCTTAAAAACCTGTCGTAGCCCTCCGTCATTTCAGATAAGTACTAGTTAGTATTCGTGCTGCGGTAGTTTAGCCTTCATCAAGGCGTAGTGTACGGTAGCTAACTAATGCTTATCTGCTAGCAAACGATGCGATAGGATTAGGATATTCGTACGGCGTAGTTTGGCCTTCGTCAAGGGTCGTGCGGGTGGGTTTAATTCAATCATGAAATGAATGGGTTGAACTTGACTAGCGGACTATGGGTAGTTTGGCCTTCGTCAAGGTCATAGGACGCTAGGGGTAAAATATTATTGGGAATTTCAAGTGTTGAAATTTCCAATGAGATTGCATACCTTCTATGAGATAGTTGGGTCCCGATACCCGCTGCGAGTAAGAGTTACTCCTAGGAGAGTTTTACACATTACAATTAGCCGATCAAGTAGGTGTCTAGAAAGGTGTTAACGGGGTTACGCCCCTGGGAAAACATGGTTTACTTTAATTAGGTCCGTGCGAAAGCACGGGGAACCTCCCTCAAAGTACCGACACTGGCCTGGCTGAAAGATTGGCGAACTTGTAGAGTGTAATTAATCCCGGCTAGTCTTTCCTTTTTGGGTTTTAAGGAAGATTTGACTAAAACAGTGGGAGACATCCTGATTAGATAAATTGATAACCAATCTAATCTTGTAAAAGCGCACGCTGAGTGTTTTCTACTCTCTCTCTCCAGGTAGCGACCATATCACGACTTAATCAAGATAATAATACGGATGTATTGACCGAACCAGCTTGTTATACTGAGCTGGGGAACGTTGGTCCCGCTCCAACTTATAATTGTTATAAGACAGAGGAGGAAATTGGGGAATACCAGATTTCCCGCGCCGCCCAAACGAAAAAAGTGCATGTTGATGCATCATCTTCGGGTGTGTTCATTACATAGAACTGTTTCTCAGTATCCTTTACGTCTTGGGTATGAGATACCGAATCAGGATCCTGCATATTTAATCTGTTACATAGGCTACAGATAGGTAGAGAACTGAGAACGGGTGATAAGTTTCATGAGATAGAAAACGGTGCAAGTGTTGCAGCCAAGTCTGTTAGTCACTATCACCCTGTATTACCAGAATACATTGATTCTGAACGAATGTTATTAGATACCAAACATGATATACAACATCATATCAGTCTCTTTATTAGTAAAGAAAGGATATAATTTTGTATTGTTGGATAATGTTTTGAACATTTCCTATATCAAGAGTTGATCGGTTCAGGCACGTTATCTAAAAGCATAGACGTTCTAAATCAAACCACAGTTCTTAACGTACAGAACACACACAAGAGGAAGAGTTCAGAAATGATTGAATCCTTCTTAAGGCATTATAGACTAGGTCATATCAATGCGACCCGACTGGCTGAAATTACATATAGATGCATATTTAAATTAGTTTGAATTTACATCTTGTGAAACTTGCCGGTCATGTCACAAAGATACGATGACCATAGCTCTGTTTGTTGAAAACAGAGAAAGAGTTAGTGAACTCTTAGGATTGATACATGATGATGTATGACGGTCCCCTGTCTACACATGCCAAGACTAGTTCTTTGTACTTCATTACATTCTCTGATGATCTCTCAAGATTCGGACATATGTTCCTGTTGAAACACAAGTCTGAACCTTTTGAGATATTCACAGATTATAAGTAAGAAGTAGAGAAGAAATAATGGGTATAAGTATTATGTCCTTTTAGGAGATCAAGGAGGAGAATACTTGAGCACGGAATTCCTGGACAATTCTAAAGGACAATGAGATTCTCTCTCAGCATTACTCCTCCGTATACACCATAGCACGATGGTATATCGGGGCGGAGCAATAGCACCTTATTTGATATAGTGTGCCCTATGATGAGTACTACTGAGTTTCCTATTTCCTTTTGGGAGTTATGCACTTGAAAAGTTGCATACCTATTGAATAGGGTTCAAATCAAATCAGTTACCTACCACTTCATATGTGATATTGAATGTGAAGAGCCCATATCTTAAGTTTGTTAAGATTTGGGGTTGTCCAGCCTATGTCTAAAAGCATAATCCGGACAAACTCGAGGCAAAGTCAGTTCTGTGGAAGTTTGTTGGATATCCTAAGAATTCGCAAGGGAATGTCTTCTACAAAACAGAGGAACAAAAGATGTTTTGTTTCTCAGCATGCCACCTTTGTGAAAGGGAATTTCTTGTGAAGAAATTAGTGGTCATGAGGTAGAACTGGAAGGAGTTCCGGCTATACAAACTACAGCAGATGATTTGGTAGAACCGAAGGATTCAATAGTAACCAACGAACCTCAGCCTCTCCGCCGATCTAGTAGGGTTCCTCACCCACCTGAGAGATACTTTGGTTTCACTATGACAGTGGGAGCGAGGATTGCATCATGAGATGATGACCCAACTAGTTTCGAGCTGGCCATCAGGAGTGAGACTCTGTAAGAATGGCTGGATGCTTAGCGATCTGAGATGGAATCCTTATACACCAACAAAGTATGGACTTTGGTTGCTTTATCTGAAGGGTTAAATCCCTATCAGGACCAAGTATATCTTGAGAAGATTACTTGGTGCACATGGAAAAGTTAATACTTTCAAAGCTTTGCTTAAGTCCATCCAGATCCTACTTACCACGGCTACATACCATGACTCCGATATCTGGTTGTTGGGTGTCATGACTGCTTTTCTAAAATGATGTTTTAGAAGAGAGCGTCTATAAGTACACAGCCAGAGGGCTTCGTAGACAGTGGGAGCAGCAGAAACGTCTGCAAGATGTTTTATATGATAAAACAGGCATCGCGGAGTTGGAACATCTGTTTTGATGTGATAGTCAAAGAGTTTGACTTCATCAAAATGGTAGATGAACCATATATATACAAAAAGATAGTAGAGAGTATGGTGATGATCTTTGTAGAGTACGTGGATGACATACTCTTGATAGGGAAGGAGTTTCCTATGCTACGCTCGGTCAATCTCCTCTTATCACAATGATTCTCCATATAGGATCAAGGAGATACCTCCTAAATCCTAGGTTTTATATCTATGAGATAGATCTAAATGGATGTTAGGATTCTCACTAGTTGTAGTGAGATGGTATCAATCGATCCTGGGGAGAATCACTGGATTGTTCCAGGGTGATAAGGACGACTGAATGTCAGTCGCAGGCATTTTCTTTACCCTCAGTGGAGGGACGATATGTTGGAAGAGTTCCAAGCTAGATACCGTGACTTACTAGACGATTAAATGCAAGATACATCGTTACCAAGGATGCTACCAAAGAGGCAGTCTGGATATATAAGTTCATGAGATGAACTTTGTTCCTACCATTGTGTGACAATGGAGTTGTGGTTTTAGCCAAGGAACTACCGTCCCATCAGAAATCTAGATATAATTCTTAGGCAGTATCACCTGATCATGGAGATGGTTGATCTCCATGGAGATCGAGGTTAGGAGAGTAGACACAGAGGACAACAGCGTGGATCCACTCACAAAGGCCTTTTTCCCAGTAGAGACTTTTATGGGATGGTTGAGTATGAGATACTTCGACAACAGCTAATTGTTGGGTATGCGATACCACAACAGATGGCCCTAGTGCAAGTGGGAGATTGTTAGTTATATGTATGCCCTAAAGGCCATTACTGTACATACGCTGTATATTGTAATGGATGCTTGGACATATATAGGGAGGACTTTCTTGCTCGACATGATAGTACTTTATCTTAACATGTACTCTGATTGTCTCAATGTTACATGTTGATAAAGCCCTTAGGATATGTACTCGACCACTGGGACTATGATGAGATCATACTAGTGGGGCAACGGTAGACAATGAGTACATCCTATTACTGTTCCTAGTCGAGGGTGTATCGAGACAGGGCATCGATACACCAGAGTAGACTAGCGTATATGCATCTTGACCCATATGATGGGCGATGGATGATCCCATATCCATCGGTGTTTGACATCAAGAATGGTGTACGGGTGTTCAGTGGAGACTGGGTAAACTGGACGGACTCGCCGAGAACTCCCAGATGGTATTATACCTCACGTCAGTTGGCAGTTCTCCGGTGACACAGGTACAGAGTAGTCTGTTGACCCGAGATCGTCATAGAGTCTTGTGTGATTCCCACTGTGCTTTGATTTCCATCATACCACATCCAAGAGGGCGTGCAAAAAGGTGGCTTTTGGGTACATTCCCGAATCACATGGAGGCAATGAGCAATAGGAGGGGATTCGTCTCTCCCGGTATAGGGAGTTGATGTTGTGCAGTGTTCGATTGGCTATAACCAGAAATCCCTGGACAGGGTTGCTGAGATTTACTGGAAAGAGGTATCAGTAGTTTCTCGAACTGTTATAGACCTCATATCGACACGACTTATCGAGCTACTGGGGTCTGACGTTTACCACCCCTAGGAGAGATATGCGACATATCAGACGACGAGACCGGACTGTACGTTAGTGTTACTGATTAGATTCACATGAGAATGTACAGGCTTGCTTGTTGATCTTCTGAGCGCTCAATACCTGGGTGGCTGTTACGTTTAGCTGACCGCTTGCAGCTTGTGGGTGTTTGATATGATCATCACCCACTGCCGGCGCAATGACGATTCTTTAGAGTCCTACACAGAGGTTTCTTGACTCAGCCAAAACGGAGTAAGAGCACATATGTGATATGTGCGGGACCGAGGGTAATGCGATATGTGATACCGTATTGGATTCTCGCGATATGAGATATGGGCCGGGTATATGTGATATAGCCGGGTCATCGTATTAGTCGGTTATATGCGATATAGCCGGATTGTCGGATCAAGTATTGATTCGATAATTTAATGTATAATAATATATATGATATATTAGATTACATTAACTAATATTAGCTCACTAAAAGATTCTTTTTCTCACTCGGGTAATACATTGATATATATGCGATATATGTTAATTGTATTATTTTATTTTGTTACAATAAATATTATATATGTGATATATAATATTGTAACATGATGTGGTTATTAATGCAACATGTTTAGTGGAGATTAAACGAGGTTAGGGTTTGATTTGGGTTAATCTCTTTTAGAAGCTTTCATTTTTTGTTTTGGAAAAGATATTTTGCAAGATATTTCTTTAACTCAACCCAAACCCTAACCCTAGTTAATTCTCTACAATGGTTACTTGAACCATGGTTGCATTTCTAACCTTATCATAACTATCATTATTCATCACAAAAGGATTCTAATGATTATTCATCTTCTTCTTCCGTCTTCTTTCTTTCATGGAAAAAGCTTTCTAGCTTTTTTCCAAGTGATGAAAATGAGTGAGAATAAGAAAATAAAAGATAGCAAAAATCCTACTTCATCATTCTCATCTATCCTTGACCTTTAGATGAGAGTGTTCACTTCATTTTGTGAGTGTTAGCTTGTGTTAATGAAACTTCAAGATAGATCATCTTTGTTATCGAAGATCGGAAGCCAGACTGCATCTTTCTCTTCGTAAAGCCTCTCGAGAGTCCGGAACACGATGATCGCAGCGAAGGGACCTCGACACGGAGCTTAAGAAGTGAATGAACGGATCTACAAAGGTTGTAATCCCTCTCACTTAGTGTTAAAGAGTTTAACATGCTTGTTTTCACCTAATCTCTAGTTTAAAGATCCGGCTTTAGGTTGTTCGGCACGGCTAAATTTTTAATCGGGCAAGGTTGATGCCTCGTAGAACCTTGTGAACGTGCCTAGAAACCCTACATATCTCGTTCTGTAAGATTCATCGTTCGGCATCCCAAAATCGGGGCACGGGTCAAATATCACATATACCTCATTAGTCATATGGTATCATTATCGTAATATCATGAATTAGGGGTACCGTTCTAAAGTCTAGTACATTCCAATATCATCAAACATATATCCTCTTGTGTATGAATACACATCGCCCAACGATCCACTATAATATCATGTCGTATATCATGCCACAACTCAATCGCATATCACACTCTCCCGGCATCATGTCCGATCATATCGACTCATCTCCAAGTATGATATACTGTGCTCATCATCCGTGCATACGTATATGTATATGTATATATATATACACACACACACCAACGCATCATACACATATATATACATATAAACATATACACCCAAAATCATATCACGTATGTGCGTGTGTATGTGTCAACCTTTACTCTAGGATTTCGCGACTAAAAAACTAAACTAAAAGCATTCTCTTCCAATTACGGTAAATCCAACCCATGGTCTTATTAGTTATATATATGCCCTAGAGGCCATTACTGTACATTGGATGTATATTGTAGTGGATGCTGGGACATATATAGGTAGGACTTTCTTGCTCGACATGATAGTACGCTATCTGGTTGCTCTTTATCTTAACATGTATACTTTCTGTCTCTCTGATTACATGTTGATAAAGCCCTTAGGATGTGTACTCGACTTCCAGGACTATGATGTAGATCATACTAGTGGGGCCTGGGTAGTCCATGAGTACATCCTTCAATATTCCTAGTCATGGGAATATCGAGATGGGGCATCGATATTCCAGAGTAGACTAGCGTATATCTTCTCGACCCATGTGATGGGCGATGGATGATCCCATATCCATTGGTGTTTGACATCAGAGATGGTATGCGGGTGCTCAGTGGTGACTGAGTACACTGAACGGACTCGCCGAGAACTCCCAGATGGTATTATACCTCACGTCAGATGGCAGTTCTCTGGTGACACTGGTACAGCTTAGTCTGTTGACCCGAAATCATCATAGAGTCTTGTTTGTCTCCCACTGTGCTTTCATTTCCACACTACCACGGCTCTACTGAGTCGTGCAAACAGGTGGTTTTTGGGTACAGTCCCGATTCACATGGAGGCAATGAGCAATAGGAGGGGATTCGTCTCTCCCGGTATTGGGGGTTGATGTTGCGCTATGCACGACTGGCCATAACTGGAAATCCCTGGCCAGGGTTGCAGTGATATACTGGTAAGAGTTATCAGTAGTTTCACGAATGTTATGGACCTTATATCGGCATGACTTATCGAGCTACTGGGGTCTGACGTTTACCACCCCGAGGCGAGATATGCGACATTTCAGACGAACAGACCGGACTGTACGGTAAGTGTTACTGGTTGGATTCACAGGAGTGTGAGCAGGCTTGCTCGTCGATCTTCTGATCGCTCAATACCCGGGTGGCCGTTACGTTTAGCAGACCGCTTGCGGCTTGTGAGTGTTTGATATGATCATCATCTGCTGCCGGCGTATTGACGAGTCTTTAGAGTCCTACACAGAGGTTTCCTGGCTCAAGCGAAACGAAATAAGAGCGCATATGAGATATGTGCGGGACTTAGAATAATGCGTGTATGTGACACCGTATTCTATTCTGGCGATGAATGTATCGAATGGTTGTATGTGATATAACCTAGTTATTGAATCGAGGATTGATTCGATAAGTCGATACATTGGATATTAGTCGGTCATATGCGATATGACCGGATCGTTAAATCAAGTGTTGATTTAATGATTTAATGTATAATTATATATTTGATATATTTCTTTGCATTAACTAATATTCGTTCACTTTAGATGGATTTTCTCACTTGAAGTGCACATTGTATATATGATATAGTTTTGTGCACTAGTTTGTATCATGTTTGATGATACATGCTGTAACGTTTCCAAAATAATAAAATAATATTTTTGGGAATTTTTATAATTTAATATTATTTTAATGAATATTTTAATATTTTGGTATAATTAAATACAAATAAATGGGGGAAAATTTTGGAAAATTCTAAAATAGGGTAAATTAGAGAATTATGCCATTTCTAAGTTTAATTGGTTAGTTATATACTAATTTAATTCTAATCGCGATTAAAAATCGCTAATCGGCTTTTAAGTAATTTTGTGCAAAATGTGCACATATCATTTTTCTACACTTGTTACACTTGTGTTACATTTTATTTGCCATGGTTCTTTTGGGTTCACTATTTGAGTGAGAAGGATTTATGGAGAAAAGAAAAGGGAAAAGTAAGTGTGATGATAAGAGAGAGAGAGTAGTTGCTTTTGACTTTTGTAGCCATGCCCCCATCATTTTCCACCTCATTTTCTCTCTCCCCTCTCCTTGACATGCTGCTGCTCCAGCCCCTCCCTCTTCTTCCTCCTCCCTCTTCAAGCTAGATCCACCATTAAAACCAACCCAAACCCCAATTCCACTTCACGAAACTTGTTCCCGAGCTCGCTAGCTACACATCGGACAAAGCAAGATTGGATTTTGAGGACTTTGAGCAACTCAAGAATTTTCTTGAGTTGCCAAAGGAGGTAATTTCTGCACCTATTAGATTAGTATCTCAATTCTTGTGCATCAATACTAGTTTTGTATCGATATGGTATTGTTTGGTGGATTGGTGAAACATCAAGTTAGGGTTTATGTGAGACCTGAAATCAAAGATGAAATTGAGGCTTGTTGTGACCTTAGAACCCCTTGTGCAATGCTAATTTGGACCCAAACCTAGAACTAGAACCAGGATACGGAATTACGGAATGGATATCGGGAAAAACTGGAAATCTGTCACTGTTTTGTGTAATCTGCTATCACCCCGAGACCCCAAAAATAAAACTGAGATGACAGTGAGATGTTCAGGCACCATAGAACCACCACACCAAACCCTAGCCCCCAACTCCAAAGTTTGGCCGCCAATTAATTCCCTCTGGCCGCAATTTGCGGCCAGAGCAGGAGGAAACCGTCTCGATTTTTGTGCATGGCCCTATTTCCTCTAGTATTGACCCTGGGTATGTCTAGTTTTGACTGATTCCATTTAGGGTGAAATCTGGGTTGATTTTCCTATGTTGGTGCATGGTTTACGACTTGTTTTAGCATGGATTTTGGTTTCTGGTGTTTCGTTCCTGTCGGGTGGCGTTTGGACGTCAACGACAGGTGGATATTGGTCGTGTTTACATGCGAAGCGATAGGTTTTTACCTATGCGAGTAGCGTGTGCTGTTTTGGTTTTCCGATGTGATTTTCATGAGCTTTAGCGTTGTGATATCCTTGTAGGTACCCCACGTGATGTTGAGGCAAAGGAGATGAAGATGGCGACATCGGCTTTGGCGCACGAGAAGCAAGGTAAGTAGATTATATCTACAGGGGGAAGTCGGGTGGATGGCGTATAGCACCCCCGCAGTACGTAGTTGTTATATATATATGATAGTTAGGTGTACTTTGGGTAGTGTAGGGTTAGAAGTGACTAATGTAGTTCATAGTCGCGAACCCTAGAGTAGATCTACACCTACACGCACACCCTAGCATATTCATTATACTTGCACTGTGTTGATGATATTGGATGACATTGGAGATGAGTCGATGATGTGGGCTTTGTGCCGCGAGATCGGTGATTGATGTGATTCGTAATTGGGATACGATACGGGATATCTAGCGGACCTTGGGATGTGTGCTTGCACACACGGTATATTGATGGTATCGATTTGTACTAGACTTAGAGTAGTACCCAGATTATGTGATATGATGATAGTGATACCTGATAAGTGATGAGATAGCGTGATATTGACCCATACCCAGCTATTGGGATGCCGTATGACGATTTACCGTACGAGCCGATATTGATGATAGATATGCACTCATTACCCGAGGATGTCTTACGATATGTTATTGAGACGGGATCACCGACTATTATATCTATATATATACCGACTCAGATTTAGGTGGTTTCCATACCTCTCCCGATTGACTTGATACTTGGATCTGTAGTTTGCATAGTAGATTCTTCACTGTGGTTTTGATTATTTGATTTCCGCATATTCATGCTATTCGCATTGCTTGCATATGTTTATTGCTATACTGTTATCATGCTGATAGGACACCAGCACCATTATCGATGATGCGTATGTTCGACGTACACTATTTGCCGGCTCACACACTTCATCATCGATAATTGCCATGCCACTACACTGTAGTACTGTTGCATTCATGATATGATTCTTGCATGGCATATTGTACGCTTATACCTGTACACAAACATATATGATTCTGACTTTATTAGGGATTTGAGGACCGCAAGATATTCTTTAAAACTGATTCATTCTAAAGGAGCGGTTTCCCTCGACCTATGCACATTACTAGTCCATGTTGCATGACTTCTGATATGCTTACCTTTCTTTACATGTCGCATACATCATGTTTTGATTATACGCATTGAGATATGTTGTTTCCATGATATTTTTGGATTTGGGAACCGTGGTATTTCAAAAGAGAATATATAATTGTTTTAAAAACCCGGTTACCCTTGATATGATATTTCAGTGCGTCCACCATGTGTTTTCTCGGTGCTGAGAGCGACATGTGAAACCCGATTCGAGAAGGCGGATGAGGCCGATTGCGGGTACATGGTGGACCCGGTATGGTACCCCGGGGCGAGAACGGTTTCGCTGTGTAGTAGACGGTGAGCCCGGCAGAGGGACTACTACCTACCGGTGATTGTATTTGAGCTCGGCGGATATCTGGAGGATACCGATCGGAGTTGAGAGATAGGCGTACTGCTGGGGCCGAGGGCCGATTCCGCAGACATAGCCCGCGGGCTGATCCGGACTGACGGAGCCCGATGGATGAGGATTTACGTGTCGATGCTAGGCACGGGTTTCATGATGTTTTCCATGATTTCATTATATCCTCATATTTGCATTCATGATGTTATTGTCATTGGGTGATGGGTGGACGGGTTCCACGTTTATTGTCATTGGGTGACGGGTGGACGGGGTCCACGTTTTACAGACTTGATCACATACAGACTGGTTTTACATTGATCATACCTCATGCAGACATACCTTATACTGATGACATGTTATTAACTGAGTACTTGGCACTACATACATGTTTAGATGTTACATTGCCACCTTATCATGCTTCAGACGTACTCTTGTGGTTTATATTACTGATTGTTGACCTAGGTTTATGTCTTGCATTCGGTTTCTGCTTGTAGATATTTCTATTCACGAGTTGGCAACTCACCCCCGTTGTGCCACAGTTCTTGCAGGTTTTGCCGTACATATTTCTTTGCGGCATTTCTGGCACACTGCTTTCTTGCGGGTGAATTGCATTTGGTAGGTGGATTCTTTTGCATCAAGAACCACCATTGTACTTGTATTATTCATTGTATCTAGAATTTCCATCAAACAAAACTTGTATATTGTTTCAGACTTAGACATTAGTGTTGTATTATTCGACCTTAGAGTCGCGCTTAGTAGTATTGCGGTTTTCATGCTTATTGAGTTTCTTTTGGATTTGACCCTCGCCTTTCGGCGTTGTATACTGTATTGCTTGCGTGGTTGTGACCGTCGATTGACGAAGAGCTAGCTCCCGCTTGGGGATGCCTTTTATTCATTGTATGCATATATATTGTTCTTGTTGTGCCCCGTTCGGGGCCAGTATTTACAAAAGAAACTCTGCCGAAATTTTTATAAAAGACCTTACCTTTTAAAAATGCATATTCGACTTAGTTATTTAAAAACCTAGATTTCAAACATGTTTTTCTTCACTTCTTTAAACTAATTTCTTTACTTATTCTTAAAAATGGTTTTAGATTTCTGGGCTTTTGGTTTACTTGGATCAGATGGAGTCCTATAGACTTCATATGGTTCAAGGGCCAGTCGCGTGCTCTTTCGGGTCGTGACACATGCAAACTTGGGTATGTGTATGCTTTAAACCTTGTTTAGGTTAATGGTTAGGGTTTTGTAATCTTTACTTATTTATTTATTCTTTTATTCATTTATTTTGGCAAGAATAAAATGGTGGCTAAATTTGTTTCTTTCTTGAAACTTCATGAAGCTTTGAAGCTTTGACCATTTTGTTTCTTATCCTTAACCTAACCATTAAACCTAACCCTAGTTTATTCTCTACACTTAACCATGGTTGCTATATGATAAGAATCACTTTATTTTTTTCTATTTTCAATATACTTATCTTATTCTTTTTTTCTTCTTCTTCTTCAAGATGAAGAAAACCTTTGCTACCTTCAATGGTGACTTGAGAAAAAGAGTGAGAAATCCAAATCCAAAGTGAACCCACTTCCTATTTCATCATCCTCTACCACTTGCCATGTAGTATAGGGTGTTTTCTTCACAAGTTTCATGACTTGGTGAAGTTGGAGCTTGATCTTGAGTTGCCTCGACGTAGATCATCTTCGGCATCGAAGTCGACGACCTAGCCCGATCTTTTCTCCGATGAAACCACCGCGAGAGTCTAGGATTCCGATGGGTACAGCGGAGGGACGTCATCACGGAGCCAAGGAAGTGGAGCACCGGATCTACAAAGGTTGTAGTCACTTTCCTTTAGCAATAAAGTTGTTTACTTGCTTGCATCGCTTATCCTCTAGTTACGATCTTGCTTAGGGTTACTTGGCACATACGAAATTTTTGAATTGGCCATGTTTGATCACTTGTAGAACCTCATGGGTGTGCCTAGGAACCCTACAGTGGTATCAGGGCCTAGCTAGAGCCTTAGGCGATGAGTAGACGAAGTTAGAAACCCGATCGAACCCCGAAACCCTAGCTTTAACCCTTCTCCGTACATTTTTTGAAATCGGGGATTTTTGAGAATTAAAAATATGCAGAAAAACCAGCAGGCTTTTCTATGAATTACTGTGAAGTACGTGCGCATAACTCGACCAAGTGGCCGCGGAACCGCGTCAATAGCATGGCATTTGCGGCGGTCCCGCGGCCGTATAGGAGCTTCTTGTAATTTTCTTTGCACAGTAATTCCTATATTTTAATGTTGTATTTTCTGGGAATTTTTAATTTGCACTCAAGAGTTGAGTTTTCTGGGTTGTTTTGGGGAATCGATGATTCGATCGGATTGTTTAGTTTTGTCTATAAGTTTTTCCGGATAATTTTAGAATATGTTAAAAAGTTCGACCAGATGTAAATACCCACTTTTTCCCCTGCCGGGAAATTTCCAACTGTTGGACTTTTCCGTAGTTTAATGACGTTCTAAGTAGTGCAAGTAACGCGATGGTCCCTTTAGAAGACAACAAACCTTAACTCGATTATGTGACCGTCTTGAACTGCCTTTTGAACCTTAGGGTTTGGGGCAGTACGACATGCCACATGTTAGGCGTTGGCTTGACCCTTCTACGGCTGGACCGTTGGTACTGAAGCACGGAGTGAATGTTTTTAAACTTATTTCATGTGTTGAGTTGCTTCGGGAAAACTTGGGTGTTCGATTGTTCGATCGGAAAGTTTAACATTTTCTATTTATCCGGAATGTGATACAATAATTGGAATCCACAAGTATTTATGAGATAACTGAATGAATGTTATAAACATAGCAGTTTAGTCTCACTTGATCGGTTGCCACGGAATTTTGATGTGATCAAAATTCCGTCGCAATCACGTAGCGTACGCGGATACTCGCCGGGTAAACTTAATAGACAGTCTCGCCCCATAGCCCCGACCAAGTGACTGTAGGTGAACCCCGTTGCCGAAAGCATCTGTTCGGGTGCTCGCGGCAGCGGTGTTCCGCCTTGGTGCACTTCGTCGACGGCGTCGGGGGTGCGGCCGCCTACTAAAGTTTGCGACGAGCATTCGATCAGGATGTCGGGAATCTTGTTGAATTGCCCGACTTGTTATTGAAAAGAGTGTTCGATAATGAGACTAAAATGCGGGGTTTATAATTGTTAGGCATGCGATGTCTAAGTATTTCATTTGATTAGGCATGCGATGTCTAAAGAGGTTGCGGATTCCAACTGTTGTAGTTTTACACTTTCTTTTCTGTGACCGTAAGTGTAATATGTGATATCGCCGGTTTCGCTGCTTTATGTCAACGACAATTGGGATGCGCATATTTACTTACGTTGATGACATGTGATGTTATGTGCTGCTGGATATGTTATATTGGATCGTCGTGTTTGAATAACCGGGGGGGTTTTATGTGAGATGAGTGTTTTTTCATTTTAATTCATGTAAAAACTTGTATGTAATATTCTTTTTTTGGGGCACTTCCAGGTTGCGGAAGATGTCACCGTTGATGTATATTATTTACTTTTCCGCATTAGGATAGACCCAAGGAGGGGAGCACAAGTAACCGGGTTCTAGGGTTCAGTGGGAGACCATCTTGAAGAGTCGAGTCCGGGTCTCCTAACCCTAGAATTGGTAGGGTTGCTTGCTGCTCTCGTAGGGGTCTAGGGGTGTGGGATTGGCTATTCATCGCGACCGTGAATCCGTGTTTTATACTGGCTCATATTAAAAACACGGACGTCCTAGTATATCCAATATTTCATATGATATTTTCTGCTGCGTTATTTGTGATGTGATCATGTGATATGTTCAGATAGATATTTGTATATAGTATATATGATATATTATATAGACGTTGCTTATGTTTTACACCCGTGCTAGCCCTGCCTCGCTCTGGCGTTAGTTACCTAACCTAACGGTGCAGACGGGACATCGAGGCGAATACGAATGGCATAAGCGTACGTTATATTTATTTGTGATGTTTAGGTAGACTTAAATGATGGGACATTCATTAATGAGATTAATGAAAGAAAATAAACCTAATTGATGTTGTGGAATCGAATTTCAAAATAAAAAACAGGTAGCTACAGTTCTTTCTTTGCATCGCGGTGTTCCTTGTAGAACATCCTGCACCTTATTCAATGAGGAAAGGACCGAGATCCCTTCACCGGGAGTGACTCCTTTAGCAGTAACTGGCAGATGCTACACACTCGGTTTGTCTTTTGATTGCTTCTATAGTTTCTGCTTTGCACAGTGATATATATGATATATCCCGCACCTCATTCGACGAGGAAAGGGCCGACGATCCCTTCACCGGGAGTGACCCCTTTAGCAAAACTAGAAAAGCCTCAAATACATTCCATTTAAAAACCATTTGATTCCGCAACGAGATCAAGTTCAAAGCGTTAAAGGTTTTCATAAAAACCATCCGCAACCCTCCGTCATTTTAGGAAGTAGAGTACTTAGTATCCGTGCTGTGTTTGTTGACCTTAGTTAAGGCACAGTGTACGGTAGCTAAGTGATGTCTTCCTACACCGCATATGATGCGATTAGTTAGGACAGTCGCGTGACTTTGTTGACCTTAGTTAAGGGTCATGTGGGTGGGTCTAATTAATCACGAAATGACCGGTAGAACTTGACTAGTGCTTATGATTTGTTGACCATAGTTAAGGTCATAGGTGCTAGGGGTAAAAACCTTTATCGGGAGTTTCAAGTGTTGAAATTTGCAATGAGATTGCATATCTTCTATGTGATAGTTGGATCCCGATACCCACTGCGAGTAATTGTTACTCCTGGGAGAGTTTTGCACTTTGCAATTAGCCGATCATGTAGGTGTCTAGAAAGGTGTCAATGGGGTTACGCCTCTGGGAAAACGAGGTTTACTGTAATTAGGTCCGTGCGAAAGCACGGGGAACCTCCCTCAAATTACCGACACTGGCCTGGCTGAAAGATTGACGAACTTGTAGAGTGTAATTAATCCCGGCTAGTCTTTCCTTTTAGGGTTTGAAGGAAGATTTGATAAAAACAGTGGGAGCCATCCTGATTAGATAAAATAAATAACCAATCTAATCTTGCAAGAGCGCACGCAGAGTGTTTTCTTTTCTCTCTCTCTCCAGGTAGCGACCATATCACGCCTTAATCAAGATAATAATATGGATGTATTGACTGAACCTGCTTGTTATACTGAGCTGGGGAACGTTGGTCCCGATCCAACTTATAATTGTTATAAGACAGAGCAGGAAATGGGGAATACCAGAATTCCTATGCCGCCTAAACGAAGAAAGTGCATGAGATGCATCTCCTTCGGGTGTGTTCATTATAAAGAACTGTTTCTCAGTATCCTCTGAATCCTAGGTATTTGATACCGGATCAGGATCTCAGATATGTAATCTGCTACATAGGGCTACCGAAAGGTAGAAAAACTGAGAACGGGTGATAAGTCTCATGAGACAGAAAACGGGGCAACTGTTGCAGCCAGGTCTGTTGGTCACTGTCACACTGTATTACAAATACATTGATTCTGAACAAATGCTATTAGATACCGAACCTGATATACAAAATCATATCAATCTCTTTATAAGTAAAGAAATGATAAAATTTTGTATTGTTGGATAATGTTTTGAACATTTCCTATATCAAAAGTTGATCGGTTCAGGCACGTTATCTAAAAGCATTGATATTCTAAATCAAACTACAGTTTCTCGTATACAGAAACACACAAGAGGAAGAGTTCAGAAATGAACGAATCCTTCTTGAGGCATTGTAGACTAGGTCATATCAATGCGACCCGACTAGCTGAAGTTACATTTTAGATGCATATTTAAATCAGTTTGAATTTACATCTTGTGAAACTTTCCAGTCATGTCACAAAGATAAGATGACCATGGCTCTGTTTATTGGAAACAGAGAAAGAGTTTGTAAACCCTTGGGATTGATACATGATGATGTATGTAAGATCCCCTGTCTACACATGCCAAGATCGGTTCTTTGTATTTCATTACATTCTCTGATAATCTCTCAAGATTCAGACATATGTTCCTGTTGAAACACAAGTCCGAACCTTTTGAGATATTCACAGAATATAAGTTAGAAATAGAGAACCAAAAACTGGGTATAAGTATTATGTCCTATGATAAGATCAGGGAGGAGAATACTTGTGCATAGAATTCCTGGATTATTCTAAAGGAGAATGAGATTCTCTCTCGGTATTACTCCTCTGATTATACCACAGCACAACGATGTATCAGGGCGGAGCAATAGCACCCTATATGATATGGTGTGCTCTATGATGAGTATTACTGAGTTGCCTATTTCTTTTAGGGAGTTGTGCACTTATGAAGTTGCATACCTATTGAATAGGGTTCAATTCAAATCAGTGCCTACCACTCCATATAAGATATGGTATGGGAAGAGCCTATCTCTTATGTAAGTTAAGATTTGGGATTGTCCGGCCTATGTCAAAAGAAAAATCCGGACAAGATCGAGGCAAGGTCGGTTCTGTAGAACTGGAAAGGTTCCAGCTATACAAAACTGCAGCTGATGATTTGACAGAACCAAAGGATTCAATAGTCCCCGACGAAGCTCAGCCTCTCCGCCGATCTGGTAGGGTTCCTCACCTGCCTGAGAGATACTTTGGTTTCTCGATGACAGTGGGAGCGAGGATTGCATAATGAGATGATGACCCAACTAGATTCGAGCAGGTCATCGAGAGTAGGGACTCTGTATGAATGGCTTGATGCTTAGCGATCTGAGATGGAATCCATATACCCCAACAAAGTATGGACTTTGGTTGCGATATCTGAAGGGTTAAATCACCATCAGGAGCAAGTATATCTTGAGAAGATTACTTGGTGTAGATGGAAAAGTTGAGACTTTCAAAGCTATACTCGTTAAAGGTTTTCGTCATCGACCAGGCGTGGATAATGATGAAACCTTTTCCAGTAGCTGTGCTTAAGTCCATCCAGATCCTACTTACCATTGCTACATACCATGACTACGATATCTGGTGGTTGGGTGCCATGACTGTTTTTCTAAATACTGATTTAGAATAGAAAGTCTATAAGTACACAGCCAGAGGGCTTCGTAAACAGTGGGAGCAGCGGAAACATGTGCAAGTTGCTTTACAGGATAAAGCAGGCATCGTGGAGTTGGAACATCTGTTTTGATGTGGTAGTCAAAGAGTTTGACTTCATCAAAATGGTAGATGAACCTTGTATATACAAAACGGTAGTAGAGAGTAAGGTGGTCATCCTCGTATTGTACGTGGACAACATGCTCTTGATAGGAAAAGAGTTTCCTATACTACACACGGTCAATCTCCTCTTTTCACATGGATTCTCCAATAGGATCAATGTGATACCTCCTAAATCCTGGGTTTTGAATCTATGAGATAGATCTAAATAGATGTTAGGATTCTCACTAACTATAGTGAGATAGTATCAGTAGATCCTGGGGAGAATCACTGGAAAGGTTCCAGGGTGATAAGGACGACTGAGTGTCAGTCGCAGGTATTGTCTTTACCCTCAGTAAAGGGACGGTATGTTAGAAGAGTTCCAAGCTAGATACCGTGGCAAACTAGACGATAAAGGTGGGTAACATCGCTATTATAGATACAACCAAAGAGGCAGTTTGGGTGTATATTGGTTCATAAGATAAACTAGGTTCCTACCATTGTATGACAATGGAAGTGTGGCTTTGGCCTAGGAACCCCAGTCCTATCAGTGACCCAGACATAATCTGAGGCAGCATCACCTGATCATGGAGATAGTTGATCTCCAGGGTGATCGAGGTTAGGAGAGTAGACTCAGAGGACAACACGGTGGATCCACTCACAAAGGCTTTTTCCCAGAGAGAGACTTATATGGGATGGTTGAGTATTAGATACTACAACCACTGCTATAGATGGCCCTAGTGCAAGTGGGAGATTGTTAGTTATATGTATGCCCTAGAGGCCATTACTGTACATTGGATGTATATTGTAGTGGATGCTGGGACATATATAGGTAGGACTTTCTTGCTCGACATGATAGTACGCTATCTGGTTGCTCTTTATCTTAACATGTATACTTTCTGTCTCTCTGATTACATGTTGATAAAGCCCTTAGGATGTGTACTCGACTTCCAGGACTATGATGTAGATCATACTAGTGGGGCCTGGGTAGTCCATGAGTACACCCTTCAATGTTCCTAGTCGTGGGAATATCGAGACGGGGCATCGATATTCCAGAGTAGACTAGCGTATATCTTCTCGACCCATGTGATGGGCGATGGATGATCCCATATCCATTGGTGTTTAACATCAGAGATGGTATGCGGGTGCTCAGTGGTGACTGAGTACACTGAACGGACTCGCCGAGAACTCCCAGATGGTATTATACCTCACGTCAGATGGCAGTTCTCTGGTGACACTGGTACAACTTCGTCTGTTGACCCGAAATCGTCATAGAGTCTTGTGTGTCTCCCACTGTGCTTTGATTTCCACCCTACCACGGCTCTACTGAGTCGTGCAAACAGGTGGTTTTTGGGTACAGTCCCGATTCATATGGAGGCAATGAGCGATAGGAGGGGATTCGTCTCTCCCGGTATTGGGGGTTGATGTTGCGCTATGCACGACCGGCCATAACTGGAAATCCCTGGCCAGGGTTGCCGTGATATACTGGTAAGAGTTATCAGTAGTTTCACGAATGTTATGTACCTTATATCGGCATGACTTATCGAGCTACTGGGGTCTGACGTTTAACACCCCTAGGCGAGATATGCGACATATCAGACGAACAGACCGGACTGTACGGTAAGTGTTACTGGTTGGATTCAAAGGATTATGAGAGGGCTTGCTCGTCGATCTTCTGATCTCTCAATTCCCGGGTGGCCGTTACGTTTAGCAGACCGCTTGCGGCTTGTGGGTGTTTGATATGATCATCATCTGCTGCCGGCGTATTGACGAGTCTTTAGAGTCCTACACAGAGGTTTCCTGGCTCAAGTGAAACGAAATAGGAGCGCATATGAGATATGTGCGGGACCGAGAATAATGCGTGTATGTGATACCGTATTCTATTCTCGTGATGAATGTATCGAATGGTTGTATGTGATATAACCTAGTTATCGAATCGAGGATTGATTCGATAAGTCGATACATTGGATATTAGTCGGTCATATGCGATATGACCGGATCGTTAAATCAAGTGTTGATTTAATGATTTAATGTATAATTATATATTTGATATATTATTTTGCATTAACTAATATTTGTTCACTTTAGATGGATTTTCTCACTTGAAGTGCACATTGTATATATGATATAGTTTTGTGCACTAGTTTGTATCATGTTTGATGATACATGAAAACTTGGGTATGTGTATGCTTTAAACCTTGTTTAAGTAAATGGTTAGGGTTTTGTAATCTTTACTTATTTATTTATTCTGTTATTCATTTATTTTGGCAAGAATAAAATGGTTGCTAACTTTGTTTCTTTCTTGAAACTTCATGAAGTTTTGAAGCTTTGACCATTTTCTTTCTTAGCCTTAACCTAACCATTAAACTTTACCCTAGTTTATTCTCTACACTTAACCATGGTTGCTATATGATAAGAATAACTTTATTTTTTTCTATTTTCAATATACTTATCATATTCTTTTCTTCTTCTTCTTCTTCTTCAAGATGAAGAAAACCTTTGCTACCTTCAATGGTGACTTGAGAAAAAGAGTGAGAAATCCAAATCCAAAGTGAACCCACTTCCTATTTCTTCATCCTCTACCATTTGCCATGTAGTATAGGGTGTTTTCTTCACAAGTTTCATGACTTGGTGAAGTTGGAGCTTGATCTTGAGTTGCCTCGACGTAGATCATCTTCGGCATCGAAGTCGACGACCTAGCCCGATCTTTTCTCTGATGAAACCACCGCGAGAGACTAGGATTCCGATGGGTACAGCGGAGGGAGGTCTTCACGGAGCCAAGGAAGTGGAGCACCGGATCTACAAAGGTTGTAGTCACTTTCCTTTAGCAATAAAGTTGTTTACTTGCTTGCATCGTTTATCTTCTAGTTACGATCTTGCTTAGGGTTCCTTGGCACATAGGAAATTTTTGAATTGGCCATGTTTGATCACTTATAGAACCTCATGGGTGTGCCTATGAACCCTACAGGTCTCCTACAGCCTTTCTTGCTAAGTATTCACGTCTCACAATAACACATATGTATATATATATATATATCATATTCGCATCCTACCCTACGAAATTGTGGGGGTACTATACGCCATCCACCCGACTTCCCCTGTAGATATACATCTACTCACCTTGATCCTCGCTTGCCGAAGTTAAAGACTCCATGCTCTTCTTTGTTGTTCGATGTCCACGTGAGAGTGCATACATATAACATAATACATCGTATCACATTAAAATCCGATTCAAAAACCGGCATGACACGCGAAGTGCTCATAGGTTAGAACCTATAGCCTACGAATGCAAAAACAATCGTAGAACTCTCGTCGTTGACGTACAAACGTCCAACGACCAAATCCACAATTAAATGCCAAAATCCATGTTTTAGAAATCGAAAAACCATTGCTATTATTAACTCAAAAGCTCCCAAATTTTGCTTCAGGTTATCTAGAACAAAACAAAAATACAGTGGCTAAGTTATGAGGAGTGTGAGCTACAGGTGAAAACCCAACCTCAATAGCCAAAATCTAGCCGGCCTATAAGCTACAGTAACCGCCCCCGCTGGCCCAAGTTTTGATGTTTGGTCTCTTCTTCTCGTGGTGGTCTCCTATTAATTTAACTAGGTTAATGTATAAGTTTAATTTTTTTATAAAGGTCCCGGATTGCTCCAGATTCCCTGTAGACCTCCAAAAAGTCATAAATCCGACATGGAAAGTTCTAAGTTCACGTCTTGGTGTTTCAAAATCCACTTGGTCCAGGATTTTTTTAACACTAGATAGGTTGTAGTCACCAATTACACTCAATACACAATCACAATTCATAATGCCACCCTAAATATCATCTCGGAAATTTCCAAGATCACTAAACCTTATTTAATCGACTCAAAACTACTTATGAATATAGAAAACTAAAATTGTAAACAAGGGTGTAGGGTTATTCCTCATTTGGCAACTCAAGAAAATTCTTGAGTTGCCCCTAGTGCTCAAAATCTTAACTTGCTCCCACCATCATGCTTGTAGTGAGCTAGAGGTCAATTTTTGTGAAGAGGTAACGGTGTTTTGGTGTGGATTTGAAGGTGTTTAAAGTAGGTAGAGGGGGTGGAGGGAGGTGGAGCATGAGGAAGAAGAAGAATGAAGAATGTGCCATGGTCAAGGGTACCCCCTTCTCTCTCTCTCTCACTTCACATACTATGCCCATACCTATGTGTTCCCCCCTCTCACAAATATCTCCTCCTTTTCTTTTCATTTATCTAAAAGAAAACAAAATCATTTTAAAAACAAACCATATAAAAACTTAACATGAAGCCATGGTTCATAAGTAAAACGTGACAAGTCTTTTGAAACATGACATGGTGCATGTCATATGCATAACCAAGCTTATTGCATAAGTAAATATTAATCAAGTTTAGCAATAAACTTGTATATAATTAATTGTATAAAAATTTATAAAATGTCTAAAGCACATAAATTCTTTCAAGATCAATATTTGATATAAATTTCCAAATATTTCCCAAATTATCGGTATATTATTATACCCTATCATTAATACTAAATCTCATGTTTAAAAATATTCATGCAATTTATTATTTTAATTATTTAAATTCCTAAAAATAATATTTTATTTCCTGAAATGTTACAATCTTCCCCCGTAAATAAATTCGGTCCCCGAATTTAAATTTAAGCTCCCCAACTACTAAAACATTTCAGCAAACCAATCAAATCATCGGGGCTATGAGTATGAAGAATGCATAATACATATCTTAGCGCAAGGCATGCGCATGAGAATGAGGGTAAAACTCAAAATCAGAACTCCGTCAAGCTGTACGTAATCATCGGAGTTATGGAGAAAATACGAGTGTCAAATCCAATACGAAAACTAACATGATATAATAAAAACTATAACAGGCACATAGTACGCATCGTTATAAAATCGTGAAACATCCAAGTAGAAATGCATGCAAAACCTTTTTCAAATCGCCGTGCGATGCGCATATCACGGCATAAGTAGCAGACGTCCATTATAAGGAAAATAGCAATGCATACTTATCTTTTGTTTAACATACACATTCCGCCTTTTGAAAATGATTTAGATAGGTTTCCCTTGTAAAGTTTTCGTGTCATCTTGGGCACGTAAGAAGGAATTGAGACTATAACTCCCTCTTTTTTTTTTTGAAATCCCTTTTGTAATTATCGATGCATACAAAACACTTAGGTACCATTTTCAGAACAGTCCTGCTCGGTTACTAAACCAAATAGTAAATATCATAAAAACATACTGCTCAAAGTAAATCATACTCAATAGTATATATAATAATGCCACATGCGTCTGGTGCACACAGAAATCGAAATCAATGCATGTGCAATAAATGTACACATAGATAAAATCTAAGTGCGATGGGTGTGCATGAAAACATGTGTCAAGGGCAATGGTGTGCCTGACAACAATATCAGGTGTATCTGGTACGCACGAAGAATCCTGATTTTAGTGAATCTGGTGTGCACAAAATCGCATCAAGGTGCGCCATGTGTGTGCAAAAACTCCGTCAAGTGCACATGGTGCACGAAAACAAATATCGAACTCTCAATCGACATCGACGGTATACAACATACATCAATCCAACTCAAGTATATCGTGGCATAAACACTCGTAACCATGTGCATTAGTGTGCACAAAACCAAATGAAGGTGCTAAAAGTTCATGAAAACCATGTCTAAAGCACAAGTCAAATCATATGTATGCCAATACGTATGAAATCCAAATCAACTATCTCGGACGGCATAAAATCGAAATCGAGTGCAATGAATGTGCACAAAACAAAAAGATCAGCATGACTGATACATGGAAATGCAAAACATGTGCAACTGTGGTGCACGTAGGAATTATCAATCATAAAAAAACGAAATCCTCACAATACCAGAATCTAAAACAATGGAAACGTCAAATCCAAAACACCAAATCATAAATTATAAATGACTATCGTCGATGTGTCCTCCCTTCAAAGTCGAAAAGGTGTCGGTGCATCCAAGCTTAGCAGAGCAAGCATTTACCTGTCTCCTGTTCATGGTCTGGCGCCTTCTGCCCTTAGGTTCTCATATCTCTCCATGGAGTTATATACCTCTTCGGCTCTACGGCCCCATTCTGGCGCTTTTCAGAAGATCTCCTGACCAATTTGGATGGTCACTCATAACATGCCTCATCAATGATGGCAACTTTGGCCCACTGAATTTGCATGTTACAGTCGATCCTGGTTCCAAGTCTCCTCTTGTAGTATCACAGAAAGATTATGTCGGGTTCTCTCCCAATTCTCATCCCTGCCGGACTGCCCGGATGTCATCACCTTTTACTTAATCCATTTCTTGTTCTGGAGCAGCTGCAATCTTTTCATGACTTCTTCTGGAAGATATATCCATATTCAACTCCTCTGCATGCGTATCACATTTCTGATGTCAACGGAGTGGAACGTCACCTCATCAAGATCTCGTACGAACCTCTTACTCCATTTTCTTTAATGTGGACGAATTGGGAATTATCTCTTCGTAGCTATGCGAACTGCGCTCCAACCGGCCGCACTCATATCTAAAGTCTCCTTCCCGAAGCTACGAACTCGACATCTCAAATATCCTGTAGTAGGCATCTTGCCAATTACCTTCTCGGGAACTCGTCTAAATTATCGGAGTGTTGCGCTTACGCTCGTCCTCTCTCGATCGACTCACAACGTGCCTGTGTGAGGTCCTCTTCTAGCTAAAGCTAGCAAATCCAACGATCTCGCATCGGGGTATCGAAACGAACCACATGTCCTAGTCATTCCTCCATGGGTGACTAGCGATCTTCTATCATATCCCTAAGTACAAACTCGTGCTGCAATAGCTTCAACATCTAGGGCGACATCTTGTCAGTCGCAGCAACAGCTGGCTCATCCGTCCGCATGATAGGCAATGCCTCAATCAAAAAGAATAAACGGTGCATTGACGGTCATCATATTCTTGTTGGCCTCTAGCGGTGGCCCGGTCATCTGGTGTAGATATCAAATGCTCACATCAACGAGAAAACATAGTAAAACGATATATCGAAACACTCATGTCACAGGAAAACATCCTGGTCAGTCCTCGTCCATGACGAGCTCATGCTGATTGCAACCCTAACCACAACTCTCTCTCTGCTCGTGTAACCATGGTAACAGAAACCACAATACAACATCGATGAGGATAGATAATAGGAATTAATAGAATTACAGTGCCTAAGAAATATACAACCTAAGGCTTCTTAATCGGAGTAGCGTATCGTAAGTATGTCGTGGAACATACACATGGTACGTCACTTACTTAAGTCACCTACTCCATCAACCAAGGTCAACCTACGCGACGAAAGTTCGGGTCTAATACCCCCTCGGCCAAGTCTTAGTTTCGTAAGGTCAAGCCTAGGTTCCGAATATAAATATACGCTATAGACTCCGCATAGCGAAACCTAGACTCGAACCAAGGTTAAAGATAACGCTCTGATACCAACTTTCTCACGACTCGAATTGGCACGTGAATGGCACTTGAATCATGTGAAGTCTATAGGACCCCACCTAATTCAAGTAAGCTAAAAGCCCAAAAATCTAAACCTTTTAGGGAAAATAGTGGAGGTGAAGTTTTGAAATAAGGTTTAACAAAATCAGATTCCTTCTTTAAATACATAAGTAATATAATATGAAAACAATGTTTTGTAAGTAATTGAAAACACTTTTCGCCATTGAAAATTTCGGCAGCACCTCCTTTGTATATTTTAACCCGAAAACGGTACAAGCAATATAATAAAAGGCATCCCCAAGCGGGAGCTAGCTCTTCGCCAAAAGGCGGAACAACCATGCAAGATAAAATGAATATACAACGCCGAAGGGCGAAGATCAAGACTCGGAAAGAAAGTAAAGAACTCAACATCATCAAGGAAGACAGAAAACCATAATAATACATGAGCACGACTCTAAGGTCAAAAGAATAAACAACTATGGTTTTCTAAGTCTACTAAATATACAAGTCTGGTTGATGGAGCTTACTAGATACAACTGAAATAAATAAAAGTACAACGGTAGTCACGATGCAAGTGAATCCACCTACCCAAGCAATCACCCGGAAAGAAGTGGTGTGCCAGCAAAGCCGCCAAGGAAACCTGTACGACAAAACCTGCAAGAAACTGTGGCACAACGAGGGTGAGTTGCCAACTCGTGAGTAGAAGACATCACCGAGAAGAAATCGCATGTATGACTCTCTCCTAGGTTATACAATAAAAATACACAATACTACAACAAGGGTAACAGCATATCATAAGTGTGATATCCGTGTCATGTGTAATAATATAATGATGCGTGACATGTACTAATGCACCATCCAACGTGTGTCCAGCAACGACACACAAATCATGATAAAACCCGAGTGCCCAGCACCGACACTCAAAACATCACGAAGTCCGTGTCCGACAGCGACACATAATACTCAAATCTCGGGCTACGTCAGTCCGGATCGGCCCATGGGCTCCGTTGGTCCGGATTGGCCCATCACATCAAATCTCTCGACTACGTCGGTATCCTCCGGATATCCGCCACGCCCGACATCACTGGTAGGTAGTCTGCCCCTGCCAAGCTCATCGCCATCCCCACAAAACACTTTCATGCTGGGGTACCGTACCAGCTCCACCATGTACCCAAAACGGTTCATTCTTCTCCTCGAATCGGGTCTAGAAAACCAACAAAAATCAGGAAAACTCATGGTGGACAATACATACATCATATCACGAGAAAACCACAACTTGCTCTTTAAAATGATAATGAGTTTATAAAATCCCTGTGGTTTTCCCCAAATCCAGAAACCTCATGGAAAATCCAAAATCCCAAAATCAAGAGTCAATAAACAATGAATACAGGAAAAAGCCCCACTATATTGCATAACAGAATGAATGTATAAATGCATGAAGTATCTAAGTAAGAAATGCAATATCTAAACTAGCATATGAAAGCAAGCGTACTAGTACTATGTTGAAACTACCAGCTAGCAAATTATACCAATGAAGTAATGTTTTCTAATATGTACGGGACATGGAAATTACCGATGGTGATGTTTGTGAGCTGGCATGTAAGTGTACATGGAGCATACGCATCATCGGTAATAGTGCTGGTGTCCTAACAACAGGGGTTCATAATAACTAAAAAAAACACATGTATAAGAATGCAATACGATGAGAACAACATGAATATACGGAAAATGATGAAGTAACCGCAATATTGAAGAATATACATTTGTATATACGAGTCATACAGTTTTTGGTGTTTGAAATAGCACGAGTCATGGTTTTAGAAAAATAGGGGCTACGGGGTCTTTGAGAAAAGATACGTCTTTCAAAAATTTCGTAGTATCTCTCGGCCTGTCTTTAAAAATACTCACAATTCGTTAGTTTTGAAAAGTAAATATGACTCGAGCCTAGTCTAACATCTACCAAATCAACTACAGGACTAAACTAAGAGACTAGTCGAATGGGTAAGAAATCCACCTAAATTCCGAATCGATATACCTAACAGTCGGCGATCTAGCATGATGGCGTCACGTAATGTATATTACATAGTACAACATTCTCAAGTCAAGAGTGTGGATCAATCATCATATATTTATCTCGTACGGTAAGATCCTTCGTTCGGCATCCCAAAATCGGGGTACGGGTCAAATATCACATATAACTCATTAGTCATATGGTATCATTATTGTAATATCATGAATTAGGGGTACCGTTCTAAAGTTTAGTACATTCCAATATCATCAAACATATATCCTCGTGTGTATGAATACACATCGTCCAACGATCCACTATAATATCTTGTCGTATATCATGCCATGACTCAATCACATATCACAATCTCCCGGCATCATGCCCGATCATATCGACTCATTTCCAAGTATCATATACTGTTCTCATCATCCGTGTGTATACACACACACATCCCCCAATGCATCACACACACACACACACACACACACACACACACACATATACATATAAACATATACACCCAAAATCATATCACGTGTCTGCATGTGTGTGTTTCCTCCTTTACTCTAGGGTTTCGCGAATAAGAAACTAAACTAAAATCACTCTCTTCCAATTATGCTAAATCCAACCCATGGTCTCCTACAGCCTTTCTTGTTAAGTATTCACGTCTCACAATAACACACACACTCACACACACACATCATATTCGCATCCTACCCTACGAAATTGCGGGGGTGCTATACGCTATCCACCCGACTTCCCTTTTAGATATACATCTACTCACCTCGATCCTCGCTTGCTGAAGTCAAAGACGCCATGCTCTTCCTTGTTATTCGATGTCCATATAATGGTGCCTACATATCACAAAATACATCGTATCACATTAATATCTGATTCAAAAACCGACACAACACGTGAAGTGCTCATTGGTTAGAACATATAGCCTACGAATGCAAAAACAACCATAGAACCCTCGCCGTTGACGTACAAACATCCAACGACTAAATCCACAATTAAATGCCAAAATCTATGTTTAAGAAATCGGAAAACCATTGCTATTATTAACTCAAACGCTCCCAGATTTTGCTTCAGGTAATCAGGAACAAAACAAAAAATACAGTGGCTAAGTTATGAGGAGTGTGAGCTACAGGTGAAAACCCAACCTCAATTGCCAAAATCTGGCCGGCCTATATGCTACAGTAACCGCCCCCGCCGGCCCATGTTTTGAAGTTTGGTCTCGTCTTCTCGTAGTGGTCTCCTATTGATCTAACTAGGTTAATGTATATGTTTAATTTTTTTATAAAGGTCCCGGGTTGCTCCAGATTCCCTGTAGACCTCCAAAAAGTCACAAAACCGACACGGAAAGTTCTAAGTTCATGTCTTGGTGTTTCAAAATTCACTTGGTCCAGGATTTTTTTAACACTAAATGGGTTGTAGTCACCAATTACACACAATACACAATCATAATTCATAATGCCACCCTAAATCTCATTTTGGAAATTTCCAAGATCACTAAACCTTATTTAATTGACTCAAAACTACTATATGAATATAGGAAACTAAAATTGTAAACAAGGGTATAGGGTTACACCTCATTTGGCAACTCAAGAAAATTCTTGAGTTACCCCTAGTGCTCAAAATCTTAACATGCTCCCACCAACGTGCTTGTAGTGAGCTGGAGATCAATTTTTATGAAGAGGTTAAGGTGTTTTGGTGTGGATTTGAGGGTGTTTGAAGTAGGTAGAAGGGGTGGAGGGAGGTGGAGCATGAGGAAGAAGAAGATGAAGAAGAATGAAGAATGAGCCATGGTCAAGGATACCCCGTTCTCTCTCTCTCACACTTCACATGCTATGCCCATACCTATGTGTTCCCCCTTCTCACAAATATCTCCTCTTTTTCTTTTCATTTATCTAAAAGAAAACAAAATAATTTTAAAAACAAACCATATAAAAACTTAACATGAAGCCATGGTTCATAAGTAAAATGTGACAAATCTTTTGAAACATGATATGGTGCATGTCATATGCATAACCAAGCTTAATGCATAAGTAAATATTAATCAAGTTTAGCAATAAACTAGTATATAATTAATTGTATAAAAATTTATAAAATGTCTAAAGCACATAAATTCTTTCAACATGAATATTTAATATAAATTTCCAAATATTTCCTAAATTATCGGTATATAATTATACCCTATCATTAATACTAATTCTCATATTTAAAAATATTCATGTAATTTATTATTTTAATTAATTAAATTCCCAAAAATAATATTTTATTTCCTGAAATGTTACACTTATGGAACCATTGACCAAGTCCACTAATTTTGTTTTACTTAAAGATATTTATTAACCTAACCATTATTGTTTAGCCATGGTTTAGTCTCTACATGAGTTAGTATATGATATTAACTCACCCATGGTTGCTATTCACACCACTCGATTCATTCTTCACTTGAGTTTATTCCATGGTTGCTTTTCTTCATCTCCTTCCTCAAGCTCACTAGCTTTTTGGGAGGTGAAGAAAATTAGTGAGAAAATAATTTCTAAAGTGAGCAATAATCCTACTTCATCAACCTCTTATATACTAACCATTTAGATTGGGTTGTTTCTTCACTGTTAGTTATATATATTCCATAAAGGCCATTGTTGTACATATGATGTATATTATAGTGGATGCTTGGATATATATAGAGAGGACTTTCTTGCTCGACATGATAGTATGCTATCTGGTATCACTTTGTCTTAACATGTTGACTCGTATTAGTTTACTGTCTTTCTCTCACATGTTGATAAAGCCCTTAGGATATGAACTTGACTACTGGGACTATGATGCAAATCACACCATTGGGCCAGGGTAGTCCAAGAGTACATCCTATAACTATTCCTAGTCGAGAGTGTATCGAGACAGGGCATCGATACTCCAGAGTACACTAGCGTATACGCATCTTGACCCATATGATGGGCAATGGATGATCCCATATCCATTGGTGTTTGATATCAAAGATGGTGTACGGGTGCTCAGTGGAGACTGGGTACACTGAACGGACTCGCCGAGAACACCTAGATGGTATTATACCTATCATCAGATCGCAATTCTCTGGTGACACTGGTACAGGTTAGTTTGTAGACCCAAGATCGTCAAAGAGTCTTGTGTGATTCCTACTGTGCTTTGATTTCCACCTTACTACGTTCAAGAGAACGTGCAAAACAGTGGCTTTTGGGTACAGTCCCGAATCACATGGAGGCAATGAGCGATAGGAGGGGTTTCGTCTCTCCCGGTATTGTGTTGCGCTGTGTTCGATTGGCAATAACTAGAAGTCCCTGGCCAGGGCTGATATGAAGATATACCGGTAAGTGTTATCAGTAGTTTCTCGGCCCGTTATGAGCCTTACATCGACATGACTTATCGGTTACTGGGGTCTGACGTTTACCACCCCAAGACTGGATATGCGACATATCAGACGAAGAGACCGGACTGTACGGTTGTGTTACTGATTGGATTCACAGGAGAATGGACAGGCTTGCGTGTTAATCTTCTGATCGCTCAATACCCGGATGGCTGTTACGTTTAACTGACCGCTTGCAGCTTGTGGGTGTTTGATATGATCATCACCTACTGCCGGCGTATTGACGATTCTTTAGAGTCCTGCACAGAGGTTTCCAGGCTCAGGCAAAACGAAGTAGGAGCACATATGTGATATGTGCGGGACCGAGAATAATGCGTGTATGTGATATCGTATTCGATTCTCGCGATATGTGATATCGGCCGGGTGTATGTGATATAGGCAGAATATCGGATCATGTTTTCACGACCCGAAAGTACGGAACGTGACCGGCACTTAGATTACGAAACATCTAGAGGCGCAACGTAACCTAAGTAAGCCGAAGCCCAGAAATCTAAACCATATAAAAGAAGAAGAAGTAAAGGAAACATGAAGAAAATAAGTTTCAAAGCTTCAGCAAATTTTCCCAAAAATTTCGGCAGAGTCTCATCTGTAAAAACTGGCCCCAAACGGGTACAACAAGTCTAATATACATAAACAATAAAAAGCATCCCCAAACGGGAGCTAGCTCAACGCCAACAAGCGGAAACAACCACAACAAGAACAATAATATACAACGCCAAAGGGCGAGGCTCAAAACTCAAAAGAAAACAAATCCACCAAATCAGAATAATACACGCGACTCTAAGGTCGAAATAAATAAATGGTCCAGTAATCTATCAAATACTAAAAGTTTGGTTGATGGAGCTTTCTAGATACAAATGAAATAATAAAAATACAACGGCGGTTCAGATACAAATGAACCAACCTACCGTGCAAATCATCCGGAACTAAAATGATGTGCCAGCAACTGCCAAGGGACCCTGTACATCAACCTGTAATCAAATTTGGCACAACGGGGGTGAGTTGCCAACTCGTGAGTAGAAGACATCTACGAAAAGAAATCGAATGCACGACGCTATCCTAGGTCATAATGATACACCACTAAGTCCCAAGCATCTAGTAATGGCAGGGTAATACTACGCGTAAATGCAAATACTCCATGCTCGTGTCAGTGCCTCATATATTACTATGTCATATGAAAGAGTATGCATGCACCATGAATGTAAATGACCAATCCTGAAATCTAGGTATATCTGTATAAGAATTCTTTAACTTTTATCATAGTAAAATGTGTATAGAAATCTGAAATATCAACAATGAAATCCATGGAAATCCGTGTCAAGCAACGACACAAAACATGTAAATCTCAAGTCTCAATACCTCATAATCTCAATGTCTCATAGTCTCAATATCTCGGGCACCGTCAGTCCGGATCGGCCCATATCATCAAATCTCACGACAACGGTCGGTATCCTCTGGATATCCGCCGCGCCAGACATCACCGGTAGGTAGCCTTCCCCTGCCAGGCTCATCGTCTATAACTCGATCTTCTTGCCCCGGGGTACCATACCGGGCCCACCATATACCCGAGACGGTTCATCCACTCCTCGAATCGGGTCTCGAAATCCAACAGAAAGCTTGAAATCTCATGGTGGACGACACATACATCATGAGAAAATCGCATCTTATGTTTTCAAAAGAGAGGAGGAGAGAGAAAGAAGTTTTTATATATTTTTGCGGTTTTCCCTAAAATCCAGAAATCTCATAGAAAACCAAAATCCCAAAATCATGAGTAAGTATATGATAAGTGTCGGCATATGCCCATAATACTGCATGATAATATGGAAATATGAATGCATGAAATGTCTAAGTAATCAATGCCATGTCTATACTAACCCTAGAGAGCAATCACAATTTTATATCGACCTACCTGTTTGCTGATTCTATCAATAAAAGATAATATGATCTAAAGTGTACGTGACATAGCAATTACCAATGATGATGTGTGTGAGCCGGCAAATAAGTGTGTGTGGAATATGCGCATCATCGGTAATGGTGCTAGTGTCCTAACAGGCAGAGTTTGATTCTGATTATAGAAACATATGTATGTACATGCAACATTATGATTACAGTATGAATGTAAAGGCAGATGTGAAATAACCACTCATTTGATATACAAGTATAACTACAACTATATGTCTCGAGCCTAACTAGTGTCCATCTAACCTCCTAAAGAACTAAACCTAAGAACTAGTCGATAAGAAATAAGGGTACACTTAAAGTCTGAGTCCATATCTCTAATAGTCGGCGATCCAGCCTCAATAGCGTCACGTACGTAGTACGGTTTCCTCGAAACAAAAGTGCGGATCAATCATCACATCTATGCCTCATACGGTAAAATCCATCGTACAACATCCCAATATCGGGGTATGAGTCAAGTATCACCTACGTGTCTCATCATTCGTATAATATCATCATCAACACATGTCATGATCAAGGTGCTATACTGTAATCGCATACATCAATCATATATCATTGTCAGCATATATATACATCGTTAATTTATCCTCAGAAATGTCGTGTCACATATATCATATTGTGATTAAGTCACACTTATATCATATCATCATCAAGTCACACCTATATGATGTCGTAATCAAGTCATACATATATCATATCGTGATCAGTCACAAGTTACAGTACGGGTGCTATTTTAGAGTCCCATGTACCTCAATATCATCACCACCCATTATAATTTATGTATACCTGTTCATTATCTCATTCTCTAATGATCCGCTAACACTTTAATACGACTGTATAGCCAAGAATCACGGCATCAAGCCCATCTATACTGTTTTATTCCCGTGTATCATATCACATCATTATATCCCATATACGCGTTGTGTATATATATATATACCTACACCAAGTCCTATATATATTTATATATACACATACACGTATACACCACGTCGAGTTTCAATGTGCGTGCGTGTGTGTATCTACCTGAAACCTACGAATCTCTTCCAAGGTATTCATCCTCTAGTATGGTGTTCCTAAATCAGTCTAGTCCAGCCTAGGGTCATTACTAGGGTCCTACTTATTAAGAATTTAGGGTCACATCTGACTTCCTAATGTCAATAAGTACCGTTCCTATTCTACGTGCGGGGGTGCCAAACGCCATCCTCCCGACTTCCCCCCGTAGATGTACATCTACTCACCTGATCCATGTCTGCCGAAGACGGTGTCGCCATCCTCTTCTTCATCGCCCGCAGTCCACGTGAGGGGTACCTATATGCAAACATATATAGTATCGTAAACTAAATCACGGACAAAAGTCAAAACAACACACGGAACGCGCATAGGTTAAAACCTATGTCCCGTTCACGCAAAAGAACCAAATATCGCTCGATATCGGCGTAAAAACTCCGATTAATCGAGATAAACATCAACAACCAACTCATAGTTTTAAAACTCATTACTTATAATATAAAACATTATTTAATTCATCGTAACCCTAAAATCCATCAAATCGCCCGATTTCGTAAAACCCGAAAATGCCAATTTACCGTTTTTCTTCAAAACTTGACATTTAAATGAAACCAATGGTCATAAAACTCATTAAATAGCATAACTAGACTATACAACCCATTACTATATTTTTATTAAACAAATTTGTATTATTACAAAATTCCTAGTTTGCAACTTTTATAAATTTTCAACATATTACAAGCAATATTCCACAATTCCACAAACTTGATTTTGCATGAATTAATGTATTAAACTAAAATTTATAATGATAATGATATAAAGATACCATAATTTATATTTGAAATCTCATTTATTTAAGAATTTCCAAAAACTAGTTAGCAAAAATAGCATTTTTATTAGTATTTTTCCAATTATCAAAAGAAACTAGTGACCAAACTAAGTTTTCCATTCCTTAAACATGTCTATATCCTCAATTAAACAACAATCTAATGTTACAAACATTAATTGGAATTTATCTCACCAATATATACAATATATAGAAATCTAGTTTGAAAAAAATGGTTTAATTTAACAATTTTGGATAAGCAATTTACAATCTATCATCCGTACAAGAATTTCCACTTCCAAAAATGTTAAAGTAGTTATTATAACCCTAATTAATTAATAAAAATCATAACTTGATTTTATAACCTTAACTTGAATTTTTAAAACTTAGAAATAGAATTAATTCATTAAATAAATTTATACTAGAATGAAACATTAAATAACAATAATTCATAAGAACAAGATTTATACCTTCACACAAGAAATCCAAACATGAAAATAAGCCTCCAAAATGCATGCTTTCCGTCTCCAAAATCCATGTAAAAATGAGCAAAGAATAAAGGGTAGGAAATAATTCGGATTTTGTGGATTTTTTATTGAATTTTTGATGTATTTTTGATGATTTTTAATGCAAAAATGTTGGGGGGAAATTTTGGGGCTGCCCATGGAGGTGAGGCCGGCCATGAGGTGAGGAAAAGAGAGGAGAGTGAGAAAAGGTGAAGAAAAGTGTAGAAGGTTTCATAAAAATATCAAACAATTAAGTCTTTTCAAGCTTTATTCATTTTCCTTTTTATTTTTCAAAAACAAAACTAATTTCTAGAAACCACTTGAAGAATCAAGAGAGGAGGCTACCAAGGCTATCCAAAATAGTGTGAGGGAGTAAAAGAAAGTGTGGTTTTTTTTGGGAAAAGATAAAAGTTTTACCACACTGCATTTGCACTAATTTCACCGAAAAAAAGCCTTTTTCTTCGATATTTTCTAACACCGGTTAACAACCCTATTTCAATTCAAAAACCACATGATAAAATTTTGTTTAATTTATTATTATGCACAAAATTTGTTTCAACTCATTCCAGTTTGTAATTTTCCCGAATTAAATGTATTAGCGACAGCTCAAAATAATATTAAAATAATTAATTTCGGAAAAATTTTCAGAAATTTTGAAATCTCACCAGTGGCTCAATAAACACCAAATACTAGCAGTTACATAACTAGAATATTTATATTTAATTTTAAAATAAAGATATTTGTATTTTGACTTTTTACAGAAACCCCCTTATTTTACCGATATTCCGAAATTTCACCAAAACGATTTTCACAACGTTACAATCTTCCCCCCTTAAAGAAATTCGGTCCCCGAATTTAAATTAAAACTCCCCCTCCAAATACTAAAACATTTAGCAAAGCATTCAAATCGTCGGGGCTCCGAAATCATCAATACATAACTAAAATCAACTCCGTCAAGCATAACGCAATCATCGAAGTTATGGTAAAGATAAAATATCAAAACCCAATACGAAAACCAACATAATATATAAATCAAAACTATAACTTATATATTGTGCACATCATACTAAAATCGTCCAAACATCTGGATAAAGAAGCATGCAAGAACCTCTTTTGAAAATCGCCGTGTGATGCACGTGCCACGGCATAAGTAGCGGACGTTTATTTTAAAAAAATAGCTATATATATATATATGTATATATATCTTTTATTTAACATACACGTCCCGCCTGGTTACCAAATCAATAGTAATGATTATAAAAACATACTGATCAAACTGAAATCAATCCCAACCACATCATAAAAATATCATGTGCGTCCGGTGCACACTGAAATCGAAACCAAATACAAATGCCACGAATTCACACAAAAACAAAACTGAGTGCAACAGGTTTGCACCAAAAACATCTGTCAAGTGCAACGGGCGTGCACGACTCTAATATCAGGTGCATCTAATCTGCATAAAACCACGATTTCGTGCATCTGGTGTGCACAAATCGTATCAGGTGCACCGAATGTGTGCAAGAATCTCAATCAGGTGCACATGGTGCACGAAAACATACACCGAATATCAAAATCGAAATCACAGTACGAAAGTGCATGAAAACTAGGTCGAAGCATATGTCAAAATCATGTGTAACCATATGCACGAAATCAAATCAAAATCTCAAAATTTATTAAAACTAAATCAAGTGCACTAGGTATGTACTAAACAACATCAATACAACTGATATATGAAACACAAATAGAATGTAATGAAGGTACACATAAGAAATACCAATCGTAGAACAAAGTCTTCAAAATACCAAAATCCAATCAACGAAAATATGAAATTCAGATCACCAAATCACAATCGTAAACACTATCGTCAATGTGCGCCTCTTTTCTCTGATGTCGATTGCTTCAAACTCGTCTCTTCGTTGCTGTGCTGACTGCGCTACCAACGGCAATACTCATATCTAGAGTCTCCCACATAGTCGATCCATTCACCTGATATCCAGACTATATTAAACTTTTCGATCGATCCATCAAAATCGCATAATTCCCCGAGAGCTCAACACTCAAGTACAGTTTAAAAATATCCGGTACATACCCCAGCATCGATGGTCCAGCCGTAGAAGGGCAAACCCAAGCCTCACTAATGGCACCGCGGAACTGCCGTAAACCCTAAGGTTCAAGGGTGTTCTCGTGGTCATTATGTCGAGTTAGGGTTTCATTCTTCTAGAGGGTCCATCGAAATACCTGCATGTTCTTCCGAATACTTTAAACTTGGGAAAATGGGTTTTCTGATAATCGTTCGAATCCTTTAACTTCGTCTGGACGGCATGTTAATACCCTTCTTCCGCACGCTAAACAATGCTTCAATCCTCAAGAATAACCAATACTCTAATGGTTATCGCATTCGAGCCGCAGCTCCCTCTGCCCGTTCGCCCGTGGTAACAGAAACAACCCTCCGACATTGACGAAGATATATCAAAGGAACGAATGAAATACGGTGCAAACAAATGTACATCCTAAGGCTCCTTAAGCAGAGTAGCGTATCGTAAGTATGCCGCGGACCATACCCACGGTACGTTACTCTACCTAAATCGCCTACTCTATCAACCAAGGGTCACCTAGACTTATACAAGGTTAAACCTAGCACTCTGATACCAACTTTGTAATGACCCGAAAGTATGGAACGTGACCGGCACTCAGATTACGAAACGTCTAGAGGAGCAACGTAACCTAAGTAAGCCGAAGCCCAGAAATCTAAACCATATAAAAGAAGAAGAAGTAAAGGAAACATGAAGAAAACAAGTTTCAAAGCATCAGCAAATTTTCCCAAAAATTTCGGTAGAGTCTCCTCTGTAAAAACTGGCCCCAAACGGGTACAACAAGTATAATATACATAAAAAATAAAAAGCATCCCCAAACGGGAGCTAGCTCAACGCCAACAGGCAGAAACAACCACAACAAGCACAATAATATACAACGCCAAAGGGCGAGGCTCAAAACTCAAAAGAAAACAAATCCACCAAATCAGAATAATACACGCGACTCTTAGGTCGAAATAAATAAAGGGTCCAATAATCTATCAAATACTACAAGTTTGGTTGATGGAGCTTTCTAAATACAAATGAAATAATAAAAATACATCGGCGGTTCAGATACAAATGAACCAACCTACCGTGCAAATCACCCGAGATGAAAATGATGTGCCAGCAACTGCCAAGGGACCCTGTACATCAACCTGTAATAAAATTTGGCACAACGGGGGTGAGTTGCCAACTCGTGAGTAGAAGACATCTACGAAAAGAAATCGAATGCACGACGCTAGCCTAGGTCATAATGATACACCACTAAGTACCAAACATCTAGTAATGGCAGGGTAATACTACGCTAAATGCAAATACTCCATGCTCGTGTCAGTGCCTCATATAGTACTATGTCATATGAATGAGTATGCATGCACCATGAATGTAAATGACCAATCCTAAATTCTAGGAATATCTGTATAAGAATTCTTTAACTTTTATCATAGTAAAATGTGTATAGAAATCTGAAATATCAACAATGAAATCCATGGAAATCCATGTCAAGCATCGACACAAAGCATGTAAATCTCAAGTCTCAATACCTCATAATCTCAATGTCTCATAGACTCATTATCTCAGGCTCCGTCAGTCCGGATCGGCCCATATTATCAAATCTCATGACAACGGTCGGTATCCTCCGGATATCCGCCGCGCCAAACATAACCGGTAGGTAGCCTTCCCCTGCCGGCTCATCGTTTACAACTCGATCTTCTGGCCCCGGGGTACCATACCGGGCCCACCATGTACCCGAGACGGTTCATCCACTCCTCGAATCGAGTCTCGAAATCCAACAGAAAGCATGAAATCTCATGGTGGACGACACATACATCATGAGAAAACCACATCTTATGTTTTAAAAAGAGAGGAGGAGAGAGAAAGAAGTTTTTATATATTTTTGCGGTTTTCCCCAAATCCAGAAATCTCATAGAAAACCAAAATCCCAAAATCATGAGTAAGTATATGATAAGTGTCGGCATATGCCCATAATACAGCATGATAACATGGAAATATGAATGCATGAAATGTCTAATTAATCAATGCCATGTCTTTACTAACCCTAGAGAGCAATCACAATATTATATCGACCTACCTGTTTGCTGATTCTATCAATAAAAGATAATATGATCTAAAGTGTACGTGACATAGCAATTACCGATGATGATGTGTGTGGAATATACGCATCATCGGTGTTGGTGCTAGTGTCCTAACAGGCAGAGTTTGATTCTGATTATAGAAACATATGTATGTACATGCAATATTATGATTACAGTATGAATGTAAAGACATATGTGCAATAACCACTCATTTGATATACAAGTATAACTACAACTATATGTCTCGAGCCTAACTAGTGTCCATCTAACCTTCTAAAGAACTAAACCTAAGAACTAGTCGATAAGAAATAAGGGTACACCTAAAATCTAAGTCCATATCTCTAATAGTCGGCGATCCAGCCTCAATACCGTCACGTACGTAGTACGGTTTCCTCGAAACAAAAGTGCAGATCAATCATCACATCTATGCCTCGTACGGTAAAATCCATCGTACAACATCCCAATATCGGGGTACGGGTCAAGTATAACCTACGTGTCTCATCATTCGTATAATATCATCATCAACACATGTCATGATCAAGGTGCTATACTGTAATCGAATACATCAATCATATATCATTGTCAGCATAAATATACATCGTTAATTTATCCTCAGAAATGTCATGTCACATATATCATATTGTGATTAAGTCACACTTATATCATATCATCATCAAGTCACACCTATATGATGTCGTAATCAAGTCATACATATATCATATCGTGATCAGTCACAAGTTACAGTCCGGGTGCTATTTTAGAGTCCCATGTCACTCAATATCATCACCACCCATTATAATTTATGTATACCTGTTCATTATCTCATTCTCTAATGATTCGCTAACACTTTAATACGACTGTATAACCAAGAATCACGGCATCAAGCCCAGCTATACTGTTTCATTCCCGTGTATCATATGACATCATTATATCCCATATACGTGTTGTGTGTGTATATATATATATATATACATATACCTACACCTAGTCCTATATATATATATACACATACACGTATACACCACGTCGAGTTTCAGTGTGCGTGTGTGTGTATCTACCTGAAACCTACGAATCTCTTCCAAGGTATTCATCCTCTGGTATGGTCTTCCTAAATCAGTCTAGTCCAGCCTAGGGTCATTACTAAGGTCCTACTTATTAAGAATTTAGGGTCACATCTGGCTTCCTAATGTCAATAAGTACCGTTCCTATTCTACGTGCGAGGGTGCTAAACGCCATCCACCCGACTTCCCCCAATAGATATACATCTACTCACCTGGTCCATGTCTGCCGAAGACGGTATCGCCATCCTCTTCTTCATCGCCCGCAGTCCACGTGAGGGGTACCTATACGCAAACATATATAGTATCGTAAACTAAATCATGGACAAAAGTCAAAACGACACACGGAACGCGCATAGGTTAAAACCTATGTCCCGTTCACGCAAAAGAACAAAATATCGCTCGATATCGGCGTAAAAACTCCGATTAATCGAGATAAACATCAACAACCAACTCATAGTTTTAAAACTCATTACTTATAATATAAAACATTATTTAATTCATCGTAACCCTAAAATCCATCAAATCGCCCGATTTCGTAAAACCCGAAAATGCCAATTTACCGTTTTTCTTCAAAACTTGACATTTAAATGAAACCAATGATCATAAAACTCATTAAATAGCATAACTAGACTATACAACCCATTACTATATTTTTGTTACACAAATTTGTATTATTACAAAATTCCTAGTTTGCAACTTTTATAAATTTTCAACATCTTACAAGCAATATTCCACAATTCCACAAACTTGATTTTGCATGAATTATTGTATTAAACTACAATTTATAATGATAATGATATAATGATACCATAATTTAAATTTTAAATCTCTTTTATTTAAGAATTTCCAAAAACTAGTTAGCAAAAATAGCATTTTTATTAGCATTTTTCCAATTATCAAAAGAAACTAGTGACCAAACTAAGTTTTTCATTCCTTAAACATGTCAATATCCTAATTTAAACAACAATCTAATGTTACAAACATTAATTGGAATTTATCTCACCAATATATACAATATATAGAAATCTAGTTTGAAAAAAATGGTTTAATTTAACAATTTTGGATAAGCAATTTACAATCTATCATCCATACAAGAATTTCCACTTCTAAAAATGTTAAACTAGTTATTATAACCCTAATTAATTAATAAAAATCATAACTTGATTTTATAACCCTAACTTGAATTTTTAAAACTTGGAAATAGAATTAATTCATTAAATAAATTTATACTAGAATGAAACATTAAATAACAATAATTCATAAGAACAAGATTTATACCTTCACACAAGAAATCCAAACATAAAAATAAGCCTCCAAAATGCATGCTTTCCATCTCCAAAATCCATGTAAAAATGAGCAAAGAATAAAGGGTAGGAAATAATTAGGATTTTGTGGATTTTTTATTGAATTTTTGGTGTATTTTTGATGATTTTTAATGCAAAAATGATGGGGGGAAATTTTGGGGCTACCCATGGAGGTGAGGCCGGCCATGAGGTGAGGAAAAGAGAGGAGAGTGTGAAAAGGTGAAGAAAAGTGTAGAAGGTTTCATAAAAATATCAAACAATTAAGTCTTTTCAAGCTTTATTCATTTTCCTTTTTATTTTTCAAAAACAAAACTAATTTCTAGAAACCACTTGAAGAATCAAGAGAGGAGGCTACCAAGGCTGGACAAAATAGTGTGATGGAGTAAAAGAATGTGTGGTTTTGTTTGGGAAAATATAAAAGTTTTACCGCCCTCCATTTGCACTAATTTCACCTAAAAAAAGCCTTTTTCTTCGATATTTTCTAACACCGGTTAACAACCCTATTTCAATTCAAAAACCACATGATAAAATTTTGTTTAATGTATTATGATGCACAAAATTTATTTCAACTCATTCCAGTTTGTAATTTTCCCGAATTAAATGTATTAGTGACAGCTTAAAATAATATTAAAATAATTAATTTCGGAAAATTTTTCAGAAATTTTGAAATCTCACCAGTGGCTCAATAAACACCAAATACTAGCAATTACATACTAGAATATTTATATTTAATTTTAAAATAAAGATATTTGTATTTTGACTTTTTACAGAAAACCCCCTTATTTTACCGATTTTCCGAAATTTCACCAAAACGATTTTCACAACGTTACACATGTGTTGATTCAATAAGATGATACATGTTATATTAGTCGCTTATATGTTATATAGCCGGATTATCGGATCAAGAGTTGATTCGATAATTTAATGTATAATTATATATGTGATATATTACATTACATTAACTAATATAAGCACACTTAAATGATTCTTTTTCTCACTTGATAATACATTGATATATATGCGATATATGTTAATTGTATTATTTTCTTTTATTACATTATATATTATATATGTGATATATAATATTGTAACATATTACGGTTACAAATGCAATTAGGGTTTTGAGATTAAACCATGCTAGGGTTTGGATTAGGGTTAATGTTTTGTTTTGGGTAAATTCTATATTATGTGGATATTATTGAGATATTTTCTTTTGTTGACTAAAGTCCACTCTTTAGATATTTACTTGATATTTATTAACCCAACCCGAACCCTAACCTATAGTTTATTCTCTACATGGATTAAGCATGACATGCTTAACCCTTGGTTTCAATTCTAACCTTAAAAATAATTCATTCGTCATCACAAACTCTTCTTCTTCTTGCTCACACAAAAGCTTTCTTGCTTTTTATTTTGTGGTGAATTAAAATGAGAAATTGAAAACAAAAGAGAGAAAAGTTCCTACTTCATGATCCTCATCTATTCTAGCCACTTAGATTAGGGTGTTTGCTTCACTAATACATCATTAGAGAAATGTGAGCTTGGGTTAGAGCTTCCTCAAGGTAGATCATCTTCGATTGTGAAGATTACTAGCAAGGATGCATCATTGACTTCATGGAGCCTCTCAAGAGTTCGGGAGCATGATGATCGCAGTGAAGGAACCTCAACTCGGAGCTTTTGAAGCGAAGAAACGGACTACAAAGGTTGTAATCCCAAACTCTTAGATGTTAAGTTGTTAACATGTTAGTTTTGTTTGATTCTCTATTTATCGATTCTTGTTTAGGGTTATCTATAATGGCAAAAATTTAAACTTGGCATGGATGATGCCTCCCGAAACCTTGCTGCCATTGTAGGTATCCCAACATTCACTAGTTCATTACTTAGTGAAGAGCTAGCTTGAGTTAGTGTCTCCTCGACGTAGAACATCTTCGGTCTCGAAGACTTCAAGCAAGCTTGTTCATTTCACCTTATGGAGTCTCACTAGAGTCCGGGAGATCACTACTTGGAGCGAAGCGACTATTACACTGATCTATTGAAGTGAAGAACCGATCTACAAAGGTTGTGTTCCTTGTTCACTTAGATGTAAAGATGTTTACATGCTTGTTCGTCTAATTCTCTAATTTAGATTATAGCGTTAAGGTTTTTTATCGTGCCAATTTTTTGAAAACGGCATGGTCGATGCCTCCCGAAACTCAGTGGCGACACTAGGGAACCCAGCAGTTTGTGCATCCCTTCTTAGGTCTATACTAGGTGCAAGAAAAAGTACATGAAATAATACAACGATGGCTACAACCTCAACCCAAATGTGCCCCGCAAAAGAATATTACATCAATTTACAAATATATATGAATGAAAGAAAAGAATACTCTTCTCACATCCCCCGGCTATTCATTCACGACGATCCAATATGTGATATCAACAAACCATCAACAACATACTTGATATGTGCAACCCCCACTAATCGACATATAGCAATTAGTAGACGTTTAGCAACACATATACAAACAAAATATACCGTTAATCAAGAATTTAGAATTTCAATCGATTATAACTTTCCGTATTTTCCCCATGTACAAACCAGTACATAAACAAATTTGGGCAAAAACCAAATGTACCAAAAATCACATTTCTATGAACCTGAACCACAGAAAAAAAATGGAGCACATTGGCCATAAGTAGGCCACGGATCCGCGGCCAAATAAATCATTTGGCCGCGGATCCGCGGCCTACTTATGAGCTTAAGTGCTCAAATTTTTTCTTGGTCTTATAAATGCCTGCACATATTTTTAAGGTCACTGAAAATATTTTTTAAACAACTTCGAAAATCGAACAACAAGCTATACTTGGAAATGCAATTTCGGATATTTTCCATCGATCGAAGTTCTAAATACTTGCTAACAAGCTAGTTAACATTTAAGTAGGCTCTGATACCACTGTAAGTCGATGTCGCACACCCTACGCAGTTTGTGGTGAGGCGGAATTTACAAAAGCGATTTTTATGACTTGCAACATCGACCTATCATACAGGATCTATTCGGAAACCCTAACTAGCTAAACACTTAGAGGTTTTAAACTACTTTGAAATAGTTTTATACCTCCTAGATACAAGTCCTTCAGGTTTTCTTCTCCTTTGCTTGAGCTCATCGAAGGTACGAATCTAGCTCAGTCGTCGGCCTTCTCGTGTCGAAGATGATCCACCCGAGAGTCTATGGTTCAAGCTCCAACCTCAAAACCGAGGCAACTAAAGTACCTTGTTCGCTAATCTAGGTAGCTTAGCAGATGTAGAGATTTAATTGGAGTATTTTATCTCAAATGATTCTAGGATTCACAACACATGTAAGGGTTAAGGTTTTAGGAAGAAGGAGGAGAACAATGGAGAGAGAATGAAAAAACACAAACGAGTAAGTGTTGTGGCTAGTGAAGAATGGCTCATTCTTTTCTCACAATCTAGCATGCATTATTTTCCATAGAAAATTCTAGCCATGCTTGAATAGTGAGAGAAAACCAATAAACTAATGAATTAGCCATTATTCACCCATTCCACAAATATCTCCATTTTCCACCTCATTAATCTATTTTCCAAAAATAGATTAAACTAAAATGAGGTGTCCCCTTCAGGAAGCATCTCTTGTAAAATTACAAGAATGCCCTCACCGTATATACATTCCCGTATTCGTACTCCAAAAAATACGAATACAAAGAGATAAAAATAATCCAATAATATAATACAAGAATCTGGCTTAATTCTAAGCCCACTAGTATTATTTGTCCGAACAACATCCGTGCAGCTAGTACACGTATATGATCAGAACTTTGTATGTAAAACCATACGGCCTCTACATCATTTCTCCTCAACCAGGGAAACCCTTTTTGTGGGACTCTAAAGACTCAACAGTACGGTGGCAATGGGTTTAACAACAAGTCCGTCAGCGGCACTAGCTGTACGTAATGGTTACCCAGGTACCTGTCGAAAAGAAGGCCAATGAGCGAACTCATAAACGTCAGAACCCTAATAGCGCAATATGTCATGTCGGTTGTAGAGTCCAATACACCCTGAGAAACTACTGGTGTACCTACCAGTAAATCTTACTTGCCCTGACCAAGGACTTTGTGTATTGACTAACCGAACACTGCGCGATATCAACTCCCAATACCGTTCTCATGACCCAAAATTAGACACGTGACCGGCAATTAAACTGCGTGACGTCAACAGGCGTAACACAATATAAGTAAGTCGAAAACCCAGAAATCTAAACCATATAAAGAAGTAAGTGATAAAACATTATTAAAAACATTTGGAAATCTCATGTAAAAAAATCTTAAAGCTTAAGTTTATTTTCTTAAAAATTTCGACAGCATCTCCTTTGTAAAAACTAGCCCCGAAACGGGTACAAACATAGGATATAACTAAAGCATCCCCAAATGGGAGAAAATCACACCCAAAGGCGGAAACAACCACAACAAGCATAAATATACGATGTCGTAGCGAAGAAATAGACAATATAAATGAAAAACTACATAAAGAGGTATAAGTACATAATAAAGGCCGGCTCACACGAGCACGCCACCCAGAGTCACAAAATATACAATATCGTCCTCACAACTCGTCTCTAAGCCAATACATGAAAGTGGTAGATGGAGAGTACTAAATACAATGAGATATACAATGAACATAAACGGTTAACCGCAAACCCACCTACAGCAAAAAGGCTCACAGCCAACCGTAGCGGTATCCGCTGAAAAAGATACAATAAGAAGCCCTGCCGCGACTACTCTGAGGGTCAAGCCTGCAAAACACTATGGCACAACGGAGGTGAGTTGCCAACTCATGAATAGTAAGTAACATCATATAGATAATCGCAGGTATGCACGAACAGCGATAATCTAAAACATGCAATATGATAGCATAAGTATGACAATATAGATATACAGTATGATCATAATCAATGTACATCACCAGAGTACAACAACTACATGAAACAGTACATGTCTAATAAATCCAGAGTATGGTATAACACATAAAACCTCATACATGAATCATCATCATGGAAAACCGGTGTCCATCAACGACACGTAAATCCTAATAACTCAGGCGTCGTCAATCGGATCGGCCCTCATATCCATCTCACAACTCCGGTCGGTATCCTCCGGATAAACGCCGGGTCCAAACTATCACCGGTAGGTAGTACACCCTCCACCGGGCTCACCGCCTTTCTATACGAGTCTTCTTGCTCCGGTGTACCTCACCGGGTCCACCATGTACCCGCAGACGGTGCCTGCAGCTCCTCGAATTAGGTATACTCATAACTCAGAACCGAGACAACTCATGGTGGACGCATCGAAATCAAGGGAAACCGGGTTTTCAAAACAATGTATACTTTCTTGAAATATCACCACGGTTCTCAAATCCATAAATCACATGAAATCCTTATCTCAATGCGTAAATCCATGAAATATGATGTATGCAACATAGAAAAGTAATATGAGCTTATCAAGGGAAAACCGCTCTTTTAAATGAATCAGGTTTGTAAATATATCATGCAGTTCCCACATTCTCCAAAGATCGAATGCAACATTATATAAAGGTGTATATGTAGCTATAGCAAGGTATGTGTGTATACATAAAGGTATGTATGCATGATACATTTCATATGCGCAATAGAACAAGAATCAACGTCTCAATGTCAATACGAATACAATACCACATATGCATATATGTTGTGCGTGTCATGGCAATTACCAATGGTGTGTATGTAGCATACAATTTAGTGCTCGTGCAACATGAACCGTCAGTAATGGTGCAGTGTCCAAAGGGGTACTAAGTTAAGGCACAACAAGTAATGATATGTAATGATGCTCATGCACAATCAACTCATATGCATATAACATGTGACTATGATATCATATCTCGCCCTGGCGCTTAACACTATACGGACGATTTCCCCGTAGATGTTAAATCTACTCACCGATGATCTCGAGCTAGGTAAATCCAACCACCTACTTTCCTTTCTTCGCAGCGTCCGAAGTCCCCTCTTGCGATCCTATTAACACAAAACACAATAACGCGTGGATTTAGCAAACTATCCAATAATAAACGAACAAAACTCCAATTAACGAATCATTTCCCTTAACTACGAAAGGGTTCGCTTTGCGGCTAACGTGTGTAGCGACATCATCAAAACAAGTCCACGGCTGCAAGCTGAGAGGATGAAACTCTCATATGAGGAAATATGTGATTTGTCCGATACTTTGTTTCTGCCCAGATTCTTTTGACTACAGTGTTGTATTTGGGGTAGTTTCAAATTTTAAATATCGATCGAAATTCTATAAACATTAGCTAATCGGATTATATCTGTAATGTGTTATATGTGCTGAACGTCTGCTAATCGCTATACGTCGATTAATGGGGTTGCATATATTTGTGATCTGTGATATTGGTTTGTGTATATGAACTTGTTGGATTGTCGTGGATGAATAGGCGGGGATATGAGATGAGTGTTTTTCATTTTTCATTCGATGTAAATTGTAAATTGATGTAATATTGTTTTATGGTCGCACATCCGGGTTGAGGTTGTAGCCACCATTGTATATTATTTCTTTTACTGTTTTTGCTCCTAGGATAGACCCAAGGTGGGGTGCACAAACTACCGAGTACTTTGAAGTGCTGAGTGGCCTACTTACGTTGTTGAGGGAGGTTGCTTCACTTTGGATATTTGGCGGGTAGTTTGCCGCACCCGTAGGGGTCTAGGGTGGGCTTTGGCTATTCATCGCGACCGTGTAATCCGTCTTTCGTTGCAGGCTCGAACGAAACGCGGATTCCTAGCATATCTAATGTATTCATCTGTGATCTGGAATGACTATCATTGCGTCTGACGAATGTATATATATCTAAATATGATATCTAGTATGCGTTGCTTATGTTTTGCATCCGCGCTAGTCCAGCCCCCGCTCTGTCGTTAGTTAAGTAACCTAACGGATGATGATGGGGCCCAGTGGCGAATGCGGATGGCATAAGCGTACGTCATATTTTCGTTGTTTTCTGCAATGTTAAGATTAGTTGATGGGACGCATTATAATAATGCAAAGAAAACAAACCAAAATTGAATCGTTGGAACAATTTCAAAACCACTCGGTTTTTTCAAAACAGCAAAACTTTTAAAATGCGGAGCATAAACCACTCCTTTTAAAAGCTATCAGGTTCCTTCAATTATATCAAGTTCACTACATTCACGGTTTCGCCAAAACCATTCGTAGCCCTCCGTCATTTCAGTTAAATATTCAGTAGTATTCAAACTATGTATTTTGACCTTCGCCAAGGCATAGTGATTGGTAGCGCCGAATATTTATCTGTTGCATAGATAGATGCGTTGGTTTGGGACAGTCGTACTGCTATTTTGGCCTTCGTCAAGGGTATGTATGGGTGGGTTCAAATTAACCTGGATAATAACGGGTAGAACTTGATATGTGACTTATGATATGTTGGCCTTCGTCAAGATCATAAGAGCATGGGGCAAAAATCCACATCGGGAGTTTCTAAGGAAACTGAAACTTGCTAGTGTTACATACCATTTAGAGTGTGATAATTTTGGTAGGATTCCTTCAACTTTATCACACAATGATATTTGGATCCCGATCCTACTGTGAGTATATGCTACTCCTCGGGATTTTTTCTCACTTAACGATCAATGTTATAAACCAAGTAGGTGCCTAGAAAGGTGTTAGAGGGGCTACGCCCATAGGGAAAAGAGGTTATTTAATTAAGGAACTTCGCGAAAGCATCGTAAAACCTCCCTCGAAGTACCGACATCGGCCTGGCTGAACGGTTAAGCAAGTATTGTACGGTGAGACCAATCCCGACTAGTTCTTCTTTTATGGTTTGAGGAAGGATTCGAGAAATAGTGGGAGCCATCCTGTTTAGACAAACTAAAACCACTCTAAACTTGCAAGAGCATCATGCTAAAGTGTTTCCTCTCTCACTCCTAATTGAAGCAACCAAACAACATGACGGGCCTTAAATTACTATTAGATAAAAATATATTGACAAGGCCAAACTATAAAGATTGGTTCAGGAATGTCGAAATGACAATCACTTATGACATGTTGGGGTATCTCCTTACCACTAAGGCCCCCGCCGTCCCAGGTCCAGAATCTACTGTCACGGATAAGGAAATCCGTAAGACCTGGGAGATTGACTGCGCGAAGGCCAAGTGCCTCGTGCTTGCCTCTATGGAAAATGAACAACAGAGGAGGCACGAGAATATGGATCTTGAATCCATATTCCTCCATACTAAGGAACTATATGGAGAGAAATCCCGTATCGCAAGATACGAGACCTCGAAGAAGCTATTTCATGCGAGGTTGGCCGTCCGATCATCTGTAGGGGAACACGTCCTTAAGATGATTGGCTACATTGAGGAGCTCGCGGACCTCGGGACCACGTTAGAGAATGAGTTGTACACTGAATTGATTCTCCAGTCCCTTCCTTCCAGATATGCCCAGTTTATCCTGAATTTCAATATGCAAGGAAAAGAAGTTGAACTTCTGAAACTCCTCAACATGTTGCGGAGTGCAGAGGGCACCCTGTAGAAAGTCAGGGAAACACCCGCTTTGTTTGTTGGAGGAGCTTCCTCTTCTAGGTCCAAGGTGAAAGCCAAAGGAAAGAAGAAGAAGGCCCCCAACAAACCAAGGGGCTGTGTTTGTAAGGTGGAAGCCAAGGGAAAAGCAAAGATAGCGGGACAGATTGTGAGAAAGGAAGAATGCTTTTATTGTCACAAGAAAGGACACTGGAAGAAAGATTGCAGGGCTTGGAAGGCCAAGAAACAGGACCCGAAGCAAGTTGTTGTTTCGGTTTCAGGTGTGTATGTTATTGAAAACTGTTTGTCAATCAACTCTACTTCCTGGGTATTGGATAACGGATCAAGATCTCATATCTGCAATTCTTTGCAGGCACTGAGAAGTCGTAGGGTTTTGAAGGCGGGTGATATGACCCTCAGAGTTGCAAACGGAGCAAGCATGGATGTTGTGTCCATGGTGGACTATCACTTAGGATTAACTGATGGACATGTTTTGGTTTTGCGCAACTGTTATTTTGTACCCAGTTCGACTTGTAATATCATATCTGTATCTTTAATGTCTAAAGAAGGTTATGATTTTGCATTTGTAAGCAATGTTGTAAACATTCACCTTAATCATGTTTTGATTAGGTCGGGTACATTAAGCAACGGTATATACGTATTAAACCAACCGTAGATTTTCAATATCCAGAATACACACAAAAGAAAGTCTCTAGAATTAAATCATGCTTTCTTATGGCATTGTTGACTGGGTCACATTAATGAAACAAGGTTGACCAAGTTACATAAAGAAGGATATTTGGATCTATTCGAATATCAATCTTATGCAACCTATCAATCATGTCTCAAAGGAAAGATGACAAAGACTCCATTCACTGGACTCAAAGTAAGAGCGAGCGAGCTCTTAGGACTCATACACAGCGACGTGTGTGATCCAATGTCTACACATGCAAGAAGTGGTTTTTCATATTTCATTACTTTTACGGATGATTTCTCTAGGTATGGACATGTCTTCTTGATGAAGCATAAATCCGAGGCCTTTGAGAAATTCCAGGAATATAAGAATGAAGTAGAAAAACAAACCGGCAAAAGTATCAAGACACTTAGATCTGATCGAGGTGGTGAATACTTAAGTGCCGAGTTACTGGATTACCTAAAAGAGAATGGAATTCTATCTCAGCTTACTCCTCCATACACACCTCAACACAACGGTGTATCAGAGAGACGGAACCAAACCCTATTGGATATGGTACGTTCCATGATGAGTAACGCTAAGTTACCGCGATCATTCTGGGGTTATGCACGAGAATCAGCTGCATACATTTTGAACAAAGTTCCTACCAAGACTGTGCCTACCACACAATATCAGATGTGGAGTGGGAAGAAACCCTATCTTCAATATCTGAAGAAATAGGGATGTCCATCTTTTGTCAAAAAGCAGCATGCGGACAACTCGAGGCACGCTCAGTGTAACACCCTAGTTCATTAATACCATATTCTATTTGATTATTTTCTTTATCTTGTGGCTGATTCTTGGTTTTATTTGTTTTGGGTGCGGATAGTGTTTTAGTATCTATGGTTAGTATTCGACCCGACTCGAATGCTTGAAACCCATCATGGTTCAAGATTACGTCATATATTTACTAGTACAGAGGATCCGTAAACATCTAGGTTCTAAATACATGTATAATATATTTTAGTATCCGCATATCTTTTAATAATACAAATTAGAACTAAATAATATATTTTAATATCTAGCATAGCATGTTATCATACACCATATCTTATTTTGGTTTTATTTTTTACGTTTAAATCTCAAGATATCTAATATCAAATATTTACTAAATCTAGATATATTTTTAGAATTCTTTTAAATCTTAAATTAGGAGTATGAGTTATTTAAAATATATTCTTGCATTATGGTTGAGAAGTTTACATATGTGAATTATTTTTCAAAATATATTTTTTGATTAGATTTTGGTGGAGATTGGTTGTAATTTGATATTATCTATATACATTAAAACTAATCTATATTTATAACCTAATTTAAATTATACTATATATATTAAACACAAAAACTTCTCTCTCTCCACATAACATATATCTCCCTCATCAATTTATGTATCCTCCTTCTTCGTTCTTCAAGCCCACACGCATTCTCGCCGACGCAATTCCCGCCGCATCCTAGAATCTTAACCGAGCCATCAAAACTTGGTGTTGATTTGTATAGCGTTATGTTGCTTCCTTTCATCGCGTTTGTTTCGAGGCAAGTTTACAACTTGCTACATGCTATGCTTTATTTAATTTATTTATATGTTTCCGTATCATCATCATCATCATCATACAGCTATATCTATATAATTTATAAAACGTAGTTATTTAACGTTAATCAGTTTTATAATATAAAAAGTATGAAAGTTTACAACTTGCTACATGCTATAATTATATCTATAAAAATATATATCGTCGTAATATTTCTTGTTATTATATTTAATTAGTTTATAATCTGCATTTTATAATGTTATAAAAAATATAGTTTGAAAATATTATAGTTTACACATGAAACGTCGTTGCAAAGCGGATACGACAAATCTGAAATTTACCGTACACCTTACCTTTCAAAATTCATTATAAATCATAGAAAAATCATTAGTATACGTTCTTTAGTTTGTTACGAAGATAACTCAGAATACTATAACTCTATGAAATATTTATTTTCAAAATAAATTGTTTAAATAACGTAAAATGCAAATGAAAATATCTCTAAACGGCTGTCCAAGGAAATTCCTTAAGCAAACTTTCAATTTCGAATGTTCATACCTTTTTGTAGGAACAACCTGAGATACTTAAACATATAAAAATAAAAACCTTATTGAATTATCTTTGTTTTGGTATAAGACACGTCCCTTTTGGAGAACGTTTATTATTTTTAAGCTATTTTACAAATCAGGGTGACGCTGAATTTCTGAACGGAACTTTCTTGTGCATGGTTAATCAATAACACTTTTATAGTTATTAATCGGTTTGAATATGTTATCCATATTAATATTATTATATCAATATCCTTTTAATAAATAATAGTGCTTGTGTTTTAATATTCAGCAAATTTTACCGATTTACAGTTTTATAGTATCCGTCTGTATCCGTACGGTTTATTACATATCTAGTTGCATGCCGAGACCATATTATTTCATGTTACTGTTGTATTAGTGTACCATGCTTGATAATGTGCATCATACGTAGTCATGGAGTTGTAGGTGTGATTCCTGATAGACATTATGCATCCGTACTTTTACCGTGCTTCGATACTTGTTACAGTTTACTTTTGAGCATCCGTGTGATACATATGCACTACCTGACATGACCTGATACACCACTGTATGACTTGATCCCTGATCTTGTTACTAATGCCAACATCCCTGACTTTTTTTCCCGACGGACACATCCTGTTGTCTATTCAGACAAAACCTGTACATACTTGATCCTGTGTTGGCATTAGTTTCATATTTATCAATACCTGAATTGAACACATAACTTAGGGGTAAGGGGAAATCAATGATGAAACCAGACTTGTAACTCGACAGTTCGATACTTATACTGATCCGTTTTATGGGATAGGCCATCCCCGGGATGATGCTGCTGACATCATTCGTCTGTACATGTTACCTGTTTACTGCCTAGCGGCACGTCTCGGATTCTGCTCGAGAGTCTTGATCGTGGTCCCGGGCATGCACGGGATACTATTGAGTTACATCAACGATTTCATTAAATTGATTTCACAGACTTGAGAGTAGATAACCCAGTAGTATAGTTTAGATTTCTTATCGCACTTTACATACACATACACACCTCACTGTCATATTCATGCTGTTGACTTATATTCATGCCTACATATATCGTGTATCCTGTTCATTATTATTGTTTGATATCATGACGCACTGACGTCTGGGTTTTGCATGGCCCAGATCCTCAATCTCTTTTACAGGATGACTAGAAGCATTTCAGCCGACAGGCCGAACAGTGAGGCGCATGTTAGTGTTTAGTATTGTTTAGTTTTCTTTCCGTACTTTTATTTCCTGATGTGAGCCCGTATTTTGGGACGTATTTCCAGATGTTATTGTTTATTGGATTTTATTGCTTCCGCAAATATATTTCTTGACTCGTTTATTCAGGCGGATGGACATGTATTAGATAGTAGTATAAATTTCTTGTTCTTGATATCTTATGGACAGCCGTAATGTGACTGTGGAGGGATGTTTTCTAACCACCGGTATCATGGTAGGCTCTGTCACGTGCCGATCTTAGCGCACTCTGGGAAGCGGGGCCTGACAGGGTTTGTTTGGTATCAGAGCCATAGGATTTAAGTTAATCGGGTTTGATTCTTTTGTAGTTGGGTATTGGACCCAATACACGAATCAGAAAACCCATAATTAGGAACATGTCTTGCCACATTGTTGTCATGATTCTTGAATCTTATCTTTCTCTTGACCCTTTATCTTGACGATATGGATGACTTTGCATCTCGGCTTGAAGTCTTTTTGGTTCCATTGTTTCTCCCTTTCTATTCCTTCGATTTTGATACTAGGATTTAGGCGACTTGAACGGAGTTATGTGATTGTACCCATGAACTGCAGCATGGTTACAATACGGTACTCTATTTAAGTAACTTGGAGTCCGAGTCTTGATTCATTTCCTTAATTTATAGCCGTGATATTACCTTGCTTCTCTCGGTTTCATTGCTTACCATGCTTATCTTCTTTAGTATCTTGGCTTCAGATGAAATTGTTTCCGGTATCCTACTTGTTCATGATTTTCCCGCATTAGCATTATTCGATTCTGGTGCATCCCATTGTTGATGTTGTCTTAGGAATGGATTCTCTCGGCACTTTCCACGCTCAAATTGATTGTAGGGCAAAGAAAGTGATTTTCCAAATTCCCGGACATCCGGAGTTTGTTTTGCTGGAGGTAGCAGTTCCATCGGGCCAGTCGAGTTTAGCGCTAGGCCGACACACATTGTTCTTTCGTCGATGGAAGTTGATAAGGAGGAAGCGCCAGCTGTAGTTCGAGAGTTCATGGACGTGTTCGAAGACATCTCGGGTTTACCGCCAAAACGAGATGTGGAGTTCGCGATCGATCTTGTTCCTGGTGCAGCGCCAATCTCAAGGGCGTACTATCCGTTGGCACCAGTGGAGTTGGAAGAAGTAAAGAAGCAGGTTACCGAGTTACTAGAGAAGGGTTGGATTCGCAGTAGTAATTCACCTTGGGGAGCTCCAGTTCTTCTAGTAAAAAACAAAGATGGCACAAGGAGGATGTGCATCGATTATCGAGAATTAAACCGGGTGACTAATTAGAACAAGTACCCAATCCCTCGCATTGGCAAATTATTCGAGCAACTTAGTGGTGCGAAGGTATTCTCGAATCAGGATTTGCCGTCCGGATATCATCAAGTTCGAGTTAAATCAGAGGATATTTGAAAGAATGCGTTCCGAACTCGATATGGTGTAACATTTCAAAAAAAATATATTTTTTTTTGGGAATTTTTATAATTTAAAATTATTTTAATAAATATTTTAATATTTTGGTATAATTAAATACAAATAAATGGGAAAAATTATGGAAAATTGTAAAATAGGGTATTTTATAGAATTATGCCATTTTTATGTTTTTATGATTAGTTATATGCTAATTTCATGCTAATCGTGATTAAAAATCGCTAATCGGCTTTTTAGCAATTTTGTGCAAAACATGCACATATCTTTTTCTACACTTGTGCATTTTCACCATGGTTTGTTTGAGAAGGATTTTGAAGAGAAAAAGAAAAGAAAAGAAATAGAAAAGGATTATTATATGAGGTATGGGTGAGAGAGAGAAAGGGGTTTTACTTTGACCAAGCCTTAGCATTTTCTTCCTCTCATTTCTCCCTCATCTCTTCCTCTCATTCTTAGCTAAAACTTGCCTCTTCTTCCTCCCACCTTCAAGCCTTCATTTCACCTCTAAAACAACACCAAAACCCAACTTCCATTTCATTAAAAGTGTGCACAAGCTCAAGATCTACACGTTGGACCAAGGAAGAAAGGATGTTAGCCACTAGGGGCAACTCAAGAAAATTCTTGAGTTGCCAAATGAGGTATTTTCTGGACCTTAGGCTTAGTTTATGGATTACCATTACCCCATGTTTAGATTGAACCGATATTGTTTGATTTTGTGGACATAAAGAAAACCTAGTTAGGGTTATGGGAAATTTTGTGTTGTAATATGAAATTGAGCTCAGTAGAGGTTATATAAATACCCTAGGGCATGAATGGAGACCCAAACTTGAGACTTAAGACCCGGAATAAAGATTTAGAAACCGATATCGGAAAATTCCTGAAATCTGTGAAGGTTATTTGAGATCTGTTGTCAACCCGAAACTCTGAAAATTATATTGAATGGACAGTGACATGTGCAGGCACCCAGGAAGCTATCACCAGAACCCTAGCCCCTACCTTCTATTCCCGGCCGCAAACCCGTACGCAGTAATGGCTATTCATCACAACTGTGTAATCTGTCTTTTTCTTACGGGCTCAAAAGAAACGCGGATTGCTTGCATATCCAATAAAGTTTATCTGTGATCTGGAATGCCTATTATTGCGTCTGACGAATGTACAATATCTATATATGATAGCTATTTAGACGTCACTTATGTTTTACACCAGCGCTAGCCAAGCCACTTAGGTTTACCAAGTAGGTGTCCAGAAAGGTGTTAGAGGGGCTAAGCCTCTAAGGAAAAGAGGTTATTTAATTAAGGAACTTCGTGAAAAGCTTGGAAAACCTCCCTCGAAGTACCAACACCGGCCTGGCTGAAAGGACAGTGACATGTGCAGGCACCCAGGAAGCTACCACCAGAACCCTAGCCCCTACCTCCCATTCTCGGCCGCAAACCCGTACGCAGTAATGGCTATTCATCACAACTGTGTAATCCTTCTTTCTTAGAGGCTCAAAAGAAACGCGGATTGCTTTCATATCCAATAAAGTTTATCTGTGATCTGGAATGCCTATTATGCGTCCGACGAATGTACAATATCTATATATGATAGCTATTTAGACGTCACTTATGTTTTACACCCGCGCTAGCCAAGCCATTTAGGTTTACCAAGTAGGTGTCCAGAAAGGTGTTAGAGGGGCTAAGCCTCCACGGAAAAGTGGTTATTTAATTAAGGAACTTCGCGAAAGCCTTGGAAAACCTCACTCGAAGTACCAACACCGGCCTGGCTGAAAGGTTAAGCAAGTATTGTGACGTGTGATTAAATCCTGACTAGTTCTTCTTTTAGGTTTTGAAGAAGGATTTGAGGGAACAGTGGGAGCCATCCTGTTTAGATAAACTAATAACCAATCTAAACTTGCAAGAAGCATAAGCTGAGTGTCGACAACGTTGATGTGTACGTACCCCATGAAGACTTCGGGACGACAAGCAAACGCGTGGTGACGTTGACAACGAAGACGCAAGGTAAGTAGATTATATCTACGGGGGAAGTGGGGTGGATGACGTATAGTACCCCCGCAGTCCGTAGTTGGTATACCATATATGTATATATTATTTGTGATAGTATAGTGTTGTGAATTGTTTGAGATGTGTTAGATGTGATAGGGTTAGAAGTAAACTAGAATAATTCCTAGTTGCGAACCGTAGGACAGGTTTACACCCACACGCACACACATGTCGATTTGCTATACTTATACTGTGATGATGATGGTTATTGGATGACTTTGGAGATGAGTCGATGATATTGGGCTTTGTGCCGTGAGATCGGTGACATGATGTGATTCGTATTTGGGATACGACATGTGATCTCTAGCGGGCCTTTGGACGTGTGTTTACACACGCAGTTATATTGATGGTATCAGTTGTACTAGACTTAGAACAGAACCCCAGATTATGTGATATGATGATGAGGATACCAAACAATTTATGAGCTGATTGTGATATTGACCCGTACCCAGCTATTGGGATGCCGTACGACGATTTACCGTACGAGCTTTATATTGATGATAGATCCGCACTCATGACTCGAGGATGTCAGATGATATACTGTATCGTACGCGATACTATTGAGGCGGGATCACCGACTAATATATAAATATATATATATATATATATATCAACTCAGATTTAGGTGGTTTCCATACCCCTCCTGATGGACTTGGTTTAGTAGATGTTAGACTGGACCCGAGTCATACCTATTTCAAAACTAACGAATCGGGATTATCTTAAAGACGAGTAAAGGGATTCTACGGGTATTTTCAAAAGATGTATCTATTCTTAGAACATCATAACCCTTATTTTACCAAAACCCCGATTCGTCTTATTTCAAATGGCACCACTGCATGTCATGTACATATTGGTGTAGAAACTTCACTGTTGCATTGATTATTCGACTCCGCATCGCATTGCATGTGTTTATTTCTATATTGCAATCATGCTGTTAGGACACCAGCACCATTATCGATGATGCAAATGTTCCACGTACACTTGGTTGCCGGCTCACACAATTCATCATCGATAATTGCCAAGTCACTATACAGTAGTATTATTGCATCATAATATGACCTTGTATGTGCATACTATAATTCCATGTTGCATGATATCCTGTTATACTTGCATTTCATTTATATGTCACATACATCATGTTTTCTGATTATACGCATCGAGAAATTCGTTTTCATGATATTTCTGGATTTGGGAACCGTGGATAATTTCAAAGGAAAGTATGTACTTATTTGAAAAACCCGATTTCCTCGATATGATATTTGTGCTGCCACCATGAGATTTATCGGTTCTGATTTTATACCCCTTATGAGGAGTGGGTGCCGTATGAGGGTACATGGTGGGGCCCGATGTATGAGATAGTAGGCTGACCCGGACTGACGGATGCCCGATATATGAGAGAGTGGGCTGACCCGGACTGACGGATGCCTGATATATGAGAGAGTGGGCTGACCCGGACTGACGGATGCCCGATATATGAGAGAGTGGGCTGACCCGGACTGACGGATGCCCGATATATGAGAGACTTGGCTGACCCGGACTGACGGATGCCCGATATATGAGAGAGTGGGCTGACCCGGACTGACGGATGCCCGATATATGAGGATTTACGTGCCGATGCTAGGCACAGGTTTCATGATGTTTTCCATGATTTTGATTATATCCTCATATTTGCATGCATGATGCTTATTGTCATTGGGTGACAGGTGGACGGGATCCAAATACATACAGACTTTTATTACATTGATCACATACAGACTGGATTAACATTGATCATACTTCATTTGTATATATAACAGGGTATGAGGGCGCTGTTATATATACCCTTACACCAATATTAGTGGAATGTGGCGCTAATATATGTGTATTGATATCCATTTTGATACTTCATGCAGACATACCTTATATTTATGACATGTTATTACCTGAGGCACTGGTGTAAGTGCACGGCGGCGCCCCGGCCGTCAATCCGACGGCCAAATGCGGAAGCGGTGATAAACTTTAAATTTTACTTGAACTGGCAAACCGCCGCGCACTAATACCCGGATCGAACCACTAACTAGTCCTAGCTATCAACAAGAAAGGGAATAGAGATATACCGACGATCTAAGTCCTCCGGTCTTCTCGTCATCGTCCCGATCTCCTGCGGAAGCTCCGGTCTCCTCCTCGTCGCCGGAAGTGCACCACATCGCCTACTTCTTTTACGGGCTCCCACCTCAATGCCGAGGCAACTCGGGCACGAAGCCGGCTACTCGACGTGCCCAAGATTCGCTGTAGAATATGTAGTCCTCAAGTCTCACTTTGGGGTTGTGGAATTGCCATTTGGTGGAGGAAAGAAAGGATTTTGGAGATCAACTAGAGAGCTCTTTTCTTAGCACAATATGAACCAAAAATGCCACACAAAATGAATCAATCAACACCACTCTAAAGTGGCCGGCCCCCCCATTTTCTTTTGTGAATGGAGAGAGAGAAAACCAAAGGGGGAATGGAACCATCATACAAGGGAGAGGTCAAGTCATGATGTGTAGAAATGATGAATAGAAAAACCAACACACCAAAACCATCCATCAAACATGATGACTCAAAAAGTCATGCCATCATGAAGAAATCAAGTCAAAGGATGGTGCTAAAATCATGACATGATAAAATGCAAAGACCCCCTCCACAAACACTTATTTGCAACAATGCAAATAAGCCCTCCTCCACCAATCTTCGGCCAATGAACGAAACAATGGAAATCGGCCGAAACGGAAAGCAAACTGGCAACTCCAGAAAACTGGTCCCGTAATAAATTACAGGAAAACCCCGATACTGTGCATACACACCCGCATCTGTATTTCGACCGAAATACAAATGCAATGAGACAAAATCTACACTGTACTATACTAGGATCCGGCTTAAACCAAAGCCGGCCAGTAATATCCGTTCGATCTTGATCCGTGCAATACCGCACGTATCTGATCGAACCCTGCCATATAACCATACGGCCTATAGTACAAACTGTCCGATCCGGATCCGTGCAATACCGCACGTATCTGATCGGACCTTGCCATATCTCCATACGGCCTCTACAACTTTTCGCCCGAAAGCTGAGTAACAGAATGTGGGGGACTCTAAAGACTCGTCAACACCTTGGTTGTGGATTTAACCACTAGCACGTTAGAGGTATAAGCCAATACATAACGGGCTACCAGGTATTGACCAAAAGGGACGTCTGTGAGCGAACTCAGCCTGACTCCCTACTGAGCCTGTCAGTGACAATATCCGTACAGTCCGGTCCGTTCGTCTATGAGCATCGCATGGCGGGCCTAGGGGGTTGGTAAAAGTCAGACCCCCAAAAGCGGTACAAGTCGTGTCGGAGTGTAGCCCAGAACACCCTGAGATACTACTGGAATACCTACCAGTAAATCCCATTGCCTCGGCCGAGGGCTTCGTGTAATGGCTCTCCTAGACACAGCACGACCTCACCCCCAATACCGGGAGAGACGAACCCCTGAAGATACGCTCACTGCCTCCATGTGGCTCGGGACTGTACCTAACTAAAACCTGTTTGCACGACTCCTTTGAGCCGTGGTAGGGTAGTAATCAAAGTACAGTGGGAACTCACACGAGACAAATGACGATCCCCAGGTCGATGAACTAACCTGCACACATGTCACCAGGGAACTGCCATCTGACGTCTGGTATATGACCAACTAGCATGTTCCCGGCGAGTCCTGTCCGGTGTACTCATAACCCAATGAGCACCTGTATACATCTTAGGTGAACCAACTGACACCAGTGGCTTGTGAGACCGGCCACCGCCCCTCGTCAGGGTCTCAACTGTATACACTAGTCTACTTTGGAGTATCGATGCCCTGTCTCGAAACTCACAGGACTAGGGACCATTTAAGGATATGCTTATAGACCCCAGCTCCCACTTATATGATCGCCCTCATACTGCTGGTGGTCAAGCAAGAATCCTAGGGGCTCTATCAACGTGTAATAGCAACTTGTCAGGTCACCTAAAACAGTACACGATGATAAAGGTAAACCAGATAGCATACTATCATCTTGAGTAAGACTGTCCTACCGGGATAGGTCCTCCATCAATCATTGCAATCACGTACCTGTGACCTAATAATTGACTCTGAGGGCACTATCTCCAACAATCTCCCACTTGCACTCAAGGCTAATTATTGCGATGTCGCATACTCACAGCCCGTGTGATACCGAACACCCAACTCCTCTACTAGTCAGTCTCACAAAGCTCGTTTGCGAAACTATTGCGTTCGAGGAATAGCCTCAGTGAGTGGATCCGCCTTGATGTTTCTTTCTATGTCTCTCTATATCTCAAGTTCGCGGAGAAAGCCATCTCCCGAAATGAGCAATACCTGTCTTAGAATGTGTCTGGATGTCTGATGGGACCTAGTTCATAAATGAACACCAAATCCAAACTTCTTAGACTGTATCGACAACTGAACTTAATCAGTATCCTGCGCCATGCCTCCCTCAGTATTGCCTTGGATCACCTGTCCAAAATACTGCCCCTCGTCAGAAGGAAAAACTATAACTCTGACAACCTCCCTGTCGTCCAAGTCACCTTGGAAGCCTGGAATGATAACTGTCTCCCGAATGAGGCTGTCGTTATCATATCCCTAGAACATCCACTTATGTTCTAAAACTGCTTCCAACTGTTTCTCCAGGATTGGATCAATGTCAACTTATTGCATCTAGTGCAAGAACAACATCTGGTGTGGTACTTGACATCTCATGATTGACTTAATTGCCTAAGCAAGTGATCTGTCAATCATGCACATCCCTCTCCCCTTTAGTCTATAAGACACCTTTAGAGAGGGTGACTCCATCTTTTGCAGGTACACTACCGTGCATGGAGTCGTCCATTCTAAATACCCTTAGAATGCTGTCTAAGTACCCTGATTGGGAAACCACCCAAATCTAGATCTAATACCATAGATCCAGTAACTAGTATGTCTGATATAATGTCCAAGTCCTGTGTGAAGAAACCACTGTGTGACGACCAAAGTATAACCGATTGTAGTATAGGAGTTTCCTTTCTTACTCTGTATATGTCATCCAAATACCAGGATATCACACCCTACTACCTTCTCAACAGATCCATCCCCTATTCTGATGAAGTCAAACCTATGACTGTCACGTCAGAAATAGATGATCTATCTCCGCTACTGGTGCTTCAGTCTATAAATAGACATAAGCTACCTGTCCACCAATGCTTCCGCTGCTCCCACTGACTACGACAACCCTCTGGCAGAGTCATATACACGTACACTTCTAAAACTAGTTTAGAACGACGCTATACTCATCCTCCCGCCGGGTCTCGCAGCCTGGAACAACAGCAATGGTAATTGTGGGTAAACAAGAACTTCCCTGTCACCGTCCTTGAGGCTACCGTAGTACCTCTCGGGTGCCTGAAGTTACCCACCGTATCTGCGGAGTGGCCAATGGAATGTCAAACCGGATTGAATCTTAAGGTTCCTTATCAAATCTTCAGTAATCGTTTGTGGTTCTGGAATCACATCCAGTTCTACCATACTCCCACTACTGTTTTCTGAAAAAATCCATTTTTAATAAAACTGTGGCGAGTCTAGAACAATATCGCTATTGTTCATCCAGATGGTAGAAAGTCAACCCTCGTCATAGCCTGGGTCAACCCACGAACAGCCATTACAGAAACGTGCCTTGAGTTGTCCAGTGTCTGGTTTTAATCATAAACCGGACAACTCCCCGTACCTTAACATCGTTAAGATATGAACTGTTCTATATCCCATATAGGACCAGAGGCACTGATTTAATTGAACCAGATCCAAAACATGCAACTGTCTCCAGTGCATGTCAACTAAATGGAAGGAGGCCGATCAGCGTTACTCAACTCAGGAATGCTTCCAATTATGAGTAACCTGAAAGAGAAGCAAGATCTCTTTATCATTACTAGCAACTGAATACCATTGACAAGTATCTACATCTTCGATCTCTTTGAAGAATCCCGATACTTGCTATACCTGGTTCTCTACTCTATTCAAATACCTACAACTTCTCAAAATTCAGATCCTGTGTTTTCACGAAACGCTTGTCTAAAAACTAGAGAAGTCATAAGTAAACCGAATATAGTACGAGGACCAACCCCTCTGTCCTGATGGACCCTGGACAACATACAATACTCTGTATAAGTCCCTTGAGTCTGATAACTCATTCACTGTGTGTCGTAGGTTGAAAACTGTACTTATGGTTAAGAAGAATTACACCGCTGTTCAATGCTCCTTACCTAACCATCCACTGATATAGGTAAATGTCATAGACATAATTTCAAAAAGGTACATCTCACTCTATGAAAATAGACGTACAGATATATCAATTTGAAATTGGTGCATAACAGTGGATATTCAAAACCAAATATTTGCCGACCGGCAAACAACCCAGGTGATCTCCTCAAATATCACTGATTACAACGAATCCCGATATAATGAGGATGATCACCCAATTCCCAATAACTTACTCCCACTCATCATCTGTAAAACCATGCAGATGTGAGAATCATACCTGGTAAATACATACCCTGGAGCAAGTTTCTAATCGGGAAATCAGTTTTCCTTTAACAGTACACAGTGAGACTGAAACATCGAAATGTTTCGATGGGGTATCCTGGTATTCTTAGTAATGCCTCTTCCAGATTCACGACTGTAACCGTATAATTCTTTGCCACCTCTCCAAATCCCTTCATATGTCTTTAGTCTTTACCTTCTGCACACCCTTTTAGGCCAAATGGTTTTCTTCCTTCCCTACCGTTCGGCACCAGCCTATGGTTTGGAAGAAGACTATCCAATAAGCATAATGGGTGTACTGTCCCAATCCTAGGAACACTCGCAATGAGAGAGGGTGAAGATAAAAGACAACCGAATAAACCTTATTCCTATTTCTCCTGGACCAGAATCCATCCCCGAACTGGAACAAGTTCCTTTCGAGTTCGTATATAACCATACGATGGAGTATCCAATAAACTGTGGATCATCGTAGTGATACGGAGTGTCCTGGAGAAATACAAAGGTGATTTTAGGATTGGCGAATGAATACTTGGTTTGGTCGTGAATATCTGTTGCAATTTACTTTGCCCTCTTACTAATCCCTTGCTTTGTCTGAACTTAATACCTTCTGTACACCATCGTTAGGCTAATTGGTTTTCTTCATTCCCTACCGGTTGGCACCAGCCTAAGGTTTGGAAGAAGACTATCCAATTTGCGTAATAGGTGTACTATCTCCTAAACCAAGGAGTACTCGCAACCTGAGAGAAGGTAAAAGGAAAAGGCAACTGAATAATCCTATCCGTTTTCTCCAGAACCGGAAACCATCCTCGAAAAAATCCCTTCGAGTTCGTATATAACCATACGATGGTTTTGTCCAATGGAAGTGGACGTTCGTAGCAATACGGGGTGTCCTGGAGAAAAGGGTAAAAGTGGGAGTGGCAATGAGGTTTGCAACTCTGACAATCCAAAAGCCAGTGTTAAAGAAGGTTCGGTCAACTTGGTCACTGAGTCATAGTCTTAGGGTCGGGTCAATGGTCGCTGCCAAAGAGAGAGAGAAAAGAAACACTCAGCGTGCACTCTAACCTAGATCAGAATGGTTACCAATTTATCTAATCTGGAATCCTCCCACTGTACCTCAAATTCTCCTCCAAACCTGAAAGAAGAATTAGTCGGGGTCACCCGAGGAGTAAACTAACTCATCAGTGGGAATCGGGATCCAACTCTCATCGCATGATAACGTGACGGAATCCGCTCACGTCATCACACTCCAGAAGGTATGCGCATATCTGGCAAAGTTTCAGTTCTTTTGAAACTCCCGATGTGATTTTTACCCCATGCTCTTATGACCTTGACTTTGGCCAACATATCATAAGTCACATGTCAAGTTCAACCCGTCATTCTCCAGGTTAATTTGAATCAACCCATACCTACCCTTGACTTTGGCCAAAATGGCAGTACGACTGTCCCAAACCAACACATCTATCTATGCTGCATATGAATATCCAATAGCTACCAATCACTGTGCCTTGACTTTGGCCAACATACACAGCTTGAATACTATTGACCATCCATATGAAACGACGGAGGGCTACGAATGGTTTCTGGCGAAAACCTTTAACGTAATGAACTTGATATCGTTGAAGGAACGGATAGCTTTTTAGAAATATAGTGACGAAAACCTTCGCTAAAGAGGTCACTCCCGGTGAAGGGATCTCGGCTCTTTCCTCGTAGAATGAGGTGCAGGATATTCCAACTGAATACCACGGTGCAAAGCAAAAGTAATCGGCTATAGTGAAGTTAATGCCCTGACGCAAACTTTTGTCCAAGGGGTCACTCCCGGTGAAGGGATCTCGGCCCTTGCCTCGTCGACTGAGGAGCAGGATATTCCAACTGAATACCACGATGCAAAACAAAAGTGAACGTCCTTGCAATAACAGCTTTTTGAAAAGTGTTCCAACAACATCAGATTAGGTTTGTTTTTAACTTGCATTGATCCGAATCAACGCAGTCCCATCAATTGATCACACCAAAAAGAACGAAAATATACTGATGTACGTATATGCCATCCGCATTCGCCACTGGGTCCCGTCATTACCCGTTAGGTTAGCTAACTAACGACAGAGCGGGGACTGGACTAGCGCGGATGCAAAACATATACAACATCTACTAATATATATACCAATATATTATATTCGCTCAAGGCGTGATAAAATGGAACATCACAGATATGTACAGCATCACAGAAACAATACAGATATCTGGGATCCCCGGGTTTCACAGAGCCGCTGGAACCCGACGTTCCCCTGGTCGTGTGGATAGCCTGTGCAATGAAATCCTAGACCCCTACGGGCGCGGCAAGTTACCCGCCAAAGCCTGAAGCGAGGCAGCCCCCTTCAGCTCCGTGAATGGACCACCCAGCACTTCACGGAATCCGGTAACTTGGGCACCCCTCCTGGGTCAACCTGTACCCCCTACGAGTGCGGCGAATAGCCCGCCAATCCTAGAGTGAAGCCCCCTCCGTCACAATGCCATGAGATGCGGGCTTGTTGCCCTCTAGAACCCGGCTATCCGTGCACTCCTCCGTGGGGCAATCCTAGTACAGAAAGTAAAATATACATACAACGGGTACATCGACCGCAACCTGGCCGTGCCCCAAAATAATAATACAAACAGGCAGTGACGGCAGTCCACATGTCGGACGCTCGCCCCGCAATATCAAATGTACATAATACAACCACAACTGTACTAGCATTGCATCCAGGCTATCCCCCACGACCGATCCGCAACATCACAGCAAAAACAGAACATCAACGTGAAAGTCACGTTCGCAAATCCGTCTAACCGGGCTATAGCAGTTAGACCGGATTTACCGATCAAGTGACATTCACGGTCGCAGATATAATGTAAATACTGTGAAATAATGTGTTTAAAATATCCGATCGACCAAAGTTTAACAAGTGGGCCCCCAAGCAATACTGTAGCACTCACAGAAATTCTGGGCCCAATTTTAATATTCCAAAACCCCAATTTTAAGCCCACAAAGACACTGTAGAAATTTGGTGCAGGGATCTACACAGTGCGCGGCGGAAACGCGGCCCAAAGGGGGTTTTGGCCGCGGTTCCGCGCCTCCACTGTTGATTCACCCTGTCGAATTTCTACAGTAGCCTAGTGGTCTCTAGTACATCAATGTTTTACAACCTGAAAAAATTTTTGACACCAAAAATTTTCAACAGAAAATTGATGCGGGCAAAAAATGCGGTTTTGGGATTTTTGATCGATCGAAAATGCAAACACATTAAACCAAGCTAGACTAAGTTAATGGCGAGGCTCTGATACCACTGTAAGTGCACGGCGGCGCCCCGGCCGTCAATCCGACGGCCAAATGCGGAAGCGGTGATAAACTTTAAATTTTACTTGAACTGGCAAACCGCCGCGCACTAATACCCGGATCGAACCACTAACTAGTCCTAGCTATCAACAAGAAAGGGAATAGAGATATACCGATGATCCAAGTCCTCCGGTCTTCTCGTCATCATCCCGATCTCCTGCGGAAGCTCCGGTCTCCTCCTCGTCGCCGGAAGTGCACCACATCGCCTACTTCTTTTACGGGCTCCCACCTCAATGCCGAGGCAACTCGGGCACGAAGCCGGCTACTCGACGTACCCAAGATTCGCTGTAGAATATGTAGTCCTCAAGTCTCACTTTGGGGTTGTGGAATTGCCATTTGGTGGAGGAAAGAAAGGATTTTGGAGATCAACTAGAGAGCTCTTTTCTTAGCACAATATGAACCAAAAATGCCACACAAAATGAATCAATCAACACCACTCTAAAGTGGCCGGCCCCCCCCATTTTCTTTTGTGAATGGAGAGAGAGAAAAACAAAGGGGGAATGGAACCATCATACAAGGGAGAGGTCAAGTCATGATGTGTAGAAATGATGACTAGAAAAACCAACACACCAAAACCATCCATCAAACATGATGACTCAAAAAGTCATGCCATCATGAAGAAATCAAGTCAAAGGATGGTGCTAAAATCATGACATGATAAAATGCAAAGACCCCCTCCACAAACACTTATTTGCAACAATGCAAATAAGCCCTCCTCCACCAATCTTCGGCCAATGAACGAAACAATGGAAATCGGCCGAAACGGAAAGCAAACTGGCAACTCCAGAAAACTGGTCCCGTAATAAATTACAGGAAAACCCCGATACTGTGCATACACACCCGCATCTGTATTTCGACCGAAATACAAATGCAGTGAGACAAAATCTACACTGTACTATACTAGGATCCGGCTTAAACCAAAGCCGGCCAGTAATATCCGTTCGATCCTGATCCGTGCAATACCGCACGTATCTGATCGAACCCTGCCATATAACCATACGGCCTATAGTACAAACTGTCCGATCCGGATCCGTGTAATACCGGACGTATCTGATCGGACCTTGCCATATCTCCATACGGCCTCTACAACTTTTCGCCCGAAAGCTGAGTAACAGAATGTGGGGGACTCTAAAGACTCGTCAACACCTTGGTTGTGGATTTAACCACTAGCACGTTAGAGGTATAAGCCAATACATAACGGGCTACCAGGTATTGACCAAAAGGGACGTCTGTGAGCGAACTCAGCCTGACTCCCTACTGAGCCTGTCAGTGACAATATCCGTACAGTCCGGTCCGTTCGTCTATGAGCATCGCATGGCGGGCCTAGGGGGTTGGTAAAAGTCAGACCCCCAAAAGCGGTACAAGTCGTGTCGGAGTGTAGCCCAGAACACCCTGAGATACTACTGGAATACCTACCAGCAAATCTCCTTGCCTCGGCCGAGGGCTTCGTGTAATGGCTCTCCTAGACACAGCACGACCTCACCCCCAATACCGGGAGAGACGAACCCCTGAAGATACGCTCACTGCCTCCATGTGGCTCGGGACTGTACCCAACTAAAACCTGTTTGCACGACTCCTTTGAGCCGTGGTAGGGTAGTAATCAAAGTACAGTGGGAACTCACACGAGACAAATGACGATCCCCAGGTCGATGAACTAACCTGCACACATGTCACCAGGGAACTGCCATCTGACGTCTGGTATATGACCAACTAGCATGTTCCCGGCGAGTCCTGTCCGGTGTACTCATAACCCAATGAGCACCTGTATACATCTTAGGTGAACCAACTGACACCAGTAGCTTGTGAGACCGGCCACCGCCCCTCGTCGGGGTCTCAACTGTATACACTAGTCTACTCTGGAGTATCGATGCCCTGTCTCGAAACTCACACGACTAGGGACCATTTAAGGATATGCTTATAGACCCCAGCTCCCACTTATATGATCGCCCTCATACTGCTGGTGGTCAAGAAAGAATCCTAGGGGCTCTATCAACGTGTAATAGCAACTTGTCAGGTCACCTAAAACAGTACACGATGATAAAGGTAAACCAGATAGCATACTATCATCTCGAGTAAGACTGTCCTACCGGGATAGGTCCTCCATCAATCATTGCAATCACGTACCTGTGACCTAATAATTGACTCTGAGGGCACTATCTCCAACAACTGGCACGAGCTTTTGGCACTATCTACATGTTTAGATTTTACATTGCCAACTTATCATGCTTCAGGTTTATTCTTTGAGGTTTATATATCTGATTGTATTGACCTAGGATTATGTCATTCATTCGGGTTCTGCTTGTAGATATTTTCTATTCACGAGTTAGTAACTCAGCCCCGTTGTGCCACAGTTCTTGCAGGTTTTGTCGTACAGGTTCCTTTGCGACATTTCTGGCACATTGCTTTCCTTTGCGGATGATTTGCTTAGTGGGTGGGTTCTTTGCATCAGAACCATCCTTGTATATGTATTACTCATTGTATCTAGAACTTCCATCAACCAAAACTTGTATATTGTTTCAGACTTAGACATTAGCGATGTATTATTCGACCTTAGAGTCGCGCTTAGTAGTATTGCGGTTTTTATGCTTATTGAGTTTCTTTTGGATTTGACCCTCGCCATTCGGCGTTGTATATTATATTTCTTGCGTGGTTGTGACCGTCAATTGACGAAGAGCTAGCTGACGAAGAGCAAGCTCCCGCTTGGGGATGCCTTTTATCATTGCATATATATTGTTCTTGTTGTACCCCGTTCGGGGCCAGTATTTACAAAAGAAACTGTGCCGAAATTTTTAGAAAAGACTTTACATTTTTAAAAATGCATATTCGGCTTAGTTATTTTAAAACCTTGACTTCAAACATGTTTTTCTTCACTTCTTTAAACCAGTTTTCTTTATTTACTCTTAATATGGTTTTAGATTTCTGGGCTTTTCGCTTACTTAGATCAGATGGAGTCCTATAGACTTCATATGGTTCAAGGGCCAGTCACGTGCTCTTTCGGGTCGTAACAAAGTTGGTATCAGAGTGCTAGGTTAACCTTGGTTCGAGCCTATGTTTGACTATGTGGAGCCTAGGGCGTCTATATATACACGGAACTTAGGCTTGACCTTACGGAACTTAGACTTAGTCGAGGGGGTATTAGACCCGAACTTTCGTCGCGTAGGATGACACCTGGTTGATGAAATAGGTGACTAAAGTAGAGTGACATACCATGGGTATGTTCCGCGGCATACTAACGATACGCTACTCCGCTTAAGGAGCCTTAGGATGTACATTTCCTTGCACAGTATTATATTCCTTTCTATGATCTATCCTCATCGATACTGGTTGTGTTTTGCTGCCACGATTGCACGGGCAGAGTGAGCTATGGCTCGATTTGCGTGCTTGAGCTCGTCAAGGACGAGGACTGACCAGGGCATGATTCCAGAGACTTACGATTGCATATAGAGGCGTCGTCTTATTGTGTTTTCGCGCCATGAGCGTTTGACAGATCGCTTTACGAGATTTCTCGGACGTGCCGATTGGTACAAGAGGATCAGGCTACTGCTAGAGCCCAGCCGGGATGTGATGACCATTGATATGTCGCTTATTCAGGATGATTGAGGCGCTGTTCAGCATACAGACGAATAAGCCAGCGGTTGCTGGAAATGACGAAATGTCGTCCAGATGATTGGAGCTACTGCAGCATGAGTATATACTTAGAGATATGTTGGAAGGTCGCTAGTCACCGAGGATGAATGACTAGGACATGTGGTTCGTTCGCTTACCCCGATGCGAGGTCATCAGATAGATTGCTTCCAGCTAGAGACGACTTCACGCGGAGACGTTGAGAGTCGACAGAGACGATCGAATGTCAGGAGCCCATTTTTCAAGTTTAAAGTATACGGAAAGACATGCAGGCGATTCCATGGACCCTCTAGAAGAATGAAACCCTAACTCTACTTAATGACCGTGTGAAAGCCTTTGAACCTTAGGGTTTGCGGAAGTTCCGCGGCGCCATTAGTCAGGCTTGGGTTTGCCCTTCTACGGCTGGACCACCAACGCTGTAGCATGTACTCGATTCTATTAAACTGTACTAAAGATGTTGATCTCTTGGGGGATTATGAGGTTCTGAAGAGTCGATCGAATGATTCGACATCATTCGGATATCATGTGATGGGATGCTTTGCTTGGGAGACTCCAGATACGAGTATAGCCGTTGGAGCATAGTCCATGCAGCCACGAAGAGATGAGTCCGAATCAGTCGACATTGAAGCAGAGTGAAGTAAAGAGTTCGCAAGAGATTTCGACGAGATGACGTCCTACTCCGCTGACATCAGAGATGCGATACGCACGCAGAGACATTGTATATGGATATATCTTCCAGAAAGAGGCGCGATAAGTATGCAGCCGTTCCGGAACAAGAATTAGCTTCAGTAAAGGACGATGACTTCCGGGCAATTCGGGAGAAAGGAGATTTGAGAGAGACTTCGGATTGACCGTAGCCAAGAGCATTGCAGTGCGCAGATAGAAACGTGACGTCGAAGTGGTCGGTGTTAGTTATATGTATGCCCAAGAGGCCATTACTGTACATACGATGTATATTGTAGTGGATGCTTGGACATATATAGGGAGGACTTTCTTGCTCGACATGATAGTATGCTATCTGGTTACACTTTACCTTAACATGTATACTGATTGTCTCTCTGTTACATGTTGGTAAAGCCCTTAGGATGTGTACTTGACTACCTGGACTATGATGCGGATCATACTAGTGGGGACATGGTAGTCCATAAGTACATTCTTCAAGGTCCCTAGTCGTGGGTGTATCGAGACAGGGCATCGATGGACCAGAGTAGACTAGCGTATACGCATCTTGACCCATATGATGGGCGATGGATGATCCCATATCCATCGGTGTTTGACATCAAGGATGGTGTACGGGTGCTCAGTGGAGACTGGGTACAATGGACGGACTCGCCGAGAACTCCCAGATGGTATTATACCTCACGTCAGATGGCAGTTCTCCGGTGACACTGTTATAGAGTACTCTGTTGACCCGAGATCGTCATAGAGTCTTGTGTGATTCCCACTATGCTTTGATTTCCATCATACCACATCCAAGAGGGCGTGCAAAAAGGTGGCTTTTGGGTAAAGTCCCGAATCACATGGAGGTAATGAGCGATAGGAGGGGATTCGTCTCTCCCGGTATAGGGAGTTGATGTTGTGCTGTGTTCGATTGGCTATAACCAGAAATCCCTGGGCAGGTTTGCTGAGATTTACTGGTAAGTGTTACCACTAGTTTCTTGAACTGTTATAGACCTCATATCGACACGACTTATCGAGCTACTGCGGTCTGACGTTTACCACCCCTAGGCGAGATATGCGACATATCAGACGACGAGACCGGACTGTACGGCAGCGTTACTGATTGGATTCGCAGGAGAACTAGCAGGATTGCTTGTTCATCTTCTGATCGCTCAATACCCGGGTGGCCGTTACGTTTAGCACACCGCTTGCGGCTTGTGGGTGTTTGATATGATTATCACCTACTGCCGGCGTATTGACGAGTCTTTAGAGTCCTACACAAGGGTTTCCTGGCTCAAGCGAAACGAAGTAGGAGCACATATGTGATATGTGCGGGACCGAGATTAATACGATATGAGATACCGTATTCTATTCTCGCGATTCGTGACATTGATCGGTTGTATGCGATATAGCCGGGTTATCGGATCAAGTGTTGATTCGATAAGTTGTTACTTTTGATATTAGTCGGTTATAGCCGGATTATTAAATCAAGAGTTGATTTAATAATTTAATGCATAATTATATATTTGATATATTATATTGCATTAACTAGTATTAGCTCACTTATGATTTATTTTCTCACTAACTTGTGCACATTGTTTATATATGATATATGCAAGTGTACATGTTTGTATCATGCTTGATGATACATCAAAGTTGGGTGTATGAGACTCATAACAAGATTAGGGTAAAGATTAGGGTTATTGTTTTATCTTAAGATTTAACAAAAGGGTTTAACTTAGTCAAAGAAATCAAGCTTGAAGAAGCATGGAGTAGCTTTGACAAAGTCCACTCTTTTGTCATTTCTTTTGATATTCTTTAACCTAACCTTTAATCTAAAGCCTTGGTTAATTCTCTACATGAGTTAAGCATGAGGGCTTAACTTAACCATGGTGCCATTATTTATTGGATAAGTTTTCATTTGGATGGATAATTGATTATTCTTTTCTTCTTCTTCTTCTTCGTCATCAAGCTCTATCCAAAAGCTTACTAGCTCCAATGGTTCTATGAGAAAAAGAGTGAGAAAATCAATTCTAAAGTGAGCCCACTTACTACATCTTCATCCTCTACCACTTGCCATGTAGTAGAGTGTGTTCTCTTCACAACGTTTATAACCTAGTGAAGGAATAGCTTGAGTTTGTGTCTCCCCGACGTAGATCATCTTCGGCCTCGAAGTCAACGTAGCAAGCGCGTTCGTTCTTCTGGTGGACCTTCTCAAGAGTCTGGAGTTCACGATCACAGCGATGGGGACGTTTACACGGAGCCAATGGAGTGAAGGACCGGATCTACAAAGGTTGTAATCCTTTTCACTTAGTGTTAAAGTTGTTAACATGCAAGTTTTCGCCTAAACCCTAGTTTAAAGATCCGTATTAGAATTGTTCGGCACGGCTAAAATTTTAATCGGGCAAGGTTGATATCTCGTAGACCCTTGTGCGCGCGCCTAGCAACCCTACAGTGGTATCAGAGCCTAGCTAGAGCTTTAGGCGAAGTGTAGACGATGTTAGAAATCCGATCGAGCCCCGAAACCCTAATTCAAACCCTTCTCTGTATATTTTTTGAAAAAGTGGATTTTTCCAAATTAAAAATACTCAAAAAATTTAGCAGGGTTTTCTAGGAATTACTGTGAAACACGTGGGCCTAAGTCCATCAAGCAGCCGCGGAAACGCGGCCGTACCCTAGGTCGCGCGGCGGTTCCGCGGCCACACTGTAGCTTCTTTTGTCCTTGTTTGCACAGTAATGTCCATATATTATTCCTGTGTTTTCTGGGAATTTTTAATTTATACTCAAGAGTTGAGTTTTCCGGGTTGTATTGGGAGTTCGTAGTTTCGATCGAAACTTTAACCGCGTCTATGTGTTTTTCCGGGTAATTTAGAACGTGTTAAAATGTTCGACCGGATATCAATATCTCACCTTTTCCCCTGCCGGAAAATTTCCAAGTGTTGGATTTTTTTCGAAGTTTAAGAATGTTCTAAGTAGTGCAAGTAACGTGATGGACCCTCTAGAAGACAACAAACCTTAACTCGATTATGTGACCGTCTTGAACTGCCCTTTGAACCTTAGGGTTTGGGGCAGTACGGTGTGCCACATGTGAGGCGTTGGCTTGACCCTTCTACGGCTGGACCGTTGGTACCGTGGGATGAAATGGATGTTTTTAAACTCCCCTCAAGTGTTGAGCTATTTGGGAAAACTTGGGTGTTTGATTATTCGATCGGAAATTTTAACATTGTCTATTTATGTAGGGTTCCTAGGCACACTAATGAGGTTCCACATGGCATCAACCATGCCAAATTCAAATTTTTCTAGGTGCCGAGAAATCCTAATACGATCGTTGACTAGAGGCAAAGGCGAAAACGATAACTAGTTAACAACTTAACTAAGAGTGAACGGAAAATACAACCTTTGTAGATCTGGTCCTCCACCTCCATAGCTCCGTGACGATGTCCCATCACTGCGATCATCGGATCTCAGACTCTAGTGTTGATTTCATCGGAGAAATGATCGGGCTAGGTCGTCGACTTCGATGCCGAAGATGATCTACGTCGAGGCAACTCAAGATCAAGCTCCAACTTCACCAAGTCATGAAACTTGTGAAGAAAACACACTATACTACATGGCAAGTGGTAGAGGATGAAGAAATAGGAAGTGGGTTCACTTTAGAATTGGATTTCTCACTTTTTTTCTCATGACACCATTGGAGCTAGAAAGCTTTCATGAAGCTTGATGAAGATGAAGAAGATGAAAGAATAAAAAGGATTATCTTAAAAAGAAAATCCAAGTCATTCTTATCATAATGCAACCATGGTTGAGTGTAGAGAGTAAACTATGGTTAGGTAAATGGTTAGGTTTAGGAAAGAAACAAGAATGGTCAAAGCTTCTTGAAGCTTCAAGGAAACAAACAAAAGAAGCAACCATTTCTTTTCTTGCCCATAAATAAATAAATAAAATAAATAGTTAAGAAAAGATAACAAAACCCTAACCATTCACTTAAACATGGTTTAAAGTAAACATGCACCCAAACTAGCATGTATCATCAAACATGATACAATCAAGTGCACAAAAATATATCACATATACAATTTGCACATCAAGTGAGAAAATCCATTTTAAGTGAACCAATACTATCTAATGCAAAGTAATATATCAAATATATAATTATACATTAAATCATTAAATCAACACTTGATTTAACGATCCGGTCATATCGTATATGACCGACTAATATCCAATGTATCGACTTATCGAATCAATTTTTGATTCGATAACTAGGTTATATCGCATACAACCATTCGATACATTCATCGCGGGAATAGAATACGGTATCACATACACGCATTATTCTCGGTCCCGCACATATCTCATATGTGCTCCTATTTCGTTTCGCTTGAGCCAGGAAACCTTTGTGTAGGACTCTAAAGACTCGTCAATACGCCGGCAGCAGGTGATGATCATATCAAACACCCACAAGTCACAAGCGGTCTGCTAAACGTAACGGCCACCCGGGTATTGAGCGATCAGAAGATCAACGAGCAAGCCCGCTCACACTCCTGTGAATCCAACCAGCAACACTTACCGTACAGTCCGGTCTCGTCGTCTGATATGTCGCATATCTTGCCTAGGGGTGGTAAACGTCAGACCCCAATAGCTCGATAAGTCGTGTCGATATGAGGTCTATAATAGTTCGAGAAACTACTGGTAACACTTACCAGTAAATCTCAGCAACCCTGGCCAGGGATTTCCGGTTATAGCCAATCGAACACAGCGCAACATCAACTCCCTATACCGGGAGAGACGAATCCCCTCCTATCGCTCATTGCCTCTATGTGATTCGGGACTGTACCCAAAAGCCACCGTTTTGCACGCCCTCTTGGACGTGGTAAGGTGGAAATAAATCACAGTGGGAATCACACATGACTCTATGACGATCACGGGTCTAGAGACTAACCTGTACCAGTGTCACCAAAGAACTGCCATCTGACGTAAGGTATAATACCATCTGGGCGTTCTCGGTGAGTCCGTCCAGTATACCTAGTCTCCACTGAGCACCCGTATATCATCTCTGATGTCAAACACCAATGGATATGGGATCATCCATCGCCCATCTGTATGGGTCGAGAAGGTATACGCTAGTCTACTCTGGTATATCGATGCCCCTTCTCGATACACCCACGACTAGGGACCTTGAAGGATGTACTTATGGACTACCATGTCCCCACTAGTATGATCTGCATCGTAGTCCAGCTAGTCAAGCACACATCCTAAGGGCTTTACCAACATGTATCAGAGAGACAATCAGTGTACATGTTAAGGTAAAGAGCAACCAAATAGCATACTATCTTGTCGAGCAAGAAAGTCCTCCCTATATATGTCCCAGCATCCACTACAATATACATCCTATGTACAGTAATGGCCTCTAGGGCATACATATAACTAACAATCTCCCACTTGCACTAGGGCCATCTGTAGAAGTGGTTGTAGTATCTCATACTCAACCATCCCATAAACGTCTCTCTCTGGGAAAAGGCCTCTGTGAGTGGATCCGCCGTGTTGTCCTCTGAGTCTACTCTCCTAACCTTGATCGCCTTGGAGATCAACCATCTCCCTGATCAGGTGATACTGCTTTCGAATATGTCTGGATCACTGATGGGACGGACGTTCCTTGGCATAAGCCAAAATTCCATTGTCACACAATGGGAGGAACTAAGTTCTTCTCATGAAAAAATATACATCCAGACCGCCTTCTTGGTAGCATCTTAAGTAGCGATGTATCCAGCCTTTATCGTCTAGTATGCCACGGTATCTAGCTTGGAACTCTTCCAACATACCGTCCCTTTACTGAGGGTAAAGACAATGCCTTATCACCCTGAAACCCTTCCAGTGATTCTCCCCAGGACCAATTGATACCATCTCACTACAACTAGTGAGTATCCTAAGGTCCAATTAGATCTATCTCATAGATCCAAACCCAGGATTTAGGAGGTATCACTTTGATCCTATATGGAGAATCATTGTGATAAGAGGAGATTGACCGAGCGTAGCATAGGAAACTCCTTTCTTATCAAGAGTATGTCATCCACGTACTCTACGAGGATCACTACCATACTCCCTACTACCTTTTTGTATATACAAGGTTCATCTACCATTTTGATGATGTCAAACTGTTTGACAAACTCTTCAAAACAGATGTTCCAACTCCGCGATGCCTGCTTCATCACATAAAACATCTTGCACACGTTTCCGCTGCTCCCACTATTTACGAAGCCCTCTGGCTGTGTACTTATAGATGTTCTCTTCTAAAACATCATTTAGAAAAGCAGTCATGGCACCCAACCGCCAGATATCGTAGCCGTGGCAAGTAGGATCTGGAAGGACTTAAGCATAGCCACTGCAAAAAGGTTTCATCATTATCCACGCCTGGTCGATGACGAAAAACCTTTAACAAGTCTAGCTTTGAAAGTCTCAACTTTTCCATCTACACCAAGTAATCTTCTCAAGATATACTTGCTCCTGATGGGGATTTAACCATTCAGATATAGCAACCAAAGTCCATACTTTGTTGGTGTACATGGATTCCATCTCAGATCACTAAGCATCCAGCCATTCTTACAGAGTCCATACTCTCGATGGCCTGCTCGAAACTAGTTGGGTCATCATCAAATGATGCATTCCTCGCTCCCACTGTCATGGAGAAACCGAAGCATCTCTCAGGTGGGTGAGGAACCCCGCTAGATCGGCGGAGAGGCTGAGGTTCGTTGGTTACTATCGAATCCTTTAGTTCTACCAAATCATCAACTGTAGTTTGTATAACTGGAACATTTCCAGTTCTACAGAACTGACCTTGCCTCGATTTTGTCCGGATTTTGCTTTTAGACATAGGCCAGACAACCCCAAATCTTAACTAACTTAAGATATGGGCTCTTCCGTTTCCATACTGTTAGTTATATGTATGCTCTAGAGGCCATTACTGTACATATGATGTATATTGTAGTGGATGCTAGGACGTATATAGGGAAGACTTTCTTGCTCGACATGATAGTATGCTATCTGGTTGATCTTTACCTTAACGTGTACACTGTTTGTCTCCCTGTTACATGTTGGTAAAGCCCTTAGGATCTGTACTTGACTACCTGGACTATGATGCGGATCATACTAGTGGGGACATGGTAGTCCATAAGTACATCCTTCAAAGTCCCTAGTCGTGGGTGTATCGAGACGGGGCATCGATATACCAGAGTAGACTAGCGTATACCTTCTCGACCCATACAGATGGGCGATGGATGATCCCATATCCATTGGTGTTTGACATCAGAGATGATATACGGGTGCTCAGTGGAGACTGGGTACACTGGACGGACTCGCCGAGAACTCCCAGATGGTAATATACCTCACGTCAGATGGCCGTTCTCTGGTGACACTGGTACAGAGTAGTCTGTTGTGTGGTTCCCACTGTGCTTTGATTTCCATCTTACCACATCCAAGAGGGCGTGCAAAACGGTGGTTTTTGGGTACAGTCCCGAGTCACATGGAGGCGATGAGCGATAGGAGGGGATTCGTCTCTCCCGGTATAGGGGGTTGATGTTGCGCTGTGTTCGATTGGCTATAACAGGAAATCCCTGGCCAGGGTTGCTGAGATTTACTGGTAAGTGTTACCAGTAGTTTCTCGAATTGTTATAGACCTCATATCGACACGACTTATCGAGCTATTGGGGTCTGACGTTTACCACCCCTAGGCGAGATATGCGACATATCAGACGATCAGACCGGACTGTACGGTAGTGTTACTGGTTGGATTCACTGGAGTGTGAGCGGGCTTGCTCGTCGATCTTCAGATCGCTCAATACCCGGGTGGCCATTACGTTTAGCAGACCGCTTGCGGCTTGTGGGTGTTTGATATGATCATCATCTGTTGCCGGCGTATTGACGAGTCTTTAGAGTCCTACACAGAGGTTTCCTAGCTCAAGCGAAATGAAATAGGAGCGCATATGAGATATGTGCGGGACCGAGAATAATGCGTGTATGTGATACCGTATTTCATTCTCGCGATGAATGTATTGATTAGGTTATATGAGATATACCTTAGTTATCGAATCAAGGATTGATTCGATAAGCCGATACATAGGATACTAGTCGGTTATGTGCGACATGACCGGATCATTGAATCAAGTGTTGATTTAATGATTTAATGTATAATTATATATTTGATATATTACTTTGCATTAACTAGTATTGGTTCATTTTAAATGGATTTTCTCACTCGGGTGTGCGCATTGCATATGTGATATGATTTTTGTGCACTTGATTGTATCATGTTTGATGATACATATCTTTTTTGTTAAGTGTAATGAATTAAACCTAGGTTAAGTAAATGATTAAGGTTTTCTTTTATTCATTCATTTATCTTTTCATTTGCATTTAAAAGATAAATGAGAAAAGGAAAAAAAGTGAAAAATGGTGGCTAGTTTTGTTTTCAACATGAAGCTTCATGAAGCTTTCATTAAGTCACCATTTTTGTCTCATCTCCTTAACCCTAACCATTCTTTAACCTTGGTCAATTCTCTACACTTAACTTAGGTTATGTTATGATAAGAATGGATTATTCTTTTCTTTTTAATATAAATCTTATCATATCATTTCTTCTTCTTCTTCCTTGAACTCAAGAAGAAAACCTTGAGGTCATCAATGGTGATTGATGATAAAGAGTGAGAAATCCAATTCTAAATTGTACCCACTTCCTATTTCTTCATCCTCTACCTCTTGCCAAGTAGTAGAGTGTGTTTTCTTCACAAGTTTCTTGACTTGGTGAAGTCGGAGCTTGATTTAGCGATGCCTCGACGTAGATCATCTTCGGCTTGGACATCGATGACCTAGCCCGTCCATTCTCCGATGAAGCCGACGCTAGAGCCCGGGACTTGTTATGGACAGCGAGGAGACTTCATTGCGGAGCTATGGAGGTGGAGAACCGGATCTACAAAGGTTGTATTTCCGTATCTCTTAGTTAATTGTTAACTAGTTATCTTTTCGCCTAGACATCTAGCAAACGATCCGTAGTTTAGGGTTTCTCGGCACGTTAAAATTTCAAATTGGCATGGTTGATGTCTTGTGAGACCTCTTAGGAGTGCCTAGGAACCCTACAGTGGTATCAGATCCTAGCTAGAGCCTTAGGCGAAGTCTAGACGGAATTTGATGTCCGAACGAACCCGAAACCCGATCACAAACTTGCTCTCTGTCCAATTTTTAAAAATCTGGATTTTTCCATATTAAAAATATGCAGAAAATTAAGCAGGGTTTTTTATGAATTACTGTGCAAAACGGAGCCCTAACTCCGTCAACCCACCGCGGAACCGCGGCCTTACCCCACGTGGAGCGGCGGTTCCGCGGCCTTTATATTGAATCGTTGACTCCTGTTTGCACAGTAATTTTTATATTTGACTCTTCTGTTTTCTGGATAATTTTAATATATTATTCAAGAGTTGATTTTTCTGGGTTGTTTTGGGGATTCGAATGTTCGATCGGATTATCAAATTTTGTCTGTGTGGCTTTCCGGATAAATTTTAGAATATGTTAAAAAGTTCGACCGGATATAAATACCCAATTTTTCCCCTGTCGGGAAATTTCCAAGTGTTGGATTTTTCCGTAGTTTAACGACGTTCTAAGTAGTGCAAGTAACGCGATGGTCCCTCTAGAAGACAACAAACCTTAACTCGATTATGTGACCGTCTTGAACTGCCCTTTGAACCTTAGGGTTTGGGGGCAGTACGGCGTGCCACATGTGAGGCGTTGGCTTGACCCTTCTACGGCTGGACCGTTGGTACTGAGGCACGAACTGAATGTTGTTAGACTTATTTCATGAGTTGATCTGTATCGGGAAAACTTGGGTGTTTGACTGTTCGATCGAAAAGTTTAACATTTTCTATTTATCTGGAATGGGATACAATAATTGGAATTCACAAGGAGTTATGAGATAACTGAATGAATGTTATAAACATAGCAGTTTAGTCTCACTTGATCGGTTGCCACGGAATTTTGATGTGATCAAAAGTCCATCGCAATCACGTAGCGTACGCGGATATTCGCCGGTAAACTTAATAGATAGCCTCACTCCATAGCCCCGACCAAGTGACTGTAGGAGAACCCCGTCGCCGAAAGCATCCGTCCGGGAGCTCGCGGTAGCGGTGTTCCGCCTTGGTGCACTTCGTCGCCGGTATCGGGGGTGCGGCCTCCTACTAAAGTTTGCGACGAGCATTCGATCAGGTTGTCGGGAATCTTGTTGAATTACCCGACTTGATATTGAAAAGTGTTTTCGATTTTGAGACTAAAATGCGGGGTTTATAATTGTTAGGCATGCGATGTCTAAGGAATTCATTTGGTCAGGCATGCGATGTCTGAGGTGGTTGCGGATTCCAACTGTTGTAGTTTTACACTTTCATTTCTGTGACCGTAAGTGTAATATGTGATATCGCCGGTTTCGTTGCTATATGTCAACGACAATTGGGATGGACATATTTACTTACGTTGATGACATGTGATGTTATGTGTTGCTGGATATGTTATATTGGATCGTCGTGTTTGAATAGCCGGGGGTTTTTATGTGAGATGAGTGTTTTTCATTTTCATTCATGTAAAAACTTGTATGTAATATTCTTTTATTTGGGGCGCTTCCAGGTTGCGGAAGTTGTCACCGTTTGTATATTATTTACTTTTCCGCACTAGGATAGACCCAAGGAGGGGAGCACAAGTAACCGGGTTCTGGAGTCCAGTGGGAGACCAACTCGAGGAGTCGAGTCCGGGTCTCCTAACTCTAGAATTGGTAGGGTTGCTTGCCGCTCTCGTAGGGGTCTAGGGGTGTGGGTTTGGCTATTCATCGCGACCGTGGAATCCGTGTTTTATACTGGCTCGTATTGAAAACACGGACGTCCTAGTATATCCAATATTTCATATGATTCTTCTGCTGCGATATCTGTGATGTGATCATGTGATGTTCTGTGATAGATACAGTATATAGTATATATGATATATTATATAGGCGTTACTTATGTTTTACACCCGCGCTAGCCCTGCCCCGCTCTTCCGTTAGTTACCTAACTTAACGGTGCACGAGGGGACATCGAGGCGAATGCGGATGGCATAAGTGTACGTCGTATTTATCTGTGATGTTTAGGTACTTAAATGATGGGACTTCATTAATGTGATTAATGAAATAAAAGAAACCTAAGATGTTGTAGAATCGAATTTCAAAATAAAACAGGTAGCTACAGTTCTTGCTTTGCATAGTGGTATATTTGATATATCCTGCACCTTATTCGATGAGGAAAGGACCGAGATCCCTTCACCGGGAGTGACTCCTTTAGCAATAACTGGCAGATGCTACACACTCGGTTTGTCTTTTGATTGATTTTAAGAGTTTTTGCTTTGCACAGTGATATATATGATATATCCCGTACCTCATTCGACGAGGAAAGGACCGACGATCCCTTCACCGGGAGTGACTCCTTTAGCAAAACTAGAAAAGCCTCAAAAACACTCCATTTCAAAATTCATTCGATCCTACAACGATATCAAGTTCATTACGCAATAGGTTTTCAGAAAAACCTGTCGTAGCCCTCCGTCATTTCAGATATGTACTAGTTAGTATTCGTGCTGCGGTAGTTTGGCATTCGTCAAGGCGTAGTGTACGGTAGCTAACTAGTATTTATCTGCTTGAGCATATGATGCGATTGGATTAGGGTATTCGTACGGCGTTGTTTGGCATTCGTCAAGGGTCGTGCGGGTGGGTTTAATTCGATCAAGAAATGTACGGGTTGAACTTGACTAGTGGACTATGGGTTGTTTGGCATTCGTCAAGGTCATAGCGAGCTAGGGGCAAAATATTATCGGGAATTTCAAGTGTTGAAATTTGCAATGAGATTGCATACCTTCTATGAGATAGTTGGATCCCGATACCCGCTGCGAGTAAGAGTTACTCCTGGGAGAGTTTTATACATTACAATTAGCCGATCAAGTAGATGTCTAGAAAGGTGTCAACGAGGTTACGCCTCTGGGAAAACGAGGTTTACATTAATTAGGTTCGTGCGAAAGCACGGGGGACCTCCCTCAAAGTACCGACACTGGCCTGGCTGAAAGATTGGCGAACTTGTAGTGTGTAATTAATCCCGGCTAGTCTTTCCTTTTAGGGTTTGAAGGAAGATTTGATAAAAAGCAGTGGGAGCCATCCTGATTAGATAAAATAATAACCAATCTATTCTTGCAAGAGCGCACGCTGAGTGTTTTCTTCTCTCTCTCTCCAGGTAGCGACCATATCACGCCTTAATCAAGATAATAATACGGAAATATTGACCGAACCCGCTTGTTATACTGAGCTGGGGAACGTTGGTCCCGCTCCAACTTATAATTGTTATAAGACAGAGCAGGAAATTGGGGATTACCAGAATTCCCGTGCCGCCCAAACGAAGAGAGTGCATGCTGATGCATCATCTTCGGGTGTGTTCGTTACAAAGAACTGTTTCTCTGTATCCTTTACGTCCTGGGTATGTGATACCAGATCAGGATCCCAGATATGTAATATGTTACATAGGGCTGCAGAAAGGTAGAGAACTGAGAACGGGTGATAAGTTTCATGAGGCAGAAAACGGGGCAAGTGTTGCAGCCAAGTCTGTCGGTCACTGTCACCCTGTATTACCAATACATTGATTCTGAACGAATGTTATTAGATACCGAACCTGATATACAAAATCATATCAGTCTCTTTATTAGTAAAGAAATGATAAAATTTTGTATTGTTGGATAATGTTTTAAACATTTCCTATTTCAAAAGTTGATCGGTTCAGGCACGTTATCTAAAAGCATTGATGTTCTAAATCAAACTACAGTTCTTAGTATATGGAACACACACAAGAGGAAGAGTTCAGAAATGAACGGACTCTTCTTGAGGTATTGTAGACTAGGTCAGATCAATGTGACCCGACTAGCTGAAGTTACATTTAGATGCATATTTAAATCAGTTTGAATTTACATCTTATGAAACTCGCCAGTCATGTCACAAAGATAAGATGACCATAGCTCCGTTTACTGGAAATAGAGAAAGAGTTAATGAACTCTTGGGACTGATACATGATGATGTATGTAGGTCCCCTGTCTACACATACCAAGACTGGTTCTTTATACTTCATTACGTTCTCTGATGATCTCTCAAGATTCAGACATATGTTCCTGTTGAAACATGAGTCCGAGCCTTTTGAGATATTCACAGAATATAAGCGAGAAGTAGAGAACCAAAAAACGGGTATAAGTATTATGTCCTTTGATGAGATCAAGGAGGAGAATACTTGAGCACGGAAATCCTGGGCTATTCCAAAGGAGAATGAGATTCTCTCTCAGAATTACTCCTCCGCATACACCATAGCACGATGGTATATCGGGGCGGAGCAATAACACCCTATATGATATGGTGTGCTCTATGATGAGTACTACTGAGTTACCTATTTCCTTTTTGGGGGTTATGCACTTATGAAGTTGCATACCTATTGAATAGGGTTCGAATCAAATCAGTTGCCTACCATTTCATATGTGATATGGAAAGGGAAGCGCCCATATCTTAAGTTAGTTAAGATTTGGAGTTGGCCGGTCTATGTCTGAAAGCAAAATCCGGACAAGCTCGAGGCAATGTCTGTTATGTAGAACTGGAAGGGTTCCAGCTATACAAAACTGCAGCTGATGATTTGACAGAACCAAAGGATTCAATAGTTACCAACGAACCTTAGCCTCTCCGCCAATCTAGTAGGGTTTCTCACCCACCTGAGAGATATTTTGGTTTCTCTATGACAGTGGGAGCGAGGATTGCATCATGAGATGATGACCCAACTAGCATCGAGCTGACCATCAGGAGTAAGACTCTGTAAGAATGGCTGGATGCTTAGCGATCTGAGATGGAATCCTTATACACCAACAAAGTATGGACTTTGGTTGCTATATCTGAAGGGTTAAATCCCCATCAGGAGCAAGTATATCTTGAGAAGATTACTTGGTGTAGATGGAAAAGTTGAGACTTTCAAAGCTAGACTTGTTAAAAGTTTGCATCATTGAACAGGTGTGGATAATGATGAAACCTTTTCAAGTAGCTATGCTTAAGTCCATCCAGATCCTACTTGTCACGGCTACATACCATGACTACGATATCTGGTGGTTGGGTGTCATGACTGCTTTTCTAAATGATGTTTTAGAAGAGTGCGTCTATAAGTACACAGCCAGAGGGCTTCGTAGACAGTGGGAGCAGCGGAAACGTGTGCAAGATGCTTTATAAGATAAAGCAGGCATCGCGGAGTTGGAACATCTGTTTTGATGTGGTAGTCAAAGAGTTTGACTTCATCAAAATGGTATATGAACCTTGTATATACAAGAAGGTAGTAGGGAGTATGGTGACGATCCTCGTAGAGTACGTGGATGACGTACTCTTGATAGGGAAGGAGTTTCCTATGCTACGCTCGATCAATCACCGTTTATCACAATGATTCTCCACATAGGATCAAATTGATACCTACTAAATCCTGGGTTTTAGACCTATGAGATAGATCTAAATGGATGTTAGAAAACTCACTAGCTGTAGTGAGATGGTATAAATTGATCCTGGGAAGAATCACTGGAAATGTTCCAGGGTGATAAAGACGACTGAGTGTCAGTCACAGGCATTGTCTTTACCCTCAGTAAAGGGACGGTATGTTGGAAGAGTTCCAAGCTAGATACCGTGACATACTAGACGATAAAGGCTGGATACATCGCTACTTAGGATGCTACCAAAGAGGCTGTTTGGGTGTATATTGGTTCATGAGATGAACTATGTTCCTCCCATTGTGTGACAATGGAGTTGTGGCTTATGCCAAGGAACGCCGGTCCCATCAGTGATCCAGACATATTCTAAGGCAGCATCACTTGATCATGGAGATGGTTGATCTCCAGGGAGATCGAGGCAAGGAGAGTAGACTTAGAGGACAACACAGCGGATCCACTCACAAAGGCCTGTTCCCAGAGAGAGACTTTTATGGGATGGTTGAGTATGAGATACTACAACCACTGCTACAGATGGCCCTAGTGCAAGTGGGAGATTGTTAGTTATATGTATGCCCTAGAGGCCATTACTGTACATATGATGTATATTGTAGTGGATGCTAGGACGTATATAGGGAGGACTTTCTTGCTCGACATGACAATATGCTATCTGGTTGATCTTTACCTTAACGTGTACACTGTTTGTCTCCCTGTTACATGTTGGTAAAGCCCTTAGGATCTGTACTTGACTACCTGGACTATGATGCGGATCATACTAGTGGGGACATGGTAGTCCATAAGTACATCCTTCAAAGTCCCTAGTCGTGGGTGTATCGAGACGGGGCATCGATATACCAGAGTAGACTAGCGTATACCTTCTCGACCCATACAGATGGGCGATGGATGATCCCATATCCATTGGTGTTTGACATCAGAGATGATATACGGGTGCTCAGTGGAGATTGGGTACACTGGACGGACTCCCCGAGAACTCCCAGATGGTAATATACCTCACGTCAGATGGCAGTTCTCTGGTGACACTGGTACAGAGTAGTCTGCTAACCCGAGATCGTCATAGAGTATTGTGTGGTTCCCACTGTGCTTTGATTTCCATCTTACCACGTCCAAGAGGGAGTGCAAAACGGTGGTTTTTGGGTACAGTCCCGAGTCACATGGAGGCGATGAGCGATAGGAGGGGATTCGTCTCTCCCGGTATAGGGGGTTGATGTTGCGCTGTGTTCGATTGGCTATAACAGGAAATCCCTGGCCAGGGTTGCTGAGATTTACTGGTAAGTGTTACCAGTAGTTTCTCGAATTGTTATAGACCTCATATCGACACGACTTATCGAGCTATTAGGGTCTGACGTTTACCACCCCTAGGCGAGATATGCGACATATCAGACGATCAGACCGGACTGTACGGTAGTGTTACTGGTTGGATTCACTGGAGTGTGAGCGGGCTTGCTCGTCGATCTTCAGATCGCTCAATACCCGGGTGTCCGTTACGTTTAGCAGACCGCTTGCGGCTTGTGGGTGTTTGATATGATCATCATCTGCTGCTGGCGTATTGACGAGTCTTTAGAGTCCTACACAGAGGTTTCCTGGCTCAAGCGAAACGAAATAGGAGCGCATATGAGATATGTGCGGGACCGAGAATAATGCGTGTATGTGATACCGTATTTCATTTTCGCGATGAATGTATTGATTAGGTTATATGAGATATACCTTAGTTATCGAATCAAGGATTGATTCAATAAGCCGATACATAGGATACTAGTCGGTTATGTGCGACATGACCGGATCATTGAATCAAGTGTTGATTTAATGATTTAATGTATAATTATATATTTGATATATTACTTTGCATTAACTAGTATTGGTTCATTTTAAATGGATTTTATCACTCGGGTGTGCGCATTGCATATGCGATATGATTTTTGTGCACTTGATTGTATCATGTTTGATGATACATATCTTTTTTGTTAAGTGTAATGAATTAAACCTAGGTTAAGTAAATGATTAGGGTTTTCTTTTATTCATTCATTTATCTTTTCATTTGCATTTAAAAGATAAATGAGAAAAGGAAAAGAAGTGAAAAATGGTGGCTAGTTTTGTTTTCAACATGAAGCTTCATGAAGCTTTCATTAAGTCACCATTTTTGTCTCATCTCCTTAACCCTAACCATTCTTTAACCTTGGTCAATTCTGTACACTTAACTTAGGTTATGTTATGATAAGAATGGATTATTCTTTTCTTTTTAATATAAATCTTATCATATCATTTCTTCTTCTTCTTCGTTGAACTCAAGAAGAAAACCTTGAGGTCATCAATGGTGATTGATGATAAAGAGTGAGAAATCCAATTCTAAATTGTACCCACTTCCTATTTCTTCATCCTCTACCTCTTGCCAAGTAGTAGAGTGTGTTTTCTTCACAAGTTTCTTGACTTGGTGAAGTCGGAGCTTGATTTAGCGATGCCTCGACGTAGATCATCTTCGGCATGGACATCGATGACCTAGCCCGTCCATTCTCCGATGAAGCCGGCGCTAGAGCCCGGGACTTGTTATGGACAGCGAGGAGACTTCATTGCGGAGCTATGGAGGTGGAGAACCGGATCTACAAAGATTGTATTTCCGTATCTCTTAGTTAATTGTTAACTAGTTATCTTTTCGCCTAGACATCTAGCAAACGATCCGTAGTTTAGGGTTTCTCGGCACGTTAAAATTTCAAATTGGCATGGTTGATGCCTTGTGAGACCTCTTGGGAGTGCCTAGGAACCCTACACATATCACATATGAAGCGGTAGCCAACTGATTTGATTAGAACCCTATTCAATAGGTATGCAACTTCATAAGTGCATAACTCCCAAAAGGAAATAGGTAACTCAGTAGCACTCCTCATAGAGCACACCATATCAAATAGGGTGTGATTGCTCCGCCCCGTTACAACGTTGTGCTGTGGTGTATTCGGAGGAGTAATGCTGAGAGAGAATCTCATTCTCCTTTAGAATAGTCCAGCAATTCCATGCACAAGTATTCTCCTCCCTGATCTCATCATAGGACATAATACTTATACCCGTATTTTGGTTCTCTACTTCTAACTTATATTCTGTGAATATCTCAAAAGGTTCGGACTTGTGTTTCAACAGGAACATAGGTCTGAATCTTGAAAGATCATCAGAGAATTTAATGAAGTACAAAGAACCGATCTTGGAATGTGTAGACAGGGGACCTACATACATCAACATGTATCATCCCAAGAGTTCACTAACTCTTTCTCTGCTTCCAATAAACAGAGCTGTGGTCATATTATCTTTGTGACATGACCGATAAGTTTTCACAAGATGTAAATTCAAACAGATTTAAATATGCATCTTTGTGCAACTTAGCTTGTCGAGTCGCATTGATATGACCTAGTCTACAATACCTCAAGAAGGATCCGTTCATTTCTGAACTCTTCCTCTTGTGTGTGTTATGTATACTAAGAACTGTAGTTTGTTTAGAACATCAATGCTTTTAGATAACGTGCCTGGACCGATCAACTTTTGAAATAGGAAATGTTCAAAACATTATCCAACAATACAAAATTATATCCTTTCTTTACTAATAAAGAGACTGATATGATTTTGTATATCAGGTTCGGTATCTAATAGCAATTGTTCAGAATCAATGTATTGGTAATACAGGGTGACAGTGACCAACAGACTTGGCTGCAACACTTGCCCCGTTTTCTGTCTCATGAAACTGTTAGTTATATGTATGCCCTAGAGGCCATTACTATACATAGGATGTATATTGTAGTGGATGCTTGGACATATATAGGGAGGACTTTCTTGCTCGACATGATAGTATACTATCTGGTTGATCTTTACCTTAACGTGTACACTGATTGTCTCTCTGTTACATGTTGGTAAAGCCCTTAGGATGTGTACTTGACTACCTGGACTATGATGCGGATCATACTAGTGGGGACATGGTAGTCCATAAGTACATCCTTCAAGGTCCCTAGTCGTGGGTGTATCGAGACAGGGCATCGGTATACCAGAGTAGACTAGCGTATACCTTCTCGACCCATACAGATGGGCGATGGTTGATCCCATATCCATTGGTGTTTGACATCAGAGATGATATATGGGTGCTCAGTGGAGACTGGGTACACTGGACGGACTCGCCGAGAACTCCCAGATAGTATTATACCTTACGTCAGATGGCAGTTCTCTGGTGACACTGGTACAGAGTAGTCTGTTGACCCGAGATCGTCATAGAGTCTTGTGTGGTTCCCACTGTGATTTGATTTCCACCATACCATGTCCAAGAGGGCGTGCAAAACGGTGGTTTTTGGGTACAGTCCCGAATCACATGGAGGCAATGAGCGATAGGAGGGGATTCGTCTCTCCCGGTATAGGAAGTTGATGTTGCGCTGTGTTCGATTGGATATAACCGGAAATCCCTGGCCAGGGTTGCTGTGATTTACTGGTAAGTGTTACCAGTAGTTTCTTGAACTGTTATAGATCTCATATCGACACGACTTATCGAGCTATTAGGGTCTGGCGTTTACCACCCCTAGGCAAGATATGCGATATATCAGACGAACAGACCGGACTGTACGGTAAGTGTTACTGGTTGGATTCACAGGAGTGTGAGCGGGCTTGCTCGTCGATCTTCTGATAGCTCAATACTCGGGTGGCCGTTACGTTTAGCAGACCGCTTGCGGCTTGTGGGTGTTTGATATGATCATCACCTGCTGCCGGCGTATTGACGAGTCTTTAGAGTCCTACACAGAGGTTTCCTGGCTCAAGCGAAACGAAATAGGAGCGCATATGAGATATGTGCGGGACCGAGAATAATGCGTGTATGTGATACCGTATTCTATTCTCGCGATGAATGTATCGATTGGTTGTATGCGATATAACCTAGTTATCGAATCAAGGATTGATTCGATAAGCCGATACATTGGATATTAGTCGGTTATATGCGATATGACCGGATCATTAAATCAAGTATTGATTTAATGATTTAATGCATAATTATATATTTGATATATTACTTTGCATTAACTAGTATTTGTGCACTTTAAATGGATTTTCTCACTTGAAGTATACAAGTTGTATATGTGATATACTTTTGTGCACTTGTTTGTATCATGTTTGATGATACATGCTAACTTGGGTGTGTATGATTAAACCATAGTTATGTTAATGGTTAGGATTTTGTTTACTTATTCCTTTATTTATTTTGTTTATTTATTTTGGAAAAGATAAATAGAAATGGTGACTTTCTTTGTTTCTTTCATGAAGCTTCATGAAGTGTTGAATGCTTGACCATTTTGTTTGCTTCCCTTAACCTAACCATTCACCTAACCCTAGTTTAGTCTCTACACTTAACCATGGTTGGTATATGATAAGTATTCATTTTATTTTCTTTTTGGATAATACTTATCATATTCTTTCTTCATCTTCTTCATCTTCAACAATGAAGAAACCTTGCAACCATCAAGGGCAACTTGTGAAAAAGAGTGAGAAATCCAATTCTAAAGTGAACCCACTTCCTATTTCTTCATCCTATACCACTTGCCAAGTAGTATAGGGTGTTTTCTTCACAAGTTTCATGTGTTGGTGAAGTTGGAGTTTGATCTTGAGTTGCCTCGACGTAGATCATCTTCGGCATCGAAGTCGATGACCTAGCCCGCCCATTTCTCCGATGAAGCCGATGCTAGAGTCCGGGATTTGATATGGACAGCGGAGGGACGTCAACTCGGAGCCATGGAGGTTGAGGACCGGATCTACAAAGGTTGTATTTCCGTTTACCCTTTAGTTAATTTGTTAACTAGCTTCTTGTTTCGCCTAAACTCTAGTTAACGATCCGTATTACGGTTTCTCGGCACTTGTAAAATTTGAAATTGGCATGGTTGATGCCTTGTGAGACCTCCTTTGAGTGCCTAGGAACCCTACAGTGGTATCAGAGCCTAGCTAGAGCCTTAGGCGATGCGTTAAAGAAGTTAAAACCCCGATCGAACCCAAACACGACGAAATACACCCCTCTCAGGTCTATTTTTAAAATCTGGGATTTTTCCAAATAAAAAATACCTGAAAAATTCAACAGGGAAAGCTAAGAATTCTGGTGAAAAATGAGACCCCAATTCCTCAATTTGGTTGCGGAACCGCGGCGTTGACCAACCATTGGCGGCGGTTCCGCGGCAATATAATGGCATTAGTGACAGTTCTTTGCACAGTAATTCCTTTCTCTGTGTTTACTATTTTATGGGTATTTTTAATCTGACACAAGTGTTGTGCATTCTGGGGTTTGTTTTGTAATCGTTGATTCGATCGGGAATTTTAAATTCGTTATTGTATTTCCGGGTAAATTTTTGAACATGTTAAAAATTTTGACCGGATAGAAATACACACTTTTTCCCCTGTCGGGAAATTTCCAAGTGTTGGATCTTTCCGTGGTTTAATGACGTTCCAAGTAGTGCAAGTAACGCGATGGTCCCTCTAGAAGACAACAAACCTTAACTCGATTATGTGACCGTCTTGAACTGCCCTTTGAACCTTAGGGTTTGGGGCAGTACGGCGTGCCACATGTGAGGCGTTGGCTTGACCCTTCTACAGCTGGACCATTGGTACTGAGGCATAAAGCGAATGTTTTTGAACTTATGTCATGTGTTGAGCTGTTTCGGGAAAACTTGGGTGTTCGATTGTTCGATCGGAAAGTTTAACATTTTCTATCTTATCCGGAATGTGATACAATAATTGGAATTCACAAGGAGTTATGAGATAACTGAATGAATGTTATAAATCTAGCGGTTTAGTCTCACTAGATCGGTTGCCACGGAATTTTGATGTGATCAAAAGTCCATCGCAATCACGTAGCGTACCCGGATACTAGACGGGTAAACTTAATAGATAGCCTCACTCCATAGCCCCGACCAAGTGACTATAGGAGAACCCCGTCGCCGAAAGCATCCGTTCGGGTGCTCGCGGCAGCGGTGTTCCGCCTTGGCGCACTTCGTCGACGGCGTCGGGGGTGCGGCCGCCTACTAAAGTTTGCGACGAGCATTCGATCAGGATGTCGGGAATCTTGTTGAATTGCCCGACTTGATATTGAAAAGAGTTTTCGATAATGAGACTAAAATGCGGGGTTTATAATTGTTAGGCATGCGATGTCTATGGAATTCATTTGATTAGGCATGCGATGTCTAATGAGGTTGCAGATTCCAACTGTTGTAGTTTTACACTTTCTTTTCTGTGACCGTAAGTGTAATATGTGATATCACCGGTTTCGTTGCTATATGTCAACGACAATTGGGATGTGCATATTTACTTACGTTGATGACATGTGATGTTATGTGTTGCTGGATATGTTATATTGGATCGTCGTGTTTGAATAGCTGGGTTTTTTTTATGTGAGATGAGTGTTTTTCATTTTCATTCATGTAAAAACTTGTATGTAATATTATTTTATTGGGGCACTTCCAGATTGCGGAAGATGTCACCGTTTGTATATTATTTACTTTTCCGCACTAGGATAGACCCAAGGAGGGGAGCACAAGTAACCGGGTTCTAAAGTCCAGTGGGAGACCAACTCGAGGAGTCGAGTCCGGGTCTCCTAACCCTAGAATTGGTAGGGTTGCTTGCCGCTCTCGTAGGGGTCTAGGGGTGTGGGATTGGCTATTCATCACGACCGTGGAATCCGTGTTTTATACTGGCTCGTATTGAAAACACGGACGTCCTAGTATATCCAATGTTCATATGATTCTTTTGCTGCGATATCTGTGATGTGATCATGCGATGTTCTGTGATAAATACTGTATATAGTATATATGATATATTATATAGACGTTAATTATGTTTTACACCCGCGCTAGCCCTGTCCCGCTCTGCCGTTAGTTACCTAACCTAACGGTGCACGAGGGGACATCGAGGCGAATGCGGATGGCATAAGTGTACGTCGTATTTATCTGTGATGTTTTGGTAACTTAAATGATGGAACTTCATTAATAAGATTAATGAAATAAAAGAAACCTAAGATGTTGTAGAATCGAATTTCAAAAATAAAACAGGTAGCTACCATTCTTGCTTTGCACAGCGGTATATATAATATATCCTGCACCTTATTCGATGAGGAAAGGGCCGACGATCCCTTCACCGGGAGTGACCCCTTTAGCAATAACTGGCAGATGCTACACACTCGGTTTGTCTTTTGATAGCTTCTATAGTTTCTGCTTTGCACAGTGATATATATGATATATCCCGAACCTCATTCGATGAGGAAAGGACCGACGATCCCTTCACCGGGAGTGACCCCTTTAGCAAAACTAGAAAAGCCTAAAAAACACTCCATTTTAAAAACCATTTGATTCTACAACGATATCAAGTTCATTTCGCAATAGGTTTTCAGAAAAACCTGTCATAGCCCTCCGTCATTTCAGATAAGTACTAGTTAGTATTCGTGCTGCGGTAGTTTGGCCTCCGTCAAGGCGTAGTATACGGTAGCTAACTAGTGCTTATCTGCTAGCATATGATGCGATTGGATTAGGGTATTCGTACGGCGTTGTTTGGCCTCCGTCAAGGGTCGTGCTGGTGGGTTTAATTCAATCAGAAAATGACGGGTTGAATTTGACTAGCGGACTATGGGTAGTTTGGCCTCCGTCAAGGTCATAGGACGCTAGGGGTAAAATTATTAGGAATTTCAAGTGTTGAAATTTCCAATGAGATTGCATACCTTCTATGAGATAGTTGGATCCCGATACCCACTTAGAGTAATTGTTACTCCTGGGAGAGTTTTACACATTACAATTAGCCGATCAAGTAGGTGTCTAGAATGGTGTTAACGAGGTTACGCCTCTGGGAAAACGAGGTTTACATTAATTAGGTTCGTGCGAAAGCACGGAGGACCTCCCTCAAAGTACCGACACTGGCGTGGCTGAAAGATTGGCGAACTTGTAGTGTGTAATTAATCTCGACTGGTCTTTCCTTTTAGGGTTTGAAAGAAGATTTGATAAAAACAGTGGGAGCCATCCTGATTAGATAAAACAATAACCATTCTGATCTTGCAAGAGCGCACGCTGAGTGTTTTCTTCTCTCTCTCTCCAGGTAGCGACCATATCACGCTTTAATCAAGATAATAATACGGATGTATTGACCGAACCCGCTTGTTATACTGAGCTAGGGAACGTTGGTCCCGCTCCAACTTATAAATGTTATAAGACAGAGCAGGATTTAGGGGAATACCAGAATTCCCGTGCCGCCCAAACGAAGAGAGTGCATGCTGATGCATCATCTTCGGGTGCGTTCATTACAAAGAACTGTTTCTCAGTATCCTCTACGTCCTGGGTATTTGATACCGGATCAGGATCCCAGATATGTAATCTGTTACATAGGGCTACAGATCGGTAGAGAACTGAGAACGGGTGATATGTTTCATGAGATAGAAAATGGGGCAAGTGTTGCAGACAAGTCTGTTGGTCACTGTCACCCTGTATTTCCAATACATTGATTCTGAACGAATGTTATTCGATACCGAACCAGATATACAAAATCATATCAGTCTCTTTATTAGTAAAGAAATGATAAAATTTTGTATTGTTGGATAATGTTTTGAACATTTCCTATATCAAAAGTTGATTGATTCAGGCACGTTATCTAAAAGCATTGATGTTCTAAATCAAACTACAGTTCTTAGTATACGGAACACACATAAGAGGAAGAGTTCAGAAATGAACGGATCCTTCTTCAGGTATTGTAGACTAGGTCATATCAATGCGACCCGACTAGCTAAGTTGCACATAGATGCATATTTAAATCTGTTTGAATTTACATCTTGTGAAAACTTGCCGGTCATGTCACAAAGATAAGATGACCACAGCTCTGTTTATTGGAAGCAGAGAAAGAGTTAGTGTACTCTTGGGACTGATACATGTTGATGTATGTAAGGTCCCCCGTATACACATGCCAAGACCGGTTCTTTGTACTTCATTACATTCTCTGATAATCTCTCTAGATTCAGACATATGTTCCTGTTGGAACACAAGTTCGAACCTTTTGAGATATTGACAGAATATAAGTTAGAAGTAGAGAACCAATACGGGTATAAGTATTATGTCCTTTGATGAGATTGTTGGAGATAGTGCCCTCAGAGTCAATTATTGGATCACAGGTACGTGATTGCAATGATTGATGGAGGACCTATCCCGGTAGGACAGTCTTACTCGAGATGATAGTATGCTATCTGGTTTACCTTTATCATCGTGTACTGCTTTAGGTGACCTGACAGGTCGCTATTACACGTTGGTAGAGCCCCTAGGATTCTTGCTTGACCACCAGCAGTATGAGGGCGATCATATACGTGGGAGCTGGCAGTCTATAAGCATATCCTTAAATGGTCCCTAGTCGTGAGAGTTTCGAGACAGGGCATCGATACTCCAGAGTAGACTAGTGTATACAGTCGAGACCCCGACGAGGGGCGGTGGCCGGTCTCACAAGCCACTGGTGTCAGTTGGATCACCTAAGATGTATACAGGTGCTCATTGGGTTATGAGTACACCGGACAGGACTCGCCGGGAACATGCTAGTTGTTCATATACCAGACGTCAGATGGCAGTTCCCCGGTGACATGTGTACAGGTTAGTTCATCGACCTGGGGATCGTCATTTGTCTCGTGTGAGTTCCCACTGTACTTTGATTACTACCCTACCACGGCTCAAAGGAGTCGTGCAAACAGGTTTTAGTTGGGTACAGTCCCGAGCCACATGGAGGTAGTGAGCGTATCTTCAGGGGTTCATCTCTCCCGGTATTGGGGGTGAGGTCGTGCTGTGTCTAGGAGAGCCATTACACGAAGCCCTCGGCCGAGGCAAGGAGATTTACTGGTAGGTATTCCAGTAGTATCTCAGGGTGTTCTGGGCTACACTCCGACACGACTTGTACCGCTTTTGGGGGTCTGACTTTTACCAACCCCCTAGGCCCGCCATGCGATGCTCATAGACGAACGGACCGGACTGTACGGATATTGTCACTGACAGGCTCAGTAGGGTTGTCAGGCAGAGTTCGCTCACAGACGTCCCTTTTAGTCAATACCTGGTAGCCCGTTACGTATTGGCTTATACCTCTGACGTGCTAGTGGTTAAATCCACAGCCAAGGTGTTGACGAGTCTTTAGAGTCCCCCACATTCAGTTACTCAGCTTTCGGGCGAAAGGTTGTAGAGGCCGTATGGAGATATGGCAAGGTCCGATCAGATACGTGCGGTATTGCACGGATCAGGATCGGACAGTTTGTACTATAGGCCGTATGGATATATGGCAGGGTTCGATCAGATACATGCGGTATTGCACGGATCAGGATTGAACGGATATTACTAGCCGGCTTTGGTATAAGCCGGATCCTAGTATAGTACAGTGTAGATTTTGTCTCATTGCATTTGTATTTCGGTCGGAATACAAATGCGGGTGTGTATGCACAGTATCGGGGTTTTCCTGTAATTTATTACGGGACCAGTTTTCTGGAGTTGCCAGTTTGCTTTCCGGTTCGGCCAATTTCCTTTGTATCGTTCATTGGCCGAAGATTGGTGGAGGAGGGCTTATTTGCATTGTTGCAAATAAGTATTTGTGGAGGGGGTCTTTGCTTATTGTTGTATCATGATAGTCTCTCATTGACCTTGACTTCTAGCTATCATGATGGCTTGACCTTTTTGGAGCCATCATGCATGAGATGATGGTTGTGTTGAGTGTTGGGTTTTTGTGGTGATCATTTGACTTTTCATCATCACTCACTTTCCACCCACCCCCTTGTCTTTGTTCTTTCTCTCTCCAATCACACAAAGGGGGGGGGGGGGGGGCGGCCATTCCTTTAGAATGGATGGGATTCATTTCATGTGGTGTGGGATTTTTGTATGAAAAGCTTTGAAAAATCCCTACAACTCCCTCTCCAAAAGTTCACTTCAATTCCTCCACCAAAAGGCAATTCCACAACCCCAAAGTGAGACTTGAGGACTACATATTCTACAGCGAATCTTGGGCACGTCGAGTAGCCGGCTTCGTTTCCGAGTTGCCTCGGCATTGAGGTGGGAGCCCGTAAAAGAAGTAGGCGATGTGGTGCACTTCCGGCGACGAGGAGGAGACGGGACATTCCGCAGGAGATTGGGACGACGACGAGAAGACCGGAGGACTTGGATCGTCGGTATATCTCTTTCCCATCTTATAGTTAGCTAGGACTAATTAATGGTTCGATCCGGGTATTAGTGCGCGGCGGTTTGCCAGTTCAAGAAAAATTAAAGTTTATCACCGCTTCCGCATTTGGCCGTCGGATTGACGGCCGGGGCGCCGCCGTGCACTTACAGTGGTATCAGAGCCTCGCCATTAACTTAGTCTAGCTTTGTTTAGTGTGTTTGCATTTTCGATCGATCAAAAATCCCAAAACCGCATTTTTTGCCCACGACAGTTTTCTGTTGAAATTTTTTAGTCTCCAAAAATTTTTCAGGTTGTATAAAATTGAAGTACTAGAGATTATAAGGCTACTGTAGAAATTCGACAAAGTAATTCGATAGTGGGAGCGCGGAACCGCGGCCAAACCCCCCTTGTGCCGCGGTTCCGCCGCACTATGAAAAGAACACTCTGTCAATTTTCTCCAGTGGGCTTCTGGGGTGAAAATAGGGTTTTTGGAATATTAAAATTGGGCCCAGAATTTCTGTGAGTGCTACAGTATTGCTTGGGGGCCCACTTGTTAATTTTTGATTGATCGGATATTTTAAACACATTATTTCACAGTATTTATATTATATCTGCGACCGTGAATGTCACTTGATCGGTAAATCCGGTCTAACTGCTATAGCCCGGTTAGACGGATTTGCGAACGTGACTTTCACGTTGATGTTTTGTTTTTGCTGTGATGTTGCGGATCGGTCGTGGGGGATAGCCTGGATGCAATGCTAGTACAGTTGTGATTGTATTATGTACATTTGATATTGCGGGGCGAGCGTCCGACATGTGGACTGCCGTCACTGCCTGTTTGTATTATTATTTTGGGACACGTCCAGGTTGCGGTCGTTGTACCCGTTGTATGTATATTTTACTTTCTGTACTAGGATTGCCCCGCGGAGGGGTGCACGGATAGCCGGGTTCTAGAGGGCAACAAGCCCGCATCTCATGACATTGAGAGGGAGGGGGCTTCACTCTAGGATTGGCGGGCTATTCGCCGCACTCGTAGGGGGTACAGGTTGACCCAGGAGGGGTGCCCAAGTTACCGGATTCCGTGAAGTGCTGGGTGGTCCATTCACGGTGCTGAAGGGGGCTGCCTCGCTTCAGGTTTTGGCGGGTGACTTGCCGCGCCCGTAGGGGTCTAGGATTTCATTGCACAGGCTATCCACACGACCAGGGGAACGTCGGGTTTCAGTAGTGGCTCTGTGAAACCCGGGGATCCCAGATATCTGTATTGTTTCTGTGATGCTGTACATTTCTGTGATGTTGCATTTTATTCATGCCTTGAGCGAAATATAATATATTGGTATATATATTAGTAGATGTTGTATATGTTTTACATCCGCGCTAGTCCAGTCCCCGCTCTGTCGTTAGTTAGCTAACATAACGGGTAATGACGGGACCCAGTGGCGAATGCGGATGGCATATACGTACATCAGTATATTTTCGTTCTTTGTGGTGTGATCAATTGATGGGACTGCATTGATTCGGATCAATGCAAGTTAAAAACAAACCTAATCTGATGTTGTTGGAACACTTTTCAAAAAGCTGTTATTGCAAGGACGTTCACTTTTGTTTTGCATCGTGGTATTCAGTTGGAATATCCTGCTCCTTAGTCGACGAGGCAAGGGCCGAGATCCCTTCACCGGGAGTGACCCCTTGGACAAAAAGTTTGCGTCAGGGCATTAACTTCACTATAGCCGATTGCTTTTGCTTTGCATCGCGGTATTCATTTGGAATATCCTGCACCCCATTCTACGGGGAAAGAGCCGAGATCCCTTCACCGGGAGTGACCTCTTTAGCAACGGTTTTCGTCACTATATTTCTAAAAAGCTATCCGTTCCTTCAACGATATCAAGTTCATTACGTTAAAGGTTTTCGCCAGAAACCATTCGTAGCCCTCCGTCGTTTCATATGGGTAGTCAATAGTATTCAAGCTGTGTATGTTGGCCAAAGTCAAGGCACAGTGATTGGTAGCTATTGGGTATTCATATGCAGCATAGATAGATGCGTTGGTTTGGAACAGTCGTACTGCCATGTTGGCCAAAGTCAAGGGTATGTACGGGTGGATTCAAATTAACCTGGAGAATGACGGGTAGAACTTTACATGTGACTTATGATATGTTGGCCAAAGTCAAGGTCATAAGAGAATGGGGCAGAAATCACATCGGGAGTTTCAAAAGAACTGAAACATGCCAGATATGCGCATACCTTCTGGAGTGTGATGACGTGAGCGGATTCCGTCACGTTATCATGCGATGAGAGTTGGATCCCGATTCCCACTGATGAGTTAGTTTACTCCTCGGGTGACCCCGACTAATTCTTCTTTCAGGTTTGGAGGAGAATTTGAGGTACAGTGGGAGGTTTCCTGATTAGATAAATTGGTAACCATTCTGATCTAGGTTAGAGTGCATGCTGAGTGTTTCTTTTCTCTCTCTTTGGTAGCGACCATTGACCCGACCCTAAGACTATGACTCAGTGACCAAGTTGACCGAACCTTCTTAAACACTGGCTTTTGGATTGTCAGAGTTGCAGACCTCATTGCCACTCCTACTTTTACCCTTTTCTCCAGGACACCCCGTTTTACTATGAACGTCCACTTCCATTGGACAAAACCATCGTATGGTTAGATACGAACTCGAAAGAATTTATTCGAGGATGGTTTCCGGTTCTGGAGAAAACGGATAGGATTATTCAGTTGTCTTTTCCTTTTACCTTCTCTCAAGTTGTGAGTACTCCTTGGTTTAGGGGATAGTACACCTATTACGCAAATTGGATAATCTTCTTCCAAACCTTAGGCTGGTGCCGACCGGTGGGGAATGAAGAAAACCAATTAGCCTAACGATGGTGTACAGAAGGTATTAAGTTAAGACAAATCAAGGGACTAGTAAGAGGGCAAAGTAAATTGCAACAGATATTCACGACCAAACCAAGTATTCCTTCGCCAATCCTAAATCACCTTTGTATTTCTCCAGGACACTCCGTATCACTACGAAGATCCACAGTTTATTTGGATACTCCATTGTATGGTTATATACGAACTCGAAAGGAACTTGTTCCAGTTCGGGGATGGATTCTGGTTCAGGAGAAATAGGAATAAGATTTATTCAGGTGTCTTTTATCTTCACCTTCTCTCGCATTGCGAGTGCTCCTAGGATTAGGATAGTACACCCATTATGCTTATTGGATAGTCTTCTTCCAAACCATAGGCTGGTGCCGAACGGTAGGGAAGGAAGAAAACCATTTGGCCTAAAGGGGTGTGCAGAAGGTAATGACTAAAGACATATGAAGGGATTTGGAGAGGTGGCAAAGAATTATACGGTTACAGTCGTGAATCTGGAAGAGGCATTACTAGGAATACCGGGATACCCCATCGAAACATTTCAATGTTTCAGTTTCACTGTGTACTGTTAAAGGAAAACTGATTTCCCAATTAGTCCTTACTCCAGGGTATGTATTTACCAGGTACGATTCTCACATCTGTATGGTTTTACAGATGATGAGTGGGAGTAAGTTATTGGGAATTGGGTGATCATCCTCATTATATCGGGATTCGTTGTAATCGGTGATATTTGAGGAAATCACCTGGGCTGTTTGCCGGTCGGCAAATATTTGGTTTTGAATATCCGCTGTTATGCACCAATTTCAAATTGATATATCTGTACGTCTATTTTCATAGAGTGAGATATACCTTTTGATATTATGTCGATAACATTTACCTATATCAGTGGATGGTTAGGTAAGGAGCATTAAACAGCGGTGTAATTCTTCTTAACCATAAGTACAGTTTTCAACCTACGACACACAGTGAATGAGTTATCAGACTCAAGGGACTTATACAGAGTATTGTATGTTGTCCAGGGTCCATCAGGACAGAGGGGTTGGTCTTCGTACTATATTCGGTTTACTTATGACTTCTCTAGTTTTTAGACAGGTGTTTCGCGGAAACACAGGGTCTGAATTTTGAGAACTTATAGGTATTTGAATAGAGTAGAGAACCAAGTATAGCAAGTATCGGGATTCTTCAAAGTGATCGAAGATGTAGATACTTGTATATGGTATTCAGTTGATAGTAGTGATTAAGAGAAATTGCTTCTCTTTCAGGTTACTCATAATTGGAAGCATTCCTAAGTTGAGTAACGCTGATCGGCCTCCTTCCATTTAGTTGACATGCACTGGAGACAGCTGCATGATTTGAATCTGGTTCAATTAAATCAGTGCCTCTGGTCCTATATTGGATATAGAACAGTTCGTATCTTAACGATGTTAAGGTACGGGGAGTTGTCCGGTTTATGATTAAAACCAGACACTTGACAACTCAAGGCACGTTTCTGTAATGGCTGTTTGTGGGTTGACCCAGGCTATGACGAGGGTTGACTTTCTACCATCTGGATGAACAATAGCGATATTGTTCTAGACTCTCCACAGTTTTATTAAAAATGGATTTTTTCAGAAAACAGTAGTGGGAGTATGATAGAACTGGAAGTGATTCCAGAACCACAAACGATTACAGAAGATTTGATAAGGAACCTAAAGATTCAATCTGGATTGACATTCCATTGGCCACTCCGCAGATACGGTGGGTAACTTCAGGCACCCGAGAGGTACTACGGTAGCCTCAAGGACGGTGACAGGGAAGTTCTTGTTTACCCACAATTACCATTGCTGTTGTTCCAGGCTGCGAGACCCGGCGGGAGGATGAGTATAGCATCGTTCTAAACTAGTTTTAGAAGTGTACGTCTGTATGACTCTGCCAGAGGGTTGTCGTAGTCAGTGGGAGCAGCGGAAGCATTGGTGGAAAGGTAGCTTATGTCTATTTATAGACTGAAGCACCAGTAGCGGAGATAGATCATCTATTTCTGACGTGACAGTCATAGGTTTGACTTCATCAGAATAGGGGATGGATCTGTTGAGAAGGTAGTAGCGTGTGATATCCTGGTATTTGGATGACATACAGAGAGCAGGAAAAGAAACTCCTATACTACGATCGGTTGTACTTTGGTCGTCACACAGTGTTTTCTCCACATGGGACTTGGACATTATATCAGACATACTGGTTACTAGATCTATGGTTTTAGATCTAGATTTGGGTAGTTTCCCAATCTGGGTACTTAGACGACATTCTAAGAGTATTTAGAATGGACGACTCCTGGCACGGTAGTATACCTGCAGAAGATGGAGTCACCCTCTCCAAAGGTGTCTTACAGACTAAAGGGGAGAGGGACGTGCATGATTGGCAGATCACTTGCTCAGGCAATTGAGTCAATCATGAGATGTCAAGTACCACACCAGACATTGTTCTAGCACTAGATGCAATAAGCTGACATTAATCCAATCCTGGAGAAACGGTCGGAAGCAGTTTTAGAACATAAGTAGATGTTCTAGGAATATGATAACAACAGCCTCATTCGGGAGACAGTTATCATTCCAGGCTTCCAAGGTGACATGGACGACAAGGAGGTTGTCAGAGTTATAGTTTTCCTTCTGACGAGGGGCAGTATTTTGGACAGGTGGTCCAAGGCAATACTGAGGGTGGCATGGCGCAGGATACTGATTAAGTTCAGTTGACGATACAGTCTAAGAAGTTTGGATTTGGAGTTCATTTATGAGCTATGTCCCATCAGACATCCAGACACATTCTAAGACAGGTATTGCTCTTTTCGGGAGATGGCTTTCTCCGCGAACTTGAGATATAGAGAGACATAGAAAGAAACATCTATGCGGATCCACTCACTAAGGCTATTCCTCGAACGCAATAGTTTCGCAAACGAGCTTTGTGAGACTGACTAGTAGAGGAGTTGGGTGTTCGGTATCACACGGGCTGTGAGTATGCGACATTGCAATAATTAGCCTTGAGTGCAAGTGGGAGATTGTTGGAGATAGTGCCCTCAGAGTCAATTATTGGATCACAGGTACGTGATTGCAATGATTGATGGAGGACATATCCCGGTAGGACAGTCTTACTCGAGATGATAGTATGCTATCTGGTTTACCTTTATCATCGTGTACTGCTTTAGGTGACCTGACAGGTCGCTATTACACGTTGGTAGAGCCCCTAGGATTCTTGCTTGACCACCAGCAGTATGAGGGCGATCATATACGTGGGAGCTGGCAGTCTATAAGCATATCCTTAAATGGTCCCTAGTCGTGAGAGTTTCGAGACAGGGCATCGATACTCCAGAGTAGACTAGTGTATACAGTCGAGACCCCGACGAGGGGCGGTGGCCGGTCTCACAAGCCACTGGTGTCAGTTGGATCACCTAAGATGTATACAGGTGCTCATTGGGTTATGAGTACACCGGACAGGACTCGCCGGGAACATGCTAGTTGGTCATATACCAGACGTCAGATGGCAGTTCCCTGGTGACATGTGTACAGGTTAGTTCATCGACCTGGGGATCGTCATTTGTCTCGTGTGAGTTCCCACTGTACTTTGATTACTACCCTACCACGGCTCAAAGGAGTCGTGCAAACAGGTTTTAGTTGGGTACAGTCCCGAGCCACATGGAGGTAGTGAGCGTATCTTCAGGGGTTCGTCTCTCCCGGTATTGGGGGTGAGGTCGTGCTGTGTCTAGGAGAGCCATTACACGAAGCCCTCGGCCGAGGCAAGGAGATTTACTGGTAGGTATTCCAGTAGTATCTCAGGGTGTTCTGGGCTACACTCCGACACGACTTGTACCGCTTTTGGGGGTCTGACTTTTACCAACCCCCTAGGCCCGCCATGCGATGCTCATAGACGAACGGACCGGACTGTACGGATATTGTCACTGACAGGCTCAGTAGGGTTGTCAGGCTGAGTTCGCTCACAGACGTCCCTTTTAGTCAATACCTGGTAGCCCGTTACGTATTGGCTTATACCTCTGACGTGCTAGTGGTTAAATCCACAGCCAAGGTGTTGACGAGTCTTTAGAGTCCCCCACATTCAGTTACTCAGCTTTCGGGCGAAAGGTTGTAGAGGCCGTATGGAGATATGGCAAGGTCCGATCAGATACGTGCGGTATTGCACGGATCAGGATCGGACAGTTTGTACTATAGGCCGTATGGATATATGGCAGGGTTCGATCAGATACGTGCAGTATTGCACGGATCAGGATTGAACGGATATTACTAGCCGGCTTTGGTATAAGCCGGATCCTAGTATAGTACAGTGTAGATTTTGTCTCATTGCATTTGTATTTCGGTCGGAATACAAATGCGGGTGTGTATGCACAGTATCGGGGTTTTCCTGTAATTTATTACGGGACCAGTTTTCTGGAGTTGCCAGTTTGCTTTCCGGTTCGGCCAATTTCCTTTGTATCGTTCATTGGCCGAAGATTGGTGGAGGAGGGCTTATTTGCATTGTTGCAAATAAGTATTTGTGGAGGGGGTCTTTGCTTATTGTTATATCATGATAGTCTCTCATTGAGCTTGACTTCTAGCTATCATGATGGCTTGACCTTTTTGGAGCCATCATGCATGAGATGATGGTTGTGTTGAGTGTTGGGTTTTTGTGGTGATCATTTGACTTTTCATCATCACTCACTTTCCACCCACCCCCTTGTCTTTGTTCTTTCTCTCTCCAATCATACAAAGGGGGGGCCGGCCATTCCTTTAGAATGGATGGGATTCATTTCATGTGGTGTGGGATTTTTGTATGAAAAGCTTTGAAAAATCCCTACAACTCCCTCTCCAAAAGTTCACTTCAATTCCTCCACCAAAAGGCAATTCCACAACCCCAAAGTTAGACTTGAGGACTACATATTCTACAGCGAATCTTGGGCACGTCGAGTAGCCGGCTTCATGCCCGAGTTGCCTCGGCATTGAGGTGGGAGCCCGTAAAAGAAGTAGGCGATGTGGTGCACTTCCGGCGACGAGGAGGAGACGGGACATTCCGCAGGAGATTGGGACGACGACGAGAAGACCGGAGGACTTGGATCGTCGGTATATCTCTTTCCCATCTTATAGTTAGCTAGGACTAATTAATGGTTCGATCCGGGTATTAGTGCGCGGCGGTTTGCCAGTTCAAGAAAAATTAATGTTTATCACCGCTTCCGCATTTGGCCGTCGGATTGACGGCCGGGGCGTCGCCGTGCACTTACAGAGATCAGGGAGGAGAATACTTGAGCACGGAATTCCTGGACTATTCTAAAGGAGAATGAGATTCTCTCTCAGAATGACTCCTCCGTATACACCATAGCACGACGGTATATCGGGGCGGAGCAATAACACCCTATCTGATATGGTGTGCTCTATGATGAGTATTATTGAGTTACCTATTTCCTTTTTGGGAGTTTTGCGCTTGAGAAGCTGCATACCTATTGAATAGGGTTCCAATCAAATCAATTGCCTACCACTTCATATATGATATAGAAAGGGAAGAGTCCATATCTTAAGTTTCTTAAGATTTGCGGTTGTCCAGCCTATGTCTAAAAAGCAAAATCCGGACAAGCTCGAGGCAAGGTCTGTTATGTAGAACTGGAAAGATTCCAGCTATACAAACTACAGCAGATGATTTGGTAGAACCAAATGATTCAGTAGATACCAACGAACCTCAGCCTCTCCGCCGATCTAGTAGGTTTTCTCACCCACCAGAGAGATACTTCTGTTTCTCTATGACAGTGGGAGCGAGGATTGGATCATGAAATGATCACTCAACTAGTTTCGAGCTGGCCATCAGGAGTGGGACTCTATAAGAATGGCTGGATGCTTAGCGATCTGAGATGGAATCCATATACACGAACAAAGTATGGACTTTGGTTGCGATATCTGAAGGGTTAAATCCCTATCAGGAGCAAGTATATCTTGAGAAGATTACTTGGTGTAGATGGAAAAGTTGAGACTTTCAAAGCTAGACATGTTAAAGGTTTTCATCATCGACCAGGCGTGGATAATGATTAAACCTTTTTCAAGTAGCTATGCTTAAGTCCATCCAGATCCTACTTGCTACGGCTACATACCATAATTACGATATCTGGCGGTTGGGTGTCTTGACTGCTTTTCTAAATGATGATTTGGAAGAAAGCGTCTATAAGTACACAGCCAGAGGGCTTCGTAGACATTGGGAGCAGCGGAAATGTGACCAAGATGTTTTATATGATAAAGCAGGCATCACAGAGTTGGAACATCTGTTTTGATGTAGTAGTCAAAGAGTTTGACTTCATCAAAATGGTAGATAAACCTTGTATATACAAAAAGGTAGTAGGGAGTATGGTGGTGATCCTCATAGAGTACGTGGATGACATACTCTTAATAAGAAAGGAGTTTCCTATGCTACGCTCGGTCAATCTCCGCTTATCACAATGATTCTCCAAATAAGATCAAAGTGATACCTCCTAAATCCTGGGTTTTGGATCTATAAGATAGATCTGATTGGATGTTAGGATACTCACTAGTTGTAGTGAGATGGTATCAGTTGATCCTGGGGAAAATCACTGGAAAGGTTCCAGGGTGATAAGGACGACTGAATGTCAGTCACAGGCATTGTCTTTACCCTCAGTGGAGGGACGCTATGTTGGAAGAGTTCCAATCTAGATACCGTGGCTAACTAGACGATAAAGGCAGGATACATCGCTACTTAAGATGTTACCAAAGAGGATGTTTGGGTGCATATTGGTTCATGAGATGAACTACGTTCCTACCATTGTGAGACAATGGAGTTGTGTCTTATGCCAAGGAACACCGGTCCCATCAGTGATCCAGACACATTCTAAGGCAGTGTCACCTGATCATGGAGATGGTTGATCTCCAGGGTGATCGAGGTTAGGAGAACAGACTCAGAGGACAACACGGCGGATCCACTCACAAAGGCCTTTTCCCAGAGACTTTTATGGGATGGTTGAGTATGAGATACTACAACCATTGCTATCAGATGGCCCTAGTGCAAGTGGGAGATAGTTAGTTATATGTATGCCCTAGAGGCCTTTACTATACATAGGATGTATATTGTAGTGAATGCTTGGACATATATAGGGAGGACTTTCTTGCTCGACATGATAGTATACTATCTGGTTGATCTTTACCTTAACGTGTACACTGATTGTCTCTCTGTTACATGTTGGTAAAGCCCTTAGGATGTGTACTTGACTACCTGGACTATGATGCGGATCATACTAGAAGGGACATGGTAGTCCATAAGTACATCCTTCATGGTCCCTAGTCGTGGGTGTATCGAGACAGGGCATCGGTATACCAGAGTAGACTAGCGTATACTTTCTCGACCCATACAGATGGGCGATGGTTGATCCCATATCCATTGGTGTTTGACATCAGAGATGATATACGGGTGCTCAGTGGAGACTGGGTACACTGGACGGACTCGCCGAGAACTTCCAGATTGTATTATACCTTACGTCAGATGGCAGTTCTTTGGTGACAGTGGTACAGAGTAGGCTGTTAACCCGAGATCGTCATAGAGTCTTGTGTGGTTCCCACTATGCTTTTATTTCCACCTTACCACGTCCAAGAGGGCATGCAAAACGGTGGTTTTTGGGTACAGTCCCAAATCACATGGAGGCAATGAGCGATAGGAGGGGATTCGTCGCATACGGTATAGGGAGTTGATGTTGCGCTGTGTTCGATTGGCTATAACCGGAAATTCCTGGCCAGGGTTGCTGAGATTTACTGGTAAGTGTTACCAGTAGTTTCTCGAACTGTTATAGACCTCATATCGACACGACTTATCGAGCTATTGGGGTCTGACGTTTACCACCCCTAGGCAAGATATGCGACATATCAGACGAACAGACCGGACTGTACGGTAAGTGTTACAGGTTGGATTCACAGGAGTATGAGCGGGCTTGCTCGTCGATATTTTGATCGCTCAATACCCGGGTGGCCGTTACGTTTAGCAGACCGCTTGCGGCTTGTGGGTGTTTGATATGATCATCACCTGCTGCCGGCGTATTGACGAGTCTTTAGAGTCCTACACAGAGGTTTCCTGGCTCAAGCGAAACGAAATAGGAGCGCATATGAGATATGTGCGGGACCGAGAATAATGCGTGTATGTGATACCGTATTCTATTCTCACGATGAATCTATCAATTGGTTGTATGCGATATAACCTAGTTATCGAATCAAGGATTGATTCGATAAGCCGATACATTGGATATTAGTCGGTTATATGCGATATGACCGGATCATTAAATCAAGTATTGATTTAATGATTTAATGCATAATTATATATTTGATATATTACTTTGCATTAACTAGTATTTGTTCACTTTAAATGGATTTTCTCACTTGAAGTACACAAGTTGTATATGTGATATACTGTTGTGCACTTGTTTGTATCTTGTTTGATGATACATACTAACTTGGGTGTATATGATTAAACTATGGTTATGTTAATGGTTAGGGTTTTGTTTACTTATTCATTTATTTATTTTGTTTATTTATTTTGGAAAAGATAAATAGAAATGGTGGCTTTCTTTGTTTCTTTCATGAAGCTTCATGAAGTGTTGAAAGCTTGACCATTTTGTTTGCTTCCCTTAACCTAACCATTCACCTAACCCTAGTTTAGTCTCTACACTTAACCATGGTTGGTATATGATAAGTATTCATTTTATTTTATTTTTGGATAATACTTATTATAATCTTTCTTCATCTTCTTCATCTTCAACAATGAAGAAACCTTGCAACCATCAATGGCAACTTGAGAAAAAGAGTGAGAAATCCAATTCTAAAGTGAACCCACTTCCTATTTCTTCATCCTCTACCACTTGCCAAGTAGTATAGAGTGTTTTCTTCACAAGTTTCATGGCTTGGTGAAGTTGGAGTTTGATCTTGAGTTGCCTCGACGTAGATCATCTTCGGCATCGAAGTCGATGACCTAGCCCGCCCATTTCTCCGATGAAGCCGATGCTAGAGTCCTGGATTTGATATGGACAGCGGAGGGACGTCAACACGGAGCCATGGAGGTGGAGGACCGAATCTACAAAGGTTGTATTTCCGTTTACCCTTTAGTTAAGTTGTTAACTAGCTTCTTGTTTCGCCTAAACTCTAGTTAACGATCCGTATTGGGGTTTCTCGACACTTGTAAAATTTGAAATTGGCATGGATGATGCCTTGTGAGACCTCCTTTGAGTGCCTAGGAACCCTACAGAAACTTATCACCCGTTCTCAGTTCTCTACCTTTTGTAGCCCTATGTAACAGATTACATATCTGGGATCCTGATCCGGTATCATATACCCAGGACGTAGAGGAGATGCATCATATGCACTTTCATCGTTTGGGCGGCATAGGAATTCTGGTATTCCCCAATTTCCTGCTCTGTCTTATAACAATTATAAGTTGGAGCGGGACCAACGTTCCCCAGCTCAGTATAACAAGCAGGTTCGGTCAATACATCCGTATTATTATCTTGATTAAGGCATGACATGGTCGCTACCAGGAGAGAGAGAGAAGAAAACACTCTGCGTGAGCTCTTGCAAGATCAGATTGGTTATTATTTTATCTAATCTGGATGGCTCCCACTGTTTTTTATCAAATCTTCCTTCAAACCCTAAAAGGAAAGTCTAGCCGGGATTAATTGCACACTACAAGTTCGCCAATCTTTCAGCCAGGCCAGTGTCGGTACTTTGAGGGAGGTTCCCCGTGCTTTCGGACGGACCTAATTACAGTAAACCTCGTTTTCCCAGAGGCGTAATCTCGTTAACACCTTTCTAGACACCTACTTGATCGGCTAATTGTAATGTGTAAAACTCTCCCAAGAGTAACAATTACTCGCAGCGGGTATCGGGATCCAACTATCTCATAGAAGGTATGCAATCTCATTGCAAATTTGAACACTTGAAATTCCCGATAATTTTGCCCCTAGCACCCTATGACCTTGACGGAGGTCAACAAACCATAGGTTACTAGTAAAGTTCAACCCGTCATTTCTTGATTGAATCAAACCCACCCGCACGACCCTTGACGGAGGTCAACAAGGCCGTACGACTACCCTAACCCAATCTGCATCTTATGCATAAACAGATAAATACTAGTTAGCTACCGCACACTACGCCTTGACGGAGGTCAACAAACGTAGCACGAATACTAAGTAGGACTTATCTGAAATGACAGAGGGCTACGTCAGATTTTTCTGAAAACCTATTGCGTAATGAACTTGATATCGTTGTAGAATCAAATGATTTTAAAATGGAGTGTTTTTTAGGCTTTTCTAGTTTTGCTAAAGGGGTCACTCCCGGTGAAGGGATCGTCGGCCCTTTCCTCGTCGAATGAGGTGCGGGATATATCATATATATCACTGTGCAAAGCAAAAACTATAGAAGCAATCAAAAGAAAAACCGAGGGTTGTAGGATCTGCCAGTTATTGCTAAAGGAGTCACTCCCGGTGAAGGGATCTCGGTCCTTTCCTTATCGAATAAGGTGCAGGATGTTCTATAAGGAACACCGCGATGCAAAGCAAGAACTGTAGCTACCTGTTTTATTTAGAAATTCGATTCCACAACATCTTAGGTTTCTTTTCTTTCATTAATCACATTAATGAAGTCCCATCATTTAAGTTACCTAAACATCACAGATAAATACGACGTACACTTATGCCATCCGCATTCGCCTCGATGTCCCCTCATGCACCGTTAGGTTAGGTAACTAACGGCAGAGCAGGGCAGGGCTAGCACGGGTGTAAAACATAAGTAACATCTATATAATATTGTAAGTGCACGGCGGCGCCCCGGCCGTCAATCCGACGCCGGAATGCGGAAGCGGTGAAAAACTTTAATTTTTGCGGACTTAGCAAACCGGCACCACCGCGCACTAAACACCCGGATCGTAACCATTAACAAGTCTAAGCTAACTAGAAGATGGGTTAGAGATATACCGACGATCCAAGTCCTCCGGTCTTCTCGCCATCGTCCCGATCTCCTGCGGAATGTCCCGTCTCCTCCTCGTCGCCGGAAGTGCACCACATCGCCTACTTTGTTTACGGGCTCCCACCTCAATGCCGAGGCAACTCGGGCACGAAGCCGGCTACTCGACGTGCCCAAGATTCGCTGTAGAATGTGTAGTAGAACTTGTGTCTCTTTTGGGGTAGTGGAGGTTGCCATTTTTGGTGGAGGAAAGAAAGGATTTTGGAGATCAACTTGAGAGCTCTTTTCTTAGCACAATATATATGAACCAAAAATGCCACACCAAATGAATCAATCAACCATCCAAGAAAAGTGGCCGGCCCCCCCATTTCTCTTGTGTGATTGGAGAGAGGGAAAAGTCAAAGGGGAGGTGACCAAATCAATCAAACAAGAGAGAGAGAGAGGAATGGTTATCATAAGCAACCATGATCACAAAACTAAGCCAACACTCCACACAACCATCAACTCATGAAGTCCAACCATCATGAACCATGATGACTCAAAAAGTCATGCCATCATGAAGAAATCAAGGTCAAGGAATGGTGCATATCATGAAAACCATCATGATGCTACAATAAGCAAAGACCCCCTCCACAAAAAAGCCTATTTGCAACAATGCAAATAAACCCTCCTCCACCAATCTTCGGCCAATGAACGGAACAATAGAAATTGGCCGAAACGGAAAGCAAACTGGCAACTCCAGAAAACTGGTCCCGTAATAAATTACAGGAAAACCCCGATACTGTGCATACACACCCGCATTTGTATTCCGACCGAAATACAAATGCAATGAGACAAAATCTACACTGTACTATACTAGGATCCGGCTTATACCAAAGCCGGCTAGTAATATCCGTTCGATCCTGATCTGTGCAATACCGCACGTATCTGATCGAACCCTGCCATATCACAATATGGCCTATAGTACAGACTGTCCGATCCTGATCCGTGCAATACCGCACGTATCTGATCGGACCCTGCCATATCTCCATACGGCCTCTACAACCTTTCGCCCGAAAGCTGAGTAACTGAATGTGGGGGACTCTAAAGACTCGTCAACACCTTGGTTGTGGATTTAACCACTAGCACGTCAGAGGTATAAGCCAATACGTGACGGGCTACCAGGTACTGACCAAATGGGACGTCGATGAGGAAGCTCACCCCGACACCCAACTGAGCCTGTCAGTGACAATATCCGTGCAGTCCGGTCCGTTCGTCTATGAGCATCGCATGGCGGGCCTAGGGGGTTGGTAAAAGTCAGACCCCCAAAAGCGGTACAAGTCGTGTCGGAGTGTAGCCCAGAACACCCTGAGATACTACTGGAATACCTACCAGTAAATCTCCTTGCCTTGGCCAAGGACTTTGTGTAATGGCTCTCCTAGACACAGCACGACCTCACCCCCAATACCGGGAGAGACGAACCCCTGAAGATACGCTCACTGCCTCCATGTGGCTCGGGACTGTACCCAACTAAAACCTGTTTGCACGACTCCTTTGAGCCGTGGTAGGGTAGTAATCAAAGTACAGTGGGAACTCACACGAGACAAATGACGATCCCCAGGTCGATGAACTAACCTGCACACATGTCACCAGGGAACTGCCATCTGACGTCTGGTATATGACCAACTAGCATGTTCCCGGCGAGTCCTGTCCGGTGTACTCATAACCCAATGAGCACCTGTATACATCTTAGGTGATCCAACTGACACCAGTGGCTTGTGAGACCGGCCACCGCCCCTCGTCGGGGTCTCGACTGTATACACTAGTCTACTAATGGAGTATCGATGCCCAGTCTCGAAACTCCCACGACTAGGGACCTTTTAAGGATAAGCTTATAGACCCCCCAGCTCCCACTTATATGATCGCCCTCATACTGCTGGTGGTCAAGCAAGAATCCTAGGGGCTCTATCAACGTGTAATAGCGACGTGTCAGGTCACCTAAAACAGTACACGATGATAAAGGTAAACCAGATAGCATACTATCATCTCGAGTAAGACTGTCCTACCGGGATAGGTCCTCCCTCAATCATTACAATCACGTACCTGTGACCTAATAATTGACTCTGAGGGCACTATCTCCAACAATCTCCCACTTGCACTCAAGGCTAATTATTGCGATGTCGCATACTCACAGCCCGTGTGATACCGAACACCCAACTCCTCTACTAGTCAGTCTCACAAAGCTCGTTTGCGAAACTATTGCGTTCGAGGAACAGCCTCAGTGAGTGGATCCGCCTTGTTGTCTCTTTCCATGTCTCTCTATATCTCAAGTTCGCGGAGAAACCCATCTCCCGAAATGAGCAATACCTGTCTTAGAATGTGTCTGGATGTCTGATGGGACATAGCTCATAAATGAACTCCAAATCCAAACTTCTTAGACTGTATCGTCAACTGAACTTAATCAGTATCCTGCGCCATGCCACCCTCAGTATTGCCTTGGACCACCTGTCCAAAATACTGCCCCTCATCAGAAGGAAAACTATAGCTCTGACAACCTCCTTGTCGTCCATGTCACCTTGGAAGCCTGGAATGATAACTGTTTCCCGAATGAGGCTGTCGTTATCATATCCCTAGAACATCCACTTATGTTCTAAAACTGCTTCCGACTGTTTCTCCAGGATTGGATTAATGTCAACTTATTGCATCTAGTGCAAGAACAATATCTGGTGTGGTACTTGACATCTCATGATTGACTCAATTGCCTAAGCAAGTGATCTGCCAATCATGCACATCCCTCTCCCCTTTAGTCTGTAAGACACATTTAGAGAGGGTGACTCCGTTACCTGCAGGTACACTACCGTGCCAGGAGTCGTCCATCCTAAATACTCTTAGAATGCTGTCAAGTACCCTGATTGGGAAACCACCCAAATCTAGATCTAAGACCATAGATCTAGTAACCAGTATGTCAGATATAATGTCCAAGTCCATGTGGAGAAACCACTGTGTGACGACCAAAGTATAACCGATCGTAGTATAGGAGTTTCCTTTCCTACTTTGTGTATGTCATCCAAATACCAGGATATCACACCCTACTACCTTCTCAACAGATCCATCCCCTATTCTGATGAAGTCAAACCCATGACTGTCACGTCAGAAATAGATGATCTATCTCCGCTACTGGTGCTTCAGTCTGTAAATAGACATAAGCTACCTGTCCACCAATGCTTCCGCTGCTCCCACTGACTACGACAACCCTCTGGCAGAGTCATATAGACGTGCACTTCTAAAACTAGTTTAGAATGACGCTATACTCATCCTCCCGCCGGGTCTCGCAGCCTGGAACAACAGCAATGGTAATTGTGGGTAAACAAGAACTTCCCTGTCACCGTCCTTGAGGCTACCGTAGTACCTCTCGGGTGCCTGAAGTTACCCACCTTATCTGCGGAGTGGCCAATGGAATGTCAATTCAGATTGAATCTTAAGGTTCCTTATCAAATCTTCAGTAATCGTTTGTGGTTCTGGAATCACTTCCAGTTCTACCATACTCCCACTACTGTTTTCCTGAAAAAATCCATTTTTAATTTAAAACTGTGGCGAGTCAAGAACAATATTGCTATTGATCTTCCAGATGGTAGAAAGTCAACCCGCGTCATAGCCTGGGTCAACCCACAAACAGCCATTACAGAAACGTGCCTTGAGTTGTCCAGTGTCTGGTTTTAATCATAAACCGGACAACTCCCCATACCTTAACATCGTTAAGATATGAACTGTTCTATATCCAATATAGAAACAGAGGCACTGATTTAATTGAACCAGATTCAAATCATGCAGCTGTCCCCAGCGCATGTCAACTAAATGGAAGGAGGCCGATCAGCGTTACTCAATCTTAGGAATACTTCCAATTATGAGTAACCTGAAAGAGAAGCAAGATCTCTTTATCATTACTATCAACTGAATACCATACACAAGTATCTACATCTTCGATCTCTTTGAAGAATCCCGATACTTGCTACACCTGGTTCTCTACTCTATTCAAATACCTATAACTTCTCAAAATTCGGACCCTGTGTTTCCACGAAACACTTGTCTAAAAACTAGAGAAGTCATAAGTAAACCGAATATAGTACGAGGACCAACCCCTCTGTCCTAATGGACACTGGACAACATACAATACTCTGTATAGGTCCCTTGAGTCTGATAACTCATTCACTGTGTGTCGTAGGTTGAAAACTGTACTTATGGTTAAGAAGAATTACACCGCTGTTTAATGCTCCTTACCTAACCATCCACTGATATAGGTAAATGTCGTAGACATAATTTCAGAAAGGTATATCTCACTCTATGAAAATAGACGTACAGATATATCAATTTGAAATTGGTGCATAACAGTGGATATTCAAAACCAAATATTTGCCGACCGGCAAACAGCCCAGGTGATTTCCTCAAATATCACCGATTACAACGAATCCCGATATAATGAGGATAATCACCCAATTCCCAACAACTTACTCCCACTCATCATCTGTAAAACCATACAGATATGAGAATCGTACCTGGTAAATACATACCCTGGAGTAAGTATCTAATCGGGAAATCAGTTTTCCTTTAACATTACACAGTGAAACTGAAACATTGAAATGTTCCGATGGGGTATTCTGGTATTCCTAGTAATGCCTCTTCCAGATTCACGACTGTAACCGTATAGTTCTTTGCCACCTCTCCAAATCCCTTCATATGTCTTTAGTCTTTACCTTCTGCACACCCTTTTAGGCCAAATGGTTTTCTTCCTTCCCTACCGTTCGGCACCAGCCTATGGTTTGGAAGAAGACTATCCAATAAGCATAATGGGTGTACTGTCCGCATCCTAGGAACACTCGCAATGAGAGAGAGAGGGTGAAGATAAAAGACAACCGAATAAACCTTATTCCTATTTCTCCTGAACCAGAATCCATCCCCGAACTGGAACAAGTTCCATTCGAGTTCGTATATAACCATACGATGGAGTATCCAAATAAACTGTGGATCTTCGTAGTGATACGGAGTGTCCAGGAGAAATACAAAGGTGATGTGGGAGTGGTAATGAAATATTTGGTTTGGTCGTGAATATCTGTTGCAATTTACTTTGCCCTCTTACTAATCCCTTGCTTTGTCTGAACTTAATACCTTCTGCACACCATCGTTATGCTAATTGGTTTTCTTCATTCCCTACCGGTCGGCACCAGCCTAAGGTTTGGAAGAAGACAATCCAATTTGCGTAATAGGTGTACTACCCCTAAACCAAGGAGTACTCGTAACCTGAGAGAGGGTAAAAGGAAAAGACAACTGAATAATCCTATCCGTTTTCTCCAGAACCGGAAACCATCCTCGAATAAATTCTTTCGAGTTCGTATCTAACCATACGATGGTTTTGTCCAATGGAAGTGGACGTTCGTAGTAATACGGGGTGTCCTGGAGAAAAAGGGTAAAAGTAGGAGTGGCAATGAGGTCTGCAACTCTGACAATCCAAAAGCCGGTGTTTAAGAAGGTTCGGTCAACTTGGTCACTGAGTCAAAGTCTTAGGGTCGGGTCAATGGTCGCTGCCAAAGAGAGAGAGAAAAGAAACACTCAGCGTGCACTCTAACCTAGATCAGAATGGTTACCAATTTATCTAATCTGGAATCCTCCCACTGTACCTCAAATTCTCCTCCAAACCTGAAAGAAGAATTAGTCGGGGTTACCCGAGGAGTATACCAACTCATCAGTAGGAATCGGGATCCAACTATCATTGCATGATAACGTGACGGAATCCGCTCACGCTATCACACTCCAGAAGGTATGCGCATATCTGGCAAGTTTCAGTTCTTTTGAAACTCCCGATGTGATTTCTGCCCCATGCTCTTATGACCTTGACTTTGGCCAACAAATCATAAGTCACATGTCAAGTTCTACCCGTCATTCTCCAGGTTGATTCGAATCCACCCGCACAAGCCCTTGACTTTGGCCAACAAGGCTATACGACTGTTCCAAACCAACGCATCTATCTATGCTGCATATGAATAACCAACAGCTACCAAACACTGTGCCTTGACTTTGGCCAACAAACACAGCTTGAATACTATTGACTACCCATATGAAACGACGGAGGGCTACGAATGGTTTCTGGCGAAAACCTTTAACGTAAAGAACTTGATATCGTCGAAGGAACGGATAGCTTTTAAAAATATAGTGACGAAAACCGTTGCTAAAGAGGTCACTCCCGGTGAAGGGATCTCGGCTCTTTCCCCGTAGAATGGGGTGCAGGATATTCCAACTGAATACCACGATGCAAAGCAAAAGCAATCGGCTATAGTGAAGTTAATGCCCTGACGCAAACTTTTTGTCCAAGGGGTCACTCCCGGTGAAGGGATCTCGGCCCTTGCCTCGTCGACTGAGGAGCAGGATATTCCAAATGAATACCACGATGCAAAACAAAAGTGAACGTCCTTGCAATAACAGCTTTTTGAAAAAGTGTTCCAACAACATCAGATTAGGTTTGTTTTTAACTTGCATTGATCCGAATCAATGCAGTCCCATCAATTGATCACACCAAAATGAACGAAAATATACTGATGTACGTATATGCCATCCGCATTCGCCACTGGGTCCCGTCATTACCCGTTAGGTTAGCTTACTAACGACAGAGCGGGGACTGGACTAGCGCGGATGCAAAACATATACTACATCTACTAATATATATACCAATATATTATATTCGCTCAAGGCGTGAATAAAAATGCAACATCACAGAAAATGTACAGCATCACAGAAACAATACAGATATCTGGGATCCCCGGGTTTCACAGAGCCGCTGAAACCCGACGTTCCCCTGGTCGTGTGGATAGCCTGTGCAATGAAATCCTAGACCCCTACGGGCGCGGCAAGTCACCCGCCAAAACCTGAAGCGAGGCAGCCCCCTTCAGCGCCGTGAATGGACCACCCAGCACTTCACGGAATCCGGCAACTTGGGCACCCCTCCTGGGTCAACCTGTACCCCCTACGAGTGCGGCGAATAGCCCGCCAATCCTAGAGTGAAGCCCCCTCCGTCTCAATGCCATGAGATGCGGGCTTGTTGCCCTCCAGAACCCGGCTATCCGTGCACCCCTCCGCGGGGCAATCCTAGTACAGAAAGTAAAATATACATACACCGGGTACATCGACCGCAACCAGGTCGTGCCCCAAAATAATAATACAATCAGGCAGTGACGGCAGTCCACATGTCGGACGCTCGCCCCGCAATATCAAATGTACATAATACAACAGCACAGTACTAGCATTGCATCCAGGCTATCCCCCACGACCGATCCGCAACATCACAGCAAATACATAAAACATCAACGTGAAAGTCACGTTCGCAAATCCGTCTAACCGGGCTATAGCAGTTAGACCGGATTTACCGATCGAGTGACATTCACGGTCGCAGATATAATGTAAATACTGTGAAAAATGTGTTTAAAAAATTTCCGATTGATCAAACAATTAACAAGTGGGCCCCAAAGAAAACTGTAGCACTCACAGAAACAATTGGCCCAACTTTAATATTCCAAAGCCCATATTTTAAGCCCAGAAGGCCTCTGTAAAAAAATGGTGAAGTGATGTGAATAGTGCGCGGCGGAAGGGCCGCACAAATGGGGTTTTCGCGGCGGTTCCGCGCTCCAACTGTGGAGTTACTTCATCAAATTTTTACAGAACTCTTAGAGTTTCCAGTACGTCAATATTTTATAACCTGAAAAATTTTTCGAGACCAAAAATTTTCAACAGAAACTGATGCGAACTAAAATGCAGTTTTGGAACTTTTTGATCGATCGGAAATGCAAACACATTACACAAAGTTAGACTAAGTTAATGGCGAGTCTCTGATACCACTGTAAGTGCACGGCGGCGCCCCGGCCGTCAATCCGACGCCGGAATGCGGAAGCGGTGAAAAACTTTAATTTTTGCGGACTTAGCAAACCGGCACCACCGCGCACTAAACACCCGGATCGTAACCATTAACAAGTCTAAGCTAACTAGAAGATGGGTTAGAGATATACCGACGATCCAAGTCCTCCGGTCTTCTCGCCATCGTCCCGATCTCCTGCGGAATGTCCCGTCTCCTCCTCGTCGCCGGAAGTGCACCACATCGCCTACTTTGTTTACGGGCTCCCACCTCAATGCCGAGGCAACTCGGGCACGAAGCCGGCTACTCGACGTGCCCAAGATTCGCTGTAGAATGTGTAGTAGAACTTGTGTCTCTTTTGGGGTAGTGGAGGTTGCCATTTTTGGTGGAGGAAAGAAAGGATTTTGGAGATCAACTTGAGAGCTCTTTTCTTAGCACAATATATATGAACCAAAAATGCCACACCAAATGAATCAATCAACCATCCAAGAAAAGTGGCCGGCCCCCCCATTTCTCTTGTGTGATTGGAGAGAGGGAAAAGTCAAAGGGGAGGTGACCAAATCAATCAAACAAGAGAGAGAGAGAGGAATGGTTATCATAAGCAACCATGATCACAAAACTAAGCCAACACTCCACACAACCATCAACTCATGAAGTCCAACCATCATGAACCATGATGACTCAAAAAGTCATGCCATCATGAAGAAATCAAGGTCAAGGAATGGTGCATATCATGAAAACCATCATGATGCTACAATAAGCAAAGACCCCCTCCACAAAAAAGCCTATTTGCAACAATGCAAATAAACCCTCCTCCACCAATCTTCGGCCAATGAACGGAACAATAGAAATTGGCCGAAACGGAAAGCAAACTGGCAACTCCAGAAAACTGGTCCCGTAATAAATTACAGGAAAACCCCGATACTGTGCATACACACCCGCATTTGTATTCCGACCGAAATACAAATGCAATGAGACAAAATCTACACTGTACTATACTAGGATTCGGCTTATACCAAAGCCGGCTAGTAATATCCGTTCGATCCTGATCTGTGCAATACCGCACGTATCTGATCGAACCCTGCCATATCACCATACGGCCTATAGTACAGACTGTCCGATCCTGATCCGTGCAATACCGCACGTATCTGATCGGACCCTGCCATATCTCCATACGGCCTCTACAACCTTTCGCCCGAAAGCTGAGTAACTGAATGTGGGGGACTCTAAAGACTCGTCAACACCTTGGTTGTGGATTTAACCACTAGCACGTCAGAGGTATAAGCCAATACGTGACGGGCTACCAGGTACTGACCAAATGGGACGTCGATGAGGAAGCTCACCCCGACACCCAACTGAGCCTGTCAGTGACAATATCCGTGCAGTCCGGTCAATTCGTCTATGAGCATCGCATGGCGGGCCTAGGGGGTTGGTAAAAGTCAGACCCCCAAAAGCGGTACAAGTCATGTCGGAGTGTAGCCCAGAACACCCTGAGATACTACTGGAATACCTACCAGTAAATCTCCTTGCCTTGGCCAAGGACTTTGTGTAATGGCTCTCCTAGACACAGCACGACCTTACCCCCAATACCGGGAGAGACGAACCCCTGAAGATACGCTCACTGCCTCCATGTGGCTCGGGACTGTACCCAACTAAAACCTGTTTGCACGACTCCTTTGAGCCGTGGTAGGGTAGTAATCAAATTACAGTGGGAACTCACACGAGACAAATGACGATCCCCAGGTCGATGAACTAACCTGCACACATGTCACCAGGGAACTGCCATCTGACGTCTGGTATATGACCAACTAGCATGTTCCCGGCGAGTCCTGTCCGGTGTACTCATAACCCAATGAGCACCTGTATACATCTTAGGTGATCCAACTGACACCAGTGGCTTGTGAGACCGGCCACCGCCCCTCGTCGGGGTCTCGACTGTATACACTAGTCTACTAATGGAGTATCGATGCCCAGTCTCGAAACTCCCACGACTAGGGACCTTTTAAGGATAAGCTTATAGACCCCCCAGCTCCCACTTATATGATCGCCCTCATACTGCTGGTGGTCAAGCAAGAATCCTAGGGGCTCTATCAACGTGTAATAGCGACGTGTCAGGTCACCTAAAACATTACACGATGATAAAGGTAAACCAGATAGCATACTATCATCTCGAGTAAGACTGTCCTACCGGGATAGGTCCTCCCTCAATCATTACAATCACGTACCTGTGACCTAATAATTGACTCTGAGGGCACTATCTCCAACAAATATATCATATATACCATATACAGTATCCATCTGAACATATCACATGATCACATCACAGATAACGCAGCAGAAAATATCATATAAAATATTGGATATACTAGGACGTCCGTGTTTTCAATAGGAGCCAGTATAAAACACGGATTCCACGGTCGTGATGAATAGCCAAACCCACACCCCTAGACCCCTACGAGAGCGGCAAGCAACCCTACCAATTCTAGAGTTAGGAGACCCGGACTCGACTCTTCGAGTTGGTCTCCCTATGGACTCCAGAACCCGGTTACTTGTGCCCTCCTCCTTGGGTCTATCCTAGTGCGAAAAAGTAAATAATATACAAATGGTGACATCTTCCACAACCTGGAAGTGCCCCAATAAAAGAATATTACATACAAGTTTTTACATGAATGAAAATGAAAAACACTCATCTCACATAAAAAAAACCCGGCTATTCAAACACGACGATCCAATATAACATATCCAGCAACACATAACATCACATGTCATCAACGTAAGTAAATATGCGCATCCCAATTGTCGTTGACATATAGCAACGAAACCGGCGATATCATATATTACACTTACGGTCGTAGAAAAGAAAGTGTAAAACTACAACAGTTGGAATCCGCAAACCCTTTAGACATCACATGCCTAATCAAATGAATTCCTTAGACATCGCATGCCTAACAATTATAAACCCCGCATTTTAGTCTCATTATCGAAAACACTTTTCAATATCAAGTCGGGCAATTCAACAAGATTCCCGAAAAACTGATCGAATGCTCGTCGCAAACTTTAGTAGGCAGCCGTACCCCCGATGCCGTCGACGAAGTGCACTAAGGCGGAACACCGCTGCCGCGAGCACCCGAACGGATGCTTTCGGCGACGGGGTTCTCCTACAGTCACTTTGTCGGGGCTATGGGGTATGGCTGTCTATTATGTTTACACAGCGAGTATCCGCGTACGCTACGTGATTGCGACGGACTTTTGATCACATCAAAATTCCGTGGCAACCGATCAAGTGAGACTAAACTTCTATGTTTATAACATTAATTCAGTTATCTCATAACTACTTGTGAATTCCAATTATTGTATCACATTCCAGATAAACAGAAGATGTTAAACTTTCCGACCGAACAGTCAAACACCCAAGTTTTCCCGATACAGCTCAACACATGAAATAAGTTTAGAAAACATTCACTTCATGCCACAGTACCAACGGTCCAGCCGTAGAAGGGTCAAGCCAATGCCTCATATGTGGTACGCCGTACTGCCCCAAACCCTAAGGTTCAAAGGGCAGTTCAAGACGGTCACATAATCGAGTTAAGGTTTCTTGTCTTCTAGAGGGACCATCGCGTTACTTGCACTATATAAAACGTCATTAAACTACGGAAAAATCCAACAATTGAAAATTTCCCGGCAGGGGAAAAAGTGGGTATTTTTATCCGGTCGAACTTTTCAACATATTCTAAAATTACTTGGAAATACCAATAGACGAAGTTAAACATCCCGATCGAAACACCGAGTCCCCAATACAACCCAGAAAACTCAACTGTTGAGTAAACTTTAAAAATTCCCAGAAAATACAGCAATCAATATAGGACATTACTGTGCAAAGCACGTGCCAAGAAGCAACTGTTTGGCCGCGGAACCGCCGCACATGCTAGGGTGGGGCCGCGGTTCCGCGGCGCTTTAGTCGAGTTAGGTGCACGTGCTTTACAGTAACTCCTAGAAATCCCTGCTGTATTTTTTGGTAATTTTTAATTCACACAAATCCAAAATTCCAGAAAATTTCCAGAGAGTGATTTTGAGTTAGGCTTTCGGGTTCGATCGGGTTTCTAACTTCGTCTACGCATCGCTTAAGGCTCTAGCTAGGCTCTGATACCACTGTAGGGTTCCTAGGTACACTAATGAGGTTCCACAAGGCATCAACCATGCCAAATTCAAATTTTTCTAGGTGCCGAGAAACCCTAATGCGATCGTTGACTAGAGGCAAAGGCGAAAATGATAACTAGTTAACAACTTAACTATGAGTGAACGGAAAATACAACCTTTGTAGATCCGGTCCTCCACTTCCATAGCTCCGTGACGGTGTCCCTTCGCTGCGATCATCGGATCTCGGACTCTAGTGTTGATTTCATCGGAGAAATGATCGGGCTAGGTCGTCGACTTCGATGCCGAAGATGATCTACATCGAGGCAACTAAAGATCAAGCTCCAACTTCACCAAGTCATGAAACATGTGAAGAAAACACCCTATACTACATGGAAAGTGGTAGAGGATGAAGAAATAGGAAGTGGGTTCACTTTAGAATTGGATTTCTCACTCTTTTTCTCATGGAACCATTGGAGCTAGAAAGCTTTCATGAAGCTTGATGAAGATGAAGAAGATGAAAGAATAAAAATGATTATCTTAAAAAGAAAATCCAAGTCATTCATATCATAATGCAACCATGGTTGAGTGTAGAGAGTAAACTATGGTTAGGTGAATGGTTAGTTTTAGGAAAGAAACAAAAATGGTCAAAGCTTCTTGAAGCTTCAAGGAAACAAACAAAAGAAGCAACCATTTCTTTTCTTGCCCATAAATAAATAAATAAAATAAATAGTTAAGAAAAGATAACAAAACCCTAACCATTCACTTAAACATGGTTTAAAGTAAACATACACCCAAACTAGCATGTATCATCAAACATGATACAATCAAGTGCACAAAAATATATCACATATACAATATGCACATCAAGTGAGAAAATCCATTTTAAGTGAACCAATACCAGCTAATGCAAAGTAATATATCAAATATATAATTATACATTAAATCATTAAATCAACACTAGATTTAACGATCCGGTCATATCTTATATGATCGACTAATATCCAATGTATCGACTTATCGAATCAATCTTCGATTCGATAACTAGGTTATATCGCATACAACCATTCGATACATTCATCGCAAGAATAGAATACGGTATCACATACACGCATTATTCTCAGTCCCGCATATATCTCATATGCGCTCCTATTTCGTGTCGCTTGAGCCAGGAAACCTCTGTGTAGGACTCTAAAGACTCGTCAATACGCCGGCAGCAGGTGATGATCATATCAAACACCCACAAGCCACAAGCGGTCTGCTAAACGTAACGGCCACCCGGGTATTGATCGATCAGAAGATCAACGAGCAAGCCCGCTCACACTCCTGTGAATCCAACCAGCAACACTTACCGTACAATCCGGTCTCGTCGTCTGATATGTCGCATATCTTGCCTAGGGGTGGTAAACGTCAGACCCCAATAGCTCGATAAGTCGTGTCGATATGAGGTCTACAACAGTTCGAGAAACTACTGGTAACACTTACCAGTAAATCTCAGCAACCCTGGCCAGGGATTTCCGGTTATAGCCAATCGAACACAGCGCAACATCAACTCCCTATACCGGGAGAGACGAATCCCCTCCTATCGCTCATTGCCTCCATGTGATTCGGGACAGTACCCAAAAGCCACCGTTTTGCACGCCCTCTTGGACGTGGTAAGGTGGAAATCAAAGCACAGTGGGAATCACACAAGACTCTATGACGATCTCGGGTCTAGAGACTAACCTTTACCAGTGTCACCAGAGAACTGCCATCTGACGTAAGGTATAATACCATCTGGGAGTTCTCGGCGAGTCCGTCCAGTGTACCCAGTCTCCACTGAGCACCCGTATATCATCTCTGATGTCAAACACCAATGGATATGGGATCATCCATTGCCCATCTGTATGGGTCGAGAAGGTATACGCTAGTCAACTCTGGTATATCGATGCCCCGTCTTGATACACCCACGACTAGGGACCTTGAAGGATGTACTTATGGACTACCATGTCCCCACTAGTATGATCCGCTTCATAGTCCAGGTAGTCAAGTACACATCCTAAGGGCTTTACCAACATGTAACAGAGAGACAATCAGTGTACACGTTAAGGTAAAAAGCAACCAGATAGCATACTATCATGTCGAGCAAGAAATTCCTCCCTATATATGTCCCAGCATCCACTACAATATACATCCTATGTACAGTAATGGCCTATAGGAAATACATATAACTAACAATTTATCTGGAATGTGATACAATAATTGGAATCCACAAATAGTTATAAGATAACTGATTTGTATGTTATAAATCTAGCGGTTTAGTCTCAATTGATCGGTTGCCACGGGATTTTGATGCGATCAAAAGTCCGTCGCAATCACGTAGCGTACGTGGACCGGATAAACTTAATAGACAGCCATGCCCCATAGCCCCGACCAAGTGACTGTAGGAGAACCCCGCCGCCGAAAGCATCCGTTCGGGTGCTCGCGGCAGCGGTGTTCCGCCTTAGTGCACTTCGTCGACGACATCCAGGGGTGCGGCCGTCTACTAAAGTTTGCGACGAGCATGCGATCAGAATGTCGGGAATCTTGTTGAATTGCCTGACTTAATATTGAAATGAGTTTTCGATAATGAGACTAAAATGCGGGGTTTATAATTGTTAGGCATGTGATGTCTAAGGAATTCATTTGGTTAGGCATGCGATGTCTAAAGAGGTTGCGGATTCCAACTGTTGTAGTTTTACACTTTCTTTTCTGCGACCGTAAGTGTAATATGTGATATCGCCGGTTTCGTTGCTATATGTCAACGACAATTGGGATGCACATATTTACTTACGTTGATGACATGTGATGTTATGTGTTACTGGATATGTTGTATTGGATCGTCGCGTTTTGGATAGCCGGGGGTTTTATGTTAGATGAGAGTGTTTTCTTTTTCATTCATGTAAAATTCATTTGTATGTAATATTCTTTTATTGGGGAACTTCCGGGATGAGGTTGTTGTCACCACTTGTATATTATTTACTTTTTCCGCATTAGGTAGACCCAAGGCGGGGAGCACAAGTAACCGGGTTCTAGGGTCCAGTGGGAGATCATCTCGAGGAGTCGAGACCGGGTCTCCTAACCCTAGAATTGGCAGTGTTGCTTGCCGCTCTCATAGGGGTCTAGGGATGTGGGTTTGGCTATTCATCGCGACCGTGGAATCCGTGTTTTATACTGGCTCGTATTGAAAATACGGACGTCCTAGTATATCCAATGTTTCATATGTTTCTTCTTCTACGATATCTGTGATGTGATCATTTGATATGTTGTGATAGATACTGTATATAGTATATATGATATATTATAGACGTTACTTATGTTTTACACCCGCGCTAGCCCTGCCCCGCTCTGCCGTTAGTTACCTAACCTAACGGTGCACGAGGGGACATCGAGGCGAATGCGGATGGCATAAGTGTACGTCGTATTTATCTGCGATGTTTAGGTGACTTAATTGATGGGACTTCATTAATATGATTAATGAAAGAAAAGAAACCTAAAAGATGTTGTGGAATCGAATTTTCAAAAATAGGTAGCTACGGTTCTTGCTTTGCATCGCGGTGTTCCTTGTAGAACATCCTGCACGTTATTCGATAAGGAAAGGGCCGAGATCCCTTCACCGGGAGTGACCCCGTTAGCAATGACTGGCAAATGCTACACCCCTCGGTTTGTCTTTTGATTGCTTTTGGAGTTTTTTCTTTGCATAGTGGTATATATGATATATCCTGCACCTTATTCGATGAGGAAAGGACCGACGATCCCTTCACCGGGAGTGGCCCCTTTAGCAAAACCAGAAAAGCCTCAGAAACACTCCATTTTAAAACCATTTGATTCTACAACGATATCAAGTTCATTACGCAATAGGTTTTCAGAAAAACCTGTCGTAGACCTCCGTCATTTCAGATAAGTCCTGCTTAGTATTCGTGCTGCGTTTGTTGACCTTGTCAAGGCGCAGTGTGCGGTAGCTGACCAGTATTTATCTGTTTATGCATATGTTGCAGATTGTTTTAGGGTAGTTGTACGGCCTTGTTGACCTTGTCAAGGGTCGTGCGGGTGGGTTTCATTCAATCAAGAAATGACGGGTTGAACTTGACTTACGGTTTATGGTTTGTTGACCTTGTCAAGGTCATAGATCGTTTGGGGCAAAAAATTATCGGGAATTTTAAGTGTTGAAATTTGCAATGAGATTGCATACCTTCTATGAGATAGTTGGATCCCGATACCCACTGCGAGTAATTGTTACTCCTGGGAGAGTTTTACACATTACAATTAGCCGATCAAGTAGGTGTCTAGAAAGGTGTTAACGGGGTTACACCTCTGGGAAAACGAGGTTTACTTTAATTAGGTCCGTGCGAAAGCACGGCGAACCTCCCTCAAAGTACCGACACTGGCCTGGATGAAAGATTAGCGAGCTTGTAGCATGTAATTAATCCCGGCTAGTCTTTCCTTTTAGGGTTTGAAGAAAGATTTGATTAAAACAGTGGGAGACATCCTGATTAGATATATTAGATAACCAATCTAATCTTGCAAGAGCATACGCTGAGTGTTTTTTTCTCTCTCTCTCTAGGTAGCGACCATATCACGCCTTAATCAAGATAATAAAATGGATATATTGACCGAACCCGCTTGTTATACTGAGCTGAGGAACGTTGGTCCCGCTCCAACTTATAATTGTTATAAGACAGAGCAGGAAATTAGGGAATACCAGATTTCCCGTGCCGCCCAAACGAAAAAAGTGCATGCCGATGCATCATCTTCGGGTGTGTTCATTACATAGAACTGTTTCTCAGTATCCTTTACGTCCTGGGTATGAGATACTGGATCAGGATCCCGCATATGTAATCTGTTACATAGGCTACAGATATGTAGAGAACTGAGAACGAGTGATAATTTTCATGAGACAGAAAACGGTGCAAGTATTGCAGCCAAGTCTGTTGGTCACTATCACCCTGTATTACCAGAATACATTGATTCTGAACAAATGTTATTAGATACCGAACCCGATATACAACATCATATCAGTTTCTTTATTAGTAAAGAAAGGATATAATTTTGTATTGTTGGATAATGTTTTGAACCTTTCCTATATCAAGAGTTGATCGGTTCTGGAACGTTATCTAAAAGCATTGATGTTCTAAATCAAACTACAGTTCTTAGTTTACAGAACACACACGAGAGGAAGAGTTCAGAAATGAACGAATCCTTCTTGAGGCATTGTAGACTAGGTCATATCAATGCGACCCGACTAGCTAAGTTACATTTAGATGCATATTTAAATAAGTTTAAATTTACATCTTGTGAAACTTGCCGGTCATGTCACAGAGATAAGATGACCACAGCTCCGTTTATTGGAAACAGAGAAAGAGTTTGTGAACTCTTGGGATTGATACATGCTGATATATGAAAGTCTCCTGTCTACACATGCCAAGACTGGTTCTTTGTACTTCATTACATTCTCTGATGATCTCTCAAGATTCAGACATATGTTCCTGTTGAAACACAAGTCCGAACCTTTTGAGATATTCACAGAATGTAAGTTAGAAGTAGAGAAGCAAAATACGGGTAAAAGTATTATGTCCTTTAATGTGATCAAGGAGGAGAATACTTGAGCACGGATTTCTTGGACTATTCTAAAGGAGAATGAGATTCTCTCTCAGCATTACTCCTCCGTATACACCACAGCACGTCGGTGTATCGGGGCGGAGCAATAACACCCTATGTGATATGGTGTGCTCTATGATGAGTACTACCGAGTTTCCTATTTCCTTTTGGGAGTTATGCGCTTGAGAAGCTGCAAACCTATTGAATAGGGTTCAAATCAAATCGGTTCCCTACCACATCATATGTGATATGGAAAGGGAAGAGCCCATATCTTAAGTTTGTTAAGATTTGTGGTTGTCCGGACTATGTCTAAAAGCAAAATCCGGACAAGCTCGAGGCAAGGTCTGTTATGTAGAACTGGAAAGGTTCCATCTATACAAACTGTAGCAGATAATTTGGTAGAACCAAAGGATTCAATAGTAACCAACGAACCTCAGCCTCTCCGCCGATATAGCAGGGTTCCTCACCCACCTGAGAGATACTTCGGTTTCTCTATGACAGTGGGAGCGAGGATTACATCATGAGATGATGACCCAACTAGTTTCGGGCTGGCCATCAGGAGTGGGACTCTGTAAGAATGGCTAGATGCTTATAGATCTGAGATGGAATCCTTATACACCAACAAAGTATGGACTTTGGTTGCTTTATCTGAAGGGTTAAATCCCCATCAGGAGCAAGTATATCTTGAGAAGATTACTTTGTGTACAAGGAAAAGTTGAGACTTTCAAAGCTAGACATGTTAAAGGTTTGCATCATTGACCAGGTATGGAATATGATAAAACCTTTTCTAAGGAGCTATGCTTAAGTCCATCCAGATCCTACTTGCCACGGCTACATACCATGACTACGATATCTGGTGGTTGGGTGTCATGACTGCTTTTCTAAGTGATGTTTTAGAAGATAGCGTCTATAAGTACACGGCCAGAGGGCTTCGTAGACAGTGGGAGCAGCGGAAACGTGTGCAAGATGTTTTATATGATAAAGCAGGCATCACGGAGTTGGAAGGTCTGTTTTGATGTGGTAGTCAAAGAGTTTGACTTCATCAAAATGGTAGATGAACCTTGTATATACAAAAAGGTAGTAGGGAGTATGGTGGTGATCCTCGTAGAGTATGTGGATGACATACTCTTGATAGGGAAGGAGTTTCCTATGCTACGCTCGGTCAATCTCTGCTTATCACAAGGATTCTCCATATAGGATCAAAGTGATACATACTAAATCCTGGGTTTTAGATCTATGAGATAGATCTAATTGGATGTTAGGATACTCACTAGTTGTAGTGAGAAGGTATTAATCGATCCTGGGAAGAATCACTGGAAAGGTTGCAGGGTGATAAGGACGACTGAATGTCCGTCGCAGGCATTGTCTTTTACCCTTAGTGGAGGGACGGTATGTTGGAAGAGTTCCAAGCTAGATACCGTGACATACTAGACGATTAAAGGCAAGATACATCGTTACCAAGGATGCTACCAAAGAAGCAGTCTGGATATATATAAGTTCATGGGATGAACTTCGTTCTTACCATTGTGTGACAATGGAGTTGTGGCTTTTGCCAAGGTACCCCCCCCCCCCCGTCCCATCAGAAATCCAGATATAATTCTTTGGCAGTATCACCTGATCATCGAGATGGTTGATCTCCAGGGAGATCGAGGTTAGGAGAGTAGACACAGAGGACAACAGCTCGGATCCACTCACGAAGGCCTTTTTCCTAGTAGAGACTATTATAGGATGGTTGAGTATGAGATACTTCAACCGCAGCTAATTGTTGGGTATGTGATACCACGACAGATGGCCCTAGTGCAAGTAGGAGATTGTTAGTTATATGTATGCTCTAGAGGCCATTACTGTACATACGATGTATATTGTAGTGGATGCTTGGACATATATAGGGAGGACTTTCTTTCTCGACATGATAGTATGCTATCTGGTTACACTTTACCTTAACGTGTATACTGATTGTCTCTCTGTTACATGTTGGTAAAGCCCTTAGGATGTGTACTTGACTACCTGGACTATGATGCGGATCATACTAGTGGGGACATGATAGTCCATAAGTACATCCTTCAAGGTCCCTAGTCGTGGGTGTATCGAGACAGAGCATCGATGAACCAGAGTAGACTAGCGTATATGTATCTTGACCTATATGATGGGCGATGGATGATCCCATATCCATCGGTGTTTGACATCAAGGATGGTATACGGGTGCTCAGTGGAGACTGGGTAAACAGGACGGACTCGCCGAGAACTCCCAGATGGTATTATACCTCACGTCAGTTGGCAGTTCTCCGGTGACACTGGTACAGAGTAGTCTGTTGACCCGAGATCGTCATAGAGTCTTGTGTGATTCCCACTGTGCTTTGATTTCCATCATACCACATCCAAGAGAGCGTGCAAAAAGGTGGCTTTTGGGTACATTCCCGAATCACATGGAGGCAATGAGCGATAGGAGGGGATTCGTCTCTCCCGGTATAGAGAGTTGATGTTGTGCAGTGTTCGATTGGCTATAACCAGAAATCCCTGGCCAGGGTTGCTGAGATTTACTGGTAAGTGTTACCAGTAGTTTCTCGAACTGTTATAGACCTCATATCGACACGACTTATTGAGCTACTGGGTCTGACGTTTACCACCCCTAGACGAGATATGCGACATATCAGACGACGAGACCGAACTGTACGGGAGTGTTACTGATTGGATTCGCAGGAGAACTAGTGGGCTTGCTTGTTGATCTTCTGATCGCTCAATACCCGGGTGGCCGTTACGTTTAGCACACCGCTTGCGGCTTGTGGGTGTTTGATATGATCATCACCTACTGCCGGCGTATTGACGAGTCTTTAGAGTCCTACACAGGGGTTTCCTAGCTCAAGCAAAACGAAGTAGGAGCACATATGTGATATGTGCGGGACCAAGATTTATACGATATGAGATACCTTATTCTATTCTCGCGATTCGTGACAATGATCGGTTGTATGCGATATAGCCGGGTTATCGGATCAGGTGTTGATTCGATAAGTTGTTACTTTTGATATTAGTCGGTTATAGCCGGATTATTAAATCAAGAGTTGATTTAATAATTTAATGCATAATTATATATTTGATATATTACATTACATTAACTAGTATTAGCTCACTTATGATTTATTTTCTCACTAACTTGTGCACATTGTTTATATATGATATATGCAAGTGTACATGTTTGTATCATGCTTGATGATACATCAAAGTTGGGTGTTTGAGACTCATAACAAGATTAGGTTAAAGATTAGGGTTATTGTTTTATCTTAAGATTTAACAAAAGGGTTTAACTTAGTCAAAGAAATCAAGCTTGAAGAAGCTTGGAGAAGCTTTGACAAAGTCCACTCTTTTGTCATTTCTTTTGATATTCTTTAACCTAACCTTTAACCTAAAGCCTTGGTTAATTCACTACATGAGTTAAGCATGAGGGATTAACTCAACCATGGTGCTATTATTTATTGGATAAGTTTTCATTTGGATGGATAATTGATTATTCTTTTCTTCTTCTTCTTTATCATCAAGCTCCATCCAAAAGCTTACTAGCTCCAAAGGTGCTATGAGAAAAAGAGTGAGAAAATCAATTCTAAAGTGAGCCCACTTCCTACTTCTTCATCCTCTACCACTTGCCATGTAGTAGAGTGTGTTCTCTTCTCAAAGTTTATGACCTAGTGAAGGAATAGCTTGAGTTTGTGTCTCCCCGACGTAGATCATCTTCGGTCTCGAAGTTAACGTAGCAAGCACGTTCGTTCTTCTCGTGGACCTTCTCAAGAGTCCGGAGTTCATGATCACAGCGATGGGGACGTCTACACGGAGCCAATGGAGTGAAGGACCAGATCTACAAAGGTTATAATCCCTTTCACTTAGTGTTAAAGTTGTTAACATGCAAGTTTTCCCCTAAACCCTAGTTTAAAGATCCGTATTAGAGTTGTTCGGCACGACTAAAATTTTAATCGGGCATGGTTGATGCCTCGTAGACCCTTATGCGCGTGTCTAGCAACCCTACAGACGGTAATACAGACAAGCGGGACAAGAGGTTCGTGCGAGACGCTGACGAGCTGTCATTACTTTCCGTCGACACCGGAGACCTGATATGCTTACAGAGGCATTGGGATGCGACCAATTTCAGAGAAATGTTGTGCTGAGGACACAGATGTCCATCGAGCGAGAAGAGATTATGCAAGAGTACTAGCCTCCGTACAGATAGGCATAGGCAAGATCGGAAGAGACCCTGAGTGGGATTCCTTCCAGGATACTGCTGCGGTGATATTTGCACCCAGGATCAGATGTGATGTGCATTCAAAGAACCAGAGGCCGACGCCAGTGACATGCTGCTTTACGAGTAGTCGTGAGAATTGACCGAGAGATGACCAGAGAAGTGCCAGAACGGAATCGTCCCCGTTAGCACACCTGATAGGGCCGATGAGCCGATTGATTGTGAGATTGGTAATTCACAAAGAAGATAAGGACCCAGAGACAGAGGACGCCAGACCGTGAGTAAGAGGCAAGTAGATATCTTGCGCTGCTAGCATTGGATGCACCGACACCTTCTCGACCTTGATGGAGGAACTACCGATGATGGTATTCATGATTTATGATTTTGTGATTCGATTATCACGTATCCTGTTGGATATATATGCCCTAGAGGCCTTCATTGTATAGGATGCTGGGGATATGTATGTGCATGACAGTCTTGCTTAATATGATAGTACGCTATTTGGTTTGTCTTTATATTAACATATAATATATTTTGCGTAGTATTCATATATAAATATACATGTTGATAAAGCCCATAGGGTGTTTTTCCTGACTACCGGCGTTGTGATGGCTGTCATACTTGTGGGAGCTGGATAGTCAATACGCACATCCTTAGATGTCCCTGGTCACAGGAGTATCGAGACCGGGCATTGATACTCCGGAGTAGACTAGTGTATACATATCTAGACCCAGAGGAGGGGCGATGGATTGGTCCCACAGCCATTGGTGGAGTGCACCTAAGATTGTATATAGATGCTCACTGGGTGTGAGTACACCGAACAGGACTCGCCGAGAACTGACTGGATGGTATTTATACCTAACGTCAAATAGCAGTTCTCAGGTGACATGTGTGCAGATAGTCCGTTGACTTAAGGTCGTCATTTGTCTCGTGTGAGTTCCCACTGTGCTTTGATTACTACCCTACCACGGTTCAAAGGAGTCGTGCAAACAGGTTTTAGTTGGGCAAAGCCCCGAGCCACGTGGAGCCAGTGAGTGACTGTTAGGGATTCGTCTCTCCCGGTATAAGGAGTTGATATCGCACGGTGATCGGTTGGTCATTACCATAAGTCCCTGTCCAGGGCTGATTGAGAATTACTGATAGACTGATCAGTAGATTCTCGGATGGTAATTGAGCCATGCCGACACGACATGTACGGTTATTAGGGGTCTGACGTTTACCACCTCCCTAGACCATACATGCGATACTCTTAGACGAACAGACCGGACTGCACGGATATTGTCACGGACAGGCTCAGTAGGAGTTCGGATGGGTTTCCTCATCGGCCTTCTTATCGACATCTACCTGGGGACCGTTACGTACAACTAGTGCCGCTTGCAGTCTGTGGTTAAACCCACTGCCAGCGTAGTAGTCGATTCTTTAGAGTCCCACACAGAGTTTTCCCAACTCCAGGCGAAACGATATAGAGGTCGTACGGTTTTACGACAAGGGTTCGGACGAATACGTGTTTAAACGCACGTACGACATACGGACAGTTTTTACTAGACGGCTTTGGTTTAAGCCAGATTCTAGTATCAGGTTATTGGATTTATACAGTCTAAAGTTTTTCCGTGTTTTCACGGATGGGAGGGCCGTTCTCGTAATTTCCGGGAAGCTTCTAGAAGAATGGTGACTTGAGGGGTTTAGGTGGCATTGTCATTAAATGATATTGTGACTCATAATGTGTGATTCATTATGTCATTAATGCATTATTAAATGCTTAATGACTCACATAGTGAATCACTCATAATACATTTATGTAGCATGATGAATAATCTCTTTTATTCATTTATTGATGTATTCATTATGCTTCATATATCAAGTGAGAAAAAATTTCATATTCATTATTGTAGTTCACCTTCTCTCTCCTCAAGCTCACTCTTTCTTCAAGCTCTAATCCTACCACTCATGAGTTGAGAATAAGGATTAGAAAAGACTAAACATTCCATAACCTAACTCTTTATGATCTAAGTTCCTTTGATTAGCAACTAGAGAAACTTAGTTACCTCAAGTTGTTGAGGTGAAACTTGGATTAGGGTTCTCGGGTGGATCATCTATCACTTAGGGGAGGCCGAGGAGGACGAAGAAGAAGGACACGATTCATCATATATAATCTCTTTACATAGTAGCTAAGAACTTCTATGGTAGTTGTTAATTATCATTTATCAAAGATCTTCGGATAGTCGATGTATGCTTCAAGAACAAGATCTTTTTTCACATTTCCGCCTCCCCGCAACTCGTGGGGTGTAGCACATCGACTTACAGTGGTTTCAGAGCCTCACTAAAAAATAATTAACTCACTTGCAAAGTCGTATGAATTTCGAACGCAAAACGAACCGGAAAAGATATCATATTCACATAGTTTCTGTCGATTTTAAATTGAGGTCCAAAAATTTTTAAGGGACCTCCAGAATAACCTACATGGAAACCTAAGAACACTGGAGAAATTCGGGTGTATGAATCGGCCAACACACCGCGGAATCGCGGCCGATCCTACCGATCCGCCACTGATCCGCGGCCGAGTTGATCCCGATTCACCCCAAATCTCCCCAGTAACTCTTCTGTGAATATTTTGTCTTTTCTGGAATGTTTATTTTTTGCTCAGGTGTCAGGTTTACAGAGAAGTCTTGGAGCAGAATCTAATGGGTTTGATCGATCGAAATCATACGATGTTTGCTTGTTTGATTATAGCTGTGAACTGTATTATGTGTTCGTAAACCACCCATAACTGCTAGTATGTCGGTTGGCAGGGGGTTGCACATATCTGTAATGTTTTAGCTGTTTGTGATTATGAACTGTATTGGATTGTTGTGATGATTAGCCGGGGTTTTGTGATGGGTTATTGTATTAATTCATTCGATGTAAATATTATAAGTTGTAATATTATTTTGCGGGGCACATCCAGGTTGCGGTTGTAGCCACCGTTGTATTATTTCTTTTTACTGTTTTTGCCCCTAGGATAGACCCAAGGTGGGGTGCACAAACTACCGGGTATTTCTAAGTGCTTAGTGGCCTACTCACGTTGTTGAGGGAGACAGCTTCACTTCGGGTACTTGGCAAATAGTTTGTCGTACCCGTAGGGGTCTGGGGTGGGGTAATGGCTATTCATCACAACTGTGTAATCCGTCTTTTCTTACAGGCTTAAAAGAAACGCGGATTGCTTGCATATCCAATAAAGTTTATCTGTGATCTGGAATTCTTATTATTGCGTCTGACGAATGTATAATATCTATATATGATAGCTATTTAGACGTCACTTATGTTTTACACCCACGCTAGCCAAGCCCCCGCTCTGCCGTTAGTTAAGTAACCTAAACGGGTGATGCTGGGACCCCGTGGCGAATGCGGATGGCATAAGAGGACGTTGTATTTTCGTTGTTATCTGTAATGATAGGTTAAAGATGGGACCCATTATTTTTAATGCAAAGAAAAATAAAACCTAAACTGAATCATTGGAACAATTTCAAAAACACTCGGTTTTCTTCAAAAAGCAAATTTTTAATACGGAGCTTAAACCACTCCTTTTAATAAAGGCTATCATGGTTCCTTCGATCATATCAAGTTCACTATGTTAACGGTTTTTTGTCAAAAACCTGCCGTAACCCTTCGTCGTTTCAAATAGACGACATATCGTATTCATGCTATGCTTGTTGGCCTATGTCAAGGCATAGTAGATTGTAGCTGTGTGTTTGCTTATTTGTTGCATAGATAGATGCATTAGTATAGGACAGACGTACAGCCTTGTTGGCCTACGTCAAGGGCATGTACGATGTACCTAAATTAATCAGGACAACGACGGGTAGAACTTGACTTGCGTCTTTTGATTTGTTGGCCTACGTCAAGGTCATAAGTGTAAGTCTATGCTACCTCTCCCGGTACTTTCGGGCATGCGGAATTTGATGAAAAACAATTTTCTGGAGGCGGTAACATGGACTCAAAATGGATCTTTGTTAAACTATCTACCTAACAACCTAACTAGGAGTTGTTAACTACTCGGTTAGGGGGTTATACCTTTCTTTCTTGAACTCCTTCGTCTTTGACTCTCGATGGTGTACGGATCGGCTTCACTCCGTCGTCTCCTTGCGCCGAAGATCGATCCACCCGAAAGCTTCTACCTTTGGCTTCTTCTTCGAGCTTTAAAGAAACTAGTTCACTCGGTTTGCTAAACCTTATGAACTAGAGTGAGTAGAGGAGAGTGTGTTGGGATTTTTCTCTATGGTTTCTTGCTTCTCAACACATGAGAAAAGTGAACCATAGACTAGAGAGAGGGAGAGCAAGAGGAAGAGGATGAGAGCTCAAACACAAGAGAGAGAAAGGAAATGAGAGAAAATCAACAAGACTTTTCTCTCTTGGATCTCATAATCCAAAACCATCATAACAAATCATAGCAATCAAGTATTATGTGATGGTTTAAGCTACAATATCCATATCATTTCATGCACTCATTTTGCACAAGAGAAACAAGCAAGCAAAAGTCTTTGCCATGAAATGATAGCCATTGTCATGATGATGGCCAACTAGTCCAACCTAGTCAACCGGTCAACAAAGTCAACATGTCAACAAAATCAACCCCTCAACAACCATGTCACTATAATTCTTAATTAATATTAATGTTAATCATATATCATATTCTCATTAGGGTTGAGCAAAAAGTCAATAGTCAACAGTCAACAGTCAACAACCCTAATGAGAATCCTCTGCCTCTGTCTCTCCGTCAACTGTGCATACACACCCGCATCCGCGTTCCGAGGAACACGAATACTTACTAGAAAAAACCAATCCCAAAACGTACACTAGGATCTGGCTTAATCCAAAGCCCGCTAGTGTTAACTGTCCGGACACCGTACGTGCACAAGTGCACGGATGTGACCGAACCCTGTCGCAAAACCATGCGACCTATCGTAAAACCATGCGACCTCTACTCTTTTGCCTAAAGGCGAAGAGCTTTCTGTGTGGGACTCTAAAGACTCGACACTACGCTGGCAGTGGATTTAACCACATACCGCAAACGGCACTAGCTGTACGTAACGGTCCCCAGGTAGATGCCGACAAGAAGACTGACGAGGTGAAACCCATCTGAACTCCTACTGAGTCTGACTGTGACAATCTCCGTACGGTCCGGCCTGTTCGTCTGATACATCGCATGGCGGGCCTAGGGGGCGGTAACCGTCAGTCCCCTAATAGCGGTACAAGTCGTGTCGGAGTGAAGCCCAGAACACCCTGAGATAACACTGGAAACCTACCAGTATATCTCGCTTGACCTGGCCAGGGACTACTCGTGTAATGGCTCGTCTAGACACAGCGCGATGTCAACCCCCAATACCGGGAGAGACGAATCCTGTCTAACCGTAACTGCATCCAAGTGCTTCGGGACTGCACCCAACTACTACCTGTTTGCACGACTCCTTTGAGCCGTGGGAGGGTAGTAATCTAAGTACAGTGGGAGCACACTCGAGGCGAAGTGACAGTGTCAAGTCAGCGGACTAAGCTGTACTCATGTCACCTGGGAACTAATAACTGACGATAGGTATAGTACCAACCAACAGTTCCCGACGAGTCCTGTCCAGTGTACTCGTAACCCAGTGAGCACCCGCATACTATCTCCAGTACGACGTACTGATGGCTGTGGGACAGACCATCTCCCACACTGGGATGAGAAGCGCATACGCTAGTCTACTCCGGAGTATCGATGCCCTGTCTCGATAGTCCTGTGACTAGGTGTAAGTCCATGCTGTTGGAGATAGTGCCCTCAGAGTCAATTATTGGATCACAGGCACGTGATTGCAATGATTGAGGGAGGACCTATCCCGGGACGACAGTCTTACTCGAGATGATAGTATGCTATCTGGTTTACCTTTATCATCGTGTACTGCTTCAGGTGACCTTACATGTCACTATTACACGTTGATAGAGCCCATACGATTCTTGCTTGACGGCCAGCAGTATGAGGGCGATCATATACGTGGGAGCTGGTAGTCTATAAGCATATCCTTAAAATGTCCCTAGTCGTAGGAGTTTCGAAACAGGGCATCGATTCTCCAGAGTAGACTAGTGTATACAGTCGAGACCCCGACGAGGGGCGGTGGCCGGTCTCACAAGCCACTGGTGTCAGTTGGTTCACCTAAGATGTATACAGGTGCTCATTGGGTTATGAGTACACCGGACAGGACTCGCCGGGAACATGCTAGTTGGTCTTATACCTGACGTCAGATAGCAGTTCCCAGGTGACATGTGTACAGGTTAGTTCATCGACCTGGGGATCGTCATTTCTCTCGTGTGAGTTCCCACTGTACTTTGATTACTACCCTACCACGGCTCAAAGGAGTCGTGCAAACAGGTTTTAGTTGGGTACAGTCCCGAGCCACATGGAGGCAGTGAGCGGATCTTCGGGGGTTCGTCTCTCCCGGTATTGGGGGTGAGGTCGCGCTGTGTCTAGGAGAGCCATTACACGAAGTCCTTATTGTTGGAGATAGTGCCCTCAGAGTCAATTATTGGATCACAGGCACGTGATTGCAATGATTGAGGGAGGACCTATCCCAGTAGGACAGTCTTACTCGAGATGATAGTATGCTATCTGGTTTATCTTTATCATCGTGTACTGCTTTAGGTGACCTGACATGTCGCTATTACACGTTGATAGAGCCCATAGGATTCTCGCTTGACGGCCAGCAGTATGATGGCGATCATATACGTGGGAGCTGGTAGTCTATAAGCACATCCTTAAAAGGTCCCTAGTCGTAGGAGTTTCGAGACAGGGCATCGATACTCCATTAGTAGACTAGTGTATACAGTCGAGACCCCGACGAGGGGCGGTGGCCGGTCTCACAAGCCACTGGTGTCAGTTGGTTCACCTAAGATGTATACAGGTGCTCATTGGGTTATGAGTACACCGGACAGGACTCGCAGGGAACCTGCTAGTTGGTCTTGTACCAGATGTCAGATAGCAGTTCCCAGGTGACATGTGTACAGGTTAGTTCATCGACCTGAGATCGTCATTTGTCTCGTGTGAGTTCCCACTGTGCTTTGATTACTACCCTACCACGGCTCAAAGGAGTCGTGCAAACAGGTTTTAGTTGGGTACAGTCCCGAGCCACATGGAGGCAGTGAGCGGATCTGCAGGGGTTCGTCTCTCCCGGTATTGGGGGTGAGGTCGCGCTGTGTCTAGGAGAGCCATTACGCAAAGCCCTCGGCCGAGGCAGGAGATTTACTGGTAGGTATTCCAGTAGTATCTCAGGGCGTTCTGGGCTACGCTCCGACACGACTTGTACCGCTTTTGGGGGTCTGACTTTTACCAACCCCCTAGGCCCGCCATGCGATACTCATAGACGAACGGACCGGACTGTACGGATATTGTCACTGACAGGCTCAGTTGGGTGTCGGGGTGAGCTTCCTCATCGACGTCCCTTTTGGTCAATGGCTGGTGGCCCGTCACGTATTGGCTTATACCTCTGACGTGCCAGTGGTTAAATCCACAGCCATAGTATTGACGAGTCTTTAGAGTCCACCACACTTTCAGTTACTCAGCTTTCGGGCGAAACGCTGTAGAGACCGTATGGAGATATGGCATGGTCCGATCAGATACGTGCGGTATTGCACGGATCAGGAACGGACAGCTTTGTACTAGTGGCCGTATAGTTATATGGCAGGGTTCGATCAGATACGTGCGGTATTGCACGGATCAGGATCGAACGGATTTTACTAGCCGGCTTTGGCTTAAGCCGGTCCTAGTTTAGTACAGTGTAGATTTTGTCTCATTGCATTTGTATCCGGTCGGAATACAGATGCAGGTGTGTATGCACAGTGTCGGGGTTTTCCTGTAATTTATTACAGGACCAGTTTTCTGGAGTTGCCAGTTTGCATTCCGTTCCGGCCGGTTTTCCTTTGTTCTTTCCCGGCCGGACTTTTCCGATGGAGGGGGTAATTTGCAGTTTTGCAAATTACACTTTGTGGGGGGGTTTCTTGTAAAAGTTTGATTATGATAGATATCATTTCTTTCATCCATTGACTTGGTTTTTTAAAGTGAAGTGAAAGGTTATGGTGGCATAGTGTTTTAAGCATGGTTGATGTTTTGTTGACCTTGGATGTGGTCACCCCTCTCTTGCTCCTACACTCACCTCCCTCTTGCTATCATATTATCATTCCTCCACCATTCTCATTCTCACTTGATGATAAGTTTCTCATTTAGAAAAGAAGAAGAAGAAAAAGAAAGAGAGAAAGAAAAAGAATGAGAGAGTTCATCTTAGTTTTGTGAGGAATTCTTCATCTCCTTCTTCTTCTTGTTTCGGAAAAATGAAAGCACCATTTTTCCTAACCCCAATCCTCCATCATGGCAACTACAAACCCCAAGTGAGACAACCATCTTCTACACTACATTCTACAGCATATCTTGAGCATGTCGAGTTGCCGGCTTCATGCTCGAGTTGCCTCGGTATTGAGGCGGGAGCCCGTAAAAGACGAAGGCGATGTGGTGCCCCTTCCGGCGAGGAGGCGACGATGTGGAGCCAAGACTTTCCGCGGGAGATCGGGATGATGAAGAGAAGACCGGAGGACTCGGATCACTCGGTATACTTCTCACCCTATCTCTTGTTTGCTAGCGTAGGTTAATGGTTATCGATCCGGGTTTTCTTTGTCCGCGGTAGCGCCGGTTTCCGAGCAAGGAAAATTTTTTATTCCGCAATTTGGCCTCGAGTAAGACGGCCGGGGCGCTGCCGTGGCGCAACATGGTATCAGAGCCACGCCATTAACCTTACCTAGCTTCGTTTGATGTGTTTGCGTTTCCGATCGACCGAAATTTCCAAAAACCGTATTTTTATTGCACATCAGTTTCTGTCGAATTTTTTTGAAGTCCAAAAATTTTTCAGGTGGTTTCAGAATGATGTGCAGGGAAATATAAGAGATCTGATAAAATTTGGTACCCTGATTCCTTTCTTTCACCGCGGAAGCGCGGCCAAAGCCTTGCTTTGGCCGCTCTTCCGCCGCGCTTTAAAATCTTTACTGTACCATATTTTTGCAGATTGTCTTGGACATGAAAATGGGGTATTTGGAATATTAAAATTGGGCCCAGGTTTTCTGTGACTGCTACAGTTTTGAGTGGGGGCCCACTTGTTAATTTTTGGTCAATCGGAAAATTTTAAACACATTTTTCACAGTATTTACATTATTTCTGCGACCGTGAATGTCACTCGATCGGTAAATCCGGTCTAACTGCTATAGCCCGGTTAGACGGATTTGCGAACGTGATTTTCACGTTGATGTTCTATGTTTATGCTGTGATGTTGCGGATCGGTCGGTGGGGATAGCCTGGATGCAATGCTAGTACAGCTTTGTTGTATTTTATACATTTGATATTGCGGGGCGAGCGTCCGACATGTGGACTGCCGTCACTGCCTGTTTGTATTATTCTTTTGGGGCACGACCTGGTTGCGGTCGATGTACCCGGTGTATGTATATTTTACATTCTGTACTAGGGTTACCCCGCGGTGGGGTGCACGGATAGCCGGGTTCTGGAGGGCAACGGGCCCGCATCTCAGGGCATTGAGACGGAGGGGGCTTCAGTCCAGGATTGGCGGGCTATTCGCCGCACTCGTAGGGGGTACAGGTTGACCCAGGAGGGGTGCCCAAGTTACCGGATTCCGTGAAGTGCTAGGTGGTCCATTCACGGTGCTGAAGGGGGCTGCCTCGCTTCAGGTTTTGGCGGGTGACTTGCCGCGCCCGTAGGGGTCTAGGATTTCATTGCACAGGCTATCCACACGACCAGGGGAACGTCGGGTTTCAGCAGCGGCTCTGTGAAACCCGGGGCTTCCAGATATCTGTATTGTTCTGTGATGCTGTACATTTCTGTGATGTTGCCTTTTATTCACGCCTTGAGCGAAATACTATATATTGGTATATATATTAGTAGATGTTGTATATGTTTTTCATCCGCGCTAGTCCAGTCCCCGCTCTGCCGTTAGTAAGCTAACCTAACGGGTGATGACGGGACCCAGTGGCGAATGCGGATGGCATATACGTACGTCAGTATATTTTCGTTCTTTGTGGTGTGATCAATTGATGGGACTGCATTGATTCGGATCAATGCAAGTTTAAACAAACCTATTCTGATGTTGTTGGAACAATTTTTCAAAAAAAGCTGTTATTGCAAGGACGTTCGCTTTTGTTTTGCATCGTGGTATTCATTTGGAATATCCTGCTCCTCAGTCGACGAGGCAAGGGCCGAGATCCCTTCACCGGGAGTGACCCCTTGGACAGAAGTTTGCGTCAGGGCATTAACTTCACTATAGCCGATTACTTTTGCTTTGCATCGTGGTATTCAGTTGGAATATCCTGCACCTCATTCTACGGGGAAAGAGCCGAGATCCCTTCACCGGGAGTGACCTCTTTAGTAAAGGTTTTCGTCACTATATTTTATAAAAGGCTATGCAGTTCCTTCAACGATATCAAGTTCATTACGTTAAAGGTTTTTCGCCAAAAACCATTCGTAGCCCTCCGTCATTTCTTATGGGTATTATTTAGTATTCGTGCTGCGTTTGTTGACTCCGTCAAGGCGTAGTGTACGGTAGCTAAGTGGTGCTTGTTTGTTGCATAAGTGGGATTGGTTAGGACAGTCGTGCGGCCTTGTTGACTCCGTCAAGGGCACGTACGGGTGGGTTTAATGCAATCCAGATAATGACGGGTTGAACTTGACTAGGACTCTTTGATTTGTTGACTCCGTCAAGGTCACTTGAGTCCTAGGGGTAAAAATCACATCGGGAGTTTCAAAAGAACTGAAACTTGCCAGATATGCGCATACCTTCTGGAGTGTGGTGACGTGAGTGGATTCCGTCACGTTATCATGCGATGATAGTTGGATCCCGATTCCCACTGATGAGTTGGTTTACTCCTCGGGTGATCCCGACTAATTCTTCTTTCAGGTTTGGAGGGGAATTTGAGGTACAGTGGTAGGTTTCCAGATTAGACAAAGTGATAACCATTCTGATCTAGGTTAGAGTGCACGCTGAGTGTTTTCTTTTCTCTCTCTTTGGCAGCGACCATTGACCCGACCCTGGACTTTGACTCAGTGACCAAGTTGACCGAACCTTCTTAACACAGGCTTTTGGATTGTCAGAGTTGCAGACCTCATTGCCACTCCTACTTTTACCCTTTTTCTCCAGGACACCCCGTATTACTACGAACGTCCACTTCCATTGGACAAAACCATCGTATGGTTATATACGAACTCGAAGGACTTCGAGGATGGTTTCTGGTTCTGGAGAAAACGGATAGGACTATTCAGTTGTCTTTTCTTTTCACCTCCTCTCAGGTTGCGAGTACTCCTTGGTTTAGGAGTAGTACACCTATTACGCAAATTGGATAGTCTTCTTCCAAACCTTAGGCTGGTGCCGACCGGTAGGGAATGAAGAAAACCAATTAGCATAACGATGGTGTGCAGAAGGTATTAAGTTCAGACAAAGCAAGGGATTAGTAAGAGGGCAAAGTAAATTGCGACTGATATTCACGACCAAACCAAGTATTTCTTCGCCAATCCTAAATCACCTTTGTATTTCTCCAGGACACTCCGTATCACTACGAAGATCCACAGTTTATTTGGATACTCCATCGTATGGTTATATACGAACTCGAAAGGAACTAGTTCCAGTTCGGGGATGGATTCTGGTTCAGGAGAAATAGGAATAAAGTACATTCAGGTGTCTTTTATCTTCACCTTCTCTCGCATTGCGAGTGCTCCTAAGATTAGGACAGTACACCCTTTATGCTTATTGGATAGTCTTCTTCCAAACCATAGGCTGGTGCCGAACGGTAGGGAAGGAAGAAAACCAATTGGCCTAAAGGGGTGTGCAGACGGTAATGACTAAAGACATATAAAGGGATTTGGACAGATGGCAAAGAGATATACGGTTACAGTTGTGAATCTGAGTAATGGTAGAGGCATTACTAGGAATACCAGTATTCCCCACAGAAACATTTCAATGTTTCAGTTTCACTGTGTAATGTTGAAAGAAAACTGATTTCCCGATTAGACACTTACTCCAGGGTATGTATTTACCAGGTTGGATTCTCACATCTGTATGGTTTTACAGATGATGAGTGGGAGTAAGTTATTGGGAATTGGGTGATCGTCCTCATTATATCGGGATTCGTTGTAATCGGTGATATTTGAGGAAGTCACCTGGGTTGTTTGCCGGTCGGCAAATATTTGGTTATGAATATCCGCTGTTGTGCACCAATTTCAAATTGATATATCTGTACGTCTATTTTTATAGAGTGAGATATACTTTTTGATATTATGTCGATGACATTTACCTATATCAGTGGATGGTTAGGTAAGGAGCATTAAACAGCGGTGTAATTCTTCTTAACCATAAGTACAGTTTTCAACCTACGACGCACAGTGAAAGAGTTGTTAGACTCAGCGGACTTATACAGAGTATTGTATGTTGTCCAGTGTCCATTAGGACAGAGGGGTTGGTGCTCGTACTATATTCGGTTTACTTATGACTTCTCTAGATTTTAGACAGCTGTTTCGTGGAAACACAGGGTCTAAGTTTTGAGGAGTTATAGGTATTTGAATAGAGTAGAGAACCAGGTGTAGCAAGTATCGGGATTCTTCAAGGTGATCGAAGATGTAGATACTTATGTATGGTATTCAGTTGATAGTAATGAGAACTTGCTTCTCTTTCAGGTTACTCATAATTGGAAGCATTCCTAAGTTGAGTAACGCTGATCGGCCTCCTTCCATTTAGTTGACATGCACTGGAGATAGTTGCATGATTTGAATCTGGTTCAATTGAATCAGTGCCTCTGGTTCTATATTGGATATAGAACAGTTCATATCTTAACGATGTTAAGGTACGGGGAGTTGTCCAGCTTATGATTAAAACCAGACACTGGACAACTCAAGGCACGTTTCTGTAATGGCTGTTTGTGGGTTGACCCAGGCTATGACGAGGGTTGACTTTCTACCATCTGGCAGATCAATAGAAATATTGTTCTAGACTCGCCACAGTTTTATTAAAAATGGATTTTTTCAAAAACAGAAGTGGGAGTATGGTAGAACTGGATGTGATTCCAGAACCGCAAACGATTACTGAAGATTTGATAAGGAACCTAAAGATTCAATCTGATTTGACATTCCATTGGCCACTCCGCAGATAAGGTGGGTAACTTCAGGCACCCGAGAGGTACTCCGGTAGCCTCAAGGACGGTGACAGGGAAGTTCTTGTTTACCCACACTTCCCATTGTTGTTGTTCCAGGCTGCGAGACCCGGCAGGAGGATGAGTATAGCGTCGTTCTAAACTAGCTTTAGAAGTGCACGTCTATATGACTCTGGCAGAGGGTTGTCGTAGTCAGTGGGAGCAGCGGAAGCATTGGTGGACTTTGTGCTTATGTCTATTTATAGACTAAAGCAGATATAGCGGAGTTAGATCATCTGTTTCTGATGTGACAGTCATGGGTTTGACGTCATCAGAATAGGGGATGGATCTGTTGAGAAGGTAGTAGGAAGTGATATTCCTATACTACGATCGGTTATACTTTGGTCGTCACACAGTGGTTTCTCCACAAGGGACTTGGATATTATATCAGACATACTGGTTACTAGATCTATGGTTTTAGATCTAGATTTGGGTGGTTTCCCAATCTGGGTATCTTGACAGCATTCTATGAGTATTTAGAATGGACGACTCCTGACACGGTAGTACACCTGCAGTTAATGGAGTCACCCTCTCTAAAGGTGTCTTACAGACTAAAGGGGAGAGGGATACGCATGATTGACAGATCACTTGCTTAGGCAATTGAGTCAATCATGAGATGTCAAGTACCACACCAGATGTTGTTCTTGCAGTAGGTGCAATAAGTTGATATTAATCCAATCCTGGAAAAACAGTCGGAAGCAGTTTTAGAACATAAGTGAATGTTCTAGGGATATGATAACGGCTGCCTCCTTTAGGAGACGGTCATCACTCCAGGCTTCCAAGGTGACATGGACGACAAGGAGGTTGTCAGAGTTGTAGTTCTCCCTCTGACGAGGGACAGTATTTTGGACAGGTGGTCCAAGGCAATACTGAGGGAGGCATGGCGCAGGATACTGATTAAGTTCAGTTGTTGATACAGTCTAAGAAGTTTGGATTTGGAGTTCATTTATGAACTAGGTCCCATCAGACATCCAGACATTCCAAGACAGGTATTACTCATTTCGGGAGATGGTTTTCTCCGCGAACTTGAGATATAGAGAGACATAGAAAGAAACATCACAGCGGATCCACTCACTGAGGCTATTCCTCGAACGCAATAGTTTCGCAAACAGGCTTTGTGCGACTGACTAGTAGAGGAGTTGGGTGTTCGGTATCACACGGGCTGTGAGTATGCGACATCGCAATAATTAGCCTTGAGTGCAAGTGGGAGATTGTTGGAGATAGTGCCCTCAGAGTCAATTATTGGATCACAGGCACGTGATTGCAATGATTGAGGGAGGACCTATCCCAGTAGGACAGTCTTACTCGAGATGATAGTATGCTATCTGGTTTATCTTTATCATCGTGTACTGCTTTAGGTGACCTGACATGTCGCTATTACACGTTGATAGAGCCCATAGGATTCTCGCTTGACGGCCAGCAGTATGATGGCGATCATATACGTGGGAGCTGGTAGTCTATAAGCACATCCTTAAAAGGTCCCTAGTCGTAGGAGTTTCGAGACAGGGCATCGATACTCCATTAGTAGACTAGTGTATACAGTCGAGACCCCGACGAGGGGCGGTGGCCGGTCTCACAAGCCACTGGTGTCAGTTGGTTCACCTAAGATGTATACAGGTGCTCATTGGGTTATGAGTACACCGGACAGGACTCGCAGGGAACCTGCTAGTTGGTCTTGTACCAGATGTCAGATAGCAGTTCCCAGGTGACATGTGTACAGGTTAGTTCATCGACCTGAGATCGTCATTTGTCTCGTGTGAGTTCCCACTGTGCTTTGATTACTACCCTACCACGGCTCAAAGGAGTCGTGCAAACAGGTTTTAGTTGGGTACAGTCCCGAGCCACATGGAGGCAGTGAGCGGATCTGCAGGGGTTCGTCTCTCCCGGTATTGGGGGTGAGGTCGCGCTGTGTCTAGGAGAGCCATTACGCAAAGCCCTCGGCCGAGGCAGGAGATTTACTGGTAGGTATTCCAGTAGTATCTCAGGGCGTTCTGGGCTACGCTCCGACACGACTTGTACCGCTTTTGGGGGTCTGACTTTTACCAACCCCCTAGGCCCGCCATGCGATACTCATAGACGAACGGACCGGACTGTACGGATATTGTCACTGACAGGCTCAGTTGGGTGTCGGGGTGAGCTTCCTCATCGACGTCCCTTTTGGTCAATGGCTGGTGGCCCGTCACGTATTGGCTTATACCTCTGACGTGCCAGTGGTTAAATCCACAGCCATAGTATTGACGAGTCTTTAGAGTCCACCACACTTTCAGTTACTCAGCTTTCGGGCGAAACGCTGTAGAGACCGTATGGAGATATGGCATGGTCCGATCAGATACGTGCGGTATTGCACGGATCAGGAACGGACAGCTTTGTACTAGTGGCCGTATAGTTATATGGCAGGGTTCGATCAGATACGTGCGGTATTGCACGGATCAGGATCGAACGGATTTTACTAGCCGGCTTTGGCTTAAGCCGGTCCTAGTTTAGTACAGTGTAGATTTTGTCTCATTGCATTTGTATCCGGTCGGAATACAGATGCAGGTGTGTATGCACAGTGTCGGGGTTTTCCTGTAATTTATTACAGGACCAGTTTTCTGGAGTTGCCAGTTTGCATTCCGTTCCGGCCGGTTTTCCTTTGTTCTTTCCCGGCCGGACTTTTCCGATGGAGGGGGTAATTTGCAGTTTTGCAAATTACACTTTGTGGGGGGGTTTCTTGTAAAAGTTTGATTATGATAGATATCATTTCTTTCATCCATTGACTTGGTTTTTTAAAGTGAAGTGAAAGGTTATGGTGGCATAGTGTTTTAAGCATGGTTGATGTTTTGTTGACCTTGGATGTGGTCACCCCTCTCTTGCTCCTACACTCACCTCCCTCTTGCTATCATATTATCATTCCTCCACCATTCTCATTCTCACTTGATGATAAGTTTCTCATTTAGAAAAGAAGAAGAAGAAAAAGAAAGAGAGAAAGAAAAAGAATGAGAGAGTTCATCTTAGTTTTGTGAGGAATTCTTCATCTCCTTCTTCTTCTTGTTTCGGAAAAATGAAAGCACCATTTTTCCTAACCCCAATCCTCCATCATGGCAACTACAAACCCCAAGTGAGACAACCATCTTCTACACTACATTCTACAGCATATCTTGAGCATGTCGAGTTGCCGGCTTCATGCTCGAGTTGCCTCGGTATTGAGGCGGGAGCCCGTAAAAGACGAAGGCGATGTGGTGCCCCTTCCGGCGAGGAGGCGACGATGTGGAGCCAAGACTTTCCGCGGGAGATCGGGATGATGAAGAGAAGACCGGAGGACTCGGATCACTCGGTATACTTCTCACCCTATCTCTTGTTTGCTAGCGTAGGTTAATGGTTATCGATCCGGGTTTTCTTTGTCCGCGGTAGCGCCGGTTTCCGAGCAAGGAAAATTTTTTATTCCGCAATTTGGCCTCGAGTAAGACGGCCGGGGCGCTGCCGTGGCGCAACATGGCCAAGGCAGGAGATTTACTGGTAGGTATTCCAGTAATATCTCAGGGTGTTCTGGGCTACACTCCGACACGACTTGTACCGCTTTTGGGGGTCTGACTTTTACCCAACCCTAGGCCCGACATGCGATGCTCATAGACGAACGGACCGGACTGTACGGATATTGTCACTGACAGGCTTAGTAAGGGTGTCAGGATGAGTTCGCTCATCGACGTCCCTTTTAGTCAATAGCTGGTGGCCCGTTACGTATTGGTTTATACCTCTGACGTACTAGTGGTTAAATCCACAGCCATAATATTGACGAGTCTTTAGAGTCCACCACACTTTCAGTTACTCAGGCTTTCGGGCGAAACGCTGTAGAGGCCGTATGGAGATATGGCAGGGTCCGATCAGATACGTGCGGTATTGCACAGATCAGGATCGGACGGTTTGTACTAGAGGCCGTATGGATATATGGCAGGGTCCGATCAGATACGTGCGGTATTGCACGGATCAGGATCGGACGAACATTACTAGCCGGCTTTGGTTTAAGCCGGATACTAGTTTAGTACAGTGTAGATTTTGTCTCTTTGCATTTGTATCCGGACGGAATACAGATGCGGGTGTGTATGCACAGTATCGGGGTTTTCCTGTAATTTATTACGGGACCAGTTTTCTGGAGTTGCCAGTTTGCATTCCGTTCCGGCCGGTTTTCGTTTGTTCTTTCCCGGCCGGACTTTTCCGATAGAGAGGGTTATTTGCAATTGTGCAAATAACATTTGTGGAGGGGGTTTCTTGCAATTGTATTGATTGTGATATCTTTCTTCCATCACTTGCATTAAATGAGATTTGAAAGGATTTGATTTGAATATGGGTTTTGTTATCATGATGTTTGTTTGTGGTCACCCTTGCTTTCTACTACACTCACCTCCCTCTTTGATAAAGTTTGATTCCTCCACCATTCCTAAAAAGAGAGAGGGCCGGCCACATTTTTTGAGAGAGGAGAGAAAATGAGAGAGTTTCATTTGTGAGCTTGTGGCATATTTCCTTCATCTCATTCTCATGTAATGAAAAATGAAAGCACCATTTTTCATACCTTCATTCCTCCACTTCCATGGCAACCAATACCCCAAAGTGAGACATGCACTCTACACTATATTCTACAGCACATCTTGGGCGCGTCGGCTAGCCAACTTCACGCCCGAGTTGTCTCGGTATTGAGGTGGGAGCCCGTAAAAGTACCCGGCTTCGTGGTGCCCTTTCCGACGAGGAGGAGACGGACGGAGATCCCGCGAGGAGATCGGAGTGGAGATGAAGACCGGAGGACTCGGATCAGTCGGTATATCTCTTCCCTATCTTGTTAGTTAGCTAGATCTAGTTTAATGGCCCGATCCGGGGTTTAGTGCGCGGTGGTGCCGGTTTGTTAAGTTCGCAAAATTAATGTTTATCACCGTTTCCGCATTTGGCCGTCGGATTGACGACCGGGGCGCCGCCGTGCACTTACAGTGGTATCAGAGCCTCGCCATTAACTTCGTCTAGCTTCGTTTGATGTGTTTTGCTTTTCCGATCGACCAAAATTCCAAAACTTGCATTTCTGTTCACATCAGTTTTCTGTTGAAATTTTTGGTGTGATCAATTGATGGGACTGCGTTGATTCGGATCAATGCAAGTTAAAACAAACCTATTCTGATGTTGTTGGAACACTTTTCAAAAAGCTGTTATTGCAAGGACGTTCACTTTTGTTTTGCATCGTGGTATTCATTTGGAATATCCTGCTCCTCAGTCGACGAGGCAAGGGCCGAGATCCCTTCACCGGGAGTGACCCCTTGGACAGAAGTTTGCGTCAGGGCATTAACTTCACTATAGCCGATTACTTTTGCTTTGCACCGTGGTATTCAGTTGGAATATCCTGCACCTCATTCTACGGGGAAAGAGCCGAGATCCCTTCACCGGGAGTGACCTCTTTAGTAAAGGTTTTCGTCACTATATTTTCTAAAAAGCTATCCGTTCCTTCAACGATATCAAGTTCATTACGTTAAAGGTTTTCGCCAGAAACCATTCGTAGCCCTCCGTCGTTTCATATGGATAGTCAATAGTATTCAAGCTGTGTATGTTGGCGAAAGTCAAGGCACAGTGTTTGGTAGCTGTTGGTTATTCATATGCAGCATAGATAGATGTGTTGGTTTGGGGCAGTCGTACTACCATTTTGGCCCAAGTCAAGGGTATGTACGGGTGGGCTCAAATTAACCTGGAGAATGACGGGTTGAACTTGACATGTGACTTATGATATGTTGGCCAAAGTCAAGGTCATAAGAGCATGGGGTAGAAATCACATCGGGAGTTTCAAAAGAACTGAAACTTGCCAGATATGCGCATACCTTCTGGAGTGTGATAGCGTGAGCGGATTCCGTCACGTTATCATGCGATGAGAGTTGGATCCCGATTCCCACTGATGAGTTAGTTTACTCCTCGGGTATTCTCGACTAATTCTTCTTATAGGTTTGAAGGAGAATTTGAGGTACAGTGGAAGGTTTCCAGATTAGATAAATTGGTAACCATTCTGATCTAGGTTTGAGTGCAAGCTGAGTGTTTCTTTTCTCTCTCTCTCTGGCAGCGACCATTGACCCGACCCTATGACTATGACTCAGTGACCAAGTTGACCGAACCTTCTTAACACTGGCTTTTGGATTGTCAGAGTTGCAGACCTCATTGCCACTCCTACTTTTACCCTTTTCTCCAGGACACCCCGTATTACTACGAACGTCCACTTCCATTGGACAAAACCATCGTATGGTTATATACGAACTCGAAGGAATTTATTCGAGGATGGTTTCAGGTTCTGGAGAAAACGGATAGGACTATTCAGTTGTCTTTTCCTTTTACCTTCTCTCAGGTTGCGAGTACTCCTTGGTTTAGGAGATAGTACACCTATTACGCAAATTGGATGGTCTTCTTCCAAACCTTAGGCTGGAGCCGACCGGTAGGGAATGAAGAAAACCAATTAGCATAACGATGGTGTGCAGAAGGTATTAAGATTAAGACAAAGCAAGGGATTAGTAAGAGGGCAGAGTAAATTGCGACTGATATTCACTACCAAACCAAGTATTTCTTCGCCAATCCTAAATCACCTTTGTATTTCTCCAGGACACTCCGTATCACTACGAAGATCCACAGTTTATTGGATACTCCATCGTATGGTTATATACGAACTCGAAAGGAACTTGTTCCAGTTCGGGGATGGATTCTGGTCCAGGAGAAATAGGAATAAGGTTTATTCGGTTGTCTTTTATCTTCACCTTCTCTCATTGCGAGTGCTCCTAGGACTAGGACAGTACACCCATTATGCTTATTGGATAGTCTTCTTCCAAACCATAGGCTGGTGTCGAACGGTAGGGAAGGAAACCATTTGGCCTAAGGGGTGTGCAGAAGGTAATGACCAAAGACATATAAAGGGATTTGGAGAGGTGGCAAAGAATTATACGGTTATAGTTGTAAATCTGGATAATGGTAGAGGCATTACTAAGAATACCAGGATACCCCATCGAAACATTTCAATGTTTCAGTTCAACTGTGTACTGTAAAAAGAAAACTGATTTCCCGATTGGACACTTGCTCCATGGTATGTATTTACCAGGTTTGATTCTCACATCTGTATGGTTTTACAGATGATGAGTGGGAGTAAGTTATTGGGAATTGGGTGATCATCCTCATTATATCGGGATTCGTTGTAATCGGTGATATTTGAGGAGATCACCTTGGCTGTTTGCCGGTCGGCAAATATTTGGTTTTGAATATCCGCTGTTGTGCACCAATTTCAAATTTATATATCTGTACGTCTATTTGAATAGAGTGAGATATACCTTTTGATATTATGTCGATGACATTTACCTATATCAGTGGATGGTTAGGTAAGGAGCATTAAACAGTGGTGTAATTCTTCTTAACCATAAGTACAGTTTTCAACCTACGACACACAGTGAAAGAGTTGTTAGACTCAGCGGACTTATACAGAGTATTGTATGTTGTCCAGTGTCCATTGGGACAGAGGGGTTGGTCCTCATACTATATTCTGTTTACTTTTAACTTCTCTAGTTCTTAGACATGTGTTTCGTAGAAACACAGGGTCTAAGTTTTGAGGAGTTATAGGTATTTGAATAGAGTATAGAACCAAGTGTAGCAAGTATCGGGATTCTTCAAAGTGATCGAAGATGTAGATACTTATGTATGGTATTCAGTTGATAGTAATGATAAAGAGAAATTGATTCTCTTTCAGGTCACTCATAATTGGAAGCATTCCTAAGTTGAGTAACGCTGATCGGCCTCTCTCCATTTAGTTGACATGCACTGGAGAAAGTTGCATGATTTGAATCTGGTTAAATTAAATCAGTGCCTCTGGTTCTATATTGGATATAGTACAGTTCATATCATAACATTGTTAAGGTACGGGGAGTTGTCCGGCTTATGATTAAAACCAGACTCTGGATAACTCAAGGCACGTTTCTGTAATGACTATTTGTGGGTTGACCCAGGCTATGGCGAGGGTTGACCTTCTACCATAAGAAAGATCAATAGTGATATTGTTCTTGACTCGCCACAGTTTTAATAAAAATGGATTTTTTTTTTCAAAAACAGTAGTGGGAGTATGGTAGAACTGGAAGTGATTCCAGAACCGCAAACGATTACTGAAGATTTGATAAGGAACCTAAAGATTCAATCTGTTTTGACATTCCATTGGCCACTCCGCAGATAAGGTGGGTAACTTCAGGCACCCGAGAGGTACTCCGGTAGCCTCAAGGACGGTGACAGGGAAGTTCTTGTTTACCCACACTTGCCATTGTTGTTGTTCCAGGCTCCGAGACTCGGCAGGAGGATGAATATAGCGTCATTCTAAACTAGTTTTAGAAGTGCATGTCTATATGACTCTGCCAGAGGGTTGTCGTAGTCAGTGGGAGCAGCGGAAGCATTGGTGGACATCAGGCTTATGTCTATTTATAGACTAAAGCAGATGTAGCGGAGATAGATCATCTATTTTTGATGTGACAGTCATAGGTTTGACTTCATCAGAATAGGGGATGGATCTGTTGAGAAGGTAGCAGGGTGTGATATCCTGGTATTTGGATGACATACACACAGTAGGAAGTGATATTCCTATACTACGATCGGTTATAATTTGGTCGTCACACGGTGGTTTCTCCACAAAGGACTTGGTCATTATATCAGACATACTGGTTACTAGATCTATGGTTTTAGATCTAGATTTGGGTGGTTTCCCAATCAGGGTACTTTGACAGCATTCTAAGAGTATTTAGAATGGACGACTCCTGGCACGGTAGTGTACCTGCAGGTGATGGAGTCACCCTCTCTAAAGGTGTCTTATAGACTAAAGTAGAGAGGGATGTGCATGATTGGCAGATCACTTGCTTAGGCAATTGAGTCAATCATGAGATGTCAAGTACCACACCAGATGTTGTTCTTGCACTAGATGCAATAAGTTGACATTGACCCAATCCTGGAGAAACAGTCGGAAGCAGTTTTAGAACATAAGTGGATGTTCTAGGGATTTGATAATGACGGCCTCATTCGGGGGACAGTTATCATTCCAGGCTTCCAAGGTGACCTGGACGACAAGGAGGTTGTCAGAGTTATAGTTTTCCTTCTGACGAGGGGCAGTATTCTGGACAGGTGATCCAAGGCAATACTGAGGGAGGCATGGCGCAGGATACTGATTAAGCTCAGTTGACGATACAGTCTAAGAAGTTTGGATTTGGAGTTCATTTATGAGCTAGGTCCCATCAGACATCCAGACATTCTAAGACAGGTATTGCTCATTTCGGGAGATGCCTTTCTCTGCGAACTTGAGATATAGAGAGACATAGAAAGAAACTTCAAGGCGGATCCACTCACTGAGGCTATTCCTCGAACGCAAGAGTTTCGCAAACAGGCTTTATGAGACTGACTAGTAGAGGAGTTGGGTGTTCGGTATCACACGGGCTGTGAGTATGCGACATCGCAATAATTAGCCTTGAGTGCAAGTGGGAGATTGTTGGAGATAGTGCCCTCAGAGTCAATTATTGGATCACAGGCACGTGATTGCAATGATTGAGGGAGGACCTATCCCGGGACGACAGTCTTACTCGAGATGATAGTATGCTATCTGGTTTACCTTTATCATCGTGTACTGCTTCAGGTGACCTTACATGTCACTATTACACGTTGATAGAGCCCATACGATTCTTGCTTGACGGCCAGCAGTATGAGGGCGATCATATACGTGGGAGCTGGTAGTCTATAAGCATATCCTTAAAAGGTCCCTAGTCGTAGGAGTTTCGAAACAGGGCATCGATTCTCCAGAGTAGACTAGTGTATACAGTCGAGACCCTGACGAGGGGCGGTGGCCGGTCTCACAAGCCACTGGTGTCAGTTGGTTCACCTAAGATGTATACAGGTGCTCATTGGGTTATGAGTACACCGGACAGGACTCGCCGGGAACATGCTAGTTGGTCTTATACCTGACGTCAGATAGCAGTTCCCAGGTGACATGTGTACAGGTTAGTTCATCGACCTGGGGATCGTCATTTGTCTCGTGTGAGTTCCCACTGTACTTTGATTACTACCCTACCACGGCTCAAAGGAGTCGTGCAAACAGGTTTTAGTTGGGTACAGTCCCGAGCCACATGGAGGCAGTGAGCGGATCTTCGGGGGTTCGTCTCTCCCGGTATTGGGGGTGAGGTCGCGCTGTGTCTAGGAGAGCCATTACACGAAGTCCTTGGCCAAGGCAGGAGATTTACTGGTAGGTATTCCAGTAATATCTCAGGATGTTCTGGGCTACACTCCGACACGACTTGTACCGCTTTTGGGGGTCTGACTTTTACCCACCCCCTAGGCCCGACATGCGATGCTCATAGACGAACGGACCGGACTGTACGGATATTGTCACTGACAGGCTCAGTAAGGGTGTCAGGATGAGTTCACTCATCGACGTCCCTTTTAGTCAATAGCTGGTGGCCCGTTACGTATTGGCTTATACCTCTGACGTGCTAGTGGTTAAATCCACAGCCATAATATTGACGAGTCTTTAGAGTCCACCACACTTTCAGTTACTCAGGCTTTCGGGCGAAACGCTGTAGAGGCCGTATGGAGATATGGCAGGGTCCGATCAGATACGTGCGGTATTGCACGGATCAGGATCGGACGGTTTGTACTAGAGGCCGTATGGATATATGGCAGGGTCCGATCAGATACGTGCGGTATTGCACGGATCAGGATCGGACGAACATTACTAGCCGGCTTTGGTTTAAGCCGGATCCTAGTTTAGTACTGTGTAGATTTTGTCTCTTTGCATTTGTATCCGGACGGAATACAGATGCGGGTGTGTATGCACAGTATCGGGGTTTTCCTGTAATTTATTACGGGACCAGTTTTCTGGAGTTGCCAGTTTGCATTCCGTTCCGGCCGGTTTTCGTTTGTTCTTTCCCGGCCGGACTTTTCCGATGGAGAGGGTTATTTGTAATTGTGCAAATAACATTTGTGGAGGGGGTTTCTTGCAATTGTATTGATTATGATATCTTTCTTCCATCACTTGCATTAAATGAGATTTGAAAGGATTTGATTTGAATATGGGTTTTGTTATCATGATGTTTGTTTGTGGTCACCCTTGCTTTCTACTACACTCACCTCCCTCTTTGATAAAGTTTGATTCCTCCACCATTCCTAAAAAGAGAGAGGGCCGGCCACATTTTTTGAGAGAGGAGAGAAAATGAGAGAGTTTCATTTGTGAGCTTGTGGCATATTTCCTTCATCTCATTCTCATGTAATGAAAAATGAAAGCACCATTTTTCATACCTTCATTCCTCCACATCCATGGCAACCAATACCCCAAAGTGAGACATGCACTCTACACTATATTCTACAGCACATCTTGGGCGCGTCGGCTAGCCAACTTCGCGCCCGAGTTGACTCGGTATTGAGGTGGGAGCCCGTAAAAGTACCCGGCTTCGTGGTGCCCTTTCCGACGAGGAGGAGACGGACGGAGATCCCGCGAGGAGATCGGAGTGGAGATGAATACCGGAGGACTCGGATCAGTCGGTATATCTCTTCCCTATCTTGTTAGTTAGCTAGATCTAGTTTAATAGCCCGATCCGGGGTTTAGTGCGCGGTGGTGCCGGTTTGCTAAGTTCGCAAAATTAAAGTTTATCACCGTTTCCGCATTTGGCCGTCGGATTGACGACCGGGGCGCCGCCGTGCACTTACACATGCTACCTCTCCCGGTACTTTCGGGCATGCGGAATTTGGTGAAAAACAATTTTCTAGAGGCGGTAACATGGACTCAAAACCGGATCTTGGTTAAACATCAAACCAACAACCTAACTAGGAGTTGTTAACTACTCGGTTAGGTGGTTATACCTTTCTTTCTTGAACTCCTTCGTCTTCAAGCCGCGATGGTTGTCCGGATCGGCTTCACCCCGTCGTCTCCTTGCGCCGAAGATCGATCCACCTGAAAGCTTCTACCTTTGGCTTTTTCTTCGGTCTTTGAAGAAAACTAGTTCACCTGGTTTGCTACACCTTATGAACTAGAGTGAGCAGAGAAGAGTGTGTAGGGATTTTCTCAATGGTTCTTGGTTCTCAACACATGAGACAAGTGAACCATAGACTAAAGAGAGGGAGAGTAAGAGGAAGAAGATGAGAGCTCAAGAACACAAGAGAGAGAATGAAAATGATAGAATGAGAAAAGACTTTTTTCACTTGGCTCTCATAATCCAAAAGCATCATCACAAAAATATTAATCAAGTATTGTGTAAAATGGTTCAAGTTAAAATGGCTAAATCATTTCATGCACTCATATTGCACAAGATAACAAGCAAGTGAAAAAGTCTTTGCCATGAAATGATAGCCATTGTCATCATGATGGTCAACTAGTCCAACCTAGTCAACCGGTCAACAAAGTCAACCCCTCAACAACCATGTCACTACAATACTTAATTAATATTATTGTTAATCATGTATCATATTCTCATTAGGGTTGAGCAAAAAGTCAATAGTCAACAGTCAACGGTCAACAACCCTAATGAGAATCCTCTGCCTCTGTCTCTCCGCCAACTGTGCATACACACCCGCATCCGCGTTCCGAGGAACACGAATACAAACCGGATAAAACCAATCCAAATACGTACACTAGGATCTGGCTTAAACCAAAGCCCGCTATTGTAAACTGTCCGGACACTAAACGTGCACAAGTGCACGGATGTGACTGAACCCTATCGCAAAACCATGCGACCTGTCGCAAAACCATGCGACCTCTACTCTTTTGCCTAAAGGCGAATAACTTTCTGTGTGGGACTCTAAAGACTCGACACTACACTGGCAGTGGGTTTAACAACAGACCGCAAGCGGCATTAGCTGTGCGTAACGGTCCCCAGGTAGATGCCGACAAGAAGACTGACGAGGTGAAACCCATCTGAACTCCTACTGGGTCTGACTGTGACAATCTCCATACAGTCCGGTCTGTTCGTCTGATAAATCGCATGGCGGGCCTAGGGGGGCGGTAAAACGTCAGTCCCCTAATAGCGGTACAAGTCGTGTCGGAGTGAAGCCCAATACACCGTGAGATAACACTGGAAGCCTACCAGTATATCCCGCTTGCCCTGGCCAGGGACAACTCGTGTAATGGCTCTCCTATACACAGCGCGATGTCAACCCCCAATACCGGGAGAGAAGAATCCTGTCTAACCGTCACTGCCTCCAAGTGCTTCGGGACTGCACCCAACTACTACCTGTTTGCACGACTCCTTTGAGCCGTGGTAGGGTAGTAATCAAAGTACAGTGGGAACACACTTGAGGCGAAGTGATAGTGTCAAGTCAGCGGACTAAGCTGTACTCATGTCATCTAGGAACTGATAACTGACGATAGGTATAATACCAACCGGTCAGTTCCCGACGAGTCCTGTCCAGTGTACACGTAACCTAACGAGCACCCGCATACTATCTCCAGTACGACGTACTAACGGCTGTGGGACAGACCGTCTCCCACACTGGGACGAGAAGCGCATGCGCTAGTCTACTCCGGAGTATCGATGCCCTGTCTCGATAGTCCTGCGACTAGGGACCTGCATAAGGATGTGCTTATAGATTACCCAGCCCCACTAGTGTGACAGCCATCACAACGCTGGTAATCAAGCAAAGATCCTAAGGGCTCCACTAATGTGTATAGGTGATATACTAAAATAAACACAAGTACGCATTGAAGTAGAAAAAAACCAAGTAGCATACTACTATTTTGAGCAAGATTGTATATACAAGGTGAATATCCCAAGCTTCCATTAAGTAATATACAAACAAGTATGATACAGTAATGGCCTCTAGGGCATATACACTAACAATCTCCCACTTGCACTAAGGCCATGTACTGGCGTATCGAAGACCTATCATCTCGATCAGCCGCTCGAACCGTGTCTGGGGCAAGGCCTTGGTGAATAGATCTGCAGTGTTATCTTCTGAAGCAACCCTCCGAACCTCGATCTCCTGGCGATCCCCGATCTCCCTGAGCAGGTGATACAGCCTCAAGATGTGTCTGGATCTCTGATGGGACCTGGGTTCCTTCGCTAAAGCTATAGCCCCGTTGTTGTCGCAATACAGAGGTATTGGATCAACAATGGACGGAACCACCTGAAGTTCTTTCAAGAACTTCCTCATCCAGACAGCTTCTTTTGCGGCATCAGATGCAGCGATGTATTCCGCTTCCATCGTCGAGTCTGCAACGGTTTTTTGTTTGGAACTCTTCCAGCACACCGCCCCTCCATTGAGGGTAAAGAGAAAACCCGACATGGACTTGGAATTATCCTTGTCACTCTGGAAGCTGGAGTCAGCAAAGGCCTCGATCTGGAGGTCTTTTCCGCCATACACCAAGAACATCTCCTTAGTCCTTCTCAGGTACTTGAGAATGTTCTTTACCGCTATCCAGTGTTTCTCCCCAGGGTTTGACTGATACCGGCTTACCACACTCAGTGCATAAGCTACATCCGGTCTGGTACACAACATCGCATACATTATAGAGCCTACCGCAGAAGCGTAGGGTATAATAGACATGTGATCCCTCTCCAAATCAGTCTTGGGAGACATCTCTTTAGAAAGGGTGATCCCGTGACAAGCCGGTAGGTTACCGCGCTTGGAATCTTCCATACTGAATCTTTTCAGTATGGTGTCGATGTACCTGGACTGTGAAAGTCCTAATATCCTCTTGGATCTATCACGATGGATCCGGATCCCCAGGATGTATGAGGCATCACCCAGGTCTTTCATGGAGAACCTATGTGACAAGAACCCCTTGACAGATTGTAGCATAGGAATGTCATTTCCTATTAAGAGAATGTCATCCACGTATAAAATGAGGAATACTACAGTTCTCGCTACAAATCTACTATAGATGCATGGTTCATCTGGATTTTTGATAAAGCCAAATTCCTTGACCGTCTCATCAAAACAGATGTTCCAACTCCGCGATGCCTGCTTTATTCCATAGATGGACTTAAGCAACTTGCACACCTTTCCGCTGCTCCCACTCTGAATGAAACCCTCTGGTTGGTCCATATAGACACAATCCTGTAAATTTCCATTTAGAAAAGCGGTCTTTACGTCCATTTGCCAGATCTCATAATCGTGGAAGGCAGCAATGGCAAGAAGGATCCGAATGGATTTCAGCATAGCCACTGGAGAAAAGGTTTCGTCATAGTCCAAGCCAGGTCTTTGACGGAAACCCTTTGCAACAAGTCTAGCTTTATAGGTCTCAACCTGTCCATCTACACCAATCTTCCTTTTGAAGATCCACTTGCATCCTACGGGTTTTACCCCGTCTGGAGCAATGTCCAACGTCCATACTTTGTTGGTGTACATGGACTCCATTTCGGTCCGCATTGCATCCAGCCATTTTACCGAGTCAACGCTCTGAACGGCCTGCTGGAAGCTAGTAGGCTCATCATAATCTATGATGCAATCCTCTCTATCCCCGTCTATGAGAAAACCTTAGTATCTCTCGGGCGGATGAGACTGCCTACTACTCCTGCGGAGTGGCGTAGGAATGTCCTGTTCTTTAGAACCCTCTGGTTCCACTAAGCTTTCAGTAATAGCTCGTGGTTCTGGAATTTCTTCCAGTTCTACTGCGATCCCACTAATTTCCTTTTCTAAGAACTGGTGTTCTAGAAAATGGGCATGATGAGAAACAAAAACCTTTTGTTCCTCTTCGCTATAGAAGAAATATCCCTTGGAGTTCTTTGGATATCCCACGAACTTGCACTGTACTGAGCGTGCCTCGAGCTTGTCCGCATGCTACTTTTTGACAAAAGCTGGACTTCCCCATGTCTTAATGTGATTAAGATAGGGTCTCTTCCCACACCACATCTCATATGGTGTAGTAGGCACAGTCTTAGTGGGAACTCGGTTCAAAAGGTATGCAGCTGATTCTACCGCATACCCCCAGAATGATCGCGGTAACTCAGCGTTACTCATCATGGACCGTACCATATCCAATAGGGTTCGGTTCCGTCTCTCCGATACACCGTTATGTTGCGGAGTGTATGGAGGAGTAAGCTGAGAGAGAATTTCGTTCTCTTTTAAATAGTCCAGGAACTCGGGACTTAAGTATTCTCCACCTCGATCCGATCTTAAAATCTTAATACTTTTGCCGGTTTGTTTTTCTACTTCATTCTTATATTCCTGGAATTTTCCAAAGCTTCGGACTTATGTTTCATTAAGAAGACATAACCGTACCTTGAAAAGTCATCCGTAAAAGTAATGAAGTAAGAATAACCGCTTCGCGCATGTGTAGACATTGGACCGCACATGTCGCTGTGTACGAGTCCCAAGAGCTCGCTCGCTCTTACTCCGTGTCCAGTGAACGGAGTCTTTGTTATCTTTCCTTTGAGACAGGATTGACAAGTGGCATACAATTGATATTCGAACGGATTCAAATATCCTTCTGTATGTAACTTCGTCAACCTTCTCTCATTGATGTGACCCAGTCTACAATGCCATAACAAAGTCTGATTGATTTCCGGAGACTTTCTTTTGTGTGTATTCTGGACATTGAAAATCTGCGGATAGTTTAATACGTATATACCATTGCTTAATGTACCTGACCCAATCAGAACTTGATTAAGGTGAATGCTTACAACATTACTTACAAACGCAAATTCATAACCTTCTTTAGAAGTCAAAGATACAGAAATGATATTACAAGTTGCGTTGGGTACAAAATAGCAATTACGCAAAACCAAAACGTGTCCATCTGACAACCCCAGGTGATAGTCCCCCACGGCCTTAGCATCCATGCTAGCTCCGTTTGCAACTTTGAGGGTCAAGTCACCTGCCTTCAAAACCCTACGATTTCTCAACGCCTGCAAAGAATTACAGATATGAGATCCTGATCCGGTATCCAATACCCAGGAAGTAGAGTTTATTGAAAGACAGTTTTCAATAACATACACACCTGAAGCTGAAGCCGCAACCTGCTTCAGATCCTGTGTTCTGGCCTTCCAAGCCCTGCAATCATTCTTCCAGTGTCCCTTCTTATGACAATAGAAGCATTCTTCCTTATCCACAAGCTTTCCCACTTTCTTTGTTGCTTTTGCCTTTCCCTTCGTATCCACTTTACTAATACCGCCCCTTGGTTTGGCGGAGGCATTCTTCTTCTTTCCCTTGGCTTTCGCCTTGGACCTAGAAGAGGAAGATCCTTCTACAAACAAAGTGGATGTTTCCCTACCTTTCTGTAGGGTGCCCTCTGCGCTCCTCAGCATGTTGAGGAGTTGTGAAAGTTCAACTTCCTTTTCTTGTAAGTTGAAGTTCAGGATAAACTGGGCGTAAGTGGAAGGAAGGGACTGGAGAATCAAGTCCGTATAGAGCTCATTCTCCAATGTGGTCCCAAGGTCCGCGAGCTCTTCTATGTAGCCAATCATCTTAAGCACGTGTTCCGCTACCGATGATCCGACGGCCAACCTTGCCGAAAATAACTTCTTCGACACTTCGTATCTGGCGATACGGGACTGCTCTCCATACAGTTCTTTTGTATGGAGAAATACGGATTCGAGGTCCATATTCTCGTGCCTCCTCTGATGTTCGTTGTCCATAGAGGCAAGCACGAGGCACTTGGCCTTTGCGCAATCTAGTTCCCAGGTCTTACGGATTTTCTTATCCGCGACGCTGGTTTTGGGACCTGGGACAGGGGGAGCTTTGGTGGTAAGAAGATACCCCATCTTGTCGTAAGTGATTGCCATCTTGACATTCCTGAGCCAATCTTTGTAGTTTGGCCCTGTCAGTATGTTTTTATCTAGAAGTAACTTAAGTCCAGTCATGTCGATTGGTCGCTGCAATTAGGAGAGAGAAGAAACACTCAGCATGATGCTCTTGCAAGTTTAGAATGGTTTTTAGTTTGTCTAAACAGGATGGCTCCCACTGTTTCTCGAATCCATCCTCAAACCAAAAAGGAAGAATTAGTCAGGATCAATCTCACCGTACAATACTTGCTTAACCGTTCAGCCAGGCCAGTGTCGGTACTTCGAGAGAGGTTTTTCAACGCTTTCGCGAAGTTCCTTAATTAAATAACCTCTTTTCCCTGGGGGCGTAGCCCCACTAACACCTTTCTAGACACCTACTTGGTTTATAGCATTGATCGTTAAGTGAGAAATTTCCCGAGGAGTAGCATATACTCACAGTAGGATCGGGATCCAAATATCATCGCATGACGAAACTGAAGGAATCGTACCAGAATCATCACACTCCAAATGGTATGCTACACTAGCAAGTTTCAGTTCTTTTGAAACTCCCGATGTGGATTTTTCCCCTATGCTCTTATGACCTTGACTTTGGCCAAAATATCATAAGTCACATGTCAAGTTCTACCCGTCATTCTCCAGGTTAATTTGGATCCATCCGTACCTACCCTTGACTTTGGCCAAAATGGCAGTACGACTGTCCCAAACCAACGCATCTATCTATGCTAGACATGAATACCCAATAGCTACCAATCACTATGCCTTGACTTTGGCCAACATACACAGCTTGAATACTATTGACTATTCATGTGAAACGACGGAGGGCTACGAATGGTTTTGGCAAAACCGTGAACGTAGTGAACTTGATATAATCGATGGAACGAGATAGCTTTTAAAAGGAGTGGCTCAAGCTCCGCATTTAAAAGTTAGTTTTGAAAAGAACCGAGTGGTTTTCCGAAAGTGTTCCAACGATTTTAACTTGGTTTATTTTCTTGCATTAGTTCTTTTAATGCGTGATATTCTTGCATTAGTTCTTTTAATGCGTCCCATCATTTAATCCTACCATTGCAGAAAACAACCAAAATATGACGTACGCTTATGCCATTTGCATTCGCCACGGGGCCCCGTCATTACCCGTTAGATTACTTAACTAACGACAGAGCGGGGGCTGGGCTAGCGCGGCTGTAAAACATAAGCAACGCCTAAATAATATCATATATAGATATATTGCAATGATAGCCATTTCAGATCACAGATGAACACATTGGATATACTAGGAACCCGCAATTCGTACGAGCCTGTAACGAAAAGCAGATTACACGGTCGCGGTGAATAGCCAATACCCTACCCAAGACCCCTACGGGTGCGGCAAACTACCCGCCAAGTACCCGAAGCGAAGCAACCTCCCTCATCTCCGTGAGTAGGCCACTCGGCACTTCGGCATACCCGGTAGTTTATGCACCCCCTCCATGAGTCTATCCTAGGAGCAAAAACAGTAAAAAGAAATTATACAATGACGGCTAAAACCCCGACCCGGTTGTGCGGCCATACAAATAATTATTACATCAATTTACAAATTTACATGAATTGAAAGAAAAGAAAACTCTCGTCTCACAACCCCCCGGCTATTCACCCGCGACAATCCATTGAATTCATATACACATTCCAATAACATTACAAATCACAGATTTGTATAACCCCCACTAATCGACATATAGCGATTAGTAGACGTTCAATACAAATATCACATCACAGAAAAACCCGTCAGCTTAAGTCTTTTAGAAGTTCGATCAAAAATACGGATTTTCAGGCCCCAAACACAAAATTTTCGTTCTGGAAAATCTAGGCAGAAAATACATATTCCAAAAATCCCAAAACAACCCCAGAATAACACTGCACAAAATTTGGACCTCGGCCGAGTCAACTCGGCCGCGGAACCGCAGCGGGAGCGTGCTCCAGCCGCGTTTCCGCGGCGCTTTGACCGGTTCGTGGGACCAAATTTCGTGGGTGTTTAATAAAAACCCTGAGCCGATTTTTAAGATGAAATTTATCAATTTTACAGAACTTTAAAAATCGACAGCAACTTTGAATTTTCGGGTTTATTTCGGGACTTTTTCTCCGATCGAATTTCTAGCTACTATGCTAACATGTTAGATAGAGTTTAACTAGGCTCTGATACCACTGTAAGTCCTTGCTACCTCTCCCGGTACTTTCGGGCATGCGGAATTTGGTGAAAAACAATTTTCTAGAGGCGGTAACATAGACTCAAAACCGGATCTTGGTTAAACATCTAACCAACAACCTAACTAGGAGTTTTTAACTACTCGGTTAGGGGGTTATACCTTTCTTTCTTGAACTCCTTCGTCTTCAAGCCTCTATGGTTGTCCGGATCGGCTTCACCCCGTCGTCTCCTTGCGCCGAAGATCGATCCACCTGAAAGCTTCTACCTTTGGCTTCTTCTTCGGTCTTTGAAGAAAACTAGTTCATTTGGTTTGCTAAACCTTATGAACTAGAGTGAGTAGAGAAGAGTGTGTAGGGATTTTCTCAATGGTTCTTGGTTCTCAACACATGAGACAAGTGAACCATAGAATAAAGAGAGGGAGAGCAAGAGGAAGAAGATGAGAGCTCAAGAACACAAGAGAGAGAATGAAAATGATAGAATGAGAAAAGACTTTTTTCACTTGGCTCTCATAATCCAAAACCATCATCACAAAAATAGTAATCAAGTATTGTGTAAAATGGTTCATGTCAAAATGGCTAAATCATTTCATGCACTCATATGGCACAAGATAACAAGCAAGTGAAAAAGTCTTTGCTATGAAATGATAGCCATTGTCATCATGATGGTCAACTAGTCCAACCTAGTGAACCGGTCAACAAACTCAACAAGTCAACAAAGTCAACCCCTCAACAACCATGTCACTACAATACTTAATTAATATTATTGTTAATCATGTATCATATTCTCATTAGGGTTGAGCAAAAAGTCAATAGTCAACAGTCAACGGTCAACAACCCTAATGAGAATCCTCTGCCTCTGTCTCTCCGCCAACTGTGCATACACACCCGCATCCGCGTTCCGAGGAACACGAATACAAACTGGATAAAACCAATCCCAATACGTACACTAGGATCTGGCTTAAACCAAAGCCCGCTAGTGTAAACTGTCCGGACACTAAACGTGTACAAGTGCACGGATGTGACTGAACCCTGTCGCAAAACCATGCGACCTGTCGCAAAACCATGCGACCTCTACACTTTTGCCTAAAGGCGAATAGCTTTCTGTGTGGGACTCTAAAGACTCGACACTATGCTGGCAGTGGGTTTAACCACAGACCGCAAGCGGCACTAGCTGTGCGTAACGGTCCCCAGGTAGATGCCGACAAGAAGACTGACGAGGTGAAACCCATCTTAACTCCTACTGAGTCTGACTGTGACAATTTCCATACAGTCCGGTCTGTTCGTCTGATTCATCGCATGGCGGGCCTAGGGGGGCGGTAAAACGTCAGTCCCCTAATAGCGGTACAAGTCGTGTCGGAGTGAAGCCCAATACACCCTGGGATAACACTGGAAGCCTACCAGTATATCCCGCTTGCCCTGGACAGGGACTACTCGTGTAATGGCTCTCCTAGACACAGCGCGATGTCAACCCCCAATACCGGGAGAGACGAATCCTGTCTAACCGTCACTGCCTCCAAGTGCTTCGGGACTGCACCCAACTACTACCTGTTTGCACGACTCCTTTGAGCCGTGGTAGGGTAGTAATCAAAGTACAGTGGGAACACACTCGAGGTGAAGTGATAGTGTCAAGTCAGCGGACTAAGCGGTACTCATGTCACCTGGGAACTGATAACTGACGATAGGTATAATACCAACCGGTCAGTTCCCGACGAGTCCTGTCCAGTGTACTTGTAACCTAACGAGCACCCGCATACTATCTCCAGTACGACGTACTAACGGCTGTGGGACAGACCGTCTCCCACACTGGGACGAGAAGCGCATGCGCTAGTCTACTCCGGAGTATCGATGCCCTGCCTCGATAGTCCTGCGACTAGGGACCTGCATAAGGATGTGCTTATAGATTACCCAGCCCTACTAGTGTGACTGCCATCACAACGCTGGTAATCAAGCAAAGATCCTAAGGGCTCCACTGATGTGTATAGGTGATATACTAAAATAAACACAAGTACGCATTGAAGTAGAAACAAACCAAGGAGCATACTACTATTTTGAGCAAGATTGTATATACAAGGTGAATATCCCAAGCTTCCATTAAGTAATATACAAACAAGTATGATACAATAATGGCCTCTAGGGAATATACACTAACACTAGGGACCTGCATAAGGATGTGCTTATAGATTATCCAGCCTCCACTAGTGTGACTGCCATCACAACGCTGGTAATCAAGCAAAGATCCTAAGGGCTCCACTAATGTGTATAGGTGATATACTAAAATAAACACATATACACATTGAAGTAGAAACAAACCAAGTAGCATACTACTATATTGAGCAAGATTGTTTATATAAGGTGAATATCCCAAGCTTCCATTAAGTAATATAAAAACTAGTATGATACAGTAATGGCCTCTAGGGCATATACACTAACAATCTCCCACTTGCACTAAGGCCATGTACTGGCATATCGAAGACCCATCATCTCGATCAGCCGCTCGAACTGAGTCTGGGGCAAGGCCTTTGTGAGTGGATCAACAGTGTTGTCTTCTGTAGAAACTCTCCGAACCTCGATCTCCTGGCGACCCACGATCTCCCTGATCAGGTGATACCGCCTTAAGATGTGTCTGGACTTCTGATGGGACCTTGGTTCCATTGCTAAAGCTATAGCCCCGTTGTTGTCGCAATGCATAGGTATTGGATCAACAATGGACGGAACCACCTGAAGTTCAGTTAAGAACTTCCTTACCCAGACAGCTTCTTTTGCGGCATCTGCAGCAGCGATATATTCCGCTTCCATCGTCGAGTCAACAATGGTTTCCTGTTTGGAACTCTTCCAACACACCGCCCCTCCATTGAGGGTAAAGACATCACCCGACATGGACTTGGAATCATCCTTGTCACTCTGGAAGCTGGAGTCAGCAAAGGCCTCGATCTGGAGGTCTTTTCCGCCATACACCAAGAACATCTCCTTAGTCCTTCTCAGGTACTTGAGAATGGTTTTTACTGCTATCCAGGGTTTCTCCCCAGGGTTTGACTGATACCGGCTTACCACACTCAGTGCATAAGCTACATCTGGTCTGGTACACAACATCGCATACATTATAGAGCCTACCGCAGAAGCGTAGGGTATAATAGACATGCGAACCCTTTCCAAATCAGTATTGTGAGACATCTCTTTGGAGAGGGTGATCCCGTGACAAGCCGGTAGATTACCGCGCTTGGAATCTTCCATACTGAATCTTTTCAGTATGGTGTCGATGTACCTGGACTGCGAAAGTCCTAATATCCTCTTGGATCTGTCACGATAGATCCGGATCCCCAGAATGTATGAGGCATCACCCAGGTCTTTCATGGAGAACCTGTGTGACAAGAACCCCTTGACAGATTGTAGCATATGAATGCCATTTCCTATTAAGAGAATGCCATCCACGTATAAAACGAGGAATACTACAGTTCTCGCTACAAATTTACTATAGATGCATGGTTCATCTGGATTTTTGATAAAGCCAAATTCCTTGACCGTCTCATCAAAACAGATGTTCCAACTCCGCGATGCATGCTTTAGTCCGTAGATGGACTTAAGCAACTTGCACAACTTTCCGCTGCTCCCACTCTGAATGAAACCCTCTGGCTGGTCCATATAAACACACTCCTCTAAATTTCGATTTAGAAAAGTGGTCTTTACGTCCATCTGCCAAATCTCATAATCGTGGAAGGCAGCAATGGCAAGAAGGATCCGAATGGATTTCAGCATAGCTACTGGAGAAAAGGTCTCGTCATTGTCCAAACCAGGTCTTTGACGAAAACCCTTCACAACCAGTCTAGCTTTATAGGTCTCAACCTGTCCATCTACACCAATCTTCCTTTTGAAGATCCACTTGCATCCTACGGGTTTTACCCTTTCTGGAGCAATGTCCAACGTCCATACTTTGTTGGTGTACATGGACTCCATTTCGATCCGCATTGCATCCAGCCATTTTACCGAGTCAACGCTCTGAATGGCCTGCTGGAAGCTAGTCGGCTCATCATAATCTATGATGCAATCCTCTCTATCCCCGTCTATGAGAAAACCGTAGTATCTCTCGGGCGGATGAGACTGCTACTACTCCTGCGGAGCGGCGTAGGAATGTCATTTTCTTTTGAACCCTCTGGTTCTACTAAGCTTTCAGTAATAGTCTGTGGTTCTGGAATTTCTTCCAGTTCTATTTCGCTCCCACTTGTTTCCTTTTCTAAGAACTGGTGTTCCAGAAAATGGGCATTACGAGAAACAATGATCTATTGTTCCTCTGCGTAATAGAAGAGATACCCCCTGGAATTCTTTGGGTATCCCATAAACTTGCACAGTACTGAGCATCCCTCGAGCTTGTCCGCATGCTGCTTTTTGACCAAAGCCGGACATCCCCAGATCTTCAGATATTGAAGATAGGGTATCTTCCCACTCCATATCTCATATGGTGTGGTAGGCACAGTCTTAGTTGGAACTCGGTTCAAAAGGTATGCAGCTGATTCTAGTGCATATCCCCAGAATGATCGCGGTAACTCAGTGTTACTCATCATGGAATGTACCATATCCAATAGGGTCTGGTTCCGTCTCTCCGATACACCGTTATGTTGCGGAGTGTATGGAGGAGTAAGCTGAGAGAGAATTCCGTTCTCTTTTAAATAGTCCAGGAACTCGGCACTCAAGTATTCACCACCTCGATCCGATCTTAGAATCTTGATACTTTTGCCGGTTTGTTTTTCTACTTCATTCTTATACTCCTGGAATTTTCCAAAGGCTTCGGACTTATGTTTCATTAAGAAGACATAACCGTACCTTGAAAAGTCGTCCGTAAAAGTAATGAAGTAAGAGTAACCGCTTCGCGCATGTGTAGACATTGGACCGCACACGTCGCTGTGTACAAGTCCCAAGAGCTCGCTCGCTCTTACTCCGTGTCCAGTGAACGGAGTCTTTGTCATATTTCCTTTGGGACAGGATTGACAAGTGGCATACGATTGATATTCGAACGGATTCAAATATCCTTCTGCATGTAACTTCGTCAACCTTCTCTCATTGAAGTGACCCAGTCTACAATGCCATAAGAAAGTCTAATTTATTTCCGGAGACTTTCTTTTGTGCGTATTCTGGACATTGAAAATCTGTGGTTGGTTTAATACGTATATACCATTGCTTAATGTACCTGACCCAATCAGAACTTGATTAAGGTGAATGTTCACAACATTACTTACAAACGCAAATTCATAACCTTCTTTAGAAATCAAAGATACAGAAATGATATTACAAGTTGCGTTGGGTACAAAATAGCAATTACGCAAAACCAAAACGTGTCCATCTGACAACCCCAGGTGATAGTCCCCCACGGCCTTAGCATCCATGCCAGCTCCATTTGCAACTTTGAGGGTCATGTCACCTGCCTTCAAAACCCTACGGTTTCTCAACGCCTGCAAAGAATTACAGATATGAGATCCTGATCCGGTATCCAATACCCAGGAAGTAGAGTTTATTGATAGACAGTTTTCAATAACATACACACCTGAAGTTGAAGCCGCAACTTGCTTCAGTTCCTGTGTCCTGGCTTTCCAAGCCCTGCAAACTTTCTTCTAGTGACCACTCTTATGACAGAAAAAGCACTCTTCCTTATCCACATGCCTTCCCGCTACCTTTGTTGCTTTTGCTTTTCCCTTCGTATCCACTTTACTAACACCGCCCCTTGGTTTGGCTGAGGCTTTCTTCTTTTTCCCTTGGCTTTCGCTTTGGACCTAGAGGAGGAAGATCCTCCGACAAACAAAGTGGATGTTTCCCTACCTTTCTGTAGGGTGCCCTCTGCATTCCTCAGCATGTTGAGGAGTTCTGAATGTTCAACTTCTTTTTCTTGTAATTTGAAGTTCAGGATAAACTCGGCGTAAGTGGAAGGAAGGGACTGGAGAATCAAGTCCGTATAGAGCTCGTTCTCTAACGTGGTCGCAAGTTCCGCGAGATCCTCAATAAAGCTGATCATCTTAACCACGTGTTCCGCTACCGATGATAAAAATGGCCAACCTTGCCGAAAATAACTTCTTCGACACTTCGTATCTTGCGATACGAGATTGCTCTCCATACAGTTCTTTTGTATGGAGAAATATGGATTCGAGGTCCATATTCTCGTGCCTCCACTGATGTTCGTTGTCCATATAGGCAAGCACGAGGCACTTGGCCTTCGCGCTATCTATCTCCCAAGTCTTACGGATTTCCTTATCCGCGACGCTGGAGGTGGGACCTGGGACAGGGGGAGCTTTGGTGGTAAGGAGATACCCTAACTTGTCATAAGTGATTGCCATTTTGACATTCCTGAGCCAATCTTTGTAGTTTGGCCCTGTCAGTATGTTTTTATCTAGAAGTAACTTAAGTCCAGTCATGTCGATTGGTCGCTGCAATTAGGAGAGAGAGAAAAAACACTCAGCATGACGCTCTTGCAAGTTTATAGTGGTTTTTAGTTTGTCTAAACAGGATGGCTCCCACTATCTCTCGAATCCCTCCTCAAACCAAAAAGGAAGAATTAGTCAGGATCAATCTCACCGTACAATACTTGCTTAACCGTTCGGCCAGGCTGGTATCGGTACTTCGAGGGAGGTTTTCCAACGCTTTCGCAAAGTTCTTTAATTTAAGAACCTCTTTTCCCTGGGGGTGTAGCCCCGCTAACACCTTTCTAGACACCTACTTGGTTTATAGCATTGATCGTTAAGTGAGAAATTTCCTGAGGAGTAGCATATACTCACAGTAGGATCGGGATCCAAATATCATCGCGTGACAAAACTGAAGAAATCCTACCAGAATCATCACACTCCAAATGGTATGCAGTGCTAGCAAGTTTCAGTTCTTTTGAAACTCCCGATGTAGATTTTTGCCCCATGCACTTTTGACCTTGGCGTGAGGTCAAAATGTCATAAGTCACATGTCAAGTTGATCCCATCATTATCCAGGTTAATTTGAACCCACCCGTACCTACCTTTGACGTAGGCCAAAATGGCAGTACGACTGTCTCAAACCAACGCATTCTATCTATGCAACAGATAAATATCCGGCAGCTACCAATCACTATGCCTTGGCGTGAGGTCAAAATACATAGCTTGAATACTACCGAATATTTAACTGAAATGTTGGAGGGCTACGGATGGTTTTGTCAAAACCGTGAACGTAGTGAACTTGATATGATCGATGGAACGAGATAGCTTTTAAAAGGAGTGGCTTATGCTCCGCGTTTAAAAGTTATTTTGAAAAGAAACCGAGTGGTTTTTGAAAGTGTTCCAACGACTTTTACATGGTTTATTTTTCTTTGCATTAGTTCTTTTGATGCGTATTTTTCTTGCATTAGTTCTTTTAATGCGTCCCATCATTTAATCCTACCATTGCAGAAAACAACCAAAATATGACGTACGCTACCTTTCGCATTCGCCACGGGGCCCCGTCATTACCCGTTAGGTTACTTAACTAACGACAGAGCGGGGGCTGGGCTAGCGCGGCTGCAAAACATAAGCAACGCCTAAATAATATCATATATAGATATATTGCAATGATAGCAATTTCAGATCACAGATGAAAACATTGGATATACTAGGAATCCGCAATTCGTACGAGCCTGTAATGAAAAGCGGATTACACGGTCGCGATGAATAGCCAATACCCCACCCTAGACCCCTACGGGTGCGGCAAACTACCCGCCAAATATTCGTAGTGGAGCAACCTCCCTCAACGACGTGAGTAGGCCACTCGGCACTTCGAGATACCCGGTAGTTCGTGCACCCCACCTTAGGTCTATCTTAGGAGCAAAAACAGTAAAAAGAAATTATACAATGACGGCTACAACCCCGACCCGGTTGTGCGGCCAAAAATAATATTACATCAATTTACATATTACATGAATTGAAAGAAAAGAAAACTCTCGTCTCATAACCCCCGGCTATTCACCCGCGACAATCCAATGAATTCATATACACATACCAGCAACATTACAGATCACAGATTTGTATAACCACCACTAATCGACATATAGCGATTAGCAGATGTTCAATACAAATATCACGTTACAGATAAATACCCGTCAGCTTAAGTCTTTAGAAACTCGATCAAAATACGGTTTTAAAAGCCCCAAAAACAAATTTTTCTTTCTTGAAAATCTGGGCTGAAAAAACATATACCAAAATTCCCAAAATACCCCACTTAGTATACTGCAATAAAGAAAATCCAGAGAAGAGCTAAGTGGGCCGCGGAACCGCGGCGCTTTGATGAGATCTCTTGATCGTTTTTCTTCAGTGCACTATAAAAACCCTGAGTCGATTTTTGAAGCATGATTTATTAATTTTACAGAATTTTAAAAATCGACAGCAAGCTTGATATCCGGGTGTATTTCGCGACTTTTTCTCCGATCGAATTTCTAGTTACTATGCTAACATGTTAGGTAGTGTTTAACTAGGCTCTAATACCACTGTAAGTCCATGCTACCTCTCCCGATACTTTCGGGCATGCGGAATTTGACGAAAAACAATTTTCTAGAGGCGGTAACATGGACTCAAAATGGATCTTTGTTAAACTATCTACCTAACAACCTAACTAGGAGTTGTTAACTACTCGGTTAGGGGGTTATACCTTTCTTTCTTGAACTCCTTCGTCTTTGACTCTTGATGGTGTACGGATCGGCTTCACTCCGTCGTCTCCTTGCGCCGAAGATCGATCCACCCGAAAGATTCTACCTTTGGCTTCTTCTTCGAGCTTTGAAGAAATTAGTTAATTCGGTTTGCTAAACCTTATGAACTAGAGTGAGTAGAGGGGAGTGTGTTGGGATTTTTCTCTATGGTTCTTGCTTCTCAACACATGAGACAAGTGAACCATAGACTAGAGAGAGGGAGAGCAAGAGGAAGAGGATGAGAGCTCAAACACAAGAGAGAGAAAGGAAATAGGAGAAAATCAACAAGACTTTTCTCTCTTGGCTCTCATAATCCAAAACCATCATAACAAATCATAGCAATCAAGTATTATGTGATGGTTTAAGCTACAATAGCCATATCATTTCATGCACTCATTTTGCACAAGAGAAACAAGCAAGCAAAAGTCTTTGCCATGAAATGATAGCCATTGTCATGATGATGGTCAACTAGTCCAACCTAGTCAACCAGTCAACAAAGTCAACAAGTCAACAAGGTCAACCCCTCAACAACCATGTCACTATAATACTTAATTAATATTAATTTTAATCATATATCATATTCTCATTAGGGTTGAGCAAAAAGTCAATAGTCAACAGTAAACAGTCAACAACCCTAATAAGAACCTCTGCCTCTGTCTCTCTCCGTCAACTGTGCATACACACCCCCATCCGCGTTCCGAGGAACACGAATACATACTAGAAAAAACCAATCCCAAAATGTACACTAGGATCTGGCTTAATCCAAATCCCGTTAGTGTTAACTGTCCGGACACTGTACATGCATAAGTGCACGGATGTGACCGAACCCTGTCGCAAAACCATGCGACCGGTCGCAAAACCATGCGACCGGTCGCAAAACCATGCGACCGGTCGCAAAACCATGCGACCTCTACTCTTTTGCCTAAAGGCAAATAGCTTTCTGTGTGGGACATTAAAGACTCGACACTACGCTGGCAGTGGATTTAACCACAGACCGCAAGCGGCACTAGCTGTGCGTAACGGTCCCCAGGTAGATGCCGACAAGAAGACTGACGAGGTAAAACCCATCTGAACTCCTACCGAGTCTGACTGTGACAATCTCCGTACAGTCCGGCCTGTTCTTCTGATACAGCGCATGGCGGGCCTAGGGGGCGGTAAACGTCAGTCCCCTAATAGCGGTACAAGTCGTGTCGGAGTGAAGCCCAGAACACCCGGAGATAACACTGGAAACCTACCAGTATATCTCGCTTGCCCTGGCCAGGGACTACTCGTGTAATGGCTCTCCTAGACACAGCGCGATGTCAACCCCCAATACCGGGAGAGACGAATCCTGTCTAACCGTCACTGCCTCCAAGTGCTTCGGGACTGCACCCAACTATTACCTGTTTGAACGACTCCTTTGAGCCGTGGTAGGGTAGTAATCTAAGTACAGTGGGAACACACTCGAGGCGAAGTGACAGAGTTAAGTCAGCGGACTAAGCTGTACTCATGTCACCTGGGAACTGATAACTGATTATAGGTATAGTACCAACCAACAGTTCCCGACGAGTCCTGTCCAGTGTACTCGTAACCCAACGAGCACCTGCATACTATCTCCAGTACGACGTACTGATGGCTGTGGGACAGACCATCTCCCACACTGGGATGAGAAGCGCATACGCTAGTCTACTCCAGAGTATCGATGCCCTGTCTCGATAGTCCTGCGACTAGGGACCTGCATAAGGATGTGCTTATAGATTACCCAGCCCCCACTAGTGTGACTGCCATCACAACGCTGGTAATCAAGCAAAGATCCTAAGGGCTCCACTAATGTGTATAGGTGATATACTAAAATAAACACATGTACACATTGAAGTAGAAACAAACCAAGTAGCATACTACTTTATTGAGCAAGATTGTTTATACAAGGTGAATATCCCAAGCTTCCATTAAGTAATATACAAACTAGTATGATACAGTAATGGCCTCTAGAGCATATACACTAACAATAAGAGCTTGGGGTAAAAACTCACATCGGGAGTTTGAAACATAAAGGAAACTTGCAGATTTAGCATACCTTCTGGAGTGTGGTGACTAGAGTGGCTTCCATCTAGTACATCATGCAGTGATAGTTGGATCCCGATCCCACTGATGAGTAGGATTACTCTCGGGAAATTTTCTCACTTAACAATCAATGCTATAAATCAAGTAGGTGTCCAGAAAGGTGTTAGAGGGGCTAAGCCTCCAAGGAAAAGAGGTTATTTAATTAAGGAACTTCGCGAAAGCCTTGGAATACCTCCCTTGAAGTACCAACACCGGCCTGGCTGAAAGGTTAAGCAAGTATTGTGACGTGTGATTAAATCCTGACTAGTTCTTCTTTTAGGTTTTGAAGAAGGATTTGAGGGAACAGTGGGAGCCATCCTGTTTAGATAAACTAATAACCAATCTAAACTTGCAAGAAGCATATGCTGAGTGTTTTCTTTTCTCTTTCTCTAGCAGCTACCATGACAGGACTAAAACTATTACTTGAAAAAAATATACTGACCGGGTAGAACTATTAAGATTGTCTAACGAACATCAACATTGCACTGACTTATGACAAAGCAGCATATGTTACCACCGTTGTTCCTCCCCTTATCCCAGGACCAGATTCCTCAGTTGTGGACAAGGAAGTTCGCAAAACCTAGGATCTAGACTGTGAGCGAGCTAAGTGTATCGTGCTGGCGTCTATGAACAATGAACTCCAGAAACAGCACGAGAGTATAGATATTATATCCATCTTTCTCCCTGTCAAGGAATTATATTGAGAGCACTCGCGTATCGCGAGGTACGGGACCTCAAGGAAACTCTTCCAGATGAGGTTAGCTCCAGGATCGCCTGTAGGAGAGCACGTCCTCAAAATGATCAGCCTCATTGAGGAACTCGCAAAGCTGGGATGCGTGCTAGAGAATGATTTGTATATCGACTTGATTTTGCAGTCCCTTCCCCACACCTTCTCTCAGTTCGTGCTTAGCTTCAACATGCACTAAATGGTAGCTAATCTTCCAAAGCTCCTCAACATGTTGAGGGTAGCAGAGACCTCCTTGAAAAAGGAGAAGACCCCCGTTCTGTATGTTGGCCTATCATCCTATTCTAAATCTAAAGCGAAAGCTAAAGGGAAGAAGAAGATGAAAGCCACCAAACCGAAGGGTGGGGTCAAAAAGGTGCAGGGAACGAACAAGGCAGGAAGGGTGAAAGCAGATATAAACGAATGCTTTTATTGTCACAAGCAAGGGCACTGGAAGATGGACTGTATAGGCTTCAAAGCCAAGGACAAGAAGCAAGCTATTGCTTCTGCTTCAGGTGTGTTCGTAATCAAAAATTGTCTTTCAGTAAACTCTACATCATGGGTACTGGATACCGGTTTTGGTTCTCACATCTGTAATTCATTGCAGGATCTAAGAAATAGTAGAGTACTGGGGACAGGTGATATGACTCTCCGGATGGGCAATGACATGCATGTAGATGCTATTGCAATAGGTGAATATTACCTAGGGTTGACTAGTGGGTACATTTTGGTGTTGTACAGCTGTTTTTGTATTCCCAGTATGTTATGTAATATTATATCAGTATCTTTGTTATCTAATGAAGGATATAATTTTGCGCTTGAAAGAAATGTTATGAACATTCTCCTAAATCAGGAACTGATTGGGTATGGCACACTGGAAAACGGCATATACATACTTAATTAACATCGAATTTTCAATATTCAAAACACACTTAAAATAAATGCTCCAGATTCAAATCAAGCCTTTCTATGGCATTGTAGACTTGGTCATATAAACGAAACAAGGTTGACTAAGTTACATAAAGATGGATATCTAGATCCGTTTTTATATTCATCATATGCAACTTGTCAATCATGTATCAAAGGAAAAATGACCAAATCTCCGTTCACCGGACACGGAGCAAGAGCCACAGAACTCTTGGGACTTGTACACAGTGATGTATGTGGTCCGATATCTACACATGCGAGAAGCGGTCACTCCTACTTCATCACTTTTACTGATGAATTCTCTTGGTATGCATATGTGTTCTTATGAAACATAAATCCAAGGCCTTTGAGAAGTTTAAGGAGTATAAAAATGAAGTAGAGAAACAAACTGGTAAAAGAATCAAGACACTTCGATCTGATCGAGGTGGAGAATACTTAAGTACCAGTTTCCTTGAATGCTTAAAAGAGAATGGAATTCTCTCTCAGCTTACTCCGCCTTATACACCTCAGCATAATGGTGTATCAGAAAGGAGGAATCGCACGCTATTAGATATGGTGCGTTCAATGATGAGTAGTGCTGAGTTTCCACTTTCCTTCTGGGGATTTGCTCTAGAATCAGCAGCATACTTATTAAATAGAGTTCCAACTAAGTCTGTGCTTACCACTCCATATGAAATATGGAGCAGGAAGAGACCATATCTCAAGTATATCAAGATATGGGGGTGTCCGGCATATGTTAAAAAGCATAGTCCGGACAAGCTCGAGGCACGATCGGTTTTGTGCAAGTTTGTAGGATACCCCAAACATTCAAGGGGGTACATGGTCTACCACACTGAAGAACAAAAAGTGTTTGTCGCTCGCCACATTGTCTTTTTAGAAAGCGAATTTCTTGCAAAATAAATTAGTGGGTGCGCGGTAGAGCAGGAAGAAATTCCAGAACCTCAAACTGCTACCGAGGACTTAGTAGAACCTCATATTTCAATAGAACATGACGAACCAACGCCACTCCGGAGATCTAGTAGGCTTTCTCATCCTCCTGAGAGATAGTATGGTTTTCTTCTAGATGGGGATCGAGAGGATTGAATCATCTGTGATGATGAGCTTACTAGTTTTCAGCAGGCTATCACGAGTATTGACTCGGTGAAGTGGCTGGATGCTATGAGATCCGAAATGGAATCCATGTACACCAATAAAGTATGGACTTTAGAAGTTGCTCCTCCTGGGGTGAAACCAGTTGGATGCAAATGGATCTTCAAAAAGAAGATTGGTGCACTTGGACAAGTGGAAACCTACAATGCTAGACTCGTTGCAAAAGGTTTTCGTCAAAGACCAGGATTGGACTATGATGAAACCTTTTCACCTGTAGCTATGCTTAAATCCATTCGGATCCTGCTTGCCATTGCTGCCTTCCATGACTATGAAATCTGGCAAATGGATGTGAAAACAGCTTTTCTAAATGGACATTTAGAAGAGAGTATTTACATGGATCAACCAGAAGGTTTCTTAGACAGTGGGAGCAGCGGATGAGTGTGCAGGTTGCTTAAATCCATCTATGGATTAAAGCAAGCATCGCGGAGTTGGAACATCTGCTTTGATGAGACAGTCAAAGAATTTGACTTTATCAAAAATGTAGATGAACCATGTATTTATAGGAAGATTGTAGAAGAAGCAGTATTCTTCCTCATTTTGTACGTCGACGACATACTACTGATAGGGAATGATGTCCCTATACTACAATCAGTAAAGCTCTTCTTGTCACAGAAATTCTCCATGAAAGGCTTGGGTGATGCAACCTACATTTTGGGCATTAAGATCTATCGTGATAGATCTAATAGAATGTTGGGACTTTCACAGTCCGGGTATATTGACACTATACTAAAGAGATTTAGTATGAATTCTGCAATTGTGTATTGTGTTTTACCTCGACTATTTGGCGTTTATACGACGATATCGAGGATTGATTGATGGTTGTGAAGGTGTTGTCCATAGGTTCTAACCTATAGATCATAGCGTATCGTTTTGGGATTCGTATGTCTTTTTAGTATTGATTTGGTTTTATACGCATTTACGATACGTTGATGTGTAGGTACCCCATGAAGACTTCGGGACGACAAGAAAACGCGTAGTGGCGTCGACAACGAAGACGCAAGGTGAGTAGATTATATCTACGGAGGATGTCGGGTGGATGGCGTATAGCACCCCCGCAGTCCGTAGTTGGTATACGTTATATGTATATATTATTTGTGATAGTATAGTGTTGTGGATTGTTTGAGATGTTTTAGATGTGATAGGGTTAGAAGTAAACTAGAATAATTCCTAGTTGCGAACCCTAGGATCGGTTTACACCCACACGCACACACATGTCGATTTGCTATACTTATACTGTGATGATGATAGTTAGTGGATGAATTTGGAGATCAGTCGATGATATTGGGCTTTGTGCCGTGTGATCGGTGACATGATGTGATTCGTATTTGAGATACGACATGTGATCTCTAGCGGGCCTTTGGACGTGTGTTTACACACGCAGTCATATTGATGGTATCAGTTGTACTAGACTTAGATCAGTACCCCAGATTATGTGATATGATGATGAGGATACCAAATAATTGATGAGCTGATTGTGATATTGACCCGTACCCAGCTATTGGGATGCCGTACGACGATTTACCGTACGAGCTTTATATTGATGATGGATCCGCACTCATGACTCGAGGATGTCAGATGATATACTGTATCGTACACGATACTATTGAGGCGGGATCACCGACTAATATATATATTGTTAGTTGTATGTATGCCCTAGAGGCCATTATTGTACAGATGATGTATATTATATTGGATGCTTGGACATATATAGAGATGACTTTCTTGCTCGATATGATAGTATGCTATCTGGTTACTCTTTATCTTAACATGTACACTAGTCTCTTTATACTGTTTTATAGTTACATGTTGGTAAAGCCCTTAGGATATGTACTTGACTACCTGGACTGTGATGCAGATCATACTAGTGGGGACATGGTAGTCCATAAGTACATCCTTCAAGGTCCCTAGTCGTGGGTGTATCGAGACGGGGCATCGATATACCAGAGTAGACTAGCGTATACGCTTCTCGACCCATGAGATGGGCGATGGATGATCCCACATCCATTGGTGTTTGACATCAGAGATGGTATACGGGTGCTCAGTGGAGACTGGGTACACTGGACGGACTCGCCGAGAACTCCCAGATGGTATTATACCTCACGTCAGATGGCAGTTCTCAGGTGACACTTGTACAGGTTAGTCTGTAGACCCGAGATAGTCATAGAGTCTTGTGTGATTCCCACTGTGCTTTGATCTCCGCCTTACCACGTCCATGAGGGCGTGCAAAACGGTGGTCTTTGGGTACAGTCCCGAGTCACATGGAGGCAATGAGAGATAGGAGGGGTTTCGTCTCTCCCGGTATTGGGGGTTGATGTTGCGCTGTGCTCGATTGGCCGTAACAGGGAAGTCCCTGGCCAAGGCTGATCAGAGATTTGCTGGTAAGTGTTACCAGTAGTTTCTCGACCCGTTATGAGCCTCACATCGGAACGACTTATCGGTTATTAAGGTCTGACGTATACCACCCCTAGACTTGATATGCGACATATCAGACGAACAGACCGGACTGTACGGTAAGTGTTACTGGTTGGATTCACAGGAGTGTGAGCGAGCTAGCTCGTCGATCTTCTGATCGCTCAATACCCGGATGGCCGTTACGTTTGGAAGACCGCTTGCGGCTTGTGGGTGCTTGATATGATCATCATCTGCTACCGGCGTATTGACGAGTCTTTAGAGTCCTACACAGAGGTTTCCTGGCTCAAGCGAAACGAAATAGGAGCGCATATGAGATATGTGCGGGAGCGAGAATAATGCGTGTATGTGATACCGCATTTCATTCTCGCGATAAATGTTTCGATTGGTTATATTCGATATGACCTAGTTATCGAATCATTCATTCGATAAATCGATACATTGAATACTAGTCGGTTATATGCGACATGACCGGATCATTGAATCAAATGTTGATTTAATGATTCAATGTATAATTATATATTTGATATATTACTTTGCATTAACTAGTATTGGTTCACTTTATACGGATTTTCTCACTTGATGTGCAAGTTGTATATGTGATATACTTTTGTGCACATATATGTATCATGTTTGATGATACTTGCTCACATGGTTAAGTGTAAACAATTAAACCATGGTTAAGAAGATAATTAGGGTTTTGATTTATTCTCTCATTTATTTATCCATTCTTTATTTATTTAAATGGATAAATGAAAACATAATGGTTTCTTTTCGTTATGAAGCTTGTTGAAGCTTCATGAAGCTTTGACTAAAGAAACCATTTTGTCTTCTAGCTTAACCCTAACCCTTCTCATTTACCATGGTCTTTTCTCTACACTTAACCTTGGTTAAGATATGATAAGTATTGATTTATTTTTCTATTGTACACAACACTTATCATATTCTAGCTTCATCTTCTCCTTCTTCTTCAAGAGAGAAAACTAGATGCCATCAATGGCAACTTGAGCAAAAGTGAGAGAAATCCAATTCTAAAGTGAACCCACCTCCTATTTCTTCACCCTCTACCTCTTGCCAAGTTGTTTTGGGTGCTTTCTTCACAAGTTTCACAACTTTGTGAAGTCGGAGCTTGAACTTGTGATGCCTCGACGTAGATCGTCTTTGACACGAAGCCGACGACCTAGCTCGCCCGTTTCTCCGATGAAGCCGACGATTGAGTTCAGGATTCATGATGGACAGCGAGAGGACACCCACGTGGAGCTAAGGAAGTGGAGAACCGGATCTACGAAGGTTGTAGCATCTAACTTTTAGTTAAAGTGTTAACTAGTTTATTGTTTCGCCTAGAAATCTAGCCGACGATCCGTGTTAGGGTTTCTCGGCACCCATAAAATTTTAAATTGGCATGTTCGATGCCTTGTGAGACCTCTATAGTGTGCCTAGGAACCCTACAGTGGTATCAGAGCCTAGCTAGAGCCTTAGGCGAAGTCTAGACGGAGTTTGAAGTCCGAACGAACCCGAAACCCTAACCCGATAATGCTCTCTGGACTTTTTCCAAATTTGTGGTTTTTTGTCAATTAAAAATGCTTAAAAAATTCAGCAATGAAATCTAAGAATTACGGTGCAAAAAGTTTCCCATGAACAGTACTTTGTGCGGCGGAACCGCGGCAGAAGCCTAGCTTCTGCGGCGGTTCCGCGGCTATTTGGTGACGTCAGCCCTAAGTGTTTGCACAGTAATTCTTGATTAAATATTCTGAGTTTTCTGGGAATTTTTAAATTGGCTCTTAAGTTGAGTGTTCTGGGGTTAAATTGGGAAACGATGTTTCGATCGGATTATCGAACCTTGTCTAAGTGTTTTTCCGGATAATTTTTGAATTTGTTAAAAAGTTCGACCGGATATAAATACCCAACTTTTCCCCTGTCGGGAAATTTCCAAGTGTTGGATTTTTCCGTAGTTTAACGACGTTCTAAGTAGTGCAAGTAATGCGATGGACCCTCTAGAAGTTAACAAACCTTAACTCGATTATGTAACCGTCTTGAACTGCCCTTTGAACCCTCGGGTTTGGGGCAGTACGGCGTGCCACATGTGAGGCGTTGGCTTGACCCTTCTACGGCTGGACCGTTGGTACTGAGGCACGAACTGAATGTTGTTAGACTTATTTCATGTGTTGAGTTGTATCGGGAAAACTTGGGTATTCGACTGTTCGATCGGAAAGTTTAACATTTTCTGTTTATCTGGAATGTGATACAATAATTGGAATTCACAAACAGTTATGAGATAACTGAATGAATGTTATAAGTCTAGCACTTTAGTTTCACTTGATATTGAAAAGAGTTTTCGATAATGAGACTAAAATGCGGGATTTATATCTGTTAGGCATGTGATGTCTAAGTATTTCATTTGATTAGGCATGTGATGTCTAAAGAGGTTGCGGATTCCAACTGTTGTAGTTTTACACTTTCTTTTCTGTGACCGTAAGTGTAATATGTGATATCGCCGGTTTCGTTGCTATATGTCAACGACAATTGGGATGGACATATTTACTTACGTTGATGACATGTGATGTTATGTGTTGCTGGATATGTTATATTGGATTGTCGTGTTTGAATAGCCGGGGGTTTTTATGTGAGATGAGTGTTTTTCATTTTCATTCATGTAAAAACTTGTATGTAATATTCTTTTTATTTGGGGCACTTCCAGGTTGCGGAAGTTGTCACCTTTTGTATATTGTTTACTTTTCCGCATTAGGATAGACCCAAGGAGGGGAGCACAAGTAACCGGGTTCTGGGGTCCAGTGGGAGACCAACTCGAGGAGTCGAGTCCGGGTCTCCTAACCCTAGAATTGGCAGGGTTGCTTGCCGCTCTCGTAGGGGTCTAGGGGTGTGGGATTGGCTATTCATCACGACCGTGGAATCCGTGTTTTATACTGGCTCGTATTGAAAACACGGACGTCCTAGTATATCCAACACTTCATATGTTTCTTCTGCTGCGATATCTGTGATGTGATCATGTGATGTTCTGTGATAGATACTATATATAGTATATATGATATATTATATAGACGTTACTTATGTTTTGCACCCGCACTAGCCCTGCCCAGCTCTGTCGTTAGTTACCTAACCTAACGGTGCACGAGGGGACATCGAGGCGAATGCGGATGGCAAAAGTGTACGTCGTATTTATCTGTGATGTTTAGGTATTTAAATGATGGGACTTCATTAATGTGATTAATGAAAGAAAAGAAACCTAAGATGTTGTAGAATCAGATTTTAAACAAAACAGGTAGCTACAGTTCTTGCTTTGCATAGCGGTATATATGATATACCCAGCACCTTATTCGATGAGGAAAGGACCGAGATCCCTTCACCGGGAGTGACTCCTTTAGCAATAACTGGCAGATGCTACACATTCGGTTTGCTTTTGATTGTTTTTGAGTTTTGCTTTGCACAGTGATATATATGATATATCCCGCACCTCATTCGACGAGGAAAGGGCTGACGATCCCTTCACCGGGAGTGACCCCTTTAGCGAAACTGGAAAAGCCTCAAAATCACTCCATTTCAAAACTTCATTTGATTCTACAACGATATCAAGTTCATTATGCAATAGGTTTTCAGAAAAACCTGTCGTAGCCCTCCGTCATTTCAGATAAGTCCTGTTTAGTATTCGTGCTGCGTTTGTTGACCTTGTCAAGGCGCAGTGTGCGGTAGCTAACCAGTATTTATCTGCTTATGCATATGATGCAGATTGAGTTAGGGTAGTCGTACGGCCTTGTTGACCTTGTCAAGGGTCGTGCGGGTGGGTTTAATTCAATCAAGAAATGACGGGTTGAACTTGACTTACGGTCTATGGTTTGTTGACCTTGTCAAGGTCATAGATCGTTTGGGGCAAAAGCATTATCGGGAATTTCAAGTGTTGAAATTTGCAATGAGATTGCATACCTTCTATGAGATAGTTGGATCCCGATACCCACTGCGAGTAAGAGTTACTCCTGGGAGAGTTTTACACATTACAATTAGCCGATCAAGTAGGTGTCTAGAAAGGTGTTAACGAGGTTACGCCTCTGGGAAAACGAGGTTTACAGTAATTAGGTTCGTGCGAAAGCACGGGGGACCTCCCTCAAAGTACCGACACTGGCCTGGCTGAAAGATTGGCGAACTTGTAGTGTGTAATTAATCCCGGCTAGTCTTTCCTTTTAGGGTTTGAAGAAAGATTTGATAAAAACCAGTGGGAGCCATCCTGATTAGATAAGATAATAACTAATCTGATCTTGCACGAGCTTACGCTAAAGTGTTTTCTTCTCTCTCTCTCCAGGTAGCGACCATTTCATGCCTTAATAAAGATAATAATATGGATGTATTGACCGAACCCGCATGTTATACTGTGCTGGGGAACGTTGGTTCCGTTATTTCTTATAAGAGTTATAGGAATGAACAGGATATAGGGGAATACCAGGATTCCCATGCCACCCGAATGAAGAAAGTACATGTTGATGCATTTTCTTCGGGTGTGTTCGTTACTGAGAACTGTTTCTCCATTTGCTCTACGTCCTGGGTATTAGATACCGGGTCAGGATCCCATATATGTAATCAGTTACATGGGCTCAGGAAAGGTAGAGAACTTGGAGAAGGTGATAAAGACATTAGAGTTGGAAATGGTGCAATTGTTGCAGCTAAGACTGTCGGGGAATATCACCTTGGATTACCAACTGGTAATACATTGGTTCTGAACGAATGCTATTACATGCCGAACCTGATATACAACATTATATCAGTTTCTTTATTAAGTAAAGAGGGATATAATTTTGTATTACAGGACAATGTTATGAACATTTTCCGTAACCAAAAGTTGGTTGGATCAGGCACGTTGTGCAATGGCATTTATGTTCTAAATCAATCAACAGTTCTGAGCATAACAAACACACACAAGAGGAAGAGTTCAGAAATGAACGAATCCTTCTTGTGGCATTGTAGACTGGGTCACATCAATGCGACACGACTGGCTAAGTTGCATAAGGATGGATATTTGAAACCATTCGAATTTTTATCTTATGACACTTGCCAGTCATGTCTCAAAGGCAAGATGACCAAAACTCCGTTTACGGGACACGGAGAAAGAGTTACCGAACTCTTAGGACTGATACATAGTGATGTATGCGGTCCTATGTCTACTCATGCCAGGGATGGTTCTTCATACTTCATTACATTCACTGACGATCTCTCTAGATTCGGATATGCGTTCCTGATGAAACACAAATCAGAAGCTTTTGAGAAATTTAGAGAATATAAACAAGAAGTTGAGAACCAAACCGGAAAAAGTATTAAAATCCTACGATCTGATCGAGGAGGTGAATACTTGAGCAATGAATTCCTGAACTTCCTAAAAGAGAATGGGATTCTCTCTCAGCTGACTCCTCCATATACACCACAGCACAACGGTGTATCAGAACGGAGGAACCGCACCCTATTAGATATGGTGCGCTCTATGATGAGCACAGCTGAGTTACCTATTTCCTTCTGGGGATATGCACTGGAGACAGAAGCATACCTATTGAATCAAGTTCCATCTAAATCTGTACCTACCACACCATATGAGATATGGAGTGGGAAGAGGCCATATCTTAAACGAGTTAAGATATGGGGTTGTCCAGCCTATGTCAAAAGACAAAATCCGGACAAGCTCGAGGCACGGTCAGTTCTTTGCAAGTTTGTAGGATATCCAAAGAACTCCTATGGGTATTTTTTCTACCACAGTGAGGAACAAAAAGTGTTTGTTGCTCAACATGCCACCATTTTAGAAAAGGAATTCCTTGAAAAAGAAATTAGTGGCAAAGTGGTAGAGCTGGAAGAAGTTCCAGATACACAAACCGTAACTGAAGATTTAGTGGAACCAGAAGATTCAGTAGTTCCCAATGAACCTCAGCCTCTCCGCCGATCTAGTAGGGTTCCTCGCCAGCCTGAGAGATACTACGGTTTTCTCATGGATGGAGGGAGCGAGGATTGCATCATGGAGGATAATGACCCAACTAGCTTCGAGCAGGCCATCACGAGTAGGGACTCAGTGAAATGGATGGATGCAATGCGGTCCGAGATGGAATCCATGTACACCAACAAAGTATGGACTTTGGAAATTGCTCCTGAAGGGGTAAAACCCATTGGGAGCAAGTGGATCTTCAAGAAGAAACTTGGTGTAGATGGGAAAGTGGAGACTTTCAAAGCTAGAATTGTAGCAAAGGGTTTTCGTCAAAGACCAGGTGTGGACTATGACGAGACTTTTTCTCCAGTGGCTATGCTTAAATCCATCCGGATCATGCTTGCCATCGCTGCATATCATGATTACGAAATCTGGAAAATGGATGTTAAGACCGCCTTTCTAAATGGTGATTTAGAAGAGTGCGTGTACATGACTCAGCCAGAGGGCTTCGTAGACAGTGGGAGCAGCGGCAAGGTGTGCAAGCTGCTTAAATCCATTTATGGATTAAAGCAAGCATCGCGGAGTTGGAACATCTGCTTTGATGTCGTTATCAAAGAGTTTGATTTCGTCAAAAACCCAGATGAACCTTGTATTTACAAGAAGGTGGCAGGGAGTAAGGTTGTCTTCCTCGTATTGTACGTGGACGACATACTCTTGATAGGAAATGATATTCCTATGCTGCAATTGGTCAAGCTCTTCTTGTCACAAAGATTCTCAATGAAAGATCTTGGTGATGCCTCCTGCATATTGGGAATCAGGATCTATAGAGATAGATCCAAACGGATATTGGGATTGTCCCAATCCAGGTACATTGACACATACTAAAGAGGTTTAGTATGGAAGAATCCAAGCGTGGGAACTTACCCACGATCTCTGCACTCACTCTCTCCAAAGAGATGTCTCCCAAGACTGATTTGGAGAGAGCTCGCATGCAAGGGATACCCTATGCTTCGGCAGTAGGCTCTATCATGTATGCGATGCTATGTACCAGACCCGATGTTGCATACTCACTAAGTGTAGTGAGTCGGTATCAAGCGGATCCTGGAGAGAGTCACTGGACAGCTGTGAAGAACATTCTCAAGTACTTGCGAAGGACTAGAGATATGTTCTTGGTGTATGGTAACGGAGAACTCCAAGTGGAGTCCTTTACCGATTCGAGCTTCCAGAGTGATAAGGACGACTCTAAGTCGCAGTCGGGCTTTGTCTTTACCCTTTACGGAGGGGCGGTTAGCTGGAAGAGTTCCAAGCAGGAAACCGTGGCAGACTCGACGATGGAGGCTGAATACATCGCTGCCAACGATGCTGCCAAAGAGGCTGTCTGGATCAAGAAGTTCATTACTGAACTTGGAGTGGTTCCATCCATTGAGCATCCAATACCTTTGTATTGCGATAACAATGGAGCGGTGGCTTTGGCCAAGGAACCCAGGTCCCATCAGCGATCCAGGCATATTCTGAGGCGGTATCACCTGATCCGGGAGATAGTTGATCGCCGGGAGATCGAGGTCAGGAGGGTTGACACGAAGAACAACACCGCGGATCCACTCACGAAGGCCATTCCCCAGATACAGTTTGAGAGACTCTTCGGGATGCTCGGTATGTGATACTACAGCAGCTGGCCCTAGTGCAAGTGGGAGATTGTTAGTTGTATGTATGCCCTAGAGGCCAGTATTGTACAGATGATGTATATTATATTGGATGCTTGGACATATATAGAGATGACTTTCTTGCTCGATATGATAGTATGCTATCTGGTTACTCTTTATCTTAACATGTACACTAGTCTCTTTATACTGTCTTATAGTTATATGTTGGTAAAGCCCTTAGGATATGTACTTGACTACCTGGACTGTGATGCAGATCATACTAGTGGGGACATGGTAGTCCATAAGTACATCCTTCAAGGTCCCTAGTCGTAGGTGTATCGATATACCAGAGTAGACTAGCGTATACGCTTCTCGACCCATGAGATGGGCGATGGATGATCCCACATCCATTGGTGTTTGACATCAGAGATGGTATACGGGTGCTCAGTAGAGACTGGGTACACTGGACGGACTCGCCGAGAACTCCCAGATGGTATTATACCTCACGTCAGATGGCAGTTCTCAGGTGACACTTGTACAGGTTAGTCTGTAGACCCGAGATCGTCATAGAGTCTTGTGTGATTCCCACTGTGCTTTGATCTCCACCTTACCACGTCCATGAGGGTGTGCAAAACGGTGGTCTTTGGGTACAGTCCCGAGTCACATGGAGGAAATGAGCGATAGGAGGGGTTTCGTCTCTCCCGGTATTGGGGGTTGATGTTGCGCTGTGCTCGATTGGCCGTAACAGGGAAGTCCCAGGCCAGGGCTGATCAGAGATTTGCTGGTAAGTGTTACCAGTAGTTTCTCGACCCGTTATGAGCCTCACATCGGCACGACTTATCGGTTATTGGGGTCTGACGTATACCACCCCTAGACTTGATATGCGACATATCAGACGAACAGACCGGACTGTACGGTAAGTGTTACTGGTTGGATTCACAGGAGTGTGAGCGGGCTAGCTCGTCGATCTTCTGATCGCTCAATACCCGGATGGCCGTTACGTTTGTCAGACCGCTTGCGGCTTGTGGGTGCTTGATATGATCATCATCTGCTACCGGCGTATTGACGAGTTTTTAGAGTCCTACACAGAGGTTTCCTGGCTCAAGCGAAACGAAATAGGAGCGCATATGAGATATGTGCGGGAGCGAGAATAATGCGTGTATGTGATACCGCATTTCGTTCTCGCGATAAATGTTTCGATTGGTTATATTCGATATGACCTAGTTATCGAATCATTGATTCGATAAATCGATACATTGAATACTAGTCGGTTATGTGCGACATGACCGGATCATTGAATCAAATGTTGATTTAATGATTCAATGTATAATTATATATTTGATATATTACTTTTCATTAACTAGTATTGGTTCACTTTATACGGATTTTCTCACTTGATGTGCAAGTTGTATATGTGATATACTTTTGTGCACATATATGTATCATGTTTGATGATACTTGCTCACATGGTTAAGTGTAAAGAATTAAACCATGGTTAAGAAGATAATTAGGGTTTTGATTTATTCTCTCATTTATTTATCCATTCTTTATTTATTTTAATGGATAAATGAAAACATAATGGTTTCTTTTCATCATGAAGCTTGTTGAAGCTTCATAAAGCTTTGACTAAAGAAACCATTTTGTCTTCTAGCTTAACCCTAACCCTTCTCATTTACCATGGTCTTTTCTCTACACTTAACCTTGGTTAAGATATGATAAGTATTGATTTATTTTTCTATTGTACACAACACTTATCATATTCTAGCTTCATCTTCTCCTTCTTCTTCAAGAGAGAAAACTAGATGCCATCAATGGCAACTTGAGCAAAAGTGAGTGAAATCCAATTCTAAAGTGAACCCACCTCCTATTTCTTCACCCTCTACCTCTTGCCAAGTTGTTTTGGGTGCTTTCTTCACAAGTTTCACAACTTTGTGAAGTCGGAGCTTGAACTTGTGATGCCTCGACGTAGATCGTCTTTGACACGAAGCCGACGACCTAGCTCGCGATTGAGTTCGGGATTCATGATGGACAGCGAGAGGACACCCACGTGGAGCTAAGGAAGTAGAGAACCGGATCTACAAAGGTTGTAGCATCTAACTTTTAGTTAAAGTGTTAACTAGTTTATTGTTTCGCCTAGAAATCTAGCCGACGATCCGTGTTAGGGTTTCTCGGCACCCATAAAATTTTAAATTGGCATGTTCGATGCCTTGTGAGACCTCTATAGTGTGCCCAGGAACCCTACATATATATATATGTATATATATATATATCGACTCAGATTTAGGTGGTTTCTATACCCCTCCTGATCGACTTGGTTTAGTAGATGTTAGACTGGACCCGAGTCATACCTATTTCAAAACTAACAAATTGGGAATATCTTAAGGACGAGTAAAGGGATTCTACGAGTATTTTTAAAAGATGTATCCATTCTTAAAAACACCGTAACCCTTATTTTACCAAAACCCTAATTCGTCTTATTTCAAATGGCACCACTGCATGTCATGTACATATTAGTGTAGATTCTTCACTGTTGCATTGATTATTCGATTCCGCATCGCATTGCATGTGTTTATTTCTATATTGCAATCATGCTGTTAGGACATCAGCACCATTATCGATGATGCATATGTTTCACGTACACTTGCTTGCCGGCTCACACACTTCATCATCGATAATTGCTATGTCACTATACAGTAGTATTATTGCATCATGATATGACCTTGTATGTGCATACTATTATTCCATGTTGCATGATATCCTGTTATACTTGCATTTCATTTATATGTCACATACATCATGTTTTCTGATTATACGCATCGAGAAATTCGTTTTCATGATATTTCTGGATTTGGGAACCGTGGATAATTTCAAAGGAAAGTATGTACTTATTTGAAAAACCCGGTTTCCTCGATATGATATTTGCGCTGCCACCATGAGATTTATCGGTTCTGATTTTATAACCCTTACGAGGAGTGGGTGCCGTATGAGGGTACATGGTGGGGCCCGATGTATGAGATAGTGGGCTGACCCGGACTGACGGCTGCCCGATATATGAGAGAGTGGGCTGACCAGGACTGACGGATGCTCGATATATGAGAGAGTGGGCTGACCCGGACTGACGGATGCCCGATATATGAGGATTTACGTGCCGATGCTAGGCACAGGTTTCATGATGTTTTCCATGATTTTGATTATATCCTCATATTTGCATGCATGATGCTTATTGTCATTGGGTGACAGGTGGACGGGATCTACATACATACAGACTTTTATTACATTGATCACATACATACTGGATTTACATTGATCATACTTCATTTGTATATATAACAGGGTATGAGGGCGCTGTTATATATACCCTTACACCAATATTAGTGGAATGTGCCGCTAATATATGTGTATTTATATCCATTTTGATACTTCATCATATTTACTTCATGCAGACATACCTTATATTTATGACATGTTATTACCTGAGGCACTGGCATGAGCTTTTGGCGCTATCTACATGTTTAGATGTTACATTGCCACCTTATCATGCTTCAGGCTTATTCTTTGAGGTTTATATATCAGATTGTATTGACCTAGGATTATGTCATGCATTCGGTTTCTGCTTGTAGATATTTTCTATTCACGAGTTGGCAACTCACCCCCGTTGTGCCATAGTTCTTGCAAGTTTTGCCGTACAGGTTCCATTGCGGCATTTCTAGCACATTGCTTTCCTTTGCGGGTGATTTGCTTAGTAGGTGGGTTCTTTGCATCAGAACCATCCTTGTATATGTATTACTCGTTGTATCTAGAACTTCCATAAAACAAAACTTGTATATTGTTTCAGACATAGACATTAGTGATGTATTATTCGACCTTAGAGTCGCGCTTAGTAGTATTGCGGTTTTTATGCTTATTGAGTTTCTTTTGGATTTGACCCTCGCCATTCGGCGTTGTATATTATATTGCTTGCGTGGTTGTGACCGTCAATTGACGAAGAGCTAGCTCCCGCTTGGGGATGCCTTTTATCATTGCATATATATTGTTCTTGTTGTACCCCGTTCGGGGCCAGTATTTACAAAAGAAACTTTGCCGAAATTTTTAGAAAAGATTTTACATTTTTAAAAATACATATTCGGCTTAGTTATTTAAAAAACTTGACTTCAAACATGTTTTTCTTCACTTCTTTAAACCAGTTTTCTTTATTTACTCTTAATATGGTTTTAGATTTCTGGGCTTTTGGCTTACTTGGATAAATGGAGTCCTATAGACTTCATATGGTTCAAGGGCCAGTCACGTGCTCTTTCGGGTCGTGACATATGGGCATTACGAGTATTCAGTGATGCCATTCGGAGTCACGAATGCACCGGCGATATTTATGGACTTGATGAACCGAATCTTTTCACCGTTCTTGGACCAGTTTATTGTGCCATTCATCGATGATATTCTGGTCTATTCGAGAAGCCTTGAAGAGCATGCAGAACACTTGAGGATCGCACTGCATACATTGAGGCATGAAAGATTGTATGCAAAAATGAGCAAGTGCGAGTTTTGGCTTGAAGAAGTGAATTTTTTGGGGCATGTCGTATCCGGAGATGGAATCGCCGTTGATCCTGAGAAGATTGCAGCAGTTCAAGGTTGGCCGATTCCGAAGAATGTAGTGGAGATCAGAAGTTTTCTTGGACTTACAGGATATTACAGAGGATTCATGGAGAATTTTGCTCGTTTAGCCGAGCTTTTGACCAAGCTTACGCGGAAGGAAGCACCGTTCGTTTGGATGGATAGTTGTGCATCAGCTTTTGAGGCGTTGAAGCAAAGGTTGATAACCGCTCCTATTTTGATCGTACCAGACAGTTCCGGCGGATTGGTTATTCACAGCGACACATCTGGGAAAGGTTTGGGATGTGTTCTGATGCAGCATGGGAAGATTATATCCTACGCATCGAGACAGTTGAAGACCCATGAGAAGAATTACCCAACTCATGATTTGGAGCTAGCAGCTGTGATTTTCGCTTTGAAGATTTGGAGACACTACTTATTGGGCGAAAGGGTCGAAATATTCACCGATCACAAAAACTTAAAGTATGTGTTCACGCAGAAAGAGCTCAACATGAGGCAGCGTAGATGGTTGGAGCTGATGGCTGACTACGATCTTGATCTAAAATACCATCCGGGGAAAGTTAATGTAGTGCCGGATGCGCTTAGTCGGTTGCCAAGAATTCGGATGTTGACTGCACAGAAGGAGCTTATCGAGGATTTTCGGAGATTCGAGTTGGAGATTGTTCTACCTCATTCTTCGGGACAGTTGATGCAGCTTCAAGTACAGTCGTCGTTGATCGAGAGTATTAAAGCAGCGTAGTCACAGGACCCAAAATTGCTGAAGTTTCGAGAACAGGTAGAAGCGAGACTTCAAACAGACTTGTTGATTTATGAAGATGATTCGTTGCGATATGGTAGCCGTTTGTATGAGCCAAAAGGAGACTTCGTGAAGAAATTATGAAGGAGGCGCACAGTTCCCCTTATTTCGTACATCTAGGAGGCACGAAGATGTACCGTGATCTACGATAGCATTTCTGGTGGGAAGGCATGAAAAGGGAGATTTCCCGCTTTGTAGCGAAGTGCTTGGTGTGTCAGCAAGTTAAGGATGAACATCAAAGGGTAGCTGGTTTATTGCAACCACTTCCGATTCCTCAGTGGAAGTGGGGAACATACAACCATGGATTTCATGACATCTTTACCGCGGAGTCCAAAGGGCAACAATTCAGTTTAGGTGATTGTTGATCGATTGACCAAAGTAGCCCATTTCTTACCATTTCGAGTTGGTCAGTCAACGGAAGCGTTAGCAGAACGGTACATGCAGGAGATTGTGTGATTGCATAGAGTACCTGTAAGCATCATTTCCGATCGTGATACCCGATTCTTATCACACTTCTGGAGGAGTTTATACGAAATTTTGGGGATGCGATTGAAGTTTAGCACCGTTTATCATCCTCAGACAGATGGCCAGTCAGAAAGAACGATCCATACTCTTGAAGATATGTTGAGAGATTGCATGTTATATTTCAAGGGTTCATGGGAGGATCATCTACACTTGGTGGAGTTTTCTTACAATAACAGCTTTCAGGCGACTATTCAGATGGCTCCTTTCGAAGCATTGTATGGTCGCAAGTGTCGCTCACCCGTTTGTTGGGACGATATTAGAGAATGATGATTGTTGGGACCGGATTTGATCGTGCAAATAGTAGAGAAAGTTAATACTATCCGGAATCACATGAAGACAACACAGGATCAGCAGAAGAGTTGAGCCGATATTTCGAGAAGACCTCTAGAGTTCGCTGTTGGTGATCTTGTATTCTTGAAGATATCACCGACTAGAAGAGTGATTCGTTTTGGCTGTCGAGGCCAGCTTAGTCCTCGATTCGTGGGGCCTTTCGAGATTATTGAGCGTGTTGGAGAAGCGGCTTATCGATTGGCGTTAGCACCATCTTTGGCGAGTGTTCATGACGTGTTTCATATATCTCAACTCCGTAAGTATGTTCGAGATGAAACATATGTGCTAGATCATTCGGAGCTGACTGTAAGGGAGGATTTGACCTATGAAGAACGACCGATGTCGATTGTTGATCGAAGAGAAAAGGACCTTAAGAACAAGTTTATCCCGCTCATACTTGTTTCATGGGGGAATTGCTCGCACGAAGAATCGACTTGGAAACGAGAAGACGAGATTCGACAGAAGTTTTCACACCTCATTTCTTAGATTCATGTTTTCTTGTCTTTTCTCGTTTAGGGAATTTCGAGGACGAAATTCTTTTATATTGGGTATAATGTAACACCCTAGTTCATTTATACCATATTCTATTTGATTATTTTCTTTATCTTGTGGCTAATTCTTGGTTTTATTTGTTTTGGGTGCGGATAGTGTTTTAGTATTTATGGTTAGTATTCGACCCGACCCGCATGCTTGAAACCCATCATGGTTCAAGATTACGTCATATATTTACTAGTACAGAGGATCCATGTACATTTAGATTCTATATACATGTATAATATATTTTAGTATCCGCGTATCTTTTAATAATACAAATTAGAACTAAATAATATATTTTAATATCTAGCATGGCATGTTATCATACCCCATATCTTATTTTGCTTTTATTTTTTACATTTAAATCTCAAGATATCTAATATCAAATATTTACTAAATCTAGATATATTTTTAGAATTCTTTTAAATCTTAAATTAGGAGTATGAGTTATTTGAAATATATTCTTGCATTATGGTTGAGAAGTTTACATATGTGAATTATTTTTCAAAATATATTTTTTGATGAGATTTAGGTGGAGATTGGTTGTAGTTTGATATTATCTATATACATTAAAACTAATATATATTTATAACCTAATTTAAATTATACTATATATATTAAACACAAAAACTTCTCTCTCTCGACATAACATATATCTCCCTCATCAATTTATATATCCTCCTTCTTCGTTCTTCAAGCCCACACGCATTCTTGCCGACGCAACTCCAGCCGCATCCTAGAAGCTTAACCGAGCCATCAAAACTTGGTATTGATTTGTATAGCGTCATGTTGCTTCCGTTCATCGCGTTTGTTTCGAGGCAAGTTTGCAACTTGCTACATGCTATGCTTTATATAATTTATCTATATGTTTCCGTATCATCATCATCATCATCATACAACAATATTTATATAATTTATACACCGTAGTTATTTAACATTAATCGGTTTTATAATATAAAATGTATGAAAGTTTACAACTTGCGACATGCTATAATTATATCTATAAATATATATATCGTCGTAATATTTCTTATCATTATTTTAATTAGTTTATAATCTTCATTTTATGATGTTATACAAAATATAGTTTGAAAATATTATAGTTTACACATGAAACGTCGTTGCAAAGCCGATACGACAAATCTGAAATTTACTGTACACCTTACCTTATAAAATTCATTATAAATCATAGATAAATCATTAGTATACGTTCTTTAGTTTGTTACGAATATAACTCAGAATAATATAACTCTATGAAATATTTACTTTCAAAATAAATTTTTTAAATAACGTAAAATGCAAATGAAAATATCTCTAAACTGCTGTCCAGGGAAATTCTTACAGCAAACTTTCAATTTCGAATGTTCATAGCTTTTTGTAGGAACAACTTGAGATACTTCAACTTATAAAAATGAAAACCTTATTTAATTATCTTTGTTTTGGTATAAGACACGTCCCTTTTGGAGAAAGTTTGTTATTTTTAAGCTATTTTACAAATCAGGGTGACGCTGAATTTCTGAACGGAACTTTCTTGTGCATGGTTAATCAATACCACTTTTATAGTTATTAATCGGTTTGAATATGTTATCCATATTAATATTATTATATCAATATCTATTTAATAAATAATAGTGCTTGTATTTTAATATTCAGCAAATTTTACCGATTTACAGTTTTATAGTATCCGTCTGTATCCGTATGGTTTATTACATATCTAGTTGCACGCTGAGACCATATTATTTCAAGTTACTGTTGTATTAGTGCACCATGCTTGATATTGTGCATCATACTTAGTCATGGAGTTGTAGATGTGATCCCTGATAGACATTGTGCATCCGTACTTTTACCGTGCTTCGATACTTGTTAAGAGCATCCATGTGATACATATCCACTACCAGACATGACCTGATACACCACTGTTTGACTTGATCCCTGATCTTGTTACTAATGCCGACATCCCTGACTTGTTTTCCCGACGGACACATCCTGTTGTCTATTCAGACAAAACCTGTACATACTTGATCCTGTGTTGGCATTAGTTTCATATTTATCAATACTTGAAGTGAACACATAACTTGGGGGTAAGTGGAAATCAATGATGAAACCAGACTTGTAACTCGACAGTTCTATGCTTATACTGATCAGTTTTACGGTTTAGGCCATCCCCTGGATGATGCCGCTGACATCATTCGTCTGTACATGTTACCTGTTTACTGCCTAGCGGCACGTCTCAGATTCAGCCCGAGAGTCTTGACCGTGGTCCCGGGCATGCACGGGATACTGTTGAGTTACATCGACGATTTCATTCAATTGATTTCACAGACTTGAGAGTAGATAACCCAGTAATATAGTTTAGATTTCTTATCGCACTTTACATACACATACACGCCTCACTGTCATATTCATGCTGTTGACTTATATTCATGCCTGCATATCTTGTTACATCCTGGTTATTACTACTGTTTGATATTATGACGCACTGACGTCTAGGTTTTGCATGTCCCAGATCCTCAATCTCTTTTACAGGATGACCAGAAGCATTTCAGCCGACAGGCCGAACAGTGAGGCGCATGTTAGTGTTTAGTTTAGTTTAGTTTTCTTTCCGTACTTTTATTTCCTGATGTGAGCTCGTATTTTAGGACGTATTTCCAAATGTTATTTTTTATTGGATTTTATTGCTTCCCCATATATATTTCTTGACTCGTTTACTCTGGCAGATGGACTCGTTTACTCCGCATATATATTTCTTGTTCTTGATATCTTATGGACAGCCGTAATGTAACTGTGGAGGGGTGTTTTCTAACCACAGGTAGTATGGTTGGCTTTGTCACGTCCCGATCTTAGCGCACTTTGGGAAGCGGGGCTTGACACTCTGTACTGTGTAAGTTTGTGGCATACCCAAAGAACTCCAGGAGGTATCTTTTCTATTACGCAGAGGAACAAAAGGTTTTTGTTTCTCTTCATGCCCACTTTCTGGAACATCAGTTCTTAGAAAAAGAAACAAGTGGGTGCGCAATAGAACTGGAAGAAATTCGAAAACCACAAGCTATTACTGAAAGCTTGGTGGAACAAGAAGTTTCAAAAGAACAGGACATTCCTGCACCGCTCCGCAGGAATAGTAGGTTTTCTCATCCATCTGAGAGATACGACGGTTTTCTCATAGACGGGGATAGAGAGGATTGCATCATTGGTAATGATGAGCTGACTAACTTCCAGCAGGCCATTCAGAGCACTGACTCGGTAAAATGGATGGATGCAATGCGGACCGAGATGGAGTCCATGTACACCAACAAAGTATGGACTTTGGACTTTTCTCCAGAAGGGGTAAAACCCGTAGGCTTTAAATGGATCTTCAGAAATAAGATTGGTGTAGATGGACAGGTTGAAGCCTATAAATCTAGACTTGTTGCAAAAGGTTTTCGTCAAAGACCTGGTTTGGACTATGACGAAACCTTTTCTCCAATGGCTATGCTCAAATCCATTCGAATCCTTCTTGCCATTGCTTCCTTCCACGATTATGAGATTTGGCAGATGGACGTAAAAACTGCTTTTGTAAATGGAAATTTAGAGGAGTGTGTCTATATGGACCAGCCAGAGGGTTTCATTCAGAGTGGGAGCAGCGGGAAAGTGTGCAAGTTGCATAAGTCCATTTATGGACTGAAGCAGGCATCGCGGAGTTGGAACATCTGGTTTGATGAGACGGTCAAAGAATTTGACTTTATCAAAAATCCAAATGAACCATGCATTTATAGTTAGATTATAGCACGAACTTTTGTATTCCTCGTCTTGTACGTGGATGACATTCTCTTGATAGGAAATGACATTCTTATGCTACAATCTGTCAAAAGGTTCTTGTCACACAGGTTCTCCATGAAAGACCTGGGTGATGCCTCTTACATTCTAGGGATTCAAATCTATCGTTATAGATCTAAGAGGATATTGGGACTTTCGCAGTCTAGGTACATCGACCCCATACTGAAAAGATTCAGTATGGAAGATTCTAAGCATGGTAATTTACCAGCTTGTCACGGAATCACCCTCTCCAAAGAGATGTCTTCCAAGACTGATTTGGAAAGGGATCGCATGTCTATTATACCCTACGCTTCTGCGGTAGGCTCTATAATGTATGCGATATTGTGTACCAGACCAGATGTAGCTTATGCACTAAGTGTAGTAAGCCGGTATCAGTCAAACCCTAGAGAGAAGCACTGGATAGCGATAAAGAACATTCTAAAGTACCTGAGAAGGACTAGGGATATATTCTTTGTTTACGGCGGAAAAGCCCTCCAGATCGAGGTCTTTGCTGACTCCAGCTTCCAGAGTGACAAGGATGACTCCAAATCCATGTCGGGTTATGTCTTTACCCTCAATGGAGGGGCGGTCTGTTGGAAGAGATCCAAGCAGGAAACCGTTGCTAACTCGACGATGGAAGCGGAGTATATCGCAGCTTCTTATGCCGCAAAAGAAGCAGTCTGGATGAGGAAGTTCTTAGCAGAACTATCACGACCCAAAGTTTGGCCCATGACCGGTACTTAACCACGTAACGTTTACAGGCGTAACGCGACTAAGTGACCGAAAACCCAGAAATCAAACCAGTAAAAGTATAGAGTGTTATAAGTTTAAAATGAAAGCACTTACTAACATGTTAAGAAATCTAAGTAAACAAACACCAAGAAATCAATATACGACGCCGTAGCGAAGATCAAGATCCACAAGTGGGAACATCACTGATAGAATAAACTGCAAGTACAGTCGGCTCACAACGAGCTCGACCCAGAATACAAATAATATACATCATCGTCCTCACACTGTCTCTAAGTCAAATACATACATGGTAGATGGAGAATACTAGATACAACAATGTACATAACTGAAAGATAAACAGATACAGCACAAAACCCACCTATCAGCAAAAGAGCTAGTACAAAAACTATGGGGGTATCTGTGTCAAAAGATGCACAACGCAGCCTGCCGGGACTATTCCGAAGGGCAACCTGCAAACACTGTGGCATAACGGGGGTAAGTTGCCAACTCGTGAATAGAGATAACATATAAAGGTAATCACTAGCTTGCACATACTGCGCTACTCTATCATATGCCAACAGATGATATCAATATGTGATAAGCAGTATGTCCAATAATCATGCAAGTGCTCTATCAGGTAATATAACTACAGGATGGGGTACAATAAGAAATGCTGAGCATGGGCAATATAACATCTACACGGAATGTCAACGTGGAATAAATAATCGGTGTCAATCAATGCACCCAGATCCCCCAAATAGCTCAGGCGCCGGCACTCTCATCGGCCCTCAAATCCTGTAAATCTCTGAGAATCCCGAGTGCCCAACATCGGCACCCAAATATCATAAATACTCGTGTCCAGCATCGACACGCAAATCCTCATCCCTCGGGCCCCGTCAGTCCGGGTCAGCCCACGGGCTCCGTCTGCGGTATTGGCCCTCGGCCCCGGCAGTACGGACACCCTGCATCCATCTATCAACTCTGATCAGTATCCTCCGGATAACTGTCCGGTTGAACCAATCACCGGTAGGTAGTAGTCCCTCTGCCAGGCTCACCGTCTACTACACAGCGAAACCGTTCTCGCCCCGGGTTACCATACCGGGTCCACCATGTACCTGTATTCGGCCTCAACCAGCTCCTCGATTCGGGTTCACATATATCACTGTAGCACCGAGGAAACACATGGTGGACGCACCGAAATATCATATCAAGGGAACCGGGTTTTTAAATGATTACTTATTTGAAATAGCCACGGTTCCCAAATCCAGAAATCACATGTAATCCAAACCAATATGCAAGTCAATGATCCGATATGATATATGCATCAAATATGAAAATCATGTCAAGTCACATAAAGATGAGCTACAACATAACGATCCGATGTAATATATGCATCAAGTATGAATATCCTGTCAAGTCACATATAGATGACCTACAATATAATGATCCGATGTGATATATGCATCAAGTATGAATATCCTGTCAAGTCACATATGCATGAGCTACAATATAATGATCCGATGTGATATATGCATCCAGTATGAATATCCTGTCAAGTCACATATAGATGAGCTACAATATAATGATCCGATATGATATATGCATCAAGTATGAATATCCGGTCAAGTCACATATAGATGAGCTACAATATAATGATCCGATGTGATATATGCATCAAGTATGAATATCATATCAAGTCACATATAGATGAGCTACAACATAACGATCCGATGTGATTCTACAGTGTGAGTGTCATGGGAATTACTAACGGTGTGTGTGTAACATGCAGGATAGTGCTCGTGCAACATGGACCGTTAGTAATGGTGCGGTGTTCTATCAATTCTAGTTTATATCCATATAGCAGGGAATGCAGTATGCATTAAATAGTAGCCATGCACAGTCAATGTATGTAAATGTAGCTATAAGGTCCTATCAGCCCTGACGTAGAACGCCATGCGGGCGATATCCCCGTAGATGTTAAATCTACTCACCGTAGTCTCTCGCTAGGTATAGCCAACAACTTGTTTCCCCTTCTGCGCGGTGTCCGCCGTACTCGCCTGCGAACCTAGAATTACACAATACATCATACATAAGCTTGAAGTCACACAAACACGACATTAAAGATGAACTAGTAACTCGTGTCGTGAACCAAGCGCGCGTGTGCGCGATACGCTAAAACATGTGATTATGCGCCTGAAGCCACTCCGACGCGTCCCGATACGCAGAAACTCCAAACCCACACACACGTATCACGCGTGTCGCGAAAGATTAAAACACGGGAAAAATAGGTATTCACCTCCAGATTTTGATACAGAAATGATAATGTAAAACTATATATACCAAAATAACCCACATAGCAGCAGACTCCAGTGGCCCAAACCCCAAATCCCAACTCACCCATCTGGCCGCAAATTGCGGCCAGAATGAATATTCCGGCGGCCTGGGTAGGGGGGTGGGCTCCTAGGTTTGGTGTGTGCACTCTATACCCCTCATACATGCTAAATTAACATCTAGTTTTACTTTGAAATATCTCAAGTAGCAGCAGATCCTACAGAGCCTTATTTCTAGTTAAAATCCACACTTTTGCATAAAAATGGAACTTTAGGGTATTTCTGTGCAAACTGAAACAAACCTGGCCTAAAAATAGCTCTAATAACACATAATAGAGCTAAGACAACTAACAAAACCCTAATCTAACATGTGAATCACAAATATCCTTTAATATCACTAAAAATGCACAAAAATGAGATTTTTACTAAAGAATACTACAAGTTTAAGGAAAAGGAGTGCTAACATGAGTTAATACCTTCAAATGACCCTATGAAACACCAAAAATCCCAGCGCTAACATCAAGTGTGCAGATTTGCTTTCAATCACCTCAAAAAGCTCACTTTTCCATGGTTTTGTGATGAAAATGTGTTTATTGTGTAGGGTTTTTGTGTAGGGATCAAAGAGAAGTAAAAAGGCGAGGAAAAGATGAGGGAAAGCTAGGGTTTTTCTGCTGGAATGCTGCAGAATTCTGAAGTGGCGAAAAGAGAGAGAGAGAGAAGGGATGAAAATGGGTCTAAAGGTCAAACTTTCACCTAACCACCATGCCTCATTGTTTAATTGGATTTTGAATTATAAAAAGGGTTATGATATGATTAAAATGTTGGGGATAAGTTAGTTACCATGCAACAAAAGAATTGGCGAACACTTTAAACCTAGGTCTCAAAAATGGCTAAGTGTGCAATGTGTACACTATAAAGGAAAATTTCCCAATTTGCTAACACGACTAAATAACTAATAATCCTATGTACACATATAATAACATGTACAATTACTAATTATTACGAAAAACATTCTAACGGAAATTCAATGTGTTACAATCTACCCCCTTAAAGAAATTCGGTCCCCGAATTTAAAAATCTAACTATACGCACCTTCAAAAAGATGGGGATACCTCTTCCTCATCTCGCTCTCGGTCTCCCAAGTGACCTCCTCGCCGCTCTGGCCACGCCAAAGTACCTTGACGGACGGTATCTCTTTCGACCTCAATTTCTTCACTTGTCGATCCAAGATCATCACCGGCTGCTCTGCATAAGAAAGGTCGCGCTCAAGCTGGATCGTCAGGTGCTGAATCGCATGCGAAGGATCATGAAGATATTTGCGAAGCATCGAAACGTGAAATACGGGGTGCACGTCTGGAAAACTGGGCGGAAGGGCTAATCGATACGCAACCGCACCAACACGCTCGAGGATCTCGAAGGGGCCCACATATCTGGGACTAAGCTTCCCCTTCTTCCCAAACCTCATCACGCCTTTCATTGGGGAGACCCTCAAGAAAACATGATCACCAACAGAAAACTCAAGTCTGCGCCGACGACAGTCCGCATAAGACCTCTGCCTACTCTGGGCTGCTCTCATCCTATCGCGAATCAACTGGATCTTTGCGGTCGTCTCCTCCACAATCTGCAGCCCTAAGATACCGCTCTCACTGAGCTCCGTCCAACAGGTGGGCAATCTGCATCTCCTCCTATAAAGAGCCTCAAACGGTGGCATCTGAATGGTCTCCTGGTAGCTGTTGTTATAGGAGAACTCTACTAAGGGCAAATGATGGTCCCAGCTACCTCCGAAGTCTAATACGCATGCTCTGAGCATGTCCTCGAGAGTCTGAATAGTCCGCTCTGACTGTCCGTCTGTCTGCGGATGGAATGATGTGCTGAAACTCAAGCGAGTGCCCAAAGCCTCCTGAAGCCTCTGCCATAGCCGGCCGGTAAACTGGGTGCCTCTATCGGACATGATACATGTCGGAACCCCGTGCAGTCGTACAATCTCATCAATGTAAATCTGGGCATACTGAGCATCCTAAGGTCGTCTTCACCGGTAGGAAGTGAGCCGCTTTCGTCAAACGATCGACGATCACCCAGATGGAGTCATACCCTCGACTAGTCCTGGGTAGACCCATAATGAAATCCATAGATATCTGTTCCCATTTCCACTCCGGAATGGGTAACGGCTGTAGCTCTCCCGCGGGCCTCTGGTGCTCAGCCTTGACTTGCTGACAAGTCAGGCATCTCGACAAAAAATCTGCGATGTCTCTCTTCATTCCGTCCCACCAGTAAACATCTCTCAAGTCATGGTACATCTTGGTGGAACCGTGATGAACACTATATACCGATAGATGTGCCTCTTCAAGAATCTCACGCCGCAATCCCTCAGCATCTGGTATGCACAGTCTAGCTCCAAATTGTAGTATCCCCTGATCATCGATCATGAACTCGGAAAATCTGCCCTATCGCATCTGTGTCCTGATCTCTGAATAGCGGTCATCACTGTGCTGTGCCTCATGTATACGGTCAAGCAACTGTGGGCATGCACGAACATGCGCAATCTGTCCTCCGATCAGCGTAAACTCGAACTGTACCCGGCTGTCGCATAAGATCTGCCAATCTGCCGACGACTGCCACTGCACTGTGCTCAAACAAGATAGACTACCCCCGGGCCTCCTGCTCAAAACATCCGCCACTACATTCGCCCCGCCCGGGTGATACAAGATCTCACAATCGTAGTCCTTCACTAACTCCATCCATCGGCGCTGTCTAAGGTTCAGATCTCGCTGCTGAAATATATACTTTAAGCTCTTGTGGTCAGTGAATATCTGGCACGACTCTCCATACAGATAATGTCGCCAGATCTTAAGTGCAAAGACCACTGCAGCCATCTCCAGATCATGAGTGGGGTAATTCTGTTCATGTTTCTTTAATTTCCGCGAAGCATACGCGATCACCCTGTCATGCTGCATCAAAACGCACCCTAGCCCCACTCGTGAAGCATCACAATAGACCACAAATCCGCCTGATCCTGAAGGCAACGATAGCACTGGTGTCGTAGTCAGTAGAGCCCGTAGCTGCTGGAAACTGTGCTCACACTCCTCCGTCCAATCGAAGCGAACTCCCTTCCGGGTCAACCCGGTCAAAGGTTTAGCAATGCGAGAGAAGTACTGCACAAATTGCCTGTAATAGCCTGCCAGCCCTAGAAAGCTGCGAACCTCCGTCACTGACGTGGGTCTAGGCCAACTCCGAACTGCCTCGATCTTCCTCGGGTCTACACATATACCATTTCGTGTAATCACGTGCCCCAAGAAGTCTACGCTGTCTAGCCAGAAAGCACACTTTGAAAATTTGCCGAAAAGCTGATGCTCCCTCATGGTCTGCAGTGTAATCCACAGGTGCTGCTCGTGCTCCTCCTCTCTACTCCGAGAATACACCAAGATATCGTCAATGAACACTATGATGAACAGATCAAGATACGGCCGGAAAATGCGGTTCATCAAGTCCATAAATGCTGCTGGCGCGTTGGTGAGTCCGAACGACATCACCAAAAACTCATAATGGCCGTAGCGCGTGCGGAAAGCTGTCCTAGAAATGTCCTCCTGTCGAACCCGCAGCTGATGATAGCCTGATCGCAAATCGATCCTCGAAAAGTACCCTGCCCCCTGAAGCTGGTCGAACAAATCGTCGATGCGTGGCAAAGGATACCTGTTCCGCACTGTCACCCGGTTCAGCTGGCGGTAGTCGATACACAAACGCATACTGCCGTCCTTCTTCTTGACAAACAGGACTGGAGCACCCCAAGGAGAAACACTGGGTCGAATAAGTCCCTTATCCAGCAAATCTTGCAACTGGCCCTTTAGTTCTCGAAGTTCCGCCGGGGCCATCCGATAAGGCGGTACAGAAATAGGCCCCGCGCCAGGAACCAAATCAATACAGAAAGAAATATCACGCTCGGGCGGTAGCCCAGGAAGCTCGTCAAGGAACACATCAGGGAACTCGCTAACAACCGGAACCTGATCCATCGGAACTTCTGTAGCTCTAGTATCGCAAACGTAGGCGAGAAATCCCTGACATCCCTTCCACAAAAGCTGTCCAGCGTGAACAGAAGAAATCACACTGTGAGGGGTGGCACCATGGTCCCCCAACTCAACAACAACCGACTCACCGGGAAAACAAAATCGAACTGTCTTCTCGCGGAAGTCAACAGAAGCATAGCACGTGGCTAACCAATCCATGCCCAAAAGAACGTCGAAGTCTAACATCTCAAGAAGGATCAAGTCGACAGGCAACTCTCTCTCGCCAATACGGACGGTACGGGATCGGAACACATGCCTAGCAACAAACGACTCTCCCACAGGAGTAGTCACAACAAGCGGCTGGTCAAGAAAACCGGACTCTCTACCCAAACTCGGCACAAAGTGTGTGGATACGTACGAGTGCGTGGATCCGGGATCGAATAACACGTGTGCATCAACCGAACATACAGGAAGGATACCTGAGACCACCGCATTGGACGCCTGCGCGTCCTGATGCATCAAAGCAAAAACTCACGCCTGGTCTCCACCTGAAACTAACTGTCCCCTGCCGGCCGCTGGCTGCCCTCTGCCTCGGTCACCTCGTCCTCTATGAACAAATCCTCCGCGACCACGACCTCTCTGTGCATGCGTCTGACGCGGAGTAACAGTAGGTACTATCGGCAATGCCGTCTGGGGTGGTGAAGGTGGTAATGTAACATGCGGTGCTGCCGCCCCATTCCGGGGTACCTCCGGACAATCTCACACACGATGATAAGAGCTCCCGCAAAGGTAACATCCCGATGATGGTCGCTGACTCTCCTGGGGATAGGAGCTAAACAATCGGCCTTGCCTCGAATCTCTGCCACCTGCAAGGTGCCTGTCACGACGCCGAAAAGGTTGTCTCTGCACTGACCTATCTGCACGAACTCTCTTCGGCTCTGGGACTGCCGAAGTCTCTACAAGGCGCTCCTCAACCAATAAGGCTGCATCTACAGCTGCTGCATAGGTCTCGTAGTGCTGTGCGCTAATCGCAAGGAACAATGGTGTGAGCAAGCCTCGGACAAATCTCTTCACTCGCAACTCCTCAGTAGCCACTAGGTACGGAGCATAAACGGATAGCTCGGTGAACAACACATCGTACTCTGCCACTAACATCTCCGGAGTCTGGCGTAAGGACTTGAACCTGCGTGCTCTAGCATCTCTGACACTCAGGGGAAGAAAGCGGGCATGGAATAGCACCACGAACTCTGTCCAGGTCATAGGAGGAAGACCTGCTGCTCTACCTTTCTCGACTGATTCGCACCATTTCTGCGCAAGACCTTTCAGGCGAAAGCTCGCGAACTCAACCCATCTCGCATCTGCGCATCTAAGTGAACGACATATCCGCGCCATCCTATCAATGAAAGACTGGGGGTCCTCGGTCACATCAGTGCCTGTGAAGACCGGAGGCTTCAGCCTCATAAACTCTGACAGCGATACTGTAATAACCTCTGTAGTCGCAGGTGCAACTGTCTGAACTGTGGGTACCACCGCGGTCTCTGCAACGGGTGGAACTACATCTGGTCGCTGCGCTCGAAGTGTCTCAACTTGAGATCCCATCATCTGGCGCATCTCCTGCATACTGGATCCCATCGTCTGGCGCATCTCCTGAACACCAGCTCCTAACATAGCAATCTGATCTGTCATGCCAGGAACAGCCTGCTCGGGCACCACCGGTGTACTACCCGGATCAGTCCTCGTCTCGGACGAGTCAACTCGAATCTCGGCCCTCGCGACCGCTCTCTGCGCCCTCGTAGTCTTTGGCGGCATAATGGCTGAAAGGAACAATAGGATTCGATAAGGATACGGAAATCGAATGGCAAGAATGCATAGACTCAAGAAGGAATTTAAATCAATAAGTCCTAAGGTCGCGTAGGCGGAGTACCGTGTCGTGAGCATGCCGCGGAACATACACACGCTACGCTACCCTGCTGCAGCTACCTACTCCATCATACCAGGGTCATCCTACACTCCGAAAGGTAAAACCTACGCTCTGATACCAACTTTGTCACGACCCAATGTTTGGCCCGTGACCGGCACTTAACCACGTAACGTCTACAGGCGTAACGCGACTAAGTGAACCGAAAACTCAGAAATCAAACCAGTAAAAGTATAGAGTGTTATAAGTTTAAAATGAAAGCACTTACTAACATGTTAAGAAATCTAAGTAAACAAACACCAAGAAAGCAATATACGACGCCGTAGCGAAGATCAAGATCCACAAGTGGGAACATCACAGATAGAATAAACTGCAAGTACTGTCGGCTCACAACGAGCTCGACCCAGAATACAAATAATATACATCATCGTCCTCACACTGTCTCTAAGTCAAATACATACATCGTAAAGGGAGAATACTAGATACAACAATGTACATAACTGAAAGATAAACAAATACAGCACAAAACCCACCTATCAGCAAAAGAGCTAGTACACCAACAATGGGGGTATCTGTGTCAAAAGATGCACAATGCAGCCTGCCGCGACTACTCCGAAGGGCAACCGGCAAACACTGTGGCACAACGGGGGTGAGTTGCCAACTCGTGAATAGAGATAACATATAAAGGTAATCGCGAGCATGCACGTACTGCGCTACTCTATCATATGCCAACAGATGATATCAATATGTGATAAGCAGTATGTGCAATAATCATGCAAGTGCTCTATCAGGTAATATAATTACAGGATGAGGTACAATATTAAATGCTGAGCATGGGCAATATAACATCTACACGGAATGTCAACGTGGAATAAATAATCGGTGTCAATCAATGCACCCAGATCCCCCAAATAGCTCAGGCGCCGGCACTCTCATCGGCCCTCAAATCCTGTAAATCTTTGAGAATCCCGAGTGCCTAACATCGACACCCAAATATCATAAATACTCGTGTCCAGCATCGACACGCAAATCCTCATCCATAAGGCCCCGTCAGTCCGGGTCAGCCCACGGGCTCCGTCTGCGGTATCGGCCCTCGGCCCCGGCAGTACGGATCACCCGGCATCTATCTATCGACTCTGATCAGTATCCTCCGGATAACTGTCAGGTCCAACCAATCACCGGTAGGTAGTAGTCCCTCTGCCAGGCTCACCGTCTACTACACAGCGAAACCGTTCTCGCCCCGGGTACCATACCGGGTCCACCATGTATCCGTAATCGGCCTCAACCAGCTCCTCGATTCGGGTTCATATATATCACTCTAGCACCGAGGAAACACATGGTGGACGCACCGAAATATCATATCAAGGGAACCGGGTTTTTAAATGATTACTTATTTGAAATAGCCACGGTTCCCAAATCCAGAAATCACATGTAATCCAAACCAATATGCAAGTCAATGATCCGATATGATATGTGCATCAAATATGAACATCATGTCAAGTCACATAAAGATGAGCTACAACATAACGATCCGATGTGATATATGCATCAAGTATGAATATCCTGTCAAGTCACATATAGATGAGCTACAATATAATGATCCGATGTGATATATGGATCAAGTATGAATATCCTGTCAAGTCACATATAGATGAGCTACAATATAATGATCCGATGTGATATATGCATCAAATATGAATATCCTGTCAAGTCACATATAGATGAGCTAGAATATAATGATCCGATGTGATATATGCATCAAGTATGAATATCCTGTCAAGTCACATATAGATGAGCTACAATATAATGATCCGATGTGATATATGCATCAAGTATGAATATCATGTCAAGTCACATATAGATGAGCTACAACATAACGATCCGATGTGATTCTACTGTGTGAGTGTCATGGCAATTACTAACGTTGTGTGTGTAACATGCAGGATAGTACTCGTGCAACATGGACCGTTAGTAATGGTGCGGTGTTCTATCAATTCTAGTTTATATCCATATAGCAGGGAATGCGGTATGTATTAAATAGTAGCCATGCACAGTCAATGTATGTAAATGTAGCTATAAGGTCCTATCAGCCCTGACGTAGAACGCCATGCTGGCGATATCCCCATAGATGTTAAATCTACTCACCGTAGTCTCTCGCTAGGTATAGCCATCAACTTGTTTCCCCTTCTGCGCGGCGTCCGCCGTACTCGCCTGCGAACCTAGAATTACACAATACATCATACATAAGCATGAAGTCACACAAACACGACCTTAAAGACGAACTAGTAACTCGTGTCGTGAACCAAGCGCGCGTGTGCGCGATACGCTAAAACGTGTGATTACGCGCCTGAAGCCACTCCGACGCGTCACGATACGCAGAAACCCCAAACCCACACACACGTATCACGCGTGTCGCGAAAGATTAAAACACGGGAAAAATAGATATTCACCTCCAGATTTTGATACAGAAATGATAATGTAAAACTATATATACCAAAATAACCCACATAGCAGCAGACTCCAGTGGCCCAAAGCCTAAATCCCAACTCACCCATCTGGCCGCAAATTGCGGCCGGAATGAATATTCCGGCGGCCTGGGTAGGGCGGTGGGCTCCCAGGTTTGGTGTGTGCACTCTATACCCCTCATACATGCTACATTAACATCTAGTTTTACTCTGAAATATCTCGGGTAGCAGCAGATCCTACAGAGCCTTATTTCTAGTTAAAATCCACACTTTTGCATAAAAATGGAACTTTAGGGTATTTCTGTGCAAACTGAAACAAACCTGGCCAAAAAATAGCTCTAATAACACATAATAGAGCTAACACAACTAACAAAACCCTAATCTAACATGTGAATCACAAATATCCTTTAATATCACTAAAAATGCACAAAAATGAGATTTTTACTAAAGAATACTACAAGTTTAAGGAAAAGGAGTGCTAACATGAGTTAATACCTTCAAAAGACCCTATGAAACACCAAAAATCCCAGCCCTAACATCAAGTGTGCAGATTTGCTTTCAAACACCTCAAAAAGCTCACTTTTCCATGGTTTTGTGATGAAAATGTGTTGATTGTGTCGGGTTTTTGTGTAGGGATCAAATAGAAGTGAAAAGGAGAGGAAAAGATGAGGGAAAGCTAGGGTTTTTCTGCTGGAATGCTGTAGAATTCTGAAGTGGGGAAAAGAGAGAGAGTGAAGGGAAGAAAATGGGTCTAAAGGTCAAACTTTCACCTAACCACCATGCCTCATTGTTTAATTGGATTTTGAATTATAAAAATGGTTATGATATGATTAAAATGGTGGGGATAAGTTAGCAACCATGCAACAAAAGAATTGGCTAACACTTTAAACCTAGCTCTCAAAAATGGCTAAGTGTGCAAAGTGTACACTACAAAGCAAAATTTCCCAATTTGCTAACACGACTAAATAACTAATAATCCTAGGTACACATATAATAACACGTACAATTACTAATTATCACGAAAAACGTTCTAACGGAAATTCAAAGTGTTACAAGAACTTCAGGTGGTTCCGTTCATTGTTTCTCCAATACCTCTGTATTGTGACAACAATGGGGCTATAGCTTTAGCAAAGGAACCCAGGTCCCATCAGAAGTTTAGACTAATCTTGAGGCGGTATCACCTCATCAGGGAGATCGTGGATCACCGGGAGATCGAGGTTCGGAGGGTTGCTACAGGGGATAACACTGCAGATCCATTCATAAAGGCCATTCACCAGATGCAGTTTGAGAGGCTATTCGAGATGATAGGTCTACGATATGCCAACACATGGCCTTAATGCAAGTGGGAGATTGTTAGTGTGATATGCCCTAGAGGCCATTTTTGTATAGTACTAGTTTGTATATTACATTTTGGAAGCTTGGGATATATACACAGATTTATGACAGTCTTGCCTGATATAGTAGTATGCTACTTGGTTTGTATCTATCTTGATATGTGTGTATGTTTCTTTTAACATATCGCTGATACATATTGATAGAGCCCTTAGGATCTTGCTTGACTACCAGCATTGTGATGGCAGTTACACTAGTGGGGGCTGCGTAGTCCATAAGCACATCCTTATACAGGTTCCTAGTCGTAGGATTATCGAGACAGTCCATCGATACTCCAGAGTAGACTAGTGTATACGCTTCTCATCCTAGAAAGGGAGATGGTCTGTCCCACAGCCATCAGTACGTCGTACTGGAGAGAGTATGCAGGTGCTCGCTAGGTTACGTGTACACTGGACAGGACTCGCTGGGAACTGTTGGTTGGTACTATACCTATCATCAGTTATCAATTCCCAGGTGACATGAGTACAGCTTAGTCCGTTGACTTGACACTGCTGCTTCGCCTCAAGTGTGTTCCCACAGTTCTTAGATTACTTCCCTACCATGGCTATATTGAGTCGTGTAAACATGTAGCAGTTGGGTGCAGTCTCGAAGCACTTGGAGGCAATGGCGGTTAGATAGGATTTGTCTCTCCCGGTATTGGGGGTTGACATCGCGCTGTGTTTGGAGAGCCACTACACAAAGTCGCTGGCCAGGGCAAGCGAGATTTACTGGAAGTGTTTCCAGTAGTTTCTCAGGGTGTTCTGGGCTACACTCTGACACGACTTATACCGCTATTAGGGGACTGACGGTTACCGCTCCCTAGGCCCGATATGCGATGCTCTTAGACGAACAGACCGTACTTTATGGAGATTGTCACATTCAGGCTCAGTAGGAGTTCGGATGGGTTTTTCCTCATCGGCCTTTTTATCGACATCTACCTCGGGACGGTTACGTATAGCTAGTACCGCTTGCGGCCTGTGGTTAAACCCACTGCCAGCGTAGTGTCGATTCTTTAGAGTCCCACACAGAGGGTTGTTCATCTTTGGACGAAACGAAGTAGAGGTCGTATGGTTTTACGACAGGGTTCGTTCACATACGCGTACTTATGCGTGTTTGGTGTTCGGGCAGTTGGTACTAGTGGGCTTTGGTTTAAACCAGATCCTAGTATCTGTTTTGGGATTGGTTTAGTCTCATTGTATTCGTGTTTCTTCGGAACACGGATGTGGGTATGTATGTACAGTTGACAGAGGCAGAGAGGGAGACACCTCATTAGGTTTTGACCATTGACTTGATTAGAACCCTAATGAGAAAGAGGAAATTGTTTAATAATTATTATTAGAGATAATTGTCATGGTTAATTGTTTTGACCATTTGACCTTGCTGACTCGTGTTGATTTAGATATTTTTGTTAAGCATGAGATATTTTCTTGGAGCATGCTTAGCATTAATTGTGACATGATAAAGGTCAAATGAATACACCATCAGAATTATCTTAATTAATATTATTATTATCATATTTCCTCATATGAGAGCTTCATCCTCTCATTATCTCATTATCTTTCTCTCTCATGGTTTGCTCTCTCCTCTTCCTTTCTCAAAGCTTTAGTCTTTCATGAGTTGAAAAACAAAAGCTTTTGAGACTAAACCACCAAAATACTTCTCTACTCATTCTAGGGTTCTTAGTCTAGCAAGCCAAGCACTCTGGTTACTTCATTGTTGAGGTAGGAGCTCAAGGTAGAGGCCTTCGGATGGACCTTTCTTTGACATAGAGAAGACGGTGAGGAGGAGCCATCTACACCACTCTAAGGAACTCACAACAAGGAGTACCACAACAAGAGAAGGAGTTCAAGCTTTAGGTATAATTTCTTAACCTAGTAGTTAAAGATCTATGTTAGTTTGTTAGTTTTTGTTTAGCAAAGATCCTTCATGATTAGTCCATGTTTCCTTTAAAGAAAATTTTGATTTTTACGTATTCCGCCTCCCCGCAAACTACCGGGGTGAGTAACATGGACTTACACAAGCTACCCGAAACACTTAAACTACAACGGATCAATCGTATCGAACTTAGTCGAAACACAATAAACTAACAAATTGATCCCAGATTTTGACTACTGTCAGAACATAAAAATCAAGTTGTACCAAACACCCCCAAAACACCTACAGACAACTACCCTAAAAATCCCAACTCCCCAGTCCCCATAAAAACCGAGCTCGCTGGAATTTCCCCAAGTGCCGCCGGCCAAAACAGGTGGGATTGGGTTCGGCTTTCATGTGAACACTCAGGGCCACTAGCACAGCACTACTAAATTGCTAGATTTTACAGTGAAAATTCGTGGTCGTAGCAGATCACAGTGACCCTAATATAACACTAAAAATACGATATGTGCACAAAACTATATATTTAGTGTTCTAAACAACATCTAATAAGCAATACAATATAATAAACACCTAATTAACAGTTAGAGATCGTTACCTATCCACAAATGCTCAAAAACCCTGGCTTTCCATGCTCCAATTGATCTTAGTGGGTTTATCTTGACTTGTGAAGGGTTTTAGTGAGTTATAGTGGTGATTTTGCTTGGGTTTGTGATGGTTTTGGATAGGGTTTCAGTTTGAAGGAAGAGGAGAAAATGAAATGAAGAAAAACTTAAGAATGAGAGTGTGAGTGATGAAGAGAGTGAGGGTGTGAGAGTGGTGAAGTGAAATGAGGGGGTAAGGTTTGAGAGAGCCATGCCCTTTTCTCTCCCCTCATTAAATGCAAGCCATGCTTTCCCCATGCCTCATTATGCCATTGTCAACTCTCTCTCTCTCTCTCTCTCTCAAGTCAACCTTAAATTTAAAACCCTTTAATTAAAAACTAACTAATTTTAAATAAATACATATAACTTAAAGGAATGAGGTTAAGGTGCCATGGCTACTTAAGCATGGTTAACCCTAATTAACCCTAGGTTAACATGCACATGAGTGTGTAAGCCCAAAATAAATAATAATAAAATAATAATTAATTTTTTAAAATATGTGAAAACTATTTGGGTAAACTTTTTACTAAAAATTCGCATTATCGCTTAATTAACACTAATCGCATTCTAAGGTGTTACAATCTTCCCGCTTTAAGAAATTCGTCCCCGAATTTAAAAATTTTACTATGTGTACCTTCAATGAGATGAAGAAATTTCTTCCGCATCTCTCTCTTTCTCGGCCTCCCAAGTCACCTCTTCAATATTCGGGTCACGCCAAAAAACCTTCACAGATGGCAAGACCTTTGACCGAAGTTTCTTCACCTGCCGATCCAATATAACTACCGGTTGCTCGGTGAACGAAAGATCGCGCACTAGCTAATTGGTCTGGTGCTGAATCATGTGAGAAAGGTCATGAAGGTACTTGCGAAGCATCATTTCATGGAATACGCGGTGAACATCCGGAAAACTGGACAGAAGTTCCAAACGATAGGCAACGGTACCAACTCGCTCAAGGATCTCAAAAGGACCTACAAATCTGGGACTAAGCTTCCCTTTCTTCCCAAATCTCATTACGCCCTTCATCGGAGAAATCTGTAGGAATGCATGATCCCCCACTGCGAACTCGAGCCTACGACGATGACGGTCGCCATAAGACTTCTATCTGCACTGGGCTGCTCTCATCCTATCCTGAATCAACTGAATTTTCTCCGTAGTCTTTTGAACTAGCTGGGGTCCCAAAACCCTGCTCTCGCTGAGTTCGGTCCAACAGACTGGCGATCGACACTTTCTACTATACAAAGCTTCAAAAGGTGTCATCTGAATCGTCTCCTATTAACTGTTATTGCAGGAGAACTCTATCAACGGCAAGTGATGATCCCAACTGCCACCAAAATTGTAATACCCCAGGTATTATCCGGTATACCCATTATACCAGATAGGAATAGGGACCCACCATAAAACAAGGGGGAATCTTCAGAATACATTCCTAAAGAGGACAAATTTGTACTATAAATGGAATGATACAGCTCTTCAATACAGATGCGCCTTTTAAGTGAACTGGCACTATAGGAGTTTGAGAACTCCATAGTTAAGCATGCTCGGGCCAGGAAAGTCCTGGGATGGGTGACCTCCTGGGATGTGGCCCCTGGTCGGGTCCCGTTCGCCCCAAAGGGTAAAACCGTGCAGCTTCGACCAGAGCGGACAATACTCTCTGTATTAGGGGTGGGTCGTGACAGAATGGTATCAGAGTTGGTTCCTCAATAGTAGGTTTGTGGTTCGAGGACGAACCATTGTTCTAAATAGGGGAGAATGTAATACCCCAGGTATTATCCGGTATACCCATTTATACCAGATAAGCATGGGGACCCACCATAAAACAATGGGGAATCTTCGGAATACATTCCGAAAGAGGACAGATCTGTACTATAAATGGAATGATCCCGCTCTTCAATACAGAGGCGCCTTTTAAGTGAACTAGCACTATAGGAGTTTGAGAACTCCATAGTTAAGCGTGCTCGGGCCAGGAAAGTTCTGGGATGGGTGACCTCCTGGGAAGTGGCCCCTGGTCGGGTCCAGTTCGACCCAAAGGGAAAAACCATGCGGTTTCGGACAGAGCGGACAATAATCTCTGTATTAGGGATGGATCGTGACAAAAGTCAAGCACGCACGCATGAAGCATATCCTCCAGAGTCTGTATAGTCCGCTCTGACTGACCATCAGTCTACGGATGGAAAGCGATCCTAAAACTCAATCCGGTACCCAAAGCTTCTTGATGCTTCTGCCAAAGATGGCTAGTGAACTGGCTGCCCCTGTTGAATATGATGCATGTGGGAACGCCGTGCAGATGCACAATCTCATCAATGTACAATAGAGTATACTGAGCATAACCGAAAGTGGTCTTCACTGGAAGGAAGTGAGCCGCTTTCGTCAACCGGTCAACAATCACCCAAATGGAGTCATACCCTCGACAGGACCTTGGTAGACCCTGTTCCCGCTAAAAAATTGCTGCGCAAAAGAGCCCAAGGTATCAATTGGCAGCAATACGTTTAAGAAAATACGAACCCGTATTTTACGGGCTGTATTTTCACAAACTCCCGAATGAGAAACAGCTAAATTCTGAAGGTATCGAAAGCGTCTCAAAAAATTCTTCGATTTGGTATATTATGGGCCTCATAATTCATTCGGGATCAAAAGTTATGAGGCATCACGTGACCGGGCATCACGTGCCCACACGCGACCATTTACAGGCTTAGCCAGTAGGCACTTAATAAAATAAATAATTAAAAGAGGTCACGTGACCACACGTGATGGGCCTTTAAACCCACTGAAACGAATTAAAAAATATTATAAACAGTAAGGAATACCCTAATGGGGCATCACGTGCCCACACGTGACCAAAGGTCACGTGCAGACACATGATGGGTTCCTAAGCTCTCTGAATTAATAGAATTAAATTCTAATTAAATAACTAATCAGTGGGGTCACGTGCTAACACGTGATGGGCTCTTAAACCTTCTGAAATAATAAGAATTAAATTCTAAACAATGGGGTCACGTGCCAACACGTGATAGGCCTCTAAACTCATTAAATAGAGTTAAAAAGTAAAATAAAACAACAGGAAAAACCCCAATGGGGCATCACGTGCTAACAAGTGACCAAGGTTCACATGCTGACACATGATAATTCCTGAGTTCTTTAAAACAACAGAATTAAATGCTTGAAATAGGGGGTCACGTGTCAACACGTGATGAGATCCTAAAATCTATGAAATAATAGAATTAAATTCTAATTAAGGGAAATCCAAAACCCTAAATGGAAAAATATTTCTTTAAATCTTTCCAAACAAAAAGGATGGTGTTCTATAAAATGGAGCACCGTTGGATTAAAAATCCAATGGTGATTAAAAATCACCAATTTATGGAAAGATTTTATACAAGGAAAGATTTCCCTAAAATGTAAATGACAGATAAAAGAACTTTTGGATTAAAAATCCAATAGTGAATAAAATTCACTGAATGATCTGAAAGATCATGTTGGTTACGAAAAACAAACAAAATCTTTCAATGAAAGATTCACAAAACAAATTGATTCTTTTCTTTCTCCTATAAATAGGATCCAAGGAAAAAAGAGAAGGGATCTACTTTTTTAGGAAATATACAACAACAGAGAGAAAGAAGAGAGGAGAATTTAATTCTCAACAAAGAAAACACTAGGTGAGAAAAGAAAATGAATCAAAACTTCAAACAAAGAATTTAATTCTCAATCTAAGAGTTTAACTCTTCTGCAAAAAGAACTTAGTTCTTTCTCTGGTTGAAGATCTGCAAAGAGCACATCTCCCCATAAGTTGAGAATTTCATTATTATCGGGTTGAGATCCTGCCATACAGATCCAAAACTTAGAGGGGGAATTGAGTTTAGAGAATTTAATTCTCCCCAAAAAAATTAGGGTTTAACCAAATAAGAGAATTCAATTCTCCCAGAATTATAGGAATTTAATTCCTTCAAGATGGACAGAACTAGGGTTTAACCCTAATTGAGAATTTAGTTCTCTCAAATTCATAGGAATTTAATTTCTCTTAAAATGAAATTAGGGTTTCACCATATACAAGAATTTAATTCTCTAACATACATGGGAGTTTAATTCCTCTAAAAGAAATTAGGGTTTAACCCAACATAAGAATTTAATTCTTTCATAATAGGAATATAATTCCTCCAAAATCATGATTAGGGTTTAACCCTACAGAGAATTTAATTCTCAAAATAAAATAGGGAGACTTAAAAGATCTCTGTGCATGAAAAGAACTAAGGTCACGTGGCCCCACGTGACCCCTGAAAAGATCCCCAAAAATGAGAAGGAAAAATCTTTGAGGCAATGCCTCTTGTGCTCCCACATGACCTCTAAAACAAAGAGAATAAAAGCAAAGGAAATGTTGGCTCTGGGCGCTCTCACGTGTTACCATGTGACCCCTAATAAATGCCTTAACAAATCAGTGCATGAATGCTTATCACGTGCCCCCACGTGATGACCAGAAAGTCAAAAAGTGTTTAACACTTATTTACATAACAAAGTAAAAGAAAATCTGGCCCCATCTTCAGATGCCTCACGTGCTCATACGTGATGGCCTGAAAGCTAAGTGTTTAACACTTATTTGCAGCTTTGAGGGTAAAATAAAGGAGTTTCGGCCCAATTCTCAGGCCCCTCACGTGACCCTACGTGACCACCCCATTTTTAGTGTTTAACACTATTTTTAAAGCGCATCACATGGGAACACGTGATCGTCAAATACCTTCTAGTGTTAACACTATTTCAAAACCAACCTAGCCCAAAATGGCTATGTTTTTCCAGAGGCAGGATTCCCCTCTGACTGAACTTCAAATATACCCTTGTTTTCCCAACTTGATCATTTCATATGACATTCAAAGTAAACTCCAGAGCCATGATGAATGGTCAGTGCCTAATAAGAGACAAAATGATATCAGAGCCTTTAAAACTCTGGTTTAGCATTGCTAAATGATGAGGGGCTGAACCCAGACAAATGTCTAATGGTCCAATAAAGGGCCAACACTTCAAATGTAATTGGACTTAGCCCTAGTTGACCATAAGTCCTCAATTCAGATTTAACTGAGCCAATGTGCTCATAATCTAATTAATTGATCTTGGTTCCAAATTGGACTACAGATCCCAAATCAACTTTGGTTCAAGGGTATATCTCTTCACTCCTTTAATATTTGTCGTTGTAATCCTTCAACGTCTTCAGAGAGGTGACGGGTCCCGATAACCACACACTTCACAGACAATGATGTATCTAAACTGGACTGTGAGGTCTTTAAACTCACGGACTATGATGTCCTTAACCTTGACTGTGAGGTCTTTAAACTCACGGACTATAATGTCCTTAACCTTCACTGTGAGGTCTTTAAACTCACGGACTATGATGTCCTTAACCTCGACCGTTATGTCTTTAAACTAACAATGGACCACTATGTCCTTAAACTGGTATTGGACCACAACGTACTTAAACTGGTATTGGACCACTATGTCCTTAAACTCGTATTGGACCACTACGTACTTAAACTGGTATTGGACCACCATGTCCTTAAACTGGTAATCGACCGCAAAGTCCCTAAACTAGAACATTAGAGTCCAAATACTCTTTTGTTGGATCTAAATGATCCTGTTAAGTAGATCTTAGTCTAAAATTAGACTAATGTATCCTTAACAAATGGTTAAGTTGACCTTAGTCTAAAATTAGACTAACATGTTCTTAACAAACTGATAAGTTGATCTTAGTCTAAAATTAGACTAACGTATCCTTAACATACGTTTAAGTTGATCTTAGTCTCAAATGAGACTAGCGTATCCTTAAACCCAACCCCCAAACCCAAATCTAAGAAAATTTGGATTTGGACTAATTCACGCCCTACGGGCGACAACATAAATTAGTCTCTGTATACAATCCAAGGGCAACCAAAAACAAAATAAACACACACGACACGAAGTGACCATCAGGATAAGGAGAAAGTGGTTACCGCGATGCGGTAGCGTAATTAACTGCAGGGGCTTGCGCCTGCATGGATGAGCATCCCCACAATCAAAAAACCCCTCGACAAGGGGGAATCTGACGAAGTCTTCTACATCGGGCGCATCCGTGTAAACCCTCGATACATGGTATCATAAATCAACTTGGCATCTTCGGAGAGGTGGACAGATAGCACCAATTAGCATATGCCCTCGAAATTCAGGCTAGACGAACCTACGCGGTCGCGTCTCTGTGCTTTGGAGGAGAACAGATTCTTGCACGCCCGGTGGGACCTTTTCCTCTTTCCACTCTACCTTCGTGTGTCGTGTTCGCGAACGAATCGCGGTTTTCTATGGTTGCCTGCGGATTCGAGGTACTAAGATTTGGTGACCTACACCGTGCAGAAAACAGAAGATCAGTGGCTTCAAACTGCACTAATGGCAAATGTAACTTTCGCTCCGTCCCATCCGGAGGAGTGACTTAAGGGCCCCAAGCGGCCTCCATCTTTGCTATGCCGGTGGAACAGATGACTCAAGCCACCACTGGATTGTTCTTCGGGACCATGATCCCGCCAACAAGCTTCAACACTCCTGTACCATCATAAGAAGCCCCAAAGAAGTCGGTCTTTGATCAACTTACTACTACAGCGGCCTCTCTCAACGGGTCGCCCAAATCCAACGCCTCAGTCTTTGACAGATTGGGTCAAAGCTCATGTGGGCCCGTGAAGAAGCCTGAGATACTAGAAAGGGTTATCCCAAAAAGGATAGTCATTCCTGCTCTCGAAGTGGCCAAGGCAGCTTCTTCTGCTAAGGGGTCGGTCTTCACAAGACTGGTCGTTTCAGCTCCGACTCCACGTGAAGTCATGAGGGTTGTTTCCCCTGTTCGAAAGTCGGCCTTCGCAAGACTGACTATCCCCACTCAGCGGACGTCAGTCTTCAATAGGTTGACAACGACAACATCTAATCAACACAGGGGGCATGAGGAAGTTACTCCTGTAGCTGAAATAATTCCAACTGCAAGACACGCTCGACGTCGCCACTGGCTCCGAGTGAGGAAGACTGGGGGCAATTCCCCTTCCGGACTGACTCCGCCGGCTCCAACGGTGGAAGTTGATGCTGCTGTTCCAACTGGGAACAGCTTTGAATCGCAAAGTAAGGTGCGCAAAAACTTTCCGACTGCCGTGCTGAAGAGATCTCCTGCACCCGTGGAGAACGCTACTAAGGTGAAGCTAGAGCAGCCCCCTCAGCGGCTGTCCTCTAAAATTTACAAAGTTTGGCGACAGGTTCAGGACTCGGTGATTGATCAAGATTACTCTCGTCGACAGAAAAATGTGAAAGTTCAGTGAGAAGAGGACCATCCTGTCAAGCCACAAAAGGCGACAGCTACTTGGGTGCCCACTACAACGGCCCCCTCAACTTCGACCACTCATAAGAGGAGAAGGCCAGAGAAAATCCCTGAGTCTGAGACGAATTGCAAGACCACTGAAACTAAACGCCCTAAGTCTGGGGGCATGGTGGTGCATTCCGTTTATATGGCATCCGAAAAAGGGGATAGCCGTATCTCCACAGGTCATCGACCGCTTACGCGATCAGTGACTAAGGCTCAGGAGCAACAACAACAAAAGCTCCAAGAGATGTTAACAGCTATGGCCGCACTCACAGGACCAAAAGCAAGCCCGGAGACATCCTCGGAGTAGCGCCGTGAGCAGGAAACTGATGCCGAATTCCTTCGGAGAATGCTTGAGAAGAAAGACAAAGAGGCCGCAGAACAAGCGGCCAATATAAAACAAATGGCCCTTCTATTCCAAAGACATACTGAGCATGATGATCCAGCCGAACCCTCCAGCTGAAGATCCTCCGATTATCCTCGAAGATGACCGAGCGGAGACATCAAATCCCCTTCCGACTTGTTCAGCAGCCAAAGAGGAGACCATCTCCAAAGCCACTCCGGATGATTACATTGCTCAGCAAATACGAGCTCACCAGGCGAATGAAGCAGCTGGGCAGATCGTTAAGACTGGATGACCTTATCCGGGCTGCTATGACCAAATAAGGTACCCGCCAGGATATACGATCCCCAAATTCCACGTATATAAGGGGACGGGAAATCCGCATCATCATGTCGCTCAATTCAGAGCCTTATGCGGCAAGACTGGAAGTGATGATATACTTCTGCTTCGCCAATTCGTTGGCAGTTTGGTGGAGACGGCCTTCGAATGGTATTCGGAGCTTCCAAATGACTCCGTCAAAACATTCACGGAGATGGGGCCGTTATTCACCCAGCGTTTCGCGAGCGCCAGCGAACGCACCCCAATCACGGTGTTGATCAATGCCAGGGTGAAACCAGGCGAAATATGGGTTCAATATGCGATACAGTGGCGCAACCTATGGTCGAAGTTTGAACAACGCATAGATTAAGCTCCTGCAGTAGGCATGTTTGTGGGAACCCTTGATCCGCAGGAGACCATATCCCTATTCATGATGTTCTTCAAGCCGACCACCTTCCGGGCCTTGATCGACAAGCTGGCCCAAATGGACCAGATGGGCCATAGGCCTTCCTCTTCAAAGTCGGAGCCTTGGAATGAAAAGGGCAAAGGGAAAGCAATCTTCTTCGCCAACGCTCAACAACAACCGAGTGGCCCGAGATCCGTTGTTCACCAACGCAACAAGCGGCAATCTCTCGATGAAAAGTTGAGACACCCTTACTCATTTCCCCAGGATAAAACAAGGAAACTGTTTGAACTGGCAGTGCGCAATGGGCTCATTACTCTACCGGAGTCGAGACACCCACCGCAACCGAACGACGTTAACGATCTCAATTACTGCCCCTACCACCGAGTATTGGGCCATCCGATCAAAGACTGCTACGTCTTCAAAAATTGGGTTGAAGACCAGCATCAACAAGGAAAGTTCGCGCTGTCCAAAAACTGGAAGGTAAATCCGCCACAATCACATGCTCCGAAAAAGATGGACATGCCGGGGGCATCGTGCTCATTCATAAAGGAAGCTCCATGGGAAGTTGTTCTTTCGGCAAAAACTAAAAGATTGCTGAAAGATCTTCAAACATGTACGGCGATCAGGTGGAAAAGCCCACAAGAGCCTGAGATTATCGACGGGATGCTGAAACCACGCCCAACATCAGGAATTAATAGCAATGGGTAAAACACCCAGGCACAGCCGTTACAGTCTTCGAAGAAAAAGAAGAAGATCAAAAAGCCGGTGCAGTTTGTTGACAAGCGCATGGATCTGTAAAAACATATTGACGCGCTGGAGGAATATATCCAAAAGACGCGGACGCCGGTCACACTCTAAGAATTTCTCAACAATATCCTTGAGAGCGGAGATAACGACAATAACGATGGGGATGACTCGTCAGAAGAATCTGAGGACTATGTGGCAAGTTGCCACATGATCTCTCATTCGGCGTTAACTAACGAAGAAGCTCACTCGGCGATAGAAGACAGCATAAAAGAGCTGGGGGAAGGATCGAAGCCAAAACCCTTGGAACCGTCTGACGAGATGATCGACTTGCTACTGAACGAAGCCCGTCAGAAAAGCAAAGCCAATCGATAGCGCGAACTAGTTATATTAGAAAAAGCCAAATGCAGACGCCTGAATGAAAAGGTCGAGGCACCCCAACCGGATCGAAGCATCCCTATCGCCCGCAAAAACAAGCATAAAGTAAGGAAACGATTCGCTAGGGCCCTGTCAATAGTAATGAGGTTGCCCTCTTTCAAAGGAAATTCTCCTGGCGGTATATATCTTGATAAAGCGGACATACATCCTAACTTCTGCTTATACCATCAGAGGATTGCATACTCTATCGAGGAGTGCAAAGTATTTAAAAACTGGTGGCAGGGATATGTTCCCCACCGACAACACGCTCAACGAGTGAAGCGCAAGGCTCATCGGTAACAGAAAAGCACGACAGATGAGCGCAAAAGAGCCGCTGGCAACTGTCGCATAGTCGACACCAAGGGATCGCAAGTTATCACCTTTGGAAGCGACTCTGACAAAGAAATTGCCCTTAGCCCTCTCTTCAAGGAATCCACCTCCGACACAAAAGATGCGAAGATTTGCGAGAAAATCTAGCTGCGTAATTGTACGTTGCCCGAAAAATCTCGGACCTATGACCGAAATGTCGTTAAACTACTACAACCCGCGGCATCCCCAGGCTGACGTGGTAAAAAAAAGAAGCAAAAAAAAGGGTACGTTCACAAACGAGAGGGGCACGGATGAAAACCCGAAAGGGCTCCGTGAGTAAAAACAGCAGGACTACCGACGATGTTTGGGAAAACATGAAAGGGCGCAGACTCGTAAAAAAAATAGTATGTCCACGAACAAAATGGGCACGGATGAAAACCCGAAAGGGCTCCGTGATTAAAACAGCAGGGCTACCGGCGAGTTTTGTGAAAACCCGAAAGGGCGCAACCTCGTTAAAAAAACGGTATCCCCATAAACAAAAAGGCACGGATGAAAACCCGAAAGGGCTCCATGAGTAAAAAACAGCAGGGCTACCGGTGAGTTTTGTGAAAACCCGAAAGGGCACAATCTCGTTGAAAGATACTTGCAAGGTCCTCTCGACTTTGTTAGGAGAAACCACCTGCGTGAGATCCTTACGACTCACATGGAGAAACACACTTGGGATCCCCACGATTCCTAAGAAGAAATTACACTTGCGAGATCCTCACGACTCTTAAGGAGAATCCACTTATGGGACCCTCACGGCTCATAAGATTTGAAAGTCTTAAGCTACAGGGATCTAAACCCATTCTTAAGCAGCCACCATAACTTCCGACACTGCCCTACAAGCGGTTCAGTATTGACCCTTGTATACAATCCACGGGAGCGAATAAACATTTCTCTAACGAAGTCCCATTCGTGACTAGGGATATGTCTACATGGTGAACAACCCTTGTAAGTCCTCTCGATTTATAAGGAGAAAACCCTCTTGTAAGATCCTTACGACTTACAGGAGAACATACACTTAGGAGTCCTCACGACTCCTAAGGATAAAACGCATCTACGAGATCCTCACGACTTGTAGGGAGAAATACCTTCATGAGACCCTTACGGCTCATGAAGTCAAAAGCCTTAGTCGACAGGATCCTAACCCTATTTACCAAGACACCTTTGTTCGACATCGACAGAGGCAAATGATGATTCGCTCCTGGCAATATCCCAGTAGTAGCGGTGCTGATGCCGAAATCGGTGTCTAATTCCGAGCTCGCAGCGAAAAGCCAGCAAGCCACACATGCATACGAAATAGCCGAAATGATGGGGCAACCTGCAGACAAAACCAGCAAGTAAAAACATATGCATGCAAAATAGCCGAAATGATTGGGCAACTCTCAATAAAAAGCAGCGAGTAAAAATAAAAAAATAGCCAAAATGATTGGGCACCGCGAAAAATAGCCGAAATGATTGGGCAATTGCGACTTTTGCGATATAAAAAGCTGAAATGATAGAGCATCGCGTAAAGAATAAAAAAAATGATGAAACAATGAAACTTTTTGCCCTACAGGTGAGATCACATCGATCCCTATATACAATCCAGGGGCATAAACAAAGAGGAAACCATACCTTCCAAATAGGCTCCATCAGAAAGCGAAGCCAAATCTCGACGGTTCATAGACAACCTAGAGACAACCTCGACATTTGTCGCAATATTGCAGACACAATATCAACAAACGAAGCAAAGGAAGATCCCTAGCTTCAGGGTCTCGACGTCAATATCGACAACTTAGAGATCACCAACGGCGTTTCTCCTCACTCCAACCAGATGTAGACGTGACATCAACAACCGACCTCCGAGTCGCAACGAAACGGAGCCATGGCAAAGTCCCTTGTTCCAAATCTCAATGGCCACATCTACAGCCTGGAGACCAACAACGGTGTGCCTACTTATTCCAGCAGGACACAGATGTTACACCATCAAACGGAGCCACGGCATAGTCCTTAGTTCTAAATCTCGATGGTTCACAGACAACCTAGAGACCATCTCAGCATTCGTCTCGTTACAGTAGACGAGATGTCAACGACGGCGTTCCTCCGCAGTCCAGCAGGATGCAGATGCAACGTCAACAAAAGACCTCACGGTCGAAACAAAGCGGAGCGACGGCAAAATCCCAGCTCCACCTCAGCATTCGTCTCGATACAGCAGACTGGATGTCAATGACGGCGTTCTTCCGTAGTCCAGCTGGATGCAGACGCAATGTCAAAAAAAGACCTCACGGTCGAAACAAAGCGGAGCGACGGCAAAATCCCAGCTTCACCTCAGCATTCGTCCCGTTACAGCGGACGCGATGGCAACAACGGCGTTCCTTCGCAGTCTATCAGGATGCAGATGCAACATCAACAAAAGACCTCATGGTCGAGACAAAGAGGAGTGACGGCAAAATCCCAGCTCCAGCTCAGCATTCGTCTCGTTACAGTGGACGCGATGTCAACAACGGCGTTCTTTCGCGGTCCATCACGATGCAGATGCAACGTCAACAAAAGACCTCATGGTCGAAACAAAGCGGAGTGACGGAAAAATCCCAGCTTCACCTCAGCATTCGTCTCGTTACAGCAGACGCAATGTCAACAACGACATTCCCTCGCAATCAGCACGATGCAGATGCAACGTCAGCGAAAGACCCCATGGTCGAAACAAAGCAGAGTGACGGTAAAATCCTAGCTCCACCACGACATTCGTCTCGATACAGCAGACGCAGTGCCAGCAAACAAAGCGAAGGCCAAATTCCTAGCTTCAGGGTCTTGACGGTAACTCATATAAAACCTGAAAGACTATCGGAGATCATTCCACATCAGCGTGGAGTGGTCACCACCTCGACGTTCGTCTCGATACAGCAGACGAGATGTCACTACAGCGCCCTTTCTCCAACAGGATTCGGACGCGCCAAAGAAAATGAAGCGAAGGCCAAATTCCTAGCTTCAGGGTCTTGAAGGCAACTCATATAAAACCTGAAAGACTATCGGAGATCATCCCACATCAGTGCTGAGTGGTCACCACCTCGACATTCATCTCGATACAGCAGACGAGATGTCACCCCAGCGTTCTTCCTCCAACTGGACTCAGACGCGACAATCGAACAACGGAGCCATGGCAAAATCCCTAGTTCCAAACCTCGACGGTTCACAACAACCTAGAGACAACCGCGATATTCGTCTCAATACAGCAGACGCAGTGCCAGCAAATGAAGCAAAGGCCAAATTCCTAACTTCAGGGTCTTGACAGCAACTCATATAAAACCTGAAAGTCTATCGGAGATCATCCCACACCAGCGCGGAGTGGTTATGACTCATCGGGGTTCTCCAAAATGACCCTAACCTCAAGTAAAAAGCGGCATGGCAAAATTCCTAACGCTTGCACTTCCGACGGTCAAACCGCCTAGGAAGATTGCTTGAAGGCGTATTGTCTAGCCCCCGAAGGGATCAGAGACACGACAGTCACAAGGCTGCTCGAACAGCAAGATTGCCTATCGAGGAATACATCAGCGAACGCAACGGTACGACAGACAAAACCCTAGTACCACAAACCCTAACGGACCTCTGTCGTAAAGAGCAGAGGTTAACTGTGACGTTAGGACATCCTTGCGAGAATACCTCGATTCGTCTCAACTCCGAGGAAATCAGCGTCCATGGCAACCTCCTTGATTCAGGAAAATCAGCGTACTTGACGAGAGCATCTCAATTCGCGTCGACCCGCAGAGAAATCAGCGTCTTTGCAGGAATACCTCGATTCGTTTCAACTCCGAGGAAATCAGTATCCTTGGCAACCTCCTCGATTGAAGGAAATCAACGTCCTTGACGAGAGCACCTCGATTCGCGTCGACCTGCAGAGAAATCGGTGTCTTTGCAGGAATAGCTCGATTCGCGTCGACCCGAAAAGAAAACAGTGTCTTTGCTGGAATACCTTGATTCGTCTCAACCCCAGGGAAATCAGTGTCCTTGGCAACCTCCTCGATTCAGGGAAATCAGCTTCCTTGACGAAAGCATCTCGATTCGCGTCGACCCGCAGAGAAATCAACGACTTTGCTGGAATATCTCGATTCATCTCAACCCAGAGAAATCAGTGTCCTTGGCAACCTCCTCGATTCAGGGAAATCAGCATCCTTGACGAGAGCATCTCGATTCGCGTCGACGCGTAGAGAAATCAGCGTCTTTGCAGGAATACCTTGATTTGTTTCAACTCCGAGGAAATCATTGTCCTTGGCAACCTCCTCGATTCAGGGAAATCAGGGTCCTTGACGAGAGCATCTCGATTCGCGTTGACTCGTAAAGAAATCAATGTCTTTGCAGGAATACCTCGATTCGTTTCAACTCCATGGAAATCAGTGTCCTTGGCAAAATCTCGATTCAGGGAAATCAGCGTCCTTGACGAGAACATCTCGATTAGCGCTGATCCGCAGAGAAATCAGTGTCTTTGCAGGAATATACAACGTCAGCAAAGCGGAGCCGCGACAAAGTTCCCAGTTCCATGACTCAGCGGTGCACAGACAAACCAAAGTCAACCCTCAACCTCCCTGTTGAAGCAATGCTTTGACTCGGAAGTAGGTCAACTCATCAATCACTTACGAGTCCTCTCGACTTGTAAGGAAGAAAATTCTCTTATGAGATCCTTACGACTCTCAAGAGAAAACACACTTAGGAATCCTCACGATTCCTAAGGAGAAAATACACCTATGAGATCCTCTTGACTCGTAGGTTGAAAAAATCTTTATGAGACCCTCACGGCTCCTAAAGTTGAAAAGTCTTAGGCGGCAGATCTGAACCTGTTTCCTAAGCCTTCGCTTCTTATCTCGATTCAGGGAAATCAGCGTCCTTGGCGAGAACCTCTCGATTCGTTTCGACCCGTAAGGAAATCAGTGTCTTTGCGAGAATCTCTCGATTCGTCTCAACTTGGTGGGAAATTAGTGTCCCTACGCATAAAGAAATTCTCTTATGGGATCCTTACGATTCTCAGGAGAAAACGCACTTAGGAGTCCTCACGATTCCTAAGGAGAAATTACACCTACGGGATCCTCTTGACCCGTAGGGAGAAAATTCTTTATGAGACCCTCACGGCTCATAAAGTTGGAAAGTCTTAGGCAACAGATCCAAACCCTGTTTCCTAAGCCATCGCTACCTTATAAAGAGTTCAAGATGAACTGTTATCTACCATCTATGGGCTACACTTGCCAAAACTACATGCCACTGAAAGGGAGAAGTTACTCATGAAGCATATAAACTACTTCATGCCAGAGTAACATAAAGAAATAGAAGGATGCGGCTCATGGGGATGAGGGTTTGGAACTATATCCCTTAAGAGTCGAGATTTGAGTCAATGATAAATGACGACGCTTGTGTCCGCTCGTTATCTTCTCAGATCAAGATCCTGAAGATTATATACCAACCAAAAACTGGTCATACGCTATGGATTACTCTGCACTACTTCACCCGCGTATATACTTACATGGGAAAAGTAGTGGGGGGCATTTGTTCCCGCCAAAAAATTTCTGCGCAAAAGAGCCCAAGGTATCAAACGGCAGCAATACGTTTAAGAAAATGCGAACCAGTATTTTTCGGGATGTATTTTGACAAACTCCCGTATGAGAAGCAGCTAAATTCTGATTGTATCGAAAGCGTCTTGAAAAATTCTTCGATTTGATATATTATGGGCCTCAGAATTCATCCGGGATCAAAAGTTATGAGGCATCACGTGCCCACACGTGACCATTTACAGGCAAAGCCTGTAGGCACTTAATAAAATAAATAATTAAAAGGGGTCACGTGACCACACGTGACGGGCCTTTAAACCCACAGAAAAGAATTAAAAAAATATTATAAAACAGCAAGGAATACCCCAATGGGGCATCACGTGCCCACACGTGACCAAAGGTTACGTGCAGACACGTGATGGGTTCCTAAGCTCTCTGAATTAATAGAATTAAATTCTAATTAAATAATTAATCAGTGGGGTCACGTGCAAACACGTGATGGGCTTTTAAACCCTCTGAAATAATAAGAATTAAATTCTAAACAATGGGGTCACGTGCCAACACGTGATAAGCCTCTAAACTCATTAAATAGAGTTAAAAAGTAAAATAAAACAACAGGAAAAACCCCAATGAGGCATCTCGTGCTCACACGTGACCAAGGGTCATGTGCTGACACGTGATAATTCCTGAGTTCTTTAAAACAACAGAATTAAATGCTTAATCGAGGGGGTCATGTGTCAACACGTGATGGGATCCAAAAATCTCTGAAATAATAGAATTAAATTCTAATTAAGGGAAATCAAAAACCCTAACTGGAAAAATATTTCTTTAAATCTTTCCAAACAAAAAGGATGGTGTTCTATAAAATGGAGCACCGTTGGATTAAAAATCCAATGGTGATTAAAAATCACCAATTTATGGAAAGATTTTATACAAGGAAAGATTTCCCTAAAATTTGAATAACAGATAAAAGATCTTTTGGATTAAAAATCCAATGGTGAATAAAATTCACTGAGTGATCTAAAAGATCATGTTGGTTACGAAAAACAAACAAAATCTTTCAATGAAAGATTCACAAAACAAATTGATTCTTTTCTTTCTCCTATAAATAGGTGCCAAGAAGAGAAGAGAAGGGATCTACTTTTTTGGGAAATATACAACACCAGAGAGAAAAAATATAGGAGAATTTAATTCTCAACAAAAAAAAACCTATGTGAGAAAAGAAAGGGAATCAAAACTTCAAACAGAGAATTTAATTCTCAGTCTAAGAGTTTAACTCTTCTGCAAAAAGAACTTAGTTCTTCCTCTGGTTGAAGATCTGCAAAGAGCACATCTCCCCATAAGTTGAGAATTTAATTCTCATCGGGTTGAGATCCTGCCATGCAGATCCAAAACTTAAATGGGGAATTGAGTTTAGAGAATTTAATTCTCCCTAAAACAAAATTAGGGTTTAACCCTATATGAGAATTTAATTCTCCCAAAATTACAGGAATTTAATTCCTTCAAGATGGACAGAACTAGGGTTTAACCCTAATTAAGAATTTAATTCTCTTAAATTCATAGGAATTTAATTCCTCTTAAAATGAAATTAGGGTTTCACCCTATATAAGAATTTAATTCTTTTACATACATGGGAATTTAATTCCTCTAAAAGAAATTAGGGTTTAATCCTAAATAAGAATTTAATTCTTTCTTAATAGGAATTTAATTCCTCGAAAATCTTGATTAGGGTTTAATCCTATAGAGAATTTAATTCTCAAAATAAAATAGGGAGACTTAAAAGATCTCTGTGCATGAGAAGAACTAAGGTCACGTGGCCCCACGTGACCCCTGAAAAGATCCTCAAAAATGAGAATGAAAAAGCTTTGAGGCAATGCCTCACATGCTCCCACGTGACCTCTAAAACAAAGAGAATAAAAGCAAAGGAAATGTTGGCTCTGGGCGCTCTCACGTGTTACTACGTGACCCCTAATAAATACCTTAACAAATCAGTGCATGAATGCTTATCACGTGCCTGCACGTGATGGCCAGAAAGTCAAAAAGTGTTTAACACTTATTTACAGAACAAAGTAAAAGGAAATCTGGCCCCATCTTCAGATCCCTCACGAGCTCACACGTGATGGTCTGAAAGCAAAGTGTTTAACACTTATTTGCAGCTTTGAGGGTAAAATAAATGAGTTTCGGCCCAATTCTCAGGCGCCTCACGTGACCCTACATGACCACCCCATTTTTAGTGTTTAACACTATTTTTAAAGCGCATCATGTGGGAACACATGATCGTCAAATACCTTATAGTGTTAACCCTATTTCAAAACCAACCTAGCCCAAAATGGATAAGTTTTTCCAGAGTCAGGATTCCACTTTGACCGAACTTCAAATATACCCTTGTTTTCCCAACTTGTTCATTTCACATGACATTCAAAGTAAACTCCAGATCCATGATGAATGGTCAGTGCCTAATAAGAGAAAAAATGTTATCAGAGCCCTTAAAACTCTGGTTTAGCATTGCTAAATGATGAGGGGATGAACCCAGACAAATGTCTAATGGTCCAATAAAAGGGCCAACACTTCAAATGTAATTGGACTTAGCCCAAATTGGCCATAAGTCCTCAATTCAGATTTAATTGAGCCAATGTGCTCATAATTTAATTAATTGATCTTAGTTCCAAATTGGACTACATATCCCCAATCAACTTTGGTTCAAGGGTACATCTCTTCACTCCTTTGATATTTGTCATTGTAATCCTTCAACGTCTTCAGAGAGGTGACGGGTCCCGATAACCACACACTTCACAGAATATGATGTCTCTAAACTGGACTGTGAGTTCTTTAAACTCACGGACTATGATGTCCTTAACCTTGACTGTGAGGTCTTTAAACTCACGGACTATGATGTCCTTAACCTTGACTGTGAGGTCTTTAAACTCACGGACTATGATGTCCTTAACCTTGATTGTGAGGACTTTAAACTCACGGACTATGATGTCCTTAACCTCGACCGTGATGTCTTTAAACTAACAACGGACCACTATGTCCTTAAACTGGTATTGGACCACTACGTACTTAAACTGGTATTGGACCACTATGTCCTTAAACTAGTAATCGACCGCAAAGTCCCTAAACTAGAACAATAGAGTCCAAATGCTCTTTTGTTAGATCTAAATGATCCTGTTAAGTAGATTTTAGTCTAAAATTAGTCTAACGTATCCTTAACAAATGGTTAAGTTGACCTTAGTCTAAAATCAAACTAACGTGTCCTTAACAAACTGTTAAGTTGATCTTAGTCTAAAATTAGACTAACGTATCCTTAACATACGTTTAAGTTGATCTTAGTCTCAAATGAGACTAGCGTATCCTTAAACCCAAATCTAAGAAAATACGGATTTGGACTAATCCACGCCCTACGGGCAACAACATAAATTAGTCTCCGTATACAATCCACGGGCAACCAAAAACAAAACAAACACACACGCCACGAAGTGACCATCTGGAGAAGGAGAAAGTAGTTACCGCGATGCGGTAGCTTAATTAACTGTAGGGGCTTGCGCCTGCAGGGAAGAGCGTCCCCACAATCAAAAAACCCCTCGACAAGGGGGAATCTGACGAAGTCTGCTACATCGGCCGTATCCGTTTAAACCCTCGATACATGGTGTCATAAATCAACTTGGCATCTTCGGAGAGGTGGACGGATAGCACCAATTAGCATCTGCCCTCGAAATTCAGGCAAGACGAACCTACGCGGTCGCGTCTCCTTGTTTCGGAGGAGAACAGACCTACAATTAAATCTATGGAGATCTGTTCCCATTTCCACTCTGGAATGGGTAAAGGCTGCAATTCTCCTGCCGGTCTTTGATGCTCAGTCTTGACTTGATGACAAGTCAGGCACCTCGAAACGAAATCCGAAACATCACTCTTCATCCCTGTCCCCCAGTAGATATCTCTCAAGTCATGATACATCTTGGTGGAACCTCGGTGAACACTATATGACTGATGTGCCTGCTCTGGATCTCACATCTCAACCCACCGGTATCAGGTATATACAAACGAGTCCCGAAACGTAGCACACCCTAGTCATCAATCTCAAACTCCGAATCTCTACCCTGCCGAACATGCTCAAGAATCTCAGACAAACGGGCATCGTCGGGCTGTGCCTCACGAATACAATCAAGTAGAAGTGGACAGGCCCGGACAAGAGCAAGCTTTCCCCCAGTGGAAGTGAGCTCAAACTGTACTCTATTGTCGCATAAGGTCTGCCAATCTACAGCAGACTGTCTCTGAATTGCGCTCAACTGGGACAAGTTACCCCCGGGCCTACGACTCAAAGCATCAACTACCACATTCGCCTTGCCCGGGTGATAAAGGATCTCACAATCATAATCCGTCACAAGCTCCGTTCAACGGCGCTGTCTCAAATTCTGATTCCGCTGCTGGAAGATGTACTTCAAGCTCTTGTGGTCCGTAAAAATCTCACACGACTCCCCGTACAATTAGTGTCTCCAAATATTAAGCGCAAAGACCACCGCGGCCATGTCAAGATCATGAGTGGGATAATTATGCTCGTGCTTCTTCAACTGCCGGAAAGCATAAGCGATAACTCTATCATGCTGCATCAATACATAATAGAGCCCTACTCGAGAAGCATCATAGTAAACGACAAAGCCGCCCGATCCGGAAAGCAAAGATAAAACTTGTGCAGTCGTCAACCGAGTCTTCAACTGCTGAAAACTCAGCTTGCATCCCTCAGTCCATAGAAAAGGAACCCCCTTCCTGGTTAGTCTAGTCAACGGTGCAGCGGTACTCGAGAAGTCCTACACGAAACGACGGTAGTAACCGGCTAAGCCCAAAAAGCTGTGAACTTCTGTCACTGATACAGGTCTGGACCAAAGCTGTACGGCCTCGATCTTTCTCTGGTCCACACGAATACCGTCTCCCGTAACCATATGACCCAGGAAGTCAACACAATCAAGCCAGAAGGCACACTTCGAGAATTTAGCAAACAGCTAGTGCCCTCTCAATGTCTGCAAAGCAATCCTCAAGTGCTGCACATGCTCTTCTCGATTCTTGGAATAAACTAGAACGTCATCAATAAACACAATGATAAACTTGTCAAGGAACGGCCTGAAAATCCGGTTCATCAAATCCATGAACGCTGCTGGGGTATTGGTGAGTCCGAACGACATCACCAAAAATTTATAATGCTCGTAGCACGTACGAAAAGCAGTCTTCAGAATGAACCCGCAACTGATGATAACCCGAACTCAAATCAATCTTAGAAAAATGTCCCGCGCCCTGGAGCTGATCAAACAAATTGTTAATGCGTGGTAAAGGATACCTATTCCGCACCGTAACTCGGTTCAACTGACGATAATCAATGCACAACCTCACACTGCCGCCCTTCTTCTTGTCGAACAGAACAGGAGCTCCCCAAGGCGAAACACTCAGACGCACAAGTCCGCTATCAAGCAACTTTTGCAGCTGATCCATAAGCTCCTTAAGCTCCACCGGGGCCATCCGGTAAGGCGTTATGGAAATAGGCCCCACGCCGGGATCAAATCAATGCAAAACTCAATCTCACGCTCTGGCGGCAATCCAGGTAACTCATCGGGCAATACATCGGGAAACTCTCTCACGATAGGAACCTGTTCCAATGAATCTACTGTGGCTTCGGTATCATGAATGAAAGCTAAGATTCCCCGACATGCCCTCCTCAAATGCCAACTAGCGCAAAGGGCTGAAATCAAGATGTGAGGGGCGGCACCACGGTCCCCCTGCAGAACAAGAACTGACTCGCCGGGAAAACAAAACCTGGTTGTCTTCTCACAGCAGTCCACAGACGCATAGCAAGTAGCTAACCAGTCCATGCCAAGGAGAACATCGAAGTACAACATTTTAAGAAGGATCAAGTCGACGGACGAATCTCTATCTGCAATACGGACGACACACGAACGAAACACGTGTCGCGCAATAAACGACTCACCAACAGGAGTAGTCACAACAAGCAGCTAATCTAACAAACATGACTCTCGGCCCAATCTCGGCACGAAGTGTGTAGAAACATACGAGTGCGTAGATCCCGGATCAAACAAAACGTGTGCATCGAAGGAACATACTGAAAGAGTACCTGTAACCACTGCATTGGATGCTTGCGCGTCCTGATGAGTCAAAGCAAATACTCGAGCCTGCCCTCTATCGGCAACTGGTTGTCCTCCGCTTCTGCTACCCCATCCCCTTTGGGCGAAACCTCCATGACCATGACCTCTCTGAGCAAAAGTCGGGAGCGGAGCATCAACAAGCGTAGGAAGCAACGCTCTCTGAGGTGAAGGTGGTAAGGTAACATGTGGAACCGTTGCCTCGCTCTGGCGTATCTCAGTACAATCTCTGATGCGGTGATGGGGACTGCCACACCCAAAACATCCAGGCGACGACTGCTGACCCTGTGGGTATAAACTATATGGCTGGCCCCGTCTCACTCTCTGGCTACCCGCATGGCCTATAGCGAATCCACTGTGGCTTTTACCAAACTGCCTCTGCACTGATAAATCAGTATGAATCCTCTTCGGTTCTGGAATGACCGAAGTCTCAGAAATACGCACCTCTACCAATAGGGTTGCGTCCACTGCGGCTGCGTATGTATCGAAATGCTGAGCGCAGATGGAAAGGAATAACTGGGTACTCAGGCCTCGAACAAATCTTTTGATCCGCATCTCCTCGGTATCTATCAAATACGGAGCATATACAGGTAACTGGGTAAACTGAATGTCATACTCTGCCACCGTCATACCCGGAGTCTGGTGTAATGACTCGAAACTGCGAGCTCGAGAATCCCTGACGCTCTGTGGAAGAAAACGGGCATGAAAAACCGTCACGAACTCAGCCAAGGTCATAGGAGAAAGACCTGCAGCTCTGCCCCTCTCTAAAGATTTGTACCAAGTCTGGGCAAGACCCTCCAGATGAAAACTCGCGAACTCTACCCATCTCGCGTTGGAGCATCTCAGCGAACGACAGATCCTGGCTATCCGATCGAAAAACGACTATGGATCCTGAGCTGTATCGGTGCCGGTGAAGACTGGAGGCTTCAGCATTATGAACTCAGATAATGACACGGTGATATCCTCTGTAGCTGCAGGCACGACTTCCTGAACAGTAGATACCATCACGGTCCCCGTAACATGTAGGACAACCTACTGTCGCTGCGCTCGACTAGCCTCAACCAACGACCCTATCATCTGGCGCAAATCCTCCATACCGACCTCTAGCCTAGTAATACGGTCTGTTGAAGGTGGATCAATCTGCTCCTGTACAACGGGCGTACAATCCTGGTCAGTCCTCGTCTCCGACAAGCCTACTCTAAGCTCGGCTCTCACAGCCCCTCTCGGCGCCCTCGTAGTCTACGGAGGCATAACGGCTGGAAATGAAAAACAAGATTTGATAAGAACATAGAAATCGAATCACAAGGATGTATATAATCACGGAAGGAATTTCAACCAACAAGTCCTAAGGTCACTTAGGCGGAGTACCGTGACGAAAGTATGCCATGGAACTTACACACGCTACGTCACTCTGCTTAAGCTACCTACTCCATCATATCAAGGTCATCCTACACTCCGAAAGGTAAAACCTAGCGCTATGATACCAACTTTGTCACGACCCAAAATTGGGCACGTGACCGGCACTTAAACCACGTGACGTCAATAGGCGTAACGCAATTTAAGTAATCCGAAAACCCAGAAATCTAAACCATATAAAGAAGTAAGTGACAAAACATTGTTAAAACCATTTGGAAATATCAAATAAAAAAATCTTAAAGCATAAGTTTATATTCTTAAAAATTTCGGCAGCATCTCCTTTGTAAAAACTAGCCCCGAAACGGGTACAAATATAGGATATAACTATAGCGTCCCCAAACGGGAGTAAATCACGCCCAAAGACGGATATAACCACCACAAGCATAAATATACGACGCCGTAGAGAAGAAATAGATAATATAAATGAAAAACAATATAAATAGGTATAACTACATAATAAAGGCCGTCTCACACGAGCACGACACCAAGAGTCACAAAATATACAATATCGTCCGCACAACTCGTCTCTAAGTCAATACATGAAAGTGATAGATGGAGAGTACTAGATACAATGAGATATACAATGAACATAAACGGATAACCGCAAACCCACCTACAGCAAAAAGGCTCACAGCCAACCGTAGCGGTATCCACTGAAAAAGATACAATAAGAAGCTCTGCCGTGACTACTCTGAGGGTCAAGCCTGCAAAACACTGTGGCACAATGGGGGTGAGTTGCCAAGTCATGAATAGTAAGTAACATCATATAGATAATCGCAAGTATGCACGAACAGCGATAATCCTGGCAGTCAAGTACATATCCTAAGGGGTTTATCAACATGTGAAACCAAGACGGTATAAATACCAGTCTACATGTTAAGATAAAGGTAACCGGATAGCATACTATCATGTCGAGCAAGAATGTCCTCTCTATATATGTCTAAGCATCCACTATAATATACATCTGTCACGATCTAAAATTGGCCCGTGACGGCCCTAATACTACGCAACGCCACAAGACGTAACGCAGTAAAAGAAAGCCAAAACCCAGAAATCTAAACAAAGAAAATACGGAAAAGATAATATAAGTTTTTGAAACATTTGAAATCGCAACCCAAATTCTTTAAAAGTCTTACTTTCTTTCTTGAAATTTTGGCAACACCCCTTTTTGTAAAAAAAAAACACTTGCTCAAGACGGAAAACAATAACATCATAAATATACGACGCCGTAGCGAAGAAATAAGAGACAATAGGAAGAGAATGTATATAAAAGGCGACAAATCCATAATAATACACAATAACGTCCTCACCAAGTCTCCAAGTCAACAATACAATAGTAGATGGAGAGTACAAAATACAACGATGTACAATATGAAATACAGATAACCACCAACCCACCTTAGCAAAATGGTACTGTGAGCTGATGCGGAATCTGGAGCAAAAGATGATAGCTGAAAAGCGGAATAGCCCGCCTCGACTACTCTGGGGAATTACCTGAAACACCTGTGGCACAACGGGGGTGAGTTGCCAACTCGTGAATAGTAGATAACATATGCAGATAATCGCAGGAATGTACGTACAGCATGAATCTAAGATATGCGATTATAGTAATAACATATCATGTGAATGCAAGGTAATGGAAAGCACACTAGCAGGTACAATCAATATGTGAAGCAATGATGACATGATAATAGTATGCACTGACTATGCAATAGGGATATGAAAAAAGTAGATATGCAACTATCATAGGGGTACACTAACATGTACTACCAATATATGAATCTGTGCAAAGAATAGATAAGTGTGAGGTATGGGGTGGAATATGTCATTTCCACGGAAACCTGACATCGTGGCCGGATCACAATCTTTCAAGACACTCAAATCCCAAATCCTCAAATCAGCCCCCAAGTTGGGCTCTCATATCATATAAGTCTCACATCTCCTCAATGTACAATATCGAATAGATCTCCTATATCCCGAATGTACAAATCATCAATCTCTTTCATATCCAATATCCAATCTCAATGAATCACCTATATCCCAAGTCGAATCTCAAATAATTTCTAACATCCTATATATATATATTTGCAGAAGTACAATATGATGGGGGCAATACACATATATTAGCGTCCCATTCCACTAATATTGGTGTAAGGGTATATATAACAACGGCTAAATCCCCTGTTATATATAAAAAGGTATTAAAGAAATATCATGAAAACCATGTGCCAAGCATCGACACAAAAATCCTGATCACGTATCATACACTATCCCGAAAGCACGAGTGCCTAGCTCTGACCCTCGCCTTTCGACGTATGCATACGTACATGACTCCCAGCGGTGTCTCCGTGATCCCCCGCTGAGTCATGGGTACTGTCACCGGTAGGTACTCGCCCGCCTCCAGGCTCAATCGGCAAAATCCATCGATCTTCTTGCCGAGGGGAACCATACTGGGCCCCACCATGTACTCTCATACGGCAACCGCACCTCGTATGGAGTATATAATCAGCACCGATAAAACACATGGTGGACGCGCAAATATCTTCTCAAGGAAACCGGGTTTTTCAATGTATGCATAATTTCATGAACTCCCACGGTTCCCAAATCCAGAAAACACCATGTAAAATCCAAATAAACAATGAGCAAATCCAGGAACAAATAAATGCGATATATCCGAATGTGAGCATATAAATGAGAACATGTAGCTGAAACCAGATGTATGCGAAATCAATAAGGTACAGCTAAGTATAGGTATCTACCTATAAGTAAAAGATGTCGTATACCCCCTGGGTATAAGTAAAATATGTACAAGGTATACCTATAAGCTAAATGTCAAGTATGATAAGCAATATAGTATCTATAAAGGGTTGTGTATGACATGGCAATTATTGACGGTGTGTGTGTAGCATACAATCCGTGCCTGTGCAACATGAACCGTCAATAATATGTGCAGTGTCCTATGGCTGCTAGTCACAGTACAACTACATGAAGGAAATAAAGTAAAGGCGCAATTCTAACAATGACGTAGAATGTGCGGCACGTATTTGAATCCTAGCCCAGACGCATAACACCATGCGGGCGATTCCCCTGTAGATGTTAAATCTACTCACCTACACTCCACGCTAGGTGAATCCTACCATCTGCTCCCCCCTGCAGCAGTGTCCGTAGTCTCCGCCTGCAAACCTGCAATTTAGACATGGAAAATATATATAAGCCAAATATTCCGCGAAACGCGATATCGAACAAAAAACGAGAAACTCACGTCGCGAACTAAACGCGCGTGTGCACGATACGCTAAAACGTGTGTATACGCGTCTAGAACCATCGCGACACGCTGCGATACGCTGTATCACAGAACCCACTCACGTATCGCGCGTATCGCGCAACACAACGGACACAAAAACGATATATAGTCCTAGATTTTCCTACAGGTCAAATATTACAAAACTAGACATTCCAAAGCACTACAATATACAGCAGACAACCCTACCCAAAACCTCAAGACCCAACACCCTACCATGGCCGCAATTTGTGGCCAATAAGATTAAATCGGAGGCCAGAATATGGGGGTAGGGGCTCGTGTTCTGGTGGTGTTGTCCATACCTAGTGAGCATGTTCCAGTCTTCTTAATTTTTACCTGAATGCCCTGGGTCAATAGCAGATCACAAAATGCTAATATATCGCTTTAAAATCACCAATTTGCACAAAAGGCAAACCTTATGGTATTTTAGTGTAATCCAGGGAAATACTCAGTTAAGATGACTCTAATAACACTAAAATAGGCTAGGTTAACTAACACAATCGCCACTTAACCAACATTCCACACACATCACCTTAATTAGCATTAAACTCACAATTAAACACAAACCGAAGCTAACTATCACACAACTAAGCAAACTAGGAATTGGGTTTCAGAATTATACCCTAATGGACCCTAGAGAGCAGGAGAAGAAGTGAAGAATTGAGTTGCTACAGCTGCTGGTGATGTTGGTGCATGTTGCTGCTGCTGAAGTTGCTTGAGCTGCTGATGCTGATGCTGTTACTGCTATTGCTGCTCTTGCTGATGATGATAATGCTGTTGCTGATGATGGTGATGCTGGAGCTGCTTGCTGCTGATGCTGAAGGTGCTGCTGCTTGCTTCAGCTGCTGAAGCTCCTGCTGCTGCTACCTCTGTTGCTGCTACTTCATCTTCTTCGTGTTGCTGGAGCTAAAGTTGCTGCTGCTGCTGTGTCTTGAGCTGCTGCTGCTGTGTCTGAGTGAGTGTGTGTGTGTGTGTGTGAGAATGGGAGTGAGAGAATGAGAGTGAGAGAATGAGAGAACACAACAAGTCAACCCCTCCTCTCTCTCTCTCTCTTCATTAATGAAGGCATGGGCAAAGCCATGATGCCCTATCATGCACTCTCTCTCTCTCTCACCAAGGTCAACCATTCAAAAATATTTAAAATTCCATTTCAAATTCATTTTCATTTTAAAACAACCATACACTATTAAACCCAAAACACCTAATACAATATTAAACTAGATTAAGGAATGGTTAGTTCACCATGTTACTAATCATGGTTAAACCCCCAAAACAACCCTAGTTATCATGCATAAGTGTGTGCAAGGCTAGGAAAAATCTAATAAAATACTCAATAAATAGGATAAAATATTTGAAAACAAATTTGGTAAACTTTTTATTAAAAACCATACATTAAAATATAATTAGCTACAAAACACAATCTAAGGTGTTACAATATCCCCCCTTAAAAGAAATTCATCCCCGAAGTTAGGAATATACTGTTACGCGTACCTTCAAGGAGAAGATTACAATCTCTCAAATCTAGCTCGCAGCCTCCCAAGTGATTATCTCATTAAACGGCTACGTCCGAGAAAAACCCTTCACAGATAGCAAGACCCTTGACCGATGTTCTTCCACCTGCCGAGCCATTTACACGCATGGCTGCTGGTGAACGAAAGATCGCGTCAAGCTAAATGGTCTGATGCCAAATCATGTGAGAAAGGTCATGATGGTAATTGTAAAGCATCATCACAAGGAATACGGGGTGAAAATCCAGTAATCTGGGCGGAAGAGCCAAATTAAGGGCAACGAAACTAACTCACTTATAGGATCTCAGAAGGACCAAAATTCTGGGATAAGCTTCCCAAAATCCAACACGTCTTTTATCGGAAAAATCCGTAGGAATATAAATGGTTTGCCATTGCGCACTTAAGTCTATGACCAACACGGTTGCATAAGACCTCTGTCCGCGATGAACAATTTTCATCCTGACCTGAATCAATTTGATCATCTCCGAAGTCTCTAGACATAGCTGGGGTCCAAAATCCTACTCACGTGGAGTCAGAAAAGCAACAGACTTGTGATCGACACGACCTAACCTCTAAGCCTATGGGTAGCCAATTGGAGCGTCTCCTGATAACGGCTATCGAAGGAGAACCCTAACGATAGCGAGTGACGATCCCCAACTGCTGACAACAATCAAAACAAACACACCACTTAAAAATAACAACTGAGCAAACTGAATACAACCGGACGACAAGAATCCGGATGGAGTCACACCCTGACTAAACTTGGGTAAAAACCATAACGAAATTCGTGGAGATCTGCTCCCACTCCTACTTCGGAACGGTTAAAGATTGCAACTCTCCAGCAGGCCTCAGATGCTTGACCCAAGCACACAACAAGACAGACACCTTGAAACGAAACCTGAAACTTCTCCTTACATCCCTGTCCACCCGTAACAATCTCACAAGTCACGCTAAATGTTGGTGGAACTTGAATGTATATAGAGAGTTGACAGATGTGCATGTTCTAGGATTACACGTCTCTACCCGATAATACTAGGTACACAGACGTGACCCTAACTTAACACACTACTGTCATAAATCTAGGTCTCCGAATCATTACCCAGCCGAGTATGCTCAAGTATCTCTGACGTACGAGCATCGGCGGGCAGTGTCTCGCTAAAACGATTTAAGGAAAGTGGTTGGGCGCGGACATGAGCAAGCTGTCCCCTCCGTAGAGACGAACTAAAGCTATACTCGACGATTACACAGAACTGTAAATCTGCAGAAGACTATCACAACAATCAAAATCCGCTGCAGGAAGATGTACATTAAGCTCTGGTGGTCTGTGAAAATCTGACATGACTCTCGAACAGATAGTGTCTCCAAATCTCCAACGCAAAACCACCGCGGCCATCTCCAGATCATGAGTGGAACATCCTTCTCGTACTCCCTCCAAATGTAGGGAAGAAAGAGCGATAGCTATATAGTGTCACCTCAGTACACACTCGAGCCCACTCAAGAAACATTACAGTTAAACAACACGGTCGCCCGAACCAAAAGCAAAGAAAATACTAATGCAGTTGTTAACAGAATCTTCAACTTCCGAAAGCTCTGTACACATGCCTCAGTCCCAAGAAAAGAAACCTCCTTTCCGGTCAACTCAGTCGACGGTGCAGCACTACTCTAGCAATCCTTCCCGAAACGGCGGTAAAAAACTGCTAAGCCCAACAATCTGCGGATCCCCGTCCTGCACACAAGTCTGGGCCTAGGTTGTACGGCCACGATCTCCTTCGGAACCATACGAAACCGTCTCCCGCAACTATAAGACCTAGGAGTCAACACAAAACAAGCCTGAAGAAACACTCCGAGAATCTAGCAAACTGCTGGTACTCTCCCAGTATCTGCACAACAAATCCTCAAGTGTTGCTCCTGTTCCTCAAGACACATTAGATAGACCAGAATGTCGTAAATAACACAACAAAAACTGGTCGAGGAACGGCCTGAAGAAATCTGGTTCATCACATCTACGAATGCTGCTAGGGCATCAGTGAATCCAACGACTCACAAAAACACACAAAGCCCGTTGCACGCATAAGGCAGTCTTCAGAATGCCATCACCTCGAATCTGCAATAATGATGACCTGATCCCAAACAAACATAGAAAATTTCTCGCACTCTGGAGCTGATCGAAGAAATCGTCAATGCGAGGTAAGGGATACCTATCCGCACCGTAAGCCGGTTCAATTAACGATTCGTCGATACACACCCTTAAACTGCCGTCTTTTTTCTTGACGAACAGGAATAGGAGCTTCCAAAAGCGAAACACTCAGACGCACAAAACTCCCAAACCACAACTCTGCAGCTGATCCTTAAGCTCCCAAGCTTCGCCGGCTCATCTGGAACAACGTCGGTGTAACGCCTTGAAAATCGTTCTGGTGAAATTTCGGAAAATCGGGAAAATAAGGGGGTTTTCTGTAAAAAGTCAAAATACAAATATTTTTATTTTAAAATTAAATATAAATATTCTAGCTATGTAATTGCTAGTATTTGGTGTTTATTGAGCCACTGGTGAGATTTCAAAATTTCTGAAAATTTTTCCGAAATTAATTATTTTAATATTATTTTAAGCCGTCACTAATAAATTTAATTAGGGAAAATTACAAACCGGAATGAGTTGAAACAAATTTTGTGCATCATAATACATTAAACAAAATTTTATCATGTGGTTTTTGAAATTTAAATGGGGTTGTTCACCGGTGTTAGAAAATATCGAAGAAAAAGGGTTTTTTCGGTGAATTAGTGTAGACGGAAGTGGGGTACATCATTTATCTCTTTTTTTTTCACTCACCATAAACCCCACACACTCTCTCTCCCTCTCTTAAACATGTGGCCGTGTTTGTTGTATGTATGCCCTAGAGGCCAGTATTGTACAGATTATGTATATTATATTGGATGCTTGGACATATATAGAGATGACTTTCTTGCTCGACATGATAGTATGCTATCTGGTTGATCTTTATCTTAACATGTACACTAGTCTCTTTATACTGTCTTATAGTTACATGTTGGTAAAGCCCCTAGGATATGTGCTTGACTACCTGGACTGTGATGCAGATCATACTAGTGGGGACATGGTAGTCCATAAGTACATCCTTCAAGGTCCCTAGTCGTGGGTGTATCGAGACGGGGCATCGATATACCAGAGTAGACTAGCGTATACGCTTCTTGACCCATGAGATGGGTGATGGATGATCCCATATCCATTGGTGTTTGACATCAGAGATGGTATACGGGTGCTCAGTGGAGACTGAGTACACTGGACGGACTCGCCGAGAACTCCCAGATGGTATTATACCTCACGTCAGATGCCAGTTCTCATGTGACACTTGTACAGGTTAGTCTGTAGACCCGAGATCGTCATAGAGTCTTGTGTGATTCCTACTGTGCTTTGATCTCCACCTTACCACGTCCATGAGGGCGTGCAAAACGGTGGTCTTTGGGTACAGTCCCGAGTCACATGGAGACAATGAGCGATAGGAGGGGTTTCGTCTCTCCCGGTATTGGGGGTGATGTTGCGCTGTTCTCGATTGGCCGTAACAGGGAAGTCCCTGGCCAGGGCTGATCAGAGATTTGCTGGTAAGTGTTACCAGTAGTTTCTCGACCCGTTATGAGCCTCACATCGGCACGACTTATCGGTTATTGGGGTCTGACGTTTACCACCCCTAGACTTGATATGCGACATATCAGACGAAGAGACCGGACTGTATGGTAAGTGTCACTGGTCGGATTCGCAGGAGTGTGAGCGGGCTAGCTCGTCGATCTTCTGATCGCTCAATACCCGGGTGGCCGTTACGTTTAGCAGACCGCTTGCGGCTTGTGGGTGCTTGATATGATCATCATCTGCTACCGGCGTATTGACGAGTCTTTAGAGTCCTACACAGAAGTTTCCTGGTTCAAGCGAAACGAAATAGGAGTGCATATGAGATGTGTGCAGGACCGAGAATAATGCGTGTATGTGATACCGCATTTCATTCTCGCGATATATGTTTTCGATTGGTTATATTCGATATGACCTAGTTAACGAATCATTGATTCGATAAATCGATACATTGAATACTAGTCGGTTATGTGCGACATGACCGGATCATTGAATCAAATGTTGATTTAATGATTTAATGTTTAATTATATATTTGATATATTACTTTGCATTAACTAGTATTGGTTCACTTTAAACGGATTTTTCTCACTTGGTGTGCACATTGTATATGTGATATGTTTTGTGTACACTTGTTTGTATCATGATTGATGATGCATAATAACTTGGCTTTGTGTGAAGAATTGGACCATGGTTATGATAAGGGTTAGGGTTTTTGATTATTCACTTAATTATTTATCCATTATTTATTCTTTTAATTAGGTCAAAGAAAACAAAAAGGGTTTCTTTTCTTCATGAAGCTTATTGAAGCTTCATGAAACTTTGACCAAAGTCATCCCTTTTGTCTTCATCCTTAACCCTAACCACTAATCTAACCTTGGTCAATTCTCTACACATAACCATGGTTTACTTTATGATAAGTATTGATTTTCCTTTTTATTTCAATTACTTATCATAACATTATCATCATCTTCTTCATCTTCTTCTTCTTCTTCAAGCTTGCTACTCCAATGGCAACTTGAGTTTTAGTGAGAGAAATCCAAATCTAAAAAGAACCCACCTCTTATTTCTTCACCCTCTACCTCTTGCCAAGTTGTTTTGGGTGTTTACTTCACAAGTTTCACAAGTTTGTGAAGTCGGAGTTTGAACTTGCGATGCCTCGACGTAGATCGTCTTTGACACGAAGCCGGCGACCTAGTTCATCCATTTCTCCGACGAAGCCGACGCTTGAGCCCGGGGTTCGACATGGACAGCGAGGAGACTTCGTTGCGGAGCCGTGGAGGTGGATATCCGGATCTACAAAGGTTGTAATTTCCATATCCTTATAGTTAAGTGTTAACTAGTTTTCATTTCGCCTAAACATCTAGTCTAAGATCCGTAGTCTAGGGTTTCTCGGCACCAAATTTTTTAAATTGGCATGTTCGATGCCTTGTGAAACCTTACTAGGGTGCCCAGGAACCTTTCAGGCCGGCCTTAGGACCTCTCTCTCTCTTTTGATTCTTCAAAGGGGTTCTAGATGTGTCTTTTTGGAAGAAAATAAAAAGAAAATGCATAAAACATGATATGGCATAAAGAAGAAATGATGGTAGAACTTTCCACATCTTTCCACACCCTCACTCCCTCACTTTCCTCCTCCATTTCTGACCGAATTCAGTCCCTCCCCCTCTACACAATTTTACATTTCAATTTTTGCTCAAAAAACCCTCAAAATCCATCAAAAATCAACAAATATTAGCACAATTCATCACTAAACCCTATCCAATTTCCTTTGCTCCTATTTAGCTTGGATTTTGAAGGCAAGAGACCCATCTTGGAGGTTATGAAGCAAGGGTGAACTCACAATTTTATGGTATAAATTCTAAATCCATGTTAATTTGTGTTAATTGTTGCAACCCGATCAATTAAAATGCTTAATTATGGTTTTGATTCAAGGTTTGAATTTCTAGAAAATGGTTATTAAATTATTATTAGGGTTTTGGTTCTTAGGTTGTGATCTAAAATGGTAGGTTAGTTTATTAGAAAATGTTAAACTTAGTCTAGTAGCAAATTTGCTAGTTATTGCATTTAATTGTTTTGATTAGGATCTTTTTGTAAACTAGATTTTTGCAAACCATGTAAATAAGTTAGATAAAATTAGAATTAGGGTTTTTATTGTTAGATTGTAGTGTTAATGTGTAGATTAACTTGTTAAGTGAGGGTTAAACATAATCTAGTTACTAGTTGCAAAATTTTAGTTTAAAAATTATGCTAATTATGCTAGTTTCTTTTTATTTGCAAAATAGGTTTTGGGGAAATTGACTAAGTAATTGAGATTAAATACCAATTGGGGTTTTTATGATATTATGAACACTTTAATTTGTAGTTTAATAATTTAGTTCGTGCAAAACTAAGTTTAGTTGCGGAATTGTGAATTTTGTTGTGAACGTGTTAAAATTTGATAAAATTGCAAACTAGAAATTTTGGTTTGATACAAATTGATGGGATTAAATTATAAAAATGGTTTTTATGACTTAGTTATGTTGTTTAATGAATAATATGACCATTAGTTTCATTTAAACAGTAAGTTTTGAAGTAAAACGGTAATTTGACGTTTTCGGGTTTTTCGAAATCGGACTGTTTGATCGATTTTAGGGTTTCGATGGATTTAATCATGTTTTATAATATAAGTAGTGAGTTTTAAAACTATGTGTTATTTGTTGATGTTTATCTCGATCCATCGGAGTTTGTACGCCGATACCGAGCGATATTTGGTTCTTTTGCGTGGACGGGACATAGGTTTTAACCTATGCTCGTTGCTTGCATCGTTTTGACGTTTTGTATATGATTCAGTTTACGATACTATTTATATGTTGCGTTTAGGTACCCTTCAAGTGGACTGCGGGCGATGAAGAGGAGGATGGCAACACCGTTTTTGGCAGACATGGACCAGGTGAGTAGATGCATATCTACGGGGGGAAGTCGGGTGGATGGCGTTTAGCACCCCCGCAACGTAGAATAGGAATAGTACTTATTGACATTAGGAAACCCGATGTGACCTGATTGTTAGGATACGAGCGTGTTCAAGTTTAAGTTTAAATACCGCAATCAAGACGGTTTCGCACGTAGCTAGCCGGTTGAGTACGGGTCGTCCGCAGGGAGATGGGAATCTTTTTCTATGTGTTTTTTGACGAGTTAAGTCCGGTTGTTCAGATTTTGTTTGTAACTATCTAAGTGCTAAGTTGATATTTAAAGAGAGCTTGTTAGGGTTAGGATTAGGTTAGTTTGAGTTAGGAGTCTCCACATCTTTCGTTGCCCCACTTAATATCGGTGTTACGGTAATCGGCAACAACGGGGATTAGCACGACTAGGAAGGAACTTGCGAGTATAAGCTAGGCTTTCCAACGCATAGTCCTTCCTTTTGGTGCTTGTCCGTCCGTTCTTGGCTCTTATCCATAACCTCCGGTTAATTCAACCACAACCGGTCTCATTACGGAATCACCGCTATCATGTAGGATAGGGTGCCTTAAGGAGCGGATTGTGGTTCAATTAACGGGAGTCGATTTAAGTTGTTGGGCAAGGAAAGAGTGAGAGAGATTTCCTTCTCTCAAACTTCCCTTATCCTACCCTAACAAGTATAAAACTACTCACACTTCATAATACGGAAAAATAAAACAAACAAAAGAGGAAGATAGAAAGAAGGAGACTAGAAGAATACGACTAACTATTTGCGACCTCACCTTGGCGAGGATCAAGCGTAAGTATCATGGTCGTATGAATGATAAAGAAAAAGAGAGAAGAAAGAAACAATCAAGCAAATAACAACAACTACTTAACAATTAAAATTACAACAAGTAAAGAAAGAGACAAGCATGATAATAAAAATGGTCTTCTTTATTCATCACTCTTCACTCAAAAGCTCACTACAAGTTTAATGGAGAAGAGGTGAGAAGAGGAAGAAGAACAACACTAAAACTAGGCAAAATGAAAATACAAAGTTGGACCCTTTCCTTCACAAAGTTCTGGGCTATTTATAGGCCAGAGAATGAAACCCTAGGGCAACCACCAGACCACACACGAAAAGACAATTCTACCCCTGAAATTCCTGCAGCTTTGGCGCCAGAACGGCCGCGGATCCGCGGCCTGGACCCTACTTTGGCCGCGGATCCGCGGCCTTGTTGATGAATTGGCACTTGGTCTTTTTTGTGGCACCCTGTTTTGCTGTGTACATTATTCTGGAATATGTATTTTCTCAATTTGGCTCCCCGATTTTTCCAGAATTTCTGTTGAGGGAAAGGTGGACTTTTTGTCAAGATTTTGTCATGATTTGCCTCGAGCTCCGCATAGATCTCTTGGATCTTGTGCTACCATTGAGCCTTGTGCATGAGAATGACATTGATTTGACCTTTTGTCTTCCTATTGATATCTGGCAGCATACGGATGAAGAGCGGAGACCGTGTTTTATCTGTGGTTGGCAGGAACCCGGATTTTGTCGTGTTTTCCATGAATTTCACCGTTTTGGAACCGAGAACCTGTATCCTGCAATTGACTAGCAAACACGGCTCAAGAGTATCTACGGATATGCAATGTGATAAAATTTGGGCGGTATGAAAATGCAAAAATCTGATATGAACAAATACCCCCAAACTTATCATTTGCTCGTCCCGAGCAAAGTCCATTTATTCACAAAAAATTTCCTAACCTCACTTTCACAGGGAACGCGATTGCACTGAGCATGTGCAACAAGCCGTTAAACCTCTAGGTGTCCCTAGTAGGAGGAGTGTTGTCTCCTGAGGGTTTTCAGCGGATACTACCCACAAAATCCGGTCAAGTTGGTTTCGTAAAATAACTAAGCTTCAAACCCTAAAGTTTTGTTTTAGAAAATAACAATTCTATAATCCTAAGTCTAGACCATCGAACCTTTATTTTTCACACCTCGCTTCTTATTTAACTCAGATTTTATATGTCTTTACGTGCAGTGCAAATAGTGTCGTTAAGTTCCAGAAGGATCGATTAAAGTCATCATGTCGCACAATAAAGCCCAGATAACAATTTGAAAAGGATCACATAAGTTTATAAAGAGTTAAGCATTTTTCAAGTTTCGTTTTCCAGTAAGGTTTCAACTTCAGAATTTCTATCTTCCTTAACAGGAAACTAAGTCGTATTTTTCACTCCACCTTTTAACTTGTTTTCATTTCATGCACACCTCTGTGAACGTGCAATAGTCTTTATCATAGAATAAAACCTTCATATCTCCGTTAAAATTTTTTTTAAAACGCCTATCTTTTATCAAGATTATTCTCACACAAAGAACCGTTAGGAATTTTAACTCGGAGAGAACACTTGCTTGACTTTGTTTTAAACTGGACTTTCTAGGCTTCTTAGCGAGCTTTGGGCCAATGCACCCAAACCAGTTGGTTTTAGAGCATTAGGTGTAGAAACACCCCAGCGGACTTAATTACTCAAGTTACCTAGGTCCAAAAACAAAAGACAGTTTGTCGTGAAAATCAGATGATTTAATACGAACGGAGATATAACCGGCAGCTCAAATATTTTTTTTGGATAAAAGACGTGTTTAGTGGGTTTGGTGTGTAATCACTCCAATCAAGTTTTAGATGGGTTATTTTTCCGACTTAGCTCCAATTACGGCATCAATAACATTCCTTCATATTCGCTTTACTTCATAAACTATTCTTGACATTACTTATTTCAGAACAAACCTATTTGATCCTCAGAAAATCATTTATCTGTTTAAAAGTTTAAACATGAAAAACGTGTCATCTAATTCCCAAAATCTTACGACACGTGTAGTGTGATGTAAAGACGTATATCAGCTATAGTTAACATCAAAGGAGAGTTATCTTTCAGGTTTTCAAAATCCAAACAGAAGATCTAGTTATTCCTATTTTTTCAAACAAAAACCGTCGAATGTTGAATCGGAGTTCTTCCACAAGCTAACTTGACAAAAAAGTTTTTATATTTTTTTAGAAAATTTTCAAATTTTTATGGATTTTATGGATATTAATATGCAGATGCAGAATATACATATGAATGCGAAGGTAAGAAATGCGTACCGAGCGTACCCCCAAACTTGAACTGGACAGTGTCCTCACTGTCGTTGCATGAAGAGATCATTTGAAGGGTCAAAATTGTCGGTTAGTGATACACAAATTTTTATTTGTTTTTGTTTTTAAAGAAAAGCAAAAGAATATACACAAATATATACAAAATGGTTTGTACATACCCCCAAACTTATTTGGAACAGTGTCCACTGTTCTTGGCTGGATAACCGAAGTTTGGAGGTAGGCAGAGGAAGATCATTCAGGGTAAACCGGCTCCTGTAAGAACAGGAGCTCCTCTGTTGGTTCGGCGCTAAGGTACGGTTTGCATCGGTGTCCATTTACCTTGAAGAGTGAACCGTCCTTTGGATTTTCTAAATCCACAGCGCCCTGCGGATACACATTCCGCACAAAATACGGCCCTTTCCAGCGAGATCTGAGCTTTCCAGGATGAAAGTGAAGTCGGGTGTCGTAAAGCAGTACCTGTTGACCAGGTACGAAGGTTTGGCGCAAAAGGTGTTTATCGTGAAACACCTTCGTTCGATTCTTAACGACAACCGCGTTATCGTAAGCCTCATCCCTAAGCTCGTTCAGTTCGTTCAGCTGCAGCTTCTGATGGCTGCCCGCATCCTCAAGAGACAGATTCAACTCCTTTATTGCCTAAAATGCGCGATGCTCGATTTCGACAGGAAGGTGGCAGGCTTTTCCGTACTCAAGCCGATAGGGAGACATGCCAAGGTTGGTCTTATAAGCGGTTCTAAATGCCCAAAGGGCATCAGTGAGTTTCAGAGACCAATCCTTACGGTTCTTGGAAACCGTTTTCTCCAGTATCTGCTTGATTTGCCGATTTGAAACTTCGGCCTGCCCGCAGGTTTGGGGGTGGTAGGGCGTAGAAAGCTTATGATTAATGGAGTATTTCCGCATTAAGGCTTCGAAAGTTTTATTGCAGAAATGACTTCCATTGTCGCTAATGATCGCTCGGGGGTGCCCAAACCGGGAGAAAATGTTTTCTTTAAGGAACCTAACGACAACCTTGTTGTCGTTAGTCCGGCTGGGCACAGCCTCGACCCATTTAGAGACGTAATCAACAGCTAGAAGAATATACAAGTTCCCAAAAGAGCTGGGAAACGGCCCCATGAAGTCTATCCCCCAAACATCGAAAATCTCCACAACCAAGATCGGTTGGAGCGGCATCTCGTTTCGCCGGGATATCCGGCCCATGTGTTGGCACCGGGAGCAAGTCTTGCAATAATCGTGAGCGTCTTTGAAAAGTTGTGGCCAGTAGAAACCACATTGCAAGATCTTCTCAGCTGTCTTCCTGGGCCCAAAATGCCCGCCACATGCTTGATCGTGGCAAAATGACAGCACACTCTTGAATTCCTCATCAGGGACACACCGACGAATAATCTGGTCGGGACAGTACTTGAACAAGTAGGGTTCGTCCCAGTAAAAGTGTTTTACTTGGGATAAGAAGCGAAGTCTGTCCTGACTCGACCATTCGGTTGGTAGTAATCCCGTGGCCAAATAGTTCACAATATCTGCGAACCAGGGTTCGCAAGATACTGTCAAGAGTTGTTCATCCGGAAAAACCTCGTTAATTGGAATTGGAAGCGAAGGCGAAGAAGAAAGTCGTGAGAGATGGTCGGCAACTACGTTTTCACATCCTCGTTTGTCCTTAATGACAAGGTCAAACTCTTGGAGCAAGAGGATCCAACGTATTAACCGAGACTTGGCATCTTTCTTCGCAAAAAGATGGCGCAGAGCTGAATGGTCCGTGTAGACAATGACTGGAGAGCCGATGAGGTAGAGCCTGAACTTTTCTAAAGCAAATACAACAGCTAAGAATTCCTTCTCAGTTATTGTATAGTTAAGTTGGGCGTCGTTCAGGGTTCGGCTTGCGTAATAGATTACGTGCGGCATCTTGTTGATGTGCTGTCCAAGGACAGCACCGATGGCAAAGTCGGATGCATCGCACATAATCTCGAATGGGTGCGTCCAGTCAGGTGAAGAAAGAACGGGAGCAGAAGTGAGTGAGCGTTTCAGTGACTCGAATGCAGTCACACAGCTCGAGTTGAAGTCGAAAGGCGTGTCCTTGGCCAGCAAAAGCGTCAAAGGCCTAGCAATCTTGCTAAAGTCCTTGATAAACCGTCTATAGAAACCAGCATGGCCAAGGAAGGCTCGGATATCTCTGACGCATCGGGGAGGAGGCAGATTGGAAATGACCTCAATCTTTGCTTTGTCAACCTCTATGCCATTTTGCGAGATGATATGTCCTAAGACAATACCTTCGCGCACCATGAAGTGGCATTTCTCCCAGTTCAAAGTGAGATTCTTGTCCTTACATCGGGTAAGGACAGCGTCAAGATGCAGCAAACACTCGTCAAAGGAGTCGCCGAAGATGGAGAAGTCATCCATGAAAATCTCCAAAATTTTTTCCACCATGTCCGAAAAAATTCCCATCATACACCGCTGGAAGGTAGCGGGCGCATTGCATAACCCAAAGGGCATGCGGCGATATGCAAACGTGCCGAAAGGACAAGTGAAAGTGGTCTTGTCCTGGTCTTTTTCGGCGATGGGAATTTGATTATAGCCAGAGTAGCCATCAAGAAAACAATAGTACTCATGTCCGGCCAATCGTTCAAGCATCTGGTCAATGAAAGGTAGCGGAAAGTGGTCTTTCCGCGTTGCGGCGTTGAGTTTTCTGTAATCAATGCAAACTCGCCACCCAGTTTGGGTGCGAGTAGGGATTAACTCATTCGCCTCGTTGGTTATGACCGTGATGCCCGACTTCTTGGGGACAACGTGAATGGGGCTAACCCACTGGCTATCAGAAATAGGGTAAATGATACCACTATCTAGACATTTGACGATCTCCTTCTTCACAGCCTCCTTCATGACTGGATTAAGACGTCTTTGTGGATCCCGGGCTGGTTTGGCATCATCCATCAGATGAATGTGATACTCAACGATCAGGGGACTAATCCCCTTGATGTCCGCCATGGACCAGCCAAAAGCTTGCCTGTTGCCGTGCAAGACCGCGAGAAGGGCTTTCTCTTGCTCGGGAGCTAGAGAAGCCGAGATGATGACAGGGAGGGTCTCGTTCTCACCTAAGTAAGCATACTTAAGGTGAGACGGCAACGGCTTGAGTTCGAGCGTTGGAGGTGAAATGATGGAAGGCAAGACTGGTGCAAAGGTCTCGAACTCAAAGGACTCCAGCAAAGGTTCAAAGCGAGTATAGGCAACCGAGTTGGATGGTTCAGGTAACTCATCCGGAAAGTCGAAAGATTCAAACTCGGGTTGTGCGCGGCTAAGATCGTTCAAGAACGTGAAACACTCGTATTCGTTGTCGGGCGCAGAAGCAGCAGCAGGTTCGAAGAGAAACGCACTAGTGGCGTCAAGATTATCGTGTTCAAACAGAAACTCCTCGAATTCACACTCTTCTGGTGTGATCTCCTGGATCGAGCAGACATCCAGTATATGAGCATTAGGTTCGGCGGGCTGATTCCCCAACCTGAAAATGTTGAGTTCAATCGTCATATTTCCAAAAGAGAGGTTCATTGAACCATTGCGACAATTGATCACAGCATTTGAGGTTGCGAGAAATGGGCGACCGAGTATCACCGGAATTTGATTCCGGGGGTTAGCTACAGGCTGTGTATCTAAGACAATGAAGTCGACGGGGAATATGAAGTCCCCGACATTTATTAACACATCCTCTAGCTCACCCCTAGGATGGGTGATCGATCGGTCGGCCATCTGGAGAGTGCAGTGTGTGGGTTTCAGATCTCCGACGCCTAATTGCTCATATACCGAATACGGAAGCAAGTTAACACTGGCACCAAGATCTAATAGTGCGCGGTTGATGTTCTTATCCCCAATAGTAATTGAAATCGTAGGACAGCCAGGGTCCTTCCGTTTTTGTGGTAAAGATTGGGTAAGGGCATCACTCACAGCACTAGCCAAGAAAACTTTCTTGGGTACCTGAGACTTCCTCTTTTTCGTGCACAAGTCCTTTAAGATTTTCGCGTAAGACGGGACTTGTTGGACAGCATCTAAAAGAGGAATGTTAATGTTAACTTGCTTAAATAACTCCAGAATCTTCTCCATTTGTGGATTTTGTTTGTTAGACCTCAACCGGTTTGGAAATGGAACATTTTGAAAATTGGTTGAGTCTAAAGCTGGAGGAGGAGATTGTGGAGTTGGAACGGATCCCAGAATAGGTGTCTTCGTGGAGTGAGAAGTGGGTCCGTTTAGAGAAGAAGAGGAAGGAGAGCCTTGTGAAGAACGGAGAATAGGCTCAGAAGACGAAGAAGAAGAAGCAGGAGAGGAAGAAGAAGAAGCAGAAGCGGCCGGGGTGTCATCGTTGGTCCGTTTGCCAATGTTGTTTTGTAGCACCCTCCCTGATCTCAGTGTGGTCACGGCACTCACATTATGGTTTTGTTGTTCAAGAGCAACATGTGCATTATGTGGGTGGCGGGGATTTGGAAGTGGTTGGGACGGGAGCTTCCCCTTCTCTCGCTCGCTCAAGGCCGCGTTCAGCTGTGCAATCTGGGCCTCGATGGTCTTGATGCTTTGCCCGTGTGCGGCAGTGTGTTGCACTAAAGATTGAATCGAAGACTTGATGTTGGCGGTGGATTGAGTCGATTGTTTAACAAACGCCTCCAGACTTCACTCGAGCAAGGAAACCTTATCAGTGTTTGACGGAACAAAATTGTTTGGTGGAAAAGAGTTGTTTGGTGCAAAGTTGTTCGTCTGGTTTTGGAAAGGCTGGGGTTAGAAGGGCTGCTGATATTGGTGTTGAGTTTGTTGCTGCGCCTGTTGTTGCGGCGGAGGGGCCCTTTGGAAATTGTTGCCCTGGAATTGATTCTGATTCTGATTCCAGGCGAAATTGGGGTGGTTCCTCCAACCGGGATTATAGGTGGAAGAGTATGGATCATTCCTCGGTCTTTGCTGGAAGGCAGCATTAACCTGATCCTGTCCTTGCGAGGGTGGATTGTAAGGACACTCTTCGGTCAAGTGGGAAGGATCGGAACAACAAGCGCAGATGGTACGAAGGGGGAGAACAGGTGTGGGGGCAGGAGCAGAAAATTTGCTCTCTATCGCTTCAAGCTTTCGTGTTATTGCAGCCATTTCAGCTTTCATCGCAATAGAGACATCGAGTTGGTGGATTCCTACCCTAGACTGACCGGTAGAAGTGGAGGTAGAAGAAGAAGAAGTCGGTCTAGTGCTTTCCCACTGTAGCGTTTGCTCCGCAAGATCGTCAATGAACTGCCACGCTTCCTCGTCAGATTTGGATAGGAAGTGGCCCTGACAGATGGTTTCCAGCAACTGCTTCGTTGCTGGGTTCAGTCCCTCGTATAAGGTTTGGCAGAGCTGCCATTTCTCTATACCGTGGTGAGGACACTGAACAAGAAGGTCTTTGTATCGGTCAAAGCACTTCCAGAAGGGTTCAGAAGGAAGCTGGGAGAATTGGTTGATCTCATTTCGAATTCTTGCGGTCTTATGATTTGGGTAGAATTTTTTCAGAAACGCTTTAACAAACTCGTCCCAGCTGGTGATTGAGTGGGAAGCGGTGCTATACAGCCATTTTTCTGCGAGATCGCATAAAGTGAACGGAATGACCCGTAGACGTACAGCATCGTCCGACAGCTGGGTTGTTTTCATCATGGCACAGAGGTTTTGAAATTTATTGATGAAGATGTAGGCATCTTCAGATTCGAGCCCATGAAAACGTGGAAGCATGTTGATGAAATGGGGCTTAATTTCAAAGTTGTCCCCATTGGCCGGAGGAAGAGAAAGGCAGGTGGGAAGTGCAGAACGGGTGGGGTAGAAACGATCCTGGAGTGCGATTCGCTGCGGCGCTACAACAGGCGGAGGTGGTGGGAGATTGGTCTCCGTAGGAGGTGGAGCCAATCCAGGGGTGGTCAAAGAGATGTTCGGATTAAATCCCGACATCGCGGAAGAAGAGGAAGGTGAAGGTGAAGGTGACGATGTATGAACAGAGTTCCGGTCAACGTCGGAGTTGGCCGGCAAAGGAAGGGGTGAAAGAGGAGTGGACGGAGTATCGACTTCGGAGTCGATCGCGTAGTCGGTCGCGACTAACGTAATGCGGACTAGACGGGCGCTAGTGTCCCGAGTCCAAGCGGACATACACTAAACGAGTTTAGTATAGTCAAAGCGAAGAAGGTGAGGGTAAGAAAACGTCAATGGAGAAAGGTGATGGGTGGTGGGTGAAAATGGATTTGGCGACAAAAGGGCAAGTTTTTATAAAAGTTTTTGATTTTTTTCTTTTTCTTTTTTGTTTTTAGAAAGAGATATACAGAAATATGTACGGAAATACGGCTTAAGCAATCACAAACAAGATATGCACAATCACACCTAGATCTACGGTCGCCTAGGTCTACTAGACCTGCTCCTGAACTTGATTGTCGAAGTTAAACAATGTCGAGAAACGGGCTTAAAAATACACTGATCACGAGGCCAGGTAAGTGCAGAGATAAGGGGAGGTTGTCCAACGCTTTCGCGAAGTTCCTTAATTAAATAACCCTTTCTCTTTCGGCGGTTGCGCCTTTAACACTTTCCTAGACACCCCGTAAACAATGTACGGTTAAGCGAGGTTCTAAACAAGGTTTATCTTCTCCTAATGAGCGCGAAGTCCTTAGGGCTGAAGTCTAGTATTTTTTAATTTACAATGGACAATGCATATGCTTTAGTGATTTCCGGGGTCCTGGGAAGGGTGATGAAATCCCCACCCAATCTGGATTGGTTTCAAGCCCCTTAAGTCCGTATTAAAGAATGCAAAACAGTAACAAATCAACTGCAAACAATTTTTATTTTGCGGCGCAAAGAATCCTGCACAAGAACAGTTTATTGGAAGGGGGAGAAGAATTTGCGCAAAGAAGGCTGCAGAAAACACAATTCAGTGGAGTTCAGAGGAGTGGAGAGGAGAACAGGGAACTTACAGAGAAATTTGGGGCACTGAAGCCACCAACAGGCCGCGGATCCGCGGCCAAACACCTGGTTAGGCCGCGGTTCCGCGGCGGAACAGAGAGTGTGGGCTTCCCATTTTTTTCTGTTTTCTGGTCTGGGAGTCTGCTGCTTGTCTGGATGTTTTGAATCTTGATTTGCTCACTGGAACAGCTTCAAATTTTGACAGTAGACCGTATGGTTCGTTTTGTCCGTCGCGGTGTAGCCGCGAAAATGTGGGTCTATCTTCCCACGTCTTTGGCACTGTACTTGAACTCCGTATTTCCAACGTCTTAGGCGTTGATCTTGAGCTTCGTATTTCCTGTACACTTGCACAAAAACTAATCAAGAATAACAAGATGATTTTTACAAAGTATATTTTTATTTTTTTTTGGTTTTTGGTTGTTTTTATATTCACAAATTAACCCGAAATTACACAAGGAAATAAACTACCGTCTCCCCGGCAACGGCGCCATTTGATTGTTAGGATACGAGCGTGTTCAAGTTTAAGTTTAAATACCGCAATCAAAACGGTTTCGCACGTAGCTAGCCGGTTGAGTACGGGTCGTCCGCAGGGAGATGGGAATCTTTTTCTATGTGTTTTTTGACGAGTTAAGTCCGGTTGTTCAGATTTTGTTTGTAACTATCTAAGTGCTAAGTTGATATTTAAAGAGAGCTTGTTAGGGTTAGGATTAGGTTAGTTTGAGTTAGGAGTCTCCACATCTTTCGTTGCCCCACTTAATATCGGTGTTACGGTAATCGGCAACAACGGGGATTAGCACGACTAGGAAGGAACTTGCGAGTATAAGCTAGGCTTTCCAACGCATAGTCCTTCCTTTTGGTGCTTGTCCGTCCGTTCTTGGCTCTTATCCATAACCTCCGGTTAATTCAACCACAACCGGTCTCATTACGGAATCACCGCTATCATGTAGGATAGGGTGCCGTAAGGAGCGGATTGTGGTTCAATTAACGGGAGTCGATTTAAGTTGTTGGGCAAGGAAAGAGTGAGAGAGATTTCCTTCTCTCAAACTTCCCTTATCCTACCCTAACAAGTATAAAACTACTCACACTTCATAATACGGAAAAATAAAACAAACAAAAGAGGAAGATAGAAAGAAGGAGACTAGAAGAATACGACTAACTATTTGCGCCCTCACCTTGGCGAGGATCAAGCGTAAGTATCATGGTCGTATGAATGATAAAGAAAAAGAGAGAAGAAAGAAACAATCAAGCAAATAACAACAACTACTTAACAATTAAAATTACAACAAATTACAACAAGTAAAGAAAGAGACAAGCATGATAATAAAAATGGTCTTCTTTATTCATCACTCTTCACTCAAAAGCTCACTACAAGTTTAATGGAGAAGAGGTGAGAAGAGGAAGAAGAACAACACTAAAACTAGGCAAAATGAAAATACAAAGTTGGACCCTTTCCTTCACAAAGTTCTGGGCTATTTATAGGCCAGAGAATGAAACCCTAGGGCAACCACCAGACCACACACGAAAAGACAATTCTACCCCTGAAATTCCTGCAGCTTTGGCGCCAGAACGGCCGCGGATCCGCGGCCTGGACCCTACTTTGGCCGCGGATCCGCGGCCTTGTTGATGAATTGGCACTTGGTCTTTTTTGTGGCACCCTGTTTTGCTGTGTACATTATTCTGGAATATGTATTTTCTCAATTTGGCTCCCCGATTTTTCCAGAATTTCTGTTGAGGGAAAGGTGGACTTTTTGTCAAGATTTTGTCATGATTTGCCTCGAGCTCCGCGTAGATCTCTTGGATCTTGTGCTACCATTGAGCCTTGTGCATGAGAATGACATTGATTTGACCTTTTGTCTTCCTATTGATATCTGGCAGCATACGGATGAAGAGCGGAGACCGTGTTTTATCTGTGGTTGGCAGGAACCCGGATTTTGTCGTGTTTTCCATGAATTTCACCGTTTTGGAACCGAGAACCTGTATCCTGCAATTGACTAGCAAACACGGCTCAAGAGTAGCTACGGATATGCAATGTGATAAAATTTGGGCGGTATGAAAATGCAAAAATCTGATATGAACATGACCCTAGATTCTTACTGAGCAGGACCCTAGTAATGACCCTAGGCGGGACTAGACTGATTTAGGAAAACCATACCTGAGGATAAATACTTTGGGAGAGGTTCGTAGGTTTCTGATAGAAACACACACGCACACACTAAAACTTGACATGGCTTATACGTATATGTGTGTATATATATAAAACTAGGTATAGGTGTATATATATACACAACACGTATATGGGATTTGTTGATGTGATATGATATCTGAGGTATGATGAAACAGTATGACTGGGCTTGATGCCGTGATTCTTGACTATACAGTTGTATTAAAGTGTTAGCGGATCATTAGAGAAAGAGATAATGAACATGAATATATAAATTATGAAGGGTGGTGGTGATATTGAGGTACATGGGACGCTAAAATAGTACCTGGGCTGTAGCTTGTGACTTGATGACGATAAGATATCGGTATGACTTAATCACAATATGATACATATGACATGATATTTCTGAGGATAAACTAATGATGCTTATCATGATGGCAATGATATATGATTGATGTATGAGATCACAGTTTAGCACCTTGATCATGAGATGTGTTGATGATGACATTATACGAATGAGGAGACACCTAGGAGATACTTGACCGTACCCCGATATTGGTATGCCGTACGATGGATTTTACCGTACGAGGCTTAGATTTGATGATTGATCCGCACTCTTGATTCGAGGAAGCCGTACTACGTACGTGACGCTATTGAGGCGGGATCGCCGACTATTAAAGATATTGATTCAGACCTTAGGTAGACTCTAGTTTCTTACTGACTAGTCTATTAGGTTTAGTTCCTTAGGATGTTAGATGGACACTAGTTTAGGTTCGACTCTCATAGTGGTAGTTGTACTCGTATTTCGCAGAGGAGTGGATAATGCACATCTGTCTTTACATTCATACTGTAATCATCATGGTGCATGTTCTTACATATGTTGCAATAATCAGTACAAACCATACCTGTTAGGACACCAGCACCATTACCGATGATGCGCATATTCCACGCACACTTAATTGCCGGCTCACACACATCATCATCGGTAATTGCTATGTCACGTAAACTTTAGATCATATTGTCTTTTATGGATAGAATCAGTTAACAACTAGACCGATATAATATTGTGATTATTCTCTGATGTTAGTATAGACATGATATTTATTACTTAGACATCCATGCATTCATATTTTCATGTTATCATGCAGTATTATGGGCATATGCCGACACTTATCATATAGTTACTCATGATTTTGAGATTTGGATTTCTATGAGATTTCTGGATTTTTGGGGAAAACCGCAAAAATATATAAAAACTTCTCTCTCTCTCCTCTTCTCTTTTTAAAATAAGATGCGGTTTTCTCGTGATGTATGTGTCGTCCACCATGAGTATTTCATGTTTTTTGTTGGATTTCGAGACCCGATTCGAGGAGTGGATGAACCGTCTCGGGTACATGGTGGGCCCGGTATGGTACCCCGGGGAAAGAAGATCGAGTTGTAGACGATGAGCCTGGCAGGGGAAGACTACCTACCGGTGATGTCTGGCGCGGCGGATATCCGGAGGATACCGACCGTTGTCGTGAGATTTGATGATATGGGCCGATCCGGACTGACGGAGCCCGACATATTGAGACTTGAGATTACATGTGTTGTGTCGATGCTTGACACGGATTTCCATGGATTTCATTGTTGAGATTTCAGATGCTTATACACACTTTACTATGATAACAGCTAAAGAGTTCTTATACATATATATCTGGATTTCAGGATTTGTTACTTTACATTCATGGTGCATGCATTTCATTTCATATGACATAGTATTATATGAGGCACTGACACGAACACGGAGTATCTGCACTTACACGTAGTATTACCCTGCTATTACTAGATGTTTGGGATATAGTAGTGTATTATTATGACCTAGGATAGCGTCGTGCATTCGATTTCTTTTCGTAGATGTCTTCTACTCACGAGTTGGCAACTCACCCCCGTTGTGCCAAATTTTATTTCAGGTTCGATGTACAGGTTTCCCTGGCAGCTTGCTGGCACATCTATTCTTTTAGGGTGATTTGCACGGTAGGTTGGTTCACTTGTATCCGAACCACCATTGTAATTTTATTCTTTCATTTGTATCTAGTAAGCTCCATCAACCATACTTGTATTACTTGATAAGTTTATTGGACCAGTCTTTTATTTCGACCTTAGAGTCGCGCATGTATTATTCTGATCTGGTGGTTTTGTTTTCTTTTGAGTTTTGAGCCTCGCCTATTGGCGTTGTATATTATTGTGCTTGTTGTGGTTGTTTCCGCCTGATGGCGTTGATGCTAGCTCCCGTTTGGGGATGCTTTTTATTGTTTATTTATATTATACTTGTTGTACCCGTTTGGGGGCCAGTTTTTACAGAGGAGACTCTGCCGAAATTTTTGAGAAAATTTGCTGATGCTTTTAAACTTGTTTTCTTTTTCTTCTTCTTCTTTTTCATGGTTTAGATTTCTGGGCTTCGGCTTACTTAGGTTACGTGGCGCCTCTAGACGCTTCGTAATCTAAGTGCCGATCACGTTCCGTACTTTCGGGTCGTGACAGTCGGAAAACTCTCGCACGAAAGGAACCCGGTCCAACAACCCCACTGTGGCTCCGGTATCACGAATGAACGCCAAGAGTCCACGACATCTCCTCAGTAGCCGACTAGCGAAAAATGCTGAATTCAAGCTGTGAGAGGCGACACAACTATCCACCTGCACAGCAAGAACTGACTTGCCGGGAAAACAATTCCTGACTGTTTCCTCACGGTAGTCCACAGACGCCTAGCACGTAATTAACCAGTCCGTGCCAAGGAGAACGTCAAATCCAACTTCTCTAGAAGGATTTAAACGACGGACGAATCTATATCTCCTATTCGATTGGCACACAACTGAAATACGTGTCGCGCACAAAAGAATCGCTGACAGAAGTTAAAAACAACTACGACTAATCTACCCAACCACAGTACAAGCATGAAAAACAAACGAATACATGAAAAGAACAAGCGAATTAAAGATACCTGAAAACTCCACATTGGACGTCTGCGCGTCCCGATGATTAAAAGCAAACTCCTGTGTCTGCCCTCTACTCGCAGCTGGATGAACTCCTCTGGTAGCCTGAGCCCTCTGAGAAAATCTTCCACGTCCACGGCCTCTCTGAAAACGATCATGACGAGGTGCTAAGGAACAATCCCTGACGAAGTGCTGAAGGCATCCGCATCGAAAACATCCACGTGGTGACTGCTGACCCTCCTGGGAATGAGAGCTGAACGACTGTCCTCGTCCGAAGCCTCTGCTACTCCCGCAACTGCCACGAAGTCTGTCTCGACGACGAAACCTCTACCTCTGGGCTAGTACACTGGTACGAGTCCTCCACTGTCCTGGAATATGTGCCTCGTCAACTGGAGCTGCAACCACTGGTGCTATGTTGGTGACGGACTGCTGCATGCTAATCGCAAGTGACAACTGAGTAACGGGGGTGACAACCTCCTGTCGTAGCTCCCGAACGACATTAACCAATGAACTCATAGTCTGGCGGAAGTCCTGCATCTCTGCCAAAAGTCTATCAATAGTATATGTCGTAGGCTGATCCGTCTGCACCGGTGCAACTAGAGTGCCATCCTGGTCAGTACTCGTCTCACCCGAGCCAACTCTGACCTTGGCCCTCGCTGCATCACTCTGAGTCCCCATAGTCATCGGCGGCAAGGCTATAAGTAGATATAAGATAAGATTCGATAAGAATAAGGAAATCGAATCTTAAGGATATGAATCATCAAGGAAAGAATTTCAAGCAAATTGTACATAGGTCACTTAATGCAAGGTACCGCGTCGTGGGTATGCTGCAGACATACACACACTACGTTACTCTGCTTAAGCTACCTACTCCATCATACTAAGGTCATCCTACACTCCGAAAGGTACAACCTAGCGCTTTGATACCAACTATGTCACGACCCAAAATTGGCCCGTGACGGCCCTAATACTACGCAACGCCACAAGACGTAACGCCGTAAAAGAAAGCCAAAACCCAGAAATCTAAACCAAGAAAATACGGAAAAGATAATATAAGTTTTTGAAACATTTGAAATCGCAACCCAAATTCTTTAAAAGTCTTACTTTCTTTCTTGAAATTTTGGCAACACCCCTTTTTGTAAAAAAAAAACTAGCTGAAGACGGAAAACAATAACATCAAAAATATACGACGCCGTAGTGAAGAAATAAGAGACAACAGGAAGAGACTGTATATAAAAGGCGACAAATCCACAATAACACACAATAACGTCCTCACCAAGTCTCTAAGTCAACAATACAATAGTAGATGGAGAGTACAAAATAAAACGATGTACAATATGAAATACAGATAACCACCAACCCACCTAAGCAAAATAGTACTGTGAGCTGATGCGGAATCTGAGCAAAAGATGATAGCTGAAAAGCGGAATAGCCTGCCTCGACTACTCTGGGGAATAACCTGAAACACCTGTGGCACAACGGGGGTGAGTTGCCAACTTGTGAATAGTAGATAACATATGCAGGTAATCGCAGGAATGTACGTACATCATGAATCTAAGATATGCGATTACAGTAATAACATGTCATGTGAATGCAAGGTAATGGAAAGCACACTAGCAGGTACAATCAATATGCGAAGCAATGATGACATGATAATAGTATGCAATGACTATGCAATAGGGATATGAAAAAAGTAGATATGCAACTATCATAGGGGTACACTAACATGTACTACCAATATATGAATCTGTGCAAAGAATAGATAAGTGTGAGGTATGGGGTGGAATATGTCATTTCCACGGAAACCTGACATCGTGGCCGGATCACAATCCATCAAGACACTCAAATCCCAAATCCTCAAATCAGCCCCCAAGTTAGGCTCTCATATCATATAAGTCTCACATCTCCTCAATGTACAATATCGAATAGATCTCTTATATCCCGAATGTACAAATCATCAATCTCTTTCATATCCAATATCCAATCTCAATGAGTCACCTATATCCCAAGTCGAATCTCAAATAATTTCTAATATCCTATATATATATATATTTGCAGAAGTACAATATGATGGGGGCAATACACATATATTAGTGTCCCATTCCACTAATATTGGTGTAAGGGTATATATAACAACGGCTAAATCCCCTGTTATATATACAAAGGTATTAATGAAATATCATGAAAACCATGTGCCTAGCATCGACACAGAAATCCTGATCACGTATCATACGCTATCCCGAAAGCACGAGTGCCTAGCTCTGACCCTCGCCTTTCGACGTATGCATATGTACATGACTCCCAGTGGCATCTCCGTGATCCCCCGCCGAGTCATGGGTACTATCACCGGTAGGTACTCACCAGCCGCCAGGCTCAATCGGCAAAATCCATCGATTTTCTTGCCAAGGGGAACCATACCGGGCCCTACCATGTACTCTCATACGGAAACCACACCTTGTATGGAGTATATAATCAGAACCGATAAAACTCAAGGTGGACGCGCAAATATCATATCAAGGAAACCGGGTTTTTCAATGTATGCATAATTTCATGAACTCCCACGGTTCCCAAATCCAGAAAACACCATGTAAAATCCAAATAAACAATGAGCAAATCCAGGAACAAATAAATGCGATATATCCGAATGTGAGCATATAAATGAGAACATGTAGCTGAAACCAGATGTATGCGAAATCAATAAGGTACAGCTAAGTATAGATATCTACCTATAAGTAAAAGATGTCGTATACCCCCTGGGTATAAGTAAAATATGTACAAGGTATACCTATAAGCTAAATGTCAAGTTTGATAAGCAATATAGTATCTATAAAGGGTTGTGTGTGACATGGCAATTATTGACGGTGTGTGTGTAGCATACAATCCGTGCCCGTGCAACATGAACCGTCAATAATATGTGCAGTGTCCTATGGCTGCTAGTCACAGTACAACTATATCAAGGAAATAAAGTAAAGGCGCAATTCTAACAATGACGTAGAATGTGCGACAGGTATTTGAATCCTAGCCCAAACGTATAACGCCATACGGGCGATTCCCCTGTAGATGTTAAATCTACTCACCTACACTCCATGTTAGGTGAATCCTACCATCTGCTCCCCCCTGTAGCAGTGTCCGTAGTCTCCGCCTGCAAACCTGCAATTTAGACATGGAAAATATATATAATCCAAATATTCCGCGAAACGCGATATCGAACCAAAAACGAGAAACTCGCGTCGCGAACTAAACGCGCATGTGCACGATACGCTAAAACGTGTGTATACGTGTCTAGAACCATCGCGACACGCCGCGATACGCTGGATCACAGAACCCACTCACGTATCGCGCGTATCGTGCAACACAACGGACACAAAAACGATATATAGTCCCAGATTTTCCTACAGGCCAAATATTACAAAACTAGACATTCCAAAGCACTACAATATACTGCAGACAACCCTACACAAAACCTCAAGACCCAACACCCTACCGTGGCCGCAATTTGCGGTCAATAAGATTAAATCGGCGGCCAGAATATGGGGGTAGGGGCTCGTGTTATGGTGGTGTTGTCCATACCTAGTGAGCATGTTCCAGTCTTCTTAATTTTTACCTGAAGGCCCCGGGTCAATAGCAGATCACAAAATGCTAATATATTGCTTTAAAATCACCAATTTGCACAAAAGGCAAACCCTATGGTATTTTAGTGTAATCTAGGGAAATACTCAGTTAAGATGACTCTAATAATACTAAAATAGGCTAGGTTAACTAACACAATCGCCACTTAACCAACATTCCACACACATCACCTTAATTAGCACTAAACTCACAATTAAACACAAACCGAAGCTAACTATCACATAACTAAGCAAACTAGGAATTGGGATTCAGAATTATACCCTAATGGACCCTAGAGAGCAGGAGAAGAAGTGAAGAATTGAGTTGCTACAGCTGCTGGTGATGTTGGTGCATGTTGTTGCTGCTGAAGTTGCTTGAGCTGCTGATGCTCATGCTGTTACTGCTATTGCTGATGATGATAATGCTGTTGCCGATGATGGTGATGCTGGAGCTGCTTGCTGCTGATGCTGAGGGTGCTGCTGCTTGCTTCAACTGCTGAAGCTCCTGCTGCGGCTACCTCTGTTGCTGCTACTTCATCTTCTTCTTGTTGCTGGAGCTGAAGCTGCTGCTGCTGCTGTGTCTTGAGCTGCTGCTGCTGCTATGTCTGAGTGAGTGTGTGTGTGTGTGTGTGAGAATGGGAGTGAGAGAATGAGAGAACACAACAAGTCAACCCCTCCTCTCTCTCTCTCTCTCTTCATTAATGAAGGCATGGGCAAAGCCATGATACCCCATCATGCACTCTCTCTCTCTCTCACCAAGGTTAACCATTCAAAAATATTTAAAATTCCATTTCAAATTCATTTTCATTTTAAAACAACCATACACTATTAAACCCAAAACACCTAATACAATATTAAACTAGATTAAGGAATGGTTAGTTCACCATGTTACTAATCATGGTTAAACCCCCAAAACAACACTAGTTATCATGCATAAGTGTGTGCAAGGTTAGGAAAAATCTAATAAATACTCAATAAATAGGATAAAATATTTGAAAACTAATTTGGTAAACTTTTTATTAAAAACCATACATTAAAATATAATTAGCTACAAAACACAATCTAAGGTGTTACAACATCATATGTACAATAATGGCCTCTAGGGCAAACATACAACTAACAATCTCCCACTTGCACTAGGGCCAGTTGTTGTAGTATCTCATACCCAACGTCCCATAAAAGTCTCTCTTGGGAATAGCCTTTGTGAGTGGATCCGCCGTGTTGTCCTTCGCGTCATCTCTCCTAACCTCGATCCCCTGGAGATCAACCATCTCCCTGATCAGGTGATACTGTCTCAGAATATGTCTGGATCGCTGATGAGACAGGGGTTCCTAGGACAAAGCAACAACTCCATTGTTGTCACAATAACAGTTATTGGACGCTCAATGTTAGGAACCATGTTCATCTTATGAACAAGAAATATCCAGACATCCACTTTGGCAACATCGTTGGTTGCGATGTATTCATCTTTTTTCATCTAGTTTGCCACGGTGTTCAGCTTGGAACTCTTCCAACATACCGTCCCTCCACTGAGGGTAAAGACAAATCCTGAGACTGACTTTCAGTCGACATTATCACTCTGGAAGCTCAAATAGGTAAAGGACTCCCACTGGAGTTCACCGTTACCAAACACCAAGAACATTTCTTCAGTGCTTCTCAAGTACTTAAGAATTTCCTTCAGAGTTGTCCAGTGATTCTCCCAAGATCTGATTGATTCCTGATCACTACACCTAGTGAGTTAGCTACATCTAGTCGGTACATAGCATTGCATACATGATAAAGCCTACCGCTGAAGTATAAAGTATCCCTTGCACGCGAGCTCTCTCCAAATCAGTCTTGTAAGACATCCTTTTGGAGAGAGTGATTCCTGAGTAAGTGGGCGAACCACCACGCTTAGAATCTTCCATATTAAACCCCTTTAGTATGGTGTTAATGTACCAGGATTTGGGACACTCCCAATATCCACTTAGATCTATCTCTATAGATCTAAATCATTAAGATATAGTAGGTATCATCCAGATCTTTCATGGAGAATCATCGTGATAAGAGGAGCTTGACCAATTGTAACATAGGACCACTATTTCCTATTATGAGTATGTCATCTACGTATAATACGAGGTAGACAATCTTACTCTCTACAACCTTCTTGTATATACAAGGTTCGTCTGTATTTTTATGAAGTCATACTCTTTGACTTCGATATCAAAATAGATGTTCCATCCAGCCATTTCACAGAGTCCCTACTCGTGATGGCCTGCCCGAACCTAGTTGGGTCATCATCTACCATGATGCATTCCTCGCTCCCACCGTCACTGAGGAAACCGTAGTATCTCTCAGGTGGATGAGGAACCCTACCAGATTCGCGGAGAGTCTGAGGTTCGTTGGAAACTATCAAACCCTTTGGTTCTACTAAATCATCAGTCCTAGTTTGTATAGCTGGAACTCCTGACAGTTCTACCTCATGACCACTAATTTGTTTTTCAAGAAATTCTTTTTTTCTAAAAAAGGTGGCATGTTGAGAAACAAAACACCTTTTGTTCCTCGGTTTGGTAGAAGATATTCCCTTGCGAATGTTTGGGATATCCAACAAACTTACAGAACTGACCTTGCCTCGAATTTGTCCGGATTTTGCTTTTCTACATAGGCCAGACAACCATATATCTTAACTTGTTTTAAGACATGGTCTCTTACCATACCATATCGCATATGGAATGGTAGGCACTTGATTTGGTTGGAACCCTGTTCAATAGGTATGCAGCTTCTCAAGTGCATAACTCCAAAAGGAAACAGGTAACTCAGCAGTACTCATCAAAGAGCGCACCATATCATATAGGGTGCGATACCTCGACCCTGATACACTGTAGTTTTGTGGTGTATACGGAGGAGTAAGATGAGAGAGAATCCTATTCTCTCTTAAATAATCAAGGAACTCCGTGCTTAAGTATTCTCCTCCCCGAACACATCGAAGGACTTTAATACTTCTACCCATTTGGTTCTCTACTTCGTACTTATATTTCTTGAATTTCTCAAAACCTTCAGACTCGTGTTTCAATAGGAACACATATCCGAATCTTGAGAGATCGTCAATGAGTGCAATGAAATACAATGAACCAACCCTGGCATTTGTAGACATAGGACCGTATACATCATCATGTATTCATCCCAACAGTTTAGTAACTCTTTCTCCGTTTCCAGTAAACGGAGTTTTGGTCATTTTACCTTTGAGATATGACTGGTAAGTATCATAAGATGAAAATTCGAATGGATTCAAATATGCATCCTTATGTTACTTAGCAAGTTGTGTGTCGCATTGATATGACCTAGTCTACAATCCCACAAGAAGGATTCGTTCATTTCTGAATTACTCCTCTTGTGTGTGTTCTATATACTTTGAACTGTGGTTTGATTTAGAACGTATATGCCATTACATAACGTGTCTGATCCAATCAACTCTTAGTTAAGAAAACTGTTCACAACATTATCCAGAAATGCAAAAATATATCCTTCTTTAACTTAATAAAGAAACTGATGTAATGTTGTATATCAGGTTCGGCATGTAATAACATTTGTTCAGAATCAATGTATTTACCATTTGGTAATACAAGGTGATATTAGCCAACTAGTTTGGCTGCAACAATTGCACCATTCTCTACACGTAGAGTTATATTACCCAATCCCAGTTCTCTACCTTTCTGTAGCCCATGTAACAGATTACATATGTGGGATCCTGATCCGGTATCTCATACCTAGGACGTAGAGGATACTGAGAAACAGTTCTTGGTAACGAACACACCCGAAAAATATGCTTCATCATGCTTTTTCCTCGATTGGGTGGCATGGGAATCCTGGTATTCCCCTATTTTTTGCTCAGACTTATAACAATTATAAGGTAGAGCGGAACCAACATTCCCCAGCCCAGCATAATAAGCAGGTTCGGTCAATACATCCATATTATTATCTTGATTAAGGCATGTCACGGTCGCTACCAGGAGAGAGAGAGAGAGAGAGAGAAGAAAACACTATGTGTATGATCTTGCAAGATCAGATTGGTTATTATTTTATCTAATCAGGATGGCTCCCATTGTTATTATCAAATCTTCCTTCAAACCCTAAAAGGTAAGACTAGCCGGGATTAAATACACCCTACAAGTTCGCCAATCTTTCGGCCATGCCAGTGTCGGTACTTTGAGGGAGGTTCCCCGTGCTTTCGCACGGACGTAATTAAATTAAGCCTCGTTTTTCCAGGGGAGTAACCCCATTAACACCTTTCTAGACACCTACTTGATCGGCTAATTATAATGTGCAAAACTCTCCCAGGAGTAACTCTTACTCGCAGTGGGTATCTGGATCCAACTATCTCATAGAAGGTATGCAATCTCATTTCAAATTTCAACACTTGAAATTCCCGTTAATATTTTGCCCCTAGCGTCCTATGACCTTGACGGAGACCAACAAACTATAGGCAGCTAGTTAAGTTCAATCCGTACATTTCATGATTGAATTAAACCCACCCATACGACCCTTCAAGGAGGCCAACAAAATCGCAAGACTACCCTAATCAAATCTCATATTATGTTACAGATAAGCACTAGTTAGCTACCGCACACTACGTCTTGACGGAGGCCAAAAAACGTAGCATGAATACTAAGTAGTACTTATCTGAAATGGTGAAGGGCTACAACAGGTTTTTGAGAAAACCTTTTGCGTAATGAACTTGATATCGTTGTAGAATCGAGTGATTTTGAAAAGGAGTGTTTTTTAGGCTTTTGCTAGTTTCGCTAAATAGGTCACTCCCGGTGAAGGGATCTCGGCTCTTTCCTCATCGAATGAGGTGCTGGGTATTCATCAAGAAATACCGCTATGCAAAGCATGAACTAGAGAAGAAATCAAAATACAAAACCGAGTGGGTTGTAGTATCTGCTAGCTTTTTGCTAAAGAGGTCATACCCGGTGAAGGGATCTCGGCTCTTTACTCATCGAATGAGGTGCTGGGTATTCATCAAGGAATACCGCTATGCAAAGCCAAAACTAGAGCTACCCTTTTTGAAAATTTAATTCTACAACATCTTTAGGTTTCCTTCTTTATCATTAATCTCATTAATGAAGTCCCATCAATTATGCTTTCTAAGCATCACATAAGAAACGAAAATAAAACGTACGCTTATGCCATCCGCATTCGCCACAGTGCCCTTTTATGCACTGTCAGGTTACTTAACTAACGGCACAGCAGGACGGGACTAGCGCGAGTGCAAAACATAAGCAAAATTTATTATATATCTTATATATAATAATTACCATTCGTCTCAGCATATAAAGTGATCACATCACAGAATATCAGCAGCAGAAGTCCACATATGAAATATTGGATATACTAGGAATTCTGTGTTTTAAATTAAGCCAGTAAAAAACATGGATTCTACGGTCGTGATGAATAGCCAATCCCACATCCGTAGACCCCTACGAGAGTGGCAAGCAACCCTACAAACTCTAGTGTTAGGAGACCCGATCTCGACTCCTCGAGATGGTCTCCCACTTGACCCAAGAAGCCAGTTACTTGTGCTCCCCTCCTTGGGTCTATCCTAATGCAGAAAAGTAAATAATATACATCAATGGTAACATCATCCTCAACCCGGAAGTGCCCCAATAATAGAATTTTACATACAACTTTTTACAAGAATGAAAATGAAAAACTCTCATCTCACGCAAAACCCTCGGCTATTCAAACACGACGATCTGATATAACATATCACAACAACACATAACATCACTTGTCATCAACGTATGTAAATGTGCGTATCCTAATTTTCGTTGACAAATAGCAACGAAACCGGCAATACACCACATATTACACTTACGGTCGCATAAAAGAAAATGAAAACTATAACAATTGGAATCCACAACCACCTTAGACATTATAAACCCGAAATATCACATAATTCGGATTTCATGCCTAACCACATGAATTCCTTGGACATCATAAATACGAAATATCTCATATTCCGAATTTCATGCCTAACATTTTGAACCCCGCATTTTAGTCTCGATATTGAAAACACTTTACAATAACAAGTCAGGCAATTCAACAAGATTCTCTGAAAAGTTGATCGAACGTTAGTTGGAAACTATTCTCATGACCCGAAGGTACGGAACGTGACTGGCACTTAAATTACGAAACGTCTAAAGGCGTAACGTAATCTAAGTAATCCAAAGCACAGAAATCTGTTGGATATATGTATACCCTAGAGGGCATTATTTGATAGTGGATGTATATGTACATGTATATATATATTCAGTGTACATTCTTGCTCGACATGATAGTATGCTATCTGGTTCTTCTTTATCTCACATGTTGATTTGATCATGCTTTTACTCATTCAAACATGTTGATAAAGCCCTGAGGATATTGGCTTGACTACAGTGATTATGATAGAGATCATACTAGTGGGACATCTGTAGTTTATAAGCATATCCTGGAATGTCCCTAGTCGTAGGTATATCGAGACGGGGCATCAATATACCAGAGTAGACTAGCGTATATGATACTTGACCCATATGATGGGCGATGAATGTTCCCACATTCATCGATATTTGACATCGAGATCGTATACGGGTGCTCAGTGGTGACTGGGTACACTGGACGGACTCACCGAGACTCCTATATGGAATTGTATCTATCGTCGGATAGCAGTTCTCAGGTGACACTGGTACAGGTTAGTCTGTAAACCCGAGATCGTCATAGAGTCTAGTGTGCTCTCCCACTGTACTTTGATTACCACCCTACCACGGCTTTACTGAGTCGTGCAAACAGGTGGCCGTTGGGTACAGTCCCGAGACACACGAAGACGATGAGCGATAGGAGGGGTTTCGTCTCTCCCGGTATTGGGAGTTGATTCTGTGCTGTGCTCGACTGGTTATATCAGTAAGCCCCTGGCCAGGGCTGCTGAGATTTACTGAAAAGTGTTATCGGTAATTTCTCGATCTGTTATAGACCATTCACCTACACGACTTATTGAGTTATTGGGGTCGACGTTACCATCCCTAGACTCGATATGCAGCATATCTTACAAAGAGACCGGACTGTACGGTAATGTTGCCGGTTGGCTCGACGGGAGTTGTAGCAGGTTCGCTTGTTTTCTTCTGATCGCTCAATACCCGGGTGGCCGTTACGTTTAGCTGACCGCTTGCGGCTTAGGGGTGCTTGATATTATCATCACCCACTGCCGGCGTATTGACGAGTCTTAGAGTCACACAAAGGAGGTACCTAGTCCAGGCGAAACGTTGTGGTGCGCGTATGCGATATGCGCAAGGACCCGGTTAAAATTCGCGTATAGAATACCGTATATTTATCGGGCGGCTTGCTTTTGGTGGGGTCGTATGTGATATGGCCGGATTGATAAATTAAGAGTCGATTTATCAATTAACCATTAGTTTCTCACTAGAAATCCTTTCTTGTATTTGATGGATGTATGCATGCATGTATGCTTTCTTTATAGATTCATGCACATATGGATGTGCATACACACATACATATATATATCATCCTTCATAGTTGCTTATACATTGAAAATGGTGGCAATATAAGAATCACACCATGTTTATATATATGGATAATTATTTCTATTTATGTTAAAACAAAAGAAAAGAAGAAAAGGATAATTCATGGTTTGTTTCTACATCCTTCCTTTACCTAACCATGCTCACCTACTTCTAACCATGGATTAACCTTCTCTTTGTGTTTTAACTCAAATTAAATAATATCTTAAACATTTAACCATGGTTTGAGATGAGAAGTGATAAATATATATACATATATTTTCATTTTCTTTTCATGGGTTAATCCTTTACTCTTGTTCAAAGAAAAGCCATCATCTTATTCTTCCTTCCTCTTTAGCTCTCTTGACTTTTGTAGTGAGCAAAATACTTAACAAGATAGGATTTTGAAGTGAGAATAAGAACCACAATATCATTCTACACAAGTCTAGCCCACTTGTTTAGAGTGTTAGCTTCATTTCATTCTCTTGGAAAAGTGAAGTTGTTAGCTTGGACAAGGAGCTTCGGGTGGATCGTCGTGGACACTAGAAGACCTCAAGCGAACCTTCCTCCAACCCTCAAATGGCCAAGGAGTCTAGCGTAGGGAGCTACAAAGGTTGTACTCTCAAAACCTTAGTCTTTGCTACTTTTAAAGTTTTGAAACCCTAATTTTCTAGGATAGATCCTTTGTATGCTTACTTAGCACCATAAAAATCTAATCTTTGTGACATGTGATGCTTACAATCATTTCATAGGGTGCTAGGTAAACCTAACATTGGTATCAGAGCCGACCTAGAACATTAGGCGACACTTTTACGAAGTAAAAACTCCGATCGGATCAAAATACGGTATTTTGAGACCCTCTCTGGACATTTTTCAAAATCTGTTGTTTTTCAGAATTAAAAATACTTAAAAAAATACAGCAGGAAAATATAAGTAAAACTGTGAAATAGGAAGCAGTGAACAGTAAATCCGCCGCCGAATCACGGCAAAAGCTTGCTACGGGCGCGGCTCCGCGGCCGTATAGGTGATTCACTGGCTCGTTTTTACATGGATTTTCTCCTACTTGCTTGTGTACATTTTTGGGTATGTTTAATCTGAATCTAGTACTGAATATTCTGGAGATGGTTTTGGACTCGTTGATTCGATCGGAATTTAGATTTCGTGTTTTTTTTTCCGGGTAAATTAGAAAGTATTGAATTGTTCGAACGAGTGTCATTTGCTCACTTTTCACGGGGTTTAAATCTTTTGGAGATACGTGCAAGTTTTGTGGTGGACCCTTTAGAAGAGCACAAACCTTAACTCGATTATGTGACCGTCTTGAACTGCCTTTTGAACCTTAGGGTTTGGGGCAGTACGGCGTGCCACATATGAGGCATTGGCTTGACCCTTCTACGGCTGGACCGCTACTACTGTGTCACACTCCGGATTTTTTGAACTCCGCTCAAGTGTTGAGCTTTAGGGAATTTTGGGTATTTGAACATTCGGTCGAAAACTTTAATACTGTATATTTATCTGGAATGTGATACAATATGTGGAATTCATATAGTTTAGGCATGAAATACGAAGTATGTGATATTTCGCATTTATGATGTCTAAAGAGAATATGGATTCCAAATATTGTAGTTTTGCACTTTCTTTTCTGTGACCGTAAGTGTAGTATGTTCGATATCGCTGGTTTCGTTGCTATATATCAACGACAATCGGGGTACGCATACTTACTTACGTTGATGATATATGATATTATGTGTTGCTGAGATATGATGTGCAGGATTGTAGCGATCGAATAGCCGGGGGTTTTTATGTGAGATGAGAGTTTTATATTTTCATTCATGTAGATTCAAATGTAATGTAATATTCTTTTATTTGGGGCACTTCCGGTTTGAGGTTGTTGTCACCAGTGTTGTATATTATTTACTTTTCCGCATTAGGATAGACCCAAAGAGGGGAGCATAAGTGACCGGGTTCTGGGGTTCAGTGGGAGGCCATCTCAAGGAGTCGAGACCCGGTCTCCTAAACTCCAGGATTGGTAGGGTCGCTTGCCGCTCTCGTAGGGGTCTAGGGGTGTAGGCTTGGCTATTCATCGCGACTGTGGAATCCGTATTTTCTATTATTGGCTAAATACTAAATACGGACGTCCTAGTATATCCCACATTATATATATGTTTCTGCTGCCTGTGTTCTGTGATATCTGAGACGAATGATATATTATATATGAGATATATAGTAGACGTTGCTTATGTTTTACACACGTGCTAGTCCCGTCCCGGTATGCCGTTAGTTAAGTAACCTAACGGTGCATAACGGAACATTGTGGCGAATGCGGATGGCATAAGCGTACGTGTTATTTTCGTTTCTTTTCTGTGATTGGCTTAAGGACTTAAATGATGGGATTACATTAATATGATTAATGTAAAGAAAATAAACCTAAAAAGATGTTGTATAATCGGATTTGAAAACCACTCGGCTCTTTATGAAAAAGCTGTATTTCAAAAACTGCAGAGCACAAGCCACTCCTTTTCAAAACCATTTGATTCTATGACGATATCAAGTTCAAAGCGTTAAAGATTTTCTTAAAAATCATCTGCAACCCTCCGTCATTTTAGGAAGTAGAGTACTTAGTATTCGTGCTACGTTTGTTGACTTTAGTTAAGGCGTATTGTACGGTAGCTAAGTGATGTCTTCCTACACTGCATATGATGCAGATTAATTAGGACATTCATGCGACTTTGTTGACCATAGTTAAGGGTCATATGGGTGGGTCTAATTGATCAAGAAATGATGGGTAGAACTTGACTGGTACTTATGATTTGTTGACCATAGTTAAGGTCATAAGTACTAAGGGTAAAAATCACATCGGGAATTTCAAGTGTTGAGATTTGCAATGAGATTGTATACCTTCCATATGATGGTTGGATCCCAATCCCACTGTTGGCAATAGTTGCTCCTAGGAGAGTTTTGCAGTTTACAATTAGCTAACTCATTAGGTGTCTAGAAAATTGTTAACGGGGCTACGCCTCTGGGAAAACGAGGTTTACTTTAATTAGGTCCGTGCGAAAGCACGGGGAACCTCCCTCAAGTACCGACACTGGCCTGGCTGAACGGTTAGCGAAGTTGTAGACTGTAATTAATCCTGGCTAGTTTTCCTTTTAAGGTTTGAAAGAAAAACTTTATTAAAGCAGTGGGAGACATCGATTAGACAAGATAATAACCAATCTGATCTATGCAAGAGATTTCGCTGAGTGTATTCTTTTCTCTCTCTTAATGGCAGATACCAATGACTGTACTCAAGCTTCTACTAGATAAAAACGAACTGAATGGAACCAATTATAAAGACTGGCTGAGAAATCTGAAAATAGCCTTGACTTATGATAAAGTATCATATGTCCTCACGGCTTCAGCCCCGCCCACCCCAGGTCCAAAATCCTCAGTTGCGGACATTGAAGTCCGAAAGACATGGGACGCTGACTGTGCCATGGCCAAATGCCTCACGCTTGCATCGATGGACAATACACATCAAAAGCAGCACGAGAATATGGACATTCAAACCATATTCCTCCATACAAAGGAGTTGTATGGAGAGCAATCCCGCGTATTACGATACGAAGTATCAAAGAAATTGTTTCATATGCGAATGGCCCCTAGCACACCAGTAGGAAACCATGTTCTGAAGATGATAGCCCTTATAGAAGAGCTTGAGGACCTAGGATGGAAAATGGACAATGAACAATATATGGATATTATTCTGCAGTCCCTCCCCTCCACCTTTGCTCAATTCATAGTTAACTTCTACATGCACGGCATGGAGAAGGAGCTACCTGAACTCCTTAATATGTTAAGGAGTGCAGAGAGCACTATGAAATCAATGAAAACTCCCGTTATGACTATTGGGCAATCTTCTTCTTCTCGCCCAAAAGCTAAGGCCAAAGGAAAGAAAAAGAAGAAGCCCACCAATCCTAAGGGTCGAGTTAAAAAGGTGAAGGGAAAGGAAAAGTCCAAAGCTGGAGACTCGGGGAAAGGTGAATGTTTTCATTGCCACAAGACAGGACATTGGAAGCGCAACTGTACGGAGTACTTGAACCTCAAGAAGAAGCATGCGGATGCTTCCGCTTCAGATGTGTTTGTGACAGAAAACTGTTTTTCAATAAACTCTGCTTCCTGGGTATTAGATACCGGTTCAGGTTCTCACATTTGCAATTCCATGCAGGGGCTGAGAAATAGCAAAGTTTTGAAGATCAGTGACCATACTCTCCGCGTTGGAAATGGTTCCAATGTACATACGGTCGCAGTGGGAGATATCACTTGGGGTTGCCATCTGGGTCTATATTTGTTTTGAACCCATGTTATTTTGTACCAAGTATGCTATGTAATATAATATCAGTTTCTTTGTTAGACAATGAAGGATATAACTTTATATTGCAGAACAATGTTATGAACATTCACCTGAATCAAATGTTGGTTGGGTATGGTACACTTAATAACGGGATATATGTCCTAAATCAACACACAGTTTTCAGTATACAACGCACTAATAAAAGAAAACTTTTAGAATTAAATGAAGCTTTTCTTTGGCACTGTAGACTTGGTCATATTAACGAAACAAGACTAAACAAGTTACACAAAGATGGATATTTAAACTCCTTTGAATATAAATGTTATGCGACTTGCCAGTCTTGTATCAAGGGTAAAATGACGAAAACTCCGTTTACCGGACACGGAGAAAGAGCTACTGAGCTCCCAGGCCTCATACATAGTGATGTATACGGGCCAATGTCTACACAGGCTAGAGGCGGTTTTTCATACTTCCTTGCTTTCACTGACGATTTCTCAAGATTCTGTCATGTATTTTTATTAAAGCACAAGTACGAAGCTTTCGAGAAATTCATTGAATATAAACAAGAAGTAGAAAAACAAACTGGCTTGAGTATCAAGATGCTTCGATCAGATCGAGGTGGAGAATACCTTAGTACAGAATTTGCAAACTTCCTAAAAGAGAATGGGATTCTCTCTCAGCTCACTCCTCCTTACACACCACAGCACAACGGTGTGTCTGAACGACGGAATAGGACCCTATTAGATATGGTCCGATCCATGATGAGTGATGCTGAGTTACCCGTCTCATTTTGGGGGCATGCATTGGAGACTGCAGCGTTTCTATTGAACAGGGTTCCAACCAAAACCGTTTCTACCACGCCATATGAGATATGGCATGGGAAGAGACCATCTCTTAAGAGAATTACGATTTGGGGCTGCCCGGCCTATGTTAAAAAGCAGAATCCGGACAAACTCGAGACACGGTCAGTCATGTGTAATTTTGTGGGGTATCCAAAGAATTCTTATGGATATCTATTGTACCACAAAGAGGAACAAAAGGTGTTTGTTTCTCAGTATGCCACATTCTTGGAAAAAGAGTTTTTCACAGATAAAGATGATGGCAAAGTAGTGGATCTAGAAGAGGTTCTAGAGACACAAACTACAAATGACGATTTGGTTGAACCGGCTGTTGCAATAAAAACAGAGGAATCTCGGCCACTCCGAAGGTCTGGTAGGACTTCTCACCCACTGGAGAGGTACTACGGTTTTCTCATTGATGGTGACGGAGAAGACTGCATCATGGATGATGATGATCCTACCAGTTTACAGCAAGCTATCACGAGTGGTGACTCTGTGAAGTGGTTGGATGCCATGAGATCCGAAATGGAGTCTATGTACACCAACAAAGTATGGACTTTGGACATTGTACCCCCTGGGGTAAAACCTGTGGGATGCAAATGGATCTTTAAAAGAAAGATTGGTGTAGATGGGCAGGTAGAGACCTATAAGGCAAGACTTGTGGCGAAAGGTTTTCATCAAAGACCAGGTTTGGACTATGACGAAACTTTTTCGCCCATAGCCAAGCTTAAATCCATTCGGATCCTACTTGCTATTGCTGCTCACTACGACTATGAAATCTGGCAGATGGACGTTAAAACAGCATTTCTAAAAGGAGATTTAGAAGAATGCGTTTATATGGATCAGCCAGAGGGCTTCATTGACAGTGGGAGCAGCGGGAAAACATGTAGATTGATTAAATCCATATATGGGTTAAAGCAGGCATCACGGAGTTGGAACATCTGTTTCGATGATGTTATCAAAGAGTTTGATTTCATCAAAAATCCAGATAAACCTTTTGTTTATAAGAAGGCTGTAGGAAGAGCTGTCACATTCCTTGTATTGTACGTGGATGACATTCTTCTGATAGAAAATGATACTCCTATGCTACAGTCGGTCAAATCTTTCTTATCACTAAGGTTCTCCATGAAAGACCTGGGTGATGCCACATACATCCTGAGCATAAGGATCTATAGGGATAGATCCAAAAAGTTATTGGGATTGTCCCAAACCAGGTACATCAACACCATCCTAAAAAGGTTTAGTATGGAAGACTCCAAGCGGGGTGCCTTACCCGCTTGCCATGGGGTCACTCTCTCCAAGGATTCTTGTCCAAAGACCGATGAAGAGAGAGCTCGCATGAGCATTATACCCTATGCTTCGGCAGTAGGATCTATAATGTATGCGATGTTATGTATACGCCCAGATGTAGCTTATGCACTTAGTATTGTAAGCAGGTATCAATCCAACCCAGGGGAGAATCACTGGACAGCTGTGAAGAACATTCTTAAGTACTTGCGAAGGACTAAAGAATTGTTCTTGGTGTATGGTAATGCAGATCTCCAAATGGAGGCTTTTATCGATTTGAGCTTCCAGAGCGATAAGGACGACAGCAAATCTATCTCAGGGTTTGTATTTACCCTCAATGGAGGGGCGGTAAGTTAGAAGAGTTCCAAACAGGATACCGTTGCAGACTATACGATGGAGGCTGAGTACATTGCTGCAAATGATGCCGCCAAAGAAGCCGTCTGGATGAAGAAGTTCGTCTCGGAGCTAGGAGTAGTTCCAACCATTATTGATCCAATACCATTGTATTGTGATAATAATGGGGCTATGGCGTTAGCCAAGGAGCCCAGGTCCCATCAGCGGTCCAGACACATCCTGAGGCGTTTTCATTTGATCCGGGAGATTGTAGATCGCCGCGAGATCGAGATTTAGACAGTAGACACAAAGAATAACGCCACGGATTCATTCACCAAGGCCCCCCCTCAGCCGCAGCATGAGCGACTTTTTGAGATGTTGGGTATGAGATACGCCAATAACTGGCCTTAGTGCAAGTGGGAGATTGTTGGATATATGTATGACCTAGAGGCCATTATTTGATAGTGGATGTATCTGTACATGTATATATATATTCAGTGTATATTCTTGCTCGACATGATAGTATGCTATATGGTTCTTCTTTAGCTCACATGTTGATTTGATCATGCTTTTACTTATTCATACATGTTGATAAAGCCCTGAGGATATTGGCTTGACTACAGTGATTATGATAGAGATTATACTAGTGGGACATCTATAGTTTATAAGCATATCTTGGAATGTCCCTAGTCGTAGGTATATCGAGACGGGGCATCGATATACCAGAGTAGACTAGCGTATATGATACTTGACCTATATGATGGGCGATGAATGTTCCCACATTCATCGATGTTTGACATCGAGATCGTATACGGGTGCTCAGTAGTGACTAGGTACACTGGACGGACTCACCGAGAACTCCTATATGGAAATATATCTATCGTTGGATAGCAGTTCTCAGGTTACCCTGGTACAGGTTAGTCTGTAGACCTGAGATCGTCATAGAGTCTTGTGTGCTCTCCCACTGTACTTTGATTACCACCCACCACGGCTCTACTGAGTCGTGCAAACAGGTAGCCGTTGGGTACAGTCCCGAGACACACGAAGGCGATGAGCGATAGGAGGGGTTTCGTCTCTCCCGGTATTGGGAGTTGATGCTGTGCTGTGCTCGACTGGTTATATCAGTAAGTCCCTGGCCAGGGCTGCTGAGATTTACTGATAAGTGTTATCAGTAATTTCTCGATCTGTTATAGTCCATTCACCAGCACGACTTATTGAGTTATTAGGGTCGACGTTACCATCCCTAGAATCGATATGCAGCATATCTGACGAAGAGACCGGACTGTACGGTAGTGTTGCCGGTTGGCTCGACGGGAGTTGTAGCAGATTCACTTGTTTTCTTCTGATCGCTCAATACCGGGTGGCCGTTACGTTTAGCTAACCGCTTGCGGCTTGGGGGTGCTTGATATTATCATCACCCACTGCCGGAGTATTGACGAGTCTTAGAGTCCCACAAAGGAGTTACCTAGTCCAGGCGAAACATTATGGTGCGCGTATGTGACATGCGCAAGGACCCGGTTAAAATGCGCCTATAGGATACCGTATATTGATCGGGCGGCTTGCTTTTGGTGGGGTCGTATGTGATATGGCCGGATTGATAAATCAAGTGTTGATTTATCATTTAACCATTAGTTTCTCACTAGAAATCCTTTCTTGTATTTGATGGATGTATGCATGCATGTATGCTTTCTTTATAGATTCATGTACATATGGATGTGCATACACACATACATACATACATCATCCTTCATGGTTGCTTATACATTGAAAATAGTGGCAATATAAGACTCACACCATGTTTATATGTATGGATAATTATTTCTATTTAAGTTAAAACAAAAGAAAAGAAGAAATGGATAATTCATGGTTTGTTTCTACATCCTTCCTTAACCTAACCATGCTCACCTACTTCTAACCATGGATTAGCCTTCTCTTTGTGTTTTAACTCAAATTAAATAATATCTTAAACATTTAACCATGGTTTGAGATGAGAAGTGATAAATATACATACATATATTTTCATTTTCTTTTCATTGGTTAATCCTTTACTCTTGTTCAAAGAAAAGCCATCATCTTCTTCTTCCTTCCTCTTTTGCTCTCTAGACTTTTGTAGTGAGCAAAATATTTAACAAGATAGGATTTTGAAGTGAGAATAAGAACCACAACATCATTCTACACAAGTCTAGCCCACTTGTTTAGAGTGTTAGCTTCATTTCATTCTCTTGGAAAAGTGAAGTTGTTAGCATGGACAAGGAGCTTCGGATGGATCGTCGTGAACACTAGAAGACCTCAAGCGAACCTTCCTCCAATCCTCAAGTGGCCAAGGAGTCTAGCGTAGGGAGCTACAAAGGTTGTACTCTCAAAACCCTAGTCTTTACAACTTTTAATGTTTTGAAACCCTAATTTTCTAGGATAGATCCTTTGTATGCTTACTTAGCACCATAAAAATCTAATCTTTGTGACATGTGATGCTTCCAATCCTTTCATAGGGTGCTAGGTAAACCTAACAAAATCTAAACCGTTTAAAGAAATAGAGTGAAGGAAAACTTACTTAAAAAGATGATTTTGTAAAAATAAACTCACCTTAAACAATTTAATGCATCAAATTTTCCCAAAAAGTTCGGCAGTGTTTCCTTTGTAAATACTGGCCCCCAAACGGGTATAACACAAGAAAATACACAAGTAATGGATAACGGCATCCCCATGCGGGAGATAGCTCTTCGCCAATGGCGGAATCACAACCACATGCAATATATTTCATAATAGAGCAAAATAAGCATATAAAAGCACGAAAATAAGAAAACATCATGTCGGCCCCAAGTGAGATCGACACCAGAAAAACAATACATATAGTGATCTTACTGTCACACCTCTAAGTCACATATACAATGGTCGAATCGGTAGATGGAGAATACAAGATACAAATAATAAAACAAGGTTGAAAAAAAGAATCCTCGCAACCCACCTACGAGCAATGCCTCAAGTCCAAGGAAAAGAAGAAGTACGCCCATCGCTACTATGCTGACGGGTCGAACCTGCAAGATACTGTGGCACATTGGGGGTGAGTTGCCAACTCGTGAGTAGTAAGTACCATCTAATAAGGCTATGGTAAGCATGCACGCAATTGCGTCACAGCCTACATATACTAATATGATGCGATGCACAAGTTGTAGGGATTCTATAGCACCATACTAGGTTTAGGGTTGCATCACACATGCTATAACAAAATTTTAGAGGGTGCTAAACAATTCCAAACATGAATCGAACTAGAAAAATAGAGTAACAACTAGCTAGTATCATATACTGCAAGTGTCTAACACTAAGTGGGGGGAGAGATACAACCTTTATAGACCTCCTCCTAGACTCCTTGGATCAAGTAGGGTTTGAGTTGGTTGGCTTGTATCCTTCCGCGTCCACGATGATCCACCACGAAGTCTCTTTGCACCAAGCTCCAAGCTTCTCTTGATCAAGGATGAAGAAGAAGCTAACACTCCACTCAAGTGGGCTAGACTAAAGTGGAATGGTAATGTTGGTTTGGATTTCACTACAAAATCTTTTCTTTTTAATCCTTTCTCTTTCTTTTAAAACCCTAGTGAGCTTTTTGAGGAGAGAGAGGAAGAAGGAGATGGCACAAAACAAACTCAAGAGAATAATGTGATCACTCTCCCTAAACACAAGAGAGTAAGAGAAGTCATCCATGCTAAACCATGGTTACAAAATATCCAGATATTTTGTAACTTGAGTTTAAGCAAAACCATGGGCTAAAAAACCATTGACTATTGTCAACTCAAGAGAGTTGAATAGTCAAGCATGATTATCTTGCCATTTTGCATTTCTCAAATAAACAAAATATCTAAAAAATGTTACCATGTGAGTGTTGCATTGCCACCACCAATGTATCATCAACCATGACATATCAATGCTTGCCTGTGTGCATGCAACATAAAGAAATAGGTTTTAATAAATGAGCTAATGGACTTAATATTAAATCAACACTTAATTTAATAACCCGGTCATATCACATACGACCCGTGAAATAGAAAACGCCCGATTAAAATACGGTATCCCATACACGTATTTAATCGAGCTTCAGCGCATATCACAAATGCACCCCACATAATTTCGCTTGAGCAAGGAGGCTCCTTTGTGGGACTCTAAGACTTGTCAATACGCTAGCAGTAGGCAGTGATTACATCACATGCCTACAAACCGTCAGTGGCAAAAGCTGTACGTAACGGCTCCTAGGTATTGAGCGATCAGAAGAAACACGAGCAAACCTGCTAAAACTCCCGTCGAGCCAACTGGCAACACTTACCGTACAGTCCGGTCTCTTCATCATATATGCTACATATGTGAGTCTAGGGATGGTATCTCCGACCCCAATAACCCAATAAGTCATGCCGGTATATGGCTCATAATAGATCGAGAAACTACTGATAACACTAATCAGTAAATCCCAGCAGTCATAGCCAGGGACTTCCTGTTATAGCCAATCGTACATGGTGCAACATCAACCCCCAATACCGGGAGAGACAAAACCCCTCCAATCGCTCATTGCCTCCATGTGCCTCGGGACTGTACGCAAAATCCACCTGTTTGCACGACTCAGTAGAGCCGTGGTAGGGTGGAGATCAAAGTACAGTAAGAGGACACACAAGACTCTATGACGATCTCGGGTCTACAGACTAACCAGTACCAGTGTCACCTGAGAACTGCTATCCGACGATAGATATAATACCACATAGGAGTTCACAACGAGTCCGTTCAGTGTACCCAGTCTCCACTGAGCACCCGTATATGATCTTTAATGTCACCACACCAATGGATATGGGATCATCCATCGCCCATCATATGGGACAAGTATTTTATACGCTGGTCTACTCTGATGATATTGATGCCCCGTCTCGATACACCCACGACTAGGAACATTTCAACGATATGCTCATAGACTACACATGTCCCACTAGTATGATCCGCATCATAATCTCAGTAGACCTGCATCATCCTAAGGGCTATATCAACATGTACCAAATGAATGAAAGCATGATCAAATGAGCATGTCAAGATAAAAGGTGCAACCAGATAGCATACTATCATGGCGAGCAAGAATGTCCCCTGAATACACACACACACAAACACACACACACACACACACACACACACCGGTACATACACTATCATATAATGACCTCTTGGGCATACATATATCCAACAATCTCCCACTTGCACTAAGGCCAATTATTGGTGTATCTCATACCCAACCTCTCAAAAGGTCGCTCATGTTGAGGCAAAGGGAGGGCCTTGTTGAGTGGATCCGGGGTGTTATCTTTTGTATCTACTCTCTGAATCCCGATCTCACGGCGATCAACTATCTCCCGGATCAGATGATATTGCCTGAGGATGTGTCTGTATCGCTGATGGGACCTGGGCTCTTTGGCTAACGCCATATCCCTATTATTATCACAATACAATGGTATTGGATCAATAATGGTCGGAACTACTCCTAGCACCAAGATGAACTTCCTTATCCAGACGGCTTCCTTGGCAGCATCATTTGCAGCAATATACTCATCTTCCATCGTGGAGTCTGCAACGGTATCCTGTTTGGAACTCTTCCAATACACCGTCCCTCCATTGAGGGTAAAGACAAACCCAGAGATAGATTTTCTGTCATCCTTATCACTCTGGAAGATAGAATCAGTAAAGGCCTCCATTTGGCGATCTCCGTTACCATACATCTAGAACATTTCTTTAGTACTTAAGAATGTTCTTCATTGTTGTCCAGTGTTTATCCCCTGGGTTGGATTGCTTACTACACCCAGTGCATAAGCTACATCAGAGCGTGTACATAACATCGCATACATTATAGATCCTACAGCAGAAGCGTAGGGTATAATGCTCATGCGAGCTTCTCTTCTCTAGCGGGTAAAGCACCTCGCTTGGAGTCTTCCATACTAAACCTCTTTTGGATGGTGTTAATGTACCTGGTTTGGGACAATCCCAATAACCGTTTAGATCTATCCCAATAGGTCTTCATGCCCAATATGTACGAGGCATCACCCAGGTCCTTCATGGAGAACCTTTGTGATAAGAACAATTTGACCGATTGTAGCTTAGGAATGTCGTTTCCTATCAGAAGAATGTCATCCATGTACAATACGAGGAATGTGATAGTACTTCCTACAATCTTCTTATAAACACAAGGTTCATCTGGATTTTTGACGAAATCAAACTCTTTGATAACATCATAAAAACAGATGTTCTAACTCCGTGATGCCTGCTTTAATCCATAAATGGATTTAAGCAACCGACATGCTTTCCCGCTGGTCCCACTATCAATGAAGCCCTCTGGCTGATCCATATAAACGCACTCTTCTAAATCACCAATAGAAAAGCAATTTTAACATCCATCTTTCAGATTTCATAGTCGTAGTGAGCAGCAATAGCAAGTAGGATCCGAATGGATTTAAGCATGGCTACAGGATAAAAGGTTTCGTCATAGTCCAATCCTGGTCTTTGTCGAAATCCTTTCGCCACAAGCCTTGCCTTATAGGTCTCCACCTTCCCATCTACACCGATCTTTCTCTTAAAGATCCATTTGCACCCTACGGGGTTTTACCCCAGAGGGTACAACATCCAAAGTCTACACTTTGTTGGTGTACATAGACTCCATTTCGAATCTCATGGCATCCAGCCACTTCACAGAGTCACCACTCGTGATAGCTTGCTGAAAACTGGTAGGGTCATCATCATCCATGATGCAGTCTTCTCCATCACCATCAACGAGAAAACCGAAGTATCTATCCGGTGGGTGAGAAGTCCTACCAGATCTACGGAGCGGCTGAGGTTCATTAGGTTCTGTTGCAACATTAGGTTTAACCAAGTCGTCATTTGAAACTTGTGTCTCTAGAACCTCTTCTAGATCTACCGCATTGCCATCAGAATCATTTGGAAAAATCTCATTTTCTAAAAATATGGCATTCCGAGAAACAAACACCCTTTGTTCCTCTTTGTGGTAGAACAGATATCCATATGAATCTTTTGGATATCCCACAAATAAACATTTGAACGACCGTTTCTCGAGTTTGTCCGGATTCTGCTTTTTGACAAAAGCCGGACAACCCCAAATCTTAACTCTCTTAAGAGATGGTCTCTTCACATACCATATCTCATATGCAGTGGTAGACACGGTCTTTGTCGGAACCCTGTTCAACAGAAAAGCTACAGTCTCCAATGCATGCCCCCAAAAGGAGAGGGGCAACTCAGCATCACTCATCATGGATCGTACCATATCTAAAAGGGTTCGATTCCGTCGCCCTAACACATCGTTGTGCTGTGGTGTGTAAGGGGGAGTGAGCTGAGAGTGAATCCCATTCTCTTTTAGGAAGTTCGAAAACTCTGTACTAAGATACTCTCCACCTCGATCTAATCGAAGTATCTTGATACTCATTCCAGTTTGTTTTTCTACTTCAAATTTGTACTCCTTGAATATCTCGAAAGCTTCAGACTTATGCTTTATCAAAAACACATGACCGAATCTTGAGAAATCATCAGTAAAAGTTATGAAGTAAGAAAAACCGCATCTCACATGTGTAGACATTGGCCCACAAACATCACTATGTATGAGGCCCAAGAGCTCAGTAGCTCTTTCTCCGTGTCCAGTAAACGGTGTTTTGGTCCTTTTCCCTTTGATACAAGACTGGAAAGTCGCATAAGATTTATACTCAAAAGAATTTAAATATCCATCTTTATGAAGCTTGTTTAGTCTTGTTTCATTAATATGACCAAGTCTACAATGCCATAGAAAAGCTTCATTTATATCTGAAAATTTTCTTTTGTTTGTATGTTGTATGTTGAAAACTGTGTGTTGATTAAGGACGTATATCTCGTTATTAAGTGTACCACAACCAATCAACTCTTGATTAAGTTTAATGTTCATAACATTGTGCTGCAATATAAAATGATACCTTCATTGTCCAACAAAGAAATGGATATTATATTACAAAGCATGCTTGGTACAAAATAACATTGGTTCAACACCAATATACAACCCGATGGCAACCCCAGATGATACTCTCCCACTGAAACTGCATGTACATTGGTACCATTTCCAACCCGGAGAGTATGATCACCTGTCTTCAAAACTCTACTATTTCTCATCCCCTGCATAGAATTGCAGATATGAGAACCTGAACCGGTATCTAATACCCAGGAAGCAGAGTTTATAGAAAAACAGTTTTCAGTTAAGAACACACCTGAAGCTGAAGAATCAACATGCTTCCCTTTCTTGAGACCAATGTACTCAGTACAATTCCGCTTCCAGTGTCCCGTTTTCTTGCAGTAGAAACATTCTCCTTTTCCCAACTCCGCAGCTTTGTAGTTGTCTTTTCCCTTTGCCTTTTTTATTCCACCTCTCGGCTTGGTGGATTTCTTCTTGTTCTTTCCCTTGGCCTTGGCTTTTAGGACGAATGAAGAAGATTGTCCAACAAGCAGGGAGGGAGACTTCGCCTTAAGCGTGCTCTCTGCATTTCTCAACATATTGAGAAGTTCGGGTAGTGACTTCTCCATGTTGTGCTTGTTGAAGTTCACTATAAAAGGAGCAAAGGCAGAGGGAAAAGACTGTAGAACAATATCCGTATATTGCTCGTTATCCATTGTCCATCCAAGGCCCTCAAGCTCTTCAATAAGAGTTATCAACTTCAGAACGTGGTCGCCTACTGAAGTGCCAGGAGCCATCCGCATCTGAAACAGCTTTCGAGATGCTTCGTATCGTAGGATACGAGATTGCTCTCCATACAACTCCTTTGTATGGAGAAAGATGGATTGAACATCCATCTCGTCATGCTACTTTTGATGTGTATTGTCCATCGATGCAAGCGTGAGGCATTTGGCGGTGGCACAGTCAATATCCCACGTTTTGCGGATCTCCCTATCCGCAACAGAAGATTCAGGGCCTGGTTTGGGCGGGCCTGTGGCAGTGAGGACATATGATACTTGATCATATGTGAGAGCAATGTTAATGTTCCTCAGCCAATCTTTATAATTCGGTCCGTTAAGCTTATTTTTCTCTAATAATAGCTTAAGTCTAGTCATGGTTATCTGCCATTATGAGAGAGAAAAGAATACACTCAGCGAAAGCTCTTGCAAAGATTTGATTGGTTTATTATCTTATCTAATCGATGTCTCCCACCGCTTTTATCAAATTCTCCTTCAAACCTTAAAAGGAAAAAATTAGCCAGGATTAATTACATTCTATAACTTCGCTAACCGTTCAACGAGGCCATTGCCGGTACTTCTGAGGGTGGTTCCCCGTGGTTTCGCACGGACCTAATTAAAATAAACCTCATTTTCCCAGAGGCGTAGCCCCGTTGACACCTTTCTAGACACCTAATGAGTTAGCTAATTGTAAAGTGCAAAATTCTCCCGGGAGCAACTATTACTCACAGTGGGATCGAGATCCTACTATCATATAGAAGGTATGCAATCTCATTGCAAATTTCAACACTTGAAACTCCCGATATGGTTTTTACCACTAGCGCTTATGACCTTGACTATAATCAACATATCATAAGTACTAGTCAAGTTCTACCCGTCATTTCATGATTAATTAGACCCACCCATATGACCCTTGACTATAATCAACATAATCGCATGAATATCCTAATTAATCTCATCATATGTTTTGTAGGAAGACATCACTTAGCTACCGTATATAAGTCCATGCTACCTCTCCCGGTACTTTCGGGCATGCGGAATTTGGTGAAAAACAATTTTCTAGAGGTGGTAACATGGACTCAAAACCGGATCTTTGTTAAACATCTAACTAACAACCTAACTAGGAGTTGTTAACTACTCGGTTAGGGGGTTATACCTTTCTTTCTTGAACTCCTTCGTCTTCAAGCCTCGATGGTTGTCCGGATCGGCTTCACCCCGTCGTCTTCTTGCGCCGAAGATCGATCCATCTGAAAGCTTCTACCTTTGGCTTCTTCTTCGGTCTTTGTAGAAAACTAGTTCACTTGGTTTGCCAAACCTTATGAACTAGAGTGAGTAGAGAAGAGTGTGTAGGGATTTTCTCTATGGTTCTTGGTTCTCAACACATGAGACAAGTGAACCATAGACTAAAGAGAGGGAGAGCAAGAGGAAGAAGATGAGAGCTCAAGAACAAGAGAGAGAATGAAAATGATAGAATGAGCAAGACTTTTCTCACTTGGCTCTCATAATCCAAAACCATCATTACAAAAATAGTAATCAAGTATTGTGTAAAATGGTTTAAGTCAAAATGGCTATATCATTTCATGCACTCATATTGCACAAGAGAACAAGCAAGTAAAAAGTCTTTGCCATGAAATGATAGCCATTGTCATCATGATGGTCAACTAGTCCAACCTAGTCAACCGGTCAACAAAGTCAACAAGTCAACAAAGTCAACCCCTCAACAACCATGTCACCACATTACTTAATTAATATTATTGTTAATTACATATCATATTCTCATTAGGGTTGAGCAAAAAGTCAATAGTCAACAGTCAACGGTCAACAACCCTAATGAGAATCCTCTGCCTCTGTCTCTCCGTCAACTGTGCATACACAACCGCATTCGCGTTCCGAAGAACACGAATACAAACTGGATAAAACCAATCCCAATACGTACACTAGGATCTGGCTTAAACCAAAGCCCGCTAGTGTAAACTGTCCGGACACTAAACGTGCACAAGTGCACGGATGTGACTGAACTTTGTCGCAAAACCATGCGACCTGTGGCAAAACCATGCGACCTCTACTCTTTTGCCTAAAGGCGAATAGCTTTCTGTGTGGGACTCTAAAGACTCGACACTACGCTGGCAGTGGGTTTAACCACAGACCGCAAGCGGCACTAGCTGTGCGTAACGGTCCCCAGGTAGATGCCGACAAGAAGACTGACGAGGTGAAACCCATCTGAACTCCTACTGAGCCTGAATGTGACAGTCTCCGTACAGTCCGGTCTGTTCGTCTGATACATCCCATGGTGGGCCTAGGGGGACGGTAAACGTCAGTCCCCTAATAGCGGTACAAGTCGTGTCGGAGTGAAGCCCAATACACCCTGAGATAGCACTGGAAGCCTACCAGTATATCTCGCTTGCCCTGGCCAGGGACTACCCGTGTAATGGCTCTCCTAGACACAGCGCGATGTCAACCCCCAATACCGGGAGAGACGGATCCTGTCTAACCGTCACTGCCTCCAAGTGCTTCGGGACTGCACCCAACTACTACCTGTTTGTACGACTCCTTTGAGCCGTGGTAGGGTAGTAATCAAAGTACAGTGGGAACACACTCGAGGCGAAGTGATAGTGTCAAGTCAGCGGACTAAGCTATACTCATGTCACCTGGGAACTGATAACTGAGGATAGGTATAATACCAACCGGTCAGTTCCCGACGAGTCCTGTCCAGTGTACTCGTAACCTAACAAGCACCAGCAAACTATCTCCAGTACGACGTACTAACGGCTGTGGGACAGACCGTCTCCCAAACTGGGACGAGAAGCGCATGCGCTAGTCTACTCTGGAGTATCGATGCCCTGTCTCGATAGTCCTGCGACTAGGGACCTGCATAAGGATGTGCTTATAGATTACCTAGCCCCACTTGTGTGACTGCCATCACAACGCTGGTAATCAAGCAAAGATCCTAAGGGCTCCACTAATGTGTATAGGTGATATACTAAAATAAACACAAGTACACATTGAAGTAGAAACAAACCAAGTAGCATACTACTATTTTGAGCAAGATTGTATATACAAGGTGAATATCCCAAGCTTCCATTAAGTAATATACAAACTAGTATGATACAGTAATGGCCTCTAGGGCATATACACTAACACCGTACACTAAGCCTTGACTATAATCAACATACGTAGAACTAATACTAAGTACTCTACTTCCTAAAATGAAGGAGGGCTGCGTATAGTTTTTAAGAAAACCTTTAACGCTTCCAACTTGATATCGTTGTAGAATCTAATGGTTTAAAAAGGAGTGGCTTAAGCTCCGCCTTTTGAAACTTTTTTTTCATAAAAAGCCGAGTAGGTTTTAAATCTGATTCTACAATATCTATTTAGGTTTCTTTTTGTTTACATCAATTTTATTAATGTAGTCTCATCATTTAAGTCCATAAGCCATTACAGAAAAGAAACGAAAATAGAACGTACGATTATGCCATCCGCATTCGCCACGATGTCCCGTTATGTACCGTTTGGTTACTTAACTAACGGCATAGCGGGACGGGGCTAGTGCGGATGCAAAACATAAGCAACATTTATTATATATCAAATATATAATTCATAATTCGTCTCAGCATATAAAGTAATCACATTACAGAATATCCATAGCAAAAGCACATATATGAAAATACAAGATATACTAGGAGGTCAGTATTTTGTATTTAGCCAACAATAGAAATACGGATTCTACGGTCGCGATGAATAGTCAAGCCCACACCCGTATACCCCTATGAGAGCGACAAGTGACACTACCAATTCTAGAGTTTAGGAGACCCGGTCTCGACTCCTCGAGATAGCCTCCCACTAAACCCTAGAACCCAGTCACTTGTGCTCCCCTCCTTGGGTCTATCATAATGCGGAAAAGTAAATAATATACAACAATGGTGACATCTTCCTCAACCCGGAGTGCCCCAATAAAAGAATATTACATATAATTAATTTTACATGAATGAAAAGAAAAATTCTCATCTCACATAAAAAAACCCGGCTATTCATTCACGATGATCCTGCACATCATAACTCAACAACACATAATATCACATATCATCAACGTAAGTAAGTATGCGTACCCCAATTGTCGTTGATGTATAGCAACGAAACTGGCGAGACACCACATACTGCACTTACGATCGCAGAAAATAAACTAAAAAGCTACAACAATTGGATCCGACACTGCCTTTAGACATCATAAACCCAGAATATCACATATTCAGGATTTCATGCCTAACAATGCAAATCTTATATTTATGTCTCAACCTTGAAAACACCTTTTCAAAAGAAGCCGGATAATTCAACAGGATTCCCGATTCTACCGAGACCGAAATATTAGACATACGCGCAACTAATTACTTTTCACAAAACTAATTTGTGTAGATTCCAATTATTGAATCACATTCAGAAATTTCTAGACAATGTTAAACGTTTCGATCGAGTCAACAAGCACCCACAAATTACCCCGATAAGCTCAACACTTGAGCAATGTTAAAGTACCCAAAAACATGCCATAGTACCTATGATCCATCCGTAGAAGTGCCAAACCAATGCCTCACCTATGACATCGCGGAACTACGACAAACTCTAGGGTTCAGTCGCGGTTCTGAGGGCATAGAATGGAGTTAAGGTTTTTGTTCTTCTAGAAGGTCCATAGAGTTACTTGCACGACTATCGAATATAATTAACTTATGAAAATTCCAACACTTGGAAATTTTCAGCGAGGGCAATAGGTGGTTATTGATGTTCGCTCAAACTGTTAAACATCGTCCAAGTTACCATTACAATGTTAAAACATACGACTATGAAATACTCCGAATAAGGCCCTAAGCACAATTTGCATCACATGAAAATTTGGCCTAAACAAACAATACCTAAAACCCCAAAACCTACACACCATAGCACAGGAAAAATTCTAGGCAAAACAGGGGAAGGGTGGCCTGCCTGCTCAGTTTTGAGCATGGAGCGCTCAGCCAAAAACCGAGGGGTTTGCTTCAAATTTGTTCTGCGCTCTCAGTGCATTGTCAGTAAGCTTCTGCAGTTGTTTGAAATTTTTTTCGAGCACATTAAAAAATCGACAGAGAAGCTTATATTAAGGGTTGCAGTTTTGTAATTCAGAGTTGTTTTGGTTTCGTAATTAATCTAACAATGTCTATGTTTCTAGCTTGGCTCTAATACCACTGTAGGGATTCTATAGCATCACACTAGATTTAGGGTTGCATCACACATTCTATAAAAAAATTTTAGAGGGTGCTAAACAATTCCAAACATGAATCGAACTAGAAAAATAGAGTAACAACTAGCTAGTATCATATACTACAAGTGTCTAACACTAAGTGGGGAGAGATACAACCTTTGTAGACCTCCTCCTAGACTCCTTGGATTGAGTAGGTTTTGAGTTGGTTGGCTTGTATACTTCCGCGTCCACGATGATCCACCACGAAGTCTCTTTGCACCAAGCTCCAAGCTTCTCTTGATCAAGGATGAAGAAGAAGCTAACACTCCACTCAAGTGGGCTAGACTAAAGTGGAATGGTGTTGTGTGTTTGGATCTCACTACAAAAACTTTTCTTTTTAATCCTTTCTCTTTCTTTTAAAACCCTAGTGATCTTTTTGAGGAGAGAGAAAGGAAGAAGGAGATGGCACAAAACAAACTCAGGAGAATAATGTGATCACTCTCCCTAAACTCAAGAGAGTAAGAGAAGTCATCCATGCTAAACCATGGTTACAAAATATCTAGATATTTTGTAACATGAGTTTAAGAAAAACCATGGGCTAAAAAACCGTTGACTATTGTCAACTTAAAAGAGTTGAATAGTCAACCATGATTATGTTGCCATTTTGCTTTTCTCAAATAAAAAAAATATCTAAAAAATGTTACCATAAGAGTCTTGCATTGCCACCACCAATATATCATCAACCATGACACATCTATACTTGCCTGTGTGCATGCAACATAAAGAAATAGGTTTTAATAAATGAGCTAATGAAATTAATATTAAATCAACACTTGATTTAATAACCGGTCATATCACATACGACCCGTCCAATAGAAAACGCCGGATTAAAATACGGTATCCATACACGCATTAATCGAGATCCCGCGCATATCACATATGCACCCCACATCATTTCTCCTGAGCTAGGAGACTCCGTTGTGGGACTTTAAGACTCGTCAATATGCTAGCAGTAGGCAGTGATCACATCACATGCCCACAAACCGTCAGTGGCACAAGCTGTAGGTAACGGCTCCTAGGTATTGAGCGATCAGAAGAAACACAAACAAACCTGCTAAAACTCCCGTCGAGCCAACTGGCAACACTTACCGTACAGTCCGGTCTCTTCGTCAGATATGCTGCATATGCGAGTATAGGGATGGTATCGCCGACCCCAATAACTCAATAAGTTATGCCGGTATATGGCTCATAACAGATCGAGAAACTACTGATAACACTTATCAGTAAATCTCAGCAGCCCTGGCCGAGGACTTCCTGTTATAGCCATTTGTACATGGTGCAACATCAACCCTCAATACCGGGAGAGACAAAACCCCTCCTATCGCTCATTGCTTCCATGTACCTCGGGACTGTACCCAAAAGCCACCTGTTTGCACAACTTAGTAGAGCCGTGGTAGGGTGGAGATCAAAGTACAGTAGGAGGACACACAAAACTCTATGTTGATCTCGAGTCTACAGACTAACCTGTACAAGTGTCACCTGAGAACTACTATCCGATGATAGATACAATACCACATAGGAGTTCTCGGTGAGTCCGTTTAGTGTATCCAGTCTCCATTGAGCACCCGTATACGATCTTTGTTGTCACCAAACCAATGGATATGGGATCATCCATCGCCCATCATATGGGACAAGTATCATATACGCAAGTCTACTCTGGTGATATCGATGCCCCGTCTCGATACACCCACGACTAGGAACATTTCAAGGATATGCTTATAGACTACGCATATCCCACTAGTATGAATGCAACATGAATGTAAAATCAACAACAAATCATGATATATCTGATATGAGATGATCTGTATCTTTAACTTAGTAAACGTTTTTGTGAAATAAACTGGAGTATCATCTACGAAAATCAACAGAAAATCCGTGTCAAGCATTGACACCATATGTATATCTCAATATCTCAATGTCTCAATATCTCCATATCGCAATGTTTCAATATCTCAATTTCTCAAAATCTCGGGCTCCATCAGTCCGGATCGACCCATATCATCAAATCTCACGACTACGTCGTTATCCTACGGATATCCACCGCGTCAGACATCACCGGAAGGTAGTCTACCCCTGCCAGGCTCATCGTCTATAACTCGAGCTTCTTGCCCGGGGTACCTTACCGGGCCCACCATGTACCCGAAACGGTTTATCCTACTTCTCGAATTGAGTCTCGAAAACCAACAGAAATCAGGAAAACTCATGGTGGACGACACAGACATCATATCATGAGAAAACCGCAACTTATATTTTTAAAATGGTAATAAGCTCATAAAATCCTTGTGGTTTTCCCTAAAATCCAGAAATTTCATAAGTATTGAAATTCTTAAGAAGAATCACAATATGTAAACATGTCGGTGATGATGGATGTCTATGATACGATAGTATATACCATGCGACGTATGACCAGAAACTATGTATGAAGTATGATGCAATGAGGTATGTATATGTGACTACCCATCCTATTTATAAATCTTGATAAAATGAATATACAACTTCAAGTTTACATATCATATATGATGCAAATGTTTTAGATACCGATTTAAGCAAGTTCTAAAGTGTTCGTGGAATAGTAATTACCAAAGGCGTGTGTGTTCGCATGAATAGTGCACGTGCAACATGAACCAATGGTAATGGTGCAAGTGTCATATGAGATAATATCATATGTATATAAGATGATGCAATGAGATGAGATGAATGACTAAGAGACTACGCATATAAATGGAAGCACTACTAGTAATCCTAACTGTTGGGCGCCTCGCGCCATCCAGACGATCCCCTATAGATGTGTACATCTACTCACCGGGACACCTTGGCTTAACTGATCCGATCACAGCCTTGCCTTTCCGCTCCGCGTCTAACGTCTCTGCACCCGATCCTAGAATCGCACACAAGTAAATAAGAGGATAGATATATAAATAGTCGCAGACACAAACGATACAAGGCAACCAACGTGCACTAACTAGACGTGCACGCACATTGTGCACAAAACGCGCCCGTGACAACGCCACAAACAACAACTAGGGGTCGCTATACGTCACAACCACAAAGCCTAGAACCCGATCGTACCGATCGCGCATTCACAATACTCTAAATATCATAGGAAAAATGTTGTAGGTCATTGAAATCTTAAACTAAATTAAAATCTATTTTTTCTAAAAACCTAGTAAGCAACACTTAACCATTTTAGCGCAAAACTATATGTTTTAGCAAATCTAGTGGCCACAATATTCATTTAATATCTTAATTAGGCCACACAATTATTAACTAAATTTTAATCTCACCTATTTACACAAATCATGATATTAGTTTGTAAGAATATTTAATTAGAACAATTTAAAAGTAAAAATTAGCAAATTAACAACTAGATTAGATTTTGCAAGTCTTTAGACGATAATCTACACTTAGCTAACTTAATTTAGTGATAAAAACCCTAATTTGAACCCAAACCCTTCTCTTTAATTTTCAAACATGCAATTAGAACCATATTAATACCAAATTAGGTTAAATTAATGTAATTAACCAACAATTTGACCATAGGGTTAAGATTTATACCTCAACAAATTTGAGATCTAACTTGCAAACTTAGCCTCCCAAAATGCTTTCTTGCTCCAAGATCCAAGCTAGTTTAGGCCAAAGAATAATGGGTGAAGGTTTAACTACGAAATAGTGAGAATTTGTGTGGATTTTTGATGCAAAAATGAAGATTTTAGAGGTGAAAAGGAGGTGGAGAAAATGGGGAGGGGCTGCCCAAAATTCTCGGCCAAAAATGAGAGGGTGTTTGTGTGTGGGTGAGTGAGAGAGAGAGGTAACTTTACCTCCCCACACACACATACATCTAATCATTCACTTCATTTATTATTTATTTTATTTTTCAATTTTCTAATTATGTTGTTCCTAGAATTGTCTAGAAACTTTGAGAGAATTTTAGAAAGAGAGAATATGTTACAAAATTGATTTTAAGTTGTCATGGTGCACAAGTGTGTGATTAGCCCATTCTAATTTGTAATTATCACTAATTAAATGTATATGTGAAAGCTTAAAATAATATTTAAAAATAATTATTTAAGTAAACTAGCAATTTATAAGTGACCGATTAAAAACCAAATACTAGTAATTACATAGCTAAAATAGGTATATTTAAGTCTATGTGGAAAAATAATTGTATCTTGATTTTTACGGAAAACACGTATTGTATTACTAATTAGCAGAAAATTAACCTAAATGAAAATTTTAAAACGCTACAATCTTCCCCTCTTAAAGAAATTCGGTCCCCGAATTTAAAATCTAACTACGCATACCATCAAAGAGATGGAATTTTTTTTTCCGCATCTCGCCCTCGGCTTCACACATGACCTCTTCGTCGAGACCTAACAAAAGAAGTAAACCAGAAATTGCTCGGGCCACGCCAAAGAACCTTTATGGACGGTATGACCTTAAATCTCAGTTTCTTCACCTACCGATCTAGAATGACTACCAGCTGCTTGGTAAAAGAAGGATCATGCTCCAGCCGGATCGTCTGATGCTGTATCGCGCGAGAGGGGTCATGAAGGCACTTGCGGAGCATCGATACATGAAACACGGGGTGAACATCTGGAAATCTGGGTGGAAGTGCCAAACGATAAGCAACTGTGTCGATACGCTTGAAAATCTCGAAAGGACCCACATATCTGGAACTAAGCCTTCCTTTTCTTCCGAATCCCCTCACACCCTTCATTGGAGAAACTCATAAGAAAACATGATCGCTAACGGCGAACTCAATCGGCGACGACTATCCACATAAGATTTCTGTCTGCTGTGGGCCGCTCTCATCCTATGCCGAATCAACTGGATCTTCTCTGTCGTCTTCTGCATAGGCTGCGGCTCCAAAACACTGCTCTCACCGATCTCTGTCCAACAAACTGGTGATCGACATTTCCTCCCATATAAGGTCTCGAAGGGTGCTATCTGAATCTTCTCCTGGAAGCTGTTATTATAGGAAAACTCTATCAAGGGTAAGTGACAATCCCAACTGCCACCAAAATCTAGAACGCAAGCTCGGAGCATGTCCTCAAGAGTTTGTATGATCCGCTCTGACTGACCATCGGTCTGAGGATAAAAAGCTATGCCAAAACTTAATCGGGTGTTCAACGCCTCCTGAAGTTTCTGCCATAGTCGGCTGGTGAACTGGGTGCCTCTGTCGGACACAATGCAAGTCCGAACGCCGTGTAGTCGCACAATCTCATCGACCTAAATCTGAGCATACTGAACGAATCCGAAAGTGGTCTTGACTGGCAGAAAGTGAGCTGCTTTCTTCGATCGGTCTACGATCACCCAAATAGAGTCATATCCTCGACTGGTCCTAGGTAGACCCATAATAAATTCCATAAAGATCTGTTCCTATTTCCACTTCGGAATGGGCAAATGTTGTAACTCTCCTGCTGGCCTTTGATGCTCGACTTTGACTTGCTGACAGGCATCCCGAAACAAAATCCGTGACATCACTCTTCATCCTTTAACACCAGTAGACATCTCTCAAATCATGATACATCTTGGTGGAACCCGGATGAACACTATATGTCGACTGATATGCCTCCTAAAAAATCTCGTGTCTCGGTCCTTCGGAATCTATCACACATAGTCTAGTCCCAAATCGTAGTACTCCCTGATCATCGATCACAAACTCTGAATCTCTGCCATGTCGAACTTCCTCCATGATCTTTGACAAACGAACTTCATCGGACTGTGCCTTACTGATGCGATTATGTAACTATGGATGTGCATAGACATGGGTAAGTTGTCTCCCGGTCAAAGTAAACTCGAACTGTACTCGGCTGTCATATAGAATCTGCCAACCTGCCGTCGACTGCCTCTGAACTGTGCTCAAACAAGTCAAGTTACCTCTTGGCTTCCGAATCAAAGCATCTGTCACAACATTCGCCTTGCCCGGATGATAAAGAATCTCGCAGTCATAGTCGTTCTCTAGCTCCATCCAACGGCACCATCTCAAATTAGATCTTGCTGCTGAAAGATATACTTCAAGCTCTTGTGGTCCGTGAATATCTAGCATGACTTGCCGTATAAGTAATGTCTCCAGATCTTGAGTGCAAAAACCACCGCAACCATCTCTAAGTCATGAGTAGGATAGATCTGCTCGTGCTTCTTCAACTGCCGAGAAGCATCACAATAAACAATGAAACAGCCTGATCCTGAAGACAAAGATAATTCTGGCGCCGTAGTCAAACTAGTCTTCAACTGCTGAAGTCTCTGCTCGCATACCTCGGTCCAAAGAAACGGAACTCCCTTCCGTGTCAACCCGGTCAGCGTCGCTGCTATACGAGAAAAATCCTGTATGAAACGTCGATAGTATCCGGCCAAATCCAAAAAGCTGCGGACCTCTGTAACAGATACCGGTTTAGGCCAATTCTGAAAAGCCTCGATCTTCTTCGGGTCTATACTTATACCATCTCCAGTAACCACGTGACCCAAGAAATCAACACCGACAAAACAAAAGGCACACTTAGCGAACTTAACGAACAGCTGATGCTCTCTCAAGGTCTATAACGAAATCCTCAATTACTGCCCAGGCTTTACTCGGCTCCAAAAGTATACTAGGATGTCCTCAATGAACACGATGATAAACTGATCAAGAAACAGCCTGAATATACAGTACATCAAGTCCATAAACGCTGTTGGGGCATTGGTGAGCTCGAATGACATCACCAAGAGCTCATAACGCCCGTAACGTGTGTGAAAAGAAGTCTTCGAAATGTCATCCTCTCAAACCCGCAACTGATGGTAACCTGATCGCAAGTCAATCTTCGAGAAATGTCCCGCACCCTGGAGCAAATCAAATAAATCTTCGATGCTAGGTAAGGGATATTTGTTCCGCACAGTAACCCGATTCAACTGACGATAGTCGATGCACAAACGCAAACTATTGTCTTTCCTCTTGACGAACATGACAGGAGCTCCCTAAGGTGACGCACTCGGACGAACAAGCCCTTTATCTAACAAGACTTGCTACTGATCCTTCTGCTCTTTACGCTCCGCCGGGGCCATCCGATATGGCGATATAGAAAAAGACTCCGTGCCAGGAATCAAGTCAAAGCAGAACTCAATATCGCGCTGCTGCGACAAACCAGGCAGCTTGTCAAGAAAGACATCGGGAAACTCTCTCACAATTGGGACCTGGTCCAACGGGACCTCTACGGTTCCAACAACTCGAACATACGCTAAGAATCCCTGACATCCTTTCCTCAAGAACGGAGTAGCGTGATGTGCAGAAATCGAGCTGGGAAGGGTGGCGCTATGGACTCCCTGAATAACAAGAACTGGCTCACCCGGAAAGCTAAATCTTACTGCCTTCTCAGGGCAGTCCACGGACGCATAATACGTGGCTAACCAATCCATGCTCAGAAGAACATCGAAGTCAAACATATCGAGAAGAATCAAATTGACAGAAGAATCCCTATCTCCGATACGAACAAAACAAACACGAATGAAAAACGTATTGAGCGACCAAAAGACTCGCCAACGGGAGAAATCATAACAAGCGGCAGATCAAGCAAAGAATACTATCGGCTAATCCTCGATACAAAATATGTGGATACCATTTCAAACAACACCAGAAAGAAATACGCATTGGAAGAAAACACCAAAAGAATACCTGTCACAATGGCGTTGGATGCCTGTGCATCCAGAGGGGTCAAAGCGAACACTCGGCATGTCCCTCGCTAGTAGCCGACTGTCTTCTGCCTCTGCTATCACCGTCTCTCAGAAAGAACCTGTCATGGCGTCTACCTAACCGTCTTTGAGTTGGCATACCGGTACAAATCCGCTTCGGTCCAGAAACGACCGAAGTCTCAGAAATGCGCTCCTCCAACAGTAAGGTCGCGTCCATAGCAGCGGCGTAAGTGTCAAAATGCCGGACGCCGATAGCAAGAAATAACTGCATGTCCAATCCCCGCACTAACCTCTTTATCCATTTCCCGTTAGTGTCCCCCAGGTAAGGAGCATATCGGGACATGTAACATTTCAGAAAAATAAAATATTATTTTTAGGAATTTATATGATTAAATAATAAATATTATGAATATTTTAATAATGTGGTATAATTAAATACTGATAAATTAGGAAATATTTGGAAAATTATAGGAATTTCTGAAATGAGGGTGTTTTATATGATTTAAGCAAATTATAAATTCTTTATGATTAATTATATTCCATTTTAATGCTAATCGGCGATTAAATATCACTAATCGTGCATTAAGCTTGATTTGTGCACATGACATGCACCATGTCATATTACACATTTGTTACCTTTTTTCTACCATGGCTTTTCCTTTTTCTTCCTGCTTGGGTTTTGAATTTTGTTTAATGGAAAAGAAAAAGGAAAAGAAAGAAAAGAAAGAAAAGGGTAAACAAATGAGTATGGGCAAGAGAGAGAAGAGAGAGAGAGAGGTGAGGGGTCAATCTTGGACCATGGCTCATTGTCCCCTTCATTATTTTCTTCTCCATTTTCCCTCTCCCTCTCACCATGGCTGCCCTCCATCTCCTCCTTCCTCTACCTCCTGACAAGAACACCAAAACTACATCAAAACATCATAATCCCTTCACTAAAAACATGTACAAGCTCACTACAATCACTTTGGACCAAGAAAGTTTTGATTTTGAAGACTTGGGGCAACTCAAGAAAATTATTGAGTTGCCAAATGAGGTATTTTTTTACCATTAGTATTGTATTTGTTTCACTTTAGCATCCATGTTAACTTAGAAATGATATCGTGTAGTGTAGTGAGGTTTGAAAATTCCTAGATGAAGGTTAGGGATCTAATTGAGTTGTGATTGTGTAATGGAGGTTAGTAGAGGCCATACAACCCCGGTAGTAATGGTTATTAGACCAAAACCTGATACTAAAAGCCTAGTTAGCAAACTTAGAAATTCCCGATATCGTATTTTATGGAAATTATGATGGGGAATTGAAATCTGCTACGACCCGGGGCACCTGAAAATTTTATAGCAAAGACTGAGAGATGTGCAGGCAACATAGGAGCTAACCCTAAGACCGAGACCCCCATGTCACATTTTGGCTGCAAATTTAAACCGGGAGGCCGCAATTTGCGGCTTGGGTTCCTCATTTTTGATTTGTGCTTCGTCCATGGCTTTATCCCCAGTAAATTAGACCCTTCCCATGTGCAAAATTGACCAATTTCACCTGAGACGAAATCTGGAAGTGGTTTTCCTTAGTTGTTGTTTTTCGTATTTTGCGATTCTGAAACTTTAGTTTTTGTATTTGATTTAAATTCCATCGTGTGGCGTTTGAATGTCGACGATAAGGATTATTTGGTAGTGTTTTACATGCGAGACCATAGGTTCTAACCTATACGTGATACGCGTGCTGTTTTGGTTTTCGTTCGCGATTTCAGTTTACGATACTGTGTGCGTGTATATATGTAAGTACCCTCGAGTGGACATGAACGAAAAGGACGAGCGTGGCGTCATCGACTTCGGCAAGAAAGGATCAAGGTGAGTAGATATATATCTACGGGGGAAGTCGGGTGGATAGCGTATAGCACCCCCGCAGTTCGTAGTGTAGCCTATGATATATCTAGTATATATACGATACTATGTGTTATGTGAAACCTTTATGATTATGAAGATAGGTTTTAGGTGTTCATGGGTTAGTTTTAGTGTAATTAGAAATAACTTAGTTTAGCTTCTTAGTCGCGAACCCTAGAGTAAAAATTACACCAACACGCACACACACACGCTTACATTTGACTTACTTGTGCGTATATGGGGATATATATATATATATATATATATATATATATATATACACACATACACACACGCATATATGTGTGTGAGTATGTATGTATATGTGTATATATATAAATATATATATATATATATATATATATATATATGAGGATAGTATATGGTAGTTGGAGATGAGTCGATGAGATTAGGCATGATGCTACGAGATCGGTGATGTGGTTTGGTTCGTATTATGAGATACGACATGATATTATAGCGGGTCCTTAGGCGATGTGTTTTCATACACACGCATATATATACATACATATATATATATATATATATATTGATGGTATCAGAATGTATTAGACTTAGATCAGTACCCCTAATTCAGGATACGATGATAAGGATACCAGATAAATAATGAGATAAAGGTGATATTCGACCCGTACCCAGATTTAGGATGCTGTACGATGGATTTACCGTACGAGATATAATTATAATGATAGATCCGCACTCTTGACTCGAGGATGCCATATTATATATATTGTATCGTATGTGATACTATCGAGACGAGATCACTGACTATTATATATATATATATATATCGACTCAGACTTAGGTGGTATCCTTACCCTTTCGATTAGTCCGTTAGTTTAGTCATGTAGTTTACTTAGTAGATGTTAGACTGGGCTCGAGTCATACTTATTTCCAAAACTAACGAATCATGAGTATTTTAAAGATAGGCCAATGGATTCTACGGATACTTTAAAGGACGTGCATTTTCTTAAAAACACCGTAGCCTTATTTTCTAAACACCACGATTCGTATTATTTCAAATGTCAAAACGGTATGACTCGTGTTTATTAATGTAGATTCCCTATTGTTGCGTTCATTATTCATTTTCCGCATATTCTTGTTGTTCGCATCGCATTGCATGCTTATTAGAGTTTTCATTTGTTATTATAAAATCATGTTGTCAGGACACCAGCACCATTACCGATGATGCATATGCTCCACGTACACTTGCTTGCCGGCTCACACACATCATCATCGGTAATTGCTATGTCACGTACATTTTAGAGAATGCTATTTCATTAACATAGCTTGTTAGCTGATAGTTCCAATATGATTGCTTTCATTTGCTAGTTTAATTATTGCATTCCTTGCTAGATATTCGATGCATTCATTTATTTATTGTCATGCAATATTATAGAACTTTATGCCGGTATTTCATTGTTTATTTACCTTTGAGATTGGGATTTCGGATTTCCATGAGATTTCTGGATTTCGAGAAACCGCAAAGATTTTATAAACTTATTATCTTTTTAAAAGATAGAAAATTACGGTTTTCTCATGATATGATTTAAGAGGAGTCTACCATGAGTTTTCTCAGCTCTTGAGCGATATCATACACCCGATTCGAGGAGGAGGAGGAACCGTCTGTGGGTGCATGGTGGACCCGGTGCGGTACCCCGGGGAAAGATGGTCGTAGATGAGGGCGTTGAGCCTGGCAGGGGAGCACTACCGACTGGTGATTTTATTGTGACTCGATGGATATCCGGAGGATACCGATCGGAGTATAGGCCAGTCCGGATTGCCGGAGCCTGAGCTATTGTGATTTGTTGATATAGGCCAGTTCGAATCGACGGAGCCTGAGATATTGAGACAGTGAGATATATATATTTTTTGTCGATCCTAGACACTGATTTCTGTTGATTTCATTGACGATACTGCGATTTTTATACATAAATCTCACTAAGATAAGAAAACAGTTTTCTCATTTAGATGTATTCTATTTTCATGCATTCAAACATCATATATATGATATGTTGCTACCTGAGGCACTGACACGAGCACTTGGTACTACACTTATTTATAGATGTTTACCCTTACCATTTTATCATGCTTCAAGCCATATTATTTGAGGATATTACTGATCGTATAACCTAAGATTGAGTCATACATGCGATTTCTGCTCTGTGATGTTTTCTACTCACGAGTTGGCAACTCACCCCCGTTGTGCCACAGTTTCTTACAGTTTTTGCCGTCCAGGTTTCCTTGGCGGCTTTGCTGGCACACTGCTTCTTTCCGGGTGATTACTTCGGTAGGTGGGTTCACTCGCATCGTGACCACCATTGTACCTTTTATTATATTTCAGTTGTATCTAGTAAACTCCATCAACCAGACTTATATTTTTTATAACCTTAGAAGACCAGTTGTATATTCTTTTGAGCTTAGAGTCGCACGTTGTATTATTATGGGTTTTCTTGATGATATTGAGTTTCCTTTTGAGTTTTGATCTTCGCCCTTCAGCGTTTTATATTATATTGCTTGCGTGGTTGTGACCGCCAATTGGCAAAGTGCTAGCTTCCGCTTGGGGATGCCTTTATTCATTATGTATATATTTCATGTTTGTACCCGTTTGGGGCCAGTATTTACAAAGGAAACTCTACCGAAATTTTTGGAAAAGATATGATGTTTTAAAAATGTTTATTACGACTTTTCAAAGTGATTATATGCAAACTTTAAAACAAGTTTTCCTTCATTTTCTTCTTTTAAATGGTTTAGATTTCTGAGATTTTTGGCTTACTTGAATTAGATGGGGTTATATAGACTTCATATGATTCAAGTGCCAGTCACGTGCCATTTCGGGTCGTGACAAAGTTGGTATCAGAGTGCTAGTTTAACCTTAGTTCGAGTCTATGTTTGACTATACGGAGTCTAGGGCATATATATATATATATATATATATATATATATATATATATATATTCGGAACCTAGGCTTGAACTTACGGAACTTAGACTTGGTCGAGGGGGTATTAGACCCGAACTTTCATCGCGTAGGTTGTCCTTGGTTGATGGAGTAGGTGACTTAAGTAGAGTGACGTACCGTGCATATATTCCGCGGCATACTTACGATACGCTACTCGATTTAAGAAGCCTTAGGATGTACATTTCCTTACATAACATTACATTCATTCTTATGATCTATCCTCATCGATATCGGTTTATGGTTTTGCTGCCGCGATTACACGGGAAGAGAGAGCCGCGGCTAGAGTTGCGGTCAGCACGAGCTCGTCAGGGACGAGGACTGACCAGGGAGTGATTCCAGGGACACACGATTGCATAGATGTATCGTCCTATTGTGTTTTCGTGTCATGATTGTTTGATGGATCGCTTTTATAAATTTCTCGAACGTGCAGATCAGCACAAGAGGATTGGGCCACTGCTAGAGGCCAGCCAGAATGTGATGACCGTCAATGCACCGATTGTTCTTGATGATTGAGGCACTATTCAGCGTGCGGAAAAATGAGCCAGTTGTTGCTGCGAATAACAAGATATCGCCCGAGATGTTTGAAGCTAATGCCGCACGAGTTATACCTAGAGATATGATAGAAGATCGCTAGTCACCCAAGGAGGAATGACTAGGACATGTGATTCGTTGCCTAACCCGATGCGAGGTCATCAGATTGATTGATTCCAACTTGAGACGACTTCACACAGGTACGTTGGGAGACGAAGGAAAACGATCGAATGTCAGAAACCCATTTTTCAAGTTTAAAGTATTCGGTAAAACATGCAAGTAATTCCTTGGACCCTCTAGAAGAATGAAACCCTAACTCGATATAATGACCATGAGAACGCTTTGAAATCTTAGGGTTTGCGGCAGTTCCGCGATGCCATTAATGAGGCTTGGGTTTTCCCTTCTACGGTTGGTCCATAGCTACTGTGGCATGTACTGGATATTATTAAACTGTACTCAAGAGCTGATCTCTCAGGGGAATTTTTGGGACCTTGACGAATCGATCGAAAGGTTCGACGTCGTTCGGATATAATGTGATGGGATACATTGCTTGGGAGACTCCAGATATGAGTATAGCCGTTGGAGCGCAGTCCATGCAGCCACGAAGAGACAAGTCCGAATCAATCGACATTAGAGAAATGTGGAGTAAGAGGTTCGTACGAGATCTTGACGAGATGACATTCCACTCCGCTAACATCAGAGATGTGATACACATGCAGAGGCGTTGTATATAGATATATCTTCCAGAAACAGTCGTGATGAGTATGCAGCCGTTTCAGAATAAGAAATAGATTTACTAAAGGGTGATAACTTCTGGGCAGCTAGGCAGAAACGAGATTTGGGGGAGACTTCAACAGAACCTTTCTGGAATACTATACGAGAAGGCTTGGACCCAGGATCGGTCATATTACGCACACCCAGTAGGCCAGAGTTCAGCATCGTCGACGAGACATGTTATGAGTGACCATGACAGTTGTCCAGAGATCTTTAGAAGATGTGCCAGAGCAGGACTGTTTCCGCCATCTTTGATTTCGGTATTTTGGGCGATTTATTTGCATGATTGAGATTTTGTGTACCACAGTTGCACTTGACTTCGATTTGATTTCATTCGAGATGTTGATTTTGATTTCATACCTATGGTATGCATATGATTTGACTTGTGCTTTCGGCAAAGTTTCATACACTTTCAGTATTTTTGATTCGATTTTGTGCACACTGATGCACATGGTTGGAGATTATATACCACGGTATACCTTATTTGGATTAAGGTTTGTTGTATACCGTCGATTTCGATTATGATATTCGATATTGTTTTCGTGCACCTTGTGCACCTGATTTAGATTCTTGCGCATACTTGACGCGCTTGATGCGATTTTGGTGCACTCCAGATGCACTAAATTGGGATTCTTCGTGTATATCAGATGCACCTGATATTGCTGTCAGGCACACCCGTTGTCTTTGACAGGTGTTTCGTGCACACCCGTTGCACTTAGATTTTGTTCTGTGCACATGTATGGCCCATTCATTGATTTCGTGTTTCGTGCGCACCAGACGTATGTGGCATCCTTATATACATTTTGGGATTGATTCTTGTGGAGAAGTATGTTTTTATGATTTGACTATTTGGTATAGTGACTGAGAATGACTAGTCCGAGGATAGTATCTGAATATATTTTTGCATGCATTGATAGTTATAGAAGGGATATCCAAAAAGGAGCTATAGTCTCAGTATTTACCTACGTGTCCGAGATGACACGAAACACTTAACAAAGGAAACCCTTCTAAATGATTTTTCAAAACGGCAGGACGTGTATGTTAAATAAAGGGTATATATATAGTTATTTTCTTACAATAGACGTCCGCCACTGTGTCGTGATACGCGCATTGCACAGTGATTTGAAAAATGTTTGGCATGCATTTCTTTCAGATGTTTTGACAAGTTTATACCGACACTTACTATGTACATGTTATAGTTTTGATGTGGATCATGTTGGTTTTCGTATTGGATTTTGACCTTGATGTCTTCCCCATCACTCCGATGATTGCGGGATGCTTGACGGAGTCTTGATTTCGAGTTATATATTCATTTTTCTGGCGCGTACATTGCGCTACGATGTGTTTTATGTATTTATGATTTCGGAGCCCCGACGACTTAATCTTTTTACTAAAATGTTTTAGTATTTCAGGGGTTTAAATTTAAATTCGGGTACTGAATTTATTTAAGAGGGGAAGATTGTAACATTTCAGAAAAATAAAATATTATTTTTGGAAATTTATATGATTAAATAATAAATATTATGAATATTTTAATAATGCAGTATAATTAAATACCGATAAATTTGGAAATATTTTGAAAATTATAGGAATTTCTGAAATGAGGGTGTTTTATATGATTTAAGCAAATTAAAAATTCTTTATGATTAATTATATTCCATTTTAATGCTAATCGCGATTAAATATCACTAATCGTGCATTAAGCTTGATTTGTGCACATGACGTGCACCATGTCATATTACACATTTGTTACCTTTTTCCTACCATTGCTTTTCCTTTTTCTTCATGCTTGGATTTTGAATTTTGGTTAATGGAAAAGAAAAAGGAAAATAAAGAAAAGAAAAGAAAAGAGTAAACAAATGAGTATGGGCAAGAGAGAGAGAGAGAGAGGTGAGGGGTCAACCTTGGACCATGGCTCTTTGTCCCCTTCATTATTTTCTTCTTCATTTTCCCCCTCCCTCTCACCATGGCTCCCCTCCATCTCCTCCTTCCTCTACCTCCTCACAAAAACACCAAAACCATATCAAAACATCATAATCCCTTCACTATAAACATGCACAAGCTCACTACAAGCACTTTGGACCAAGAAAGTTTCGATTTTGAAGACTTGGGACAACTCAAGAAAATTCTTGAGTTGCCAAATGAGGTATTTTCTTTACCATTAGTATTGTATTTGTTTCACTTTAGCATCCATGTTAACTTAGAAGTGATATCGTGTAGTGTAGTAAGGTTTGAAAATTCGTAGATGAAGGTTAGGGATCTAATTGAGTTGTGATTGTATAATGGAGGTTAGTAGTGGCCATACAACCCCGGTAGTGATGGTTATTAGACCAAAACCTGAGACTAAAACCCTATTTAGCAAACTTAGAAATCACCGATATCGTATTTTATGGAAATTCTGATGGGGAATTGAAATCTGATACGACCCGGGGCACCTGAATATTTTATAGCAAAGAATGAGAGATGTGCAGGCGACATAGGAGCTAACCCCAAGACCTGAGACCTCCATGTCACATTTTGGCCATAGATTTAACCCAGGAGGCCGCAATTTGCAGCCTGGGTTCCTCATTTCTGATCCGTGCTTCGTCCATGGATTTATCCCCAGTAAATTATACCCTTCCCATGTGCAAAATTGACCAATTTCACCTAAGACGAAATCTAGAAGTGGTTTTCCTTAGTTGCTGTTTGTTGTATTTTGCGATTCTGAAACTTTACTTTTTGTACTTGATTTAAATTCCGTCGTGTGGCGTTTGAATGTCGACGATGAGGATTATTTGGTAGTGTTTTGCATGCGAGACCATAGGTTCTAACCTATGCGTGATACGCGTGCCGTTTTTGTTTTCGTTCGCGATTTCAGTTTATGATACTATGTGTATATATGTAGGTACCTTCGAGTGGACATGAACGACAAGGACAAGAGTGGCGTCATCGACTTCGGCAAGCAAGAATCAAGGTGAGTAGATATATATCTAGGGGGAAGTCGGGTTGATGGCGTATATGTTAGTGTATATGCCCTAGAGGCCATTACTGTATCATACTAGCTTGTATATTACTTAATGGAAGCTTGGGATATTCACAGTTGTATAGACAATCTTGCTCAATATGGTAGTATGCTACTTGGTTTGTTTCTATTTCAATATGTGCATGTGTTTCTTTTAGCATATCGCTTATACATATTAGTAGAGCCCTTAGGATCTTTGCTTGATTACCAGCGTTGTGATGCCAGTCACACTAGTGGGGGCTGGGTAATCTACAAGCACATCCTTATACAGGTCCCTAGTCATAGGACTATCAAGATGGGGCATCGATACTCCGGAGTAGACTAGCGTATACGCTTCTCATCCCAGCTCGGGAGGTGGTCTGTCCCATAGCCATCAGTACGTCGTACTGGAGATAGTATGCGGGTGCTCGTTAGGTTACGAGTACACTGGAAAGAACTCGTCGGGAACTGTTGGATGGTATTATACCTATCGTCAGTTATCAGTTCCAAGGTGACATGAGTACAGCTTAGTCCATTGACTTGACACTGTCACATCGCCTCGAGTGTGTTCCCACTGTACTTCGATTACTACCCTACCACGGCTCAAAGGAGTCGTGCAAACAGGTAGTAGTTGGGTGCAGTCCCTAAGCACTTGGAGGCAGTGACGGTTAGACAGGATTCGACTCTCCCGGTATTAAGGGTTGACATCGCGCTGTGTCTAGGAGAGCCATTACACGAGTAGTCCCTGGCCAGGGCAAGCGAGATATACTGGTTGGTTTCCAGTGTTATCTCAGGGTGTTCTGGGCTTCACTCTGACACGACTTGTACCGCTATTGGGGGACTGACGTTCACCACCCCCTAGGCCCGCCATGCTATGTATCAGACGAACAGACCGGACTGTACGGAGATTGTCACATACAGGCTCAGTAGGAGTTCGGATGGGTTTATCTCATCGGCCTTCTTATCGACATCTACCTGGGGACCGTTACGTACAGCTAGTACCGCTTGCGGTCTGCGGTTAAACCCACTTCCAGCGTAGTGTCGAGTCTTTAGAGTCCCACACAGAGAGTTTCCCTGCACTGAGCGAAACGTGTAGAGGCCGTATGGTTTTACGGCAGGGCTGCGATCACTTACGTGCACTTGTGTGCGTATGCTGTTCGGGCAGGCAATACTAGTGGGCTTTGGTTTAAGCCGGATCCTAGTATTGCATGGATGGATTTGTTTTGTCTTCTGTGCATTCTCATTCTACGGAATGCGGATGCGGGTGTGTATGCACAGTTTTGAGGGGCGATGAAGGAGGAGGTGCCTCATTAGGGTTTTGGCTGATGGTTCGGCCAAAACCGCTATGTGGCAGGCTCATTAGGGTTTTGAAAATTCGTTCGGTCAAAACCATTATGAGCCGGAGACATTATTTTACTAATCCTTTTTGTGGTAATTTGTGATGGCTAATTGCATTGACCATTTGACCACCTTGACCACTCTTGACTTTGTTGACCCGTTGACCAAAGTTGACCTTGACCTTCATGAAAGGTCTACACTCTTCTTTGGTTTTCTTTTTCATTTTGGATTATGATAATGGTCATGTCAATGTAGCCATCAACTTTATCATGATAGGATTTGTAATGATATTGTTTAGCATTATTGCAACCATGGTGCCTTTTTTCTTTAGTTGATAATTTCATTTCTCTTTTCTTATTCTCTCTCTTGCAAGTGAGAAGGAAAAAAGAGGGCTCCATGGTTGCTTGATCTCCTTCATCTTCCTCCTCTTGAAATATTCTTTTGATATCATGTGTTGAGAGAAAAAGAATCCACATAGACAAATACTTCCATCAACCTCCTCTACATAACCTAGGAATTCAAGACTAGCGATCTTGTTGCCCTAATTGCCTCGGCTCGAGGTGGAGCTGGGTGTACATCTCTCGGGTGGATCGTCTTCGACTCAAGAAGGCCGCGGAGGTGACTAAGATCCGGATCGACCCTCGGAGCGTGGATGGGTGAGCCGGACAGCGCAGAGAAGATCCGAAGGACCGGTTTCGTGAGGTATAATTTCTACGGCATAGTAGTTAACGCCTCTTGTAGTTTGTTAGTTTCTAGTTTAGAAAAGATTCGGCTTTTAGTCCATGTTGCCTTTGCGCCAAAAATTGTTTTTCGCCGTTTCCGCCTCCCCGTAAGTACCGGGGTGAGCAACGTGGACTTACAGTGGTATCAGAGCCTAGCTAAACATAAACTAGCAAGTTAGGAAAGTGTTAAGAAAATCGATCGGAAAAAAGTCGCAAAACACGCCCGGAAAAACCAAGTTTCTGTCGATTTTTTATACTGCTCAAAAAGTGATTTAACATATATGAAAAATCGGCTCAGGGTTTTCTAAAGACACGGACCAAAAACGGTCCACTGAACCGATCAAAGCGCCGCGGTTCCGCGGCAAGAACATGCTTCTTGCCGCGGATCCGCGGCCGAGTTGACTCGGCCGTAGACCGAGTTTGGTGCAGTGTGCTTAGTTTGCTGTTTTGGGATTTTTAGTACATGTTGTTTCTGCCCAGATTTTCCAGAGAACAAAATGACTTTTGGGGTGGTTACAAATCCGTATTTTTGATCGATATTCCGTACACTTTGGCTAATGAATATTTTCTATGATGTGATATATGTATTGAACGTCCTCTAATCGCTATACATCGATTAGTGGGGGTTATACATATCTGTGATCTGTAATGTTGATGGTTTGTGCATATGAACTCGGTGGATTGTCGTGGATGAATAGCCGGGGTGGATGTGAGATGAGAGTTTCTTTTTCTTTCATTCATTGTAAAATTTGTAAAATTTGTAAAATTGATGTAATATTATTTGTTTGGCCGCACAACCGGATCGGGGTTGTAGCCGTCATTGTATAATTTCTTTTTACTGTTTTTGCTCCTAGGATAGACCCAAGGTGGGGTGCACAAACTACCGGGCATCTCGAAGTGCCGAGTGGCCTACTCACGGTGATGAGGGAGGTTGTTTCGCTTCGGGTACTTGGCGGGTAGTTTGCCGCACCCGTATGGGTCTTGGGTGGGGTTTGGCTATTCATCGCGACCGTGTAATCCGTTCTTCGTTACAGGCTCGTATGAATTGCGGATTCCTAGTATATCTATTTTATTCATCTGTGATCTGGAATGACTATCATTGCATGTGACGAATGTTTATATATATATCTATATGATATCTATTTAGGCGTTGCTTATGTTTTGCATTCGCGCTAGTCCAGCCCCCGCTCTGTCGTTAGTAAAGTAACCTAACGGGTGATGACGGGACCCCATGGCGAATGCGGATGGCATAAGCGTACGTCCTATTTTCGTTGTTTTCTGCAATGGTAGGATTAAATGATGAGACGCATTGGAATTAATGCAAGAAAATAAACCAAGTAAAAGTCGTTGGAACAGTTTCAAAACCACTCGGTTCTTTTCAAAAGCCAGCATTTTAAACGTGGAGCTTGAACCACTCCATTTAAAAGCTATCAGGTTCCTTCGATTATATCAAGTTCACTACATTCACGGTTTCGCCAAAACCATTCGCAGCCCTCCGTCATTTCAGTTAAATAGTCAGTAGTATTCAAGCTATGTATTTTGACCTTCCCCAAGGCATAGTGATTGGTCGCTGCTAAATATTTATCTGTAGCATAGATAGATGCGTTGGTTTGGGACAGTCGTACTACTATTTTGGCCTTCGTCAAGGGTATGTACGGGTGGGTTCAAATTAACCTGGACAATGACGGGTGGAACTTGACATATGACTTATGATATGTTGGCCTTCGTCAAGGTCATAAGAGCATGGGGAAAAAATCCACATCGGGAGTTTCAAAAGAACTGAAACTTGCTAGCGCTGCGTTGTTGGAGATAGTGCCCTCAGAGTCGATTATTGGATCACAGGCACGTGATTGCAATGATTGAGGGAGGACCTATGCCGGTAGGACAGTCTTACTCGAGAAGATAGTATGCTATCTGGTTTATCTTTATCATCGTGTACTGCTTTAGGTGACCTTACGAGTCGCTATTACACGTTGATAGAGCCCCTAGGATTCTTGCTTGACTACCAGAAGTATGAGGGCGATCATATACGTGAGAGCTGGAGTCTATAAGCACATCCTTAAAAGGTCCCTAGTCGTGGGAGTTTCGAGACAGGGCATCGATACTCCGGAGTAGACTAGTGTATACAGTCGTGACCCCGACGAGTGGCGGTGGCCGGTCTCACAAGCCACTGGTGTCAGTTGGTTCACCTAAGATGTATACAGGTGCTCATTGGGTTATGAGTACACCGGACAGGACTCGCCGGGAACCTGCTAGTTGGTATTATACCTGACGTCAGATAGCAGTTCCCTGGTGACATGTGTACAGGTTAGTTCATCGACCTGAGATCGTCATTTGTCTCGTGTGAGTTCCCACTGTGCTTTGATTACTACCCTACCACGGCTCAAAGGAGTCGTGCAAACAGGTTTTAGTTGGGTACAGTCCCGAGCCACATGGAGACAGTGAGCGGATCTGCAGGGGTTCGTCTCTCCCGGTATTGGGGGTGAGGTCGCGCTGTGTCTAGGAGAGCCAGAACATGAAAAGTCCTTGGCCAAGGCAGGAGATTTGCTGGTAGGTATTCCAGTAGTATCTCAGGGTGTTCTGGGCTACACTCCGACATGACTTGTACCGCTTTTGGGGGTCTGACTTTTACCAACCCCTATGCCCGCCATGCGATGCTCATTGACGAACGGACCGGACTGTACGGATATTGTCACTGACAGGCTCAGCAGGGTGTCAGGATGAGTTCGCTCATCGACGTCCCTTTTGGTCAATAGCTGGTGGCCCATCATGTATGGATGATACCTCTGACGTGCTAGTGGTTAAATCCACAGCCATAGTATTGACGAGTCATTAGAGTCCACCACACACACAGTTACTCAAGTTTTGGGCGAAACGCTGTAGAGCCCGTATGGAGATATGGCAGGGTTCGATCAGATACTCGCGGTATTGCACGGATCGTGATCGGACGGTTTTTACTAGCCGGCTTTGGTTTAGCCGGATCCTAGTATTAGTCGGTGTAGTTTTGTCTCTTTGCATTTGTGTTCAGTGGGAATACAAATACGGGCATGTATATGCAGTAGCGGGGTTTTCCTGTAATTTATTACGGGATCAGTTTTCTGAAGTTGCCAGTTTGCATTCCGTTCCGGCCGGTTTTCCTTTGTTCTTTCACAGCCGGACTTTCCGATGGAGGGGGTTATTTGCAAGAGTGCAAATAACTTATTGTGGAGGGGTTTCTTGCATTTGTAGCTTCATTATGATATTCTTATCATCATGAGATTAGAAAGGATTTGATATTGATTTGTTGGTGTTATCATTTCCTTTTGGATGTGGTCACCCCTTTGCTTTTACTACCATCACCTCCCTTCATGGTTTGGGTTTTTCTCTCCACCATTTCCAATTAAGGGGCCGGCCACATGAGAGGGAGGAAGAGAGAGTTTTCATTTTTGAGTGTGTGGCATTTTCTTCATCTCATTTCCTTGCTAAAAATTGTGAGCACCATTTTCCTCCAAAGCATTTTTTTTTCTCTTATCTCCATCATGGCAACTTCTATAACCTCAAGAGACAAGGTTTTCTACACTAGTCTACAGCAAACCTTGGACGCGTCGGCTAGCCAACTTCGTGCCCGAGTTGCCTCGGTCCAGAGGTGGGAGCCCGTAAAAGAACTCGGCTACGTGGTGCCCTTTCCGACGAGGAGGTGATGGATGGAGTTTCCGCAGGAGATCGGAGTGGAGACGAAGACCGAAGGACACGGATCGCTTGGTATTCGTTCTCTACTCTTTTCTTGTTTGCTAGTAGCTAGGTTAATGGCCCGATCCGGGTGAAAAGTGCGCGGTGGTGCCGGTTTGCTAGTTTGCAAAGTTTTTAGTTTCCGCGTTTCCGGTGTCGGATCGACGGCCGGGGCGCCGCCGCGGACTTACATGCATACCATTTGGAGTGTGATGATTCTGGTAGGATTCCTTCAGTTTTGTCACGCGATGATATTTGGATCCCGATCCTACTGTGAGTATATGCTACTCCTCCGGAACTTTCTCACTTAACGATCAATGCAATAAACCAAGTAGGTGTCAAGAAAGGTGTTAGCAGGGCTACGCCCACAGGGAAAATAAGTTATTTAATTAAGGAACTTCGCGAAAGCGTTGGAAAACCTCCCTCGAAGTACCGACACCAGCCTGGCTGAACGGTTAAGCAAGTATTGTACGGTGAGATTGATCCCGACTAATTCATCCTTTATGGCTTGAGGAGGGATTCGAGAGACAGTGGGAGTCATCCTGTTTAGATAAATTGAAAACCAATCTAAACTTGCAAGAGCATCATGCTAAAGTGTTTTCTTCTCTCTCTCTTAATTGCAGCGACCCAGTGACCAGACATAGGTTACATCTAGATAATAAAATGACTGAATCTGACTGTTATGACTGGCAAAGGTCTGTCCAGATGTCCATTGCCCATGAAAAGCTGGGACACCTCTTAACTAATCCAACCCCTGCCGTCTCAGGTCCAGTTTCCCCTGTCACGGATATTGATATCCGTAGGACATCGGAATAAGTCTGTGCGAAAGCCAAGTGCCTCGTGTTGGCCTCAGTTAATGGTGCAAACCAGAGGCAGCACGAGAAGATGGACTTAGTTTCTATCTTCCTCCATAACAAAGATTTATATGGAGAGCAATCTCGTATCGCAAGATATGAGACCTCGAACGAATTGCTTCCAGCGAGTTTGGCTATCGGGTCATCTGTAGAGGGCAACGTCCTTACAGAGACCAGCTCTTTTGAGCTCTCGGACCTGAAGACCACGTTGAAGAACGGGTCAGATGCTGACTTAGTTCAACAGTCTCTACCTACTACCCTGAAGGAAACCAGGGAAGTAGAAAGAAAGGGAAGGGCAGAAGTTTTGGGACTGGATGTAGTAAGAGAAGGATGTTCCTATTGTTACAGGAATGAACATTGGCAGAAGGATTGCAGGGCTTGCAAGTCCAGTAGCCAGAATTCGAAGCATGTTGTGGTTTCGGCTTCGGGTGTGTTTGTGATAGAGAACTGTATGTCAGTTAACCCTACTTCATGGGTATTGGATACCGGATCAGGATCTCAAATCTGTAATTCGTTACAGGCTCTGAGAAACCGTAGGGTTATCTGGAAAGGTGATATGACTCTCAGGGTTGCTAACGGAATGAGCATGTATGCTGAATCCGTAGGGGAATATCATCTAGGACTGACAACTGGGCAGATATTGATTCTGCGTGACTGTTTTTATGTACCAGGTGCGACTTGTAATATCATATCTGTATCCTTACTTTCTAAGGAAGCATATGATTTTACTTTTGTAAGCGATGTAGTCAACATCCACCTAAATCAAGTTCTGATTGGCTCAGGTACATTACAAAACGGAATATACGTATTGAATCAAGCTCAGATCTTCAGTGTCCAGAACACACTTAAAGAAAGTCTCCGGAATTAAATCAGGCTTTCTTATGGTATTATAGACTGGGTAACATTAATGAGACACGGTTGACAAAGTTACATAAAGAAGGATACTTGGATCCATTCGAGTACCAGTCTTATGCCACTTGTGAATCTTCTCTCATGGGAACGATGACAAAGACTCCGTTCACTGGACACGGAGAAAGAGCAAGTGAGCTCTTGGGACTCATACACAGTGATGTGTGTGGTCCAATGTCTATAAATGCGTGAAGTGGTTATTCATACTTCATTACTTTCACAGATGATTTCTCTAGGTATGGGCATGTCTTCTTGATGAAGCACAAATCCGAGGCCTTTGAGAAATTTCGGGAATACAAGAATGAAGTTGAAAAACAAACAGGCAAAAGTATCAAGACACTGAGATCTGATCGAGGTGGTGAATACTTGAGTGCCGAGTTTCTGGGCTACTTAAAAGAGAATGGAATTCTCTCTCAGCTTACTCCTCCATACACACCACAACACAACGGTGTATCGGAAAGGAGGAATCGAGCCCTATTGGATATGGTTCGTTCCATGATGAGTGAGGCTGAGTTGCAGCGATCCTTCTGGGGTTATGCTCTAGAATCAGCTGCATATCTCTTGAACAAGGTTCCCTCCAAGACTGTGCCTACCACACCATATCATATGTGGTGTGGGAAGAAACCCCATCTTCAATATCTGAAGATATGGGGATGTCCAGCTTTTGTAAAAAAGCAGCATGCAGACAAGCTCGAGGCACGCTCAGTACTATGTAAGTATGTGGGATACCCAAAGAACTCCAGGGGGTATTTCTTCTATTACGCAGAGGAACAAAAAATTTTTGTTTCTCGTCATGCCCACTTTCTGGAACATCAGTTTTTAGAGAAAGGTGAAAGTGGGAGCGTAGTAGAACTGGAAGAAATTCCAGAACCACAGGCTATTACTGAAAGCTTGGAAAAACTAGAAGGTTCAGAAGAACCGGACATCCCAGCGCCACTCCGCAGGAGTATAGGCAGTCTCATCCGCCCGAGAGATACTACGGTTTTCTCATAGACGGGGATAGAGAGGATTACACTATGGATTATGGTGAGCCTACTAGCTTCCAGCAAGCCATTCAGAGTGGTGACTCGGTAAAATGGCTGGATGCAATGCGGACCGAGATAGAGTCCATGTACACCAACAAAGTTTGGACTTTGGACATTGCTCCAGAAGGGGTAAAACCCGTAGGCTGCAAATGGATCTTCAGAAAGAATATTGGTGTAGATGGGCAGGTTGAAACCTATAAAGCTAGACTTGTAGCAAAGGGTTTTCTTCAAAGACCTGGTTTGGACTATGACGAGACCTTTTCTCCAATGGCTATGCTCAAATCCATTCGGATCCTTCTTGCCATTGCTGCCTTCCACGATTATGAGATCTGGCAGATAGACGTAAAGATGGCTTTCCTAAAAGGAACTTTGGAAGAGTGCGTCTTTATGGATCAGCCAGAGAGATTCATTCAGAGTGGGAGCAGCGGTAAAGTGTGCAAGTTGCTCAAGTCCATCTATAGACTGAAGCAGGCATCGCGGAGTTGGAACATCTGCTTTGATGATACTGTCAAGGAATTTGACTTTATCAAGAACCCAGATGAACCATGCATTTACAGTAAGATTGTAGGGAGAACTATGGTATTCCTCGTCTTGTACTTGGATGACATTCTCCTAATAGGAAATGATATTCATATGCTACAGTAAGTCAAAGGATTCTTGTTGCAGAGGTTCTCCATGAAGGACATAGGCGATGCCAACTAAATTCTGGGAATCCAGATCTATCGTGATAGATCTAAGAGGATGTTGGGACTTTCACAGTCAAGGTACATCGACACCATACTGAAAAAGTTCAGTATGGAAGATTCCAAGCGCGGTAATCTACCGGCTTGTCACGGAATCACCCTCTCCAAAGAGATGTCTCCCAAGACTGATTTGGAAAGGGCTCGCATGTCATCTATACCCTATGCATCTGCAGTAGGGACTATAATGTATGCGATGTAATGTACCAGACCAGATGTAGCATACGCATTGAGCGTTGTAAGCCGGTATCAGTCGGACCCAGGGGAGAAACACTGGATAGCGGTAAAGAACATTCTCAAGTACCTGAGAAGGACTAAGGAGATGTTCTTGGTGTATGGCGGAAAAGACCTCCAGATCAAGGCCTTTGCTGACTCTAGCTTCCAGAGTGACAAGGATGACTCCAAGTCCTTGTCGGGTTATGTCTTTACCCTCAATGGAGGGGCGGTTTGCAGGAAGAGCTCCAAGCATGAAACCGTTGCTGACTCAACTATGGAAGCGGAGTACATAGCTGCATGCGATGCCGCAAAAGAAGCTGTCTGGATGAAGAAGTTCCTCACGGTGCTTCAGGTGGTTCCTACCAGTGTTGATCCAATACCGCTGTATTGTGACAACAACGGTGCTATAGCTTTAGCGAAGGAAACCAGGTCCCATCAGAAGTCCAGGCACATTTTGTGGCGGTATAACCTGATCAGGGAGATCGAGGTGAAGAGAGTAAATACGGAAGATAACACTGCAGATCCACTCACGAAGGCCCTACCCCAGACTAAGTTCGAGCGGCTGATTGAGATGATAGGTCTTCGATACGCCAGTACATGGGCTTAGTGCAAGTGGGAGATTGTTAGTGTATATGCCCTAGAGACCATTACTGTATCATACTAGCTTGTATATTACTTAATGGAAGCTTGGGATATTCACAGTTGTATAGACAATCTTGCTCAATATGGTAGTATGCTACTTGGTTTGTTTCTACTTCAATATGTGCATGTGTTTCTTTTAGCATATCGCTTATAAATATTAGTAGAGCCCTTAGGATCTTTGCTTGATTACCAGCGTTGTGATGGCAGTCACACTAGTGGGGGCTGGGTAATCTACAAGCACATCCTTATACAGGTCCCTAGTTATAGGACTATCGAGATGGGGCATCGATACTCCGGAGTAGACTAGCGTATACGCTTCTCATCCCAGCTCGGGAGGTGGTCTATCCCACAGCCATCAGTACGTCGTACTGGAGATAGTTTGCGGGTGCTCGTTAGGTTACGAGTACACTGGACAGGACTCGTCTGGAACTGTTGGATGGTATTATACTTATCGTCAGTTATCAGTTCCCAAGTGACATGAGTACAGCTTAGTCCGTTGACTTGACACTGTCACTTCTCCTCGAGTGTGTTCCCACTGTACTTAGATTACTACCCTACCACGGCTCAAAGGAGTCGTGCAAACAGGTAGTAGTTGGGTGCAGTCCCGAAGCACTTGGAGGCAGTGACGGTTAGACTGGATTCGTCTCTCCCGGTATTGGGGGTTTACATCGCGCTGTGTCTAGGAGAGCCATTACACGAGTAGTCCCTGGCCAGGGCAAGCGAGATATACTGGTAGGTTTCCAGTGTTATCTCAGGGTGTTATGGGCTTCACTCTGATACGACTTGCACTGCTATTGGGGGACTGACGTTCACCACCCCCTAGGCCCGCCATGCGATGTATCAGGAGAATAGACCGGATTGTACGGAGATTGTCACATACAGGCTCAGTAGGAGTTCGGATGGGTTTATCTCATTGGCCTTCTTATCGACATCTACCTGGGGACTGTTACGTACAGCTAGTACCGCTTGCGGTCTGTTTCTAAACCCACTGCCAGTGTAGTGTCGAGTCTTTAGAGTCCCACACAGAGAGTTTCCCTGCACTGAGCGAAACGTGTAGAGGCCGTGTGGTTTTACGGCACGGCTGCGATCACTTACATGCACTTGTGTGCGTATGCTGTTCGGGCAGGCAATACTAGTGGGCTTTGGTTTAAGCCGGATCCTAGTATTGCATGGATTGATTCGTTTTGTCTTCTGTGCATTCTCATTCTACGGAATGCGGATGCGGGTGTGTATGCACAGTTTTGAGGAGCGATGAATGAGGAGGTGCCTCATTAGGGTTTTGGAAGATGGTTCGGCCAAAACCGCTATGTGGCAGGCTCATTAGGGTTTTTGACAATTCGTTCGGTCAAAACCATTATGAGCCGGAGACATTATTTTACTAATCCTTTTTGTGATAATTTGTGATGGCTAATTGCATTGACCATTTGACCACCTTGACCACTCTTGACTTTGTTGACCCGTTGACCAAAGTTGACCTTGACCTTCATGAAAGGTCTAAACTCTTCTTTGGTTTTCTTTTTCATTTTGGATTATGATAATGGTCATGTCAATATAGCCATCAACTTTATCATGATAGGATTTGTAATGATGTTGTTTAGTATTATTGCAACCATGGTGCCTTTTTTCTTTAGTTGATAATTTCATTTCTCTTTTCTTATTCTCTCTCTTGCAAGTGAGAAGGAAAAAAGAGAGCTCCATGGTTGCTTGATCTCCTTCATCTTCCTCCTCTTGAAATATTCTTTTGATCTCATGTGTTGAGAGAAAAAGAATCCACATAAACAAATACTTCCATCAACCTCCTCTAATAACCTAGGATTTCAAGACTAGCGATCTTGTTGCCCTAGTTTCCTCGGCTCGAGGTAGAGCTCGGTGTACATCTCTCGGGTGGATCGTCTTCGACTCAAGAAGGCCGCGGAGGTGACCAAGATCCGGATCGACCCTTGGAGCGTGGATGGGTGAGCCGGACAGCGGAGAGAAGATCCGAAGGACCGGTTTCGTGAGGTATAATTTCTACGGCATAGTAGTTAATGCCTCTTGTAGTTTGTTAGTTTCTAGTTTAGCAAAGATCCGGCTTTTAGTCCATGTTGCCTTTGCGCCAAAAATTGTTTTTCTTCGTTTCCGCCTCCCCGTAAGTACCGGGGTGAGCAACGTGGACTTACAGTATAGCACCCCCGCAGTTCGTAGTGTAGCCTATGATATATCTTGTATATATACGATACTATGTGTTATGTGAAACGTTTATGATTATCAAGATAGGTTTTAGGTGTTCATGGGTTAGTTTTAGTGTAATTAGAAGTAACTTAGTTTAGCTTCTTATTCGCGAACACTGGAGTAAAGATTACACCCACACGCGCACACACATGCTTACATTTGATTTACCTGTGCGTATATGGGGATATATATACACACACACACACACACACATACATATACATATATGTATGTAAGTATATATATATATATATACATACTTGGATATGAGTATAATATATGGTACTTGGAGATGAGTCGATATGTTTGGGCATGATGTCACGAGATCGGTGATGTGGTTTGGTTCGTATTCTAAGAAAACAGTTTTCTCATTTAGATGTATTCTGTTTTCATGCATTCATACATCATATATATGATATGTTGCTATCTGAGGCACTGACACGAGCACTTGGTACTACACTTATGTATAGATGTTTACCCTTACAATTTTATCTTGTTTCATGCCATATTATTTGAGGATATTACTGATTGTATGACCTAAGATTGAGTCATACATGCGATTTCTGCTCTGTGATGTTTTCTACTCACGAGTTGGCTACTCCCCCCCGTTTTGCCACAGTTTCTTGCTGGTTTTGCCATACAGGTTTCCTTAGCGGCTTTACTGGCACACTGCTTCTTTCCGGGTGATTGCTTTGGTAGGTGGGTTCACTCGCATCGTGACCACCATTGTACCATTTATTATATTTCAGTTGTATCTAGTAAACTCCATCAACCAAACTTGTATATTTTATAACCTTAGAAGACCAGTTGTATATTCTTTTGAACTTAGAGTCACGCGTTGTATTATTATGGATTTTCTTGATGATATTGAGTTTTCTTTTGAGTTTTGATCCTCGCCTTTCGACGTTGTATATTATATTGCTTGCGTGGTTGTGACCGCTGATTGGTGAAGAGCTAGTTCCCGCTTATGGATGCCTTTATTCATTATGTATATATTTCATGTTTGTACCCGTTTGTGGCCAGTTTTTACAAAGGAAACTCTGCCGAAATTTTCGGAAAAGATATGATGTTTTAAAAATGTTTACCACGACTTTTCAAAGTGATTATATGCAAACTTTAAAACAAGTTTTCCTTCATTTTCTTCTTTTAAATGGTTTAGATTTCTGGGATTTTTTGCTTACTTGAATTATATGGGGTCCTATAGACTTCATATGATTCATGTGCCACTCACGTGCCATTTCGGGTCATGACAGGACAGCTGAGTAACTGAATGTCTTACTCGGACTCTGTCATCCCAGGAGTCTTGCGCAAAGACTCAAAACTATGGGCTCGAGCATATCGAACGTTATCCGGAAGGAAACGAGCAAGAAATACCGCTGTGAACTCATCCCAAGTCATAGGAGGTAGACCTGTACCTCGGCCTCTCTCAACTGACTCGCACCATGTCTAAGCAAGACCCTCTAGACGAAAACTCGCAAGCTCAACCAATCTCTCGTCAGAACGTTTCAGCGAACGACAAATCAAAGCCATCCTGTCGAGAAATGTCTGCGGATCCTCCGCTTGCATCCGTACCGGCAAAAACTGGAGGCTTCATCCTTATAAACTCCTGCAAGAATACGGAAATAATCTCGGTAACAACAGGAACAGTTGCGTGAGCAGCAAGTACAATCACAGTCCCCGCAGTAAGAGGGATATCATCGGCTCTCGGAGCTTGACTAGCCTCAGCTAACGATCCAACCATCTTTCGAAAGTCCTAAATACTCGACTCCAGCTTAGCTATCCGGCCTGGAGAAGGCAGATCACTCTGTCCCTGAGGGGTAGGCATACCGCCCTTATCGGTCCTCGTCTCAAACAAGCCCTCTCTAATTTCATCCCTGGCGGCAGCCCTCTGGCCCTCGTAGTCTTCGGCGGCATAGTGGCTGGAACATGAACCAGGATTGATAGGAACATTGTGATCGAAACAAGAGGACATATGGAATCAAGGAAGGAAATACAAGCAATCATTTATCTTAAGTTCACTTATGCGGAGTACCGTATAGTAAGTATGCCGCGGAACATACACACGCTACGTCACTTTGCTTAAGTCACCTACTCCATCTACCAAGGGTCATCCTACACTAAGAAGGTAAAACCTAATGCTCTTATACCAACTTTGTCACAACCCGAAGGTACGGAATAAAATACGAAACGTCTAAAGGCGTAACGTAATCTATGTAAGGCAAAGCCCAGAAATCTAAACCATTTAAAGGAATAGAGTGAAGGAAAACTTACTTAAAAAGATGATTTTGTAAAAATAAAGTCACCTTAAAACAATTTAATGCATCAAATTTTCCCGAAAATTTCGGCAGAGTCTCCTTTATAAATACTGCCCCCCAAACGGGTACAATACATGAAAATACACAAGTAAAGGATAACGGCATCCCCAAGCGGGAGATAGCTCTTCGCTAATGGCGGAATCACAACCACACGCAATATATATCATAATAGAGCAAAATAAGTATATAAAAGTATGAAAATAAGAAAACATCATGTCGGCTCCAAGTGAGCTCGACACCAGAAAACAACACATATACTGATCTCACTGTCACACCTCTAAGTCACATATACAATGGTCGAAGCAGTAGATGGAGAATACTAGATACAAATAATAAAACAAGGTGGAACAAAAGTATCCTCGCAACCCACATACGAGCAAAGCCCCAAGTCCAAAGAAAATAAGAAGTACGCCCATCGCTACTATGCTGACGGGTCGGACCTGCAAGATACTTTGGCACAACGGGGGTGAGTTGCTAACTCGTGAGTAGAAAGTAATATCTAATAAGGCTATGGTAAGCATGCACGCAACTGCGTCACAGCCTACATATACTAATATGATGCGATGCACAAGTATGAATGCAACATGAATGTATAATCAACACGAAATCATGATATATCTGATATGAGAAGATCTGTATCTTTAACTTAGTAAAACCTTTTGTGAAATAAACTGGAATATCATCAACGAAAATCAACAGAAAATCCGTGTCAAGCATCGACACAATATGTATATCTCAATTTCTCAATATCTCAATATCTCAAGATCTCCATATCTCAATGTCTCAATATGTCAATATCTCAAAATCTCGGGCTCCGTCAGTCCGGATCGGCCTATATCATCAAATCTTATGACTATGTCGGTATCATCTAGATATCCTCTGCGCCAGACATCACCGGTAGGTAGTCTGCCCCTGCCAGGCTCATCGTCTACAACTCGAGCTTCTTTCACCGGGATACATTACCGGGCCCACCATGTACCCGAGATGGTTCATCCTACTCCTCGAATTGGGTCTCGAAAATCAACAGAAATCAGGAAAACTCATGGAGGACGACACATACATTATATCATGAGAAAACCGCAAATTACATTTTTAAAATGGTAATAAGCTCATAAAATCCTTGTGGTTTTCCCCAAAATCCAGAAATTTCATAAGTACTGAAATTCTTAAGAAGAATCACAATATGTAAACATGTCGGTGATAATGGATATCTATGATACGATAGTATATACCATGCAACGTATGACTAGAAACTATGTATGAAGTATGATGCAATGAGGTATATATATGTGACTAGTCATTCTACGTATCAATCTTGATGAAATGAATATACAACTACCAGTTTGCATATCATATATGATGCAAATGTTTTAGATACTGATTTAAGCTAGTTCTATAGTGTTCGTTGCATACTAATTACCAAAGGCGTATGTGTTCGTATGAATAGTGCACGTGCAACATGAACAAATGGTAATGGTGCAAGTGTCCTATGAGATAATATCATACGTATATAAGATGATGTAATGCAATGAGATGAATGACTAGGAGACTACGCATATAAATACAAGCACTACTAGTAATCCTAACTGTCGGGCGCTTCGCGCCATCAAGACGATCCCCCCATAGATGTGTACATCTATTCACCGGGATGCCTCGACTTAACTGATCCGATCATAGCCTTGCCTTTCCGCGCCGCGTCTGACGTCTCTGTACCCGATCCTAGAATCGCACACAAGTAAATAAGAGGATAAATATATAAATAGTCGCGGACACAAACGATACAAGGCAACCAACACGCACTAACTAGACGCGCACGCACTTGGTGAACAAAACGCGCTCGCGACAACGCCACAAACCACAACTAGGGATCGCTATACGTCACAACCACCAAGCCTAAAACCTGATCGTACCGATCGCGCATTCATAATACTCTAAATATCATAGGAAAAAGGTTGTAGGTCATCAAAATCTCAAACTAAATTATAATCTATTTGTTCTAAAAACCTAGTAAGCAACACTTAACCATTTACTGCAAAACTGTATGTTTTAGCAAATCTAGTGGCCACAATATTCATTTAATATCTTAATTAGGCCACACAATTATTAACTAAATTTTAATCTCACCTATATACACTAATCATGAAATTAGTTTGAAAGAATATTTAATTAGGGCAATTAAAAAGTAACAATTAGCAAATTAACAACTAGATTGGATTTGCAAGTCTTTAGATGATAATCTATACTTAGTTAACTTAATTTAGTGATAAAAACCCTAATTTGAACCCAAACCCTTCTCTTTAATTTTCAAACTTGCAATTAGAACCATATTAATACCTTATTAATTTTGATTAAAGTAATTAACCAACAATTTAACCATAGGGTTAAGATTTATACCAAAAAAAATTTGAGTTCTAACTTGCAAACTTAGCCTCCCAAAATGCTTTCTTGCTCCTAAATCAAAACTAGTTTAGGCCAAGGAATAATGGGTGAAGGTTTAACTATGAAATAGTGAGAATTTGTGTGGATTTTTGATGCAAAAATGAAGATTTTAGAGGTGAAAAGGAGGTGGAGAAAATGGGGAGGCGCTGCCCAAAATTCTCCGCCAAAAATGAAAGGGTGTTTGTGTGTTGGTGAGTGGGAGAGAGAGGTAACTTTACCTCCCCACACACACATACATCTAATCTTTCACTTCATTTATTATTTATTTTATTTTTCAATTTTCTAATTATGTTGTTCCTAGAATTGTCTGGAAACTTTGAGAGAATTTTAGAAAGAGAGAATATGTTACAAACTTGATTTTAAGTTGTCATGGTGCATAAGTGTGTGATTAACACATTCTAATTTGTAATTATCAATAATTAAATGTATATGTGAAAGCTTAAAATAATTTGTAAGAAAAATATTTAAGTAAACTGGCAATTTATAAGTGACTAATTAAATACGGAATACTAGCAATTACATAGCTAAAATAGGTATATTTAAGTTTATGTAGAAAAATAATTGTATCTTGATTTTTACGGAAAACAAGTATTGTATTACTAATTAGCAGACAATTAACCTAAACGAAAGTTTCAAAATGTTGCAATCTTCCCCCCTTAAAGAAATTCGGTCTCCGAATTTAAAATCTAACTACGCATACCTTCAAAGAGATGGAATTTTTTTTCCGCATCTCGCCCACGGCTTCCCATCTGGCCTCTTCGCTGCTCGGGCCACGCCAAAGAACCTTTACGGACGGTATGACCATAAACCTAAGTTTCTTCACCTGCCGATCTAGAATGACTACCGGCTGCTTGGTGAAAGAAGGATCGCTCTCCAGCCGGATCGTCTGATGGTGTATCGCGCGAGAGGGGTTATGAAAGGACTTGCGGAGCATCGATACATGAAAAACGGGGTGAAAATCTAGAAATCTAGGTGGAAGAGCCGAACGATAAGCAACTGTGCCGATACGCTCGAGAATCTTGAAAGGACCCACATATCTAGAACTAAGCCTTCCATTCCTTTCGAATCCCCTCACACCCTTCTTTGGAGAAACTTATAAGAAAACATGATCGCTAACGGCGAGCTCAAACCTGCGACGACTTCTATCCACATAAGAATTATATCTTCTCTGGGTCACTCTCATCCTATTCCGAATCAACTGGATCTTCTCTGTCGTCTTCTGCATAGGTTGTGTCCCCAAAACACTGCTCTTACTGAGCTCTGTCCAACAAACTAGTGATCGACATTTCCTCCCATATAATTCCTCGAAGGGTGCCATCTGAATCTTCTTCTGGAAGATGTTATTATAGGAAAACTCTATCAAGGATAAGTGACAATACCAACTGCCACCAAAATCTAGAACGCAAGCTCGGAGCATATACTCAAGAGTCTGTATGACCCGCTCTGACTGACAATCGATCTGCGAATAGAAAGTTATGCCAAACCTCAATCGGGTGTCCAATGCCTCCTGAAGTTTCTGCCATAGTTGGCTGGTGAATTGTAGGATTGTTCAGCACGGCAGCAAGGATTCGGGAGGTATCGTCCATACCAATTTCAAAAATTTTCCGTACTAAAGAACCCTAACCTAGAATCTTAACTAGAGAATTAAACAATACAACATGCAAACAACTTTGCATATAAAGTGAATAAGGAATACAACCTTTGTAGACTATTCCTTCACTTCTAAAGCTCCGTGTTGTAGTCCCTTCGCTCCAAGTAGTGAACAACCGAACTCTTGTAAGGGTTCACATGAAAAAATAAACAAGCTTGCAAGAAGTCTTCGAGGCCGAAGATGATCTATGTCGAGGATGTTAGGTCCATGTTACCTCTCCCGGTACTTTCGGGGTTTCGGAAACGGTAAAACAAAATTTTTTCTGGACTTGGTAACATGGACCGTAAAAGCCGGATCTTTACTAAACAACATACTAGCATCCTAACTAGAGATATATCTACTCGGTTAGGGGTTATACCTCAACTTGATCTCCTTCTCTTCTTGTCATTCTTCTCCTTGCTTGCTCCGAGGGTTGATCCGAACTTTGGTCACCTCCGCGGCCTCCTTGAGTCGAAGACGATCCACCCGAGAGATGTACACCGAGCTCCACCTCGAGCCGAGGTAACTAGGGCAAAGAGATTGTTAATCTAGAAGCCCTAGGTTGTGTAGAAGTGGTAGAGGGATGGTTTTGCCTTTGTGGGATCTTTATCTCTCAACACATGAGATCAAAAGATGAATCAAGAGGAGGAATAAGAAGGAGGAGCTAGCAACCATGGTTCATTTCTTTTTCTTCTCACTTGAAAAGGCAAGAGAGAGAATGAGAAAAAAATTGTGAGCAAAAGAAAAATGAACCATGGTTCAATAATGCAAAAACAATATCATTACTAATCCCATCAAGATAAAGTTTGATGGCTACATTGAAATGACCATTATCATAATCAAAATAGAAAAAGAAAAAGAAAAGAAGAGTGTAGATCTCTCTTGAAAGTCAATGGTCAACCGGTCAACAAAGTCAAGAGAGGTCAAAGTGGTCAAATGGTCAATGCAATTAGCCATCATAAAATTATCACTAAAAGGATTAGTAAATGATGTCCGCGGCTCATAATGGTTTTGACCAAGAGAACTGTCAAAACCCCAATGAGCGTGCCACATAACGGTTTTGGCCGAACCAACTGCCAAAACCCTAATGAGGCACCTCCTCCTTCATCTCTCCTGAAAACTGTGCATACACACCTGCATCCGCATTCTGTAGAATGCGGATGCGCAGAAGACAAAACAAATCCATCCGTGCAATACTAGGATCCAGCTTAAACAAAAGCCCACTAGTATTGCCTGCTCGAACACCGCACGCACACAAGTGTACGTAAGTGATCGCAGGCCTGCCGTAAAACCATACGGCCTTTACACGTTTCGCTCAGTGCAGAGAAACTCTCTGTTTGGGACTCTAAAGACTCGACACTACGCTGGCAGTGGGTTTAACCACAGACCGCAAGCGGCACTAGCTGTTCGTAACGGTCCCCAGGTAGATGTCGATAAGAAGGCCGATGAGGTGAACCCATCCGAACTCCTACTGAGTCTGTATGTAACAATCTCCGTACAGTCCGGTCTGTTCGTCTGATACATCGCATGGCGGGCCTAGGGGGGCGGTAAACGTCTGTCCCCTAATAGCGGTACATGTCATGTCGGAGTGAAGACCATTACACCTTGAGATAACACTGGAAACCTACCAGTATATCTCGCTTGCCCTGGCCAGGGACTACTCGTGTAATGGCTCTCCTAGACACAGCGCGATGTCAACCCCCAATACCGGGAGAGACGAATCCTGTCTAACCGTCACTGTCTCCAAGTACTTCGGGACTGCACCCAAATACTACCTGTTTGCACGACTCACTAGAGCCGTGGTTGGGTAGTAATCAAAGAACAGTGGGAACACACTCGAGGCGAAGTGACAGTGTCAAGTCAGCGGACTAAGCTGTACTCATGTCACCTGGGAACTGATACTGACGATAGGTAGAATACCAACCATCAGTTCCCGACGAGTCCTGTCCAGTGTACTCGTAACCTAACGAGCACCCGCATACTATCTCAAGTACGACATGCTGACGGCTGTGGGACAGACCGTCTCCCGTGCTGGGATGAGAAGCGCATACGCTAGTCTACTCCGGAGTATCGATGCCCTGTCTCGATAATCCCACGACTAGGGACGTGTATAAGGATGTGCTTGTAGATTACCCAGCCCCCACGAGTGTGATCGCCATCACAACGCTGGTAATCGAGCAAAGATCCTAAGGGCTCTACTAATGCGTATAGGTGATATAATAAAGAAACACACATGTACACATTAAAGCAGAGACAAACTAAGTAGCATACTACTATATTGAGCAAGATTTTCTGTACAACTGTGAATATCCCAAGCTTCCATCAAGTAATATACATACTAGTATGATACAGTAATGGCCTCCAGGGCATATACACTAACAATCTCCCACTTGCACTAAGGCCATGTACTGGCGTATCGAAGACCTATCATCTCGATCAGCCGCTCGAACTGAGTCTGGGGTAAGGCCTTCGTGAATGGATCCACCGTGTTGTCTTTTGTGTCCACTCTCCGCACCTCGATCTCCTGGCGATCAATGATCTCCCTGATCAGGTGATACCGCCTTAAGATGTGCCTGGATTTCTGATGGGACCTTGGTTCCTTCGCTAAAGCTATAGTCCCATTGTTATCGCAATACAAAGGTATTGGGTCAACAATGGACGGAACCACCTGAAGTTCACTAATGAACTTCTTTATCAAGACGCCTCTTTTGCGGCATCGCTTGCAGCAATGTATTCAGCCTCCATCGTCGAGTCTGCGACGGTATCCTATTTGGAACTTCTCCAACATACCGCCCCTCCATTGAGGGTAAACACAAAACCCGAGACAGACTTGCTGTCATCTTTGTTACTCTTGAAGCTTGAATCGGTAAAGGACTCGACCCAGAGGTCTCCATTACCGTAAACCAGGAACATCTTCTTAGTCCTTCTCAGGTACTTGAGAATGTTCTTCACTGCTGTCCAGTGGTCCTCCCCTGGGTCTGACTGATACCGGCTTACCGAGCTCAGCGCGTAAGCTACATCTGGTCTTGTACATAGCATCGCATACATTATAGATCCTACCGCCGAAGCGTAGAGTATAGTGCTCATGCGAACCCTCTCCTCGTCAGTCTTAGAAGACATCTTCTTGGAGAGGGTAATTCCGTGCAATGCGGGTATGTTACCGCGCTTGGAACCCTCCATACTAAATCTCTTTAGTACGGTCTCTTTGTACCTGGACTGCGAAAGTCCCAGTAGTCTCTTGGATCTATCTCTATAGATCTTGATCCCCAGAATGTACGAGGCATCACCCAGGTCCTTCATGGAGAACCTTTTTGACAAAAATAGCTTGACCGATTGTAGCATAAGAATGTCATTTCCTATCAAAAGAATGTCGTCCACGTACAGGACTAGGAATACGACAGTTCGTCCTACAATCTTCTTATAAACACAGGGTTCATCTTCGTTCTTGATGAAATCAAATTCCTTGATTGCCTCATCAAAACAGATGTTCCAGCTCCGCGATGCCTGCTTTAATCCATAAATGGATTTAAGCAACATGCACACCTTCCCGCTGCTCCCACTGTCTATGAAACCTTCTGGTTGATCCATGTAAACGCACTCTTCCAAACAACCGTTTAGGAAAACCGTTTTAACATCCATCTGCCAGATTTCATAGTCATGGAAGGCAGCAATGGCAAGTAGAATCCGAATGGATTTGAGCATAGCCACCGGAGAAAAAGTTTCATCATAGTCCAAACCAGGTCTTTGACGAAAACCTTTTGCAACGAGTCTAGCCTTATAGGTTTCTACTTGCCCACCTACACCAAGTTTCCTTTTGTAGATCCATTTGCATCCAACGGGTTTTACCCCAGGTGGAGAAATGTCCAAGGTCCACACTTTATTGGCGTACTTGGACTCCATTTCGGATTGCATTGCTTCCTGCCACTTATCAGAGTCCCTATTGATAATGGCCTGCCTGAAACTGGTAGGGTCATCTTCTTCCAAGATGCAATCCTCTCGATCCCCGTCAATGAGAAAACCGTAGCATCTCTAGGGCGGATGAGAAATCCTACCAGATCTGCGGAGTGGCTGAGGTTCGTTTGGGGTTATTGAATCTAGCGGTTCCTCCAAATTTTCAGTTATATTTTGTGGTCGCTGAATTTCTTCCAGTTCTACCGAACTCCCACTAGTTTCTTTTGCAAGAAACTCCCTTTCTAAGAAGGTAGCATGGCGAGATACAAACACCTTCTGTTCCTAAGTGTGGTAGAACAGATATCCTAGTGATTCTTTAGGATATCCCACAAATTTACACAGAACTGACCGTGCCTCTAGCTTGTCCGGTTTCTGTGTTTTCACATAGGCCGGACAACCCCATATCTTAATCAATTTAAGACATGGTTTCTTACTGCTCCATATTTCATACGGAGTTTTGGGCATAGATTTGGACGGAACTTGATTCAAAAGGTATGCCGCTGTCTGAAGCGCATGTCCCCAGAATGAAAGAGGTAACTCAGCACTACTCATCATGGAGCGAACCATATCCAATAGGGTACGATTCCTCCGCTCTGATACACCGTTGTGCTGTGGTGTATAAGGAGGAGTAAGCTGAGAGAGAATACCATTCTCTTTTAAGTAATCTAAGAATTCCGAGCTTAAGTACTCCCCTCCTCTATCAGACCAGAGGATCTTGATACTTTTGCCAGTCTGGTTCTCTACTTCCTTTCTGAACTCCTTGAATTTCTCAAAAGCTTCAGATTTGTGTTTCATCAGATACACATATCCGAACCTAGAGAGATCGTCAGTGAATGTGATGAAGTAGGAGAACCCATCCCTGGCATGTGTAGACATCGGACCACATACATCACTGTGTATGAGTCCAAGAGCTCTGCTGCTCTTTTTCCATGTCCGGTGAACGGAGATTTGGTCATCTTCCCTTTGAGACAGGAATGACAAGTTTCATAAGATGAAAACTCGAACGCATTCAAGAGTCCATCTTTATGCAACTTACTCAGTCTTTTCTCTCCGATATGACCAAGTCTACAATGCCACAAGTAGGATTCATTCGTATCTGAATTCTTCCTCTTGCATGTGTTTTGTATATTGAGAACTATATTCTGATTTAGAACGTAGATACCATTACACAGTGTACCCTCTGCAACCAGTACCTTATGAAGGTAAATGTTCATGATATTTCTATCAAGAACAAACTTATATCCATCTTTATCGAGTAAAGAAACTGATATGATGTTGCAAACCATGGAGGGTACATAGTAGCAATCGTTCAAAATCATAGTCTTGCCATTTGGCAATACTAGGTGATATTCACCGACGGCTGCCGCATTAACTTGTGCTCCGTTCGCTACTCTGAGCGACATATCACCCAGTGCAACTTTCTTACTTTTTCTCAGTCCCTGCAATAAATTACAGATATGAGATCCTGATCCGGTATCAAGTACCCAGGAGGTAGGGCTGACCGTAAAACAGTTCTCAATTACAAGAACACCTGAAGTAGATGCAAAACCATGCTTCTTCTTCAACTGGGTATCCTGGGAATCCATACAATCCCCTTTCCCATTCTCATACTTATGACTGTTGTCACAAGTTAGAGCTGAACCAACGTTCCCCAGCCCCGAATAAGAATTCGGATCGGTCAAGCGATACATTTTATTATCTTGATTAGGGCGTGAAAAGGTTGCTAGCTGGAGAGAGAGAGAGAAAAGAAACACTCAGCGGGCGCTCTTGCAAGATTAGATTGGTTTATTAGTTTATCTAACCAGGATGTCTCCCACTATTTCCTTAAATTCTTAAAACCTTTTAAAAGAAGAACTAGTCGGGATTTAATTCACGTCACAATATTTGCTTTACCTTTCAGCCAGGCTAGTGTCGATACTTCGAGGGAGGTTTTCCAACGCTTTCGCGAAGTTCCTTAATTTAAGAACTTCTTTTCCCTAGGGCGTAGCCCCGCTAAGACCTTTCTAGACACCTACTAGGTTTATAGCATTGATTGTTAAGTGAAGTAATTTCCCAAGAGTAATCTAACTCATCAGTGCGATCGGGATCCAACTATCATTGTGTGATGACCTAGATGGAATCCACTCTAGTCACCACACTCCAGAAGGTATGCTAAATCTGCAAGTTTCAGTTTCTTTAGAAACTCCCGATGTGGTTTTTGCCCCTAGGACCCAAGTGACCTTGACGAATAATCAACAAATCAAAAGGTCCTAGTCAAGTTCAACCCGTCGTTATCCAGGATTGCATTAGACCCGCCCGCATGATCCTTGACGAATAATCAACAAAATCATGCGACCGTCCTAACCAATCGCATCTATCAGTGCAACAGAGAATTTTTACTCAGCTACCGTTCACTGTGTCTTGACGAATAATCAACAAACGCAGCACGAATACTAAGTATTAATTATCTGAAACGACGGAGGGCTACGGCTGGGTTTTTGGCGAAAAACCCGTTAACGTAATGAACTTGATGTAGTTGAAGGAACATGATAGACTTTTTTTTTGAAAAATATAGTGGCGAAAACTTTTGCTAAAGAGGTCACTCCCTGTGAAGGGATCTCGGCTCTTTCCTCGTCGAGTGAGGTGCTGGGCATTCATAAGATGAATACCTCGATGCAGAGCAAGAATGATCGACTATAATAAAGTTATCACCCTGACGCAAACTTTTGTCCAAGGGGTCACTCCCGATGAGGGGATCTCGGCCCTTGCCTCGTCGAATGAGGTGCTGGGCATTCATAACCGAATACCGCGATGCAAAACAAAAATGAACGTCCTTGCAATAACAGCTTTTTGAAAAACTTGTTCCAACAACGTCTTTTAGGTTTATTTTCTTGCATTAGTTCTTTTAATGCGTCCCATCATTTAAATCCTACCATTGTAGAAAACAACCAAAATATGACGTACGCTTATGCCATTCGCATTCGCCACGGGGCCCCGTCATCACCCGTTAGGTTACTTAACTAACGACAGAGCGGGGGCTGGGCTAGCGCGGCTGAAAAACATAAGCAACGCCTAAATAGTTATTATATATAGATATATAGCAATGATAGCAAATCCAGATCACAGATGAACACTTTGGATATACTAGGAACCCGCGATTCGTTCGAGCCTGCAACGAAAAGCTGATTACACGGTCGCGATGAATAGACAATACACTACCCAAGACCCCTACGGGTGCGGAAAACTACCCGCCAAGTACCCGAAGCGAAGCAACCTTCCTCAACACCGTGAGTAGGCCACTCGGCACTTCGAGATACCCGGTAGTTTGTGCACCCCCTCCATAAGTCTATCCTAGGAGCAAAAACAGTAAAAAGAATTATACAATGACGGCTACAACCCCGACCCGGTTGTGCGGCCATTCAAATAATATTACATCAATTTACAAATTTATTACATGAATGAAAGAAAAAGAAACTCTCATCTCACATCAATCCCGGCTATTAATCCGCGACAATCCAACGAGTTCATATACACGTACCATCAATAACACAGATCACAGATATGTATAACCCCAACTAATCAACGTATAGCGATTAGTAGACGTTCAATACACATATAACATTACAGATAAAACCATTAGCCAAAGTCTACAGAACATCGACCAAAAATACGGATTTTTAAGCCCCAAAAACAAATTTTGCTTTCTGGAAAATCTGGGGAGAAAAATCATATTTCAAAAATCCCAAAATACCCATATAAGAATACTGCAGAAAAGAAAATCGCCAACCGAATTAACTCGGCCGCAGTTCCGCGGCATAAGCAAGCTTATGCCGCGGAACCGCGGCGCTTTAACCGAGTGAGGTGACCATTTTTCTTCAGTATTCTATAAAAAGCCTGAGCCGATTTTTAGTGTATGATTTATTAATTTTGGAACAGATCTGAAAATCGGCAGAAACTGAATTTTTTCGGGGTATTTTGCGGCTTTTTGTCTGGTCGAAATTCTAGATACTTTGCTAACTTGCTAGGGTGTGTTTATTTAGGCTCTGATACCACTGTTAGGTCCATGTTACCTCTCCCGGTACTTTCGGGGTTTCGAAAACGGTAAAACAAAAATTTTTCTGGACTTTGTAACATGGACCGTAAAAGCCGGATCTTTACTAAACAACATATTAGCATCCTAACTAGAGATATATCTACTCGGTTAGGGGTTATACCTCAACTCGATCTCCTTTTCTTCTTGTTGTTCTTCTCCTTGCTTACTCCGAGGGTTGATCCGAACTTTGGTCACCTCCGCGGCCTCCTTGAGTCGAAGACGATCCACTCGAGAGATGTACACCGAGCTCCACCTCGAGCCGAGGTAACTAGGGCAAAGAGATTGCTAATCTAGAAGCCCTAGGTTGTGTAGAAGTGGTAGAGGGATGGTTTTGTCTTTGTGGGATCTTTATCTCTCAACACATGAGATCAAAAGATGAATCAAGAGGAAGAAGAAGAAGGAGGAGCCAGCAACCATGGTTCATTTCTTTTTCTTCTCACTTGAAAAGGCAAGAGAGAGAATGAGAAATAAATTGTGAGCTTAAGAAAAATGAACCATGGTTCAATAATGCAAAAACAATTCATTACTAATCCCATCAAGATAAAGTTTGATGGCTACATTGAAATGACCATTATCATAATCAAAATAGAAAAAGAAAAAGAACAGAGGAGTGTAGATCTCTCTTGAAAGTCAATGGTCAACCCGGTCAACCGGTCAACAAAGTCAAGAGAGGTCAAAGTGGTCAAATGGTCAATGCAATTAGCCATCATAAAATTATCACTAAAAGGATTAGTAAATGATGTCCGCGGCTCATAATGGTTTTGACCAAGCGAACTGTCAAAACCCTAATGAGCGTGCCACATAACGGTTTTGGCCGAACCAACTGCCAAAACCCTAATGAGGCACCTCCTCCTTTATCGCTCTTGAAAACTGTGCATACACACCTGCATCCGCATTCTGTAGAATGCGGATGCGCAGAAGACAAAACAAATCCATCCGTGCAATACTAGGATCCGGCTTAAACCAAAGCCCACTATAATTGCCTGCCCGAACACCGCACGCACACAAGTGTACGTAAGTGATTGCAGCCCTGCCGTAAAACCATACGGCCTCTACACGTTTCGCTCAGTGCAGGGAAACTCTTTGTGTGGGACTTTAAAGACTCGACACTACGCTGGCAGTGGGTTTAACCACAGACCACAAGCGGCACTAGCTGTACGTAACAGTCCCCAGGTTGATGTCGATAAGAAGGCCGATGAGATGAACCCATCCGAACTCCTACTGAGCCTGTATGTGACAATCTCCGTACAGTCCGGTCTGTTCGTCTGATACATCGTATGGCGGGCCTAGGTGGGCAGTAAACGTCAGTCCCCTAATAGTGGTACAAGTCGTGTCGGAGTGAAGCCCATTTCACCCTGAGATAACACTGGAAACCTACCAGTATATCTCGCTTGCCCTGGCCAGGGACTACTCGTGTAATGGCTCTCCTAGACACAGCGCGATGTCAACCCCCAATACCAGGAGAGACGAATCCTGTCTAACAGTCACTGCCTCCAGGTGCTTCGGGACTGCACCCAACTACTACCTGTTTGCACGACTCAGTAGAGCCGTGGTAGGGTAGTAATCAAAGAGCAGTGGGAACACACTCGAGGCGAAGTGACAGTGTCAAGTCAGCGGACTAAGCTGTACTCATGTCACTTGGGAACTGATAACTGACGATAGGTATAATACCAACCATCAGTTCCTGACGAGTCATGTCCAGTGTACTCGTAACCTAACGAGCACCCGCATACTATCTCAAGTACGACATACTGACGGCTGTGGGACAGACCGTCTCCCATGCTGGGATGAGAAGCGCATACGCTAGTCTACTCCGGAGTATCGATGCCCTGTCTCGATAATCCCACGACTAGGGACATGTATAAGGATGTGCTTGTGGATTACCCAGCCCCCGCGAGTGTGATCACCATCACAACGCTGGTAATCAAGCAAAGATCCTAAGGGCTCTACTAATGTGTATAGGTGATATAATAAAGAAACACACATGTACACATTAAAGCAGAGATAAACCAAGTAGCATACTACTATATTGAGCAAGATTGTCTGTACAACTGTGAATATCCCAAGCTTCCATCAAGTAATATACATACTAGTATGATACAGTAATGTCCTCTAGGGCATATACACTAACAGAGGAGACTCAAGATCATGCTACCTTTTCACTAATAGTAGATTAGTGAAGCAAACACCCTAAACTAAATGGCTAATATAGTAGAGGATGATGAAGTAGGAATTTTGCTCACTTTCGATTTATTTTTCTCACAATATTTTTCACCATTTGAAAAACTATAAAGCTTTCTCATGAGGAAGAAGAAGATGGAGTGGAGATGAGAATGAAACTCATGAGGTGAGAATAGCAACCATGGGTATGTTAATGTCATACACTAAGTCATGTAAAGAATAAACCATTACTAACAATAATGGTTAGGTTAATAAATATCTACAAGTAAACAAAACTAATGGACTAAGTCAAAGATGATTTAAGCTTCTCCAAGCTTCCAAGCATGACAATTTCCAAGTAATATTGAATTACTTTAAGTTAATAAAACCTCACATTATTATAAGCATGGTGTTAGTCTCATACACCCATGTAGCATGTGGCATCTAGCATGACACAAAATAATGTACATTAATCTATATTACATGCAGGGTTGTCTAGCACGGCAGCAAGGTTTCGGGAGGCATCGTCCATGCCAATTTCAAAATTTTTCCGTTCTAGCTAACCCTAACCCTTGAATCGTTACTAGAAAATCCGACGAAACAATATGCAAACAACTTTGCAAATAAGTGAATACGGAATACAACCTTTGTAGACCGGTCCTTCACTTCAAAAGCTCCACGTAGTCGTCCCTTCGCTGCGATCCATGAACTCCCGGACTCTTGAGAGGCTCCACAAGATGTACGGAACAAGCTTGCTTGAAGTCTTCGAGGCCGAAGATGATCTACATCGAGGAGACACTAACCCAAGCTGCCTCTTCACTAATTGTAGGACTAGTGAAGTAAACACCCTATACTAAATGGCTAGTAGTAGAGGATGATGAAGTAGGAATTTTGCTCATTTTAGAAATAATTTTCTCATTATTTTTCATCATCTCCATTGAAGCTAGAAAGCTTTCGAGGAAGAAGATGAACAAATCTCTCATGATAAAATCAAGTGGATAATGGGAACCATGGGTGAGTTTAGTATCATATACTTAACCTTTGTAGAGACTTAACCATGACTAGGATAATGGTTGGGTTTATAAATATCTTTAGTAAAACAAAAGAAGTGGACTAAGTCAATAGCAATCTAAGCTTCTCCAAGATTCTTGCCATGACAAAAAATGCCACAAATTTTGATTTAATAAAATAAATAAAACCCTAAATTATATCTAGCATGGTGTAAGTCATACACACACCCATGAATCATGTATCATCAAGCATGACAGAAAACTTTGCACACTAATATATATCATATATATACACATGCACAAATCAAGTGAGAAAAGAAATCTTAAGTGAATTAATATTAGTTAATGTATGATAATATATCAAATATATAATTGTACATTAAATTATTAAATCAACACTTGATTTAATAATCCGGCTATATCACATATAATCGACTAATATCAAATGTAACAATTTATTGAATCAACACTTGATCTGATAACCCGGTTATATCACATATAACCGACCTATGTCACATATCACGAGAATAGAATACGGTGTCACATACTCGTATTAATCTCGGTCCCGCACATATCACATATGTGCTCATACTCCGTTTCGCTTGAGCCATGAAACTTCTGTGTAGAACTCCAAAGACTCGTCAATACGCCGGCAGTAGGTGATGTGTAGGGTTCCTATGAACGACAGCAAGGTTTCGGGAGGCATCGTCCATGAAATTTTCAATAATTTGTCGTTTTAAAGAACCCTAAACTAGAATCGATAACTAGAGAATTATACGAAACAAAAAGTAAACTACTTTACGTCTAAGTGTTTGCGGAATACAACCTTTGTAGACCGGTCCTTCGCTTCTAAAGCTCCGAGTTGAAGTCCCTTCGCTGCGATCCAAGTCCCGGACTCTTGCATGGCTTCTCAAAGTGAAAAGAACGATCTTGCTTGAAGTCATCGAGGCCGAAGACGATCTACGTCGAGGAGGCATTAACTCAAGCTACTACTTCACTAATTAAGAGATTAGTGAAGCTAACACCCTATACTAAAGTGCTAATTTAGTAGAGGATGAAGAAGTAAGAAGTGAGCTCACTTTAGTTTTATTTTTCTCACAATATTTTCTCTCTTTTTAAAACCCTAGCAAGCTTTTGCACAAGGAAGAAGCAGATGAGCTCAAGAGATGAGAATGAACTAATGAGGTGAGAGAAACAACCATGGGTAAGTTTGTATCATATACTAACTCATGTAGAGACATAACCATGGCTAAATTATAATGGTTAGGTTAATAAATATCTCAAGTAAAACAAAACTAGTGGACTTAGTCAAAGCATCCACAAGCTTCCACAAGCTTCATGCATGTGACTAATAATCCACTAATTTGGAATTACTTTAAATACTAATTCCAACATTATAATTAATATGGTGTAAGTCGCATACACCCATGTAGTGTGTATCAACAACCATGATACAAAATAAAACACAATTAATATATATCACATATATATTAAGTGTGCACTTATGAGAATAATAAATGCTTAAGTGAGCTAATATTAGTTAATGTAGATTAGTATATCAAATATACAATTATACACTAAATTATCAAATCAACACTTGATTTAATAATCCGGCTATATCACATATAACCGACTAATATTAAATGTACCAACTTATCGAATCAACACTTAATTCGATAACCCGGCTATATCGCATATAACCGCCCGATACAAATATCGCGAGAATAGAACACGGTATCACATACTCGCATTATTCTCGGTCCCGTACATATCACATATGTGCTCCTACTTCGTTTTGCCTGAGCCAGTAAAACCTCTATGTACGACTCTAAAGACTCGTCAATACGCCGGCAGTAGGTGATGATCACATCAAGCACCCACAAGCCATCAGCGGTACAAGCTGGACGTAACGGCTACTCGGGTATTGAGCGATCAGAAGATCAAAAAGCAAGCCCGCTCTAGCTCCTGTAAACCTGTCACGACCCGAAAAGTACGGAACATGACCGGCACTTAAATTACGAAACGTCTCGAGGCGTACGTAATCTAAGTAAGCCAAAACCCAGAAATCAAAACCAAGTAAAGCAGTAGAGTGAAGGAAAAACCAATTTAAGTAGTTTAGCAACATATGCCGAAATATGCATGTTTAAAATCACCAGTCATTTCTAAAAATTTCGGCAGAGTTTCCTATGTAAATACAGGGCCCGAACGGGGTACAACATGGTAAATGTATACATAATGATAAAAAGGCATCCCCAAGCGGGAGCTAGCTCTTCATCAATCGACGGCCACAACCACGCAAGCATATAATATACAACGCCGAAAGGGGAGGATCAAAACTCAAAATGATACTCAAAACATCATGAAATCCATAATAATACAACGCGCGACTCTAAGGTCGAAAGAATATATACTTGTCTTATATGTCTATCAAATATACAAGTCCGGTTGATGGAGTTTACTAGATACAACTGAAATAACAAATATACAATGGTGGTCCCGATGCAAAAGAACACATCTACCAAAGCAATCACCCGGAAGGGACATTGTGCCAGCAAAACCGCAACGAAACTTGTGCGGCAAAATCTGCAAGAAATTGGTGCACAACAGCGGTGAGTTGCCAACTCATGAGTAGAAAACATCTACGAGTAGAAATCGCATGCATGACGCTATCCTAGGTCATATCAAGTAATATCCTCAAATAAATATCCTGGTCCATCTATGTATAAGTGTAATACTACATGCTCGTATCAGTACTTCAGATAGTGACATATCAAATATTTGATGTATGATCAATGTAATCATCATGAAATCAGTGTCAACTATTTCATGAAGTCTATAAGTATGTGGATATCATCCAACTATGTAATCAATGCCTGCATGCCTGTGGATCTCGTCCACATGTCAACCAATGACATAACAATATCATGCATGTAAAAATTCGTAAAAGCATATGCATGAATGTATGAGGATATAAATCATTGTGTGTCCCTCGCGACACATCAAAATCATGGAACCTGAGTGTCCAACATCGACACTCGAAAACATCATGAAACCTGTGCCCAGCATCGGCACGTAAATCCTCATATATCTCAGGCTCCGTATCATCTGCGGGATCGGCCCGTGGGCTCCGGCAGTATGGATCGGTCTATATCCATCTCATGACTCCGGTCGGTATCGTCCGGATAATCGCTAGGTCCAAATGCTATCACCGGTAGGCAGTCTTCCCCTGCCAGGCTCATCGTCCACACCTCAAACTTCTTACCCCGGGGCACCTTACCAGGTCCACTATGTACCCGCAGACGGTTCATCCAACTCCTCGAATCGGGTCTCGAAATCCATCTCATAACCAAGAAAACATCATGGTGGATGACTCATACAACATGAGAAAACCGCACTTTTCATTTTAAAAAGAGAGAGAGAGATAAGTTTATATATATATTCTTGCGGTTTTCTCCCAAATCCTGGAAATCTCATGAAAATCCGAAATCCAATCATTAATAGAAAGTTAACAGTGAATAATAATATGCAGGCAGTAGCAAGTAATAACTGCAATGTCTGAACTAGCATATTAATACGAGTACGCTAATACCATGTTGAACTATCAGTTAACAAGCTAGATCAATGAGTAATATTCTCTAAGGTGTTCGTGACATGGCAATTACCGATGATGATGTGTGTGAGCCGGCAAGCAAGTGTACGTGGAACATACGCTTCATCGGTAATGGTGCTAGTGTCCTGACAGCAGGGCTTCATGATAATTAAAGATAACATATGTACAAGTATGCAATGCGATGAAACATCATGAATATACAGAAAGTGATATAGTAACATAAACACTAAAAATATACCTACCCAATATCCGAGTCATACAGTTTATATATATATATATATACCTAGTCGTCGGTGATCTCGCCTCAACAGTATCACGTACGATACAATAAATAATATGACGTCCTCGAGTCAAGAGTGTGGATCTATCCTTATAACTATCTCTCGTATGGTAAATCTATCGTACGGCGACCTAAATCTGGGTACGGGTCAAATATAACATTTATCTCATTATCCATTTGGTATCCACATCATCACATATCGTGAGCAGGGATACTGATCTAAATCTAGCACACTACTAATATCATCAACACTAATCATGATCTGGCTAATGATCTACAGCCTCATACAATCCGATGTCATCAACACATATCATCATATAGAAGTATACATCTCTCAAGCGATCCATTATAAAAATCATAACATATCTTATCTCATATCTCGATCATATATCAACTATCATATATGTATCATCATCCACATAGTATCGTCGTCCAATGATCCTCTATAACATCATGACATATCTCAGTCACATATTAAATATCTCACGGCATCATGCCCGATCATATCGACTCATCCCCAAGTATCATATAACATTCTCAACATCCAAGCATATGAATACCAATATATATATATATATATATGTGTGTGTGTGTGTGTGTGTCCCCAATACGCACAAGGAAGTCAATGTATGCGAGTATGTATATGTGCGGGTATGCAAATCTTTACTCTAGGGTTTCGGGACTAAGAAATCGACTAGAGTCCTTTCATCATTTCTCGCTAACACTAACCCCTAATCTACTAAAGCTTTCTTGCTAAGGTTCATATCACACCCTAACATATACAAGTATGTATACCATATCGCATCATTTCACACAACTTTGCGGGGGTGCTATACGCCATCCACCCGACTTCTCCCCGTAGATATAAATCTACTGACATTTGCTTGCCGATGCCGATGTCCCACGCGCTTGCTTGTCGTCCCGAAGTCCTCGTGGGGTACCTACACATCATAACGTATGGTATCGTATTATAATCCAATTCAAAACCAAAATGACACACGAAAACCAAAATGTCACACGAATCACCCATAGGTCAAAACCTATGGTTAGCTCTCGCAAATCAACCCGATATCACTCGATATAGACGTAAAAACGTCAAGTGATCGAGATAAAACACAAAAACAAAAACCCTGAATTCTAAATACGCAAAACCAAATCCCGAATCAAAACAGCGACTTGAGAAAGTGGTCCCAGATTTTGAATAAGGTGAAAACAATGCTCCCAAACAATACCGGGGTGTTATATAGTGTGTATATGACCTACTGAAGCAACCTGGGCCCTAACCCCCCATGGTCGGACACATTCCCCATAATTCCGGCCTCCTCGATTTTGGTAGGGTGGAATTGTCTCATATTTGAAAGGTTAGCCTAGCACCTAATGAAGGGTTTAGAAGTATCATATGTACTAAAGATGGAATCTTTAGGGTTCTAAGTAAACAAACATCGGATCGTTCCTAGAAAATTAGGGTTTCTAAAACTTGCATATCATCTCATGAAAGAAAAACTAGGGTTTTGAGAGTACAACCTTTGTATCTCCCTACGCTAGACTCCTCGGCTACTTGGGGTTTGGAAAAGCTCCGCTTGAACTCCTCTAGGTCAACGATGATCCACCCGGAGTCCGCTTTGTCCAAGCTTGCAACTTCACCCGATCAAGAGAATGAAATGAAGCTAACACTCCAAACAAGTGGGCTAGACTTGTGTAGAATGGTGTTGTGGTTCTCATTCTCACTTCAAAATCCTATCTTAATGAACAATTTGCTCACTTGAAAATTCTAGAGAGCATGAGATCAAGGTTTAAGAAGATGATGGCTATTTTTGAAGAAGAGAAGAATAACTCCAAAGAGAAAAAGAAAAACATAAGTATATATATTTTTCTTTCTTCATCTCAAACCATGGTTATCTCTTTATGGATATTTAATTTTACTTTAGTTAAAACACAAGAGAAAGATTAAACCATGGTCAAAAGGTAGGTGCTAATGGTTAGGTCAAAAGAAGAGTGTAGAAACTTTTGACCATGATTCAATCTTATCTCTTTTCTTTTGTTTTAGAAAAAATAGAAATAAATATCCATAATATAAACCATGGTGTGAGTCTTATATATCCACCATTTTCTGTGTCTGAACAACCATGATAGATGATGTTTGTATGTATGTGTGCATGCACATCCATATGTGCATGAATCAATATGGAATGCATACATGCATCCATACATCTAAAGATACAAGAAAAGATTTCAAGTGAGAAAACTAATGGTCAAATGATAAATCAACACTTGATTTATCAATCCGGCCATATCACATATGACCCCACCAAAAGCAAGCCGCCCGATCAATTTACGGTATCCTATACGCGCATTTTAATCGGGTCCATGCGCATATCGCATACGCGCACCACAATGTTTCGCCTAGACTAGGTAACTCCTTTTTGGGACTCTAAGACTCGTCAATACGCCGGCAGTGGGTGATCATCATATCAAGCACCCCCAAGCCGAAAGCGGTCAGCTAAACGTAACGGCCACCCGGGTATTGAACGATCAGAAGAGAACAAGCGAACCTGCTACAACTCCCGTCGAGCCAACCGGCAACACTACCGTGCAGTCCGGTCTCCTCGTCTGATATGTCGCATATCAAGTCTAGGGGTGGTAAACGTCAGACCCTAATAACCGATAAGTCGTACCGATGTGAGGCTCATAACGGGTCGAGAAACTACTGGCAAGCCAGGGACTTCCCTGTTACGGCCAATTGAGCACAGTGCAACATCAACCCCCAATCCCGGGAGAGACGAAACCCCTCCTATCGCTCATTGCCTCCATGTGACTCGGGACTGTACCCAAAAACCACCGTTTTGCATGCCCTCATGGACATGGTAAGGTGGAAATCAATGCATAGTGGGAATCACACAAGACTCTATGATGATCTCGGGTTTACAGACTAACCTGCACAAGTGTCACCTGAGAACTGCCATCTGACGTGAGGTATAATACCATCTGGGAGTTTTCGGCGAGTCCGTCCAGTGTACCCAGTCTCCACTGAGCACCCGTATACCATCTCTGATGTCAAACACCAATGGATATGGGATCATCCATCGCCTATCTCATGGGTCGAGAAGCGTATACGCTAGTCTACACTGGTATATCGATTCCCCGTCTTGATACACCTACGACTAGGGACCTTGAAGGATATACTTATGGACTACCATGTCCCCACTAGTATGATCCGCATCATAGTCCAGGTAGTCAAGTACACATCCTAAGGGCTTTACCAACATGTAACTATAAGACAGTATAAAGAGACAAGTATACATGTTAAGATAAAGAGCAACCAGATAGCATACTATCATATCGAGCAAGAAAGTCATCTTTATATATGTCCAAGCATCCAATATAATATACATCATCTGTACAATACTGGCCTCTAGGGCATACATACAACTAACAATCTCCCACTTGCACTTGGGCCAGCTGCTGTAGTATCGCATACCGAGCATCCCGAAGAGTCACTCAAACTGTATCTGGGGAATGGCCTTCGTGAGTGGATCCGCTGTGTTATTCTTCGTGTCAACTCTCCTGACCTCGAACTCCCGACCTCGATCTCCCGACGATCCACTATCTCCCGGATCAGGTGCTACCGTCTCCGAATATGCCTGGATCGCTGATGGGACCTAGGTTCCTTGGCCAAAGCCACCGCTCCATTGTTATCACAATAAAAAGGTATTGGATGCTCAATGTATGGAACCACTCCAAGTTGAGTAATGAACTTCTTGATCCAGACAGCCTCTTTGGCAGCGATGTATTCAGCCTCTATCGTCGAGTCTGCCACGCTTTCCTGCTTGGAACTCTTCCAGCTAACCGCCCCTCCGTAAAGGGTAAAGACAAATCCCGATCGCGACTTAGAGTCGTCCTTATAACTCTGGAAGCTCGAATCGGTAAAGGACTCCACTTGGAGTTCTCCGTTACCATACACCAAGAGCATCTCTTTAGTCCTTCGCAAGTACTTGAGAATGCTCTTCACAGCTGTCCAGTGACTCTCTCCAGGATCAGCTTGATACCTACTCACTACACTTAGTGAGTATGCTACATCGGGTCTGGTACATAGCATCGCGTACATGATAGAGCCTACAGCTGAAGCATAGGGTATCCCTTGCATGCGAGCTCTCTCCAAATCAGTCTTCGAAGACATCTCTTTGGAGAGAGTGACTCCAGAGATCGTGGGTAAGTTCCCACCCTTGGATTCTTCCATACTAAACCTCTTTAGTATGGTGTCACTGTACCTGAATTGGGATAATCCTAATATCCGTTTGGATCTATCTCTATAGATCCTTATTCCCAATATGCAGGAGGCATCACCAAGATCATTCATTGAGAATCTTTGTGATAAGAAGAGCTTGACCGATTGCAGCATAGGAATATCATTTCCTATCAAGAGTATGTCGTCCACGTACAATACGAGGAAGACAACCTTACTCTCTGCCACCTTCTTGTAGATACAAGGTTCATCTACGTTTTTTACGAAATCAAACTCCTTGATAACGACGTCAAACCTGATGTTCCAACTCCGCGATACTTGCTTTAATCCATAAATAGATTTAAGCAGCTTGCACACCTTCCCGCTGCTCCCACTATCTACGAAGCCCTCTGGCTGAGTCATGTACACGCACTCTTCTAAATCACCGTTCAGAAAGGCGGTCTTAACATCCATTTGCCAGATTTCGTAGTCATGATATGCAGCGATGGCAAGCATGATCCGGATGGATTTAAGCATAGCCACTGGAGAAAAGGTCTCGTCATAGTCCACACCAGGTCTTTGACGAAAACCCTTTGTAACAAGTCTAGCTTTGAAAGTCTCCACTTTCCCATCTACACCAAGTTTTTTCTTGAAGATCCACTTGCTCCCAATGGGTTTTACCCCTTCAAGAGCATCTTCCAAAGTCCATACTTTGTTTGTGTACAAGAATTCCATCTCGGACCGCATAGCATCCAGCCATTTCACTGAGTCCCCACTCGTGATGGCCTGCTCGAAGCTAGTTGGGTCATCATCCTCCATGATGCAATCCTCACTCCCACCATCCATGAGAAAACCATAGTATCTCTCAGGTGGGCGAGATACCCTACTAGATCGGCGGAGTGGCTGGGGTTCTTCGGGAACTACCGAATCCTCTGGTTCTACCAAATCTTCTGTTGTGGTTTGTATAGCTGGAACTTCTTCCAGTGGTACCTCAGGGCCACTAATCTTTTGCAAGAAATTCCTTTTCTAAAAAGGTGGCATGTTGAGCAACAAACACTCTTTGTTCCTCACTGTGGTAGAAGATATACCCTCGCGAATGCTTGGGATATCCAACAAACTTACCCAAAACAGACCTTGCCTCGAGTTTGTCCATTTTTTGTCTTTTGACGTAGGCCGGGCAACCCCATATCTTAATAAAATTAAGATATGGTCTCTTCCCTTCCCATATCTCATATCGGGTGGTAGGCACAGATTTGGTAGGAACCCTATTCAGTAGGTATGCTGCTGTTTCCAGAGCATATCCCTAGAAGGAAATAGGTAACTCAGCAACACTCATCATAGAGCGTACCATATCCAATAGGGTGCGGTTCCACCATTCTGATACACCGTTGTGCTGTGGTGTATATGGAGGAGTCAGCTGAGAGAGAATCCCATTCTCTTTTAGGAAGTCCAGAAATTCAATGCTTAAGTATTCACCTCCTCGATCAGATCGTAGGATTTTAATACTTTTTCCGGTTTGGTTCTCGACTTCTTGTTTTTATTCTCTAAATTTCTCAAAAGCTTCTGATTTGTGTTTCATCAGGAACACATACCCGAACCTAGAGAGATCGTCAGTGAATGTAATGAAGTACGAAGAACCATCCCTGGCATGTGTAGACATGGGACCGCATACATCACTATGTATCAGTCCCAAGAGTTCGGTAACTCTTTCTCCGTGTCCCGTAAACGGAGTTTTGGTCATCTTGCCTTTGAGACAAGACTGGCAAGTGTCATAAGATGAAAATTCGAACGGTTTCAAATATCCATCCTTATGCAACTTAGCTAGTCTTGTCGCATTGATGTGACCCAGTCTACAATTCCATAAGAAGGATTCGTTCAGTTCTGAACACTTCCTCTTGTGTGTGTTTGTTATGTTCAGAACTGTTGATTGATTTAGAACATAAATGCCATTGGACAACGTGCCTGATCCAACCAACTTTTGGTTACGGAAAATGTTCATAACATTATCCTGTAATACAAAATTATATCCCTCTTTACTCAACAAAGAAACCGATATAATGTTGCATATCAGGTTCGGCATGTAATAGCATTCGTTCAGAACCAATGTATTACCAGTTGGTAATGCAAGGTGATATTCGCCGACAGTCTTAGCTGCAACAATTGCACCATTTCCAACTCTTATGTCTTTATCACCTTCTCCAAGTTCTCTACCTTTTCTAAGCCCATGTAACTGATTACATATATGGGATCCTGACCCGGTATCTAATACCCAGGACGTAGGGCAAATGGAGAAACAGTTCTCTGTAACGAACACACCCGAAGAAAATGCATCATCATGTACTTTCTTCATTCGGATGGCATGGGAATCCTGGTATTCCCCTATGTCCTGTTCATTCCTATAACGCTTATAAGAAAGAACGGAACCAACGTTCCCCAGCACAGTATAACTTGCGGGTTCGGTCAATACATCCATATTATTATCTTGATTAAGGCATGACATGGTCGCTACCTGGAGAGAGAGAGAAGAAAACACTTTAGCGTATGCTCTTGCAAGATCAGATTGGTTATTATCTTATCTAATCAGGATGGCTCCCACTGTTTTTATCAAATCTTCCTTCAAACCCTAAAAGGAAAGACTAGCCGGGATTAATTACACCCTACAACTTCGCCGATCTTTCAGCCAGGCCAGTGTCGGTACTTTGAGGGAGGTTCCCCGTGCTTTCGCACGGACCTAATTAAAGTAAACCTCGTTTTCCCAGAGGCGTAACCCCGTTGACACCTTTCTAGACACCTACTTGATCGGCTAATTGTCCTGTGTAAAACTCTCCCAGGAGTAACAATTACTCGCAGTGGGTATCGGGATCCAAATATCTCATAGAAGGTATGCAATCTCATTGCAAATTTCAACACTTGAAATTCCCGATAATATTTTGCCCCAAGCATCCCATGACCTTGACGGAGGTCAACAAACCACAGGGTGCAAGTCAAGTTCAACCCGTCATTTCTTGATTGAATCAAACCCACCCGCACGACCCTTGACGGAGGTCAACAAGGTCGTACGACTACCCTAATCCAATCTGCATCTCATGCATAAGCAGATAAATACTAGTTAGCTACCGCACACTACGCCTTGACGGAGGTCAACAAACGTAGCACGAATAGTAAGTAGGACTTATCTGAAATGACGGAGGGCTACGACAGGTTTTTCTGAAAACCTATTGCGTAATGAACTTGATATCGTTGTAGAATCAAGTGAATTTTAAAATGGAGTGATTTTGAGGCTTTCATTAGTTTTGCTAAAGAGGTCACTCCCGGTGAAGGGATCTCGGCTCTTTCCTCATCGAATAAGGTGCGGGATATGTCATATATATCACTGTGCAAAGCAAAACTCCAAAAGCAATCAAAAGTCAAACCGAGTGTTGTAGCATCTGCCAGTTTTGCTAAAGAGGTCACTCCCGGTGAAGGGATCTCGGCTCTTTCCCCATCGAATAAGGTGCAGGGTATATCATATATACCGCTTTGCAAAGCAAAACTGTACCTACCCTTTTTATTTAAAATTTGATTCTTTAACATCTTTTAGGTTTCTTTTCTTTCATTAATCACATTAATGAAGTCCCATCATTTAACTCACCAAAACATCACAGATAAATACGACGTACACTTATGCCATCCGCATTCGCCTCGATGTCCCCTCATGCACAGTTAGATTAGGTAACTAACGACATAGCAGGGCAGGGCTACCGCGGGTGTAAAACATAAGTAACGTCTATATAATATATCATATATACTATATACTGTATCTATCAGAACATATCAAATGATCACATCACTGGTATCGTAGCAGAAACCTATATATAATGTGGGATATACTAGGACGTCTGTATTTAGTATTTAGCCAACAATAGAAAATACGGATTCCACAGTCGCGATGAATAGCCAAGCCCACACCCTGGACCCCTACGGGAGCGGCAAGCGACCCTACCAATTCTGGAGTTTAGGAGACCCGGTCTCGACTCCTCGAGATGGCCTCCCACTGAACCCCAGAACCCGGTCACCTTTGCTCCCCTCCTTGGGTCAATCGTAATGCGGAAAAGTAAATAATATACAACACTGGTGGCATCGACCTCAACCAGGAAGTGCCCCAAATAAAAGAATATTACATTACATTTGAATTTTACATGAAAGAAAAATAAAACTCTCATCTCACATACCCGGCTATTCAATTGCGATAATCCTACACATCATATCTCAGCAACACATAATATCATATATCATCAACGTAAGTAAGTATGCGTACCCCAATTGTCGTTGATGTATAGCAATGAAACCGGCGATATCGACATACTACACTTACGGTCACAGAAAAGAAAATGTAAAACTGCAATATCTGGAATCCACATTCTCTTTAGACATCGTAAATGCGAAATATCACATACTTCGTATTTCATGTCTAGTAATATGAATTCCACACATTGCATCACTTTCCAGATAATTAGACAGTATTAAATTTTTCGAACGAATGATCAAATACCCAAGATTCGCTAAAGCTCAACACTTGAGCGGAGTCCTAAAACCCGGAGTGTGACACAGTAGTAGCGGTCCAGCCGTAGAAGGGTCAAGCCAACGCCTCACATGTGGCACGCCGTACTGCACCAAACCCTTTGGTTCAAAGGGCAGTTCAAGACGGTCACATAATCGAGTTAAGGTTTGTTGTCTTCTAGAGGGTCCACCAAAAAACTTGCACGTATCTCCAAAATATTTAAACCCCGTGAAAAGTGAGCAAATGATACTTGTTCAAACACTTCAATACTTTCTAATTTATCCGGAAAAGCAAAAAAAAAATTAAATTCTCCGATGGAATCGACGATTACAAAATAAACCCCTGAATACTCAACACTTGAGTCAAAATAAAAATACCCATAAAATATCAATCACAGAATCAAGAATTACTGAGCAAACAGAGAAGCCAAAGGACACCATACTGCCGCGGTTCCGCGGCACAAGCAAGGATTTGCCACGGAAACGCGGTCAAATTTTCGATTCAGGTCCTAGTTTTGCACGATAATTCTTATAAAACCCTGCTGATTGTTTTAGATATTTTTATTCCCAAAAATCCCATATTATAAAAATTGTCTAGAGAGGGGTTGATTTTGTCGATATTGGGTTCGATCGGGATTTTAACTTCGTTAAGGTGTCGCCTAATGTTCTAGGTCGGCTCTGATACCAATGAAAGGTTAGCCTAGAACCTAATGAAGGGTTTAGAAGCATCACATGTACCAAAGATGGAATCTTTAGGGTGCTAAGTTAACAAACATCGGATCGTTCCTAGAAAATTAAGGTTTCTAAAACTTGCATATCATCTCATGAAAGAAAAACTAGGGTTTTTAGAGTACAACCTTTGTATCTCCCTACGCTAGACTCCTCGGCTACTTGGGGTTTGGAAAAGCTCCGCTTGAACTCCTCTAGGTCACCGATGATCCACCCGGAGTCCGCTTTGTCCAAGCTTGCAACTTCACCCGATCAAGAGAATGAAATGAAGCTAACACTCCAAACAAGTGGGCTAGACTTGTGTAGAATGGTGTCGTGGTTCTCATTCTCACTTCAAAATCCTATCTTGATGAATAATTTGCTCACTTGAAAATTCTATAGAGCATGAGATCATGGTTGAAGAAGATGATGGCTATTTTTGAAGAAGAGAAGAATAACTCCAAAGAGAAAAAGAAAAACATAAGTATATATATTTTTCTTTCTTCATCTCAAACCATGGTTATCTCTTTATGAATATTTAATTTAACTTTAGTTAAAACACAAGAGAAAGATTAAACCATGGTCAAAAGGCAGGTGCTAATGGTTAGGTCAAAAGAAGAGTGTAGAAACTTTTGACCATGATTCAATCTTATCTCTTTTCTTTTGTTTTAGCAAAAATAGAAATAAATATCCATAATATAAACCATGGTGTGAGTCTTATATATCCATCATTTTCTATTTATAAACAACCATGATAGATGATGTATGTATGTATGTGTGCATAAACATCCATATGTGAATGAATCAATAAGGAATGCATACATGCATCCATACATCCAAAGATACAAGAAAAGATTTCAAGTGAGAAAACTAATGGTCAAATGATAAATCAACACTTGATTTATCAATCCGGCCATATCATATATGACCCCACCAAAAGCAAGCCGCCTGATCAATATACGGTATCCTATACGCGCATTTTAATCGGGTCCATGCGCATATCGCATACGCGCACCACAACGTTTCGCCTGGACTAGGTAACTCCTTTGTGGGACTCTAAGACTCGTCAATACGCCGGCAGTGGGTGATCATCATATCAAGCACCCCCAAGCCGCAAGCGGTCAGCTAAACGTAACGGCTACCCGGGTATTGAACGATCAGAAGAGAACAAGCGAACCTGCTATAACTCCCGTCGAGCCAACCGGCAACACTACCGTGCAGTCCGGTCTCCTCGTCTGATATGTCGCATATCAAGTCTAGGGGTGGTAAACGTCAGACCCTAATAACCGATAAGTCGTGTCGATGTGAGGCTCATAACGGGTCGAGAAACTACTGGCAACACTTATCAGCAAATCTCTGAATCAGCCCTGGCCAAGGACTTCCCTGTTACGGCCAATCGAGCACACTGCAACATCAACCCCCAATACCGGGAGAGACGAAACCCCTCCAATCGCTCATTGCCTCCATGTGACTCGGGACTGCACCCAAAAACCACCGTTTTGCATGTCTTCATGGACGTGGTAAGGTGGAAATCAAAGCACAGTGGGAATCACACAAGAATCTATGACGATCTCGGGTCTACAGACTAACCTGCACAAGTGTCACCTGAGAACTGCCATCTGACGTGAGGTATAATACCATCTGGGAGTTCTCGGTGAGTCCGTCCAGTGTACCCAGTCTCCACTGAGCACCCGTATACCATCTCTGATGTCAAACACCAATGGATATGGGATCATCCATCTCCCATCTCATGGGTCGACAAGCGTATACGCTAGTCTACACTGGTATATCGATGCCCCGTGTCGATACACCCACGACTAGGGACCTTGAAGGATGTACTTATGGACTACCATGTCCCGACAAGTATGATCCGCATCATAGTACAGGTAGTCAAGTACACATCCTAAGGTCTTTACCAACATGTAACTATAAGACAGTATAAAGAGACAAGTATACATGTTAAGATAAAGAGCAACCGGATAGCATACTATCATATCGAGCAAGAAAGTCATCTCTATATATGTCCAAGCATCCAATATACTATACATCATCTGTACAATACTGGCCTCTAGGGCATACATACAACTAACAGTTTTGGTAGGGTGGTCTCCTGGTAGTCAATCTAAGCTCCTGAAGTTGTTTGCTTATCTTGTAAAGTTCCCAAGTCATTCCAGATTTCCCTACACCCTCAAATACTCACCAAACAGACGTGAACAGTTTCAGTTTTTCCAGAAATTGGGTTTTCAGGTTTTATATTGTGTAAGTTCTGTGTTTCTAACATCTATGGGGGTTTTAAAGTCATCTCTAAAGCCCAATTACACAATCTCTATTCAAATCAAACCCTAATTCCCAACATGACATTTCAAAATTCACTAAACTTCGCCAAATCAATTTTAAACTCGAAAAGAGGCTTAAGCAAATGAAACACTACACTATTTGTGAAAGGATTACCTCATTTGACACTCATGAATCCTCTACAGCGCCAAAATTCAAACTTTCTTGGTCCAAACTGTAGCTTGAGAGCTTGTGCACAATTTTTGTGAAGCGGGGATAATGTTTTGGAGTTTCTTTGATGAAGTTTTAGGGTTTTGAAGTGGACGTGGAGGAGGGTGCTGCCATAAGATGAGAAGAAGAAAAGATGAAGAAGATGAAATGAGAACAATGGCCCATAACTACGGTTGACCCCTCACACCCTCTCTCTCTCATGCCCATGCTTTGCTTCATGATTATGTCCCCTCTCTCATCATTTCCTTTCTTTTCTTTTCTAAAGTCAACAACCATGCATGATAAATGAAGAAAAGACCATAATAAAATGTAACAAGTGTTAAAATAACTTGGTGCATGTCATGTGCACAAAACACGCTTAATTCGCGATTAGCGATATTTAAACGCGATTAACGTTAAAGGTGCATATAAAAAATCATAATTTACCTAAATCACATAAAACACCCTCATTTTTAGTAATTTCCATAATTTTCAGAATTTTTCCCAATTTATCGGTATTTAATTATACCGCCTTTTTAAAATATTCAATATTTTATTATTTAATTATAAAAATTCCCAAAAATACTATTTTCTCTTTTTGAAATGTTACAAAAGCCTGTCAGTAACACTACCGTACAGTCCGGTCTCCTCGTCAAATATGTCACATATCCAGTCTAGGGGTGGTAAACGTCAGGCCCCAATAACTGATAAGTCATGCCGATATGAGGCTCGTAACGGGTCGAGAAACTACTGATAACACTTACCAGTAAATCCCTAAATCAGCCCTGGCCAGGGACTTCCCTGTTATGGCCAATCGAGCACCCAATACCGGGAGAGACGAAAACCCCTCCTATCGCTCATTGCCTCCATGTGACTCGGGACCGTACCCAAAAAACACCGTTTTGCACGTCCTCTTAAACGTGGTAAGGTGGAAATCAAAGCACAGTGTGAATCACACAAGACTCTATGACGATCTCGGGTCTACAAACTAACCTGTACAGTGTCACCAGAGAACTACTATCTGACGTGAGGTATAATACCATATAGGAGTTCTCGGCAAGTCCGTCCAGTGTACTCAGTCTCCACTGAGCACCCGTATACCATCTCTGATGTCAAACACCAATGGATATGGGATAATCCATCGCCCATCTCATGGGTCGAGAAGCGCATACGCTAGTCTACTCTGGTATATCGATGCCCTGTCTCGATACACCCCCGACTTAGAACATTAAAGGATGAACTTATGGACTACCATGGCTCCACTAGTATGATCTGCATCATAATCCTGGTAGTCAAGTACAGATCCTAAGGGCTTTACCAACATGTAACCATAAGACAATAAGAGACAAGTATACATGTTAAGATAAAGAGCAACCAGATAGTATACTATCATGTCGAGCAAAAAAGCCCTCTCTATATATGTCCAAGCATCCACTATAATATACATCATATGCACAATAATGGCCTCTAGGGCATACATACAACTAACAATCTCCCACTTGCACTAGGGCCAGCTGTTGTAGTATCGCATACCCAGCATCCCGAAGAGTCTCTCGAACTGTATCTAGGGAATGGCCTTCGTGAGTGGATCCGCAGTGTTGTTCTTCGTGTCAACTTTCCTGACCTCGATCTCCCGGCGATCAATTATCTCCCGGATCAGGTGATACCGCCTCAGAATATGCCTGGATCACTGATGGGCCCTGGGTTCCTTGGCCAAAGCTACCGCTCCATTGTTATCACAATACAAAGGTATTGGATACATAATGGATGGAACCACTCCAAGTTCAAATATGAACTTCTTCATCCAGACAGCCTCTTTGGCAGCATCATTTGCAGTGATGTATTCAGCCTCCATCGTCGAGTCTGCCACGGTTTCCTGCTTGGAACTCTTCCAGCATACCGCCCCTCCGTTGTGGGTAAAGACAAATCCCGAGTGCGACTTAGCGTCGTCCTTATCGCTCTGGAAGCTCGAATCGGTAAAGGACTCCACTTAGAGTTTTCCGTTACCACACACCAAGAGCATCTCTTTAGTCTTTCTCAAGTACTTGAGAATGCTCTTCACAGCTATCCAGTGACTCTTTCCAGGATCTGCTTGATACCTGCTCACTACACTTAGTGAGTATGCTACATCGGGTCTGGTACATAGAATCGCATACATGATAGAGCCTTCTGCCGAAGCATAGGGTATCCCTTGCATGCGAGCTCTCTCCAAATCAGTCTTGGGAGACATCTCTTTGGAGAGAGTAAGTCCTGAGATCGTGGGTAAAACCCACGCATGGATTCTTCCATACTAAACCTCTTTAGTATGGTGTCAATGTATCTGGATTGGGACAATCACAGTATCCGTTTAGATCTATCTCTAAAGATCTTAAACCCCAAGGTGTAGAAGGCATCCCTAGATCTTTCATTGAGAATCTTTATGATAAGAAGAGCTTGACCGATTGCAGCATAGGAATGTCATTTTCTATCAAGAGTATGGCATCCACGTACAATACGAGGAAGACAACCTTACTCTCTTCCACCTCTTGTATATACAGGGTTCATCTATGTTTTTGATGAAATCAAACTCTTTGATAACGACATAAAAACAGATGTTCCAGCTCCGCGTTGCTTGCTTTAGCCCGTAGATAGATTTAAGCAGCTTGCACACCTTTCTGCTGCTCCCACTGTCTACGAAGCCATCTGGCTGAGTCATGTACACGCACTCTTCCAAATCACCATTAAGAAAGGCGGTCTTAACATCCATTTTCCAGATTTCGTAGTCTTGGTATGCAGTAATGGCAAGCATGATCCGGATGGATTTAAGCATAGCCACTGGAGAAAATGTTTCATCATAATCCACACCAGGTCGTTGACGAAAACCCTTTTCAACAAGTCTAGCATTGAAAGTCTCCACTTTCTCATCTACACCAAGTTTTTTCTTGAATATCCACTTGTTCCCAATGGGTTTTACCCCTTCAGGAGCATCTTCCAAAGTCCATACTTTGTTGGTGTACATGGATTCCATCTCGGATCGCATTACATCCAGCCACTTCACAGAGTCCCCACACGTAATGGCCTGCTCGAAGCTAGTTGGGTCATCATCCTCCATGATGCAATCTTCGCTTCCACCATCAATAAGAAAACCGTAGTATCTCTCAGGTGGATGAGGAACCCTACTAGATCGGCGGAGAGGCTGGGGTTCGTTAGGCACTATCGAATCCCATGGTTCCACTAAATCTTCTGTTACAGCTATTGCAGCTGGAACCTCTTCCAGTTCTACCTCATGGCCACTAATCTCTTTTGCAAGAAATTCCTTTTCTAAAAAGGTGGCATGCCGAGAAACAAACACCCTTTGTTCCTCAGTGTGGTAGAAGATATACCCCTGTGAATTTTTGGGATATCCTACAAATTTGCACAGAACATACCGTGCTTCGAGTTTGTCCGGATTTTGCCGTTTGACATAGGCCGGACAACCCCATATCTTAACATAATTAAGATGTGGTCTCTTCCCCTTTCATATCTCATATGGAATGGTAGGAACTGATTTTGTGGGGACCATATTCAATAGATGTATGGATGTCTCCGGTGCATACCCCCAGAAGAAAATAGGTAACTCAGCTGTGCTCATCATAGAGCGCACCATATCTAATAGGGTGCGGTTCCTCCGTTCTGATACACCGTTGTGCTGTGGTGTATATGGAGGAGTTAGCTGAGAGAGAAACCCATTCTCGTTTAGGAAGTCCAGGAATTCATTGCTCAAGTATTCACCTCCTCAATCAGATCGAAGGATTTTAATACTTTTTCCTGTTTGGTTCTCGACTTCTTGTTTATATTCTCTAAATTTCTCAAAAGTTTCAGACTTTTGTTTCATCAGGAACACATGTCCGTATCTTGGGAGATCGTCAGTTAATGTAATGAAGTACGAGGAACCATCCCTGGCATGTGTAGACATGGGACCACATACATCACTATGTATCAGTCCTAAGAGTTCCGTAACTCTTTCTCTGTGTCCTGTAAACGGAGTTTTCGTCATCTTACCTTTGAGACATGACTGGCAAGTGTCATAAGATGAAAATTCGAACGGATTCAAATATCCATCCTTATGCAACTAAGCTAGTCGTGTCGCATTGATATGACCTAGTCTACAATGCCATAAGAAGGATTCGTTCATCTCTGAACTCTTCCTCTTATGTGTGTTTTGTACATTAAGGACTGTAGTTTGATCTAGAACGTATATGCCATTATTTAACGAGCCTGATCCAATCAACTTTTGATTCAGGAAGAAGTTCATAACATTATCCTGTACTACAAAATTATATCCTTCTTTACTTAATAAAGAAACTGATATAAGATTGCATATCAGGCTCGGAATGTATTAGCATTCGTTCAGAATCAATGTGTTGCCACTTGGTAACACAAGGTGATATTCGCCAACAGCATTGGCTGCAACATTTGCCCCATTCCCTACTCTTACGGAATGATCACCTATTTCCAGTTCTCTACCTTTCCGTAGCCCATGTAAAATATTACGTATGTGGGATCCTGATCCGGTATCTAATACCCAGGACGTGGAGTGAACTGAGAAACAGTTCTCAATAACTAACACACCCGAAGAAGACGCATCAACATGTTTCTTCTTCGTTTGGGCGGCATGGGAATCCGGATATTCCCATTTTCCCTGTTCAGTCTTATAACTCTTATAAGAAAGAACGGAACCAACGTTCCCCAGCATAGTATAACATGTGGGTTCGGTCAATACATCCATATTATTATCTTGATTAAGACGTGACATGGTCTCTACCTAAAGAGAGAGAGAGAGAAGAAAACACTTTTGCGTATGCTCTTGCACGATCAGATTGGTTATTATTTTATCTAATCAGGATGGCTCCCACTGTTTTTATCAAATCTTCCTTCAAACCCTAAAAGGAAAGACCAACCGGGATTAATTACACCCTACAATTTCGCCAATCTTTCAGCCTGGCCAGTGCCGGTACTTTAAGGGAGGTTCCATGTGCTTTTGCACAGACCTAATTATAATAAACCTCGTTTTCCCAGAGGCATAACCCCGTTGACATCATTCTAGACACCTACTTGATCGGCCAATTGTCTTGTGTAAAACTCTCCCAGGAGCAACTCTTGCTCATAGCGGGATCGGAATCCAACTATCTCATAGAAGGTATGCAATCTCATTGCAAGTTTCAACACTTGAAACTCCTGATATATTTTGCCCCTAGCGTGCTATGACCTTGACGAAAGCCAACAAACCATAGTGCGCCAGTCAAGTTCAACCCATATATTTTATGATTGAATTAAACCCACCGGCACGACCCTTGACTAAAGCCAATACGACTACCCTAATCCAATCGCATCATATGCAGCAGATAAGCAGTAAGTAGCCACCGCACACTATACCTTGACGAAAGCCAACAAATGTAGCACGAATACTAGATACTACTTATCTGAAATGATGGAGGGCTATGACAGGTTGTTCTGAAAACCTTTTGCGTAAAGAACTTGATATCGTTGTAGAATTGAGTGAATTTTGAAAATGAGTGTTTTTTAGGCTTTTCCTAGTTTTGCTAAAGAGGTCACTCCCGGTGAAGGGATCTCGGCACTTTCCTTATCAAATAAGTTGCAGGATATATCTCATATATCACTATTCAAAGCAAGAAACTCTAAAAGCAATCAAAAGAAAAACCGAGTGTTGTAGCATCTTCCAGTTATCGCTAAAGCGGTCACTCCCGGTGAAGGGATCTCGGCTCTTTCCTCATCGAATAAGGTGCGGGATATATCACATATATCACTATGCAAAGCAATAACTGTATCTACCCTTTTTGAAAATTTGATTCTACAACATCTTTTAGGTTTATTTTACTTTCATTAATCATATTAATGAAGTCCCATCATTTAAGCTTCCTAAGCATCATAGAAAATGAAACGAAAATACAACGTACGCTTATGCCATCCGCATTCGCCACAGTGACATATTATGCACCGTTAGGTTACTTAACTAACGTCATACCGGGACGGGACTAGCGTGGCTGCAAAACATAAGCAACGTCTAATATATATCTCATATATAATGTATATCCATTCGTCTCAGAATCCACAGTGATCACATCATAAAGCAGCAGAAGAAACATATGAAATATTCGATATACTAGGAGGTCTGCGTTTAATTTTGAGCCTTTATAAAACACGGATTCCACGGTCGCGATGAATAGCCAAACCCACATCCCTAGACCCCTACGAGAGCGGCAAGCAACCCTACCAATTCTAGAGTTGGGAGACCCAGACTCGACTCCTCGAGTTGGTCTCCCACTGGACTCTAGAACCCTGTTACTTATGCTCCCCTCCTTGGGTCTATCCTAATGCAGAAAAGTAAATAATATACAACAACGGTGACATCTTCCTCAACCCGGAAGTTCCCCAATAAAAGAATTTTACATACATTGAATTTTACATGAATGAAAATAAAAACTCTCATCTCACATAAAACCCCCGGCTATTCAAAACGCGACAATCCAATATAACATATCACAGGAACATATAACATCACATGTCATCAACGTAAGTAAATATGCGTATCCCAATATTCGTTACACACAACAACGAAACCGGCGATACACCACATATTACACTTACGGTCCCAGAAAAAACTAGACGATGTTAAACATTCCGATCGAATCAACAAACACCCACAATTACCCAAAAAGCTCAACACTTGAGGGTAGTTTAAAATTATTCAGCACATGCCACAGTACCAATGAGCCAGCCGTAGAAGGGTCAACCAACGCCTCACATGTGGCACCGCTGAACTACCACAAACCCGAGGGTCTAGTGGCAATTCTGACGGTCACATAATCGAGTTAAGGTTTTGTTCTTCTAGAGGGTCCATTGCATAACTTGCATGATTTTTGAATGCTTTTTAACTACGGAAAAAATCCAACACTTGGAAATTTTTCCGGCAAGGGTTAAAGCGGGTATTTGATATCTGATCGAACTTATTAATACCTTCTAAAGTAACCCGAAAACAGTTAGAATTACGACTACGAAACACTCCGAGTTTCCTTTTCAGTAAGTTAATCATCCCATGAAAAAGTAGCAAAATCAAACGACACCTGAAACACCAAAACCCAGAGCAGAAAACATGAAAAAAAATTTGGACCAAATTTCCCCAGTCTGGCCGGCCTGCTCGGCCAAAAACCCCAGGTGCTCAGCCCAAATCCGAGCACAGGGTCCTAATTTTTTTCCATTTTCCTATTTTCACTCATATATGATTCTGTACTTGTTTGAAAAATATTTAAAGCTTATATAAAAATTGACAGAACACAGGTTATGGTGTTTTAAGTTTCAGAGTTGTTTCGGTTTCGTAATTTAACACAATCCATCTAATTCTCTAGCTAGGCTCTGATACCACTGTAGGGTTCCTATGAACGATAGCAAGGTTTCAGGAGGCATCGTCCATGACATTTTCAAAAATTTGTCGTTTTAAAGAACCCTAAACTAGAATCAATAACTAGAGAATCATACGAAACGCAAAGTAAACTACTTTACATCTAAGTGTTTGCGGAATACAACCTTTGTAGACTGGTCCTTCGCTTCTAAAGCTCCGAGTTGAAGTCTTTTCATTGCGATCCATGTCCCGGACTCTTGCATGGCTTCTCAAGGTGAAAAGAACGATCTTTCTTGAAGTCTTCGAGGCCGAAGATGATCTACGTCGAGGAGACACTAACTCAAGCTACTACATCACTAATTAAGAGATTAGTGAAGCTAACACCCTATACTAAAGTGTTAATCTAGTAGAGGATGATGAAGTAGGAAGTGGGCTCACTTTAGTTTTATTTTTCTCACAATATTTTCTCTCTTTTTAAAACCCTAGCAAGCTTTTGCTCAAGGAAGAAGAAGATGAGCTCAAGATATGAGAATGAACTAATGAGGTGAGAGAAACAACCATGGGTGAGTTTGTATCATATACTAACTTATGTAGAGACATAACCATGGCTAAATTATAATGGTTAGGTTAATAAATATCTTAAGTAAAACAAAACTAGTGGACTTAGCCAAAGCATCCACAAGCTTCCACAAGCTTCATGCATGTGACTAATAATCCACTAATTTGGAATTACTTTAAATACTAAAACCAAACATTATAATTAGTATGGTGTAAGTCTCATACACCCATGTAGTGTGTATCAACAACCATGATACAAAATAAAACACAATTAATATATATCACATATATATTAAGTGTGCACATGTGAGAATAATAAATGCATAAGTGAGATAATATTAGTTAATGTATATTTGTATATCAAATATACAATTATACACTAAATTATCAAATAACCACTTGATTTAATAATCCAGCTATATCACATATAACCGACTAATATTAAATTCACCAACTTATTGAATCAACACTTGATTCGATAACCCAGCTATATCACATATAGTCGTCCGATACAAATATCGTGAGAATAGAATACGGTATCACATACTCGTATTATTCTTGGTCCCGCACATATCACATATGTGCTCCTACTTCATTTTTCCTGAGCCAGTAAAACCTCTATGTAGGACTCCAAAGACTCGTCAATACGCCGGCAGTAGGTGATGATCTCATCAAGCACCCACAAGCCGTCAACGGTACTAGCTGGACGTAACGGCTACCCGGGTATTGAGCGATCAGAAGATCAACAAGCAAGCCCGCTCTAGCTCTTGTAAAGCCTGTCAGTAACACTACCGTACAGCCCAGTCTCCTCGTTCGATATGTCGCATATCCAGTTTAGGGGTGGTAAACGTCAGACCCCAATAACCGATAAGTCATGCCGATATGAGGCTCATAACGGGTCGAGAAACTACTGATTACACTTACCAGTAAATCTCTAAATCGGCCCTGGCCAGCGACTTCCCTGTTATGGACAATCGAGCACAGCGCAACATCAACCCCCAATACCGGGAGAGACGAAAACCCCTCCTATCGCTCATTGCCTCCATGTGACTCGGGACCGTACCCAAAAACCACCGTTTTGCACGTCCTCTTGAACGTGGTAAGGTGGAAATCAAAGCACAGTGGGAATCACACAAGACTCTATGACGATCTCGGGTCTACAGACTAACCTGTACTGTGTCACCAGAGAGCTGCTATCTGACGTGAGGTATAATACCATCTAGAAGTTCTCGGCGAGTCCGTCCAGTGTACTCAGTCTCCACTAAGCTCCCGTATACCATCTCTGATGTCAAACACCAATGGATATGGGATCATCCATCGCCCATCTCATGGGTCGAGAAGCGCATACGCTAGTCTACTCTGGTATATCGATGCCCTGTCTCGATACACCCACGACTAGGAACATTAAAAGATGAACTTATGGACTACCATGGCCCCACTAGTGTGATCAGCATCATAATCCTGGTAGTCAAGTACACATCCTAAGGGCTTTACCAACATGTATCCATAAGACAGTAAGAGACAAGTATACAAGTTAAGATAAAGAACAACCAGATAGCATACTATCATGTCGAGCAAGAAAGTCCTCTCTATATATGTCCAAGCATCCACTATAATATACATCATATGTACAATAATGGCCTCTAGGGAATACATACAACTAACATGATGATCATATCAAACACCCACAAGCCGCAAGCGATCTGCTAAACGTAACGGCCACCCTGGTATTGAGCAATCAGAAGATCGACAAGCAAGCCTGCTCGTACTCCTGCGAATCCAATCAGTAACACTACCGTACAGTCCGGTCTCTCCGTCTAATATGTTGCATATCACAGCCTGGGGGTGGTATAATATCAGACCCCAATAGCCTGATAAGTAATGCCAATGCAAGGTCCATAACAGTTTGAGAAACTACTGATAACACTCACCAGTAAATCTTAGCAACCCTAGCCAGGGATTTCCTGTTATGGTCAATCGAGCATAGCGCAACATCAACTCCCAGTACCGGGAGAGACGATACCCCTCCTATCGCTCATTGCCTCCATGTGACTCGGGACTATACCCAAAAACCATCTTTTTGCACAATCTCTTCACCGTGGTATGGTGGAAATCAAAGCACAGTGGGAATCGCACAAGACACTATGACGATATCGGGTCTGCAGACTAACTTGTACCAGTGTCACCAGAGAACTTCTATCCGACGATAGGTATAATACCATCTAGGAGTTCTCGGCGAGTCCGTTCAGTGTACCCAGTCTCCACTGAGCACCCGTATACTTTCTCTATTGTCAAACACCAATGGATATGGGATCATCCATCACCCATCATATGGGTCGAGAAGCGTATATGTTAGTCTACTCTTGAGTATCGATGCCCCATCTCGATACTCTCTCGACTAGAAACAATTATAGGGTGTACTTATGGACTACCCTTGGCTCCACTAGTATGATCTACATCATAGTCCTGGTAGTCAAGTACACAACCTAAGGGCTTTATAAACATGTGAGAGAAATACAACATGAGTTATACAAGTCAACATGTTAAGACAATGTGCAACCAGATAGCATACTATCATGTTGATCAAGAAAGTCCTCCCTATATATGTCCAAGCATCCACTATAATATAATCTCATGTAAAGTAATGGCCTCTAGGGTATACATATAGCTAACAATCTCCCACTTGCACTAAAGCCATTTGTTGCAGTATCTCATACTCAACAATTTAGCAGTGGTTTTCGTATCCCATACTCAACCATCCCAAAATCTCTCAAGTAGTATTTAGGGAAGCAGGCCTTGGTGAGTGGATCCGCCGTGTTAATCTCAAAATCTACTCTCCTTACCTCGATCCCTTGGAGATCAACCATCTCCCTGATCAGGTGATACTATCATCAGAATATGTCTGGAACTCCGATGGGACCTGCGTTCCTAGCCCAAAGCCACAACTCCATTGTATTCACAATAACAGTTATCGGACGCTCAATGGTAGGAACCTTATTCATCTCATGAACAAGAAATGTCCAGACAACCTCTTTGGTAGCATCGTTGGTAGCAATGTATTCAGCCTTTATCTTCTAGTATGCCACGGTATCCAGCTTGGAACTCTTCCAACATACCATCCTTCCACTGAAGGTAAAGACAATGCCTGTGACTGACTTTCAGTTGACCTTATCACTCTGGAAGCTCGAACCAAGAATTTTCTTTTAGTTCTTCTCAAGTACTTAAGAATGTCCTCCACAGCCATAGTCACAAATTCCCAGTTCGTGAATTATTTGGCAAGGTCGAAAATTTGGATTCGGGGAACTATTCGGAAAAAATCGGCAGGTATTCGGGAAAGATTCGGCAAGTATTCGGGAAATGTTTGGGAAAGATTTCGAGTAAGAAATTAATATATGAAGCGCTGGGTTTTGATATTGCGAATTATTCCCAATTTTTGTGAATTATTCGTTGTTTATTTTAATTATTCGCTAATTATTCGAACCATTCGCCAGTGGCGATTAAATGGGAGAATTAATCAGTCGATTAACAATTCGCGAATTATTCGCGAATTCGCCGAATTATTTATGTGACTATGTCCACAGCTGTCCAGTGATTCTCCCAAGATCGGATTGATTCCTAATCACTACACCTAGTGATCCATCTACATCCGGTCTGGTACTTAACATTACATACATGATAGAGCCTACTGCCGAAGCATAGGGTATTCCTTGCACGCGAGCTCACTCCAAATCAGTCTCGGAAGTCATCTTTTTGGAGAGAGTGATCCATGAGTAAGTGGGCGAACCGCTACAGTTAGAATCGTCCATACTAAACCCCTTTAGTATGGTGTTAACGTACTTGGATTTAGGACACTCCCAATATCCACTTAGATCTATCACCATAGATCATAATACACAAGATGTAGTAGGTATCATCCAGATCTTATATTGAGAATCCTCGTGATATGAAGAGCTTTACTGAGTGTAGCATAGGAAACCATTTCCTATCAAGAGTAGGTCATCGACGTACAATACGTATAAGACAACCTCACTCTCTACAACCTTCTTGTATGTACAAGGTTCATCTATCATTTTGATGAAGTCAAACTCTTTGACTGCCACATCAAAACAGATGTTCCAACTCCGCGATGCGCGCATTGATCCTGATGGACTTAAGTATAGCTTTGAAAGTCTCAACTTTTCCATCTACACCAAGAATCTTCTCAAGATCCATTTGCTCCCAATGGGTTTTACCCCTTCAGGTGCAACATTCAAATTCATACTTTGTTGGTGTACATGGATTCCATCTTTGATCGCATAGCATCCAGCCATTTCACAGAGTTCGCACTCGTGACGGCCTGCCTGAACCTAGTTGGGCCATCATCTACAATGATGCAATCCTCACTCCCACTGTCACCGAGAATACCGCAGTATCTCTCAAGTGGATGAAGAACCTTACCAGATTCGCGGAGAGGCTGAGGTTCGTTGGAAACCATTGAATCCTTTGGTTTCACCAAATCATCAGTTGTTAGTTTGTCTAGCTGGAACTCCTTCCAGTTCTACTCATAACCACTAATTTCTTCACAAGAAATTCCTTTTCTAAAAAGATGGCATGCTGATAAACAAAACACCTTTTTGCTCCTCGGTATGGTAGAAGATATTACCTCATAAATGTTCGAGATATCCTAACAAACTTATACAGAACTGACCTTGCTTCAAGCTTGTCCAAATTATATCTTTCAATATAGGCCGGACAACTCCATATCTTAACTCGTTTAAGACATGGTATATTACCATTCCATATCTCATATGTAGTGATAGGCCCTGATTTGGATGGAACCCCATTCAATAGGTATGCAGCTTCTCAAGTTCATAACTCCAAAAGGAAACAGGTAACTTAGCAATACTCATCATAGAGCGCACCATATCTCATAGGGTGCGATACCTCCTCCTCGATACACCGTTGTGCTGTGGTGTAATCGAAGGAGTAAGCTGAGAGAGAATCAGGTCTCCTTTTAGAAATTCTAGGTATTCCATGCGCAAGTATTCTCCTCCTCAATCACATCGAAGGACTTAATATTTATACCCGTTTGGTTCTTAACTTCAAGCTTATATTTCTTGAATTTCTCAAAAGTTTCAGACTCGTGTTTCAACAGGAACACATGTCTGAATCTTGAGAGATAGTCGATGAATGTAATGAAGTACAAGAACCAACCCTTGCATTTGTAGACATCGAACCATATACATCATCATGGATTCGTCCCAAGAGTTCAATAACTCTTTCTCTGTTTCCAGTAAACGGAGTATTGGTCATTTTACCTCTGGGACAAGACTGGAAAGTAGCATAAGATGAAAACTCGAACATATTCTTATATTCATCCTTATGTAACTTAGCTGGTCGTGTCGCATTGATATGATCTAGTCTACAATGCCCCAAGAAGGATTCGTTCATTTCTGAACTACTCCTCTTGTGTGTGTTCTTGATAATTTGAACCGTAGTTTGATTTAGAACGCATATGCTATTACATAACGTACCTGATCCAATCAACTCTTGATTCGGGAAAATGTTCACAACATTATCCCCGATACAGAATTATGTCCTTCTTTAACTTAATAAAGAATCTGATGTAATGTTGTATATCAGGTTCGGTATCTAATGACATTTTTTCAGAATCAGTGTATTTATACAAGGTGATATCTGCCAACTGACTTGGCTGCAACAATTGTACCATTCTCTAAATGTTAGAGATATATCATCTATTCTCAGTTCTCTACTTTCTATAGCCCATGCAACATTTACATATGTGTGATCCTGATCCGGTATCTCATATATAGGATGTAGAAGATGCTGAGAAACAGTTCTTGGTAATGAACACACCCGAAGAAGATGCATCAACTTGCACTTTCTTCGATTGGGTGGCATGGGAGTATGGATATTCCCCTATTTCCTGCTCGGACTTATAACAGTTATAAGATATAGCGGAACCAACGTTCCCTAGCTCAATATAATAAGCAGGTTTGGTCAATGCATCCATATTATTATCTTGATTAAGGGGTGATATGGTCGCTACCAGGATAGAGAGAGAAGAAAACACTCTGCGTGCGCTCTTGCAAATTAGATTGGGTATTATTTTATCTAATCAGGATGTCTCCTACTATTTTTATCAAATCTTCCTTCAAACTCTATAAGGTAAGACTAGCCGGGATTAATTACACCGTACAAGTTCGCCAATCTTTCGGCCAGGCCAGTGTCGGTACTTTGAAGGAGGTTCCCCATGCTTTGGCACGAACCTAATTAAAATAAACCTCGTTTTCCCATGGACGTAACCCCGTTAACACTTTTCTAGACACCTACTTGATCAGCTAATTGTAATTTGCAAAACTCTCCCAGGAGTAACTCTTATTCACACTGGATATCGGGATCCAACTATCTCACGGAAGATATGCAATCTCATTGCAAATTTCAACACTTGAAATTCCCGATAATATTCCGCCCCAAGCGATCTATGACCTTGACAAGGTCAACAAACCATAGACCGCAAGTCAAGTTCAACCCGTCATTTCCTGATTGAATTAAACCCACCCGCACGACCCTTGACAAGGTCAACAAGGTCGTACGACTACCCTAATCCAATCGCATCATATGCTAACAAATAAGCACTAATCAGCTACCGCACACTACGCCTTGACAAGGTCAACAAACGGAGCATGAATACTAAATACTACTTATCTGAAATGACGGAGGGCTACGACAAGTTTTCAAGAAAACTCTTTGTGTAATAAACTTGATATCGTTATAGAATCGAGTGATTTTGAAAAGGAGTGTTTTTGATGCTTTTACTCGTTTCGCTAAAGAGGTCAGTCCCGGAGAAGGGATCTCGGCTCTTTCCTTATCGAATAAGGTGCAGGATATTTCACAAATATCACTATGCAAAGCAAAAAATATAAAAGCAATCAAAAGATAATCCGAGTTTATAGCATCTACTAGTTTCGCTAAAGAGGTCACTCCCGGTGAAGGGATCTCGTTTCTTTCCTTATCGAATAAGGTGCTGGATATTATACAAGGAATACCGCTATGCAAAGCAAGAACTAGAGCTACCAGTTTTTAAAAAAGTTTCTACAACATCTTTAGCTTTCTTTTATTTCATTAATCTCATTAATGAAGTCCCATTTATTATGCTTCCCAAGCATCACATATGAAACGAAAGCAACAATATTAATTATATCTCATATATATAATATAGGCATTCGTCTCAGAACATATCAGGTGATCACATCACAGAATATCATCAGCAGAAGAATCACGTATGAAATATTGGATATAGTAGGAATTCAGTGTTTTATTTAAGCCAGTAAAAACGTAGATTCCACGGTCGTGATGAATAGCCAAACCCACATCCCTAGTGTTAGTGTATATGCCCTAGGGGCCATTATTGTATCATACTAGTTTGTATATTACTTAATGGAGCTTGGGATATTCACATGTATATAACAGTCTTGCTAAACATGGTAGTATGCTACTTGGTTTTTCTATCTTAATATGTGAGTATACGTATTGATAGAGCTCTTAGGATCTTGCTTAACTACCAGCGTTGTGATGGCAGTCACATTAGTGGGGGCTGGGTAGTCTACAAGCATATCCTTATTCTGGTCCCTTGTCGTAGGATTATCGAGACAGGGAATCGATACTCGCATATCGTACTGATGGTCTGTCCCACAGCCGTCAGTACGTCGTACTGGAGATACTATGCAGGTGCTCGTTAGGTTACTGGTACACCGGACAGGACTCACAGGGAACTGTTGGTTGGTTTTATACCAGTCGTCAGTTAACAGATCCCAGGTGACATGAGTACAGCATAGTCCGCAGACTTGACACGGCTACTTCGCCTCGAGTGTGTCCCACTGTTCTTAGATTGCTACCCTACAATGGCTCAAAGGAGTCGTGCAAACAGGTAGCAGTTGGGTGCAGTCCTGAGCACTTGGAGGCAGTGGTGGTTAGGCAAGATTCGTCTCTCCCGGTATTGGGAGTTGATATCGCGCTGTGTCAGAGAGCCATTACGCAAAGTCCCTGGCCAGGGAAAGCGAGATTTGCTGGTAGGTTCCAGTAGTTCTCAGGGTGTATTGGGCTTCACTCCGACACGACTTATACCGCTATTAGGGGACTGACGCTTGCCGCCCCCTAGGCCCGATATGCGATAGTCTTAGACGAACAGACCGGACTGTACGGAGATTGTCACATCAGACTCAGTAGGAGTTCGGATGGGTTTCCTCATCGGCCTTCTTATCGACATCTACCTGGGGACCGTTACGTACAGCTAGTGCCGTTTGCGGTCTGTGGTTAAACCCACTGCCATTGTATTAGTCGAGTCTCTAGAGTCCCACACAGAGAGTTTCCCTACTCTAGGCAAAACAATATAGAGGTCGTATGGTTTTACGACAAGGGTTCGAACGCATACGTGTGTTTTCGCACGTACGACATCCGGACATTTTTTACTAGTCGGCTTTGGTTTAAGCCAGTTTCTAGTATCCGGTTATTGGATTTATACAGTCTAAAGTTTTTCCGTGTTTTCACGGATAGGAGGGGCATTCTCGTAATTACGCGAGAAGCTTCAAGAAGGCTGGTGACTTGGGGGTTAAGGTGGCATATGCATTAAATGAGATTAGTGAGTCATTTGAGTGATTCATCCATGTCAATAATGCATCATAAATGCTTAATGACACATAGAGATGAATCACCCATTTATATTTATGGAGCATGGTTGTTAAATCATTTATTTTGATTTATCTTGATATTGTTTATTCTTCATATATATTATGATAGATCATCATCTCATCTTATTCTCTTGCTCACTTTCTCTCTCCTCAAGCTCTTTCTCTTCAAACCCTAATCCTACCCTCTCATGTGTTGAGACCAAGGATTAGAATAGACTACTTTATACTTAACCATTCTCTATATCACCTAGGTTACTTAGATTAGCGATTTAAGAAACCTAGTTATCTCAAGTTAGAAGTGAAGCTTGAAGTAAAGCTCTCAGGTGGATCATCTACTACATAGAGAAGGCCGGAGAGGACGTGGAGAACGGAAAGACGAAGTACTCGGTTCTACGGGTATAATCACTTTTCATAGTAGTTGTTAACTTCTATGATTCTTGTTAGTTATAGTTTAGCAAAGATTCTTAGTTAGTCGATGTTTACGCCTAAAACAAGATCGTTTTTCATTATTCCGCCTCCCCGCAAGTCATGGGGTGTTGTACATCGACTTAAAGTGGTATCAGAGCCTCGCTAAACAATAATTAACTCATTAGCAAAGTCGTATGAATTTCGAACGCAAAACGAACCAGAAAACGACATCGATATCACAAGTTTCTGTCGAATTTTTAACAGGCTCTAAAATTTTTTCAGGGAGCTGCAGAATAACCTACAGAGAATTGTAAGAACACTGGTGAAAAATGGGTTCCTGAATCGGCCATACAGCCGCAGAACCGCGGCCGATCCCACCGATCCTCGGCGGATCCGCGGCCGAGTTAGGGCCGATTCAACCCAGTATCCACTAGTAACTCTTCTGTGATATTTGTGTATTTTCTGGAATGTTTATTTTCTGCTCAGGTCTCAGGTGCACAGAGAAGTTTTTGGAGTTGAATCTGATATGTTTGCTCGATCGAAATTATACGATGTTTGCTAATTTGATTATATCTGTGATTGTACAATGTGTTCGTGAACCTCCCCTAACTGCTAGTATGTCGGTTGGTAGGGAGTTGCACATTTCTGTAATGGTTTTTACTGTTTGTGGTTGTGAACTGTATTGGACTGTTGTGATGATTAGCCGGGGTTTGAGATGGGTTGTTGTATTCATTCATTCGTTGTAATTGTAGTATGTTGTAATATTATTTTGCGGGGCGCATCCAGGTTGCGGTTGTAGCCACCGTTGTTTTATTTCATTTTACTGTTTTTGCTCCTAGGATAGACCCAAGATGGGGTGCACAAACTACCGGTTACTTTGAAGTGTTTAGTGGCCTACTCACTTTGTTGAGGGAAACCGCTTCACTTCGGGTATTTGGAGGGTAGTTTGCCGTACCCGTAGGGGTCTAGGGTGGGGTAATGGCTATTCATCACAACTGTGTAATCCGTCTTTTGTTGCAGGCTCTAAACAAACGCGGATTGCTTGCAAATCCAATAAAGTTCATATGAGATTTGGAATGCCTATTATTGCGTCTGACGAATGTACAATATCTATATATGATAGCTATTTAGACGTCACTTATGTTTTACACCAGCGCTAGCCCAGCCCCCGCTCTGCCGTTAGTTAAGTAACCTAACGGGTGATGACGGGACCCAGTGGCGAATACAGATGGCATAAGAGGACGTTGTATTTTCGTTGTTTTCTGCAATGATAGGTTAATGATGGGACGCATTATTTATAATGCAAAGAAAATAAACCAAAAGATGAATCGTTGGAACAATTTAAAAGAAACCACTCGGTTATTTTAAAATAGATGATATTTTTTAATTGCGGAGCTTTAACCACTCCTTTTAAAAGCTATCAGGTTCCTTCGGTCATATCAAGTTCACTACGTTCACGGTTTCGCCAAAACCATTCGTAGCCCTCCGTCATTTCATTTGGATATTCAGTAATATTCAAGCTATGTATTTTGACCAACGCCAAGGCATAGTGTTTGGTAGCTACTGGGTATTCATTTGTTGCATAGATAGATGAGTTAGTTTGGGACAGTCGTATGATCATTTTAGCCAACGTCAAGGATACGTACGGATTGGTTCAAATTAACAAGATAATGATGGATAGAACTTAACATGTGACTTATGACATTTTGACCAATGCCAAGGTCATAAGAGCATGGGGCAAAAAAGATATATAAATCGGGAATTTCTAAAGAAACTGAAATTTGCAAAGAGTTGCATACCATTTGGAGTTTGATGAATGTTGGTAGGATTCCTTCAACATTATCATACGATGATATTTGGATCCCGATCCTACTGTGAGTATATGCTACTCATCAGGATATTCTTCACTTAACGATCAATGCTATAAACCAAGTAGGTGTCAAGAAAGGTGTCAGTGGGGTTACGCCCCCAGAGAAAAGAGGTTATTTAATTAAGGAACTTAGCGAAAGCGTTGGAAAACCTCCCTCGAAGTACCGACACCAGCCTGGCTGAACGGTTAAGCAAGTATTGTACAGTGAGAATAGTCCTGGCTAATTTTTCTTTTATGGTATGAGGAAGGATTCGAGAAACGGTGGGAGCCATCCAGTTTAGATAAATTAAAACCACTCTAAACTTACAAGAGCATCATGCTAAAGAGTTTTCTTCTCTCTCTCCTAATTGCAACGACCCTGAAAATGACTGGACTTAAGTTACTTTTAGAGAAAAATATACTGACAGGGCCAAACTATAAAGATTGGCCGTGGAATGTCAAAATGGCTTTGACCTATGACAAATTGGGGTACGTCCTCACCGCTAAGGAACCTGCTGTCCCTGGTCCTAAATCCAGTAATGTGGATAAGGAAATCCGCAAAACCTGGGAGTATGATTGCGCGAAAGCCAAGTGCATCGTGCTTGCCTTGATGAACAATGAACATCAGAGGAGGCACGAGGATATGGAACTAGATGCCATATTTCTCCATACAAAGGAACTTTATGGAGAGCAATCTCGTATAGCAAGATACGAGACCTCTAAGAACTTGTTTCGAGCGAGGTTGGCTGTCGGATCATCGGTAGGAGAACATGTCCTAAAGATGATTGGCTACATAGAAGAGCTCGCAGACCTTGGGACGACTTTGGATAATGAGCTCTATACAGACCTTATTCTCCAGTCCCTTCCTTCCACCTACGCCCAGTTTATTCTGAACTTCAACATTCAAAGAAAAGAAGTTGAACTTCCGGAACTCCTTAACATGTTGAGGAGTGAAGAGGGCACCTTGTAGAAGGCATGGGAAACACCCGCTATGTTTGTTAGCGGTGCTTCTTCTTCCGGGTCCAATTTTAGGGCCAAAGGAAGGAAAAAGAAGGCCGCCACCAAACCTAGCGGAGGTGTAAGTAAGGTGGGAGGGAAGGGAAAGAAAAAGTTTGCGGTACCGGTAGTGGCCCAGAATGAGTGCTTCTATTGTCACAGGAAAGGGCACTGGAAAAAGGATTGCAAGGCGTGGAACGCCAAGAACCAGGAACCGAAGCAAGCTGTGGCTTCGACTTCAGGTGTGTTTGTAATTGAGAATTGTCTGTCAATCAACTCTACTTCCTGGGTATTGTATACCGGATCAGGATCTCATATTTGCAATTCATTGCAGGCACTGAGAAACCGTAGAGTGCTGAAGGATGGTGATATGACCCTGATGGTTGCTAACGGAGCTAGAGTGGGAGTTGTGTCCGTAGGGGATTATCACCTGGAATTGACGAGTGGACACATTTTGGTTTTACATAACTGTTTTTGTGTACCCAGCTTAACGTGTAATATCATATCTGTTTCCTTGTTATCAAATAAAGGTTATGATTTCACGATTGTAAGTGGTGTTGTTAACATCCATCTTAATCATAGTTTGATTGGGTCCGGTATACTGGAAAACGGTATATATGTGTTAAACCAACTCTAAATTTTCATTGTCCAGAACACACTAAAAAGAAAGTCTCCAGATTTAAATAAAGCTTTCTTATGGCATTGTAGACTTGGTTACATCAATAAGAGAAAGTTAACTAAGTTACATAGAGATGGATATTTGGACTCGTTCGAATATCAAACTTATGCCACTTGTCAATCTTGTCTCAAAGGAAAGATGACAAAGACTCCATTTACTGGACATGGAGTAAGAGCGAGCGAGATCTTAGGACTCATACACAGCGATGTATGTGGTCCAATGTCTACACATGCAAGAGGTGGTTTTTCCTATTTCATTATTTTCACGGATGATTACTCAAGGTACGGATTCATTTATCTGATGAAACATAAATCCGAGGCTTTTGAAAAATTCCAAGAGTATAAGAATGAAGTAGAAAACCAAACCGGCAAAAGTATCAAGACACTAAGATCAGATCGAGGTGGTGAATACTTGAGTGCCGAGTTCCTAGGTTACCTAAAAGAGAAAGGAATTCTCTCTCAGCTTACTCCTCCATACGCTCCACAGCATAACGGTGTATCGGAGAGACGGAATCGAACCCTATTGGATATGGTACGTTCCATGATGAGTAATGCTGAGTTACCGCGATCTTTTTGGGGTTATGCGCTAGAATCAGCGGCATATCTTTTGAACATGGTTCCTACCAAGACTGTGCCTACCACGCCATATCAGATGTGGTGTGGGAAGAAACCCTATCTTCAGTATCTGAAAATATAGGGATGTCCAGCTTTTGTTAAAAAGCAGCATGTGGACAAGCTCGAGGCACGATCAGTAAAGTGTAAGTTTGTGGGATATCCAAAGAACTCCGAGGGGTATCCATTCTATTACGCAGAGGAACAAAAGGTGTTTGTTTCTCGTAATGCCCATTTTCTAGAATATCAGTTTTTAGAAAAGGAAATAAATTGGAGCGAAATAGAACTGGAAGAAATTCCAGAACCGCAAACTACTACTGAAAGTTTGGTAGAACCGGTAGTTCTAGAAGAACAGGACATTCCCGCACCCCTCCACAGGAGTAGTAGGCCGTCTCATCCGCCTGAGAGATACTACGGTTTTCTCATAGATGGGGATAGAGAGGATTGCATCATAGATGATGATGAACCTACTAGCTTCTAGCAGGCCATCCAGAGCGGCGACTCGGTACGATGGCTAGATGCAATGCGGACCGAAATGGAGTCCATGTACACCAACAAAGTATGGACTTTGGACTTTGCTCCAGATGGGGTAAAACCCATAGGATGCAAATGGATCTTCAAGAAAAAGATTGGTGTAGATGGACAGATGGAAACCTATAAGGCTAGACTTGTTGCAAAGGGTTTTCGTCAAAGACCTGGTTTGGACTATGACGAAACTTTTTCTCTAGTGGCTATGCTCAAATCCATTCGGGTCCTTCTTGCTATTGTTGCCTTCCATGATTATCAAATATGACAGATGGACATAAAGACGGCTTTTCTGAATGGTAATTTAGAAGAATGCGTCTATATGGATCAGCCAGAGGGTTTCAATCAGAGTGGGAGCAGCGGGAAAGTATGCAAGTTGCTTAAGTCCATTTATGGACTAAAGCAGGCATCGCGGAGTTGGAACATCTGTTTTGATGAAACAGTCAAAGAATATGACTTTATCAAAAATCCAGATGAACCATGCATATATAGTAAAGTTGTAGCACGAACTGTCGTATTCCTCGTCTTGTACGTGGATGACATTCTATTGTTAGGAAATGACATTCCTATGCTACAATTTGTCAAAGGATTCTTGTCACACAGGTTCTCCATGAAAGACCTGGGTGATGACTCTTACATTCTGGGGATCCGGATCTATCGTGATAGATCCAAGAGGATGTTGGGACTTTCGCAGTCCAGGTATATCGACACTGTACTGAAAAGATTCAGTATGGAAAATTCTAAGCGCAGTAATCTACCGGCTTGTCATGGAATCACCCTATCCAAAGAGATGTCTCCTAAGACTGATTTGGAAAGGGAACGCATGTCTATTATACCCTACGCTTCTGCGGTAAGCTCTATAATGTATGCGATGTTGTGCACCAGACAAGATGTAGCTTACGCACTGAGCGTGGTAAGCCGGTATCAGTCAGACCCAGGAGAGAAGCACTGGATAGCAGTAAAGAACATTCTCAAGTACCTGAGGAGGACTAAGGAGATGTTCTTGGTTTACGGCGGAAAAGACCTTAAGATGGAGGCCTATGCTGATTCCGGCTTCCAGAGTGATAAGGACGATTCCAAGTCCATGTCAGGTTATGTCTTTACCCTCAATGGAGGGGCGGTGTGCTGGAAGAGTTCCAAGAAGGACACCGTTGCTGACTCGACGATGGAAGCGGAGTATATTGCTGCTTGCGATGCCGCAAAAGAAGCTGTCTGGATGAAGAAGTTCCTAACAGAACATCAGGTGGTTCCTACCATTGTTGATCCAATACCTCTGTATTGCGACAACAACGGAGCTATAACTTTAGCGAAGGAACCAAGGTCCCATCAGAAGTCCAGACACATCTTAAGGCGGTACCACCTGATCAGGGAGGTCATTGATCGTCGGGAGATCGAGGTTCGGAGAGTTGCTACTGAAGAGAACATTGCTGATCCATTCACAAAGGCCCTAACTCAGATTCAGTTCGAGAGGCTACTCGAGATCATTGGTCTTCGATATGCCAGTACATGGCCCTAGTACAAGTGGGAGATTGTTAGTGTATATGCCCTAGGGGCCATTATTGTATCATACTAGTTTGTATATTACATAATGGAAGCTTGGGATATTGACATGTATATAACATCTTGCTAAACATGGTAGTATGCTACTTGGTTGTTCTATCTTAATATGTGAGTATACGTATTGATAGAGATCTTAGGATCTTGCGTGACTACCAGCGTTGTGATGGCAGTCACACTAGTGGGGACAAGGTACTCTATAAGAACATCCTTATTCAGGTCCCTAGTCGTAGGATTATCGAGACAGGGCATCGATACTCCGGAGTAGACTAGTGTGTACGCTTCACATCCCAGTTGGGGAGATGGTCTGTCCAACAGCCGTCAGTACGTCGTACTGGAGATAGTATGCAGGTGCTCGTTAGGTTACGGGTACACCGGACAGGACTCACAGGATACTGTTGGTTGGTTTTATACCAGTCGTCAGTTAACAGTTCCCAAGTGACATGAGTACAGCATAGTCCGCAGACTTGACACTGCTACTTCGCCTCGACTGTGTCCCACTGTTCTAAGATTGCTACCCGACCACGGCTCAAAGGAGTCGTGCAAACAGGTAGCAGTTGGGTGCAGTCCCGAGCACTTGGAGGCTGTGGCGGTTAGACATGATTCGTCTCTCCCGGTATTGGGAGTTGATATCGCGCTGTGTCAGAGAGCCATTATGCAAAGTCCCTGGCCAGGGCAAGCGAGATTTGCTGGTAGGTTCCAGTAGTTTCTCAGGGTGTAATGGGCTTCACTCCAACACAACTTATACCGCTATTAGGGGAATGAGGCTTGCCGCCCCCTAGGCCCGATATGCGATAGTCTTAGACGAACAGACCAGACTGTACGGAGATTGTCACATCAGACTCAGTAGGAGTTCGGATGGGTTTCCTCATCGGCCTTCTTATCGACATCTACCTGGGGACCTTTACGTACAGCTAGTACCGCTTGCGGTCTGTGGTTAAACCCACTGCCAGCGTAGTAGTTGATTCTCTAGAATCCCACACAGAGAGTTTCCCTACTCCAGGAGAAACGATATAGAGGTCGTATGGTTTTACGACAAGGGTTCGGACGCATACGTGTGTTTACGCACGTACGACATCCGGACATTTTTTACTAGCCAGCTTTGGTTTAAGCCAGTTTCTAGTATCCGGTTATTGGATTTATACAGTCTAAAGTTTTTCCGTGTTTTCACGGATAGGAGGGGCGTTCTCGTAATTACGCGAGAGGCTTCTAGAAGGTTGGTGACTTATGGGTTAAGGTGGCATATGCATTAAATGAGATTAGTGAGTCATTTGAGTGATTCATCCATGTCATTAATGCATCATAAATGCTTAATGACTCATGGAGATGAATCACCCATTTATATTTATGGAGCATGGTTGTTAAATCATTTATTTTGATTTATCTTGATATTGTTTATGCTTCATATATATTATAATAGATCATTATCTCATCTCATTTTCTTGCTCACTTTCTCTATCATCAAGCTCTCTCTCTTCAAACCCTAATCCTACCCTCTCATGTGTTGAGACCAAGGATTAGAATAGACTACTTAGTCCTTAACCGTTCTCTATATAACCTAGGTTACTTAGATTAGCGATTTAAGAAACCTAGTTACCTCAAGTTAGAGGTGAAGCTTGAAGTAAAGCTCTCGGGTGGATCATCTACTACATAGAGAAGGCCGGAGAGGATGTGGAGAACGGAAAGACGAAGGACTCGGTTCTATAGGTATAATCACTTTTCATAGTAGTTGTTAACTTCTATGATTCTTGTTAGTTATAGTTTAGCAAAGATTCTCGGTTAGTCGATGTTTACGCCTAAAACAAGATCGTTTTTCATTATTCCGCCTCCCCGCAAGTCGTGGGATGTTGTACATCGACTTACACCTAGACCCCTACGAGAGCGTCTAGCAACCCTCCCAATTCTAGAGTTAGGAGACCCGGTCTCGACTCCTCGAGATGGTCTCCCACTGGACCCTAGAACCCGGTTACTTGTGCTCCCCGCCTTCGGTCTATCCTAATGCGGAAAAGTAAATAATATACATCAATTGTGACATCATCCTTAACCCAGAAGTGCCTCGATAAAAGAATATTACATACAAGCTTTTACATGAATGAAAATGAAAAACTCTTATCTCACATAAAAAAAAACCGGCTATTCAGAACACGACGATCCAATATAACATATCACGGCAACACATAACATCACATGTCATCAACGTAAGTAAATATGTGTATCCCAGTAGTCGTTGACATATAGCACCGAAACCGACGATACACCACATATTACACTTACGGTCGCAGAAAAAAAAGTGAAAAACTACAACAGTTGGAATCCGCAACCACCTTAGACATCATAAACCCAATGTAAGTCTATGTTACTCACCCCGGTAGTTTGCGGGGAGGCGGAATAGGTAAAAATCAAAATTTTCTTTACAATGTAACATAGGCTAACCACGAAGATCTTTGCTAAACATTAACTAACAAACTAACTAGGAGTGCTAACTACTATGTTAGATGATTATACCTAAAGCTTCTAGTCCTTCTTCTCCTTGTTTTGCTTCTCCTTGTTGTAAGCTCCTTGGAGTTGTGGTGGATGGTGCCACCTCACCGGCTTCTCCACGTCAAAGAAGATCCACCCGAAGGTCTCTATCTTGAGCTCCAACCTCTATAATGAAGTAACTAGGGTGCTTGGTGTGCTAAACTAAGAACCCTATAGTGAGTACAGAAGTTTTTGGTGGCTAAGTCTCAACAAACCACGTTTCTCAACTCATAAGACATTTGGGCTTGAGAGAGGAAGAAGGAGAGAGAGCTATGAGAGAGAGTGTGTATGTGAAATATGAAGAGAGCTCTCTTATGAGGAAAAAGAATAATAAGTTTTATTGGGATAATTGTGATGGTTCATTTGATTTGACCATTATCATGTCACAATTAATGCTAAGTAAAATATCTTATGCTCAACAAAAATATCTAAGTCAACAAAGGTCAACATAGTCAAATGGTCAAACAAATTAGCCATCGAACAATTATCACTAATAAAAATTAGTAAACAATTTCCTCTATCACATTATGGTTTTAATGAAGTCAATGGTCAAACCCCTAATGACGTGTCTTTTTCCCTGCCCCTATCATCCGCATATACATACCCGTATCCGTATTCCGAGAAACACGAATACAATGAGAAAAAACCTATCAAAAATCAAATACTAGAATCTGGCTTAAACCAAAGCTCCCGAACACCAAACACGCACAAGTACGTGTATGTGAACGAGCCCTGTTGTAAAACCATACGACCTCTACCTCGTTTCGTCCAAAGATGGAAAACCCTCTGTGTGGGACTCTAAAGAATCGACACTACGTTGGCAGTGGGTTTAACCACAGGCCGCAAGTGGTACTAGCTGTATGTAACGGTCCCCAGGTAGATGTCGATAAGAAGGCCGATGAGAAAAACCCATTCGAACTCCTACTGAGCATGAATGTGACAATCTCCGTACAGTCCGCTATGTTCGTCTAAGAGTATCACATATCGGGCCAAGGGGGCGGTAAACGTCAGTCCCCTAATAGCAATATAAGTCGTGTCGGAATGTATTATAAAACACCCTGAGAAACTACTGGAGTACCTACCAGTAAATCTCGCTTGCCCTGGCCAGGGACTTTGTGTAATGGCTCTCCAAACACAGCGCGATATCAACCCCCAATACCGGGAGAGACGAATCCTATCTAACCGCCACTTTCTCCAAGTGCTTCGGGACTACACCCAACTACTACCTGTTTGAACGACTTAATTGAGCCATGGTAGGGTAGTAATCAAAGAACAGTGGGAACACACTTGAGGCGAAGCAGCAGTGTCAAGTCAACGGACTAAGCTGTACTCATGTCACCTCGAAACTGCTAACTGACGATTGGTATAGTACCAACCAATAGTTCTTGACGAGTCCTGTCCAGTGTACTCATAACCTAATGAGCACCTGCATACTATCTCCAGTACGACGTACTGATGGCTGTGGGACAGACCATCTCCCCAGCTGGGACGAGAATCGTACACACCAGTCTACTCTGGAGTATCGATGCCCTGTCTTGATAATCCTACGACTAGGGACCTGTATAAGGATGTGCTTGTAGACTACCCAACCGCCACAAGTGTGACTACCATCACAATAGTCAAGCAAAGATCCTAAGGGCTCTATCACTATGTATTAGCGATACGTTAAAAGAAACATATACACAAATTAAGATACATACAAACCAAGTAGCATACTACCATATTGAGCAAGACTGTTATAAATCCGTGTACATATCCCAAGCTTCCAAAATGTAGTATACAAACTAGTACTATACAATAATGGCCTCTAGGGCATATCACACTAACAATCTCCCACTTGCACTAATAAGGCCATGTGCTGGCATATCGCAGACCTATCATCTCGAACTGCATCTGAGGATTGGCCTTTGTGAATGGATCTACAGTGTTATCCTCTGTAGCAACCCTCCGAACCTCAATCTCCTGGCGATCCACGATCTCCCTGATCAGGTGATACCGCCTCAAGATGTGTAAGGACTTCTGATGGGACCTGGGTTCCTTCGCTAAAGCGATATAACCGTTGTTGTCACAGTACAGAGGTATTAGATCAACAATGGACGAAACTACCAGATGTTCTGTTAAGAACTTCCTCATCCAGACTGCTTCTTTTGCGGCATCAGAAGCTGCGATATACTCCGCTTCCATCGTCGAGTCAGCAACGGTTTCCTGCTTGGAGACCGCCCCTCCATTGAGGGTAAAGACATAACCCGACATTGATTTGGAGTCATCCTTGTCACTCTGGAAGCTGGAGTCAGCAAAGGCCTCGATCTGGAGGTCTTTTCTGCCGTAAACCAAGAACATTTCCTTAGTCCTTCGCAAGTACTTGAGAATGTTCTTTATCGCTATCCAGTGCTTCTCCCCAAGGTTTGACTGATACCGGCTTACCACACTCAGTGCATAAGCTACATCTAGTATGGTACACAACATCGTATACATTATAGAGCCTACCACAAAAGCGTAGGGTATAATAGACATGCGATCCCTTTCCAAATCGGTATTGGGAGGCATCTCTTTGGAGAGGGTGATTCCGTGACAAGACGATAAATTACCGCGCTTTGAATCTTCCATACTGAATCTTTTCAGTATGTTGTCGATGTACCTGGACTGCGAAAGTCCCAACATCCTTTTAGATCTATCACGATAGATCTAGATCCCCAGAATGTAAGAGGCATCACCCAGGTTTTTCATGGAAAACCTGTGTGACAAGAACCCTTTGACAGATTGTAGCATAGGAATGTCATTTCCTATCAAGAGAATGCCATCCACGTACAAGACGAGGAATACAACAGTTCGTGCTACAATCTAACTGTAAATGCATGGTTCATCTGGATTTTTGATAAAGTCAAATTCTTTGGCCGTCTCATCAAAAAAGATGTTCCAACTCCGCGATGCCTGCTTCAGTCCATAAAAGGACTTATGCAACTTGCACACTTTCCCGCTGCTCCTACTCTGAATGAAACCCTCTGGCTAGTCAATATAGACACACTCCTCTAAATTTCCATTTAGAAAAGCGGTTTTTACATCCATCTGCCAAATCTCATAATCGTGGAAGGCAGCAATGGCAAGAAGGGTCCGAATGGATTTGAGCATAGCCACTGGAGAAAAGGTTTCGTCATAGTCCAAACCAGGTCTTTGAGGAAATCCTTTTGCAACAAGTCAAGCCTTATAGGTTTCAACCTGTCCATTTACACCAATCTTCTTTCTGAAGATCCATTTGCAACCTGCGGGTTTTACCCTTTCTGGAGCAATGTCCAAAGTCCATACTTTGTTTGTGTACATGGACTCCATCTCGATCCGCATTGCATCCAGCCATTTTACCGAGTCAGTGCTCTGAATAGCCTGCTGGAAGTTAGTCGGCTGATCATTATCAATGATGTAATCCTCTCTATCCCTGTCTATGAGAAAACCGTAGTATCTCTCAGGTGGATGAGAAAGCCTACTACTCCTGCGGAGCGGTGCGGGAATATCCTGTTCTTTTGAAACTTTTGGTTTCACCAAACTTTCATTAATAGCTTATGGTTCTGGAATTTCTTCCAGTTCTATTGCGCACCCACTTGTTTCTTTTTCTAAAAACTGATTTTCCAGAAAGTGGGCATGACGAGAAAGAAAAACCTTTTGTTCATCTGCGTAATAGAAAAGATACCCTCTGGGGTTCTTTGGTTATCTCACAAACTTACACAGTACTGAGCGTGCCTCGAGTTTGTCCGCATGCTACTTTTTGACAAAAGATAGACATCCCCATATCTTCAGATATTGAAGATAGGGTTTCTTCCTACTCCACATCTCATATGGTGTGGTAAGCACAGTCTTGGTAGGAACATTGTTCAAAAGATATGCAGCTGATTCTAGTGCATAGCCGCAGAATGATCGCGGTAAGTCAGCGTTACTCATCATGGAACGTACCATATCCAATAGGGTTCGGTTCCGTCTCTCCAATACACCGTTGTGCTGTGGTGTGTATGGAAAGTAAGCTGAGAGAGAATTCCATTCTCTTTTAGCTAATCCAGGAACTCGGCACTTAAGTATTCACCACCTCGATCAAATCTCAGTGTCTTGATACTTTTGCCGGTTTGTTTTTCCACTTCATTCTTATATTCCTGGAATTCCTCGGATTTATGCTTCATCAAGAAGACATGTCCATACCTGGAGAAATCATTAGTAAAAGTAATGAAATAGGAAAAACCACTTCTTGCATGTGTAGACATTGGACCACACAGGTCGATGTGTATGAGTCCCAAGAGCTCGCTCGCTCTTACTCCGTTTCCAGTGAATGGAGTCTTTGTCATCTTTTCTTTGAGACATGATTGACAAGTTGCATAAGATTGATATTCGAATGGATCCAAATATCCTTCTTTATGTAACTTGGTTAACCATGTCTCATTGATGTGACCTAGTCTCCAATGCTATAAGAAAGCATGATTTAATTCTAGAGACTTTCTTTTGTGCGTATTCTGGATATTGAAAATCTGCGGTTTGGTTAATACGTATATACCGTTGCTTAATGTACCCGACCCAATCAAACTATGATTAAGGTGGATGTTTACGGCATCACTTACAAATGCAAAATCATAACCTTCTTTAGACATTAAAGATACATATATGATATTACAAGTCAAACTGGGTACATAATAACAATTGCGCAAAAACAAAACATGTCCATTAGTCAATCCTAGGTGATATTCATGTTTATATCAGAATTTTGCATTATTATATTCCCCATTCTTAATCATATTGCAAATAAATAGGTTCTTTTGATCCATGTCTACTAAATAATTGCAGGTTACAGGTTCTCAGAACAATACAGTGAAATTCAGGAAAAGACGCTACAATTGTGAGACTACGACCAACAAATAGATGAATCTGCAAGATGCCGCTTACCAGTTTGAGGAAAAAACGATGATTAACAAACAGTTCAATACACAAAGTTCAAGGGCAGCACAAGATTCAAGACTTCAACGTGAAGCTAACGGTAAAAGTCCACAAATTCTGCACTGTTGGAAATCTGGAAGAAACTAGAAAAGATTATGAAGAACCAAGTGAAGAAAATAGAAGAAAAAGGCAACATGAAGCAACCCTGGAAAGATGAGACAGAGAACCCCCAAGATGGCCGTGGATCCGCGGCCTAACATGGCATTCCGCCGCGGATCCACGGCCGTGCAGTCCACGTGTCGGTGCACGTGTCGGTGGGTGTCGGTGCTTTGACTCGGCTTTCTTAGGGTAGTCTTGTAATCTTAAATATGGATCAGATGTAAACCCTAGGGTATCTTCTATCTATAAATAGAAGATCCTAAAGCCTCTGTTGGGGCATGCCTCTTTTAATTTCTAGATTAAATTTTAGTTTCATTGTAATCGTCAAGAGGTGTCAATAAAAGTAAGTTTTTTTTATCTTGAATTTTTCTTATCTACAATTTAATTTCCGCAATTTTCGTATCTGTCTTTTATTATCTGCACGTTAATTAGGTAATTAAAAGAAAATTATAAAAATGAACTTCGTCATAATATCCCTAATGAGCGAGTAGTTCCTCACTTGTTAGGGTAAGTTTGGGGTAGGTTTGAGAGATGGAAATCTCTCACTCCTTTCTTACCCGTATAATACTTCAAATTAGGACTCTATGTTAATCAAATACATACCGCTCACTACGGCATCCTATCTCACGAGATAGCGGTGATTCCCTAGTTAGACCGGTTGTGGTTGATTTACATAGAGGTTAGGGCTAAGAGTTAAGAAAGGACGGACAAGGACCAAAAGGAAGAAACTATGTTTCTTCCTAGTCGTGCTAATCTCCTTTGTTAACTATTAACTTAACACCTAAGTTCTTAATTAGGGCAAACGAAGCGGTGAGTAGAATTAACTTTCCAAACTAACCTAATCCTAACCCTAGCAAGGTTTTAATCCAAATAAAATTCAATCTTAGTTTTTATAAAAATCAAAACCTACCACAAATAGGACTTAACTCGTAAGAAAAATAAGAAAAGAACACGTTTTCCCTGTAGACCGATCCGTACTCAACCGACTAGCTACCAAGCGACGTCGTTATTGATTGCGGTATATTCTTAACTTTGACTTTAAAACACACGTACGCAAAAGTTCGATCAATCAAATGGCGCCGTTGCCGGGGATAACGGTAGTTATTTTCTTTTTTTAATTTCGGGTTAATTGAAATTGAATTTTTTTTTTATAAAAAACTGAAAAATAAAAACATAAAAAATATCATCTTGTTATTTTTTGAAAGGTTTTTGTGCGAATTGTGCAAGAATGGAAGACGGACAGATTCAGATCTGGAGCAAACTCGGAGAACAAATCCAGAAACAGAAGATCTGAACATATAGAGGAGAATCAAAACAGCACAGAAAAAAAATTTTGGGATCCAAACCAATCATTAAACCGCGGAACGGCGGCGGAAAGTGGTTTTTGACCGCGGATCCACGACCAATTGCTGACGTCAGCAATCTGGTTTCTCTGTAAGTATTCCTTATCTCCTCTGTAACCCCCTGAACTCCACTGAAAAATTTTCCTGCAGGGTTCTTTGCGTAAAATTCTTCTCCCTCTCCAATAAATTGTTTTTGTGCAGGATTCTTTGCGGCACAAATAAAAAAAAAAATTGGCAAGTGTTTTAGATTTTTTGTGTGTTAACTGCTTTGCATAATTAATACGGACTTTTAAGGGGCTATAACACCAATCAAAATTGGGTGGGGATTTCATTACTCTTCCTAAGACCCCAAAAATCACTAAAAGCATATGCATCACCCTCGAGTTAATTAAAAAATATCTAGACTCAGCCAATTAAGGATTGTCGCTCATTAGGACAGAGGAATGTTGTAGGAAATCGGTCGTTTATCTAAACCTGATTTTGTGGTGCCTAGGCTAGACAAGTGAGAAAGGTAATTTTCAAAGGCCCGTCTCACGGTGATTCGTGAGCGGATCCCTCCTTTCTTCATTTGTGCTTACCTGGCCATAATTGGCGGTGAAGAGGCGATTTGAGGGATATCTCACAACTTGTCACTTTGTTAACTGCTTTCATTGACTGCACACACCCTCCTGAATCTTTAACCGATACCCTTTCTCAATCACTTCCTGTTTACCCCAATCAGAGCAAAGCTCTGTTCAAATTCCAAGACGGAAGATGAAGCAACGCTTCATCTTCCCCCAATCAGAGCAAAGCTCTACTTTGAAAATTCAAACTTTAATTAAAGAAGCAACGCTTCAGCTGGCCTGCGCTATGCGCTGGGCGCCACGTGACAGCGCAGTTGCGCTAGCGCAGTTGCGCTGTGCGCTGCGCGACACGTGTCAGCGCAGTTGCGCTGCGCGCTGCGCGACACGTGTCAGCGCAGTTGCGCTAGCGCAGTTACGCTGCGCTGTGCGCTGCGCGACACTTGTCACGCGCTGGGGCGCTTGCGCCAAACAGAATTAAAATTCTAAAAGATCTTTCTGTTCTTGTTAAAAACAAGATTGCCCTCTGTAAAACAGAAGCCCTTGGATCAAAGATCCAACGGTGGGGAAAATTCCCCAAATCACTCAGAGAAAGATCTCTCTAACAAATTTAACTAATTTATGGGTACTATAAAAAGTCCCCTAGACCTCAATTCAAAGAAGGAACATTTTGTGAGAAATTAAACAGAAAGAGTGCTCTGAAAAATTGGAGAGAAATCCTCAAGAACAAAAAGGTAAAAAGCCTTTAGAAAAATGAGAAAATTCTCTTGTGAACAGATCATCGATCTAAAAACAAGATCAAGGACCTTAAATAAAAAACAAATAAAAACAGTGCTTTGCACTTTTTATGAACCTTTGGTTCTCTGAGATAAGAAAAAACAAGAGAGACTTGTTTTCTTTGATCTAAATTAGATCATGAAAGCAAACAGTGCTTTGCACTTCTGATTATGAACCATTGGTTCTAGAATCTAAAGGATTCTCAAATTTATAGTGCCTTGCACTTGGAGATCTGCGCTGTTGCGCTCCTGGGATGGCGCAAGTGTAAGTCCATGCTACCTCTCCCGGTACTTTCGGGCATGCGGAATTTGCTAAAAAAGGATTTTTATAGAGGTGGTAACATGGACCTATAACCCGGATCTTGGTTAAACATCTAACTAACAACCTAACTACGAGTTTCTAATTACTCGGTTAGGGGGTTATACCTTGCTTGTCTTGAACTCCTTCGTCTTCAAGCTCCGATGGTGGTCCGGATTGGCTTCTTCCCGTCGTCTCCGTACGCCGAAGATAGATCCACCTGAAAGCTCCAACTTTTGGCTCCTTCTTCGAACTTTGAAGAAACTAGTTCACTCGGTTTGCTAAACCTTGTGAACTAGAATGAGTAGAGAAGAGTTTGTATGGGATTTTATCTATGGTTCTTGATTCTCAACTCATGAGATATGTGAACCATAGAGTCAAGAGAGGGAGCAAGAGGAAGAGGGTGAAAGCAAGAGCAAGAGAGCTCAAGAACAAGAGAGAGAATGAGCAAGAAAGAATGAGCCTTTCTTTTGTCTTTCACGCTCTCATAATCCAAAACCATCATAACTCATTATACCAAATCAAGTGTTATGTGATGGTTGAAGCAACCATAACCATATCATTTCATGCACTCATTTTACACAAATGAGCAAGCAAGCAAAAGTCTTTCCCATGAAATGATGGCTATGGTTATCATGATGGTCAACTAGTCAAGCCTAGTTAACCGGTCCACAAAGTCAACAAGTCAACAAAAGTCAACAAGTCAACAAAGTCAACAAAAGTCAACAACCATGTCACCATAATACTTAATTAATATAATAGTTAACACATATCATTTTCTCATTAGGGTTGAGCAAAAAGTCAAATAGTCAACGGTCAACTGTCAACAACCCTAATGAGAATCCGCTGCCTCTGTCTCCCCGTCAACTGTGCATACACACCCGCATCCGCGTTCCGAGGAACACGAATGCAAACTGGATAAATCCAATCCCAATACGTACACTAGGATCTGGCTTAAACCAAAGCCCGCTAGTGCAAAATGTCCGGACACTGTACGTGCACAAGTGCACGGATGTGACCGAACCCTGTCGCAAAACCATGCGACCTGTCGCAATACCATGCGACCTCTACTCTTTTGCCTAAAGGCGAAAAGCTTTCTGTGTGGGACTCTAAAGACTCGACACTACGCTGGCAGTGGGTTTAACCACAGACCGCAAGCGGCACTAGCTGTGCGTAACGGTCCCCAGGTAGTGCCGACAAGAAGACCGACGAGGCGAAACCCATCTGAACTCCTACTGAGCCTGAATGTGACATTCTCCGTACAGTCCGGTCTGTTCGTCTGATACATCGCATGGCGGGCCTAGGGGGCGATAAACGTCAGTCCCCCAATAGCGGTACAAGTCGTGCCGGAGCGAAGCCCAAAACACCCTGAGATAACACTGGAAGCCTACTAGTATATCTCGTTTGCCCTGGCCAGGGACTGCTCGTGTAATGGCTCTCCTAGACACAGCGCGATGTCAACCCCCAATACCGGGAGAGACGAATCCTGTCTAACCGTCACTGCCTCCAAGTGCTTCAGGACTGCACCCAACTACTACCTGTTTGCACGCCTCCTTTGAGCCGTGGTAGGGTAGTAATCAAAGTGCAGTAGGAACACACTCGAGGTGAAGTGACAGTGTCAAGTCAGCGGACTAAGCTGTACTCATGTCACCTGGGAACTGATAACTGACGATAGGCAGAATACCAACTAGTCAGTTCCCGACGAGTCTTGTCCAGTGTACCCGTAACCTAACGAGCACCCGCATACTATCTCAAGTACGACATACTGACAGCTGTGGGACAGACCGTCTCCCACACTGGGATGAGAAGTGCATGCGCTGGTCTACTCCGGAGTATCGATGCCTTGTCTCGATAGTCCTGCGACCAGGGACCTGCATAAGGATGTGCTTATAGATTACCCAGCCCCACTAGTGTGACGGCCATCACATCGCTGGTAATCAAGCAAAGATCCTAAGGGCTCCACTAATGTGTATAGGCGATATTCAAAAATGAACACATGTACACATTGAAGTAGAAACAAACCAAGTAGCATACTACTATTTTGAGCAAGATTGTATATACAAGGTGAATATCCCAAGCTTCCATTATGTAATATACAAACTAGTTTGATACAGTAATGGCCTCTAGGGCATATACACTAACAGCAAGCCACCTGAGAGCGCCACGTGTCAGCATCTGAACCATTTGCGCTATGCGCTTTGAGATAGAGCTTTGCTCTCTGTAATTAGCGCAACTCACCAGAGTGCGCCACGTGTCAGCAGCGCAAGCGCAGCGCCCTAGCGCAGCACACTGCGCTTGCGCGACACGTGTCAATACTACAAGCGCTTGCGCTCTCTGATTGGCGCAAAGTGCCTGATAAATGCAAGGCGTTTCCTAAAGGGCCAGGCCCAAATTAAAAGACCAAGCATGCCTAATTAAATAGATGCTCTGCATCATTTATAAAAGGGCAGAGCCCAACCAAAACAAAGGAAGCTAATGCAGTAAAGGGGCAAGCCCCTAGCACAGGTCCAATAGGCCAAAGACAAAAGAATATTGAAACTGGACTTAGCCCAACCGTGGCCATAAGTCCTCAAATTAAATTGACTGAGCACGGCTGCTCCCTAAATCAATTTACATCCGGTTCGAGAGTACATCTCCGAACTCCTCTGACAGTTCTCATTGTAATCCTTCAACGACGTCAGAGAGGTGACGGGTCCTAACGACCACACATGAATATGGACTGCGGGGTCCTTAAACTCGTAGACCGGAACGTCCTTCAACTAATATTGGACCGGAACGTCCTTAAACTAATATTGGACCGGAACGTCCTTAAACTAATATTGGACCGAAATGTCCTTAAACTAATGATGGACCACTACGTCCTTAAACTGGTGATGGACCGAAACGTCCCTAAACTAATATTGGACCGAAACGTCCTTAAACAAATATTGGACCGAAACGTCCTTAAACTAATGATGGACCACTACGTCCTTAAACTGGCGATGGACCGAAACGTCCTTAAACTAATGATGGACCACCACGTCCCTAAACTGGCGATGTACCACCACGTCCCTAAACTAGAACAATAGAGCCTCCAAATGCTCTTTTACCGGATCTAAATGATCCTGTTTAAGTTGATCTTAGCCCCAAACACGGCTAACGTATCCTTAAATATTCAAATGGACTGTAAAAATCCAAATTGACTTTGGTTCAAGGGTACATCTTTGAACTCCTCTGACACCTATCGTTGTAATTCTTCAACGATGTCAGAGAGGTGACGAGTCCTGATGGCCATATAATAAATGGATCACCACGTTAAATCGATCTTAGTCTCAAACAGGACTAACGTATCCTTAACGAACGTTTAAGTTGATCTTAGCCTCAATATGGCTAACGTATCCTTAAACTTAAAAACACCAAACCCAAATCTAAGTAAATACGGATTTGGAGTAATCCACGTCCTACGGGCGACGGCATAACTTAGTCTCCGTATACAATCCACGGGCAACCACAAACAAAACAAACACACACGACACGAAGTGAAATTCTGGAGAAGGAGAAAGTTGTTACCGCGATGCGGTAGCGTAATTAACTGCAGGGGCTTGCGCCTGCAGGGAAGAGCGTCCCCACAATCAAAAACCCCTCAAGCGAGGGGGAATCTGACGAAGTCTGCTACATCGGCCGCATCCGTCTAAACCTCCGATACACGGTGCCATAAATCAACTTGGCATCTTCGGAGAGGTGGATGGATAAAACCAAATAGCATCTGCCCCGAATCTCAGCGTCAGGACATCGCAGTCCTGTGTGCCGCCCTTCGGAGGGGAACAGATTCTGGCACGCCCGGTGGGACCTTTTCCTCTTTCCACTCCACACTTCGTGTGTCGTCCTCGCGAACCAATCGCGGTTTGTTAAATGGTTACCTTTGGATTTCAAGTTACTAAGATTTGGTCTTTTGCCTGGCGCAGAACTCAAGCATCAATGGCCTCTAACTGCACCAACTGCTCGAAGTGCCACTGCAACGGACACTCCACCTCCCCCGGAGGTGTAGCATATGGGCCCCAAGCGGCCTCCTTCCTCGCTCTGCCGGTAGAACAGGTGACCCAGCCCACCACCGGCCTGTTTTTCGGGACCATGATCCCGCCTACAAGCTTCTCTATGCCAATACCTGCACCGGAAGTGAACAAGAAGTCGGTCTTTGACCGGCTCACTGCTACGACGACCCCTGTCAGCGGGTCTCCCACTGCCAAACCAACAGCCTCGGTTTTCGCCAGGCTGGATCAGAACTCTAAATTGGCTGTCCCAAGGAAGGAAATAACTGCTGCTCCAAAAGTCGTCAAGGCGGCTTCCCCTTTCAAAGAATCAGTCTTTTCAAGATTGACGATTCCTGCTCCCGCCCTTGCTCGAGGATCCGTCTTCGACAGGTTGAATATCACCCCTCAAAAAAACAACCTCAGTCTTTAAGAGGTTAACACCAGCAGCGCCTTATTCAGACAGGGTGCAAAAAGAAGCTGTCTCTATCTCCGAGCCAGTCCCAACGGCTCGTCATGCTCGACGTCGCCATTGGCGACGAGTGAGGAAGGCAGGGGGCAACTCCCCCTCAGGGCTAACTCCACCTGCTCCAGTGGTGGAAGTCAACGCTGCTGTTCCAATTGGGAACAGGTTTGAAAGGCTGAAAAGGGTACGTAAGAACACTCCAACTGCTACACTAAAAAGATCTCCCCCACCTACGGAGAGAGTTCTGGAAAAGAAGATAGAGCAGCCCACTCAAAGGCTGTCCTCTAAAATTTACAAAGTCTGGTGACAGGTTCAAGAGTCGCTGATTGATGAAAACTATCTCCACCGACAGAAAAAGACGGAGGTTCGGCAGGAGAAAGACTACTCTGTCAGGCCAGAAGAAGCAGTGGTTATTCGGGTGTCTACTGCAGCGACACCCTCAACGCCAATAACTCAAAAGAGAAGGGGGCCGCAAAAAGCCCCTATGAACAAGGCACACCGTAAAAGCGCTGAACACAAACACCCCAAATCTAGGGGCATGGTGGTGCACACTGTTTATATGGCTTCCAGAGAGGAGGAAAGCCGCACTTCGACGGGCCACCGACCGCTTACCCGATCCATGACAAAAGCCCAAGAGCAGCAACAGAAGCTTCAGGAAATGATGACTGTGATGGCTGCACTTACCGAACCGAAAGAAAGTTCGGAATTATCATTAGAGCAGCGCCATGAACAAGAAACTGACGCTGACTATCTACGCAGAGTCCTCGAAAAGAAGGACAAAGAAGCCGAAGAGCAAGCAACTAACATAAAATAGATGGCGCTCCACTTCCAAGATATGGTAGGGATGATGTTACAGCCGGACTCTCCAGCTGAAGACCCTCCTATCATTGTTGGAGACGACAGAGGGGAGACACCTAATCCTCCTCCGGCTCTGTCAGCAGCCAAGGAAAAAACCATTTCCAAGGCCGCACTGGATGACTATATAGCGCGGAAAATACGAGCTCATCAGGCGAGTGAAGCGGCTGGGCAAACTGTTAGAACTGGACGACCCTATCCGGGCTGGTATGACCAAATCAGTTACCCGCCGGGATATACGATCCCTAAGTTCCACGTATATAAAGGGACAGGGAATCCGCATCAACATGTTGCTCAATTCAGGGCCTTATGCGGCAACACTGGAGGCGATGACAAATTGATGCTTCGCCAATTCGTCGGCAGCTTGTCAGAAACAGCGTTCGAATGGTATTCCGAACTCCCGAACGATTCTGTCAAGACGTTCGCTGAAATGGAGTTGCTATTCACTCAGCGATTCGCAAGCGCCAGCGAACGGGCCCCGATAACAGCGTTGATTAATGCCAGGGTAAGGCCGGGCGAGACGTGGGTCCAGTACGCTATACGCTGGCGAAACTTGTGGTCAAAATGCGAACAACGCATTGAAGAAGCGCCTACGGTGGGCATGTTCGTGGGTACCCTAGACCCTCATGCCACTATCTCACAGTTCATGATGTTCTTTAAGCCGATCACATTCCAGGATTCGATCGACAAGCTGGCCCAGATGGATCAAATGGGTCACAGACCTTCTCCCCCAAAGCCAGAACCGCGGAACGACAAGGGTAGAGGGAAGGAAACCTTCGTTGCGAATGCTCATCCGCAACCCAGCACCCTAAAGCTAGCAGATCAATCGGGAGAGAAACGGCGGTTCTATATTGAGAAAATGAGGCTCCCCTACTTATTCCCGCGGGATAAGACGAAGAAGCTGTTCGAGCTGGCTGTGCGCAACAGGCTTATCAACTTGCCGAATCTAAGGCAACCGCCACAACCCAACAGGCGAATAACCCCAATTATTGCCCTTATCATCAAACGGCAAGCCATCCGATTGAGGATTGCTTCGTCTTCAAGGGATAGATTGAAGATCAATACCTACAAGGAAAGTTTACCCTATCTGAAAAGTGGAAGGTAAATCCACCCCAGCCGCACACTCCAATGAGGACGGACACGATGGGGGCAGCTCGTTCTTTTGTCAAGGACGAAAACGATGGAGAAAACCCAACAGACGAATCCGAAGACTACGTAGCGACTTGTCATGTGATCTCTCATTCACTGGCGGATGATGAAGAGGCTCCTTGCGCCGAGAAACCAAGGGCGAACCCTGAGCCGGAAATTCTACGGCCGTCAAACGAGTAGATCGATATCTTCCTGAATGAAATTCGCTTGAAAGCAAAGCAAATCAAGAGCGTGAGATGGCCATACTTGAAAGAGCCAAGGCACTCCCGTCAAATTAAAAGCCATCCACTGTGGATAAAAACAAATTCAAGACGAGGAAAAGGTTCGCCAAAGCCCTATCAGTAGGAATGAAGCTACCGCCCTTTGAAGAAAATACTTTCGGTGGAGTAGAGATGCATCCTAACTTCTGCTTATATCATCGGAAGATCATACATCCTACTGAAGACTGCGAATCCTTTAACTGTTGGTGGCAGGAGTATGTCGCTCAAAAGCAACACTTCGACATGATAAAATGTGAAGCTCGTAAACGTCGAAAAAATGCGATAGATGAGCGCAAAAGAGCCGACGACGACTGTCATATAGCCGACTCCAAGGGATCGCAAATTATCACCTTTGGAAGCGACTCTGAGGAAGAAGCTGCCCTCAACCCTCTCCTTAAGGAATCTATTTCAAAAATGAAAGAATTGAGGAGTTGCGAGAACGTTCAGGCGTGCAAACGTACGCTGCTCGGAAAAAATCTCGGCCCCGCAATTAAAGGATCGAGTACAAAAGATAAAGGAAAGGAAAAAACAGCCCTCAAGGCCAACATTCAACAGCAATTGATTGGTCCTAGACCGGTTGTTCGCCAAAACAATCCGCGACCACGCCCGTCCCTCGAAGAGAGGTTGAAACGTCCTTACTCATTTCCCCAGAGTGAAACAAGGAGGCTGTTCGAAGTGGCAGTGCATAACAGGCTTATCACTCTACCGGAACCGAAACACCAGCTACAATTGAATGACGTCAACGATCCTAATTACTGCCCTTACCACCAAGTATTGGGTCATCTGATCGAAAAATGCTACACATTCAAAAACTGGGTTGAAGACCAACACCAGCAGGAAAACTTCGCGCTGTTTGAAGACTGTAAGGTGAGCCCACCACAGCTTCATGCTCCTAAAAAGATAGATACATCGGGGGCATCATGCTCGGTCATAAAGAAAGCCCCATAGACAAAAAGTCAGTAAACTAGATATTCGCCTCGAATACGGCTACAGCAGACCGAAACGTCCTTAAACTAATGAACGACCGAAACGTTTTTAAACTACTACCGCAGCGTCCTTAGGCTGACGAGATAAAAAAAATGATAAGAACGGTATGTCCATAAGCAAAATGGGCACGGATGAAAACCCGAAAGGGCTCCGTGAGTAAAAACAGCAGGGCTCCCGGCGAGTGTTTGTGAAAACCCGAAAGGGCGCAACCTCGTAAAAAAAAATGGTATGTCCATAAGCAAAATGGGCACGGATGAAAACCCGAAAGGGCTCCGTGAGTAAAAATAGCAGGACTACCGGCGAGTGTTTGAGAAAACCCGAAAGGGCGCAACCTCGTTAAAAGACACTTATAGGGTCCTCTCGACCTTGTAAGGAGAAACCACCCGCGTGAGATCCTTACGACTCACAAGGGAGCAACACACTTAGGGATCCCCACGATTCTTATGGAGAAAATACACTTGCGAGATCCTCATGACTCGTAAGGAGAACTCTCTTATGAGACCCTCATGGCTCATAAAATTTGAAAGTCTTAAGTTACAGAGACCTGAACCTGTTCTTAAGCAAACCCCCCACAACGTTCGATATTGCCCTACAAGTGGCTCAATACTGATCCTTGTATACAATCCACGGGCACGAATAAACATTTCCCTAATTAAGTCCCATCCGAGACTGGGGATATGTTCGCATGGTGAACAACCGTTGTAAATCCTTTCGATTTATGAGGAGAAAACCCTCATGTAGGATCCTTATGACTTACAGAGGAACAAACACTTAGGAATCCTCACGATTCCTAAGGAGAAAATATACCTACAAGATCCTCACGACTCGTAGGGAGAAATATCTTTGTGAGACCCTTACGGCTCATGAAGTCAAAAGCCTTAGTCGACAGGACCCTAACCCTGGTCGCTAAGCCACCTTTGTTCGATATCGACAGAGGCAGATGATGATTCGCTCCTGGCAATATCCCAGTTGTAGCGCTGCTGATGCCGAAATCGGTGTCCAATTTTAGGTTTACGGAGAAAAGCCAGTAGGCTGCACATGCATATGAAATAGCCGAAATGATGGGGCAACTTGCAATAAAAAGCAGCAAGTAAAAATGTATGCATGCAAAATAGCCGAAATGATTGGGCGACTAGCAATAAAAAGCAGTGAGTTAAAAAAAAAAGACGAAATGATTGGGCACCGAGAAAAATGGCCGAAATGATAGGGCAATCGCGACCTTCGCGATATAAAAGATGAAATGATAGAGCATCGCGGGAAAAGAAAACAAAATGAAAAATGAAATTTATGCCCTACAGGTGATGTTACATCAAACCCTGTATACAATCGAAGGGCGTAAACTAAGAGGGGATCATACTCCTCTCCCAGGTTTCATCATAAGAAGAAGCCAAATCTCGACGAGTCGCAAATGACCTAGAGGTCATCTCAACACTCTTCTCGTAACAACGGATACAACTTCAAGCGAAGCGGAACAGCGGCAACTCCCAGTTCCATGGCTCGGCGATATACAAATCACCAAGAGTCAAACCCTCATTCCATGAAATACGAATACAATAAAAAAATTCCTGGATACGTGGAATGCGGCTTATGTCAATCCTGACCCCGTGTGAAACATCAGAGCAAAAATTCCTGGCTACGTGGAAAGTGGCTTACGTCAATCCTGACCCCGTGGAAAACGTCCATAGCGGATCCTGGTCCTCGCAGAGCACGGCAATGAACCCGTGTGAAGCATCCAGAGCGGAACCAAGTCCTCCCCGAGCACGGCAGAGAACCCGTGGGAAGCATCTAGAGCAAAAATTCCTGGCTACGTGGAACGCGGCTTATGTCAATCTTGACCCCGTGTGAAACATCCAGAGCAAAAATTCCTGGTACGTGGAAAGCAGCTCATGTCAATCGTGACCCCGTGGAAAACGCCCAGAGCGGATCTTGGTCCTCGCAGAGCACGGCACTCAACCCGTGCGAAGCATCCAGAGCGGAACCTAGTCCTCGCCGAACACGGCAGTGAACCCGTAGGAAGCATCTAGAGCAAAAATTCCTGGCTACGTGGAACGCGGCTTATATCAATCCTGACCCCGTGTGAAAAATCCAGAGCAAAAATTCCTGGTACGTAGAAAGCGGCTCATGTCAATCCTGACCCCGTTGAAAATATCCAGAGCGGATCTTGGTCCTCGCAGAGCACGGCAATGAACCCGTGTGAAGCATCCAGAGCGGAACCTAGTCCTCGCCGAACACGGCAGTGAACCCGTTGGAAACATCCAGAACAAAAATTCCTGGCTACGTGGAAAGCGGCTTACGTCAATCCTGACCCCGTGGAAAACGTCCTGAGCGGATCCTGGTCCTCACAGAGCATGGCAATGAACCCGTGTGAAGCATCCAGAGCGGAACCTAGTCCTCGCTGAGCACGGTAGTGAACCCATGGGAAGCATCAAGAGCAAAAATTCCTGACTACGAGGAACGCGGCTTATGTCAATCCTGACCCCGTGTGAAACATCCAGAGCAAAAATTCCTGGCTACGTGGAAAGCGGCTTACATGAATCCTGACCCCGTGGAAAACGTCCAGAGCGGATCCTGGTCCTCGCAGAGCACGACAATGAACCCGTGTGAAGCATCAAGAGCGGAACCTAGTCCTCGCCGAACACGGCAATGAACCAGTGGGAAGCATCTAGAGCAAAAATTCCTAGCTACGTGGAACGCGGCTTATGTCAATCCTGACCCCGTGTGAAACATCCAGAGCAAAAAATTCCTGGCTACGTGGAAAGCGGCTTCCGTCAATCCTGACCCCGTGGAAAACGTCCAGAGCGGATCCTGGTCCTCGCAGAGCACGGAAGTGAACCAGTGCGAAGCATCCAGAGCGGAGCCTGGTCCTCGCGGAACACGGCAGTGAACCCGTGGGAAGCATCCAGAGCAACTCCCGACTCAATGAAATGCGGATAAGGACAACTTCACCCATCACTTGCGGGTCCTCACGACTCGTAAGGGAATAATTTCTCTTGTGAGATCCTTACGACTTATCAGAGAAAACCACACTTAGGAATCCTCACGATTCCTAAGGAGGAAAAAAAACCACCTACGAGATCCTCTCGATCCGTAGGGAGAAAAGTCTCTATGAGACCCTCACGGCTTATAGAATTGAAAAGTCTTAGGCGGCAGATCTGAACCTGCGGCCTAAGCCATCGCTTTCTCTTGGAGAAATTAAGTTTATCAAGACAGCATACTGATAATAAAAGAGTGACAGAAAGAACATTCGATTTACATTTGATCAAGCGTTCAAGACATACTTATTCATGCATGTGCAAACGGTTCAGAACGAGGAATAAGACAAGCTGAAATGGAAATTTTCGATTCATATCATAAAAAAAAGGGTTCTTACAATCACGGAGAAATAAATAATCACATTATTAAAATGTTTACAAAGGTATAACCTCAAATCCGGGGCACGGATTGAGGAATTCAAAAGTAAGGCCGTCCAGAGTTCGTCTGGCCTTTCTGATTATTCTTGTGCGCGGCCACTCGCGCTCCTGTGTGTCAAGATCCTCGGCAAGCCCATCCGGCCTTCAGTAAGCAGCAACTATCGTAGTCTGCTGAAAAATTTGATGTAGGATGTCGATGAGGCTGTCCCGCCGTTTCTTCGAGATCAGCCCCGTCAGGTACACTGAATGCACCTTATCTTCGGCATCATCCAGCGCATTGAGCGGTAGGGCCTCGTGAAACCCTGGAAGTGCTCTCCATATTGCTCCCAGCACGACTTTTAAGAGAGCTGAACAACGAGGAAGCGGCCAACCACCACTTGCATTGAAGCGACCCATGACCTCCGCACACTGGGCGTCCGTAAACTCCTGGTTCTGTTGACGGCCCTGTACACGGATATCCTCATAAGTGATGAACTCGTGCAAGCTGTATAGACGCACCGCCATAATACTTGAAGAAAACAGTATAAGGAGATTAACAAATAAGAAAATATAGAAAGTTAAAAGTTAAACTCCTCGAGATGCAATGCTCTGCAGACAGGAGTGACACCAGTCAAAATCAGTTATGAGGAGAATTTGAGGAAAATCCCCTAAGAACATTGAAAGCTCTGCTCTGGGAAAAAATGATATAATAATAATAGTATCAAATGCCATGAAGAACTCTTCAGAGTTCTTCTATATGATTTGGAAGGAGCAAACCTTCATTAATTAAGAAAATCCAAGGAAAATCTCTTAGAGAACAGAGCTCTGTTAATGGAACCCTAATAGGGTTCCCTTTAGTTCTCTTTAAACCCCCTTAGAGCAAACCTCTGCTAAGTGAAACCCTAAATGGATCTTCTTTAGATCAGGGATTTATTGAGAGCAAATCTCTTAAAATTAATTTAATTTAATCAAAATTAATATTTTTTACCTAAAAATTCTCTAAAGTTGAACATTTAAAAGTGTTTAAACAAGAGAGCAGGACTCTGAGTTCTGAAAGTAAAATTGTGAAGATGAAGATCATCTAAAGGACCAAAGGTCCTATTTATAGGCATCAAGTGCCCTTTCAACTTCCAAAGTTGCCGCAACGGTTGGAATTCCGCCACCGTTGTGCTCAAGTTTGGCGCCACGTAAGCGCAACGGTGGGGGGGGGCATTTGTTTATCCCAATCAGAGCAAAGCTCTGTTCAAATTCCAAGACGGAAGATGAAGCAACGCTTCATCTTCCCACAATCAGAGCAAAGCTCTACTTTGAAAATTCAAAATTTAATTAAAGAAGCAACGCTTCAGCTGGCCTGCACTCTGCGCTGCGCGCCACGTGGCAGCTCAGTTGCGCTGCGCGCTGCACGACACGTGTCAGCGCAGATGCGATGGCGCAGTTGCGCTGCGCTGTGCGCTGCGCGACACGTGTCACGCGCTGGGGCGCTTGCGCCAAACAGAATTAAAATTCTAAAAGATCTTTCTGTTCTTGTTAAAAACAAGAAGATTGCCCTCTGTAAAACAGAAGCCCTTGGATCAAAGGTCCAACGGTGGGGAAAATTCCCCAAATCACTCAGAGAAAGATCTCTCTAACAAATTTAACTAATTTATGGGTACTATAAAAAGACCCCTAGACCTCAATTCAAAGAAGGAACATTTTGTGAGAAATTAAACACAGAGAGAGCTCTGAAAAATTGGAGAGAAATCCTCAAGAACAAAAAGGTAAAAAGCCTTTAGAAAAAGAGAAAATTCTCTTGTGAACAGATCATCAATCTAAAAACAAGATCAAGGACCTTAAATAAAAAACAAATAAAAATAGTGCATTCCACTTTTTATGAACCTTTGGTTCTCTGAGATAAGAAAAACAAGAGAGACTTGTTTTCTTTGATCTAAATTAGATCAAGAAACCAAACAGTGCTTTGCACTTCTGATTATGAACCATTGGTTCTATAATCTAAAGGATTCTCAAATTTATAGTACCTTGCACTTAGAGATCTGCGTTGTTGCGCTCCTGGGTTGGCGCAAGCCACCTGAGAGCGCCACGTGTCAGCATCTGAACCATTTGCGCTATACGCATTGAGATAGAGCTTTGCTCTCTATAATTGGCGCAACTCACCAGAGTGCGCCACGTGTCAGCAGCGCAAGCGCAGCGCACTGCGCTTGCGCGACACGTGTCAATACTACAAGCGCTTGCGCTCTCTGATTGGCGCAAAGTGCCTGATAAATGCAAGGCATTTCGTAAAGGGCCAGGCCCAAATTAAAAGACCAAGCAGGCCTAATTAAATAGATGCTCTGCATCATTAATAAAAGGGCAGAGCCCAACCAAAACATAGAAAGATAATGCAGTAAAGGGGCAAGGCCCTAACACAGGTCCAATAGGCCAAACAAAAAAGAATATTGAAACTGGACTTAGACCAGCCGTGGCCATAAGTCCTCAAATTAAATTGACTGAGCACGGCTGCTCCCTAAATCAATTTACATCCGGTTCGAGGGTACATCTCCGAACTCCTCTGACAGTTCTCATTGTAATCCTTCAACGACGTCAGAGAGGTGACGGGTCCTAACGACCACACATGAATATGGACTGCGGGGTCCTTAAACTAATATTGGACCGGAACGTCCTTAAACTAATATTGGACCGGAACGTCCTTAAACTAATGATGGACCACTACGTCCTTAAACTGGTGATGGACCGAAACGTCCCGAAACTAATATTGGACCGAAACGTCCTTAAACTAATATTGGACTGAAACGTCCTTAAACTAATGATGGACCACTACGTCCTTAAACTGGCGATGGACCGAAACGTCCTTATACTAATGATGGACCACCACATCCCTAAACTGGCGATGGACCACCACGTCCCTAAACTGGAACAATAGAGCCTCCAAATTCTCTTTTACCGTATCTAAATGATCCTGTTTAAGTTTATCTTAGCCCCAAACACAGCTAACGTATCCTTAAATATTCAAATGGACTGTAAAAATCCAAATTGACTTTGGTTCAAGGGTACATCTTTGAACTCCTCTGACACCTATCGTTGTAATTCTTCAACGATGTCAGAGAGGTGACGAGTCCTGATGGCCATATAATAAATAGATCACCACGTTAAGTCGATCTTAGTCTCAAACAGGACTAACGTATCCTTAACGAACGTTTAAGTTGATCTTAGCCTCAATATGGCTAACGTATCCTTAAACTAAAAAACACCAAACCCAAATCTAAGTAAATACGGATTTGGACTAATCCACGTCCTACGGGCGACGACATAACTTAGTCTCCGTATACAATCTACGGGCAACCACAAACAAAACAAACACACACGACACGAAGTGAAATTCTGGAGAAGGAGAAAGTTGTTACCGCGATGCGGTAGCGTAATTAACTGCAGGGGCTTGCGCCTGCAGGGAAGAGCGTCCCCACAATCAAAAACCCCTCAAGCGAGGGGGAATCTGACGAAGTCTGCTACATCGGCCGCATCCGTCTAAACCTCCGATACACGGTGCCATAAATCAACTTGGTATCTTCGGAGAGGTGGACGGATAAAACCAAATAGCATCTGCCCCGAATCTCAGCGTCAGGACATCGCGGTCCTGTGCGCCGCCTTTCGGAGGGGAACACTTCCCTCCATTCTCGTTCCGACCATGCAAGAAACCGTTGCACATTCATTTTTTATGTCTGGTTTACCAAGTTCGACGTACCCCTGTTTTCTCACGATTCTTGAGGGATTTGACCTCATTTCTCAGTGGGTTGATAGATTAGCACAATCGCTTTTTACACATCGGTCATTACAAATTGTGCTAATTTATACACTCTATCTCCACCCTCAAGTTCGTATTCAACTTCTTTCTCCCACTTTCTCAGGTTTTTCTTCTATTCTTCCTATAATTTCAGTGAGTGTTAATGAATCACAATCCGATAATTCAAGTTTGATCATTCCAGAAAGCCAACTTGATTTGGATACTTTTGAAAATGAGGTAGATGAGTTTTTCGAGTCTCCTACCTCCATAATTTTTAACAAATCAAGCATGATAAATTCTGGCATAAAACTTACTGACAATAAAGTGTTTAATTACATCGATGAGAGTTTTGAAGAGCTTTTCGCTGACGAACTTGCATTCCTAAACAACAAGGATTTTGTGATTAATCAACCTCCAACTATAGAAGTTGAACCACCACCTTTCTTCTTATAAAATACGAGAATGCCAATATTCCACTCATTTCTGATAATTCACATTCTCGTTTTTATTTATCATCATCTCATATCTCCTCACATTCACGTTCACGCAAACCCTTTCCATACCACCACTTAACTTTTCCCCACTTCTTCTTGGCTCTATATAACATGTTCTTCCACCGACCTATACGTTACATTGATAAATTCTTCAAATGATTGGTGCTAACCTTTGGCCTGTGTAAGGCCTTGTATAGCTTGATACTGTATTTTTCTCCTCCCTAACTTTGAGCTTTAACGCTTAAACAGTGGAAACACTGTTTTACTTAAGTTTGGGGGGACCTTTTGTATATATATTTTGTTTTCTTTTTCTGTTAAAAAATTTATAAATAAACAGGGGAGTGCCGACAATTTGACCCTCTTAGTGTAGCCTGATAGTGAGGACACTGTTAAGTTTAAGTTTGGGGTTGTGCTCGGTAAGCTTTCCTCCTTCATATGTATATTTTTGCATTTGCATACTTATTTTAAAACCAATAAAAATAAAAATAAAAAAATTATGTAAATTGAAAAGTTCAATTTTGGCCATATTTGACTTAAGTTTAACGTGACGGTTGAATAGTAGGGAATAACTAGATCCTAAACTTAGTAAATTAAAAACCCTAAAAATAACCTTTCATAATGTTTAACGGTAGAAAATATATGTCCTTGTAGTTTATTTAGAAATAGGCAAATTTTGAGTTCAGTTCTTGGGCTAAGTCAAAATAAGGGAAGAGTATTGAAATTGTTATTTGAAGTGTAAAGTCTGAAAAATAATTCTGAACCTTAAGTCTAAATTCTGAAAATATATACCTTACAACTTGCATAAGCACGCACCTCGAAACTTGTAATAGTAAAGGATGCCTTGAAATGCTCTTGTCTAAAATCCTCAGGAAGGAAAATAAAATAAAAGTATAAGTGGTGAATAAAGAGAAAAAAAAATAACACTGGTTTTGTAATTACTTATGGCAGCATAAAAAAAATTTATAGCAAAGGTGCTTTATCACCTAGTGTCTTAGACCAACAGGTTTGGGGGTCACTACTAAGCCTTAGGTATTACAAGACGAGGAATTACGCTTAAATGCGCAACCACATTTTGTATTCGGTCGTCTAGTACCTCAAGAAGTATTAACGGTTGCATGAAGAATGTGTGAGCAATTTCATCTAAAATTCACCAACTAAAAGTACTTTGGACATGGACAAGAGTATGATAGCTAGAATTGAATTTCCAAATGTAGGGGTAAAAATTACACACACGTGGAGGTATATGATTGGGGTTTGGATGAGAGATAGGAATAAAAAATAGGGCTTATATCTTTAGTAGAGATGATAAAAATTCCTAAGTTGAGATGGAACCTTAGAAGGAAAATTCAAAAGATGCTTAAAGCTTAATAAATTTGCAGAACATATACGATCTTAAGTTAAATGAAAAGGAAGCGTGAAAAATATGGGTTGATGATTTCTAAGTTGAAGACAATAGAATTTCTTGCTAGAACACCGAATTGAAGAATGAAAGTCAATAGGCCAAATTGATTGGATTTTCTCAGGAGACAACACTCCTCCTACTAGGGACACCTAAAGGTTTAATGGCTTATTTCACGAGCTCAGTGCAATCGCGATTCCCAGCGAAAGTGATGTTAGGATTTTTTCGATAATAAAATTAGTTTTGCTCGGCACGAGCAAAAGATAAGTTTGGGGGTATTTGTTCATATCAGAATTTTGCATTATTATATTCCCCATTCTTAATCATATTGCAGATAAATAGGTGCTTTTGATCCATGTCTGCTAAATAGTTGCAGGTTACAGGTTCTCAGAACAATACAGTGAAATTCAGGAAAAGACGCTATAATTGTGAGACTACGACCAACAAATAGATGAATCTGCAAGATGCTGCTTACCAGTTTGAGGAACAAACGATGATTAACAAACAGTTCAATACACAAAGTTCAAGGGCAGCACAAGATTCAAGACTTCAATGCGAAGCTAACGGTAAAAGTCCACAAATTCTGCACTGTTGGAAATCTGGAAGAAACTAGAAAAGATTCTGAAAAACCAAGTGAAGAAAACAGAAGAAAAAGGCAACATGAAGTAACCCTGGAAAGATGAGACAGAGAACCCCCAAGATGGCCGTGGATCCGCGGCCTAACATGGCATTCCGCCACGGATCCACGGCCGTGCAGTCCACGTGTCGGTGCACGTGTCGGTGGGTGTCGGTGCTTTGACTCGGCTTTCTTAGGGTAGTCTTGTAATTTTAAATATGGATCAGAAGTAAACCCTAGGGTTTCTCCTATCTATAAATAGAAGATCCTAAAGCCTCTGTTGGGGCATGTCTCTTTTAATTTCTAGATTAAATTTTAGTTTCATTGTAATCGTCAAGAGGTGTCAATAAAAGTAAGTTTTTTTTATCTTGAATTTTTCTTATCTGCAATTTAATTTCCGCAATTTTCGTATCTGTCTTTTAATATCTGCACGTTAATTAGGTAATTAAAAGAAAATTATAAAAATGAACTTCATTATAATATCCCTAATGAGTGAGTAGTTCCTTACTTGTTAGGATAGGTTTGGGGTAGGTTTGACAGATGGAAATCTCTCACTCCTTTCTTGCCCGTATAATACTTCAAATTAGGACTCTATGTTAATCAAACACACACCGCTCACTACGGCACCCTATCCCATGAGATAGCGGTGATTCCCTAGTTAGACCGGTTGTGGTTGATTTACATAGAGGTTGGGGCTAAGAGTTAAGAAAAGACGGACAAGGACCGAAAGGAAGAAATTATGTTTCTTCCTAGTCGTGCTAATCCCCTTTGTTAACTATTACCCTAACACCTAGGTTCTTAATTAGGGCAAAGGAAGCGGTGAGTAGAATTAACTTTCCAAACTAACCTAATCCTAACCCTAGCAAGGTTTTAATCCAAATCAAATTCAATCTTAGTTTTTATAAAAATCAAAACCTACCACAAATAGGACTTAACTCGTAAGAACAATAAGAAAAGGACACGTTTTCCCTATGGACCGACCTGTACTCAACCGGCTAGCTACCAAGCGACGCCGTTATTGATTGCGGTATATTCTTAACTTTGACTTTAAAACGCACGTACGCAAAAGTTCGATCAATCAATTCCCCCACAGACATAGCATCCATGCTTGCTCCGTTTGCAACTCTGAGGGTCATATCACCCGCCTTCGAAACTCTACGGCTTCTCAGTTCCTACAAAGAATTACAGATATAAGATCCTAATCCGGTATCCAATACCTAGGAAGCAGAGTTGATTGACAGACAGTTTTAAATTACATACACACCTGAAGCCGAAACCACAACTTGCTTCGGGTCCTGGTTCTTGGCCTTCCAAGCCCTGCAATCATTCTTCTTGTGTCTTTTCTTATGACAATAAAAGCATTCTTCCTTTCCCACTATTTGACCTGCCACTTTTGCCTTTCCTTTGGCTTCCACCTTACTAACACCACCTCTCGGTTTGGTGAGGGCCTTCTTGTTCTTTCCTTTTGCTTTCTCCTTAGACTTAGAAGAGTAAGCTCCACCAACAAACAAAGCGGGTGTTTCTTTGACTTTCTGCAGGGTGCCCTCTGCACTCCTCAACATGTTGAGGAGTTCCGGAAGTTCAACTTCTTTACCTTGCATATTAAAATTCAAGATAAATTGGGCGTAGGTGGAAGGAAGGGACTGGAGAATCAAGTCAGTATACAGCTCATTCTCTAACGTGGTCCCGAGGTCCGCGAGCTCCTCAATGTAGCCAATCATCTTAAGAACATGTTCACCTAAGGATGATCCGACGGCCAACCTCGCTTGAAATAGCTTCTTCGAGGTCTCGTATCTTGAGATACGGGATTTCTTTCCATATAATTCCTTAGTATGGAGGAATATGGATTCAAGATCCATATTCTCTTGCCTCCTCTGATGTTCATTGTCCATAGAAGAAAGCACGAGGCACTTGGCCTTCACGCTGTCAATCTCCCAGGTCTTACGGATTTCCTTATCTGCGATGCTGGATTCTGGACCTGGGACGGCGGGGGCCTTAGTGGTATGGAGATACCCCAACTTGTCATAAGTGATTACCATCTTGACATTCCTGAACCAATCTTTGTAGTTTGGCTCTGTCAATATATATTTATCTAATAATAACTTAAGGCCCATCATGTTGTTGGTTGCTGCAATTAGGAAAGAGAGAAAAAACACTTTAGCATGATCCTCTTGCAAGTTTAGAGTGGTTTTTAGTTTATCTAAACAGGATGGCTCCTACTGTTTCTCGAATCTTTTCTCAAACAATAAAAGAAGAATTAGTCAGGATTGATTTCACTGTACAATACTTAGGTAACTGTTCAGCCATGCCAGTGTCGGTACATCGAGGGAGGTTTTACGACGCTTTCGCAAAATTCCTTAATTAAATAACCTCTTTTCCTTTTGGGCGTAGCCCCTCTAACACGTTTCTAGACACCTACTTGGTTTATAGCATTGATCGTTAAGTAAAAAACTCTCCCGAGGAGTAGCATATACTCATAGTAAGATCGGGATCCAAATATCATTGTGTGATAAAGTTGAAGGAATCCTACCAAAAGTATCACACTCCAAATGGTATGAAACACTAACAAGTTTCAGTTTCTTTAGAAACTCCCGATGTGGATTTTTGCCCCATGCTTTTATGACCTTGACGAAGGCCAACATATCATAAGTCACATGTCAAGTTCTACCCTTGACGAAGGGCAAAATAGCAGTACGACTGTCCCAAACCAACGCATCTATCTATGCTATAGATAAATATTCAGTAGCTACCAATCACTATGCCTTGGCGAAGGTCAAAATACACATCTTGAATACTACTGAACATTTAACTGAAATGACGGAGGGCTACGAATAGTTTTGGCGAAACCATGAACGTAATGAACTTGATATAATCGAAAGAACCTGATAGCTTTTAAATGGAGAGGTTTAAGCTCCGCATTTAAAAATTTTGCTGTTTTGAAAAAGCCTAGTGGTTTTGAAATTGTTCCAACTATTCAACTTTGGTTTGTTTTCTTTGCATTTATTTAATGCAGTCCCATCAATTAATCCTACTATTGCAGAAAACAACGAAAATATAACGTACGCTTAAGCCATCCGCATTCTCCATGGGGCCCCGTCATCACCCGTTAGGTTACTTAACTAATGACAGAGCGAGGGCTGGACTAGCGTGGATGCAAAACATAAGCAATGTCTACTAGATATCATATATAGATATATGCATTCATCAGACGCAATGATAGTTATTCCAGATCACAGATGAACACATTGGATATGCTAGGAATCCGTGTTTCGTTTGAGCCTGCAACAAAAGACGGTCGTGATGAATAGCCAAAACCCCACCCTAGACCCCTACGGGTGCGGCAAACTACCCGCCAAATACCCGAAGTGAAGCAGCCTCCCTCAACAAAGTGAGTAGGCCACTCGGCACTTCAAAGTACTCGGTAGTTTGTGCACCCCACCTTGGGTCAATCCTAGGAGCAGAAAACAGTAAAAGAAATAATATACAATGGTAGATACAACCTCAACCCGGATGTGAGACCATAAAGTAATATTACATCAATTTACAATTTACATCAAATGAAAGATAAAACGCTCATCTCACATCCCCGGCTATTCATCCATGACAATCCAACAAGTTCATATACACAAACCAATATTACAGATCACACATATAATCCGATTAGCTAAAGTTTATAGAATTTCGATCAATAACCATATTTGAATCTACTCCCAGTACAACACTGTAAAGAAAAATTCCTGAGCAGAAACAAAATATCCCAGAAAACACAAAACAACCACAGAGAGAACTAGAAAAAATTTGGACCAACTCGGAGTCGACTCGGCCGTGGATCCGCGGCGGAACGCATGGTTCGACCGCAGTTCCGCGGTGGTCTAACAGAGTTAGGCGCCCAAATTTCTTCAGTGTTCTATAAAAAGCCTGCACGTATTTTTTGGTCTCTGAAAATATTTTTAGACCTCATTTAAAATTCAAAAGAAAGTGCATGTTTAGTATCGTGTTTTCAGGATTTATCCGTGATCGAAGTTCTAAATGTTTTGCTAACATGTTAGTTATTGTTTAGCTAGGCTCTGATACCACTGTAAGTCTATGTTACTCACCCCGGTAGTTTGCGGGGATGCGGAATAGGTAAAAATCAAAATTTTCTTTACAATGTAACATAGACTAACCATGAAGATCTTTGCTAAACATTAACTAACAAACTAACTAGGAGTGCTAACTACTATGTTAGATGATTATACCTCAAGCTTCTATTCCTTCTTCTCCTTGTTGTAAGCTCCATGGAGTGGTGGTGGATGGTGCCTCCTCACCGGCTTCTCCACGTCAAAGAAGATCCACCCGAAGGTCTCTACCTTGAGCTCCAACCATTATAATGAAGTAACTAGGGTGCTTGGTGTGATAAACTAAGAACCCTAGAGTGAGTAGAGAAGGATTTTGGTGGCTAAGTCTCAACAACCCATGTTTCTCAACTCATGAGAATTTGGGCCTGAGAGAGGAAGAAGGAGAGAGAGCTATGAGAGAGAGAGAGTGTGTGTATGTGAAATATGAAGGGAGCTCTCTTATGAGGAAAAAGAATAATAAGTTTTATTAGGATAATTGTGATGGTTCATTTGATTTGACCATTATCATGTCACAATTAATGCTAAGCAAAATATCTTATGCTCAACAAAAATATCTAAGTCAACAATGGTCAACATATTCAAATGGTCAAACCAATTAGCCATGACACAATTATCACTAATAAAAATCAGTAAACAATTTCCTCCATCTCATTATGGTTTTAATCAAGTTAATGGTCAAAACCCTAATGAGGTGTCTACTTCTCTGCCCCTATCATCCGTATATACATACCCACATCCGTGTTCCGAGAAACACAAATACAATGAGAATAAACCTATCCAAAATCAAATACTAGGATCCGGCTTAAACCAAAACCCACTAGTATCAACTACTCGAACACCAAACAGGTACAAGTATGTGTATGTGAACGAACCCTGTCGTAAAACCATACGACCTCTACCCCGTTTCGCGCAAAGGTTGAAAACCCTCTGTTTGGGACTATAAAGTCTCGACACTACGCTGGCAGTGGGTTTAACCACAGGCTGCAAGCGGTACTAGCTGTACATAACGGTCCCCAGGTAGATGTCGATAAGAAGGCCGATGAGGAAAACCCATCCGAACTCCTACTGAGCCTGAATGTGACAATCTCCGTACAGTCCGGTCTGTTCATCTAAGAGTATCACATATCGGGCCTAGGGGAGGTAAAAGTCAGTCCCCTAATAGCGGTATAAGTCGTGTCCGAGTGTAGTCCAAAACACCTTGAGAAACTACTGGAGTACCTACCAGTAAATCTCGCTTGCCTTGGCCAGGGACTTTGTGTAATGGCTCTCCAAACACAGCGCGATATCAACCCCCAATACCGGGAGAGACGAATCATATCTAACCGCCACTGCCTCCAAGTGCTTCAGGATTGCACCCAACTACTACCTGTTTACACGACTCAATAGAACCGTGGTAGGGTAGTAATCTAAGTGTTGGCCTTCCCTTGCACCTAGTCTAGGGTTTGGTAGCATCACAAATGCCACTTAAAAATTTAGAGAGGTTCAAAGCAAACAAACCATGAATCTTTACTAGAATTTTTAGGGTAACAAGGTTTTGTATCATATACAAAGAAGTTCTACTTCTACGAGTTTAGGAATACAACCTTCGTAGTCCGTTCCTTCGCTTCATAAGCTCCGTGTTGTGGTCCCTTCGCTGTGATCATCAAGAACTCCGACTCCAGAGAGGCTCCATGAGGTGAATGAGGCATCTTGCTTGAAGTCTTCTTAATCTAAGATGATCTACCTTAAAGAATCTCTAACCCAGGCTTACACTTCTTTAATGAAGTATTAAGGAAGTGAACACCCTAATCTATGTGGCTAGAATAGATGAGGATGATGAAGTAGGAATTTAACTCTCTTTTGTTTTCAATTTCTCACATAAAATCATCACAAACCAAAAAGCTAGTGAAGCTTTTTCAAGAGCGAAAAGAAGAACAAAATCTTTTGTGATGAATAATGAATTATTGTTGTGCTTACAATTGCAACCTAGGTTTAAGCATGACATGCTTAACCCTTGTAGAGAATAAACCATGGGTAGAGGTTTGGGTTGGGTTAATAAATATCTTTCCAAAATATCAAAGAATGATGACAAAAGTCAAACCTTCATGAAGCTTCTTGAAGGCTCATCCAAAAGCTTAACCCTAATCCAAACCCTAACTTGGTTTAAACTCAAAACCCTTGTTGCATTTGTAACCCTAGCATGTTACAATATTATATATCACATATATAATATATAATATAACAAAAGAAAATAATACAATTAACATATATCTCATATACATCAATGTATTATCCGAGTGAGAAAATGAATCAATAATGAGAGCTTATATTAGTTAATGTAACGTAATATATCACATATATAATTATACATTAAATTATCGAATCAACACTTGATCCGATAATCCGGCTATATTACATATAACCGACTAATATAACAAGTAACCTTTCATCGAATCAACACTTGATCCGATGACCCGGCAATATCACATATACCCGGCCGATATCACATATCACGAGAATAGAATACGGTATCTCATATCGTATTATTCTCGGTCCCGCAAATATCACATATATTCTCCTACTCCGTTTTTCCTGAGCTAGGAAACCTCTGTGTAGGACACTAAAGAATCGTCAATACGCTGGCAGTAGGTGATGATCATATCAAACACCCACAAGCTACAAGCGGTCAGCTAAACGTAACAGCCACCCAGGTATTGAGCGATCAGAAGATCAACAAGCAAGCCTGTACATTCTTCTGTGAATCCAATCAGTAACACTACCGTACAGTCATGTCTCTTCGTCTGGTATGTCGCATATCAAGTCTATGGGTGGTAAACGTCAGACCACAGTAACCGATAAGCCGTGTCGATGTGAGGCTCATAACGGGTCGAGAAACTACTGATAACTCTTACCAGCAGCACTACATATCAGCCCTGTCCAGGGACTTCCAGTTATAGCCAATCGAACAAAGCACAACATCAACTCCCTATACCGGGAGAGACAAAACCCCTCCTATTGCTCATTGCCTCCGTGTGATTCGGGACTGTACCCAAAAGCTACCGTTTTGCATGCCCTCTTGTACGTGGTAAGGTGGAAATCAAAGCACAGTGGGAATCACACAAGACTCTATGACGATCTCGGGTCTACAGACTAACCTGTACCAGTGTCACCGGAGAACTGCTATCTGACGATAGGTATAATACCATCTAGGAGTTCTCGGCGAGTCCGTTCAGTGTACCCAGTCTCCAATGAGCACCCGTACACCATCTTTGTTGTCAAACACCGATGGATATGGGATCATCCATCGCCCATCATATGGGTCCAGATGCGTATAAGCTAGTCTACTCTGGAGTATCGATGCCCTGTCTCGATACTCCCTTGACTAGGAACAGTTATAGGATGTACTCGTTGACTACCCTGGCCCTACTAGTATGATATCATCATAGTCCTAGTAGTCAAGTACATATCCTAAGGGCTTTATCAACATGTGAGAGCAAGACAGTAAACCAATACAAGTCAACATGTTAAGACAAAGTAAAACAGATAGCATACTATCATATCGAGCAAGAAAGTCCTCTCTATATATATCTAAGCATCCATCATAATATACATCGTATGTACGATAATGGCCTCTAGGGCATATATACAACTAACACTAAGAATAGTGGGAACACACTTGAGGCGGAGCAGCAGTGTCAAGTCAACGGACTAAGCTGTACTCATGTCACCTGGGAGCTGCTAACTGACGATAGGTATAGTACCAACCGACAATAGGTATAGCACTAACCAACAGTTCCCGACGAGTCCTGTCCAGTTTACTCATAACCTAATGAGCACCTACATACTATCTCTAATACGACGTACTGATGGCTTTGGGACAGACCATCTCGCCAGCTGGGACGAGAAGTGTGCACCCCAGTCTACTCTGAAGTATCGATGCCCTATCTTGATAATCCTACGACTAGGGACCTGTATACGGATGTGCTTGTAGACTACCCAATCTCCACAAGTGTGACTGCCATCACAGCGCTGGTAGTCAAGCAAAGATCCTAAGGGCTCTATCAATATGTATTCCCGATAACCTCATCGAATGCTCGTCGGAAACATAAGTAGACGGCAGCACCCCTGATGCCGTCGACGAAGTGCACTAAGGCGGAACACCGCGGCCGCGAGCACCCAAACGGATGCTTTTGGCGAAGGGGTTCTCCTACAGTCACTTGGTCGGGGCTATGGGGCATGGCTATCTAGTAAGGTTACCCGACGAGTATCCGCGTACGCTACGTCATTGCGACGGACTTTTGATCACATCAAAATCCCGTGGCGACCAATCAAATGAGACTAAATTGCTAGATTTATAAAATTCAAATTAGTGTGGATTCCAAGTATTGTATCCCATCACATGATACCCAGACGACGTTAAACTTTTTGATCGATTCATCAATGTCCCGCAATTCCCCGACTACTCAACACTTGAGCATAGTTTAATAATACCCAGAACATGCCGCAGTACCTATGGACCAACCGTAGAAGGGCAGACCCAATTCTCATTAATGGCACCGCGGAACTGCCGCAAACCCTAAGATTCGAAAGCGGTTCCATGATCATTATGTCGAGTTAGGGTTTCATTCTTCTAGAGGGTTCACAGAATTACTTGCATGTTTTTTTGAATACGTTAAACTAGGAAAAATAGGTTTTTGACATTCGTTCGACCTTTTTAACTTCACCTAGACAATATGCGAATACTCGAAACAATGTTAAAACTACGAATATGAAACACTCCGAATTGCCTATACTGTAAGATCACATCACATGCAAAATTAGCAAAAACAAACAACACCTGAAACAAGAAAAAACCCAGAGACTGGAACACAAAAAAAATTTGAAGCCAAAACTCCTAAATTTGGCTGAGCTCTCCGGTTTTTACATGGTTGTCGCCGGCTAAAGTATGCCCAAATTGCTTCAATTTTCTTCTGTGTTCATGATACATCTCATATAACATTCTGCAGTTGTTTAAAAAAAAATTTAAAGACTTTTTAAAATCGACAGAAACCAAGTTCAAGTGTTTCAAGTTTCGGAGTCGTTTCGGTTTCATAATCTAACAAACATCGTCTAATTTTCTAGCATGGCTCCGATACCACTGCAGGGTTGTCTAGCAAGGCAGCAAGGTTTCAGGAGGAATCGTCCATGCCAATTTCAAAAATTTATCGTTCTAGCTAACCCTAACCCTACAATCGTTACTAGAAAATCCGATGAAACAATATGCAAACAACTTTGCAAACAAGTTAACAAGGAATAAAACTTTTGTAGACCGGTCCTTCACTTCAATAGTTCCGTATAGTAGTCCCTTCGCTGCGATCCATGAACCCCCGGACTCTTGAGAAGCTCCATAAGATGTACGGAACAAGCTTGCTTGAAGTCTTCGAGGCCAAAGATGATCTACGTCGAGGAGACACTAACCCAAGATACCTCTTCACTAATTATAGGATTAGTGAAGCAAACACCCTATACTAAATGGCCAGTAGTAGAGGATGAGGAAGTATGGATTTTTCTCATATTAGAAATAATTTTCTCACTATTTTTCATCATCTCCAATGAAGCTAGAAAGCTTTTGGGGAAGAAGATGATGAAATCTCTCATGATAAAATCAAGTGGATAATGGGAACCATGGGTGAGTTTAGTATCATATACTTAACCTTTGTAGAGACTTAACCATGACTAGGATAATGGTTGTGTTTATAAATATCTTTAGTAAAACAAAAGAAGTGGACTAAGTCAATAGCAATCCAAGCTTCTGAAAACTTCTTGCCATGACAAAAAATGCCACCAATTTTTATTTACTAAAATAAATAAAACCCTAAATTATATCTAGCATGGTGTAAGTCATACATACACCTATGAATCATATATCATCAAGCATGACACAAAACTTTGTACACTAATATATATCACATAAATACACATGCACAAATCAAGTGAGAAAAGAAATCTTAAGTGAATTAATATTAGTTAATGTATGTTAATATATCAAATATATAATTATACATTAAATTATTAAATCAACACTTGATTTAATAATCCAGCTATATTACATATAACCGACTAATATCAAACGTAACAACTTACCGAATCAACACTTGATCCGATAACTCGGCTATATCACATATGACCGACCTATTTTACATATCGCGAGAATAGAATACGGTATCACATACTTGTATTAATCTCGGTCCCGCACATATCACATATGTGCTCCTACTCCGTTTCGCTTGAGCCAGGAAACCTCTGTGTAGGACTATAAGGACTCGTCAATACGCCGGCAGTAAGTGATGATCATATCAAACACCCACAAGCCGCGAACAGTCTGCTAAACGTAACGTCCACCCGGGTATTGAGCGATCAGAAGATCAACAATCAAGCCAGCTTGTACTCCAGCGAATCCAATCAGTAACACTACCATACAGTCTGGTCTATTCGTCTAATATGTCGCATATCACAGCCTAGGGGTAGTATAACGTCAGACCCCAATAGATGTTAGTTATATGTATGCCCTAGAGGCCATTACTATACATTAGATGTATATTGTAGTGGATGCTGGGACATATATAGGTATGACTTTCTTGCTCGACATCATAGTATGCTATCCGGTTGCTCTTTATCTTAACATGTATGCTTTCTGTCTCTCTGTTACATGTTGATAAAGCCCTTAGGATGTGTACTCGACTTCCAGGAATATGATGTAGATCATACTAGTGGGGCCTGGGTAGTCCATGAGTACATCCTTCAATGTTCCTAGTCGTGGGAATATCGAGACGGGGCATCGATATTCCAGAGTAGACTAGTGTATATCCTCTCGACCCATGTGATGGGTGATGGATGATCCCATATCCATTGGTGTTTGACATCAGAGATGGTATGCGGGTGCTCAGTGGTGACTGGGTACACCAAACGGACTCGCTGAGAACTCCCAGATGGTATTATACCTCACGTCAGATGGCAGTTCTCTCGTGACACAGGTACAGCTTAGTCTGTTGACCCGAGATCGTCATAGAGTCTTGTGTGTCTCCCACTGTGCTTTGATTTCAACCCTACCACGGCTCTACTGAGTTGTGCAAACAGGTGGTTTTTGGGTACAGTCCCGATTCACATGGAGGCAATGAGCGATAGGAGGGGATTCGTCTCTCCCGGTATTGGGGGTTGATGTTGTGTTGTGCTCGACTGGCCATAACTGGAATGTTAGTTGTATGTATGCCCTAGAGGCCAGTATTGTACAGATTATGTATATTATATTGGATGCTTGGACATATATAGAGATGAATTTCTTGCTCGACATGATAGTATGCTATCTGGTTGCCATTTATCTTAACATGTACACTAGTCTCTTTATACTGTCTTATAGTTACATGTTGGTAAAGCCCTTAGGATTTGTACTTGACTACATGGACTATGATGCAGATCATACTAGTGGGGACATGGTAGTTCATAAGTACATCCTTCAAGGTCCCTAGTCGTGGGTGTATCGAGACGGGGCATCGATATACCAGAGTAGACTAGCGTATACGCTTCTCGACCCATGTGATGGGCGATGGATGATCCCATATCCATTGGTGTTTGACATCAGAGATGGTATACGGGTGCTCAGTGGAGACTGGGTACACTGGACGGACTCGCCGAGAACTCCCAGATGGTATTATACCTCACGTCAGATGGCAGTTCTCAGGTGACACTTGTACAGGTTAGTCTGTAGACCCGAAATCGTGATAGAGTCTTGTGTGATTCCCACTGTGCTTTGATCTCCACCTTACCACGTCCATGAGGGCATGCAAAACGGTGGTCTTTGGGTACAGTCCCGAGTCACATGGAGGCAATGAGCGATAGGAGGGGTTTCGTCTCTCCCGGTATTGGGGGTTGATGTTGCGCTGTGCTCGATTGGCCGTAACAGGGAAGTCCCTGGCCAGGGCTGATCAGAGATTTGCTGGTAAGTGTTACCAGTAGTTTCTCGACCCGTTACGAGCCTCACATCGGCACGACTTATCGGGTTATTGGGGTCTGACGTTTACCACCCCTAGACTTGATATGCGACGTATCTGACGAAGAGACTGGACTGTATGGTAAGTGTTACTGGTCAGATTCGCAGGAGTGTGAGCGGGCTAGCTCGTCGATCTTCTGATCGCTCAATACCCGGGTGGCCGTTACGTTTAGCAGACCGCTTGCGGCTTTTGGGTGCTTGATATGATCATCATCTGCTACCGGCGTATTGACGAGTCTTTAGAGTCCTACACAGAGGTTTCCTGGCTCAAGCGAAACGAAATAGGAGCGCATATGAGATATGTGCGGGACCGAGAATAATGCGTGTATGTGATACCGCATTTCATTCTCGCGATATATGTTTCGATTGGTTATATTCGATATGACCTAGTTATCGAATCATTGATTCGATAAATCGATACATTACATACTAGTCGGTTGTATGCGATATAACCGGATCATTGAATCAAGTGTTGATTTAATGATTTAATGTATAATTATATATTTGATATATTACTTTGCATTAACTAGTATTGGTTCACTTTAAACGGATTTTTCTCACTTGATGCACATTGTATATGTGATATGCTTTCGTGCACTTTTTTGTATCATGTTTGATGATACTTGATCATTTCGTTAAGTGTATAGAATTAATCCATGGTTAATATGATAATTAGGGTTTTGTATATTCATTTATTTATTTATTTGTTTGTTTATTTATTTGAAATGGATTATGATGAGAATGGTGGCTCTTTTTGTTTTAAGTTGAAGCTTCATGAAGCTTTGACTTTGCTAACCATCCTTATCTTCATGCTTAACCCTAACCCATCCAAGTGACCATGGTTAATTCTCTACACTTAACCCTAGTTCAAGTTATGATAAGTATTTGATTTAAAATTTATTTTATCACAAGACTTATCATATTCTTTTCTTGAGCTCATCTTCTTCTTCTTCTTCAAGCTTGCTACAAAAATGGCAACTTGAGTTAAAGTGAGATAAATCCAATTCTAAAGTGAACCCACCTCCTATTTCTTCACCTTCTACCTCTTGCCAAGTTGTTTTGGGTGTTTACTTCACAAGTTTCACAAGTTTGTGAAGTCGGAGCTTGAGTTTGTGCAACCTCGACGTAGATCGTCTTTGACACAAAGCCGACGACCTATTCCGCACGTTTCTCCGATGAAGCCGTCACGAGAGTCCAAGCTTCAAGATGGACAGCGAGAAGACTTCGTTGCGGAGCCGTGGAGGTGGATATCCGGATCTACAAAGGTTGTAATTTCCGTATCCTAGTAGTTAAGTGTTAACTAGCTTTTAGTTTCGCCTAAACTTCTAGCAACGATCCGTAGTCTAGGGTTTCTCGGCACCAAAAAATTTTAAATTGGCATGTTCGATGCCTTGTGAGACCCACTATAGGGTGCCTAGGAACCTTTCACTGGTATCAGAGCCTAGCTAGAGCCTTAGGCGAAGTCCAGACGGAGTTTGAAGTCCGAACGAACCCGAAAACCCATTACAAACATGCTCTCTGTACTTTTTCCAAACACGTGGATTTTTCTATATTAAAAATTGCCAAAAAATTCAGCAGGGAATATAGTGAGTTACTGTGAAACACGTGCTGATAACTCCCCAACACAAGCGCGGATCCGCGGCCTCCACTATACAAAACGCGGCGCTTCCGCGGCCAGTGTATTGATTTACATCACGTGTCTTGCACAGTAATTCATGTTTTGTAGTGCTGAGTCTTCTAGAAATTTTTAATATTTTTTCCAGAGTTGATTTTTTCTGGGTTGTTTTGGGATTTCATGGACTCGATCGGATTATCAAATTTTGTCTATTTGGCTTTCCGGATAAATTTTAGAATATGTTAAAAAGTTCGACCGGATATAAATACCCAATTTTTCCCCTGTCGGGAAATTTCCAAGTGTTGGATTTTTCCGTAGTTTAACGACGTTCTAAGTAGTGCAAGTAACTCGATGGTCCCTCTAGAAGACAACAAACCTTAACTCGATTATGTGACCGTCTTGAACTGCCCTTTGAACCTTCGGGTTTGGGGCAGTACGGCGTGCCACATGTGAGGCGTTGGCTTGACCCTTCTACGGCTGGACCGTTGGTACTGAGGTACGAACTGAATGTTGTTAGACTTATTTCATGTGTTGATCTGTATTGGGAAAACTTGGGTGTTCGATTGTTCGATCGGAAAGTTTAACATTTTCTGTTTATCTGGAATGTGATACAATAATTGGAATTCACAAGTAGTTATGAGATAACTGAAAGAATGTTATAAATCTAGCAATTTAGTCCCATATGATATTGAAAAGAGTTTTCGATAATGAGACTAAAATGCGGGATTTATATCTGATTAGGCATGTGATGTCTAAAGCAGTTGCGGATTCCAATTGTTGTAGTTTTACACTTTCTTTTCTGTGACCGTAAGTGTAGTATGTTCATATCGCCGGTTTCGTTGCTATACATCAACGACAATTGGGGTATGCATACTTACTTACGTTGATGACATGTTATGTTATGTGTTGCTGGATATGTTATATTGGATCGTCGTGTTCGAATAGCCGGGGGTTTTTATGTGAGATGAGTGTTTTTCATTTTCATTCATGTAAAAACTTGTATGTAATATTCTTTTATTTGGGGCACTTCCAGGTAGCGGAAGTAGTCACCGTTTGTATATTATTTATTTTTTCTGCACTAGGATAGACCCAAGGAGGGGAGCACAAGTAACCGGGTTCTGGGGTCCAGTGGGATACCAACTCGAGGAGTCGAGTCCGGGTCTCCTAACCCTAGAATTGGCAGGGTTGCTTGCCGCTCTCGTAGGGGTCTAGGGGTGTGGGATTGGCTATTCATCACGACCGTGGAATCCGTGTTTTATACTGGCTCGTATTGAAAACACGGACGTCCTAGTATATCCAATATTTCATATGTTTCTTCTGCTGCGATATCTGTGTTGTGATTCTGTGATGGATATAGTATATAGTATATATGATATATTATATAGACGTTACTTATGTTTTACACCCACGCTAGCCCTGCCCTGCTCTGTCGTTAGTTACCTAACCTAACGGTGCACGAGGGGACATCGAGGCGAATGCGGATGGTATAAGTGTACGTCATATCTATCTGTGATGTTTAGGTATTTAAATGATGGGACTTCATTAATGTGATTAATGAAAGATAAGAAACCTAAGATGTTGTAGAATCAGATTTTAAAATAAAACAGGTAGCTACAGTTCTTGCTTTGCACAGCGGTATATATGATATACCCCGCACCTTATTCGATGAGGAAAGGACCGAGATCCCTTCACCGGGAGTGACTCCTTTAGCAATAACTGGCAGATGCTACACACTCGGTTTGCTTTTGACTGCTTTTGCGTTTTTGCTTTGCACAGCGATATATATGATATATCCCGCACCTCATTCGACGAGGAAAGGACCGAGATCCCTTCACCGGGAGTGACTCCTTTAGCAAAACTAGAAAAGCCTCAAAATCACTCCATTTCAAAACTTCATTTGATTCTACAACGATATCAAGTTCATTACGCTCTAGGTTTTCAGAAAAACCTGCGTAGCCCTCCGTCATTTCAGATAGAGACTAGTTAGTATTCGTGCTGCGTTTGTTGACCTTAGCCAAGGCGTGGTGTACGGTAGCTAATTAGTATTTATCTGCTAAAACATGAGATGTGATTGAGTTAGGGCAGTCGTGCGACTTTGTTGACCTTAGCCAAGGGTCGTACGGGTGGGTTTGATTCAATCAGGAAATGACGGGTTGAACTTGACTAGCGCTTATGATTTGTTGACCTTAGCCAAGGTCATAAGTTGCTAGGGGCAAAATATTATCGGGAATTTCAAGTGTTGAAATTTGCAATGAGATTGCATACCTTCTATGAGATAGTTGGATCCCGATACCCACTGCGAGTAAGAGTTACTCCTGGGAGAGTTTTATACATTACAATTAGCCGATCAAGTAGGTGTCTAGAAAGTTGTTAACGAGGTTACGCCTCTGGGAAAACGAGGTTTACAGTAATTAGGTTCGTGCGAAAGCACGGGGGACCTCCCTCAAAGTACCGACACTGGCCTGGCTGAAAGATTGGCGAACTTGTAGTGTGTAATTAATCCCGGCTAGTCTTTCCTTTTAGGGTTTGGAGGAAGATTTGATAAAAAGCAGTGGGAGCCATCCTGATTAGATAAGATAATAACCAATCTGATCTTGCACGAGCATACGCTAAAGTGTTTTCTTCTCTCTCTCTCCAGGTAGCGACCATTTCATGCCCTAATAAAGATAATAATATGGATGTATTGACCGAACCCGCATGTTATACTGTGCTGGGGAACGTTGGTTCCGTTCTTTCCTATAAGAGTTATAGGACTGAACAGGATATAGGGGAATACCAGGATTCCCATGCCACCCGAATGAAGAAAGTACATGATGATGCATTTTCTTCGGGTGTGTTCGTTACTGAGAACTGTTTCTCCATTTGCTCTACGTCCTGGGTATTGGATACCGGGTCAGGATCCCATATATGTAATCAGTTACATGGGCTTAGGAAAGGTAGAGAACTTGGAGAAGGTGATAAAGACATTAGAGTCGGAAATGGTGCAATTGTTGCAGCTAAGAGTGTCGGGGAATATCACCTTGTATTACCAACTGGTAATACATTGGTTCTGAACGAATGCTATTACATGCCGAACCTGATATGCAACATTATATCGGTTTCTTTATTAAGTAAAGAGGGATATAATTTTGTATTACAGGACAATGTTATGAACATTTTCCTTAACCAAAAGTTGGTTGGATCAGGCACGTTATGCAATGGCATTTATGTTCTAAATCAATCAACAGTTCTGAGCATAACAAACACACACAAGAGGAAGAGTTCTGAACTCAATGAATCCTTCTTGTGGCATTGTAGACTGGGTCACATCAATGCGACACGACTAGCTAAGTTGCATAAAGATGGATATTTAAATCCGTTTGAATTTTCATCCTATGACACTTGCCAGTCATGTCTCAAAGGCAAGATGACCAAGACTCCGTTTACGGGACACGGAGAAAGAGTTACCGAACTCTTGGGACTGATACATAGTGATGTATGCGGTCCCTTGTCTACACATGCCAGGGATGGTTCTTCATACTTCATTACATTCACTGACGATCTCTCTAGGTTCGGGTATGTGTTCCTGATGAAACACAAATCAGAAGCTTTTGAGAAATTTAGGGAATATAAACAAGAAGTTGAGAACCAAACCGGAAAAAGTATTAAAATCCTTCGATCTGATCGAGGAGGAGAATACTTAAGCAATGAATTCCTGGGCTTCCTAAAAGAGAATGGGATTCTCTCTCAGCTGACTCCTCCATATACACCACAGCACAACGGTGTATCAGAACGGAGGAACCGCACCCTATTAGATATGGTGCGCTCTATGATGAGTACAGCTGAGTTACCTATTTCCTTCTGGGGATATGCACTGGAGACAGCCATATACCTATTGAATAGAGTTCCAACTAAATCTGTGCCTACCACTCCATATGAGATATGGAATGGAAAGAGACCATCTCTTAAAAGAGTTAAGATATGGGGTTGTCCGGCTTATGTTAAAAAGCAAAACCCGGACAAACTCGAGGCACGATCAGTTCTTTGTAAGTTTGTAGGATATCCAAGTAATTCGTATGGATATCTATTCTACCACAGTGAACAACAAAAGGTGTTTGTTGCTCAACATGCCACCTTTTTAGAAAAGGAATTTCTTGCAAAAGAGATTAGTGGCTCTAAGGTAGAACTGGAAGAAGTTCCAGAAACACAAACTATAACTGAAGATTTAGTGGAACCAGAGGATTCAGTAGCTCCCAATGAACCTCAGCCTCTCCGCCGATCTAGTAGGGTTCCTCGCCAACCTGAGAGATACTACGGTTTTCTCATGGACGGTGGGAGCGAGGATTGCATCATGGAGGATGATGACCCAACTAGCTTCGAGCAGGCCATCACGAGTAGGGACTCAGTGAAATGGCTGGATGCTATGCGGTCCGAGATGGAATCCATGTACACCAACAAAGTATGGACTTTGGAAGTTGCTCCTGAAGGGGTAAAACCCATTGGGAGCAAGTGGATCTTCAAGAAGAAACTTGGTGTAGATGGGAAAGTGGAGACTTTCAAAGCTAGATTTGTAGCAAAGGGTTTTCGTCAAAGACCAGGTGTGGACTATGACGAGACCTTTTCTCCAGTGGCTATGCTTAAATCCATCCGAATCATGCTTGCCATTGCTGCCTTTCATGACTACGAAATCTGGCAAATGGATGTTATGACCACCTTTCTAAATGGTGATTTAGAAGAGTGCGTGTACATGACTCAGCCAGAGGGCTTCGTAGACAGTGGGAGCAGCGGGAAGGTATGCAAGCTGCTTAAATCCATTTATGGATTAAAGCAAGCATCGCGGAGTTGGAACATCTGCTTTGACGTCGTTATCAAAGAGTTTGATTTCGTCAAAAATCCAGATGAACCTTGTATCTACAAGAAGGTGGCAGAGAGTAAGGTTGTCTTCCTCGTATTGAACGTGGACGACATACTCTTGATAGGAAATGACATTCCTATGCTGCAATCGGTCAAGCTCTTCTTATCACAAAGATTCTCAATGAAAGATCTTGGTGATGCCTCCTGCATATTGGGAATTAGGATCTATAGAGATAGATCCAAAAGGATTTTGGGATTGTCCCAATCCAGGTACATTGACACCATACTAAAGAGGTTTAGTATGGAAGAGTCCAAGCATGGTAACTTGCCCACGATCTCTGGAGTCACTCTCTCCAAAGAGATGTCTCCCAAGACTGATTTGGAGAGAGCTCGCATGCAAGGGATACCCTATGCTTCGGCAGTAGGCTCTATCATGTATGCGATGCTATGTACCAGACCCAATGTAGCATACTCACTAAGTGTAGTGAGCAGGTATCAAGCTGATCCTGGAGAGAGTCACTGGACAGCTGTGAAGAGCATTCTCAAGTACTTGCGAAGGACTAGAGATATGTTCTTGGTGTATGGTAATGGAGAACTCCAAGTGGAGTCCTTTACCGATTCCAGCTTCCAGAGTGATAAGGACGACTCAAAGTCGCAGTCGGGCTTTGTCTTTACCCTTTACGGAGGGGCGGTTAGCTGGAAGAGTTCTGTTCATATCAGAATACTGCATTTTATACCGCCCATTCTTACGCTCGTGTGTTTTTAGGTAAGTACTTTTTATCCGTGTTTATCACATATTTGCAGAATACAGGTTCTCGGTTCTAAAACGGTGAAATTCATGGAAAACATGACAATATCCGGGTTCCTGCCAACCACTGATAAAACACGGTCTCCGCTCTTCATCCGTATGTTACCAGATATCAGTTAAGAGACAAAAAGTCAAATCATTGTCGTTATCAGGCACAAGGCTCAATGGTAGCACAAGATCCAAGAGATCTACGCGGAGCTCGAGGCAATCATGACAAAAACATCCACAAAAAGTCCACCCTTCCTCAACAGAAATTCTGGAAGAATTGTGAATGTATTTTCAGAAAATGTATGTACCAAACAGTTGGAAAAATCCAACCAGGGATCCCAACCAAAAACCACTGCCCAATTCCACTGTTCGGCCGCGCATGCGCGGCCAAAAGGGGGTTTTGGCCGCGCAAGCGCGGCAATGTGGGGCCCACTCCCTGCCGAATTTCAGGGGCACTTTTGGTACTTCAAATATGGTCTGCTGGTTGCCCTAGAACCCCATTTCTCTGCCTATAAATACAACAGAACTTGCCAAAGCCAAGGGTCATTCTTTGTATTCTTTTGTTCCTCTTTCTTTTGTAGTTTTTAGTTCTTTTTCTTCTTCTTCTTCATTCCTCTTCCATGAATTGTAGTGAGAGCTTTTTATGGATGTGAATAAAGATGAGGGTTTTGTATCATTCTCTTGTGCTTCTTCTTCCCCTTTGAGATTTTTGCTTTCTCTTGCTCATTCAACCTCTTCATTGAGCTTGAATAGTTAAGGGTTAGTTATTGATCTCAAAGGTCGTATTTTCTCCCGGGACTAGTTCTTCACTTCACATGCGTTTTCTACCCTTCCCTTGATCTTGCAACCTCTTCATTGAGCTTGCAAGTTTAAGGGTTAGCTATTGAGCACATGCTTGGCTTGGGTTCTACTTCCGTGTTCTTTTCTTGTTCTTTTTATTACTCGCTTTTTATTACTTGTCTTTTTATTACTTGCAATTTTATTCATGCACTTTAATACTTGTATCTTTTCTTTTCTTTGTTCTTTTCTTTTTTGTTCTCTTTTGTTCATTTTGTGAATGTTGTAATTATTGTTGTTGTTAAGAATTAATACGGTATTGTAAGTTAGCGTTTCCTTGCCAATTCCTTTTCCCGTTATTTTCCATTTGAACTTCGCCCAAACCATACGCAAGCGCTCCGTTAGGCTCCGTACCCTGACAAGGTAACGGTGATTCCTAACCGCAACCGGTTGCGTTCGGTTTGGCCGGAGGCGAACGCAAGAGACAAGAACGGAAGGACAAGGGTAAATAAGCCGTATTCCACGAATACCGCGCTTAAATCCCCTAATCCACGTTGTTGCCGATTGCTTAGCTTCAATTGGTCAAGACTGGGCTCAAAGGTTTTGAGTACGGATTTCTTAGCTTATAATTTCGTATTTTCTTAACAACTTTATACTTGCAGATAAACACATAGGTTAGAACAAGCAAGCATACAAGATTCTTTATTGACTCGTCTAAAGCAAGAAGGTAAGATAACACCATCTCCTTGTGGACCGACCCGTGCTCACCGGCTAGCTGCATAGCGACACCGTCCTGATCGCGGTAAACTTTAATTCTTTCATCCGACACGCCAAAAGCGTGCGATCAAATGGCGCCGTTGCCGGGGAGACGGTAGCGTATTTTCTTTCTTGTTATTCGGGTTAATATTCTTTTTGTACATATTTAACAACAAAAAAAAAAAATATATATATTCTTTTTGTTTTTGGACAATATTTTTGTGGGCAAGTGTGCAGAATTTTGCGTATTTGCAAACTGCGATAGTGGGGAAGCAAAGTGTACATTCAACGTTACGGTGATTACGAAGTACAGTGCCAAAGATCCGGGTAGTTTGACCCGCGCAAGCGAACCTTTCAAGCTTACCGGATTTGATTCAACGGGGGTTTCCTAACCCAAAACTTAACGGTACGTATTTTACTAACACCTTCTTCTCAAATCCGACGCTTCCAATATACTATTCTTTGCAGGATTCTTTGCAAGTTCGCTAGCAAACGCTAAAAAAATTGACTAACCCGTATTTGTTGCAGCGCCGCGCTTAAACTAAAAAAACAATTGTTTGATTCTTTATAGAATTTTTGAATTGCGCATTGCATACATTAATACGGACTTAAGGGCAAGCGAACCCCACAACTTACGGTAAAGGATTTCATCACCTTTTCCGTGGCCCACAAATCACGAACTTGCGCATAACGATAACCCGCACAAATTTTAAAAGAAACTAGACTTTAAGCCTTAAGGACTTCGCGCTCACTAGGAGAAGTTAACTGTATTTAGAAGCTTTCTTAACGGTATATTGTTTACGGGGTGTCTAGGAAAGTGTTAACGGCGAAACCGCCAAAAGAGAAAGGGTTATTTAATTAAGGAACTTCGCGAAAGCGTTGGACAACCTCCCCTTATCTCTGCACTTACCTGGCCTCGTGATCAGTGTATTTTTAAGCCTGTTTCTCGACACAGTTTTACTTCGACAATCAAGTTCTCGAGCAGGTCTAGTTGACCTAGGTGAACCCTAGAACGATTAGGTGTGTGGTATTTTTGTGTCGTGATTTTTGTCCATATTTTGTGTATATTTCTTTCTTTTGCTAACAACTAACTAAAAAAAAAAAAAAACCACATTCTTTTTTCTCCTCCTTTTCTCTGCCTTTCTCTCTTTCTCTCTTCATATCATGGGTACTCCACCTCGCAAAACTCTTGCCGAACTTTGGTACCCACAACCAGACATCACTTCATACGGTTCTTGTTTTGGCCGAACTTCGAACGATCCATCCATGCCAAAAATTTCACTGAAAGATCGCATAGCAGCTTCTAGGACAAACACTTGCACCCCTCATTCCACTTTGTATCAACCTTTTCAACCTCCCGTACCCGCTTATGTTGATACCCCTTCTGCAAGTCGTCCTTTGTCCATCGCTGAACGAATTGAACAATCCCGTAGCCGATCTTTCACTCCTTTCACCACTACAAATTCTTGGGATCAACAATTCCATTCACCTTCTTATCCAAATGTTGATCCCACTCCTGTCCAGCCATTCAACTCCTACCAATCCTACCCTAATTTTGCACCTTCCCTAGACATTGCATCAGAACCGCAATTTGGGAGTTTTCAGTATCCCTACAACTGTGAATCTTTTACTGAAACCCCTTCACAACCTATGTCTAGTTTAGAACAGTCCTTGGAAGAATTTAGGGTAGCTTCACAACAGACGATGGATTTGAATGCGTCCATGGCCGCCCTCATGCAACCTAGTGACCCGGGAGCTAGTTTTCAACTAGCTCCAAATTTTCCAATGTATGATGAGGCGGCAGGACATGCTGAGAATTTGAGAGGAGAGAGTGAGCTGTACCCCCTTCCAAATCAAACCTACCTGTCCCAAATTGAATCCCACAACTCCTGTGTTGAAAGTCTATCAAGTGTCCCAAACGAATTATCAGTTGAAGATAGAATGTTTAATGAGTTGTGCGACTTTGTAGTGTTTGATTTGCCAGATTGTGAAGGGACCTTGCCAAGTGAAACCATTCCCAATCCTTTCGACCTCTACACCTCCATCTTAGAACCTGAATTGATTAATATCCATGCTTTTGATGAGGTGTCGGAGAATTTTGATTTTCACTTGATTGAGGATATTGACGCTGGGAATATTTTGGATGATGAAACCGTAGATTTGGCTGAGTTTATCTCTTCAAATCATCATCCCGAGTCATTAAATGTTTTTCCCGAACTTCATATGCGTCTGGATTTTGAAGAAATGTGCATGGATGTGCTAAATTTTGAGGAGAATATTGAGGATAGTTTAGAGGATGAACCAGTTTTAATTGATGAGTCGGATTTTCCAATTCATCCTGTCCCTTCCACTGACTGTGTACACCCTCCCGAAACCTTAACCGATACCCTTCCTCAACCCCTTCCCTCCACCCTTTCCATCGTTCCGACCTTGCAAGAACCCGTATCATTTTCATTTCATATGTCTGGTTTACCAAGTTCGGCGTACCCATGGTTTCTCACGAACCTTGAGGGATTTGACCCAATTTCTCGGCGAGTAAATATATTAGCACAATCACTTTTCACACATCGGTCATCACAAATTGTGCTAATCTATTTACTCAATTTGCACCCTCAAGTTCGTATTCCACTTCTTTTTCCCTTTCGCCTTTCTTCTTCTTCTCATCTACAGAGACCGCATTCCACTTCTCTCCACAAGCGGTCTCGCGTATTTTCCATTTCTTACCTCTCCGCATTCTTTCACCAGCCACTGCTTCATAACGATAAATTTTTTGAATGGTTGGTGCTAACCTTTGGCCTGTGTAAGGCCTTGTATAGATGGATACTGTTCTTTCCCCCCTAATCCTGAACTTCATTGCTTAACAGTGGAAACACTGTTTTACTTAAGTTGGGGGGGACACCTTTTTTGTATATATCTTTTTGGTTTTTGTTTTGTATATAATTTGTTTTTAGGGGGAGCGCCGACAATTTTGACCCTCTTGGTATAGCCTGACAGTGAGGGCACTGTCAAGTTTAAGTTTGGGGGTGTGCTCGGTAAGCTTTCTTCCTTCGCATTCATATGTATATTTTGCATCTGCATATTAAATCCATAAAATCCATAAAAATCTGAAAATTTTCTAAAAATATAAAAACTTTTTGTCAGGTTAGCTTGTGGAAGAACTCTGATTCAACATTCGACGGTTTTTTTTGAAAAGATAGGAATAACTAAATCCTATGTTTGGATTTTGAAAACCTGAAAGATAACTCTCCTTTGAAGTTAACTATAGCTGATATACGTCTTTACATCACACTACACGTGTTGTGAGTCTTGGAAAGTAGATAACAAGTCTTTTATGTTTAAAAACTTTTAAATAAGATAAATGATTTTCTGAGGATCAAATAGGTTTAATCTGAAATAAGTAATATATCAAGAATAGTTTATGAAGTAAAGCGAATATAAAGGAATGTTATTGATGCCGTAATTGGAGCTAAGTCTGAAAAATAACCCATCTAAAACTTGATTGGAATGAGTACACACCAAACCCACTAGACACGTCTTTTATCCAAAAAATAATTGAACTACCGGTTATATCTCCGTTCGTATTGAATCATCATGTTTTTCACGCCAAACTGTCTTTTGTTTTTGGACCTAGGTAACTTGAGTTATTAAGTCCGCTGGGGTGTTTCTACACCTAATGCCCTAAAACCAACTGGTTTGGGTGCATTGACCCAAAGCTCGCTAAGAAGCCTAGAAAGTCCAGATAAAAACAAAGTCAAGCAAGTGTTCTCTCCGAGTTAAAATTCCTAACGGTTCTTTGTGTGAGAATAATCTTGATAAAAGACAGGCTTTTATAAAAATTTTAACGGAGATATGAGGGTTTTATTCTATGATAAAGACTATTGCACATTCACAGAGGTGTGTATGAAATGAAAACAAGAATAAGGTGGAGTGAAAAATACGACTTAGTTTCCTATTAAGGAAGATAGAAATTCTGAAGTTGAAACCTTACTGGAAAACGAAACTTGAAAAATGCTTAACTCTCTATAAAACTTATTTGATCCTTTTAAAATCGTTATTTGGGCTTTATTGTGTGACATAATGACTTTATTCGACCTTTCGGGAATTTAACGACACTATTTTGCACTGCACGTAAAGACATATAAAATCTGTAGTTGAATAAGAAGTGAGGTGTGAAAAATAAAGGTTCGATAGTCTAGATTTAGGATCATAGAATTGTTATTTTCTAAAACAAAACTTTAGGGGCTTGAATCTTAGTATTTTACAAAACTAGCTTGACCGGATTTTGTGGGTAGTATCCGCTGAAAACCCTCAGGAGACAACACTCCTCCTACTAGGGACACCTAGAGGTTTAACGGCTTGTTGCACGCGCTCAGTGCAATCGCGTTCCCTGCGAAAGTGCGGTTATCATTTTTGTGAATAATTGGTTTTGCTCGGGACGAGCAAAAGTTAAGTTTGGGGGTATTTGTTCATATCAGAATACTGCATTTTATACCGTCCATTCTTACGCTCGTGTGTTTTTAGGTAAGTACTTTTTATCCGTGTTTATCACATATTTGCAGAATACAGGTTCTCGGTTCTAAAACGGTGAAATTCATGGAAAACACGACAATATCCGGGTTCCTGCCAACCACTGATAAAACACGGTCTCCGCTCTTCATCCGTATGTTACCAGATATCAGTTAAGAGACAAAATGTCAAATCATTGTCGTTATCAGGCACAAGGCTCAATGGTAGCACAAGATCCAAGAGATCTACGCGGAGCTCGAGGCAATCATGACAAAAACATCCACAAAAAGTCCACCCTTCCTCAACAGAAATTCTGGAAGAATTGTGAATGTATTTTCAGAAAATGTATGTACCAAACAGTTGGAAAAATCCAACCAGGGACCCCAACCAAAAACCACTGCCCAATTCCACTGTTCGGCCGTGCATGCGCGGCCAAAAGGGGGTTTTGGCCGCGCAAGCACGGCAATGTGGGGCCCACTCCCTGCCGAATTTCAGGGGCACTTTTGGTACTTCAAATATGGTCTGCTGGTTGCCCTAGAACCCCATTTCTCTGCCTATAAATACAACAGAACTTGCCAAAGCCAAGGGTCATTCTTTGTATTCTTTTGTTCCTCTTTCTTTTGTAGTTTTTAGTTCTTTTTCTTCTTCTTCTTCATTCCTCTTCCATGAATTGTAGTGAGAGCTTTTTATGGATGTGAATAAAGATGAGGGTTTTGTATCATTCTCTTGTGCTTCTTCTTCCCCTTTGAGATTTTTGCTTTCTTTTGCTCATTCAACCTCTTCATTGAGCTTGAATAGTTAAGGGTTAGTTATTGATCTCAAAGGTCGTATTTTCTCCCGGGACTAGTTCTTCACTTCACATGCGTTTTCTACCCTTCCCTTGATCTTGCAACCTCTTCATTGAGCTTGCAAGTTTAAGGGTTGGCTATTGAGCACATGCTTGGCTTGGGTTCTACTTCCGTGTTCTTTTCTTGTTCTTTTTATTACTCGCTTTTTATTACTTGTCTTTTTATTACTTGCAATTTTATTCATGCACTTTAATACTTGTATCTTTTCTTTTCTTTGTTCTTTTCTTTTTTGTTCTCTTTTGTTCATTTTGTGAATGTTGTAATTATTGTTGTTGTTAAGAATTAATACGGTATTGTAAGTTAGCGTTTCCTTGCCAATTCCTTTTCCCGTTATTTTCCATTTGAACTTCGCCCAAACCATACGCAAGCGCTCCGTTAGGCTCCGTACCCTGACAAGGTAACGGTGATTCCTAACCGCGACCGGTTGCGTTCGGTTTGGCCGGAGGCGAACGCAAGAGACAAGAACGGAAGGACAAGGGTAAATAAGCCGTATTCCACGAATACCGCGCTTAAATCCCCTAATCCACGTTGTTGCCGATTGCTTAGCTTCAATTGGTCAAGACTCGGCTCAAAGGTTTTGAGTACGGATTTCTTAGCTTATAATTTCGTATTTTCTTAACAACTTTATACTTGCAGATAAACACATAGGTTAGAACAAGCAAACATACAAGATTCTTTATTGACTCGTCTAAAGCAAGAAGGTAAGATAACACCATCTCCCTGTGGACCGACCCGTGCTCACCGGCTAGCTGCATAGCGACACCGTCCTGATCGCGGTAAACTTTAATTCTTTCATCCGACACGCTAAAAGCGTGCGATCAAGTTCCAAGCAGGAAACCGTGGCAGACTCGACGATGGAGGCTGAATACATCGCTGCCAACGATGCTGCTAAAGAAGCTGTCTGGATCAAGAAGTTCATTTATGAACTTGGAGTGGTTCCATCCATTGAGCATCCAATACCTTTGTATTGCGATAACAATGGAGCGGTGGCTTTGGCCAAGGAACCCAGGTCCCATCAGCGGTCCAGGCATATTCTGAGGCGGTATCACCTGATCCAGGAGATAGTTGATCGCCGGGAGATCGAGGTCAGGAGAGTTGACACGAAGAACAACACGGCGGATCCACTCACGAAGGCCATTCCCCAGATACAGTTTGAGAGACTCTTCGGGATGCTCGGTATGAGATACTACAGCAGCTGGCCCTAGTGCAAGTGGGAGATTGTTAGTTGTATGTATGCCCTAGAGGCCAGTATTGTACAGATTATGTATATTATATTGGATGCTTGGACATATATAGAGATGACTTTCTTTCTCGACATGATAGTATGCTATCTGGTTGCCATTTATCTTAACATGTACACTAGTCTCTTTATACTGTCTTATAGTTACATGTTGGTAAAGCCCTTAGGATTTGTACTTGACTACATGGACTATGATGCAGATCATACTAGTGGGGACATGGTAGTTCATAAGTACATCCTTCAAGGTCCCTAGTCGTGGGTGTATCAAGACGGGGCATCGATATACCAGAGTAGACTAGCGTATACGCTTCTCGACCCATGTGATGGGCGATGGATGATCCCATATCCATTGGTGTTTGACATCAGAGATGGTATACGGGTGCTCAGTGGAGACTGGGTACACTGGACGGACTCGCCGAGAACTCCCAGATGGTATTATACCTCACGTCAGATGGCAGTTCTCAGGTGACACTTGTACAGGTTAGTCTGTAGACCCGAGATCGTCATAGAGTCTTGTGTGATTCCCACTGTGCTTTGATCTCCACCTTACCACGTCCATGAGGGCGTGCAAAACGGTGGTCTTTGGGTACATTCCCGAGTCACATGGAGGCAATGAGCGATAGGAGGGGTTTCGTTTCTCCGGGTATTGGGGGTTGATGTTGCGCTGTGCTCGATTGGCCGTAACAGGGAAGTCCCTGGCCAGGGCTGATCAGAGATTTGCTGGTAAGTGTTACCAGTAGTTTCTCGACCCGTTACGAGCCTCACATCAGCACGACTTATCGGGTTATTGGGGTCTGACGTTTACCACCCCTAGACTTGATATGCGACGTATCTGACGAAGAGACTGGACTGTATGGTAAGTGTTACTGGTCGGATTCGCAGGAGTGTGAGCGGGCTAGCTCGTCGATCTTCTGATCGCTCAATACCCGGGTGGCCGTTACGTTTAGCAGACCGCTTGCTGCTTGTGGGTGCTTGATATGATCATCATCTGCTACCGGCGTATTGACGAGTCTTTAGAGTCCTACACAGAGGTTTCCTGGCTCAAGCGAAACGAAATAGGAGCGCATATGAGATATGTGCGGGACCGAGAATAATGCGTGTATGTGATACCGCATTTCATTCTCGCGATATATGTTTCGATTGGTTATATTCGATATGACCTAGTTATCGAATCATTGATTCGATAAATCGATACATTACATACTAGTCGGTTGTATGCGATATAACCGGATCATTGAATCAAGTGTTGATTTAATGATTTAATGTATAATTATATATTTGATATATTACTTTGCATTAACTAGTATTGGTTCACTTTAAACGGATTTTTCTCACTTGATGCACATTGTATATGTGATATGCTTTCGTGCACTTTTTTGTATCATGTTTGATGATACTTGATCATTTCGTTAAGTGTATAGAATTAATCCATGGTTAATATGATAATTAGGGTTTTGTATATTCATTTATTTATTTATTTGTTTATTTATTTATTTGTAATGGATTATGATGAGAATGGTGGCTCTTTTTGTTTTAAGTTGAAGCTTCATGAAGCTTTGACTTTGCTAACCATCCTTATCTTCATGCTTAACCCTAACCCATCCAAGTGACCATGGTTAATTCTCTACACTTAACCCTAGTTCAAGTTATGATAAGTATTTGATTTAAAATTTATTTTATCACAAGACTTATCATATTCTTTTCTTGAGCTCATCTTCTTCTTCTTCTTCAAGCTTGCTACAAAAATGGCAACTTGAGTTAAAGTGAGATAAATCCAATTCTAAAGTGAACCCACCTCCTATTTCTTCACCCTCTACCTCTTGCCAAGTTGTTTTGGGTGTTTACTTCACAAGTTTCACAAGTTTGTGAAGTCGGAGCTTGAGTTTGTGCAACCTCGACGTAGATCGTCTTTGACACAAAGCCGACGACCTATTCCGCACGTTTCTCCGATGAAGCCGTCACGAGAGTCCAAGCTTCAAGATGGACAGCGAGAAGACTTCGTTGCGGAGCCGTGGAGGTGGATATCCGGATCTACAAAGGTTGTAATTTCCGTATCCTAGTAGTTAAGTGTTAACTAGCTTTTAGTTTCGCCTAAACTTCTAGCAACGATCCGTAGTCTAGGGTTTCTCGGCACCAAAAAATTTTAAATTGGCATGTTCGATGCCTTGTGAGACCCACTATAGGGTGCCTAGGAACCTTTCATGGAAATCCCTGGCCAGGGTTGCACTAATTTACTGGTAAGTGTTATCAGTAGTTTCGTGCTTGTTATGGACCTTACATTGGCATGACTTATCGAGCTACTGGTGTCTGACGTTTACCACCCCTAGGCGAGATATGCGACATATCAGACGAACAGACCGGACTGTACGGGAAGTGTTACTGGTTGGATTCACAGGAGTGTGAGCGGGCTTGCTCGTTGATCTTCTGATCGCTCAATACCCGGGTGGCCGTTACGTTTAGCAGACCGTTCGCGGCTTGTAGGTGTTTGATATGATCATCACTTACTACCGGCGTATTGACGAGTCTTTAGAGTCCTGCACAGAGGTTTCCTGGCTCAAGCGAAATGAAATAGGAGCACTTATGAGATATGTGCGGGACCGAGAATAATACCAGTATATGATACTGTATTCGATTCTCGCGATTTGTGACATTGATCTGTTATATGCGATATAGCCGGGTTATCGGATCAAGTGTTGATTCGATAAGTTGTTACTATTGATATTAGTCGGTTATATGCAATATGACCGTATCACTAAGTTAAGTGTTGATTTAATGATTTAATGTATAATTATATATTTGATATATCACTTTACATTAACTAATATTGGTTCACTTAAGATGTTTTTCTCACTTAATTGTGCACATTGTATATGTGATATATTTTTGTGCACAAGATTGTATCATGTTTGATGATACATGCAAACTTGGGTATGTGTTTGCTTTAAACCATGTTTAGTTAATGGTTAAGGTTTAGGGTTTTATTTTATTTATTTATTTTATGAAAATATAATGAAATGGTTGCTTTCTTTTCTTTCTTTGCTTGAAGTTTCTTGAAGCTTCAAAGCATCTTTGAAAATGTCTTCCATTTTGTTTTACCCTTAACCTAACCATTTAACTAAACCCTAGTTTATTCTCTACACTCACCCATGGTTGCATTATGATAACCATCACTTCATTTTTCTTTTTGGAATTAATTGATAATTCATTATTCTTTTTTCTTCTTCTTCATCTTCTTCTTCAAGTGAAGAAAAGAAAACCTTTCTAGAAAAATGTCAAGTGATGATTTCAAGTGAGAAATCCAAATCCAAAGTGAACCCACTTCCTATTTCTTCATCCTCTACCACTTGCCTTGTAGTATAAGGTGTTTTCTTCATAAGTTTCATGACTTGGTGAAGGTGGAGCTTGAGTTTGAGTTGCCTCGACGTAGATCATCTTCGGCATCGAAATCAACGACCTAGCCCGACCATTTCTCCGATGAAACCAACGCTAGAGTCCGGGATCCGATGATCGCAGCGAAGGCACATCGTCACGGAGCTATGGAGGTGGAGGACCGGATCTACAAAGGTTGTATTTTCCGTTCACTCTTAGTTAAGTTGTTAACTTATATCGTATTCGCCTATCCTCTAGTTACGATCTTGCTCAGGGTTACTTGGCACATAGAAAAATTTTGATTTTGGCAAGTTTGATCTGTTGTAGAACCTCATGGGTGTGCCTAGGAACCCTACAGTGGTATCAGAGCCTAGCTAGAGCCTTAGGCGATGCGTAGACGTTGTTAGAAGTCCGATCGAACCCGAAACCATATTTTTCAACCCTCTCTGGACTTTTTCTGAAAATGTGGATTTTTCTGAATTAAAAATACCTGAAAATTTCAGCAGGGAAATATAAGAAGTGTGGTGAAAAACGACAGCCTAATCCGTACATTCCACCGCGGAACCGCGGCAATACCCTGCTTGGGCCGCGGTACCGCGGCCGTACAGAGGAGATAGGTCATCATTTTTGCACCATAATTCCTATTTCTGTGATTTATATTTAATGGGTATTTTTATTATGACTCAAGAGTTGAGTGTTCTGGGGTTGTATTGGGACTCGATGATTCGATCGGATTATTTAACTTTGTTTACTTTGTCTTCCGGGTAATTTTAGAATATGTTAAAAAGTTCGACCGGATAAAAATACCCACTTTTTCCCCTGCCGGGAAATTTCCATGTGTTGGATTTTTCCGTAGTTTAAGAACGTTCTAAGTAGTGCAAGTAACGCGATGGACCCTCTAGAAGACAACAAACTTTAACTCGATTATGTGACCGTCTTAAACCGCCCTTTGAACCTTAGGGTTTTGGGCAGTACGGCGTGCCACATGTGAGGCGTTGGCTTGACCCTTCTACGGCTGGACCATTGGTACTGAGGCATGAAGTGAATGTTTTTGAACTTATTTCATGTGTTGAGCTGTTTCGGGAAAACTTGGGTGTTCGATTGTACGATCGGAAAGTTTAACATTTTCTATTTATCCAGAATGTGATACAACAATTGGAATCCACAAGCAGTTATGAGATAACTGATTTGGATGTTATAAATCAAGCACTTTAGTCTCACTTGATCGGTTGCCACGAAATTTTGATGCGATCAAAAGTCCGTCGCAATCGCGTAGCGTACGCGGATACTCGCCGGTAAACTTATTAGACAGCTACACCCTATAACCCCGACCAAGTGACTGTAGGAGAACCCCGTCGCCAAAAAGCATCCGTTCAGGTCCTCGCGGCAGCGGTGTTCCGCCTTAGTGCACTTCGTCGACGGTATCGGGGGTGCGGCCGTCCACTAAAGTTTGCGACGATCATTCGTTCTGGATGCCGGGAATCCTGTTGAATTGCCCGACTTTATATTGAAAAGAGTTTTCGATATTGAGACTAAAATGCGGGGTTTATAATTGTTAGGCATGCGATGTCTAAGGAATTCATTTGGTTAGGCATGCGATGTCTAAAGAGTTTGCGGATTCCAACTGTTGTAGTTTTATACTTTCTTTTCTGTGACCGTAAGTGTAATATGTGATATCGCCGGTTTCGTTGCTATATGTCAACGACAATTGGGATGCGCATATTTACTTACGTTGATGACATGTGATGTTATGTGTTGCTGGATATGTTATATTGGATCGTCGTGTTTGAATAGCCGGGGTTTTTTTATGTGAGATGAGTGTTTTTCATTTTCATTCATGTAAAAACTTGTATGTAATATTCTTTTATTGGGGCACTTCCAGGTTGCGGAAGATGTCACCATTTGTATATTATTTACTTTTCCACATTAGGATAGACCTAAGGAGGGGAGCAAAAGTAACCGGGTTCTAGGGTCCAGTGGGAGACCATCTCGAGGAGTCGAGTTCGGGTATCCTAACCTTAGAATTTGTAGGGTTGCTTGCCGCTCTCGTAGGGGTCTAGGTGTGTGGGATTGGCTATTCATCGCGACCGTGGAATCCGTGTTTTATACTGGCTCGCATTAAAAACACGGACGTCCTAGTATATCCAATATTTCATATAATATTTTCTGCTGCGTTATCTGTGATGTGATCATGTGATTTGTTCAGATAGATATAGTATATAGTATATATAATATATTATATAGACGTTGCTTATGTTTTACACCCGTGCTAGCCCTGCCCCGCTCTGCCGTTAGTTACCTAACCTAACTGTGCAGACAGGACATCGAGGCGAATGCGGATGGCATAAGCGTACGTTATATTTATTTGTGATGTTTAGGTGGAATTAATTGATGGGACATTCATTAATGAGATTAATGAAAGAAAATAAACCTAAAAGATGTTATGGAATCGAATTTAAAATAAAACAGGTAGCTGCAGTTCTTGCTTTGCATCGCGGTGTTCCTTATAGAATATCCTGCACCTTATTCGATAAGGAAAGGACCGAGATCCCTTCACCGGGAGTGACTCCTTTAGCAATAACTGGCAAATGCTACAACTCTCGGTTTGTCTTTTGATTGCTTCTATAGTTTCTGCTTTGCACAACGGTATATATGATATATCCTGCACCTTATTCGATGAGTAAAGGGCCGACGATCCCTTCACCGGGAGTGACCCCTTTAGCAAAACTAGAAAAGCCTAAAAAACACTCCATTTAAAAACCATTTGATTCCGCAACGAGATCAAGTTCAAAGCGTTAAAGGTTTTCATAAAAACCATTCGCAACCCTCCGTCATTTTAGGAAGTAGAGTACTTAGTATTCGTGCTGTGTTTGTTGACCATAGTCAAGGCACAGTGTACGGTAGCTAAGTGATGTCTTCCTACACCGCATATGATGCGATTAGTTAGGACAGTCGTGTGACTTTGTTGACCTTAGTTAAGGGTCATGTTGGTGGGTCTAATTAATCACGAAATGACGGGTAGAACTTGACTAGTGCTTATGATTTGTTGACCATAGTTAAGGTCATAGGTGCTAGGGGTAAAAACCTTTATCGGGAGTTTCAAGTGTTGAAATTTGCAATGAGATTGCATACCTTCTATATGATAGTTGGATCCCGATACCCACTGCGAGTAATTGTTACTCCTGGGAGAGTTTTGCACTTTGCAATTAGCCGATCAAGTAGGTGTCTAGAAAGGTGTCAACGGGGTTACGCCTCTGGGAAAACGAGGTTTACTGTAATTAGGTCCGTGCGAAAGCACGGGGAACCTCCCTCAAAGTACCGACACTGGCCTGGCTGAAAGATTGGCGAACTTGTAGAGTGTAATTAATCCCGGCTAGTCTTTCCTTTTGGGGTTTGAAGGAAGATTTGATAAAAACAGTGGGAGCCATCCTGATTAGATAAAATAAATAACCAATCTAATCTTGCAAGAGCGCATGCAGAGTGTTTTCTTCTCTCTCTCTCCAGGTAGCGACCATATCACGCCTTAATCAAGATAATAATATGGATGTATTGACCGAACCCGTTAGTTATACTGAGCTGGGGAATGTTGGTCCCGCTCCAACTTATGATTATTATAATACCGAGCAGGAATTAGGGGAATACCAGAATTCCTATGCCGCCCAAACAAAGAAAGTGCATGAGATGCATCTCCTTCGGGTGTGTTCATTACAAAGAACTGTTTCTCAGTATCCTCCGCATCCTTGGTATTTGATACCGGATCAGGATCCCAGAAATGTAATTTGTTACATGGGCTATACAAAGGTAGAGAACTGAGAACGGGTGATAAGTTTCATGAGACAGAAAACGGGGAAAATGTTGCAGCCAAGTCTGTTGGTCACTGTTACCCTGTATTACCAGTACATTGATTCTGAACGAATGTTATTAGATACCGAACTTATATACAAAATCATATCAGTCTCTTTATTAGTAAAGAAATGATAAAATTTTGTATTGTTGGATAATGTTTTGAACATTTCCTATATCAAGAGTTGATCGGTTCAGGCACGTTATCTAAAAGCATTGACATTCTAAATCAAACTACAGTTCTTAGTATACAGAACACACACAAGTGGAAGAGTTCAGAAATGAACGAATCCTTCTTGAAGCATTGTAGACTAGGTCATATCAATGCGACCCGACTGGCTAAAGTTACATTTAGATGCATATTTAAATCAGTTTGAATTTACATTTTGTGAAACTTTCCAGTCATGTCACAAAGATTAGATGACCATAGCTTTGTTTACTGGAAACAGAGAAAGAGTTAGTGAACTCTTAGGACTGATACATGATGATGTATGTTAGGTCCCCTGTCTACATATGTCAGGACCGGTTCTTTGTACTTCATTACATTCTCTGATGATCTCTCAAGATTCAGCCATATGTTCCTATTGAAACATAAGTCCGAAGCTTTTGAGATATTCACAGAATATAAGTTAGAAGTAGAGAACCAAAATACGGGTATAAGTATTATGTCCTATGATAAGATCAGGGAGGAGAATACTTGTGCATGGAAATTCTTGGATTATTCTAAAAGAGGAATGAGATTCTCTCTCGGTATTACTCCTCTGATTATACCACAGCACAACGATGTATCAGGGCGGAGCAATACCACCCTATTTGATATGGTGTGCTCTATGATGAGTATTACTGAGTTACCTATTTCCTTTTGGGGTTGTGCACTTGAGAAGTTGCATACCTATTGAACTGGGTTCGAATCAAATCTGTGCCTACCACTCCATATAAGATATGGTATGGGAAGAACCTATCTCTTAAGTAAGTTAAGATTTGGGATTGTCCGGCCTATTTCAAAAGCAAAATCCGGACAAGATCGAGGCAAGGTCAGTTCTGTAGAACTGGAAAGGTTCCAGCTATACAAACTACAGCTGATGATTTGACAGAACCAAAGGTTTCAATAGTCCTCGACGAAGCTCAGCCTCTCCGCCGAACTAGCAGGGTTCCTCACCTGCCTGAGAGATACTTCGGTTTCTCGATGACAGTGGGAGCGAGGATTGCAACATGAGGTGATGACCCAACTGGTTTCGAGCAGGCCATCGAGAGTAAGGACTCTGTAAGAATGGCTGGATGCTTAGCAATCTGAGATGGAATCCATGTACACCAACAAAGTATGGACTTTGGATGCTGTATCTGAAGGGTTAAATCCCCATCAGGAGCAAGTATATCTTGAGAAGATTACTTGGTGTAGATGGAAAGGTTGAGACTTTCAAAGCTAGACTTGTTGAAGGTTTTTTGTCATCGACCAGGCGAGGATAATGATGAAACCTTTTCCAAGTGGATATGCTTAAGTCCATCCGGATCCTACTTGCCATTGCTACATACCATGACTACGATATTTGGTAGTTGGGTGCCATGACTGCTTTTCTAAATAATTATTTAGAAAAGAACGTCTATAAGAACACAGCCAGAGGGCTTCGTAAACAGGGGGAGCAGCGGAAACGTGTGCAAGTTGCTTTACAAGATAAAGCAGGCATCGCAAAGTTGGAACATCTGTTTTGATGTGGTAGTCAAAGAGTTTGATTTCATCAAAATGGTAGATGAACCTTGTATGTACAAAAAGGTAGTATGGAGTATGGTGATGATCCTCGTATAGTATGTGGATAACATACTCTTGATAGGAAAAGAGTTTCCTATGCTACGCACGGTCAATCTCCTCTTATCACATGGATTCTCCATATAGGATCAAAGTGATACCTCCTAAATCCTGGGTTTTGGATCTATAAGATAGATCTAAATGGATGTTTGGATTCTCACTAGTTGTAGTGAGATGGTATCAGTTGATCCTGGGGAGAATCACTGGAAAGGTTCCAGGATGATAAGGACGACTGAATGTCAGTCGCAGGCATTGTCTTTACCCTCAGTGAAGGGACGGTATGTTGGAAGAGTTCCAAGCTAAATACCGTGGCAAACTAGAAGATAAAGGCTGGTAACATCGCTATTAAAGATACTGCCAAAGAGGAAGTTTGGGTGTATGTTGGTTCATAAGATGAACTAGGTTCCTACCATTATGTGTAACAATGGAAGTGTGGCTTTGGCCGAGGAACCCTTGTCCCATCAGTGACCGAGACATATTCTGAGGCAGTATCACCTGATCATGGAGATAGTTGATCTCCAAGGTTGATCGAGGTTAGGAGAGTAGACTCAGAGGACAACACGACGGATCCACTCACAATGGCTTTTTCCCAGAGAGAGACTCATATGGGATGGTTGAGTATATGATACTGCAACCACTGCTACAGATGGCCCTAGTGCAAGTGGGAGATCGTTAGTTATATGTATGCCCTAGAGGCCATTACTGTACATTGGATGTATATTGTAGTGGATGCTGGGACATATATAGGTATGACTTTCTTGCTCGACATGATTGTATGCTATCCGGTTGCTCTTTATCTTAACATGTATGCTTTCTGTCTCTCTGTTACATGTTGTTAAAGCCCTTAGTATGTGTACTCGACTTCCAGGAATATGATGTAGATCATACTAGTGGGGCCTGGGTAGTCCATGAGTACATCCTTCATTGTTCCTAGTCCTGGGAATATCGAGACGGGGCATCGATATTCCAGAGTAGACTAGCGTATATCCTCTCGACCCATGTGATGGGCGATGGATGATCCCATATCCATTGGTGTTTGACATCAGAGATGGTATACGGGTGCTCAGTGGTGACTGGGTAAACTTAACGGACTCGCCGAGAACTCCCAGATGGTATTATACCTCACGTCAGATGGCAGTTCTCTGGTGACACTAGTACAGCTTAGTCTGTTGACCCGAGATCGTCATAGAGTCTTGTGTGTCTCCCACTGTGCTTTGATTTCCACCCTACCACGGCTCTACTGAGTTGTGCAAACAGGTGGTTTTTGGGTACAGTCCCGATTCACATGGAGGCAATGAGCGATAGGAGGGGATTCGTCTCTCTCGGTATTGGGGGTTGATGTTGTGCTATGCTCGACTGGCTATAACTGGTAATCCCTGGCCAGGGTTGCACTGATTTACTGGTAAGTGTTATCAGTAGTTACATGCTTGTTATGGACCTTACATCGGCATGACTTATCGAGCTACTGGGGTCTGACGTTTACCACCCCTAGGCGAGATATGCGACATATCAGACGAACAGACCGGACTGTACGGTAAGTGTTACTGGTTGGATTCACAGGACTGTGAGCGGGCTTGCTCGTTGATCTTCTGATCGCTCAATACCCGGGTGGCCGTTGCGTTTAGCAGACCGCATGCGGCTTGTGGGTGTTTGATATGATCATCACCTGCTGCCGGCGTATTGACGAGTCTTTAGAGTCCTACACAGAGGTTTCCTGGCTCAAGCGAAACGAAATAGAAGCACATATGAGATATGTGCGGGACCTAGAATAATACCAGTATGTGATACTGTATTCGATTCTCGCGATTTGTGATATTGATCGGTTATATGCGATATAGCCGGGTTATCGGATCAAGTGTTGATTCGATAAATTGTTACTATTGATATTAGTCGGTTATATGCAATATGACCGGATCATTAAGTCAAGTGTTGATTTAATGATTTAATGTATAATTATATATTTGATATATCACTTTACATTAACTAATATTGGTTCACTTAAGATGTTTTTCTCACTTAATTGTGCACATTGTATATATGATATATTTTTGTGCACAAGATTGTATCATGTTTGATGAAACAAGCAAACTTGGGTATGTGTTTGCTTTAAACCATATTTAGTTAATGGTTAGGGTTTAGGGTTTTATTTTATGAAAATATAATGAAATGGTGGCTTTCTTTTCTTTCTTTGCTTGAAGTTTCTTGAAGCTTCAAAGCATCTTTGAAAAAGTCTTCCATTTTGTTTTACCCTTAACCTAACCATTTAACTAAACCCTAGTTTATTCTCTACACTCACCCATGGTTGCATTATGATAACCATCACTTCATTTTTCTTTTTGGAATTAATTGATAATTCATTATTCTTTTTTCTTCTTCTTCATCTTCTTCTTCAAGTGAAGAAAAGAAAACCTTTCTAGAAAAATGTCAAGTGAGAAATCCAAATCCAAAGTGAACCCACTTCCTATTTCTTCATCCTCTACCACTTGCCATGTAGTATAGGGTGTTTTCTTCACAAGTTTCATGACTTGGTGAAGGTGGAGCTTGAGTTTGAGTTGCCTCGACGTAGATCATCTTCGACATCGAAGTCAACGACCTAGCCCGACCATTTCTCCGATGAAACCAACGCTAGAGTCCGGGATACGATGATCGCAGTGAAGGCACATCGTCATGGAGCTATGGAGGCGGAGGACCGGATCTACAAAGGTTGTATTTTCCGTTCACTCTTAGTTAAGTTGTTAACTTATATCGTATTCACCTATCCTCTAGTTACAATCTTGCTTAGGGTTCATTGGCACATAGAAATTTTTTGATTTTGCCAAGTTTGAGCTATTGTAGAACCTCATGGGTGTGCCTAGGAACCCTACAATAGCTTGATAAGTCATGCCGATGTAAGGTCCATAACGGTTCGAGAAACTACTGATAACACTTACCAGTAAATCTCAGCAACCCTGGCCATGGATTTCCTGTTATGGCCAATCGAGCATAGCGCAACATCAACTCCCAATACCGGGAGAGACGAAACCCCTCCTATTGCTCATTGCATCCGTGTGACTCGATACTGTATCCAAAAACTATCTACACAAGACTCTATGACGATGTCGGGTCTACAGACTAACCTGTACCAGTGTCACTGCTATCCGACGATAGGTATAATACCTTCTAGGAGTTCTCAGCGAGTCTGTTTAGTGTACCCAGTCTCCACTGAGCACCCGTATACCTTCTCTGATGTCAAACACCAATGGATGTAAGATCATCCATCGCCCATCATATGGGTCGAGAAGCGTATACGCTAGTCCATTCTGGAGTATCGATGCCCCGTCTCGATACTCCCTCGACTAGGAACAATTATAGGGTGTACTTATGGACTACCCTTGGCCCCACTAGTATGATCTACATCATAGTCCTGGTAGTCAAGTACACAACCTAAGGGCTTTATCAACATGTGGGAGAAAGACAGCATTAGTTATACAAGTCAACATGTTAAGACAAAGTGCAACCAGATTGTATACTATCATGTCGAGCAAGAAAATCCTTCCTATATATTTCCAACCATCCACTACAATATACATCTCATGTACAGTAATGGCCTCTAGGGCATACATATAACTAACATCACCTATATACTAAGTGTGCACAAGTGAGAAAAAGAAATGTTTAAGTGAGATAATATTAGTTAATGTAAATTAATATATCACATATATAATTATACATTAAATTATTAAATCAACACTTTATTTAATAATTTGGCTATATCACATACAACCGACTAATATAAAATGTATCAACTTATCGAATCAACACTTGATCCGATAACCCGGCTATATTATATAACAGTCCGATATCACATATCGCGAGAATAGAATACGGTATCACATACACGTATTAATCTCGGTCCCGTACATATCACATATGTGCTCCTATTTCGTTTCGAATAAACCAGGAAACCTCTGTGAGGGACTCTAAAGACTCGTCTATACGCCGGCAGTAGGTGATGATCATATCAAACACCCACAAGCCGCAAGCGGTCTGCTAAACGTAACGGCCACCCTGGTATTGAGCGATCAGAAGATCAACAAGCAAGCCTGCTCATACTCCTACGAATCCAATCAGTAACACTACCGTACTGTCCGGTCTCTTCGTCAAATATGTCGCATATCACAGGCTGGGGGTGGTAAAATGTCAGACCCCAATAGCCATATAAGTCAAGCTGATGCATGATCCATAACGGTTTGAGAAACTACTTATAACACTTACCAGTAAATATCAGCAACCCTTGCTAGGGATTTCCTGTTATGGCCAATAAAGCATAGCGCAACATCAACACCCAATACCGGGAGAGACGAATCCCCTCCTATCATTCATTGCCTCCATGTGACTCGGGACTGTACCCAAAAACCACCGTTTTGCACGATTTCTTGAATGTGATAAGGTGGAAATCAAAGCACAGTGGGAATCACACAAAACTCTATGACGATCTCGGGTCGACAGACTAACCTGTAGCAGTGTCACCAAAGAACTACTATCTAACGATAGGTATAATACCATCTAGGAGTTCTCGGCGAGTCCGTCCAGTGTACCCAGTCTCCACTGAGCACGTATACCATCTCTGATGTCAAACACAAATAGATATGGGATCATCCATCTCCCATCACTTGGTTCGAGAAGCGTATACACTAGTCTATTCTGGAATATCGATGCCCAATCTCGATACTCCCATGACTAAGAACATTTGAATGATGCACTTGACGACTGCCTCTGCCCCACCATTATGATCTGCATCATAATCCTGGTAGTCAAGTACTCATCCTAAGTGATTTATTACAGGGTTCTCTAGGGCCGCCACTGGGATTCTGGAATCTTTACATCTAAGTGAACCCTAACCCTAGAATCTTAACTAGAGATTTAGACGAAACAACATGTAAAAAACTTTACATCTAAGTGAATGAGTAATACAACCTTTGTAGACCAGTCCTTCACTTCTAAAGCTTCGTGTAGTAGTCCCTTCGCTCCAAGTAGTGAACACCCGAACTCTAGAAAGGGTTCACATGAAAAAATGAACAAGCTTGCTCGAAGTTCTCGAGGCCGAAGATGATCTATGTCAAGGAGACTCAAGCTCATGCTACCTCTTCATTAATGGTAGATTAGTGAAGCAAACACCCTAAACTAAATGGCTAATATAGTAAAGGATGATGAAGTAGGAATTTTGCTCACTTTAGATTTATTTTTCTCACAATATTTCATCACCATTTGAAATGCTAGAAAGCTTTCTCATGAGGAAGAAGAAGATGAAGTGGAGATGATAATGAAACTCATAAGGTGAGAATAGCAACCATGGGTTAGTTAGTGTCATACACTAACTCATGTAGAGAGTAAACTATGGATAACAATAATAGCTAGGTTAATAAATATCTACAAGTAAAACAAAATTAGTGGACTTGATCAATGGTTCCACAAGCTTCTACAAGCTTCAACCTTGTGACTAATTACCAACTAATTTGATTTACTTTAAATAAACAAAACCCTCACAGTATTATAAGCATGGTGTGAGTCTCATACACCCATGTCACATGTGTCATCCAGCATGACACAAAAAGATGTACATTAATATATATCACATATTTACTAAGTGTACACAAGTGAGAAAAAGATATGTTTAAGTGAGCAAATATTAGTTAATGTAAATTAATATATCACATATATAATTATAAATTAAATTATTAAATCAACACTTGATCTAATAATCCGGCTATATCACATACAACCGACTAATAGGAAATGTATAAACTTGTCGAATCAACACATGATCCGATAACCCGTCTATTTCTCATATAACCGACCGATATCACATATCGTGAGAATAGAATACGGTATCATATACGCGTATTAATCTCGGTCCCACACATATCACATATATGCTCCTACTTCGTTTCGCATGAGCCAGGAAACCTCTGTGTAGCACTCTAAAGACTCGTTAATACGCCGGCGGTAGGTGTTGATCATATCAGTCACCCACAAGCCGCAAGAGGTCTGCTAAACGTAACGGCCACCCGGGTATTGAGCGATCAGAAGATCAACAAGCAAGCCTGCTCATACTCCCGTGAATCGAATCAAGTAACACTACCGTACAGTACGGTCTCTTCATCGGATATGTCGCATATCACAGCCTGGGGGGGTATAACGTCAGACCCCAGTAGCCTGATAAGTCATGCCGATGCAAGGTCCATAACAGTTTGAGAAACTACTGATAACACTTACCAGTAGATCTCAGCAACCCTGGCCAGGGATTTCCTGTTATGGCCAATCGAGAATAGCGCAACATCAACCCTCAATACCGGGAGAGACGAATCCCTTCCTATTGCTCATTGCCACCATGTGACTCGGGAATGTACCCAAAAACCACCGTTTTTCACGATCTCTTGAATGTGGTAAGGTGGAAATCAAGGCACAGTGGGAATCACACAAGACTCTATGACGCTCTCGGGTCGACTGACTAACCTGTACCGGTGTCACCAAAGAACTACTATCTGACGATAGGTATAATACCATCTAGGAGTTCTGGGCAAGTCCGTTCAGTGTACCCAGTCTCCGATGAGCACCCGTATACCTTCTCTGATGTCAAACACCAATAGATGTGGGATCATCCATCGCCCATCATATGGGTCGAGAAGCGTATACGCTAGTCTACTCTGGTATATCGATGCTCCGTCTCGATACTCCCACAACTAGGAACATTTGAAGGATGTACTTACCGACTACCTCTGCCCCACTAGTATGATCTGCATCATAATCCTGATAGTCAGGGACTCATCCTTGTTAGTTATATGTATGCCATAGAGGCCATTACTGTACATGCGATATATATTGTAGTGGATGCTTGGACATATATAGGGATGACTTTCTTACTCGACATGATAATATGCTATCAGGTTGCTCTTTATCTTAACATGTACACTGATTGTCTCTATATTACATGTTGATAAATCCCTTAGGATGAGTACTTGACTACCTGTACTATGATGTAGATCATACTAGTGGGGACAGGGTAGTCGATATGTACATCCTTCAAATGTTCCTAGTCGTGGGAGTATCGAGACAGGGGCATCGGTACTCCAGTGTAGACTAGCGTATATGCATCTTGACCCATATGATGGGCGATGGATGATCCCATATCCATTTGTGTTTGACATCAGAGATAGTATACGGGTGCTCAGTGGAGACTAGGTACACTGAACGGACTCGCCGAGAACTCCTAGATGGTATTATACTTCACGTCAAATGGCAGTTCTCTGGTGACACTGGTACAGGTTAGTCTGTAGACCCGAGATCTTTTAGTGTATATGCCCTAGAGGCCATTACTGTATCATACTAGTTTGTATATTACTTAATGGAAGTTTGGGATATTTACCATGTATAGACAATCTTGCTCAATATAGTAGTATGCTACTTGGTTTGTTTCTACTTTAATGTGTACATGTGTTTATTTTAGTATATCACCTATACACATTAGTGGAGCCCTTAGGATCTTTGCTTAATTACCAGCGTTGTGATGGCAGTCACACTAGTGGGAGCTTGGTAATCCACAGGCACATCCTTATGCAGGTCCCTAGTCGTAGGACTATCGAGACAGGGCATCGATGCTCCGGAGTAGACTAGCGTATGCGCTTCTCATCCCAGTATGGGAGATGATCTGTCCCACAGCCGTCAGTACATCGTACTTGAGATAGTATGCGGGTGCTCGTTAGGTTACGAGTACACTGGACAGGACTCGTCGGGAACTGTTGGGTGGTACTATACCTATCGTCAGTTATCAGTTCCCTGGTGACATGAGTACAGCTTAGTTCGCTGACTTGACACTGTCACTTCGCCTCGAGTGTGTTCCCACTGTACTTAGATTACTACCCTACCATAGCTCAAAGGAGTCGTGCAAACAGGTAGTAGTTGGGTGCAGTCCCGAAGCACTTGGAGGCAGTGACGGTTAGACAGGATTCGTCTCTCCCGGTATTGGGGGTTGACATCGCGCTGTGTCTAGGAGAGCCATTACACGAGTAGTCCTTGGCCAGGGCAAGCGAGATATACTGGTAGGTTTCCAGTGTTATCTCAGGGTGTTATGGGCTACACTCTGACACGACTTGTACCGCTGTTAGGGGACTAACGTTTACCGCCCCCTAGGCCCGCCATGCGATGTTATCAGACGAACAGACAGGACTGTACGGAGATTTTCACATTCAGGCTCAGTAGGAGTTCAGATGGGTTTCACCTCGTCCGTCTTCTTGTCGGCATCTACCTGGGGACCGTTACGCACAGCTTGTGCCGCTTGCAGTCTGTGGTTAAACCCACTGCCAGCGTAGTGTCGAGTCTTTAGAGTCCCACACAGAAAGCTATTCGCCTTTAGGCAAAAGAGTAGAGGTCGCATGGTTTTGCGACAGGGCGCATTGTTTTGCGACAGGGTTCGGTCACATCCATGCACTAGTGCACGTTTAGTGTCCGGACTGTTACCACTAGTGGGATTTGGTTTAAGCCAGATCCTAGTGTACGTTTTGGGATTGGTTTTATCTCGTTTGTATTCATGTTCTTCGGAACGCGGATGCGGGTGTGTATGCACAGTTGACAGAGAGACAGAGGCAGAGGATTCTCATTGGGGTTGTTGACTGTTGACTGTTGACTTTTTGCTATACCCTAATGAGAATATGAAATATGATTAACAATAATATTAATTAAGTATTATAGTGACATGGTTGTTGGGGGGTTGACTTTGTTGACTTGTTGACTTGTTGACCGGTTAACTAGGTTGGACTAGTTGACCATCATCATGACAATGGCTATCATTTCATGGAAAAGACTTTTGCTTGCTTGTTTCTTTTCGCAAAATGAGTGCATGAAATGATATAGCCATTTTGACTTGAACCATCACATAATACTTGATTACTATTATTTGTTATGATGGTTTTGGATTATCAGAGCTTGGATGGCAAAAGACTTACTCATTCTCTCATTTGCTTTCTCTCTCTTGCTTGAGCTCTCCCTCTTGCTCTTCCTCTTGCTCTCTTTCTAGCTCAAGGCAACTCCCTCTCACGAGTTGAGAAACATTGCCTTAGAGATAAAAGAAAACCCATATCACTTCTCTACTCATCCTAGTTCACAAGGTTTAGCAAACTAAGTGTTCTAGTTTCTTCAAGTTCGAAGAAGAAGCCAAAGGTAGAAGATTTCAGGTGGATCCATTTTCAGCGCAAGGAGACGACGAGGTGAGGCCGATCCGTACACCGCAAAGAGTTGATGACGAAGGAGTTCAAGAAAGGTATAGCCCCCCTAACCGAGTAGGTAAAACTCCTAGTTAGGTTGTTAGATAGTTGTTTAATAAAGATCCGTATTTTGAGTCCATGTTACCACCTCTTGAAAAATCGTTTTTCATCATTTCCGCAAGCCCGTAAGTACCGGGAGAGGTAACGTGGACTTACATTGGTATCAGAGCCTAGTTAAACACTACCTAACATGTTAGCAAAGTAACTAGAAGTTCGATCGAAGAAAAAGTCACGAAACACGCCCGTAAAATCAAGTTTCTGCCGATTCTGTTTTCTGTTCAAAAATTAATAAATCTGACACTAAAAATTGGCTCAGGCTTTTTAAAACCCACACAAGAAATTTGGTCCATCGACTCGGTCAAAGCGCCGCGGAAACGCGACAGGAGCATGCTCCCGCCGTGGTTCCGCGGCCGAGTTGACTCGGTCGTGGAAAATGTTTCCTGCAGTGTTTTTCTGGGCTGTTTTGGGATTTTTGGGATATGTTTTTTCTGCCCAGATTTTAGAGAAAGAAAAATTTGTTTTTGGGGGTCTAAAAATCCGTATTTTGATCGAACTTCTAAAAGACTTAAGCTAACGGGTTATATCTGTGATGTGATATGTGTATTGAACGTCCGCTAATCGCTATACGTCGATTAGTGGGGGTTATACATATCTGTGATCAGTAATGTTGATGGTATGTGTATATGAATTCATTGGATTGTCGCGGATGAATAGCCGGGGGGTTGTGAGATGAGAGTTTTCTTTTATCTTTCAATTCTTGTAATATGTTAATTGATGTAATATTATTTTTGGCCGCACAACCGGGTCGGGGTTGTAGCCGTCATTGTATAAGTTCTTTTTACTGTTTTTGCTCCTAGGATAGACCCAAGGTGGGGTGCACAAACTACCGGGTATCTCGAAGTGCCGAGTGGCCTACTCACGTCGTTGAGGGAGGTTGCTCCGCTTCAGATATTTAGCGGGTAGTTTGCCGCACCCGTAGGGGTCTAGGGTGGGGTATGGCTATTCATCACGACCGTGTAATCCGCTTTTCGTTACAGGCTCGTACGAATTGCGGATTCCTAGTATATTCTATGTGTTCATCTGTGATCTGAAATGGCTATCATTGCAATATATCTATATATGATATTATTTAGGCGTTGCTTATGTTTTGCATCCGCGCTAGTCCAGCCCCCGCTCTGTCGTTAGTAAAGTTACCTAACGGGTAATGACGGGGCCCCGTGGCGAATGCAGATGGCATAAGCGTACGTCATATTTTGGTTGTTTTCTGCAATGGTAGGATTAAATGATGGGACGCATTGGAATTAATGCAAGATAAATAAACCAAGTAAAAGTCGTTGGAACACTTTCAAAACCACTCGGTTTCTTTTCAAAAATAACTTTTAAACGCGGAGCTTAAGCCACTCCTTTTAAAAGCTATCTCGTTCCTTCGATTTTATCAAGTTCACTACGTTCACGGTTTCTCCAAAACCATTCATAGCCCTCCGTCGTTTCACATGAATGGTCAATAAGTATTCAAGCTATGTATGTTGGCCAAAGTCAAGGCATAGTGATTGGTAGCTATTGGGTTTTCATGTGCAGCATAGATAGATGTGTTGGTTTGGGACAGTCGTACTGCCATGTTGGCCAAAGTTAAGGGTAGGTACGGGTGGGTTCAAATTAACCTGGAGAATGACGGGTAGAACTTGACATGTGACTTATGATATTTTGGCCAAAGTCAAGGTCATAAGAGCATGGGGCAAAAATCCACATCGGGAGTTTCAAAAGAACTGAAACTTGCTTGTGCTGCATACCATTTGGAGTGTGATGATTCTGGTAGGATTCCTTCAGTTTTGTCACGCGGTGATATTTGGATCCCGATCCTACTGTGAGTATATGCAACTCCTCGGGAAATTTCTCACATAACGATCAATGCTATAAACCAAGTAGGTGTCTAGAAAGGTGTTATCTGGGCTACGCCCCCAGGGAAAAGAGATTATTTAATTAAGGAACTTCGCGAAAGCGTTGGAAAACCTCCCTCGAAGTACCGATACCAGCCAGGCTGAACGGTTAAGCATGTATTGTACGGTGAGATTGATCCTGACTAATTCTTCCTTTTTGGTTTGAGGAGGGATTCGAGAGACAGTGGGAGCCATCCAGTTTAGACAAATTAAAAAACCACTCTAAACTTGCAAGAGCATCATGCTAAAGTGTTTCTTCTCTCTCTCCTAATTGCAGCGACCAAACATCATGACCGGACTTAAGTTACTACTAGATAAAAACATACTGACAGGGCCAAACTACAAAGATTGGCTCAGGAATGTCAAAAAGGCAATCACTTATGACAAGTTGGGGTATCTCCTTACCACCAAAGCTCCCCCTGTCCCAGGTCCCAAAACCAGCGTCGTGGATAGGGTAATCCATAAGACCTGGGAAATCGATTGTGCGAAGGCCAAGTGCCTCGTGCTTGCCTCTATGGACAATGAACATCAGAGGAGGCATGAGAACATGGACCTCGAATCCATATTTCTCCATACAAAAGAACTGTATGGAGAGCAATCTCGTATCGCCAGATACGAAGTGTCGAAAAAGCTGTTTTCGGCAAGGTTGGCCGTCGGATCATCGGTAGCGGAACACGTTCTTAAGATGATTAGCTTCATTGAGGAGCTCGCGGACCTTGGGACCACGTTGGCGAATGAGCTCTATACGGACTTGATTCTTCAGTCCCTTCCTTCCACTTACGCCCAACTCATCCTGAATTTTAACATGCAAGATAAGGAAGTTGAACTTTCAGAGCTCCTCAACATGCTGAGGAGTGCAAAGGGCACCCTACAGAAAGGTAGGGAAACATCCACTTTGTTTGTAGGAGGATCTTCCTTTTCTAGGTCCAAGGCGAAAGCCAAGGGAAAGAAGAAGAAAGCCCCCGCCAAACCAAGGGGCGGTGTTAGTAAAGTCGATACAAAGGGAAAGGCAAAAGCAACAAAGATAGCGGGGAAGCTTATAGGGAAGGAAGAGTGCTTTTACTGTCATAAGAGTGGACACTGGAAGAATGATTGCAGGGCTTGGAAGGCCAGAACATAGGATCTGAAGCAAGTTGCGGCTTCAGCTTCAGGTGTGTATGTTATTGAAAACTGTCTATCAATAAACTCTACTTCTTGTGTATTGGATAGCGGATCAGGATCTCATATCTGTAATTCTTTGCAGGCGTTGAGAAAGCGTAGGTTTTTGAAGGCAGGTGACATGACCCTCAAAGTTGCAAACGGAGCTAGCATGGATGCTAAGGCCGTGGGAGACTATCTGTTAGTTGTATGTATGCCCTAGAGGCCAGTATTGTACAGATGATGTATATTATATTGGATGCTTGGACATATATAGAGATGACTTTCTTGCTCGATATGATAGTATGCTATCTGGTTGCTCTTTATCTTAACATGTATACTTGTCTCTTTTATACTGTCTTATAGTTACATGTTGGTAAAGCCCTTAGGATGTGTACTTGACTACCTGGACTATGATGAGGATCATACTAGTGGGGACATGGTAGTCCAAAAGTACATCCTTCATGGTCCCTAGTCATGGGTGTATCGAGACGGGGCATCGATATACCAGTGTAGACTAGCGTATACGCTTCTCGACCCATGAGATGGACGATGGATGATCCCATACCCATTGGTGTTTGACATCAGAGATGGTATACGGGTGCTCAGTGGAGACTGGGTACACTGGACGGACTCTCCGAGAACTCCCAGATGGTATTATACCTCACGTCAGATGGCAGTTCTCAGGTGACACTTGTGCAGGTTAGTCTGTAGACCCGAGATCGTCATAGAGTCTTGTGTGATTCCCACTGTACTTTGATTTCCACCTTACCACGTCCATGAAGGCATGCAAAACGGTGGTTTTTTGGTACAGTCCCGAGTCACATGGAGGCAATGAGCGATAGGAGGGGTTTCGTCTCTCCCGGTATTGGGGGTTGATGTTGCACTGGGCTCGATTGGCCGTAATAGGGAAGTCCCTGGCCCGGGCTGTTTTAGAGAATTGCTGGTAAGTGTTACCAGTAGTTTCTCGACCCGTTATGGGCCTCACATCGGCACGACTTTCGTTTATTGGGGTCTGACGTTTACCACCCCTAGACTTGATATGCGACATATCAGAAGAGGAGACCGGGCTGCACGGTAGTGTTGCCGGTTGGCTCGACGGGAGTTGTAGCAGGTTCGCTTGTTTTCTTCTGATCGCTCAATACCCGGGTGGCCGTTACATTTAGCTGACCACTTGCAGCTTGGGGGTGCTTGATATGTTCATCACCCACTGCCGGCGTATTGACGAGTCTGAGAGGCCCACAAAGGAGTTACCTAGTCCAGGAGAAACGTTGTGGTGCGCGTATGCGATATGCGCATGGACCCGATTAAAATGCGCGTATAGGATACCGTATATTGATCGGGCGGCTTGCTTTTGGTGGGGTCATATGTGATATGGCCGGATTGATAAATCAAGTGTTGATTTATCATTTAACCATTAGTTTTCTCACTTGAAACCTTTTCTGGTACATGATGGATGTATGCATGCATGTATGTTTTCTTTCTTTTAGTTTCAGGCACATATGGATGTGCATACATACATACATACATACATCATATATCAAGGTTGCTTATAAAAAGAAAATGGTGGCAATATAAGACTCACACCATGAGTTTTTAATATGGATTATTATTGTATTTATACTAAAACAAAAGGAAAGAAAAATGGTTAATTATTGGATTGTTTCTACACTCTTCTTCATCTTACCATGCTCACCCACTATTTAACCCTTGGTTATTTTTCCTTAGGTGTTTTAAACTATGATACAATAATATCTTTATATTCTAACCATGGTTTGAGATGAGAAGAAATAAATATATATCGATATATTTTCATTTCTTTTCATAAGTTAATCTTTTCTCTTCTTCAAAAAGAAAAGCCATCATCTTCTTCCTCCTTCTTCCTTTACTCTCTAGTTTTTTATAGTGAGCAATACACACATCAAGAAAGGTTTTTGAAGTGAGAATTAGAACCACAACATGATTCTACATAAGTCTAGCCTACTTGTTTAGAGTGTTAACTTCTTTTCTTCTCTTGGAAAGTGAAGTCGATAGCTTGGACGAAGGAGCTTCGGGTGGATCGTCGTGGACACTAGAAGACTTCAAGGAAACCTTCCTCCAACACCCAAGAGGCCAAAGAGTCTAGTGAAGGGAGCTACAAAGGTTTTACTCTCGAAACCCTAGTCTTTGTTGCCTTTAATATTTTGAAACCCTAATTTTTCTAGGATCGATCCTTTGTATCTTAACTTAGCACCCTAAAAATTCAATCTTTGGTACATGTGATGCTTCCAAACCTTTCATGAGGTGCTAGGTTAACCCTTCATTGGTATCAGAGCCGACCTAGAACATTAGGCGACACTTCTACGAAGAAAAAACTCCGATCGAACCAAAATACGACGTTATGGGACCCTCTCTGGACATTTTTTAAAACCTGGTTATTTTCAGAATTAAAAATATGTAAAAAATTCAGCAGGTAAATATAAGAATTACTGTTAAAAACGATGCAGTGAACAGTCATTCTTGCCGCGGAAACGCGGCCTAAGCTTGCTTGGGCCGCGGTTCCGCGGCCGTACACATCAATCACTGCATGATTTTTATACAGTAATGCTTGCTTCTGCTTGTTTATTTTTTAGGGTATTTTTAATCTGAAGTTTGTGCTATTTGTTCTGGAGATGGTTTAGGACTCGCCGATTTGATCGGAATTTTGATTTCGTGTACTTTCCGGGTAATTTAGAAAGTGTTAAATTGTACGAACGAGTATCATTTACTCACTTTTTCACGGGGTTTAAATCTTTCGGAAATACGTGCAAGTTTGTCTGTGGTGGACCCTCTAGAAGACAACAAACCTTAACTCGATTATGTGGCCGTCTTGAACTGCCTTTTGAACCTAAGGGTTTGGGGCAGTACAGCGTGCCACATGTGAGGCGTTGGCTTGACCCTTCTAAGGCTGGACCGCTACTACTGTGTCACACTCCGGGTTTTTGAACACCACTCAAGTGTTGAGCATTAGGGAATTTTGAGTATTTGATTATTCGTTCGAAAACTTTAATACCGTCTATTTATCTGGAATGTGATGCAATATGTGGAATTCATATAGATAGATATGAAATACGAAATATGTGATATTTCGCATTTACGATGTCTAAAGAGAATGTGGATTCCAGATATTGCAGTTTTACACTTTCTTTTCTGTGACCGTAAGTGTAGTATGTAGATATCGCCGGTTTCGTTGCTATACATCAACGACAATTGGGGTACGCATACTTACTTACGTTGAAGATATATGATATTATGTGTTGCTGAGATATGATGTGCAGGATTGTCGCAATTGAATAGCCGGGGGGTTTTATGTGAGATGAGAGTTTTATATTTTCATTCATGTAAATTTAAATGTAATGTAATATTCTTTTATTTGGGGCACTTCCGGGTTGAGGTCGATGCCACCAGTGTTGTATATTGTTTACTTTTCCGCATTAGGATGGACCCAAGGAGGGGAGCACAGGTGACCGGGTTCTGGGGTTCAGTGGGAGGCCATCTCGAGGAGTCGAGACCGGGTCACCTAAAGTCCAGAATTGGTAGGGTTGCTTGCCTCTCTCGTAGGGGTCCAGGGTGTGGGCTTGGCTATTCATCGCGACTGTGGAATCCGTATTTTCTATTGTTGGCTAAATACTAAATACGGACGTTCTAGTATATCCCACATTATATCTATGTTTCTGCTGCGATATCTGTGATGTGATCATTAGATATGTTCTGTGATAAATACAGTATATAGTATATATGATATATTATATAGGCGTTACTTATGTTTTACACCCGCGCTAGCGCTGCCCTGCTCTGCCGTTAGTTACCTAACTTAACGGTGCACGAGGAGACATCGAGGCGAATGCGGATGGCATAAATGTACGTCGTATTTATCTGTGATGTTTTAGGTGACTTAAATGATGGGACTTCATTAATGTGATTAATGAAAGAAAAGAAACCTAAAAGATGTTGTAGAATCAAATTTTCAAATAAAAGGGTAGCTACAGTCTTGCTTTGCATAGCGGTATATATGATATACCCTGCACCTTATTCGATGGGGAAAGAGCCGAGATCCTTTCACCGGGAGTGACCTCTTTAGCAAAACTGGAAGATGCTACAACACTCGGTTTGGTTTTTGATTGCTTTTGGAGTTTTGCTTTGCACAGTGATATATATGATATATCCCTCACCTTATTCGATGAGGAAAGAGCCGAGATCTTCACCAGGAGTGACCTCTTTAACAAAACTAATGAAAGCCTCAAAATCACTCCATTTCAAAATTCACTTGATTCTACAACGATATCAAGTTCATTACGCAATAGGTTTTCAGAAAAACCTGTCGTAGCCCTCCGTCATTTCAGATAAGTCCAACTTAGTATTCGCGCTACGTTTGTTGGCCTGCGACAAGGCGTAGTGAGCGGTAGCTAACTAGTATTTATCTGTTTGTACATATGATGCAGATTGGATTAGGGTAGTCGTGCGACTTTGTTGGCCTGCGTCAAGGGTCGTACGAGTAGGTTTAATTCAATCAAGAAATGACGGGTTGAACTTGACTAGCGCAGTATGGTTTGTTGGCCTGCGTCAAGGTCATGGGACGCTAGGGGCAAAATATTATCGGGAATTTCAAGTGTTGAAATTTGCACTGAGATTGCGTACCTTCTATGAGATATTTGGATCCCGATACCCACTGCGAGTAATTGTTACTCCCGGGAGAGTTTTACACAGGACAATTAGTCGATCAAGTTGGTGTCTAGAAAGGTGTCAACGGGGTTACGACTCTGGGAAAATGAGGTTTACTTTAATTAGGTGCGTGTGAAAGCACGGGGAACCTCCCTCAAAGTACCGACACTGGCCTGGCTGAAAGATCGGCGAAGTTGTAGGGTGTAATTAATCCCGGCTAGTCTTTCCTTTTAGGATTTGAAGGAAGATTTGATAAAAACAGTGGGAGCCATCCTGATAGATAAGATAATAACCAATCTGATCTTGCAAGAGCATACGCTAAAGTGTTTTCTTCTCTCTCTCTCCAGGTAGCGACCATGTCATGCCTTAATAAAGATAATAATATGGATGTATTGACCGAACCCGCATGTTATACTGTACTGGGGAACGTGTAAGTCTACGGTAGCGCCCCGGCCGTCTACAGACGCCAAATGCGGAACAAAAACTTTTTAACTGGCGCTATCGTATACTTTAACCCGGATCTGCCATTATTGCTAAACTAACAAACTGTAAAGAGTGTAGAAAGGTTATACCGAACGATCCGACTCCTTCGTTCTTTAACCATCATCCCACGCTCCGTTTCGGCTGCTCCGATCTCGTCGATCTCCGATCTGCTCGTCCAGGTGGCACCAAATCAACGATTCTTTAAACGGGCTCCCGCCTCTGACTCGAGGCAACTCGGTCGTCATGTTTGCTAAAAGAGACGGCCAAGATTAATGTAGAGAATGAGTGGAATACTTTGTCTCGCTTCATCCAAAACCATGGACGAACGGTTAATGAAGTTGCCGTGGGAATCGGGTGATGGAATGAAATGAGCTGTGAAATTCCATACACCGAAAACTATCATAATCTTTTTCTACCATCAAGTGAGAGAGAGAGAGGAGGGGGCCGGCCATCTTATAGGAATGGGGGGTGAGTGTAGGAGAGAGGAGAGTGACCACAAGAGAAAATATCTAGTGTGAACACAAATAAATATCTAGTGTGAACACACAGTGTGAACACAAAGAAAGCAACCAATGAAACAATAACACCTCACCGCTTCTAGAACCTTCTAGAAGTATCTACACTCTTCCAAAGAAAAGATAAATCCGTCTTTAACCGAATGTTAAAAGACGGCTGATAGAAAACTGGAAACCGGCAACTTCCAAAAGTGATCCTGAAACTACTTTCAAGATAACCCCGTAACTGTATAAAAATACCCGCATTTGTATTATGACCGAATACAAATGCAACTGAGACAAAGATATTATTTCTACTCAATATAATACTCGAATCCGGCTTAAACCAAAGCCGACCAGTACCATCTGCCCGAAAAATGACACGTGCGTAAACGCACGTGCATTTTTCGAACCCTGCAATAAAACCATACGGCCTCTACAACGTTTCGCCCGAACTTGGGAAACTGTCTGTGGGGGACTCTAATGACTCGTCCGTACCCTGGCAGTGGGTTTAACCACAAACCGTCAGCGGCACTAGCATGCGTAACGGCTGCCCATGGACTGACCTCAAGGGAGGCTGATGAGCGAACTCATCCAGAAACCTTACTGAGCCTAACAGTGACAATGTATATACAGTCCGGTCCATTTGTCTATGAGTATCGCATATCTGCCTAGGGGGCTAGTAACGTCAGACCCCCAATAGCAGTATAAGTCGTGTCGGAGTGTAGCCCAATAACACCCTGAGATACTACTGGAGTACCTACCAGTAAATCTCCTGCCACGGCCGTGGGCTTTGTGTAATTGCTCTCCTAGACACGGCACGATCTCGCCCCCAATACCGGGAGAGACGAATCCCCTGCCGATCCGCTCACGTGCCTCCATATGGCTCGGGACTGTACCCAAAAACTACCTGTTTGCACGACTCCTTTGAGCCGTGGTAGGGTAGAAATCAAAGCACAGTGGGAACTCACACGAGACAAATGACGACCTCAGGTCGATGAACTAACCTGTACACATGTCACCAGGGAACTGCTATCTGACGATATGTATAATACCAACTAGCAGGTTCCCAGCGAGTCCTGTCCGATGTACTCATAACCCAATGAGCACCTGTATACATCTTAGGTGATCCAACTGACACCAGTGGCTTATGAGACCAGCCACCGCCCCTCGTCGGGGTCTCGACTGTATACACTAGTCTACTCCGGAGTATCGATGCCCTGTCTCGAAACTCCCACGACTAGGGACCACAATTAAGGATATGCGTATAAACCACCCAACTCTCACGAATATGATCGCCATCATACAGTTGGCGGTAAAGCAAGATCCTAAGGGCTCTATCAAAGTGTAACATGTACACGACTGATAAAGGCAAACCAGATAGCATACTATCATCTCGAGTAAGACTGTCCTACCGGTATAGGTCCTCCGCAATCATTGCAATCACATACCTGCGATCCAATAATTGACTCTGAGGGCACTATCTCCAACAATCTCCCACTTGCACTCAAGGCTAATTATTGCGATGTCGACTACTCACAGCCCGTGTGAAACCGAACATCCAACTCCTCTACTAATCAGTTTCACAAAGCCCGTTTGTAAAACTATTGTGTTCGAGAAATAACCTCAGTGAGTGGATCCGCCTAAAAGTTTCTTTCTATATCTCTCTTAATCTCAAATTCGCGGAGAAAGCCATCTCCCGAATTGAGTAATACCTTTCTTAGAGTACGTCTGGATATCTGATGGGTCCTAGTTTATAAATGAACTCCAAATCCAAACTTCTTAGACTGTATGGATCACTGAACCTAATCAGTATCCGGCACCAAGCCTCCCACAGTATCCTCTTGGACCACCTGTCCATAATACTGTCCCTCGTCAGAGGGAAAACTATAACTCTGACAATCACTCTGTCAACCATGTCACCTTTGAAGCCTGGAATGATAACCGTCTCCCAAAGGAGGCTGCCGTCATCAAATCCGCAGAATATGTACTTATGTTCTAAAACTGCTTCCTTATGTCTCTCCAGGATTGGATTAATACAAACTTATCGCATCTAGTGCAAAAACAACATCTGGTGTGGTACTTGACACCTCACGATTGACTCAATTGCCTAAGCAAGTGATCTGCCAATCATGCACAGCCCTCTCCCCTTTAGTCTATACGACACCTTTAGAGAGGGTGACTCCATCACCTGCAGGTACACCACCATGCTAGGAGTCAACTATTGTAAAAACCATTAGAATATCTGTCAAAGTACCCACATTGGGAAACTACCCAAATCTATATCTAAAACCATAGATCCAGAAACCAGAATGTCAAATATTATATCCATATCCTGTCTGGAGAAACAACTGTGTGACGACCACAGTACAACCGATCGTAGTATAGGAATTTTACTTCCTACTTTGTGTATGTCATCCAGATACCATGACATCACAGCCTACTATCTTCTTAACAGATCCATCCCCTATTCTGATGAAGTCAAACCCATGACTGTCACATCAAAATTAGATGATCTATCTCCGCTATAACTGCTCTAGTCTATAAATAGACATAAGCTACTTGCCCACTATGCTTCCGCTACTCCCACCGACCACAACAACTCTCCTACCGGGTCTCATAGCCTGGAACGACGGTAGTGTCAAGTCAGGGTAGATAAGAACCTCCCTGTCACCGTCATTGAAGCTACCGAAGTACCTCTCGGTTGTCTGAGGTTACCCACCATATCTGCGGAGTGGCTATTGGAATGTCAAATATGATTGAATATATAGGTCCTATTAAATTTTCCGTAATCATTCGCGGTTCTGGAATCACTTCCAGTTCTACCATACTCCCACTACTATTTTCTGAAAAAGATCCATTTTATTAAAACTGTGGCGAGTCAAGAACAATATCACTATTGATCTTTCAAATGGTAGAATATCAACCATCGTCATAGCCAGGGTCAACCCACAAACAGCCATTACAGAAACGTGCCCTGAGTTATCTAGAGTCTGGTTTTAAGCATAAGCTGGATAACTCCATATACCTTAACATCTTTTAAGGTATGAACCATTCTATATCCAATATAGAAATTTTGGCACTTTATTTAATTGGAACCAGATTCAAATCATGCAGCTGTCTCCAGTGCATATCAACTTAATGGAAAGAGGCTAATCAGCATTACTCAACTTAGGAATCCATCCAATTATGAGTAACCTGAAAGAGAAACAAGTTTCTCAAAACCATTACTATCATCTGAATACCAATCACAAGAATCTACATCTCCGATCTCTTTGAAGAATCCCGATACTTGTGATACCTGGTTCTCTACTTTATTCTTATACCCACAACTTCTCAAAACTTAGACCTTGTATTTCTACGAAACACTTGTCTAAATACTAGAGAAGTTATAAGTAAACAGAACATAGTACGAGGACCTACCCCTTTGTCCTGATGGATACTTGGACAACATACAATACTCTGTATAAATCCGCTGAGTTGAACAACTCATAACCTGTGCGTCGTAGGTTGAAAACTGTACCCTGGCGATTTCCTCAAATATCACCAATTGCAACGAATTCCGATATAATGAGGATAATTACCTAATTCCCAATAACTTACTCCCACTCATCATCTGTAAAACCATACAGATACGAGAATGAAACCTGGTAAATACATACCCTTGGATTAAGTATCTAATCAGGAAAACAGTTTTCCTTTAACAATGCACTGAAACATGAAAAAGTTTCGTAGGGGTATGCTTGTATTCATAGTAATGCCTCTTCCATTATCCAATTCATGACTATAACCGTATATCTCTTTGCCATCTCTCCAAATCCCTTTATTTGTCTTTAGTCGTTACCTTCTGTACACCATCGTTAGGCTAAATGGTTTTCTTCCATCCCTACCTTTCGGTACCAGCCTATGGTTTGGAAGAAGACTATCCAGTAAGCATAATAGGTGTACCCTCCTAAACCAAGGAGTACTCATATCTTGAGAGAAGGTGATGATAAAAGACAACTGAATAATACCTTATTCCTTTAAAGGTGAAAATAGGAGTGGCGATGAAGTACGCGGTTTTGGTCGGGAATGATATCAGTCGCAATTTACTTTGCTCTATTTCTAATCCCTTAATTTTGTCTTTACATATTACCTTCTGCACACCCTACTTAGGCTAATTGGTTTTCTTCATTCCCTACCTTTCGGCACCTGCCTATGGTTTGGAATAAGACTATCCAATAAGCGTAATAGGTGTACACTCCTAAACCAAGGAGCCCTCGCAACCTGAGAGAAGGTGATAATAAAAGACAACTGAATAAACCTATTCTATTTCTCTTGAACCTGGATCTATCCTCGAAGAAGTCCCTTCGAGTTCGTATATAACCATACGATGGATCTATCCAATGGAAGTGGATATCCGTAGTAATATGGGTGTTCTGAGAAATTCAAAGGGTAAAAGAAGGAGTGGTAATGACTTATGCAACACAGACAATCCAAAAGCCAGTATTTTAAGAAGGTTCGGTCAACCTGGTCACTGAGTCATAGTCTAGGGTCGGTCAAAGGTCGTTGCCAAAGAGAGAGAGAAAAGAAACACTCTGCGTGCACTCTAACCTAGATCAGAATGGTTATCACTTTTTCTAATCCGGAAACCTCCCACTGTCCTGTCAAATTCTCTCCCAAACCTGAAAGAAGAATCAATCGGGATCACCCGAAGAGTAAACCAACTCATCAGTGGGAATCGGGATCCAACTCTCATCGCATGATAACGTGATGGAATGCATCCACGTTACTCATACTCCAAAAGGTATGCTCATACTTGGCAAGTTTCAGTTTCTTTAGAAACTCCCGATATGATTTTTGCCCCATGCTCTTATAACCTTGGCTTTGGTCAAAATGTCATAAGTCACATGCCAAGTTCTACCCGTCACTATCTTGTCAATTTGAACCCACCCGCACATGCCCCTGACTTTGGCCAATCGGCAGAACGACTGTCCCAAACCAACTCATCTATCTATGCAACAAATGAATACCCAGCAGCTACCAAACACTATGCCTTAACTTTGGCTAAAATGCATAGCTTGAATACTATTGAATACACAAAAGAAGTGACGGAGGGCTACGGCTGGTTTTTGGCGAAAAACCTTTAACGTAACAAACTTGATATAGCTGAAGGAACCTGATAGCCCTTTTTTTTTAAAAATATAGTGGCGAAAACCTTTTGCTAAAGAGGTGGATCTCGGCTCTTTCCTCGTGGAATGAGGTGCAGGATATTCCACTGAATACCGCGATGCAAAGCAACATGTAATCGACTATAGTGAAGTTATTACCCTGACGCAAACTTTTGCCCAAGGGGTCAGTCCCGGTGAAGGGATATCGGCCCTTGCCCTATCGAATGAGGTGCAGGATATTCCACTGAATACCGCTATGCAAAACAAAAGGAAACGTCTTTGCAATAACACCTTTTAAATTTGTTCCAACAACTGCAAACAGGTTTGTTTTACTTTGCATTGATCAGAATCAACGCAGTGCCATCAATAATCACACCAGAAAAGAACGAAAATAAAATGTACGTATATGCCATCCGCATTCGTCACTGGGTCCCGTCATCATCCGTTAGGTTACTTAACTAACGACAGAGCGGGGACTGGACTAGCGCGGGTGTAAAACATATACAACATCTAATAGTATATAAACCAATATACAATAATCGCTCCAGGCATGATAATATGCAACATTACAGAAAAGTAATAAGCATCACAGAACAATACAGATAATCTGGGATCCCCGGGTTTCACAGAGCCGCTGCTGAAACCCGACGTTCCCCTGTCGTGTGGATAGCCTGTGCAATGAAACCTAGAACCCTACGGGTGCGGCAAGTTACCCGCCAAAACCTGAAGCGAGGCAGCCTCCTACAGCAAAGTGAATGGACCACCCAGCACTTCACGGAATCCGGTAATCTTGGGCACCCCTCCTTGGGTCAACCTGTACCCCCTACGAGTGCGGCGAATCGTCTGCCAATTCTAGAGTGAGGCCCCTCTGCCTCTCAAAGCCATGAGATGCGGACCCGTTGCCCCCCAGAACCCGGCTATCCGTGCACTCCGTCGCGGGGCAAAACCTAGTACAGTAATGAATAATAGTACAACAGGTACATCGACCGCAACCTGGTCGTGCCCCAAAAGATTATTATACAACAGGCAGTGACTGCAGTCCACAAGTTGGACGCTCTCCCCGCAATATCAAATGTACAAATAAATCCAAACTGCACTACCATTGCACACTGCTATCCATCACGACAAATCCGCAACATCACAGAACATCAACGCGAATGTCACGTTCGCAAACCCGTCTAAAAGAACTATAGCAATCAGACGCGGTTTACCGATCAAATGACATTCCCGGTCGGAGATATAATGTAAGCACTGTAAACTAACGTGTTTAAATTTCGATCGACTAAATATCACGAAGTGGGCCCCACGAACAACTGGTGAACAGCAACAAAAACTGGGCCCAAAAGATATATACCAAAAACCCCAAATTCCAACAGAGAAGACACTGTGCAAATTTGGTGCACTGATTCAATAGAACGGCCGCGAATGCGCGGCCAAACTATGGGTTTGGCCGCGATTCCGCGGCAGTTTGGTGGAATCACGTGCACAAATTTGGTCCGTGTGCTTCTGAAACCCTGCACAACTTTCTGTGATATGTAGAATAATTTTAGGACATCATTTAAAATCGACATAAACTTTGAAGCTTGAAAATTGTGTTTTTCGATATCCGGTTCAATCGATGTTTTAAACGCGTTAGCACAAGTTAGTATAGCAAAATGGTGAGGCTCTGATACCACTGTAAGTCTACGGTAGCGCCCCGGCCGTCTATAGACGCCAAATGCGGAAAAAAAACTTTTTAACTGGCGCTATCGTATACTTTAACCCGGATCTGCCATTATTGCTAAACTAACAAACTGTAAAGAGTGTAGAAAGGTGATACCGAACGATCCGACTCCTTCATTCTTTAACCATCATCCCACGCTCCGTTGCGGCTGCTCCGATCTCGTCGATCTCTGAACTGCTCGTCCAGGTGGCACCACATCAACGATTCTTTAAACGGGCTCCCGCCTCTGACTCGAGGTAACTCGGTCGTCAAGTTTGCTAAAAGAGACGACCAAGATTGATGTAGAGAATGAGTGGAATACTTTGTCTCGCTTCGTCCAAAACCATGGACGAACGGTTAATGAAGTTGCCGTGGGAATCGGGTGATGGAATGAAATGAGCTGTGAAATTCCATACACCGAAAACTATCATAATTTTTTTGTACCATCAAGTGAGAGAGAGAGAGGAGGGGGCCGGTCATCTTATAGGAATGGGGGGTGAGTGTAGGAGAGAGGAGAGTGACCACAATAGAAAATATCTAGTGTGAACACAAATAAATATCTAGTGTGAACACAAATAAATATCTAGTGTGAACACAAATAAATATCTAGTGTGAACACACAGTGTGAACACACAGTGTGAACACAAAGAAAGCAACCAATGAAACAATAACACCTCACCGCTTCTAGAACCTTCTAGAAGTATCCACACTCTTCCAAAGAAAAGATAAATCCGTCTTTAACCGAATATTAAAAGACGGCTGATAGAAAACTGAAAACTGGCAACTTCCAAAATTGATCCAGAAACTACTTTCAGGATAACCCCGTAACTGTATAAAAATACCCTAATTTGTATTACGACCGAATACAAATGCAACTGAGACAAAGATATTATTTCTACTCAATATAATACTCGGATCCGGCTTAAACCAAAGCCGACCAGTACCATCTACCCGAAAAATGACACGTGCGTAAACGCACGTGCATTTTCCGAACCCTGCCATAAAACCATACGGCCTCTACAACGTTTCGCCCGAACTTGGGAAACTGTCTGTGGGGGACTCTAATGACTCGTCAGTACCCTGGCAGTGGGTTTAACCACAAACTGTCAGCGGCACTAGCTATGCGTAACGGCTGTCCATGGACTGACCTCAAAGGAGGCTGATGAGCGAACTCATCCAGAAACCTTACTGAGCCTAACAGTGACAATGTATATACAGTCCGGTCCGTTCGTCTATGAGTATCGCATATCTGCCTAGGGGGCTAGTAACGTCAGACCCCCAATAGTAGTATAAGTCGTGTCGGAGTGTAGCCCAATAACACCCTGAGATACTACTGGAGTACCTACCAGTAAATCTCCTGCCACGGCCGTGGGCTTTGTGTAATGGCTCTCCTAGACACAGCACGATCTCGCCCCCAATACCGGGAGAGACGAATCCCCTGCCGATCCGCTCACGTGCCTCCATTTGGCTCGGGACTGTACCCAAAAACTACCTGTTTGCACGACTCCTTTGAGCCGTGGTAGGGTAGAAATCAAAGCACAGTGGGAACTCACACGAGACAAATGACGACCTCAGGTCGATGAACTAACCTGTACACATGTCACCAGGGAACTGCTATCTGACGATATGTATAATACCAACTAGCAGGTTCCCAGCGAGTCCTGTCCGATGTACTCATAACCCAATGAGCACCTGTATACATCTTAGGTGATCCAACTGACACCAGTGGCTTGTGAGACCGGCCACCGCCCCACGTCGGGGTCTCGACTGTATACACTAGTCTACTCCGGAGTATCGATGCCCTATCTCGAAACTCCCACGACTAGGGACCACAATTAAGGATATGCGTATAAACCACCCAACTCTCATGAATATGATCGCCATCATACAGTTGGCGGTAAAGCAAGATCCTAAGGGCTCTATCAAAGTGTAACATGTACACGACTGATAAAGGCAAACCAGATAGCATACTATCATCTCGAGTAAGACTGTCCTACCGGTATAGGTCCTCCGCAATCATTGCAATCACATACCTGCGATCCAATAATTGACTCTGAGGGCACTATCTCCAACAGAACGTTGGTTCCGTTCTATCTTATAAGAGTTATAGGACTAAACAGGACATAGGGGAATACCAGGATTCCCATCCCACCAGAATGATGAAAGTACATGATGATGCATTTTCTTCGGGTGTGTTCGTTACAGAGAACTGTTTCTCCATTTGCCCTACGTCCTGGGTATTAGATACCGGGTCAGGATCCCATATATGTAATCAGTTTCATGGGCTTAGAAAAGGTAGAGAACTTAGAGAAGGTGATAAAGACATAAGAGTTGGAAATAGTGCAATTGTTGCAGCTAAAACCGTCGGGGAATATCACCTTGCATTACCAACTGGTAATACATTGGTTCTGAACGAATGCTATTACATGCCGAACCTGATATGCAACATTATATCGGTTTCTTTGTTGATTAAACAGGGATATAATTTTGTATTACAGGATAATGTTATGAACATTTTCCGTAACCAAAAGTTGGTTGGATCTGGCACGTTGTGCAATGGCATTTATGTTCTAAATCAATCAACAGTTCTAAGCATAACAAACACACACAAGAGGAAGAGTTCAGAACTGAACGAATCCTTCTTGTGACATTGTAGACTGGGTCACATCAATGCGACATGACTAGCTAAGTTGCATAAGGATGGATATTTGAATCCGTTTGAATTTTCATCTTATGACACTTGCCAGTCATGTCTCAAAGGCAAGATGACCAAAACTCCGTTTACGGGACACGGAGAAAGAGTTACGGAACTCATGGGACTGGTGCATAGTGATGTATGCTGTCCAATCTCTACACATGCCAGGAATGGTTCTGCGTACTTCATTACATTCACTGACGATCTCTCTAGATTCGGATATATGTTCCTGATGAGACACAAGTCTGAAGCTTTTGAGAAATTTAGAGAATATAAACAAGAAGTCGAGAACCAAACCGGAAAAAGTATTAAAATCCTACGATCTGATCGAGGAGGTGAATACTTGAGCAATGAATTCCTGGACTTCCTAAAAGAGAATGGGATTCTCTCTCAGCTGACTTCTCCATATACACCACAGCACAACGGTGTATCAGAATGGAGGAACCGCACCATATTAGATATGGTGCGCTGTATGATGAGCACAGCTGGGTTACCTATTTCCTTCTGGGGGTATGCACTGGAAACAGCTGCAGAACTATTGAATATGGTTCCCACCAAATCCGTGCCAACCACTCCATATGAGATATGGAAAGGTAAGAGACAATGTCTTAATTATGTTAAGATATGGGGTTGTCCGGCATATGTAAAAATACAGAATCCGGACAAACTCGCGGCAAGGTCCATTCTGTGTAAGTTTATTGGATATCCTAAACATTCGTGTGGGTATATCTTCTACCACACCGAGGAACAAAAGATGTTTGTTTCTCGACATGCCACCTTTTTAGAAAAGGAATTTCTCGAAAAAGAGATTAGTGGCAAGGAGGTAGAACTGGAAGAGGTTCCAGCAATACAGACTACGACAGAAGATTTGGTTGAACCGGGGGATTCGGTAGTTCCCAACGAACCTCAGCCTCTCCGTCGATCTAGTAGGGTTTCACACCCACCTGAGAGATACTACGGTTTTCTCATGGATGGTGGGAGTGAGGACTGCATCATGGAGGATGATGACCCAACTAGCTTCGAGCAGGCCATCACGAGTGGGGACTCAGTGAAATGGCTAGATGCAATGCGGTCCGAGATGGAATCCATGTACACCAACAATGTATGGACTTTGGAAAATGCTCCTGAAGGGGTAAAACCCATTGGGAGCAAGTGGATCTTCAAGAAAAAACTTGGTGTAGATGGGAAAGTGGAGACTTTCAAAGCTAAACTTGTAGCAAAGGGTTTTCGTCAAAGACCAGGTGTGGACTATGACGAGACATTTTCTCCAGTGGCTATGCTTAAATCCATCTGGATCATGCTTTCCATCGCTGCATATCATGATTACGAAATCTGGCAAATGGATGTTAAGACCGCCTTTCTAAACGGTGATTTAGAAGAGTGCGTGTACATGACTCAGCCAGAGGGCTTCATAGATAGTGGGAGCAGCGGGAAGGTGTGCAAGCTGCTTAAATCCATTTATGGATTAAAGAAAGCGTCGCGGAGTTGGAACATCTGCTTTTACGTCGTTATCAAAGAGTTTGATTTCGTCAAAAACATAGATGAACCTTGTATCTACAAGAAGGTAGCAGAGAGTAAGGTTGTCTTCCTCGTATTGTACGTGGACGACATACTCTTGATAGGAAATGACATTCCTATGCAGCAATCGGTCAAGCTCTTCTTATCACAAAGATTCTCAATGAAAGATCTTGGTGATGCCTCCTGCATATTGGGAATTAGGATCTATAGAGATAGATCCAAACGGATATTGGGATTGTCCCAATCCAGGTACATTGACACCATACTAAAGAGGTTTAGTATGAAAGAATCCAAGTGTGGAAACTTACCCACGATCTCTGGAGTCACTCTCTCCAAAGAGATGTCTCCCAAGACTGATTTGGAGAGAGCTCGCATGCAAGGGATACCCTATGCTTCGGCTGTAGGCTCTATCATGTACGCGATGCTATGTACCAGACCCGATGTAGCATACTCACTAAGTGTAGTGAGCAGATATCAAGCTGATCCTGGAGAGAGTCACTGGACAGCTGTGAAGAGCATTCTCAAGTACTTGTGAAGGACTAAAGAGATTCTCTTGGTGTATGGTAACGGAGAACTCCAAGTGGAGTCCTTTACCGATTCGAGCTTCCAGAGTGATAAGGACGACTCTAAGTCGCAGTCGGGATTTGTCTTTACCCTTTATGGAAGGGCGGTTAGCTGGAAGAGTTCCAAGCAGGAAACCATGGCAGACTCGACGATGGAGGCTGAATACATCGCTGCCAACGATGCTGCCAAAGAGGCTGTCCGGATCAAGAAGTTCATTACTCAACTTGGAGTGGTTCCATCCATTGAGAATCCAATACCTTTGTATTGCGATAACAATGGAGCGGTGGCTTTGGCCAAGGAACCCAGGTCCTATCAGCGATCCAGGCATATTCTGAGGCGGTATCACCTGATCCGGGAGATAGTTGATCGCCGGGAGATCGAGGTCAGGAGGGTTGACACGAAGAATAACACAGCGGATCCACACACGAAGGCCATTCCCCAGATACAGTTTGAGAGACTCTTCGAGATGCTCGGTATGCGATACTACAGCAGCTGGCCCTAGTGCAAGTGGGAGATTGTTAGTTGTATGTATGCCCTAGAGGCCAGTATTGTACAGATGATGTATATTATATTAGATGCTTGGACATATATAGAGATGACTTTCTTGCTCGATATGATAGTATGCTATCTGGTTGCTCTTTATCTTAACATGTATACTTGTCTCTTTTCTACTGTCTTATAGTTACATGTTGGTAAAGCCCTTAGAATGTGTACTTGACTACCTGGACTATGATGAGGATCATACTAGTGGGGACATGGTAGTCCAAAAGTACATCCTTCAAGGTCCCTAGTCATGGGTGTATCGAGACGGGGCATCGATATACTAGTGTAGACTAGCGTATACGCTTCTCGACCCATGAGATGGGCGGTGGATGATCCCATATCCATTGGTATTTGACATCAGAGATGGTATACGGGTGCTCAGTGGAGACTGGGTACACTGGACGGACTCGCCGAGAACTCCCATATGGTATTATACCTCACGTCAGATGGCAGTTCTCAGGTGACGCTTATGCAGGTTAGTCTGTAGACCCGAGATCGTCATTGAGTCTTGTGTGATTCCCACTGTACTTTGATTTCCACCTTACCACGTCCATGAGGGCATGCAAAACGGTGGTTTTTGGGTACAGTCCCGAGTCACATGGAGGCAATGAGCAATAGGAGGGGTTTCGTCTCTACGATATTTAGGGTTGATGTTGCACTGTGCTAGATTGGCCGTAACAGGGAAGTTGATTGATCTGTAAAATTCGAGACTGTGTAAGTAAATCAACTCAAATGATCCCTGATAACGGTTTCATTTGATTGTAATAATTTCTTGTTTGTGTAAATCGACTAAAGCGAAGAAGTTTCTATGTGTCGGTAATATTGAATAAAATTCACAATCAAAGAATTATATTTGACCGCAATCAATTACGGTGTCGGTTGTAGATCGTAAGCGAGTGCGGATCGTCCACAGGAATTGTGCGATTCGTTTTTATATTTAATTTGTTTGAATTGAAAATTTAATCGAAAAGAAAAGAAAACATGATTCAAGATTTTATCGATTGATTCAGGTGTCACAAATTTAATCAAGAATCAAGAAACTGATAAACAATCAAGAATCGGGTTTCGAGGATATTTCCAACCAAATGTCAAGAATCTAAATGAGGCTCGTAGGAATCGATCGGATCTATAGACGTGATGTAATCTCAAGATTTCATGTTCTTGTCCTTCGAAGGATTGATACTAGATCGATGATGATCGACGAGAGTTAGGGCTTTCTTGATGAAACTAAGGTTTCATCGTTTAACCCTTGTTCTTTCATCGATATCATTCACATTCGAGCCTCTAACAATTTCAAGAAACGATCGTAACTCCCCAATCTCGAGCGATATCAATCAAGAAAGCATCGCAACGAATTGGGTCGTCGATTCTTGAACTTGCTAGGGTTTACAAAACTCGTAGGATTCAAGAATCGATTTAAGATATGTTACATCATCATTCTATTGATCGTCTCGACTCCTCGATGAGCGGAGTATTACTCAAACATCACAACAAGAATTACAACTAGAAATTTAGATTGAATCATGATGGAAGAATTTAAAGAAAACAAGATAAAAGAATATCACCTTTTATTTATATCAACAATTTGATTACAGTCGCTCAAGAACTACAAGAGGAAGAACTAAATTGTCGATTTGGCGTCGCTCAGCTCCGTGAGTCGCGGATCGGCTTGGACCACTTGCTCTGTTGAAGATCGGCTCGGCTCATAAAAGGTTGCAAGGCTTCTTGCTTGATGGGGTACTCGGGATCTTAGCTTTTGATTGGAATTAGGGTTAGGGTTTCACACAAGTCTTCTCACTAGACGTGTGGAAGAAGATGAAGAAAGAGAGTGAATGGATCTATTGAATGAATAGAATTCCAAGAGATGATTGGCTACTAAAATGAACTAATGGAAGGATCTATCCATCCTCTTTACAAGTGAGCCTAGGGTCTTATTTATAGATCTCCCAAACCCTAAGCCTTGAGAAGTTCCCTCCAAAAGTTTGTTGAAAGACTTCTAGAAGTAGTTAGTTAGGCTTAGCTTAGGGTTTGAGCTAGGGTTTAGGGAGAAGTTTCTAGAATACAAGGCTAGTTTAGTGTTGATCCCAAAGCTTGCTGATCTGGCAGAAGTCCCTGGAGTCTTCTGGAAACTGACATGTCATTCTGAGCTGTAGGCCTTGAGCTAGGGATTATGGTGCAATGATGAAGTGGAGATGTGACATGTTGACTGCGGAACCGCGGTAATAGGAGGCTTAGGCCGCGGTGCCGCGGCCATTTGGGCTCCTTGGGGCTTCAACTTTCTTGTGTTGACTTTTGGTGTCTTCTTCTGTATTTTGTTATATATTGAATTTCTGAATTCCCTTTACATTAATACCAGATTCCAAATCATTGAGTTGGCGTCATGTTTGATCGGTACCATGTAAATTTTGGCCTTTCTTCTGGATTTTCCTGCACAGATTTCAAAACAAGTGTTGCGCAATATATGGATGATGCGATGCCATGAAATGCAGTAAATTTCCTTATAAATGCCGGTTTTAGAGTCTAACACAAGTAATCTGATATTTTGCGACAGTTTTGCTAATATGTGAAATATGAATACCGTACACTTCTAAATGAGTGCAAATGATAGGGAAATTGCCGTGTTAAAAATACAATATTTTCGACTAATCAAATTCCCCAAAACTTAATTTCGATCGTCTCGAGCGAACTGTTTTATTAAAAAGAGAAGGAGAAAATAAAGAAAGAGAAAAACTAACAAGCACACTTTCGTAGGCAACACGATTGCACTGAGCACATGCAACAAGCCTTTAAACCTCTAGGTGTCCCTAGTAGGAGGAGTGCTGTCTCCTGAGGGTTTTCAGCGGATTGCACCCACAACATCCAATAATAAAAGAAAGATCATGAATATTACATTTAAAGACAAGAATTGTAAAAGAAAGACCTCGAAAATTAGGGTTTCCAACTAAGCTAGCTTTTCGGTTGTCATGAGCCTTATCTTAATGGTCATGAAAAGATGTTAGAAATCACGTCCTCCCTCAATAAAACATCGTCTTATTCTTCATTCCTATCTTTATTCCAAACATCGATCATATAACCCTGCGTGTCTGTAAAGACATCCCTACACCCGGAGAATTCAATTCAAGCTATCATACTCTTGCCCATCAGCCTCAGTACTTTTTAATTAATGAATATTTAAATGAGATTGCTCACACACTTTCATGCGACCGTTAATACTTCTTGAGATACTAACCGACCGATTACTCCTGTGCTTGCTTACTTGGTGTATTTTCCTCGTCTTGCACCACCTCAGGCATAGCAGTGACTCCCAGACCAGTTGGCCTTAGGGCACTAGGTGAAGAGGCGCCCTCGCTATATATTTTTTTATTGCCCTCGGTGATAACAAAACCAGTGTCCATTTTTCTCACCACTTTATATATATTTTTTTCATTTCATTTTTTTTTATTTCCTTCATACATCGGCTTTAAGACAAGAGCATTTTAAGGTATCCTCTACTATCCCAGGTTTCAAGACGTGTGTAAGTGCGAATAGAAGGGTAGCAACGTTCAAAATGTTTGGCTTCCAGAATAGAAACTATTTTTCAGACTTAGTTTTATCCTCAGATTAGTGACGTCCTTCATCTTACTAACCCTTGGGACAACGGCTCATAACTACTTATTACTAGTTCGTATAAGAAAACTTCTAATTTTCTTAGTTTTCTTAAATTTTTCTAATCTCATGGATGTAATTTTTCACTATCTAAACTTTTATTATCTTATTTATATACAAAAAAAAGTGTAAATATTAAAATTATTTTTATACTTGAAATTTTTTAAATTTTTAGGGGTTTTGAAATTTTTTTAAATTTTTATTGATTTTTAAAAGAAATGTTTTGTGCTTATGCAAATGATATGCAAATGATGCAAAAATAAGCACAAATCTCCCCCAAACTTGATTTCAACAGTGTCCTCACTGTTGCCAATCGCTATACCTAAAAAAACTGTAAGTCTGGGAGGAATTATTATTGGGGGCAAAATATATAAGTGAAGAACTTCCCCCAAACTTACTCTTTTCACTCACCTCCATTAAAAAGATGATGCAATGATATACAGGATATGAAGATGAGACGGAGGAATTTTAATCCAAATAAACTGGCTCTTGTAAGAACAAGAGCTCCTCCGTGGGGTCAGTGCAAAAAATACGGCTTTGGTCTATGTCCATTCACTTTGAAAAATGTGCCGTTTTAAACATTTTCTACTTCTACTGCCCCGTGTGGGTATACAGTCCGCACAACAAAAGGTCCCTTCCATCGAGATTGGAGCTTACCCACGTGAAGGTGTAATCGTGAATCATAAAGAAGGACTTATTGACCAGGTGAAAATGTTTTCCTCAAAAATGTTTTTATCGTGAAAGACCTTGGTCCTATTCTTTATGATTACAGCGTTATCATAAGCTTCATCGCGGAGTTCGATTAGCTCATTAAGTTGCAGCTTCCGAAAGTTGCAGGCTTCATTTAGATCAAAGTTTATTTTCTTTATAGCCCACAATGCTTTATGCTCTATCTCGACGGGTAAGTGACATGCCTTTCCAAACACTATCCTATATGGAGACATCCGTAGGTCGGTTTTATATGCAGTTCTGAATGCCCAAAGAGCATCCGTCAGTTTGGTCGACCAGTCTTTTCTATTTTTAGCAACAGTTTTCTCCAGGATAAGTTTGATTTGTCTGTTTGAGATTTCAGCCTGCCCGCTTGTTTGGGGATGATAGGGTGTAGAAAGTCGGTGGTTGATTGAGTATTTTCGCATCAGAGTCTCGAAAGACCTGTTGCAGAAATGTGTCCCATTATCGCTAATAATAGCGCGTGGGTGTCCAAATCGCGAAAATATATTCTCTTTCAAGAACTTAATGACAACTTTCCTGTCATTAGTGCGACATGGAATAGCTTCTACCCACTTTGAGACATAATCAACCGCCAGCAGTATGTACAAATTCCTAAAGGAGTTGGGAAAAGGACCCATAAAATCAATGCCCCGAACATCGAATATTTCAACAACCAGAATGGGTTGCTGAGGCATTTCATTCCTCTGGGAGATTCTACCCGTATACTGACATTGTGTACAGGTTTTGCAATGCTCAAATGCGTCCTTGAATAAGGTCGGCCAATAAAATCCACATTGCAAAACCTTCTCCGCTGTCTTTTTAGGACCAAAGTGACCCCCACAGGCCTGATCATGACAAAAAGAAAGAACACTCTTGAACTCTTCATTCGGGACACACCGGCGAATGATCTGATCATAACAATATTTAAACAAATAGGGATTGTCCCAGTAAAAGTGTTTTACTTAGGATAGAAAACGGTATTTGTCCTGTTTTGACCAATCGCTCGGTATCAGTCCAGTGGCATGATAGTTCACAATATCTCTGAACCATGGTTCATTGGATATGCTCAAGAGTAGCTCGTCAGGGAACGAATCATTGATCGGCAGGGTCACAGGGGAAGAAGAGATGCGTGAAAGATGGTCAGCTACAACGTTTTCACATCCTTTCTTATCTTTGATAACAAGATCAAATTCTTGTAACAGTAGGATCCAACGTATTAGTCGACCTTTTGCATCTTTCTTCGCCAGAAGATGTTTTAAGGCGGAATGGTCAGTATACACAACTATAGGTGAGCCAATTAAGTAAGGCCTGAATTTTTCTAATGCAAATACAACCGCTAAAAGTTCTTTTTCTGTGGTTGTATAATTGATTTGCGCATCATTCAGGGTCTTACTAGCATAGTATACCACGTGTGGCATCTTTTCAATGTGCTGTCCTGAGACTGCACCTACTGCAACGTCGGATGCGTCACACATCAGCTCAAAAGGGTAGTCCCAGTTTAGAGACGATAACACGGAGGCTGAAGTGAGTGAGTGTTTAAGTGAGTCGAAAGCTGTCTCGCAGTCCGAGTCAAAATGGAAGGTCGTATCCTTAGCCAGGAGAAGAGTTAAAGGTCTAGCAATTTTGCTAAAGTCCTTAATGAATCTCCTATAAAAGCCCGCATGGCCAAGGAAAGATCGAATATCTTTGACGCTTTTGGGATGAGGGAGGTTTTGAATGACATCTATCTTAGCTCTGTCAACCTCAATGCTTTTCTGTGAAATGACATGTCCAAGTACAATTCCTTCTTGGACCATAAAATGGCATTTTCCCCAGTTCAAAGTCAAGTTCTTCTCTTTGCAACGAGTAAGAACAGCGTCAAGATTCGATAGGCAGTCGGAAAAAGAGTCTCCAAAAATCGAGAAGTCGTCCATAAAGATCTACAGAAATATCTCTACCATATTAGAGAATATCCCCATCATACACTGCTGAAAGGTAGCGGGAGCATTGCATAACCCAAAGGGCATGCGACTGTAAGCAAAGGTACCAAAAGGACAAGTAAAAGTGGTTTTATCTTGATCCTTTTTGGCGATGGGGACCTGATTATAGCCTGAGTATCTATCCATAAAGCAATAATACTCTCGTCCCGCTAAGCGTTCTAGCATTTGATCAATGAATGGTAGAGGAAAGTGGTCTTTCCTCGTGGCAGCATTGAGTTTTCTATAATCGATACATACACGCTACCCAGTTTGGGCGCGTGTCTAAATCAACTCATTCGCCTCATTGGTTATAATAGTGATGCCGGATTTCTTAGGAACGACATGTATAGGACTTACCCATTGGCTATCGGAGATGGGGTATATAATACCATTATCTAGGCATTTGACGATCTCTTTCATTACCGCTTCCTTCATGACGGGATTCAACCGTCTTTGTGGTTCTCGGGTTGGTCTGGCATCATCCATCACATGTATATGATGTTAAACTATCAAGGGACTAATCCCTTTGATGTCCGCCATACTCCAACCAAACGCCTCTTTGTTAGATCTCAATACCGATAAAAGTGCATTTCTTGCTCTGATGCAAGAGAAGCGGATATGATAACCGGTAAAGATTCATTCTCACCTAGATATGCATATTTAAGGTGAGAAGGTAAAATTTTGAGATCTAATTCGGGCGGAGAAATGATAGAAGGAGGGATCATTGAGTGATTTTTGGATTTACAAAGAAGCTCAGAGCCTGTGAAAGATACAGACCCGGGTGGAGAAAAGTCAGGAGTGCAGGACTCAAGTGTAGAAAAAGTGTCCTCACTAAGATCTTGTGTGAAATCAAACAGAGATGTGGTAATGTCATCGAGATCAGTAAAGCAAAGTTCCTCAGCTCCACAACTATCGGGAGCGATCTCATGGACAGAGCACACATCTAAAATATGGGCAGAGGGTTCTGATGGCTGACTTCCAACTTTGTAGATATTTAGTTCAATGGTCATGTTTCCAAATGATAAATTCATTGAACCGTTTCTACAGTTTATAACAGCGTTGGAAGTGGCAAGGAAAGGAAGACCCAGAATCACCGGAATTTGGCCCCGGGGGTTTGTTACAGGCTGTGTGTGGAGTACAATGAAGTCTACAGGGAAAACAAATTCCCCGACCTTTATCAACACATCCTCTAACTCACCCCTTGGTTTGGTGATTGAACGGTCTGCCATCTGGAGAGTGCAGTGAGCAGGTTTCAGCTCTCCAATCCCTAGTTGCTCATATACCGAATATAGAAGGAGGTTAACACTTGCGCCAAGGTCTAAAAAACACGATTTATGTTTTTTCCCCCAATAGAAATCGATATTGTAGGACATCCTGGGTCCTTTCGTTTCTTTGGTAGCTGAGGGATAAAAGCAGTGCTGATATTATTAGCCATGAAGACCTTGTTCGGCACTTGGGTCTTCCTCTTCCTAGTGCACAAGTCCTTAAGAATTTTTGCATAAGCGGGGACTTGTTGAATTGCATTTAGGAGAGGGATATTGATGTTAACCTGTTTGAACATTTCCATAATTTTCTCCATATGAGGACTCGTTCTATTACCCCTTAACCGGTTCGGGTAAGGACCTTTCGCAATAAGCGTAGGGTCCATCATAGGAGAAGAAAGAGGGTGTAGACGAGGTTCCAAAAGAGGTGTGGGGACCGTCTGTGGAGAACTAGAAGGGCTATACTGAGGTGTCGAGCCTAGTGGGAAATGGAGAATAGGCTCTCGAGAAGGTGGTGTGGTAGAAGAAGAAGGATCAGATAGAGAAGTGTGTGTGTGTGGAAAGGTCTCAGCCGGGGTGTTGATATGATTTCCAATATCACCAATACCTTCCCCGATATGATTGTTCAGCACTCTTCCCGATCTCAACATTGTGACGGCATTTACATTGTAATGCCCAGGATTCTGTAGGGGTTGAGAGGGAAGTTTCCCTTTTTCTCTCGCACTCATTTCAGCTTTAAGGCGAGCTATTTCAGCTTCCATTGATCTGATACTCTCAGCTTGGGACGCTGAGTTTTTCTTTATCTCACTGACGGAAGATCTAACCTCAGTCGAAACCCTTATGAAATTTGAAAAAAGTGATTTCATGGTTTGAGTGAATTGAGAGAATTCGTCAGAACAGGACAACTGCATAGGATTAGACTGTGCAGGATTGTTGACCTGATTTTGGAAGTTTTGTGACTGGTAGTGGTGCTGAGTGAGTTGAAGGGGTTGCTGTTGTGGTGGAGGAAGAGCCCATTGAAAATTATTCGTGTTTGGAACCGTGTTTTGAGATTGGTTTTGGTTCCAAGCAAAATTCGGGTGATTCCTCCAACCCTGATTGTACGTGGAAGAATATGGATCGTTTCGAGGTCTTTGAAATGCGGCATTAGAATGCTCGTGACCTTGAAACGCAGAGTTTAATGGACATTCTTCCGTTAAATGAGACGGATCAGAACAGCACCCACAAACAGTTTTGGGGAGCGACTCTGGGTTTAGGGAGGCTGCTGCAAATTTGTGTTCAATAGCGTCGAGCTTCTTTTGCATTGCTGCCATCTCAGCTCGAACACCTATGGACACATCTATTTGGTGTACGCCACCCCTATTCAATGGTTGGGTTCCACTCTCCCACTGTAGTGATTTTTCAGCGAACTCTTCTAAATACTTCCAAGCTTCCCCATCATCCTTGGTCATAAAAGTACCTTGAGACATGTTTTCAAGGCTCTGTTTAGTGTTTGGATTAATGCCCTCATAAATGATTCGGCACAATTCCCATCTCGGGATGCCGTGATGAGGATACTGAACCAATAGATCCTTGAAACGTTTAAAGCATTTTGAAAATGGTTCAGTAGGGAGCTGGGCAAATTGATTCAGTTCGCTACGGATTCGAGCTGTCTTTTGTATTGGGTAAAATTTCTTAAGGAATGCAGCGACGAATTCTTCACAATTCGTAATAGAGTGTGCGGTAGTGTTATATAGCCACTTCTCGGCTATATCGCACAATGTAAATGGAAGAAGTCGTAGACGCATCGCATCCACTGAAAGTTGTGACGTACCCATCATTGCGCATACGTTTTCAAATTTGGTAATGAAAACGTAAGCGTACTCAGTCTCGAGTCCGTGGAATTTGGGTAAAAGATTGATGTACTGGGGCTTAATCTCAAAGTTATCCCCATTGGCTAGTGGTGTGGATAAGCAGGTCGAAAGAGGACCTCGAATAGGGTACCATCTCTCCTGGACAGAGATGCGGGGTGGATTCTGCGCACCAACGGACGGCGGCAGATTAGGGTTAAAGAAGTTTGATGGATTCGGATCTATCGGAGTGGGTGTGGTAGTGGGTAAAGAAGGAGTAAATGGAGAAATATCGACTTCGGAGTCGATAAAGGGTACGCGGACTAAACGGGCACTAGAATCTCGTGTCCAGCATATCTTGCACTAAAAAGGGTTAGTACAACTGGCAGCGTTGACTTATAATTAGGTGTATGAATGAATGCGGTGTTTTCTTTGAAAAAGGGACGGATTTTTGAAAAAATGATGCGACACAACATATGCAGCACACAAACCCTAGAATCTAGTGGTCACCTAGGTCCGGCTCTAGACCGCTCCTAACTGCCAAAAGACAAGTCACGGGATAGAATCCTCCACTGCCTCTTTGTCCCCCTGTGGCCAGGTAAGTGCCGGGTAAGTGGGAAGGTACTCCACTACGTAAGTAGTGGGCCTAATTAATAACCACTAGCCTTCGACACACTTTCCTAGGCACCACAAGAAAACGCGGATAAGCAATGAATTACCCACGGCCTTCTCTTGTCCTAATTGAGCGCGACGGTCCTTAGAGTCATCTCTAGATATTTTTTAGTTAATGTGGGTCAATGCGAATGCAAGTTTTGTGGTTTTCGGGGCATAGGAAAGGTAATGAAATCCCCACCTAATTTGGATTTGGCCGTGCCCCTTAATATCCGTATTAGAATGCCAACAACCAAGAAACAAAATCACGCACAATTTTATTTTGCTTTTGCTGTGCTGCGATTATTTGCAAAGAATCCTGCAGAAAATTATTAGTTGGAGCTAAAAAGAGGAGAGAGGAGAAGGTAAGAAATCAGCTGAAGCAAAAATTTTGCAGAGATCCCCCAAGAATGCCGCGTTTCCGTCGCATATGGGTACTAAGACCGCGGTTCCGCGGTTGTATGATGTGATCACTGAACCAAAATTCACCAGGGAGCTTCTATAGACTCCCGCTGCTCAATGGTATATTCCAAAAATTTTCTTCAATTGCCAAACAGCTCCAGATTTCCTTGCAATGAACCACAACAAATCGTTTATGGTTTGCACAAATTTTGATCTCAAAATTCACAATGGAATAAATCTTTCAATTCAAACTATAATATGAAACGAATTAGCGCGTAATCCCCGGCAACGGCGCCATTTGATTGATCTGTAAAATTCGAGACTGTGTAAGTAAATCAACTCAAATGATCCCTGATAACGGTTTCATTTGATTGTAATAATTTCTTGTTTGTGTAAATCGAATAAAGCGAAGAAGTTTCTATGTGTCGCTAATATTGAATAAAATTCACAATCAAAGAATTATATTTGACCGTAATCAATTACGGTGTCGGTTGTAGATCGTAAGCGAGTGCGGATCGTCCACAGGGATTGTGCGATTCGTTTTTATATTTAATTTGTTTGAATTGAAAAGTTAATCGAAAAGAAAAGAAAACATGATTCAAGATTTTATCGATTGATTCAGGTGTCACTAATCTAATCAAGAATCAAGAAACTGATAAACAATCAAGAATCGGGTTTCGATGATATTTCCAACCAAATGCCAAGATTCTAAATGAGGCTCGTAGGAATCGATCGGATCTATAGACGTGATGTAATCTCAAGATTTCGTGTTCTTGTCCTTCGAAGGATTGATACTAGATCGATGATGATCGACGAGAGTTAGGGCTTTCTTGATGAAACTAGAGTTTCATCGTTTAACCCTTGTTCTTTCATCGATATCATTCACATTCTAGCCTCTAACAATTTCACGAAACGATCGTAACTCCCCAATCTCGAGCGATATCAATCAAGAAAGCATCGCAACGAATTGGGTCGTCGATTCTTGAACTTGCTAGGGTTTACAAATCTCGTAGGATTCAAGAATAGATTTAAGATATGTTATATCATCATTCTATTGATCGTCTCGACTCCTCGACGAGTGGATTATTACTCAAACATCACAACAAGAATTACAACTAGAAATTTAGATTGAATCATGATGCAAGAATTTAAAGAAAACAAGATAAAAGACTATCACCTTTTATTTATATCAACAATTTGATTACAGTCGCTCAAGAACTACAAGAGGAAGAACTAAATTGTCGATTTGGCGTCGCTCGGCACCGTGAGTCGCGGATCGGCTTGGACCACTTCCTCTGTTGAAGATCGGCTCGGCTCATAAAAGGTTGCATGGCTTCTTGCTTGATGGGGTACTCGGGATCTTGGCTTTTATTGGAATTAGGGTTAGGGTTTCACACAAGTCTTCTCACTAGACTTGTGGAAGAAGATGAAGAAAGAGAGTGAATGGATCTATTGAATGAATAGAATTCCAAGAGATGATTGGCTACTAAAATGAACTAATGGTGGGATCTATCCATCCTCTTTACAAGTGAGCCTAGGGTCTTATTTATAGATCTCCCAAACCCTAAGCCTTGAGAAGTTCCCTCCAAAAGTTTGTTGAAAGATTTCTAGAAGTAGTTAGTTAGGCTTAGCTTAGGGTTTAAGCTAGGGTTTAGGGAGAAGTTTCTAGAATACAAGGCTAGTTTAGTGTTGGTCCCAAAGCTTGCTGATCTGGCAGAAGTCCCTGGAGTCTTCTGGAAACTGACATGTCATTCTGAGCTGTAGGCTTTGAGCTAGGAATTATGGTGCAAAGATGAAGTGGAGATGTGACATGTTGACCACGAACCGCGGCAATAGGAGGCTTAGGCCGCGGTTCCGCGGCCATTTAGGCTCCTTGGGGCTTCAACTTTCTTGTGTTGACTTTTGGTGTCTTCTTCTGTATTTTGTTATATATTGAATTTCTGAATTCCCTTTACATTAATACCAGATTTCAAATCATTGAGTTGGCGTCATGTTTGATAGGTACCATATAAATTTTGGCCTTTCTTCTGGATTTTCCTGCACAGATCTCAAAACAAGTGTTGCGCAATATAGGGATGATGCGATACCATGAAATGCAGTCAATTTCCTTATAAATGCCGGTTTTAGAGTCTAACACAAGTAATCTGATATTTTGCGACAGTTTTGCTAATATGTGAAATATGAATACCGTTCACTTCTAAATGAGTGCAAATGATAGGGAAATTGCCGTGTTAAAAATATAATATTTTCGACTAATCAGAAGTCCCTGGCCAGGGTTGTTTTAGAGATTTGCTGGTAAGTGTTACCAGTAGTTTCTCGACCCGTTATGGGGCTCACATCGGTATGACTTATCGGTTATTGGGGTCTGACGTTTACCACCCCTAGACTTGATATGCGACATATCAGATGAGGAGACCGGACTGCACGGTAGTGTTGCCGGTTGGCTCGACGGGAGTTGTAGCAGGTTCGCTTATTTTCTTCTGATTACTCAATACCCGGGTGCCCGTTACGTTTAGCTGACCGCTTGCAGCTTGGGGGTGTTTGATATGTTCATCACCCACTGCCGGCGTATTGACGAGTCTTAGAGTCCCACAAAGGAGTTACCTAGTCCAGGCGAAACGTTGTGCTGCGCGTATGCGATATGCGCATGGACCCGATTAAAATGCGCGTATAGGATACCGTATATTGATCGGGCGGCTTGCTTTTGGTGGGGTCATATGTAATATGGCCGGATTGATAAATCAAGTGTTGATTTATCATTTAACCATTAGTTTTCTCACTTGAAACCTTTACTTGTACATGACGGATGTATGCATGCATGTATGTTTTCTTTCTTTTAGTTTCATGCACATATAGATGTGCATACATACATACATACATACATCATATATCATGGTTGCTTATACAAAGAAAATGGTGGCAATATAAGACTCACACCATGAGTATTTAATATAGATTATTATTGTATTTATACTAAAACAAAAAGGAAAGAAAAAGGGTTAATTATTGGATTGTTTCTACACTCTTCTTCATCTTACCATGCTCACCCACTATTTAACCCTTGGTTATTTTTCCTTAGGTGTTTTAAACTATGATACAATAATATCTTTATATTCTAACCATTGTTTGAGATGAGAAGAAATAAATATATATAGATATATTTTCGTTTCTTTTCATAAGTTAATCTTTTCTCTTCTTCAAAAAGAAAAGCCATCATCTTCTTGCTCCTTCTTCCTTTGCTCTCTAGTTTTTTATAGTGAGCAAAACACACATCAAGAAAGGTTTTTGAAGTGAGAATTAGAACCACAACATCATTCTACACAAGTCTAGCCCACTTGTTTAGAGTGTTAACTTCTTTTCTTCTCTTGGAAAGTGAAGTCGATAGCTTGGACGAAGGAGCTTCGGGTGGATCGTCGTGGACACTATAAGACTTCAAGGGAACCTTCCTCCAACACCCAAGAGGCCAAAGAGTCTAGCGAAGGGAGCTACAAAGGTTGTACTCTCGAAACCCTAGTCTCTGTTGCCTTTAATATTTTGAAACCCTAATTTTTCTAGGATCGATCCTTTGTATGTTAACTTAGCACCCTAAAAATTCAATCTTTGGTATATGTGATGCTTCGAAACCCTTCATGAGGTGCTAGGTTAACCCTTCACTATCACCTGGGAATGTCAGATGGACATGTTTTGGTTTTACGTAATTTCTTTTTTGTACCCAACGCAACTTGTAATATCATTTTTGTATCTTTGATTTCTAAAGAAGGTTATGAATTTGCGTTTGTAAGTAATGTTGTAAACATTCACCTTAATCAAGTTCTGATTGGGTCAGGTACATTAAGCAATGGTATATACGTATTAAACCAACCACAGATTTTCAATGTCCAGAATACACACAAAAGAAAGTCTCCGGAAATAAATCAGACTTTCTTATGGCATTGTAGACTGGGTCACATCAATGAGAGAAGGTTGACGAAGTTACATACAGAAGGATATTTGGATCCGTTCGAATATTAATCGTATGCCACTTGTCAATCCTGTTTCAAAGGAAAGATGACAAAGACTCCGTTCACTGGACACAGAGTAAGAGCGAGCGAGCTCTTGGGACTCGTACACAGCGACGTGTGCGGTCCAATGTCTACGCATGCATGACTTTTAAAGGTACGGTTATGTCTTCTTAATGAAACATAAATCCGAAGCCTTTGGAAAATTCCAGGAATATAAGAATGAAGTAGAAAAACAAACAGGCAAAAGTATCAAAACACTGAGATCTGATCAAGGTGGTGAATACTTAAGTGCCGAGTTCCTGGATTACTTAAAAGAGAATGGAATTCTTTCTCAGCTTACTCCTTCATACACCCCGCAACATAACGGTGTATCGGAGAGACGGAACCGCACCCTATTGGATATGGTACGGTCCATAATGAGTAACGCTGAGTTACCGCGATCATTCTTGGGATATGCACTAGAATCAGATGCATACCTTTTAAACCGAGTTCCAACTAAGACTGTGCCTGCTACACCATATCAGATGTGGTGTGAGAAGAGACCCTATCTTAATCACATTAAGACATGGGGAAGTCCAGCTTTTGTCAAAAAGCAGCATGCGGACAAGCTGAGTACAGTGCAAGTTTGTGGGATATCCAAAGAACTCCAAGGGTTATTTCTTTTATTGCGAAGAGGAACAAAAGGTTTTTGTTTCTCGGCATGCCCACTTCTTGGAAACTCAGTTTTTGGAGAATCGGATATGTGGGAGCACAATAGAACTGGAAGAAATTCCAGAACCACAAGCTATTACTGAAAGCTTAGTAGAACCAGAGGGTTCGAAAGATCATAACATTCCTACGCCGCTCCGTAGGAGTAGTAGGCAGTCTCATCCGCCCGAGAGATACTACGGTTTTCTCATAGATGGGGATAGAGAGGATTGCATCATAGATTATGATGAGCCGACTAGCTTCCAGCAGGCCATTCAGAGCGTTGACTCGGTAAAATGGCTGGATGCAATGCGGACCGAAATGGAGTCCATGTACACCAACAAAGTATGGACGTTGGATGTTGCTCCATATGGGGTAAAACCCGTAGGATGCAAGTGGATCTTCAAAAGGAAGATTGGTGTACATAGACAGGTTGAGACCTATAAAGCTAGACTGGTTGCAAAGGGTTTTCGTCAAAGACCTGGTTTGGACTATGACGAGACCTTTTCTCCAGTAGCTATGCTGAAATCCATTCGGATCCTTCTTGCCGTTGCTGCCTTCCACGATTATGAGATTTTGCAGATGGACGTAAAGACTGCTTTTCTAAATGGAAATTTAGAGGTGTGTGTTTATATGGACCAGCCAGAGGGTTTCATTCAGAGTGGGAGCAGCGGAAAGGTGTGCAAGTTGCTTAAGTCCATCTACGGACTAAAGCAGGCATCGCGGAGTTGGAACATCTGTTTTGATGAAACGGTCAAAGAATTTGGCTTTATCAAAATCCAGATGAACCATGCATCTATAGTAGATTTGTAGCGAGAACTGTAGTATTCCTCATTTTATACGTGGATGACATTCTCTTAATAGGAAATGGCATACTATGCTACAATCTGTCAAAGGGTTCTTGTCACACAGGTTCTCCATTAAAGACCTGGGTGATGCCTCATACATTCTGGGGATCCGGATCTATCGTGACAGATCCAATAGGATACTGGGACTCTCACAGTCCAGGTACATCGACACCATACTGAAAAGATTCAGTATGGAAGATTCCAAGCGCGGTAATCTACCGGCTTGTCACGGGATCACCCTTTCCAAAGAGATGTCTCCCAAGACTGATTTGGAAAGGGATCGCATGTATATTATACCCTACGCTTCTGCGGTAGGCTCTATAATGTATGCGATGTTGTGTACCAGACCAGATGTAGCTTATGCACTGAGTGTGGTAAGCCGGTATCAGTCAAACCGTGGGGAGAAACACTGGATAGCAGTAAAGAACATTCTCAAGTACCTGAGAAGGAATAAGGAGATGTTCTTGGTGTATGGCGGAAAAGACCTCCAGATCGAGGCCTTTGCTGACTCCAGCTTCCAGAGTGACAAGGATGATTCCAAGTCCATGTCGGGTTATGTCTTTACCCTCAATGGAGGGGCGGTGTGTTCGAAGAGTTCCAAACAGGAAACCGTTGCTGACTCGACGATGGAAGCGGAATATATCGCTGCTGCAGATGCCGCAAAAGAAGCCGTCTGGATAAGGATGTTCTTAACGGAACTTCAGGTGGTTCCGTCCATTGTTGATCCAATACCGCTGTATTGCGACAACAACGGGGCTATAGCTTTAGCGAAGGAACCCAGGTCCCATCAGAAGTCCAGACACATCTTGAGGCGGTATCACCTGATCAGGGAGATCGTGGGTCGCCAGGAGATCGAGGTTCGGAGAGTTTCTATGGAAGATAATACTGCTGATCCACTCACAAAGGCCTTACCCCAGACTCAGTTCGAGCGGCTGATCGAGATGATAGGTCTTCGATACGCCAGTACATGGCCTTAGTGCAAGTAGGAGATTGTTAGTATATATGCCCTAGAGGCCATTGCTGTATCATACTAGTTTTTATATTACTTAATGGAAGCTTGGGATATTCACCTTATATAGACAATCTTGCTCAATATAGTAGTATGCTACTTGGTTTGTTTCTACTTTAATGTGTACATGTGTTTATTTTAGTATATCACCTATACACATTAGTGGAGCCCTTAGGATCTTTGCTTGATTACCAGCGTTGTGATGGCAGTCACACTAGTGGGGGCTGGGTAATCCACAAGCGCATCCTTATGCAGGTCCCAAGTTGTAGGACTATCGAGACAGGGCATCGATACTCCGGAGTAGACTAGCGTATGCGCTTCTCATCCCAGTGTGGGAGACGGTCTGTCCCACGGCCGTCAGTACGTCATACTTGAGATAGATGCGGGTGCTCGTTAGGTTATGAGTACACTGGACAGGACTCGTCGGGAACTGTTGGTTGGTACTATACCTATCGTCAGTTAATAGTTCCCAGGTGACATGAGTACAGCTTAGTCCGCTGACTTGACACTGTCACTTCGCCTCGAGTGTGTTCCCACTGTACTTAGATTACTACCCTACCATGGCTCAAAGGAGTCGTGCAAACAGGTAGTAGTTGGGTGCAGTCCCGAAGCACTTGGAGGCAGTGACGGTTAGACAGGATTCGTCTCTCCCGGTATTGGGGGTTGACATCGCGTTGTGTCTAGGAGAGCCATTATACGAGTAGTCCCTGGCCAGGGCAAGCGAGATATACTGGTAGGTTTCCATTGCTATCTTAGGGTGTTCTGGGCTACACTCCGACACGACTTGTACCGCTGTTAGGGGACTGACGTTTACCGCCCCCTAAACGCGCCATGCGATGTTATCAGACGAACAGACCGGACTGTACGGAGATTGTCACATTCAGGCTTAGTAGGAGTTCAGATCGGTTTCACCTCGTCCGTCTTCTTGTCGGCATCTACCTGGGGACCGTTACGCACAGCTAGAGCCGCTTGCGGTCTATGGTTAAACCCACTGTCAGCGTAGTGTCGAGTCTTTAGAGTCCCACACAGAAAGCTATTCGCCTTTAGGCAAAAGAGTAGAGGTCGCATGGTTTTGTGACAGGTCGCATGGTTTTGCGACAGGGTTCGGTCACATCCATGCACTAGTGCACGTTTAGTGTCCGGACTGTTAACACTAGCGGGCTTTGGTTTAAGCCAGATCCTAGTGTACGTTTTTGGGATTGGTTTTATCTCGTTTGTATTCGTGTTCCTCGGAACGCTGATGCGGGTGTGTATGCACAGTTGACAGAGAGACAGAGGCAGAGGATTCTCATTGGGGTTGTTGACTGTTGAATTTTTGTTAAACCCTAATGAGAATATGAAATATGCTTAACAATAATATTAATTAAGTATTATAGTGACATGGTTGTTGAGGGTTTGACTTTGTTGACTTGTTGACTTTGTTGACCGGTTGACTAGGTTGGACTAGTTGACCATCACCATGACAATGGCTATCATTTCATGGCAAAGTCTTTTGCTTTCTTGTTTCTAATTGCAAAATGAGTGCATGAAATGATATAGCCATTTTGACTTGAACCATCACATAATACTTGATTACTATTATTTGTTATGCTGGTTTTGGATTATGAGAGCTTTGATGGCAAAAGACTTATTCTCTCATTTGCTTTCTCTCTCTTGCTTGAGCTCTCCCTCTTGCTCTTCCTCTTGCTCTCTCTCTAGCTCAAGGCATCTCCCTCTCATGAGTTGAGAAACATTGCCTTAGGGATAAAAGAAAACCTATATCACTTCTCTACTCATCCTAGTTCACAAGATTTAGCAAACCAAGTGTTCTAGTTTCTTCAAGTTCGAAGAAGAAGCCAAAGGTAGAAGCTTTCAGGTGGATCCATCTTCGGCACAAGGAGACGACGAGGTGAGGCCCATCCGTACACCGCAAAGAGTTGAAGACGAAGAAGTTCAAGAAAGGTATTGCCCCCCAAACCGAGTAGGTAAAACTCCTAGTTAGGTTGTTAGATAGTTGTTTGACAAAGATCCGTATTTTGAGTCCATGTTACCACCTCTTGAAAAATCGTTTTTCATCATTTCTGCAAGCCCGTATGTACCGGGAGATGTAACGTGCACTTACAAGTGTTGGAGTTAGTGCCCTCAGAGTCAATTATTGGATCACAGGCACGTGATTGCAATGATTGAGGGAGGACCTATCCCAGTAGGACAGTCTTACTCGAGATGATAGTATGCTATCTGGTTTATCTTTATCATCGTGTACTGCTTTAGGTGACCTGACATGTCGCTATTACACGTTGATAGAGCCCCTAGGATTCTCGCTTGACTGCCAGCAGTATGATGGCGATCATATACGTGGGAGCTGGTGGTCTATAAGCACATCCTTAAAAGGTCCCTAGTCGTAGGAGTTTCGAGACAGGGCATCGATACTCCGTTAGTAGACTAGTGTATACAGTCGAGACCCCGACGAGGGGCGGTGGCCGGTCTCACAAGCCATTGGTGTCAGTTGGTTCACCTAAGATGTATACAGATGCTCATTGGGTTATGAGTACACCGGACAGGACTCGCCGGGAACCTGCTAGTTGGTCTTATACCAGATGTCAGATAGCAGTTCCCTGGTGACATGTGTACAGGTTAGTTCATCGACCTGAGATCGTCATTTGTCTCGTGTGAGTTCCCACTGTGCTTTGATTACTACCCTACCACGGCTCAAAGGAGTCGTGCAAACAGGTTTTAGTTGGGTACAGTCCCGAGCCACATGGAGGCAGTGAGCGGATCTGCAGGGGTTCGTCTCTCCCGGTATTGGGGGTGAGGTCGCGCTGTGTCTAGGAGAGCCATTACACAAAGCCCTCGGCCGAGGCAGGAGATTTACTGGTAGGTATTCCAGTAGTATCTCAGGGTGTTCTGGGCTACGCTCCGACACGACTTGTACCGCTTTTGGGGGTCTGACTTTCACCAACCCCCTAGGCCCGCCATGCGATACTCATAGACGAACGGACCGGACTGTACGGCTATTGTCACTGACAGGCTCAGTTGGGTGTCGGGGTGAGCTTCCTCATCGACGTCCCATTTGGTCAATAGCTGGTGGCCCGTCACGTATTGGCTTATACCTCTGACGTGCTAGTGGTTAAATCCACAGCCAAGGTATTGACGAGTCTTTAGAGTCCACCACACTCAGTTACTCAAGTTTCGGGCGAAACGCTGTAGAGGCCGTATGGAGATATGGCAGGGTTCGATCAGATACGTGCGGTATTGCACGGATCGTGATCGGACAGTTTTTACTAGCCGGCTTTGGCTTAAGCCGGATTCTAGTATTTGATAGTGTAGTTTTGTCTCTTTGCATTTGTGTTCAGTGGGAATACAAATGCGGGCATGTATTTGCTGTAGCGGGGTTTTCCTGTAATTTATTATGGGATCGGTTTTCTGGGGTTGCCAGTTTGCATTCCGTTCCGGCCGGTTTTCCTTCATTCCTTCTCGGTCGGACTTTCTTGGTGGAGGGTGTTGATTGCAAGTTTGCAATTAACATTTAGTGGAGGGTTTTCTTGCATATGTTGCATTATGATGAGACTTGTTTCATCATGAGATGCCTTTCTTGTCTATTCCATTCCTTTCATTTGATGGTTGTATGATATGATAAGAAAAGAAATGAGAGTGACCAATTTCTATATTGTTGATATATTCTTTCTTGCATTTTCTTTTCTCTCTCCAATCTCATTCTAGAGAGAGGGGCCGGCCATTCTTGTGAAGAAGATGAGAGGATCATTTTTCTAGTGGTGGAAAGAGATCATCTCATTCTTGCTTGCTCCAAAAATAAAATAACCCTTCTCCAAAGTTCCTTCTTGTTTCCTCCACAAACCATGGCAACCTCAATAACCCCAAGAGACAAGTTCACTACACTATTTCTATAGCAAGCCTTGGACGCGTCGGCTAGCCAACTTCGCGCCCGAGTTGCCTCGGTCAAGAGGCGGGAGCCCGTAAAAGATTCCGGCTACGTGGTGCCCTTTTCCGACGAGCGAGGAGGTGACGGAGATTCCGCAAGAGATCGAAGTGGAGACGAAGACCGAAGGACACGGATCGCTCGGTATAACTTCTCACCCCATCTCTTTAGTTAGCTAGTATAGGTTAATGGTTTCGATCCGGGTTATTGTCCGCGGTAGCGCCGGTTTCCGAGTAAGGAAAAAATTTTGATTCCGCATTTTGGCCTCGAGAAAGAGGCCGGGGCGCTGCCGTGGCGCAACATGGTATCAGAGCCACGCCATTAACCTTACCTAGCTTGTTCTAATGCGTTTTACTTATCCGATCGACCAAAATCTCAAAAAAACCGTATTTTGTTCGCATCAGTTTTCTGTTGGAATTTTTTGGTGTCTAAAATTTTTTCAGGTTACAGAAAAAGAATGTGCACGAAATTCTAAGACCACTGAAAAAATTCGACAGTGTCAGTCGTACAGTTGACCGCGGAAGCGCGGCCAAACCCCACTTTGGGCCGCGCTTCCGCCGCAGTCTACTGTGCTCACACTGTGGAAATTTTACAGTGGGCTTTTGGGCTAATTTTGAGGGTTTTGGGATATTAAATTTGGGCCCAGGTTTTCTGTAACTGCTACAGTATTGGTTTGGGGCCCGCTTGTTAATTGTTTGATCGATCGGATATTTGAAACACATTATTTCACAGTATTTACATTATATCTGCGACCGTGAATGTCACTCGATCGGTAAATCCTGTCTAACTGCTATAGCCCGGTTAGACGGATTTGCGAACGTGACTTTCACGTTGATGTTCTATGTGTATGCTGTGATGTTGCGGATCGGTCGTGGGGGATAGCCTGGATGCAATGCTAGTACAGTGCTGTTGTATTATGTACATTTGATATTGCGGGGCGAGCGTCCGACATGTGGACTGCCGTCACTGCCTGTTTGTATTATTCTTTTGGGGCACGACCTGGTTGCGGTCGATGTACCCGGTGTATGTATATTTTACTTTCTGTACTAGGATTACCCCGCGGAGGGGTGCACGGATAAACGGGCCCGCATCTCATGGCATTGAGACGGAGGGGGCTTCACTCTAGGATTGGCGGGCTATTCGCCGCACTCGTAGGGGGTACAGGTTGACCCAGGAGGGGTGCCCAAGTTGCCGGATTCCGTAGAGTGCTGGGTGGTCCATTCACGGAGCTGAAGGGGGCTGCCTCGCTTCAGGTTTTGGCGGGTGACTTGCCGCGCCCGTAGGGGTCTAGGATCTCTTTGCACAGGCTATCCACACGACCAGGGGAACGTCGGGTTTCAGCAGCGGCTCTGTGAAACCCGGGGTTTCCAGATATCTGTATTGTTCTGTGATGCTGTACATTTCTGTGCTGTTGCATTTTATTCACGCCTTGAGAGAAATACTATATATTGGTATATATATTAGTAGATGTTGTATATGTTTTACATCCGCGCTAGTCCAGTCCCCGCTCTGCCGTTAGTTAGCTAACCTAACGGGTGATGACGGGACCCAGTGGCGAATGCGGATGGCATATACGGACGTCAGTATATTTTCGTTCTTTGTGGTGTGATCAATTGATGGGACTGCATTGATTCGGATCAATGCAAGTTTAAACAAACCTATTCTGATGTTGTTGGAACATTTTTCAAAAAAAGCTGTTATTGCAAGGACGTTCACTTTTGTTTTGCATCGCGGTATTCATCTGGAATATCCTGCTCCTCAGTCGACGAGGCAAGGGCCGAGATCCCTTCACCGGGAGTGACCCCTTGGACAGAAGTTTGCGTCAGGGCATTAACTTCACTATAGCCGATTACTTTTGCTTTGCATCGTGGTATTCAGTTGGAATATCCTGCACCTCATTCTACGGGGAAAGAGCCGAGATCCCTTCACCGGGAGTGACCTCTTTAGTAAAGGTTTTCGTCACTATATTTTTTAAAAAGGCTATGCAGTTCCTTCAACGATATCAAGTTCATTACGTTAAAAGTTTTTCGCCAAAAACTAGACGTAGCCCTCCGTCATTTCTTACAAATATTACATAGTATTCGTGCTGCGTTTGTTGACTGTGTCAAGGCGTAGTGTGCGGTAGCTAAGTAGTGTTTGTTTGCAGCCTATAAATGGGATTGGTTAGGACAGTCGTGCGGCCTTGTTGACTGTGTCAAGGGCTCGTACGGGTGGGTTTAATGCAATCCAGGATAATGACGGGTTGAACTTGACTAGGACTCTTTGATTTGTTGACTGTGTCAAGGTCACTTGAGTCCTAGGGGTAAAACTCACATCGGGAGTTTCAAAAGAACTGAAACTTGCCAGGCATGCGCATACCTTCTGGAGTGTGGTGACGTGAGTGGATTCCGTCACGTTATCATGCGATGAGAGTTGGATCCCGATTCCCACTGATAAGTTAGTTTACTCCTCGGATGACCCCGACTAATTCTTCTTTCAGGTTTGGAGGAGAATTTGAGATACAGTGGGAGGTTTCCAGATTAGACAAAGTGATAACCATTCTGATCTAGGTTAGAGTGCACGCTGAGTGTTTCTTTTCTCTCTCTCTGGCAGCGACCATTGACCCGACCCTAAGACTATGACTCAGTGACCAAGTTGACCAAACCTTCTTAACACTGGCTTTTGGATTGTCAGAGTTGCAAACCTCATTGCCACTCCTACTTTTACCCTTTTCTCCAGGACACCCCGTATTACTACGAACGTCCACTTCCATTGGACAAAACCATCGTATGGTTATATACGAACTCGAAGGACTTCGAGGATGGTTTCTGGTTCTGGAGAAAACGGATAGGATTATTCAGTTGTCTTTTCTTTTCACCTTCTCTCAGGTTGCGAGTACTCCTTGGTTTAGGAGTAGTACACCTATTACGCAAATTGGATAGTCTTCTTCCAAACCATAGGCTGGTGTCGACCGGTAGGGAATGAAGAAAACCAGTTAGCCTAAAACGGTGTACAGAAGGTATTAAGTTAAGACAAAGCAAGGGATTAGTAAGAGGGCAAAGTAAGTTGCGACTGCTATTCACGACCAAACCAAGTATTTCTTCGCCAATCCTAAATCACATTTGTATTTCTCCAGGACACTCCGTATCACTACGAAGATCCCATTTTATTGGATAATCCATCGTATGGTTATATACGAACTCGAAAGGAACTTGTTCCAGTTCGGGGATGGATCCTGGTTCAGGAGAAATAGGAATAAAGTACATTCAGGTGTCTTTTATCTTCACCTTCTCTCGCATTGCGAGTGCTCCTAGGATTAGGACAGTACACCCTTTATGCTTTTTGGATAGTCTTCTTCCAAACCATAGGCTGGTGCCGAACGGTAGGGAAGGAAGAAAACCATTTGGCCTAAAGGGGTGTACAGAAGGTAATGACTAAAGACACATAAAGGGATTTGGAGAGGTGGCAAAGAATTATACGGTTACAGTTGTGAATCTGGATAATGGAAGAGGCATTACTAGGAATACCACGATACCCCAACGAAATATTTCAATGTTTCAGTTTCACTGTGTACTGTTAATGGAAAACTGATTTCCCAGTTAGACACTTGCTCCAGGGTATGTATTTACCAGGTTGGATTCTCACATCTGTATGGTTTTACAGATGCTGAGTGGGAGTAAGTTATTGGGAATTGGGTGATCATCCTCATTATATCGGGATTCGTTGTAATCGGTGATATTTGAGGAAGTCACCTGGGTTGTTTGCCGGTCGGCAAATATTTGGTTTTGAATATCCGCTGTTGTGCACCAATTTCAAATTGATATATCTGTACGTCTATTTTCATAGAGTGAGATATACCTTTTGATATTATGTCGATGACATTTACCTATATCAGTGGATGGTTAGGTAAGGAGCATTAAACAGCGGTGTAATTCTTCTTAACCATAAGTACAGTTTTCAACCTACGACACACAGTGAAAGAGTTGTTAGACTCAGCGGACTTATACAGAGTATTGTATGTTGTCCAGTGTCCATTAGGACAGAGGGGTTGGTCCTCGTACTATATTCTGTTTACTTTTAACTTCTCTAGTTCTTAGACATGTGTTTCGTGGAAACACAGGGTCTAAGTTTTGAGGAGTTATAGGTATTTGAATAGAGTAGAGAACCAGGTATAGCAAGTATCGGGATTCTTCAAAGTGATCGAAGATGTAGATACTTGTGTATGGTATTCAGTTGATAGTAATGTTTAAGAGAACTAGCTTCTCTTTCAGGTTACTCATAATTGGAAGCATTCCTAAGTTGAGTAACGCTGATCGGCCTCCTTCCATTTAGTTTACATGCACTGGAGATAGCTGCATGATTTGAATCTGGTTCAATTGAATCAGTGCCTCTGGTTCTATATTGGATATAGAACAGTTCATATCTTAACGATGTTAAGGTACGGGGAGTTGTCCGGCTTATGATTAAAACCAGACACTGGACAACTCAAGGCACGTTTCTGTAATGGCTGTTTGTGGGTTGACCCAGGCTATGACGAGGGTTGATTTTCTACCATCTGGATGAACAATAGCAATATTGTTCTAGACTCGCCACAGTTTTATTAAAAATGGATTTTTTCAGAAAAAGAAGTGGGAGTATGGTAGAACTGGAAGTGATTCCAGAACCACAAATGATTACTGAAGATTTGATAAGGAACCTAAAGATTCAATCTGGTTTGACATTCCATTGGCCACTCCGCAGATTAGGTGGGTAACTTCAGGCACCCGAGAGGTACTACGGTAGCCTCAAGGACGGTGACAGGGAAGTTCTTGTTTACCCACACTTGCCATTGTTGTTGTTCCAGGCTGCGAGACCCGGTGAGAGGATGAGTATAGCGTCGTTCTAAACTAGCTTTAGAAGTGCGCGTCTATATGACTCCACCAGAGGGTTGTCGTAGTCAGTGGGAGCAGCGGAAGCATTGGTGGACATCAGGCTTATGTCTATTTATAGACTAAAGCAGATGTAGCGGAGATAGATCATCTGTTTCTGATGTGACAGTCATGGGTTTGACGTCATCAGAATAGGGGATGGATCTGTTGAGAAGGTAGTAGGAAGTGATATTCCTATACTACGATCGGTTATACTTTGGTCGTCACACAGTGTTTTCTCCACATGGGACTTGGATATTATATCAGACATACTGGTTACTAGATCTATGGTTTTAGATCTAGATTTGGGTGGTTTCCCAATCAGGGTATTTTGACAGCATTCTATGAGTATTTAGAATGGACGACTCCTGGCATGGTAGTGTACCTGCAGGTAATGGAGTCACCCTCTCTAAAGGTGTCTTACAGACTAAAGGGGAGAGGGATATGCATGATTGACAGATCACTTGCTTAGGCAATTGAGTCAATCATGAGATGTCAAGTACCACACCAGATGTTGTTCTTGCACTAGATGCAATAAGTTGATATTGATCCAATCCTGGAGGAACAGTCGGAAGCAGTTTTAGAACATAAGTGAATGTTCTAGGGATATGATAACGGCTGCCTCTTTTAGGAGACGGTTATCACTCCAGGCTTCTAAGGTGACATGGACGACAAGGAGGTTGTCAGAGTTATAGTTCTCCCTCTGACGAGGGGCAGTATTTTGGACAGGTGGTCCAAGGCAATACTGAGGGAGGCATGGCGCAGGATACTGATTAAGTTCGGTTGATGATACAGTCTAAGAAGTTTGGATTTAGAGTTCATTTATGAGCTAGGTCCCATCAGACATCCAGACATTCTAAGACAGGTATTGCTCATTTCTGGAGATGGCTTTCTCCGCGAACTTGAGATATAGAGAGACATAGAAAGAAACATCACAGCGGATCCACTCACTGAGGCTATTCCTCGAACGCAAAAGTTTCACAAATGAGCTTTGTGAGACTGACTAGTAGAGGAGTTGGGTGTTCGGTATCACACGGGCTGTGAGTATGCGACATCGCAATAATTAGCCTTGAGTGCAAGTGGGAGATTGTTGGAGTTAGTGCCCTCAGAGTCAATTATTGGATCACAGGCACGTGATTGCAATGATTGAGGGAGGACCTATCCCAGTAGGACAGTCTTACTCGAGATGATAGTATGCTATCTGGTTTATCTTTATCATCGTGTACTGCTTTAGGTGACCTGACATGTCGCTATTACACGTTGATAGAGCCCCTAGGATTCTTGCTTGACTGCCAGCAGTATGATGGCGATCATATACGTGGGAGCTGGTGGTCTATAAGCACATCCTTAAAAGGTCCCTAGTCGTAGGAGTTTCGAGACAGGGCATCGATACTCCGTTAGTAGACTAGTGTATACAGTCGAGACCCCGACGAGGGGCGGTGGCCGGTCTCACAAGCCATTGGTGTCAGTTGGTTCACCTAAGATGTATACAGATGCTCATTGGGTTATGAGTACACCGGACAGGACTCGCCGGGAACCTGCTAGTTGGTCTTATACCAGATGTCAGATAGCAGTTCCCTGGTGACATGTGTACAGGTTAGTTCATCGACCTGAGATCGTCATTTGTCTCGTGTGAGTTCCCACTGTGCTTTGATTACTACCCTACCACGGCTCAAAGGAGTCGTGCAAACAGGTTTTAGTTGGGTACAGTCCCGAGCCACATGGAGGCAGTGAGCGGATCTGCAGGGGTTCGTCTCTCCCGGTATTGGGGGTGAGGTCGCGCTGTGTCTAGGAGAGCCATTACACAAAGCCCTCGGCCGAGGCAGGAGATTTACTGGTAGGTATTCCAGTAGTATCTCAGGGTGTTCTGGGCTACGCTCCGACACGACTTGTACCGCTTTTGGGGGTCTGACTTTCACCAACCCCCTAGGCCCGCCATGCGATACTCATAGACGAACGGACCGGACTGTACGGCTATTGTCACTGACAGGCTCAGTTGGGTGTCGGGGTGAGCTTCCTCATCGACGTCCCATTTGGTCAATAGCTGGTGGCCCGTCACGTATTGGCTTATACCTCTGACGTGCTAGTGGTTAAATCCACAGCCAAGGTATTGACGAGTCTTTAGAGTCCACCACACTCAGTTACTCAAGTTTCGGGCGAAACGCTGTAGAGGCCGTATGGAGATATGGCAGGGTTCGATCAGATACGTGCGGTATTGCACGGATCGTGATCGGACAGTTTTTACTAGCCGGCTTTGGCTTAAGCCGGATTCTAGTATTTGATAGTGTAGTTTTGTCTCTTTGCATTTGTGTTCAGTGGGAATACAAATGCGGGCATGTATTTGCTGTAGCGGGGTTTTCCTGTAATTTATTATGGGATCGGTTTTCTGGGGTTGCCAGTTTGCATTCCGTTCCGGCCGGTTTTCCTTCATTCCTTCTCGGTCGGACTTTCTTGGTGGAGGGTGTTGATTGCAAGTTTGCAATTAACATTTAGTGGAGGGTTTTCTTGCATATGTTGCATTATGATGAGACTTGTTTCATCATGAGATGCCTTTCTTGTCTATTCCATTCCTTTCATTTGATGGTTGTATGATATGATAAGAAAAGAAATGAGAGTGACCAATTTCTATATTGTTGATATATTCTTTCTTGCATTTTCTTTTCTCTCTCCAATCTCATTCTAGAGAGAGGGGCCGGCCATTCTTGTGAAGAAGATGAGAGGATCATTTTTCTAGTGGTGGAAAGAGATCATCTCATTCTTGCTTGCTCCAAAAATAAAATAACCCTTCTCCAAAGTTCCTTCTTGTTTCCTCCACAAACCATGGCAACCTCAATAACCCCAAGAGACAAGTTCACTACACTATTTCTATAGCAAGCCTTGGACGCGTCGGCTAGCCAACTTCGCGCCCGAGTTGCCTCGGTCAAGAGGCGGGAGCCCGTAAAAGATTCCGGCTACATGGTGCCCTTTTCCGACGAGCGAGGAGGTGACGGAGATTCCGCAAGAGATCGAAGTGGAGACGAAGACCGAAGGACACGGATCGCTCGGTATAACTTCTCACCCCATCTCTTTAGTTAGCTAGTATAGGTTAATGGTTTCGATCCGGGTTATTGTCCGCGGTAGCGCCGGTTTCCGAGTAAGGAAAAAATTTTGATTCCGCATTTTGGCCTCGAGAAAGAGGCCGGGGCGCTGCCGTGGCGCAACAACAAGATCGTCATAGAGTCTTGTGTGATTCCCACCGTGCTTTGATTTCCACCTTACCACATTCAAGAGAACGTGCAAAACGATGGCTTTTGGGCACAGTCCCGAGTCACATGGAGGCAATGAGCGATAGGAGGGGTTTCGTCTCTCCCGGTATAGGAAGTTGATGTTGCGCTATGCTCGATTGGCCATAACAGGAAACCCCTGGCCAGGGTTGCTAAAATCTACTGGTAAGTGTTATCAGTAGTTTCTCGAACCGTTATGGACCTTCCATCGGCATGACTTATCGGGCTATTGGGGTCTGACGTTACACCACCCCCAGGCTATGATATGCGACATATCAGACGAAGAGATCGCACTGTACAGTAGTGTTACTGATTGGATTCGCAGGAGTACGAGCAGGCTTGCTTGTTGATCTTCTGATCGCTGAATACCTAGGTGTCCATTACGTTTAGCAGACCGCTTGCGGCCTGTGGGTGTTTGATATGGTCATCACATGCTGCCAGCGTATTGACGAGTGTTTAGAGTCCTACACAGAGGTTTCCTAGCTCAAGCGAAACGGAGTAGGAGCGCATATGTGATATGTGCGGGACCGAGATTAATACGATATGAGATACCATATTCTATTCTCACGATATGAGATATCGTTCAGTTATATATATGATATAGCTGGGTTATCGGATCAAGTGTTGATTCGATAAGTTGATTCATATAATATTAGTCGGTTGTATATGATATAGCCGGATTATTGAATCAAGATTTGATTTAATAATTTAATGTATAATTATATATTTGATATATTATATTACATTAACTAGTATTAGCTCACTTAAGATTTCTTTTCTCACTTATGATATACTTTACATATATATGATATATGTATTGTTTTCTTTTTGACACAAAATATATATGTGATATATATAAGTGTGTCATGCTAGTTTACACATGCAACATGTATGTATGAGACTTATACCATTCTAGGGTTAAGCTAGGGTTTTATTTATTTTAAGGTAATTCAAACATTTGGTTTAAGTCATGGTAGATATTTTGTGCAAACAAGATAACTATTGACCAAGTCAACTTGTTTGTCTTGCTTAGGATATTTATTTAACCCAACCCTTAACCTTAATGTATGGTTTATTCTCTACAATGGTTAGGCATGATATTTTGTGACCATGGTTGCATTTGTAACCTCATGAGTTCATTCTTGAGTTCATCACTTGCTCCATCTTCTTCTTCCTCTCAAGCTTTCTAGCTTCAATGGAAAGTGATGATTTCATGTGAGAAAATGATTTCTAAAGTGAGCAAAATTCCTACTTAATCATCTTCTACTACTTGCCATTTAGTATAGGGTTTTTGCTTCACTAATTCCATGATTAGTGAAGAGATAGCTTGGGTTAGTGTCTCCTCGACGTAGATCATCTTCGGCCTCGAAGTCTTTGATGCAAGCATGTTCGTTTCTTCAAGGGAGCCTCTCTAGAGTCCAGAGTTCACAATCGCAGTGAAGGGGACTACTACACGGAGCTATTGAAGTGAAGGACCGGTCTACAAAGATTCTATTCCTAGCTCACTTCTTATGAAAAGTTGTTTGCAATACTTTCCGTCGGATTTCTAGTTAACTATTCATAGTTAAGGTTAGCTAGAACGGCAAATTTTTGAATTTGGCGTGGACGATGCCTCCGGAAACCTTGCTGCCGTCTTGGGTAATACTGCAGTGGTATCAGAGCCATGCTAGAAATTAATACGGATTTTGTTAAGATTACGAAACCGAAATACTCTGAAACTTGCATCGCCAAAACCTGCTTGCTGTCAATTTTAAAATGTTGTCAAAATATTATTTAAACAAGTACAGAGTGCTATATATGATATAAAATGAACACTGACAAAATTTCATGCATTTTAGAGAATTTTTGGCCGAGCCCCATAACCTTGATCTCGGCCAAATTCCGAGCCCACCCTCTGATTTTTTGCCTGTGTTCCAGTGACTGGGTTTTGGTGTTTCAGGCGTTGTTTGTTTTTGCTAATTTTGCATGTGATGTAATCTTACACTATAAACAATTCGGAGTGTTTCGTATTTGTAGTTTTATCATTGTTTCGGGTTTTTCGCTTGTTGTCTAGACGAAGTTAAAATGTTCAATCGAATGTCAAAAACCCATTTTTCCAAGATTAACGTATTCGGAAAAATATGCAAGTGATCCTATGAACCCTCTAGACGAATGAAACCCTAACTCGACTTTTTTGGATCGCGGAACCGCGGTCAAACCCTAGGGTTTGCCATAGTTCCGTGGCGACATGAGTGAGGCTTGGGTTTGCCCTTCTACGGCTAGTGCATGGGTACTGTGGCATATTCTGGGTATTATTAAAAATGTGCTCAAGTGTTAAGCTTTCGGGAAATTGTGGGAATTTGATAAATCGATTGAAAAGTTTACGTTCGTCTGGGTATCATGTGATGGGATACAATATTTGGAATCCACAAGTAGTTATGAGATAACTAATTTGAATGTTATAAATTTAGCAGTTTATTCTAAGATGATCGGTTGCCACGGGATTTTGATGAGATCAAAAGTCCGTCGCAATCACGTAGTGTACGCGGATACTCGCCGGGAAAACATAATAGATAGCCACGCCCTATAGCCCCGACCAAGTAACTGTAGGAGAACCCCGTCGCCAAAAGCATCCATTCGGGTGCTCACGGCAGCGGTGTTCCTCCTTAATGCACTTCGTCGATGGTAACGGGGGGTGCGGCCATCTACTAAAGTTTCCGACGAGCATTCGATCATGATATCGGGAATTTTATTGAATTGCCCGACTATATATTAAAAAGTGTTTTCGAGATCGAGACTAAAATGCGGGGTTTATAATTGTTAGACATGCGATGTCTAAGGAATTCATTTGGTTAGGCATGAAATCCGAATATGAGATATTTCATGTATATGATGTCTATGGTGGTTGGGGATTCCAACTGTTGTAGTTTTTCACTTTCTTTTCTGCGACTGTAAGTGTAATATGTGGTGTATCGCCGGTTTCGGTGCTATATGTCAACGACAATTGGGATAGGCATATTTACTTACGTTGATGACATGTGATGTTATGTGTTACTGTGATATGTTATATTGGATCGTAGTGATTGAATAGCCGGGGCTTTTATGTGAGATGAGAGTTTTTCATTTTCATTCATGTAAAATTCATTGTATGTAATATTCTTTTATTGGGGCACTTCTGGGTTGAGGATGATGTCACCATTTTATATTATTTACTTTTCCGCATTAGGATAGACCCAAGGCGGGGAGCACAAGTAACCGGGTTCTAGGGTCCAGTGGGAGACCATCTCGAGGAGTCGAGACCGGGTCTTCTAACTCTAGAATTGGTAGGGTTGCTTGCTGCTCTCGTATAGGTCTAGGGGTGTTGGATTGGCTATTCATCACGACCGTAGAATCCGTGTTTTGTACAGGCTTAATTTAAAACCCAGAAATCCTAGTATATCCAATATTTTATATGTTATCTTCTGCCGCAATGTTCTGTGATGAGATCATATTACTATTCTGAGACGAATGCTTATATTATATATATATATATGATATATATTATATTTTACTACTTTTTTTCATATCTGATGCTTGGGAAGCATAATAAATGGGACTTCATTAATGAGATTAATCAAAATAAAAGAAATCTAAAGATGTTGTAGAAACTTGTCTCGAAAACTGGTAGCTCTAGTTCTTGCTTTGCATAGTGGTATTCCTTGTAGAATATCCTGCACCTTATTCGATAAGGAAAGAGCCGAGATCCCTTCACCGGGAGTGACCTTTTTAGCAAAATTAGCAGATGCTACAAACTCGGTTTATCTTTTGATTGCTTTTAAAGTTTTTGCTTTGCAAAGTGGTATTTGTGAAATATCCTGCACCTTATTCGATAAGGAAAGAGCCGAGATCCCTTCACCGAGAGTGACCTATTTAGCAAAACTAGTAAAATCCTCAAAAACACTCCATTACAAAATCACTCGATTCTACGATGATTTCAAGTTCAGTATGCAAAAGGTTTTCTTAAAAACCTGTCGTAGCCCTCCGTCATTTAAAATAAGTAATAGTTAGTATTCGTGATGCGTTTGTTGATCTTGTCAAGGCGTAGTGTGCGGTAGCTGATTAGTGCTTATCTGCATAAGCATACGATGCGATTGGATTAGGGTTGTCGTGCGACATTGTTGACCCTGTCAAGGGTCTTACGGGTGGGTTTAATTCAATTAGGAAATAACGGGTTGAACTTGACTTGCGGTCTATGGTTTGTTGACCTTGTCAAGGTCATAGATCGCTCGGGGTAAAATATAATGGGGAATTTCAAGTGTTGAAATTTGCAATGAGATTGCATACCTTCTTTGAGATGGTTGGATCCCGATACCCACTGCGAGTATGAGTTACTCCTGGGAGTGTTTTACACATTACAATTAGCCGATCAAGTAGGAGTCTAGAAAGGTGTTAACAAGGTTACGCCCCAGGGAAAACGAGGTTTATTTTAATTAGGTCCGTGCGAAAGCACGGGGAACCTCCTCCAATGTACCGACACTGGCCTGGCTGAAAAATTGGCAAACTTATAGGGTGTAATTAATCCCGGCTAGTCCTTCCTTTTAGGATTTGAAGGAAGATTTGACCAAAACAGTGGGAGCCATCTTGATTAGATAAATTAATAACCAATCTAATCTTGCAAAAGCATACGCTGTGTGTTTTGTTCTCTCTCTCTCCTACTAGAGACCATGCCACGCCTTAATCAAAATAATAATATGGATGTATTGACCGAACCCGCTTTTTTTACTGAGCTAAGGAACATTGGTCCCGCTCCAACTTATAATTGTTATAAGACCGAGCAGGAAATAGGGGATTACAGGATTCCCATGCCGCCCAAATGAAGAAAGTACATGTTGATGCATTTTCTTCGGATGTGTTCATTACAGAGAACTATTTCTCAGTATCCTCTACGTCCTGGGTATGAGATACCGGATCAGGATCCCACATATGTAATATGTTACATGGGCTATAGATAGGTGAAGAACTGAGAATGGGTGATAAGTTTCAAGAATTAGAAACGGTGCAAGTGTTGCAGCCATGTTTGTTGGCAGTTACCACCCTGTATTACCAAATACATTGATTCTGAACGAATGTCATTAGATACCGAACCTGAAATACAACATCATATCAGTCTCTTTATCATGTAAAGAAGGATATAATTTTGTATTGTTGGATAATATTTTGAACATTTCCTATATCAAGAGTTGATCTGTTAAGGCACGTTATCTAAAAGCATATACGTTCTAAATCAAACCACCGTTCTTAACGTACAGAACACACACAAGAGGAAGAGTTCAGAAATGAACGAATCCTTCTTGAGTCATTGTAGACTAGGTCATATCAATGCGACCCGACTAGCTAAGTTAAATTTAGATGCATATTTAAATCAGTTTGAATTTACATCTTGTGAAACTTGCCAGTCATGTCACAAAGATAAGATGACCATAGCTGTGTTTATTGGAAACAGAGAAAGAGTTAGTGAACTCTTGGGATTGATACATGATGATGTATGAGGTCCCCTGTCTACACATGCCAGGACTGGTTCTTTGTACTTCATTACATTCACTGATGATCTCTCAAGATTCGCACATGTGTTCCAATTGAAACACAAGTCTGTAGCTTTTGAGAAATTCAAAGAATTTAAGATAGAAGTAGAGAACCAAAACGGGTATAACTATTATGTCCATTGATATGATCAAGGAGGAGAATACTTGAGCACGGAATTCCTAGACTATTCTAAAGGAGAATGAGATTCTCTCTCAGCATTACTCCACCGTATACACCCCAACATGTTGGTATATCGGGGCGGAGCAATCACACCCTATGTGATATGGTGTGCTCTATGATGAGTACTACTGAGTAGCCTATTTCCTTTTGGGGGTTATGCACTTGAGAAGATGCATACCTATTGAATAGGGTTCCAACCAAATCATGTGCCTACCACTCCATATGTGATATGGTATGTGAAGAGCCCATCTCTTAAGGATGTTATGATTTGGGGTTGTCCGGCCTATGTCTAAAAGCAAAATTCGGACAAGCTCGAGGCAAGGTCATATCTGTGCAAGTTTGTTGGATATCCTAAGCATTCGCAAGGGAATATCTTCTACCACACCGAGGAACAAAAGGTGTTTTGTTTCTCAGCATGCCACCTTTTGGGAAGGGAATTTCTTGTGAAGAAATTAGTGGTCATTAGATAGAACTGGAAGAAGTTCCAGCTATACAAACTACAGCTGATGATTTGGTAGAACCGGAGGATGCAATAGTTCCCAACGAACCTCGGCCTCTCCGCAGATTTAGTAGGGTTCCTCACCCACCTGAGAGATACTTCGGTTTTCTATATGATTGTGGGAGCAAGGATGGCATCATGAGATGGTGACCCAACTAATTTCGAGCAGGCCATCAGGAGTGGGGACTCTGTAAGAATGGCTGGATGCTAAGCGATCTGAGATGGAATCCATATACACCAACAAAGTATGGACTTTGGTTGCTTTATCTGAAGGGTTAAATCGCCATCAGGAGCAAGTATATCTTGAGAAGATTACTTGGTGTACATGGAAAAGTTGAGACTTCCAAAGCTAAGACTAGTTGCAAAAGGTTCACGTTATCGACCAGGTGTGGATAATGATGAAACCTTTTCTTGTGCCTATGCTTAAGTCCATCCGGATCCTACTTGCCATTGCTACATACCATGACTACGCTATTTGAAGGTTGGGTGTCATGACTGCTTTTCTAAATGATGATTTAGAAGAGAGCGTCTATAAGTACACAGCCGGATGGCTTCGTAGACAGTGGGAGCAGCGAAAACATGTGCAAGTTGCTTTATGAGTTAAAGCAGGCATCGCGGAGATGGAACATCTGTTTTGATGTGGTAGTCAATGAGTTTGACTTCATCAAAATTGTAGATGTACCTTGTATATACAAAAAGGTAGTAGGGAGTATGTTGTTGATTCTCGTATTGTACGTGGATGCCATACTCTTGATAGGAAAGGAGTTTCCTATGCTACGCTCGGTCAATCTCCTCTTATCACAAGGATTCTCCATATAGGATCAAGGTTATGCCGCCTAAATCCTGAGTTTTTGGATCTATGAGATAGATCTAAATGGATGTTAGGATTCTCACTAGGTGTAGTGAGATGGTATCGTTCGGTCCTGGGGAGAATCACTGGATAGCTTCAAGGGTGGTAAGGTCGACTGAATGTCAGTCACAGGCATTGTCTTTACCCTCAGTGGAGAGACGGTATGTTGGAAGAGTTCCAAGAAAGATACAGTGGCAAACTAGACGATAAAGGCTGGATACATCGCTATCAAGGATGCTACCAAAGAGGAAGTCTGGATGTATAAAAGTTCATGAGATGAACTTCGTTCCTACTATTGTGTGATAATGGAGTTGTGGCTTATGCCTAGGAACCCCCGTCCCATCTGTGATCCAGACACATTCTGAGGAAGTATCACCTGATCATGGAGATGGTTGATCTCCAGGGGATCAATGTTAGGAGAGTAGACTCGGAGGAAACATAGCGGATCCACTCACAAAGGCCTTTTCCCAGTAGAGACTATTATGGGATGGTTGAGTATGTGATACTAAAACCACTGCTGATTGTTGGGTATGAGATATCATAACAGATGGCCCTAGTGCAAGTGGGAGATTGTTACTTATATGTATGCCCTAAAGGCCATTACTGTACATGTGATGTATATTGTAGTGTATGCTTGGACATATATAAGGATGACTTTCTTGCTCGACATGATAGTATGCTATCAGGTTGCTCTTTATCTTAACATGTACACTGATTGTCTCTATATTACATGTTGATAAAGCCCTTAGAATGAGTACATGACTACCAGGACTATGATGTAGATCATACTAGTGGGGACATGGTAGTCGATAAGTACATCCTTCAAATGTTCTTAGTCGTGGGAGTATCGAGATAGGGCATCGATACTCCAGTGTAGACTAGTGTATACACTTCTCGACCCATTAGATGGGCGAGGGATGATCTCATATCCATTGGTGTTTGACATCAGAGATGGTATACGGGTGCTCAGTGGAGACTGGGTACACTGAAAGGACTCGCTGAGAACTCCTAGATGGTATTATACCTTACGTCAGATGGCAGTTCTCTGGTGACACTGGTACAGGTTAGTCTGTAAACCCGAGATCGTCATACAGACTTGTGTGATTCTCACTGTGCTTTGATTTCCACCTTACCACGTTCAAGAGAACGTGCAAAACGGTGGCTTTTGGGCACAGTCCCGAGTCACATGGAGGCAATGAGCGATAGGAGGGGTTTCGTCTCTCCCGGTATAGGGAGTTGATGTTGCGCTATGCTCGATTGGCCATAACAAGAAATCCCTGGCCAGGGTTGCTAAGATCTACTGGTAAGTGTTATCAGTAGTTTCTCGAACCGTTATGGACCTTGCATCGGCATGACTTATTAGGCTATTGGGGTCTGACGTTACACCACCCCTAGGCTGTGATATGCGACATATCAGACGAAGAGACCGGACTGTACGCTAGTGTTACTGATTGGATTCGCAGGAGTACGAGTAGGCATACTTGTTGATCTTCTGATCATTCAATACCAGGATGGCCGTTACGTTTAGCAGACGGCTTGCGGCTTGTGGGTGTTTGATATGATCATCACCTACTGCCGGCGTGTTGACGAGTCTTTAGAGTCCTACAGAGAGCTTTCCTGGCTCAAGCGAAATGGACTAGGAGCTCATATGTGATATGTGCGGGACCGAGATTACTACGATATGAGATACCGTATTCTATTCTCGTGATATGAGATATCGGTCAGTTATATATATGATATAGCCGGGTTATCGTATCAAGTGTTGATTCGATAAGTTGATTCATATAATATTAGTCGGTTGTATATGATATAGCCGGATTATTGAATCAAGAGTTGATTTAATAATTTAATGTATAATTATATATTTGATACATTACATTACATTAACTAGTATTAGCTCACTTAAAATTTCTTTTCTCATTTATGATATACTTTACATATATGTGATATATGTATTGTTTTCTTTTTGACACAAAATATATATGTGATATATATAAGTGTGTCATGCTAGGTTACACATGCAACATGTATGTATGAGACTTATACAATGCTAGGCTTAAGCTAGGATTTTATTATTTTAAGCTAATTCAAACATTTGGTTTAAGTCATGGTAGATATTTTGTGCAAACAAGATAACTATTGACCAAGTCAACTTGTTTGTCTAGTTTAGGATATTTATTTAACCCAACCTTTAACCTTATTGTATGGTTTATTCTCTACAATGGTTAGGCATGATATTTTGTGACCATGGTTGCATTTATAACCTCATGAGTTCATTCTTGAGTTCATCACTTGCTTCATCTTCTTATTCCTCTCAAGCTTTCTAGCTTCAATGGAAAGTGATGATTTCTTATGAGAAAATGATTTCTAAAGTGAGCAAAATTCCTAATTCATCATTCTCTACTACTTGCCATTTAGTATAGGGTGTTTTCTTCACTAATTCCATGATTAGTGAAGAGATGGCTTGGGTTAGTATCTCCTTGACGTAGATCATCTTCGGTCTCGATGTCTTCGAAGCAAGCATGTTTGTTTCTTCAAGGGAGCCTCTCTAGAGTCCGGATTTCACGATCGCAGCGAAGGGGACTACTACACGGAGCTATTGAAGTGAAGGACTGGACTACAAAGGTTGTATTCCTTGCTCACTTCTTATGCAATATTGTTTGCATTACTTTCCGTCGGATTTCTAGTTAACGATTCATAGCTAGGATTAGCTAGAATGGAAAATTTTTGAATTTGGCATGGACAATGTCTCCCGAAACCTTGCTGTCGTCTTAGGTAACCCTGCAATCCTAAGGGCTTTATCAATATGTAATAGAGAGACAGTAAGTGTACATATTAAGATAAAGTGCAACAAGATAGCATATGATTGTTTGAAGTTTTATGCGCGCTTGCACTTCAAAAAGATGAATCAAAGAATATTAACCGCAATCAAGAACGGCGTCGCTTGGTAGCTAGCCGGTTGAGTACGGGTCGGTCCACAGGGAGATGGATTCCTTATCTTTGTGTTCTAACGAGTTAATTCAAAAATTGGTGTTTTTATTTTATGATCTAAGAGTTCATTTTTATGATTTTAATTTAACAACTACGGCAGATAAATAAAATTAACAACTACGGCAGATAAATAAAATTAACAACTATGGCAGATAAATAAAATTTATAATCAGGGAAGAAAAGAAATTTATAAGTAGGGCAGAAAAGAAATTAACTAGGGCAAGATAAAAAACTTACTTCTTTATTGATGCACTCTTTGAAGATTACATTGAATTGAAAATCTAAGATCTGGAATTTAAAAGAGGCATCTCTAAAGAGGCACCCAAAAGGAAGCACACCTCAAAAGAGGCTGTAGGGTTCCTATTTATAGATAATAGAAACCCAGGGTTTACATCTGATCCATATCTAGAATTAAAAAATACCCTTAAGTAAACCGAGTCAATGCACCGACGCACCGACACACGCCGACACGTGCTTAGCACGGCCGCGGATCCCCGGCCATAAGCATGGTTTGGTCGCGGCTCCGCGTCCATTTGATTGTCTTGATGCATGATTTCCTCAGGGCTTCATTCTGTTGCTTTTTCCTTCTATTTTATTCACTTGGTTCTTCAGAATGTCTTCTAGTTTCTTCCAGATTTCCACAGTGCAGAATGTTGTGGACTTTTACCGTTCGTTTCGTGTTGAAGTCTTGAATCTTGTGCTGCCTTTGTGCAATTGAACTGTTTGTTAATCTTCGTTTGTCCCACAAACTGTAGGCATGATCAAGATTCTTCTATTTGTTGGTCGTAGTCTCACTTTTGTATCGTTTTTTCATCATTTTCACTGTTTTGTTCCGAGAACCTGTAACCTGCAACTATGTAGCAGACATGGGTCAAAAGCACCTGTTTATTTGTAAAATGAATAAGAATGGAGAATATAATAATGCAAAATTTTGATATGAACAAATACCCCGAAACTTATCTTTTGCTCGTCTTCGAGCAAACCTAGTTTTATTCTTGAAAATGATCTACCCTCACTTTCGCAGGGAAATGCGATTGCACTGAGCTCATGCAACAAGCCGTTAAACCTCTAGGTGTCCCTAGTAGGAGGAGTGTTGTCTCCTGATGGTTTTCAGCGGATACTACCCACAAATTCCTATCAATTCGGCCTATTAACTTTTTTCTCTAATTAGGTTTTCTAACAAGAAACTCTATTATCTTCGACTCATAAATTATCCACCAGTATTTTTCACGCTTCCTTATCATTTAACTTAAGATTGTATATGTTCTATAAATTTACTTAGCCTTTTAGCATCTTTTGAATTTTCCTTCTAAGCTTCCATCTCAACTTAGGAATTTCTATCATCTCTACTAAAGATATAAGTCCTATTTTTCATTCATATCTCTAATCCAAACCCCAATCATATACCCCTACGTATGTGTATGTGTCGCCCCTACACTTGGAAATTCAATTCAAGCTTTTATACTCTTGTCCATCATCCAAAATACTTTTAGTTGGTAAATTTTTAGATGAAATTGCTCACACATCCTTCATGCGACTGTTAATACTTCTTGAGGTACTAACGACCGATTAGAAAATTTGTTTGCACATTAAGGCGTCATTCCTAGTCTTGTAACAGCTAAGGCTTTAGCAGTGACTCCCAAACCAGTTGGTCTAAGGCACTAGGTGATAAAGCACCCTCGCTAAATATTTTTTCTATTTATGCAGCCTTAAATAATTACAAAATCTAGTGCTCATTTTTTTTATTCACACTTGTATTTTTATTTTATTTCCCTTTATACTAAGGACTTTAGACGAGCATTTCAAGTTCTCTTCTACTATTCCAAGTTTCAAGATTCGTGTTTGTGCAATTTGTAGGGTATATATTTTCAGAATTTTGACTTAAGCTTAAGAATTATTTTTCAGACTTATATTTTAATAAAAAATATCAATACTCTTCCTTTATCTTGACTTAGCCCAAGAAGTGAACTCAAAATTTGCCTATTTCTAAGTAAACTACAAAGACATATATTTTCTAACGTTAAATTTTAAGAAAGGTTATTTTTTTAGGGTTTTTAATTTACTAAGTTGAGGATCTAGTTGTTCCTAGCTAGTTAACCTATTTGTCAAACTCAAGTCAATTATGGCCAAAATTGAATGTTTCAATTTTTATAATCTAAAATTTTTCAATTTTTATGGGTTTTAAAAAAAGTATGCAAATGCAAAAATATACATATGAATGCGAAGGAAGAAAACTTACCGAGCACACCCCCAAACATAAACTTGACAGTGTCCTCACTGTCATGCTATACCAAGAGGGTCAAAATGTTGGAACTCCCCTGTTTATTTATTTATAATAAATTTTTTTATTTTTTTATTGTTAAAAGAAAAACAAAAATATATATACAAAAAGTTTCCCCCAAACTTAAGTGAAACAGTGTTTCCACCGTTTTAAGCGTTACAGTTCAGAGTTAGGGAGGAGAAAAAATCAAACTATACAAGGCCTTACACAGGCCGAAGGTTAGCACCAAACATTAAAATTTTTTATCGTGATAATGGTAGGGTTGGTGAAAGAATGGAGTGTAGAGAAAAGAGTTGAGAAACACACTAGACCGTAAGGGAAGAAAGGTGGAATATGGTCTCGGTATATTCGGAGAAGAATGGCGGGAAAGAGAAAGAAGTGTAGTACGAACTTGAGGGTGTAAATCGAGTGAATAAATTAGCGCAAATTGTGATGACCGATGTGTTAAAAGCGATTGTGCTAATCTATCAACTCGTCGAGAAATGGGGTCAAATCCCTCAAGGTTCGCATGAAAACATGGGTGCGTTGAACTTGTTAAACCATCAATTGAAAATGGAAGCATGACGGATTCTTGCATGGTCGAAATGATGGAAAAGAGGAAGGGGAGTAATTTAGTGATAGTCTTATTCTCACTTAAGTAATCTGTCTCGAACTTGAAGGATTCCATCAATGGTTCGAAATGACTGTAAGCAACCGAGTCTGATGGTTCAACTAACTCATCTGAAAATTCAAAGGACTCAAACTCGGGTGGTGAGTCTTCAAAATCATCCGAAAAAGTAAAACTCTCATAATCGTTATCGGCTGTGAGATCTGTGTCAGATTCAAAGAGGAACGCACTAGTGGCGTCAAAACTGTTGTCATCAAACAGAAATTTTTCAAGCTCACAGTCCTCCTGCGTGATCTTTTGCGTGGTCGGAACGATGGAAAGGAGGGGGGTGATTTAAGAAGTATAGCAGTTAAAGGTTCAGGAGGATGAATTGGAAAATCCGACACATCAAACAAAAATGGTTCATCCTCAATACTATCCTCAATACTCTCCTCAATACTATCCTCATAATTCTCCTCAAAAGTTAACTCATCCATGCACTTATCCTCAATATCAAGACGCATATGAAGTTCGGGAGAAACATTTAATGACACGGGATGATGAATTGGAGATAAAAATTCAGTCTAATCTACGGGTTCATTATCCAAAATATTCCCTACGTTTATATCCTCAATCAAGAGAAAATCCATTTTTTCAGACACCTCATCAAAAGCATGGATATTTATCAATTCAGGTTCTAGATTGGAGGTGTAAAGTTCAAAAGGATTGGTGATGGTTTCACTCGAAAGGGACCCTTCACAATCTGGCAAATCAAGCACTACAAAGTCACACAACTCATTACACGTTTTATTTTTAACTGGTGAATCATTTGGGACACTTGTTTGAAAACCGGAGTTGTGGGATTCAATTGGGTATGGGTAGGTTTGATTTGGAAGGGTGCACAGCTCACTTTCTCTACTCAAATTCTCACTCTGTCCAACCGCCTCCTCATATGTTGGAATTTTTAGAGCTAGTTGGAAACTAGATACCGGGTCACTAGGTTGCATAAAGGCGGCAATGGACGCATCCAAATTCCTCATCTCTCGGTTTGTTGCTGCAATATACGCTTCCAACGACTCTTCCAGACTAGACATGGGTTGTGAAGGGGTTTCAGCAAAAGATTCAAAGTTGTTTGGATACTTGAAACTCCCAAATGGTGTTTAGAATCAATGTCTAGTGATGGTGCGGAAGTCGGGTAGGACTGGTAGGAATTGAATGGTTGGACAGGAGTAGGATCAACATTTGGATAAAAAGGAGAATGGACTTGTTGATCCCAAGAACTGGAAGTGTTGAACAGAGTGAAAGATCGGTTACAAGATTGTTCAATATGTTAAGCGATAGACATGGGTTTCGGAGTTACAACAGGACTCGAAAAAGGGGGATCAACATGAGAGGGTGGTGATGGTTGAAATGATTGATACAAAGTGGATTGTGGAGTCGAACTATTTCTCCTAGACGCTTCTATTCGATCTTTCAAAGAAATTTTGGGCATGGAGGGGTCGTCCGTAATTTGACCAAAACAATTCGCGTATGAAGCAAAGTTTGGTTCAGTATACCAAAGTTCGGCAAGAGTTTTGTGAGGTGGGGTACCCATGATGTAAGAAGGAGAAGAAAAAGAATGTGGGGTGCACGGATTTCTTATCGACAAGTTGCAATTTTTTTTTTGTAAAAATTTTTTTCCCTTTTTTATTTTTGTGCTTTTTTAATGTGGAGCTTTTTGCAAAAAAGATTTTCAATAAAAGGTTTAGACACATATTCAATCAACTACAAATGCACAATCAGGCCTAGATCTAGGGTCACCTAGGTCAGCTAGACAGCTCCTAATTGTTCCAAAGGGCAAGACGTAGGACCTCAAACTGCCTCTTCACCGCCAATTGTGGCCAGGTAAGCAAAAGTAAAGAAAGGATGGATCCGCTTACGAATCACCGTGAGACGGGCCTTTTAAAGTTACCTTTCACTACCTGTCTGGCCTAGGCACCATACAGTCATGTTTGGATCAACGGTCGATGCCTACAACTATTCTTTTGTCCTATTGAGCGCGAAGTCCTTAGGGCCGAGTTTAATCTTTTTTAATTAATTGATGGACAATGCAATTCCCTTATGTGATTTTTAGGGTCCTAGGAAGGGTAATGAAATCCCCACCCAATCTGGATTGGTGTTCAAGCCCCTTAAAGTCAATTCAAATATGCAAAAGAGTAAACACAATCACTTGCAAACAATTTTTTTTAGCGCGGTGCAAAGAATCCTGCACAAGATCAATTATTGAGAAGGGAAGAAATTTTTGGCGTAAATAATCCTGCAGGAAAATTTTACAGAGGAGATATTGGGGTTACAGAAGAAGAAAGGAAGCTCACAGAGGGGATTTACTTCGCTGACGTCACCAATCAGCGGTGGTTCCGCGGTCAAACAGGTCCAAGCGCGGCGGTTCCGCGGTCCAATGGTTGACTCGGGACTCCAAACTTCTTCTGTTGTTTGTTACGGTCCTCCTCTGTTTGTTCAGATTTTCAGTTTTCTGTTTCGCTCTCTGGATTTTTCCAGATCCGAACTCGTTCGTCGATCCTGTAAAATTCACACGAAACACCCTTCAAACAATAAAAAGATGATAAAATTTATATATTTTTTTCTTCAGTTTTTATGATTTTTTAAATTTTATATTAACCCGAAATTGCAAAAAGAAAATACTACGCCATCCCCGGCAATGACGCCATTTGATTGTTTGAAGTTTTATGCGTGTTTGCGCTTAAAAAAGATGAATCAAAGAATATTAACCGCAATCAAGAACGGCGTCGCTTGGTACCTAGCCGGTTGAGTACGGGTCAGTCCACAGGGAGATGGATTCCTTATCTTTGTGTTCTAACGAGTTAATCCAAAAATGGTGTTTTTATTTTAAGATTTAAGAGTTCATTTTTATGATTTTAATTTAACAACTACGACAGATAATAAAATTAACAACTACGGCAGATAATTAAAATTAACAACTACGGCAGATAAATAAAATTTATAATTAGGGCAGAAAAGAAATTTATAAGTAGGGCAGAAAAGAAATTAACTAAGGCAAGATAAAAAACTTACTTCTTTATTGATGCACTTTTTGACGATTACATTGAATTGAAAATCTAAGATCTGGAATTTAAAAGAGGCATCTCTAAAAAGGCACCCAAAAGGAAGCACACCTCAAAAGAGGCTGTAGGGTTCCTATTTATAGATAATAGAAACCCCAGGGTTTACATCTGATCCATATCTAGAATTAAAAAAATACCCTTAAGAAAACCGAGTCAATGCACCGACGCACGGACACGCGCCGACACGGGCTTAGCACGACCGCGGATCCGCGGCCATCAGCATGGTTTGGCCGCGGTTCCGCGGCCATTTGATGGTCTTGATGCATCATTTCTTCAGGGCTTCATTCTGTTGCTTTTTCCTTCTTTTTTATTCACTTGGTTCTTCAGAATGTCTTCTAGTTTCTTCCAGATTTCCACAGTGTAGAATGTTGTGTACTTTTATCGTTCGCTTCGTGTTGAAGTCTTGAATCTTGTGCTGCCTTTGTGCAATTGAACTTTTTGATGATCTTCGTTTGTCCCTCAAACTGTAGCCATGATCAAGATTCTTCTATTTGTTGGTCGTAGTCTCATTTTTGTATCGTCTTTTCATCATTTTCACTGTTTTGTTCCGAGAACCTGTAACCTGCAACTATGTAGCAGACATGGGTCAAAAGCACCTGTTTATTTGTAAAATGAATAAAAATGGGGAATGTAGTAATGCAAAATTATGATATGAGCTGCATACTATCATGTCGAGCAAGAAATTCCTCCCGATATATGTCCAAGCATCCACTACAATATACATCACATGTACAGTAATGGCCTCTAGGGCATACATATAACTAACAATCTCCCACTTGCACTAAGGCCATTTGTTGCAGTATCTCATACTCAACGTCCTATAGAAGTCTCTTTAGGGAAAGGCGTTCGTGAGTGGATCCGCCGTATTATCCTTCACGTCATCTTTCCTGACCTCGATCCCTTGGAGATCAACCATCTCCCTGATCAGGTGATACTGTCCTCAGAATATGTCTGGATCGCTGATGGGACCAGCGTTCCTAAACCAAAGACAAAACTCCATTGTTTTCACAATAACAGTTGTTGGACACTAATTGGTAGGAACTTTGTTCATCGCATGAACAAGAAATGCCCAGACAGCCACTTTGGCAGCATCGTTGGAAGCGATGTATTCAGCCTTAATCATCTAGTTTGCCACGGTATATAGCTTGGAACTCTTCCAACATACCGTCCCTCCACTGAGGGTAAAGACAATACCTGTGACTGACTTTCAGTCGACCTTATCATTCTGTAAGCTTGAATTGGTAAGGCCTCCCACTGGAGTTCACCGTTACCAAAACCCCAAGAACAACTCTTTTGTGCTTCTCAAGTACTTAAGAATGTCCTTCATTGCTGTCCAATTATTCTCCGAAGATCCGATTGATACCTAATCACTACACTTAGTGAGTCATCTACATCTGTTCTGGTACATAACATCGCATACATGATAGAGCTTACTGCCGAAGCATAGGATACCCCTTGCATGCGAGCTCTTTCCAAATCAGTCTTGGGAGACATCTTTTTTGAGAGAGTGATCCATGAGTAAGTGGGCGAACCACCATGCTTAGAATCTTCCATACTAAACCCCTTTAGTATGGTGTTAATGTAACTAGATTTGGGACACTCCCAACATCCAGTTAGATCTATCACCATAGATCGTAATCCACGAGATGTAGTAGGTATCATCCAGATCTTCCATGCAGAATCCTCGTGACAATAGGAGCTTGACCTAGTGTAGCACAAGAAACCATTTCCTATCAATAGTATGACATCTACGTACAATACATGGATGAAAACCTTACTCTCTACTACCTTCTTGTATATATAAGGTTCATCTACCTTTTTGATGAAATCAAACTCTTTGACTGCTACATCAAAACAGATGTTCTAACTCCGCGATGCACGCATTGATCCTGATGGACTTAAGCATTGCTTTGAAAGTCTCAACATTTCCATTTACACCAAGAATCTTCTCAAGAATCATGTTAGTTATATGTATGCCCTAGAGGCCATTACTGTACATTGGATGTATACTGTAGTGGATGCTGGGAAATATATAGGTAGGACTTTCTTGCTCGACATGATAGTACGCTATCTGGTTGCTCTTTGTCTTAACATGTATACTTTCTGTCTCTCTGATTACATGTTGATAAAGCCCTTAGGATGTGTACTCGACTTCCAGGACTATGATGCAGATCATACTAGTGGGGCCTGGGTAGTCAATGAGTACATCCTTCATTGTTCCTAGTTATGGGAATATCGTGACGGGGCATCGATATTCTAGAGTAGACTAGCGTATATCTTCTCGACCCATGTGATGGGCGATGGATGATCCCATATCCATTGGTGTTTGACATCAGAGATGGTATGCGGGTGCTCAGTGGAGACTGGGTACACTGAACGGCCTCGCCGAGAACTCCCAGATGGTATTAGACCTCACGTCAGATGGCAGTTCTCCGGTGACACTGGTACAAATTAGTCTATTGACCCGAGATCGTCATAGAGTCTTGTGTGTCTCCCACTGTGCTTTGATTTCCACCCTACCACGGCTCTACTGAGTCATGCAAACAGGTGGTTTTTGGGTACAGTCCCGATTCACATGGAGGCAATGATCGATAGTAGGGGATTCTTCTCTCCCGGTATTGGGGGTTGATGTTGCGCTATGCACGACTGGCCATAACTGAAAATCCCTGGTCAGGGTTGCAGTGATCTACTGGTAAGTGTTATCAGTAGTTTCATGCTATGTTATGGACCTTATATCGGCATGACTTATCGAGCTACTAGGGTCTGACGTTTACCACCCCTAGGCGAGATATGCGACATATCAGACGAACAGATCGGACTGTACGGTAAGTGTTACTGGTTGGATTCACAGGAGTGTGAGAGGTCTTGCTCGTCGATCTTCTGATCGTTCAATACCCGGGTGGCCGTTACGTTTAGCAGACCGCTTGCGGCTTGTGGGTGTTTGATATGATCATCACCTGCTGCCGGGGTATTGACGAGTCTTTAGAGTCCTACACAGAGGTTTCCTGGCTCAAGCGAAACAATATAGGAGTGCATATGAGATATGTGCGGGACCGAGAATAATACCAGCATGTGATACTGTATTCTATTATCGCGATATGTATCATGGGACGGTTATATGGGATATAGCCGGGTTACCGAATCAAATGTTGATTCGATACATTGATACACATGATATTAGTCGGTTATATACAGTATGACCGGATCATTAAATCAATTATTGATTTAATGTATAATTATATATTTGATATATTACTTTACATTAACTAGTATTGGTTCACTTAAAATGGATTTTCTCACTTGATGTGCACATTGTATATGTGGTATATTTTTGTGCACTTGATTGTATCATGTTTGATGATACATGTAAGTTTGGGTGTATGTTTAGTTTAAACTATGTTTAAGTGAATGGTTAGGGTTTTGTTATCTTTTCTTAACTATTTATTTTATTTATTTAATTTTGGGCAAGAAAAGAAATGGTTGTTTCTTTTGTTTGTTTCCTTGAAGCTTCAAGAAGCTTTGACCATTCTTGTTTCTTTCCTAAATCTAACCATTCACCTAACCCTAGTTTATTCTCTACACTAAACCATGGTTGCTAAAATGATAAGAATGACTTTATTTTCTATTTTCATATTTCTTATCATATTCTTTTTCTTCTTCTTCTTCTTCTTCAAGAAGAAGAAACCATTTTAGCTTCAATGGTGCCTTGAGTAAAAGAGTGAGATATCCAATACTAAAGTGAACCCACTTCCTATTTCATCATCCTATACCACTTGCCATGTAGTATAGGGTATTTTCTTCACATGTTTCATGACTTGGTGAAGGTGGAGCTTGATCTTGAGTTGCCTCAACGTAGATCATCTTCAGCATCGAAGTCGACGACCTAGCCCGCCCATTTCTCCGATGAAGCCGACGCTAGAGTCCGGGATCCGATGATTGCAGCGAGGGGACATCGTTACGGAGCTAAGGAAGTGGAGGACCAGATCTACAAAGGTTGTAGTCACTTCCCTTTTAGTTAAAGTTGTTAACTTGCAATCTTTATCGCCTTTACCTCTAGTCAACGATCGCATTTGGGTTACTTGGCACATAGAAAATTTTGAATTGGCCATATTTGATCACTTGTAGAACCTCATGGGTGTGCCTAGGAACCCTACAGTGGTATCAGAGCCTAGCTAGAGCCTTAGGCGATGCGTAGACGATGTTAGAAACCCGATCGAACCCGAAACCCTAATCTCAAACCACTCTCTGGACATTTTCTAGTTTTTTGGATTTTTGTGAATTAAAAATATGCAGAAAAATAAGCAGGGTTTTCTAAGAAATACTGTGCAAAACGATCCCCTGAATCGATTAAAGCGCCGTGGATCCGCGGCACGAGCATGGCTCGTGCGGCGGTTCCGCGGCCGTATGGTCACCTTTTGCATTACTTTTTGCACAGTAACTTCTTTCTTTCATTGCTGAGTTTTCTGGGAATTTTTAATGTTGACTCAAGAGTTGAGTGTTCCGGGGTTGTATTGGGACTCGAAGATTCGATCGGATTATCAAACTTTGTCTATTTGTTTTTCGGGATAATTTTAGAATATGTTAAAAAGTTCGACCGGATATAAATACTCACTTTTTCCCCTGCCGGGAAATTTCCAATTGTTGGATTTTTCCGTAGTTTAACGACGTTCTAAGTAGTGCAAGTAACGCGATGGTCCCTCTAGAAGACAACAAACCTTAACTCGATTATGTGACCGTCTTGAACTGCCCTTTGAAACTTAGGGTTTGGGGCAGTACGGCGTGCCACATGTGAGGCGTTGGCTTGACCCTTCTACGGCTGGACCGTTGGTACTGAGGCATGTAGTGAATGTTTTTAAACTTATTTCATGTGTTGAGCTGTTTCGGGAAAACTTGGGTGTTCGATTGTTCGATCGAAAAGTTTAACATTTTCTTTTTTATCTGGAATGTGATACAATATTTGGAATCCACAAGTAGTTATGAGATAACTGATTTGGATGTTATAAACATAGTAGTTTAGCCTCACTTGATTGGTTGCCACGGGATTTTTGATGTGATCAAAAGTCCGTCGCAATCACGTTGATTACACGGATACTCACCGGTAAACTTAATAGACAGCTACACCCCATATCCCCGACCAAGTGACTGTAGGAGAACCCCGTCGCCAAAAAGCATCCGTTCGGGTGCTCGCGGCAGCGGTGTTCTGCCTTGGTGCACTTCGTCGACGGTATCGGGGGTGCGGCCGTCTACTGAAGTTTGCGACGAACATTCGTTCTGGATGCCGGGAATCCTGTTGAATTGCCCGACTTAATATTGAAAAGAGTTTTCGATATTGAGACTAAAATGCGGGGTTTATAATTGTTAGGCATGCGATGTCTAAGGGATTCATTTGATTAGGCATGCGATGTCCAAAGAGTTTGCGGATTCCAACTGTTGTAGTTTTACACTTTCTTTTCTGTCACCGTAAGTGTAATATGTGATATCGCCGGTTTTGTTGTTATATGTCAACAACAATTGGGATGCGCATATTTACTTACGTTGATGACATGTGATGTTATGTGTTGCTGGATATGTTATATTGGATTGTCGTGTTTGAATGGCCGGGTTTTTTTTATGTGAGACGAGTGTTTTTCATCTTTCATTCATGTAAAAAAAAAACTTGTATGTAATATTCTTTTATTGGGGCACTTCCAGGTTGCGGAAGATGTCTCCGTTGATGTATATTATTTACTTTTCTGCATTAGGATAGACCCAAGGAGGGGAGCACAAGTAACCGGGTTCTGGGGTCCAGTGGGAGGCCATCTCGAGGAGTCGAGTCCGGGTCTCCTAACCCTAGAATTGGTAGGGTTGCTTGCCGCTCTCGTAGGGGTCTACGGGTGTGGGATTGGCTATTCATCACGACCGTGGAATCCGTGTTTTATACTAGCTCGTATTAAAAACACGGACGTCCTAGTATATCCAATATTTCATATGATATTTTCTGCTGCGTTATCTGTGATGTGATCATGTGATTTGTTCAGATAGATATAGTATATAGTATATATGATATATTATATAGACGTTGCTTATGTTTTACACCCGCGCTAGCCCTGCCCCTCTCTGCCGTTAGTTACCTAACCTAGCGGTGCAAACGGGACATCGAGGCGAATGCGGATTGCATAATCGTACGTTATATTTATCTGTGATGTTTAGGTGGACTTAAATGATGGGACAATCATTAATGAGATTAATGAAAGAAAATAAACCTAAAAGATGTTGTGGAATCGAAATTCAAAAATAAAACAGGCAGCTACAGTTCTTGCTTTGCATCGTGGTGTTCCTTGTAGAACATCCTGCACCTTATTCGATAAGGAAAGGACCGAGATACCTTCACCGGGAGTGACTCCTTTAGCAATAACTGGCAGATGCTACACACTCGGTTTGTCTTTTGATTTCTTCTATAGTTTCTGCTTTGCACAGTGATATATATGATATATCCCGCACCTCATTCGACGAGGAAAGGGCCGACGATCCCTTCACCGGGAGTGACCCCTTTAGCAAAACTAGAAAAGCCTAAAAAACACTCCATTTAAAAACCATTTGATTCCGCAACGATATCAAGTTCAAAGCGTTAAAGGTTTACATAAAAACCATTCACAACCCTCCATCATTTTAGGAAGTAGAGTACTTAGTATTCGTGCTGTGTTTGTTGACCATAGTCAAGGCACAGTGCACGGTAGCTAAGTGATGTCTTCCTACACCGCATATGATGCGATTAGTTAGGACAGTCGCGTGACTTTGTTGACCTTAGTTAAGGGTCATGTGGGTGGGTCTAATTAATCACGAAATGACGGGTAGAACTTGACTAGTGCTTATGATTTGTTGACCATAGTTAAGGTCATAGGTGCTAGGGGTAAAAACCTTTATCGGGAGTTTCAAGTGTTGAAATTTGCAATGAGATTGCATACCTTCTATGTGATAGTTGGATCCCGATACCCACTGCGAGTAATTTTTCTCCTGGGAGAGTTTTGCACTTTGCAATTAGCCGATCAAGTAGGTGTCTAGAAAGGTGTCAACGGGGTTATGTTTCTTGGAAAACAAGGTTTACTTTAATTAGGTCCGTGCGAAAGCACGGGGAACCTCCCTCAAAGTACCGACACTGGCCTGGCTGAAAGATTGGCAAACTTGTAGAGTGTAATTAATCCCGGCTAGTCTTTCCTTTTAGGGTTTGAAGGAAGATTTGATAAAAACGGTGTGAGCCATCCTGATTAGATAAAATATATAACCAATCTAATCTTGCAAGAGCGCACGCAGAGTGTTTTCTTCTCTCTCTCTCCAGATAGCGACCATATCACGCCTTAATCAAGATAATAATATGGATAAATTGACCGAACCCGCTTGTTATACTGAGCTTGGGAACGTTGGTCCCGCTCCAACTTATAATTGTTATAAGACAGAGCAGGAAATAGGGGAATACCAGAATTCCTATGCCGCCCAAACGAAGAATGTGCATAAGATGCATCTCCTTCGGGTGTGTTCATTACACAGAACCGTTTCTCAGTATCCTCTGCGTCCTGGGTATCTGATACCGGATCAGGATCCCAGATATGTAATCTGTTACATAGGGCTACAGAAAGGCAGAGAACTGAGAATGGGCGATAAGTTTCATGAGACAGAAAATGGTGCAAGTGTTGCAGCCCAGTCTGTTGGTCATTGTCACCCTGTATTACAAATACATTGATTCTGAACAAATGCTATTAGATACCGAACCTGATATACAAAATCGTATCAATCTCTTTATTTATTAAAGAAATGATAAAATTTTGTATTGTTGGATAATGTTTTGAACGTTTCCTATATCAAAAGTTGATCGGTTCAGGCACGTTATCTAAAAGCATTGATGTTTTAAATCAAACTATAGTTCTTAGTATACGAAACACACACAAGAGGAAGAGTTCAGAAATTAACGAATCCTTCTTGAGGCATTGTAGACTAGGTCATATCAATGCGACCCGACTGGCTGAAGTTACATTCTAGATGCAAATTTAAATCAGTTTGAATTTACATCTTATGAAACTCGCCAGTCATTTTACAAAGATTAGATGACTTTAGCTCTGTTTATTGGAAACAGAGAAAGAGTTAGTGAACTTTTGGGACTGATACAAAGTGATGTATGCATGGTCCCCTGTCTATACATGCCAGGACCGGTTCTTTGTACTTCATTACATTCTCTGATGATCTCTCAAGATTCAGCCATATGTTTCTGTTGAAACATAAGTCCGAAGTTTTTGAGATATTCACAGAATATAAGTTAGAAGTAGAGAACCAAAAACTGGGTATAAGTATTATGTCCTATGATAAGATCAGGGAGGAGAATACTTGTGCATAGAATTCCTGAATTATTCTAAAGGAGAATGAGATTCTCTCTCGGTATTACTCCTCTGATTATACCACAGCACAACGATGTATCAGGGCGGAGCAATAGCACCCTATATGATATGGTGTGCTCTATGATGAGTATTACTGAGTTACCTGTTTCTTTTAGGGAGTTATGCACTTATGAAGTTGCATACCTATTGAATAGGGTTCGATTCAAATCAGTGCCTACCACTCCATATAAGATATGGTATAGGAAGAACCCATCTCTTAAGCAAGTTAAGATTTGGGATTGTCCGGCCTATGTCAAAAGCAAAATCCGGACAAGATCGAGGCAAGGTCAGTTCTGTAGAACTGGAAAGGTTCCAGCTATACAAAACTGCAGCTGATGATTTGACAGAACCAAAGGATTCAATAGTCCCCGACGAACCTCAGCCTCTCCGCCGATCTGGTAGGGTTCCTCACCTGCCTGAGAGATACTTCGGTTTCTCGATGACAGTGGGAGCGAGGATTGCATCATGAGATGATGACCCAACTAGATTCGAGCAGGTCATCGAGAGTAGGGACTCAGTAAGAATGGCTGGATGCTTAGCGATCTGAGATGGAATCCATATACACCAACAAAGTATGGACTTTGGTTGCGATATCTGAAGGGTTAAATCCCCATCAGGAGCAAGTATATCTTGAGAGGATTACTTGGTGTAGATGGAAAAGTTGAGACTTTCAAAGCTAGACTTGTTAAAGGTTTTCGTCATAACCAAGCGTGGATAATGATGAAACCTTTTCCAGGGACTATGCTTAAGTCCATCAAGATCCTACTTACCATTGCTACATACCATGACTACGATATCTGGTGGTTGGGTGCCATGACTACTTTTCTAAATAATGATTTAGAAGAGAACGTCTATAAGAACACAGCCAGAGGGCTTCGTAAACAGTGGGAGCAGCGGAAACGTGTGCAAGTTGCTTTACAGGATAAAGCAGGCATCGCGAAGTTGGAACATCTATTTTGATGTGGTAGTCAAAGAGTTTGACTTCATTCAAATGGTAGATGAACCTTGTATATACAAAAGGGTAGTATGGAGTATGGTAATGATCCTCGTAGAGTACATGGATGACATACTCTTGATAGGAAAGGAGTTTCCTATGCTACGATCGGTCGATCTCCTCTTATCACATAGATTCTCCATATAGGATCAAAGTGATACCTCCTAAATCCTGGGTTTTGGATCTATGAGATAGATCTAAATGGATGTTAGGATTCTCACTAGTTGTAGTGAGATAGTATCAGTTGATCCTGGGGAGAATCACTGGAAAGGTTCCAGGGTGATAAGGACGACTGAGTGTCAGTCGCAGGCATTGTCTTTACCCTCAGTACATGGACGGTATGTTGGAAGAGTTCCAAGCTAGATACCGTGGCAGACTAGACGATAAAGGCTGGTAACATCGCTATTAAAGATACTACCAAAGAGGCAGTTTGGGTGTATATTGGTTCATGAGATGAACTAGGTTCCTACCATTGCATGACAATGGAAGTGTGGCTTTGGCCCAGGAACCCCGATCCCATCAGTGACCCAGACATATTCTGAGGCAGCATCACCTGATCATGGAGATAGTTGATCTCCAGGGTGATCGAGGTTAGGAGAGTAGACTTAAAGGACAACACGGCGGATCCACTCACAAAGGCCTTTTCCCAGAGAGAGACTTTTATGGGATGGTTGAGTATGGGATACTGCAACCACTGCTACAGATGGCCCTAGTGCAAGTGGGAGATTGTTAGTTATATGTATGTCCTAGAGGCCATTATTGTACATAGGATGTATATTGTAGTGGATGCTGGGACCTATATAGGTAGGACTTTCTTGCTCGACATGATAGTACGCTACCTGGTTGCTCTTTATCTTAACGTGTATACTTTATGTCTCTCTGTTATATGTTGATAAAGCCATTAGGATGTGTACTCACCTTCCAGAACTATAATGTAGATCATACTAGTGGGGCCTGGGTATTCAATGAGTACATCCTTCATTGTTCCTAGTTGTGGGAATATCGAGATGGGGCATCGATATTCCAGAGTAGACTAGCGTATATCTTCTCGACCCATGTGATGGGCGATGGATGATCCCATATCCATTGGTGTTTGACATCAGAGATGGAATGCGGGTGCTTAGTGGAGACTGGGTACACTGAACGGACTCGCCGAGAACTCCCAGATGGTATTATACCTCACGTCAGATGGCAGTTCTCTGGTGACACTGGTACAGATTAGTCTGTTGACCCGAGATCGTCATAGAGTCTTGTGTGTCTCCCACTGTGCTTTGATTTCCACCCTACTACGGCTCTACTGAGTCATGCAAACGGTGGTTTTTTGGTACATTCCAGATTCACATGGAGGCAATGAGCGATAGGAAGGGATTCGCCTCTCCCGGTATTAGGGGTTGATGTTGCGCTATGCACGACTGGCCATAACTGGAAATCCCTGGCCAGGGTTGCAGTGATCTACTGGTAAGTGTTATCATTAGTTTCATGCTATGTTATGGACCTTATATCGGCATGACTTATCGAGCTACTATGGTCTGACGTTTACCACGCCTAGGAGAGATATGCGACATATCAGACGAACAGACCGGACTGTACGGTAAGTGTTACTGGTTGGATTCACAGGAGTGTGAGCGGGATTGCTCGTCGATCTTCTGATCGCTCAATACCCGGGTGGCCGTTACGTTTAGCAGACCGCTTGCGACTTGTGGGTGTTTGATATGATCATCAGCTGCTGCCGGCGTATTGACGATTCTTTAGAGTCCTACACAGAGGTTTCCTGGCTCAAGCGAAACGAAATAGGAGCGCATATGAGATATCTGCGGGACCGAGAATAATACCAGTATGTGATACTGTATTCTATTCTCGCGATATGTATCATGGGACGGTTATATGTGATATAGCCGGGTTACCGAATCAAATGTTGATTCGATACATTGATACATATGATATTAGTCGGTCATATGCAGTATGACCGGATCATTAAATCAAGTATTGATTTAATGATTTAATGTATAATTATATATTTGATATATTACTTTACATTAATTAGTATTGGTTCACCTAAAATGGATTTTCTCACTTGATGTGCACATTGTATATGTGATATATTTTTGTGCACTTGATTGTATCATATTTGATGATACATGCAAGTTTGGGTGTATGTTTAGTTTAAACCATGTTTAAGTGAATGGTTAGGGTTTTGTTATCTTTTATTAACTATTTATTTTATTTATTTAATTTTGGGCAAGAAAAGAAATGGTTGCTTCTTTTGTTTGTTTCCTTGAAGCTTCAAGAAGCTTTGACCATTCTTGTTTCTTTCCTAAACCTAACCATTCACCAAACCCTAGTTTATTCTCTACACTAAACTATGGTTGCTAAAATGATAAGAATGACTTTATTTTCTTGTTTCATATTTCTTATCATATTCTTTTTCTTCTTCTTCTTCTTCTTCAATAAGAAGAAACCATTCTAGCTTCAATGGTGCCTTGAGAAAAAGAGTTTGAAATCCAATTCTAAAGTGAACCCACTTTCTATTTCTTCATCCTCTACCACTTGCCATGTAGTATAGGGTGTTTTCTTCACAAGTTTCATGACTTGGTGATGTTGGAGCTTGATCTTGAGTTGCCTCGACGTAGATCATCATCGCATTGAAGTCGACGACCTAGCCCGCCCATTTCTCCGATGAAGCCGACGCTAGAGTCCGGGATCCGATGATCGCAGCGAGGGGACATCGTCACGGAGCTAAGGAAGTGGAGGACCGGATCTACAAAGGTTGTAATCACTTCCGTTTTAGTTAAAGTTGTTAACTTGCAATCTTTCTCGCCTTTACCTCTAGTCAACGATCGCATTCGGGTTACTTGGCACATAGAAAATTTTGAATTGGCCATGTTTGATCACTTGTAGAACCTCATGGGTGTGCCTAGGAACCCTACAAATCATTTGCTCCTAATGGGTTTTATCCCTTCAAGTGCAACATTCAAAGTCATACTTTGTTGGTGTACATGGATTCCATCATTGATCGCAAAGTGTCCAGCCAATTCTTAGAGTCCCCACTCTAGATAGCCTGTCTGAACCTAGTTGGGTTATCATCTATGCAATCCTCCCTCCCACCGTCATCGAGAAAACCATAGTATCTATCAAGCGAATGAGGAACCCTACCAGATTCGCGGAAAGGCTGAGGTTCGTTAGAAACTATTGAATCCTTTGGTTTCACCAAATCATCGGCTGTTAGTTTGTCTAGCTGAAACTCCTTCCAGTTCTAACTCATGACCACTAATTTCTTCATAAGAAATACCTTTTCTAAAAAAAGGTGTCATGCTGAGAAACAAAACAGCTTTTGATCCTCAGGGGGGTAGAAGACATACCCTTGCGAATGTTCGGGATATCCAACAAACTTATACAGAACTGACATTGCCTCGAGCTTATCCGGATTTTGCTTTCCAACATAGGCTAGACAACCCCATATCTTAACTCGTTTAAGACATGGTCTCTTCCCATACCATATCTCATATGGAGTGGTAGACACTGATTTGGTTGGAGCCCTATTCAATAGGTATGCAGCTTCTCAAGCACTGTCACGACCCAAAATGGCACGTGACTAGCACTTGAATCATATGAAGTCTATAGGACCCCATCTAATTCAAGTAAGCCAAAATTCCCAGAAATCTAAACCATTTAAAAGAATAAAGAGGGAAGAGTTTAGTTTTTAAAGCAAGTAATTTTAATAACATAAGCCGAAGTATGCATTTTTAAAATCTCAAGTCTTTTCTGAAAATTTCGGCAGAGTTTCCTTTGTAAATACTGGCCCCAAATGGGTACAACATATATAATATGTATAAAGGCATCCCCAAGAGGGAGCTAGCTCTTCGCCAATTGGCGGTCACAACCACGCAAGCAATATAATATACAATGCCGAAGGGCGAGGATCCAAACTCAAAAAGAAACTCAAAATCATCAAGAAAACCATAATAATAATACAACGCGCGACTCTAAAGTCGAAAGAATAACAACTGGTTTTCTAAGTCTGAAATAATATACAAATCTGGTTGACAGAGTTTCTAGATACAACTGAATATAAATAAAAGGTACAATGGTGGTCACGATGCAAGTTAACCCACTTACAAAAGCAATCACCCGCAAAGGAGCAGTGTGCCAGCAAAGCCGCAACGAACCTGTACAACAAAACCTACAAGAAACTGTGCCACAACGTGGGTGAGTTGCCTACTCGTGAGTAGAAAACATCACAGAGCAGAAATCGTATCTATGACTCAATCCTAGGTCAATACGATCATAATATATATCCTCAATATGATAAAGCCTGATGCAAGATAAGGTGGAAAGGATAAACATCTATACATAGGTGTAATACCAAGTGCCCATATCAGTGCCTCAGGTAGCAACGTATCATAAATATGAGGTATGAATACAATATAATGAAAACAGAATGCATCATGTAATGAGAAAACTGTTTTCTTAATTTAGTGAGATTTCTGTATATATAAATCGAAGTATCATCAATGAAATCATCATAGAATCAGTGTCAAGCATCGACACAAATAAATATCTCAATATCTTAGGCTCCGGCTATCCGGACTGTCCTGTATCATCAAATCTCAATATCTCAGGCTCCGGCTATCCGGACTGGCCTATATCATCAATCTCAAGACCACGTCGGTATCCTCCGGATATCCGGCGTGTCACAATAAAATCACCGGTCAGTAGTGCTCCCCTGTCTCAGGCTCAATGCCATCATCTGCGACCTTCTCGACCCGGGGTATCGCACTGGGTCTACCATGCACCCACAGACGGTTCCTCCTCCTCCTCGAATCGGGTGTATGATATCGCTCAAGAGCCGAGAAAAGTCATGGTGGACATATCTCAAATCATATCAAGACAAAACCACAACTTTCATTTTAAAATGATAATCAGTTTATAAAATCCTTGCGGTTTCTCCAAATCCAGAAATCTCATGCAAATCCGAAATCCAAAACTGAAGAGTCAATAATAATGAATACTGGGCTCCGGCAATCCGGACTGGCCCTTATAATATTGCATGAAAAATGAATATACAAATTGTAGGGGTTCCTAGGCACACTAATGAGGTTTCACAAGGCATCAACCATGCCAAATTCAAAGTTTCTGGTGCCGAGAAACCCTAATGCGATCGTTGACTAGAGATTAAGCGAAACATGCAACTAGTTAACAACTTTAACTAAGAAGTGAAAGAGACTACAACCTTTGTAGATCCGGTCCTCCACCTCCATAGCTCCATGATGATGTCCCCTCACTGCGATCATCGGATCCCGGGCTCTAGCGTCGGCTTCATCGGAGAAATGGGCGGGCTAGGTCGTCGACTTCGATGCCGAAGATGATCTACGTCGAGGAAACACAAGATCAAGCTCCAACTTCACCAAGTCATGAAACTTGTGAAGAAAACAGCCTATACTACTTGGCAAGTGGTAGAGGATGAAGAAATAGGAAGTGGGTTCACTTTAGAATTGGATTTCTCACTCTTTTTCTCAAATCACCATTGAAGCTAGCAAGCTTCTTTCTTCTTGAAGAAGAAGAAGATGATGATAATGTGATAAGATTAATGAATAATAGAAATTAATTCATTCTTATCATATTAGCAACCATGGTTATGTGTAGAGAGTAAACAAAGGTTAGGTGAAAGGTTAGGTTAGGCATGAAACAAAAATGGTGGACCTTTTCAAAGCTTCATGAAGCTTCAACTATAAAACAAAACAAGCCACCATTTCTCTTTTTGCCAAAAAAGAATTAAGAGAATAAATAAATAAGTAAATCAAAACCCTAACCATTAACATAACCATGGTTTAATCATACACACCCAAGTTTGCATGTATCATCAAACATGATACAAACTAGTGCACAAAACTATATAATATATACAATGTGCACATCAAGTGAGAAAATCCATCTTAAGTGAACTAATACTAGTTAATGTAAAGTAATATATCAAATATATAATTATACATTAAATCATTAAATTAACACTTGATTTAACGATCCGGTCATATCGTATATAACCGACTAATATCAAGTGTATCAATGTATCGAATCAACACTTGATTCGATAACCCGGCTAAATCACATATAACCGACCAATGATACAAATCGCGAGAATAGACTACAGTATCACATATTGGTATAATTCTCGGTCCCGCACATATCTCATATGCGCTCCTATTTCGTTTCGCTTGAGCCAGGAAACCTCTGTGTAGGACTCTAAAGACTCGTCAATACGCCGGCAGCAGGTGATGATCATATCAACCACCCACAAGCCGGAAGCGGTCTGGTAAACGTAACGGCCACCAGAGTATTGAGCGATCAGAAGATCGACGAGCAAGCCCGCTCACACTCCTGTGAATCCAACCAGTAACACTTACCGTACAGTCCGGTCTGTTCGTCTGATATGTCGCATATCTCGCCTAGGGGTGGTAAACGTCAGACCCCAGTAGCTCGATAAGTCGTGTCGATATGAGGTCTATAATAGTTCAAGAAACTACTGGTAACACTTACCAACAAAACTCAGCAACCCTGGACAGGGATTTCTGGTTATAGCAAATCGAACACAGTGCAACATCAACTCCCTATACCGGGAGAGACGAATCCCCTCCTATCGCTCATTGCCTCCATGCGATTCGGGACTGTACCCAAAAGCCACCATTTTGCATGCCCTCTTGGACGTGGTAAGGTGGAAATCAAAGCACAGTGGGAATCACACAAGACTCTATGACGATCTCGGGTCTACAGACTAACCTGTACCAGTGTCACCAGAGAACTGCCATCTGACGTAAGGTATAATACCATCTGGGAGTTCTCGGCGAGTCCGTCCAGTGTACCCATTCTTCACTGAGCACCCGTATATAATCTCTGATGTCAAACACCAATGGATATGGGATCATCCATCGTCCATCTGTATGGGTCGAGAAGGTATACGCTAGTCTACTCTGGTATATCGATGCCCCGTCTCGATACACCCACGACTAGGGACCTTGAAGGATGTACTTATGGACTACCATGTCCCCACTAGTATGATCCGCATCATAGTCCAGGTAGTCAAGTACACATCCTAAAGGCTTTACCAACATGTAACAGAGAGACAATCAGTGTACACGTTAAGGTAAAGAGTAACCAGATAGCATACTATCATGTCGAGCAAGAAAGTCCTCCCTATATATGTCTAAGCATCCACTACAATATACATTCTATGTACAGTAATGGCCTCTAGGGAATACATATAACTAACAATCTCCCACTTGCACTAGGGCCATCTGTAGCAGTGGTTGTAGTATCTCATACTCAACCATCCCATAATAGTCTATCTCTGGGAAAAGGCCTTTGTGAGTGGATCCGCCATGTTGTCCTCTGAGTCTGCTCTCCTAACCTCGATCACTTTGGAGATCAGCCATCTCCATGATCAGGTGTTACTGCCTTAGAATATATCTGGATCACTGATGGGACGGACGTTCCTTGGCCAAAGCCACACTTCCATTGTCACACAATGGTAGGAACTAAGTTCATCTTATGAACTAATATACACCCAGACTTCCTCTTTGGTAGCATCTTTGATAGCGATGTCATCAGCCTTTATCGTCTAGTTTGCCATGGTATCTAGCTTGGAACTCTTCCAACATACCGTCCCTTTACTGAGGGTATAGACAATGCCTACGACTGACATTCAGTCGTCTTTATCACCCTGGAACTTTTCCAGTGATTTTCCCCAGGAATAATTGATACCATCTCACTACAACTAGTGAGTATCCTAATATCCAATTAGATCTATCTCATAGATCCAAAGCACAGGATTTAGTAGGTATCACTTTGATCCTATATGGAGAATCATTGTGATAAGCGGAGATTGACCGAGCGTAGCATAGGAAACTCCGTCCCTATCAAGAGTATGTCATCCACGTACTCTACGAGGATCACTGCCATACTCCCCACTACCTTTTTGTATATACAAGGTTCATCTACCATTTTGATGATGTCAAACTGTTTGACTAACTCATCAGAACAGATGTTCCAACTCCGCGATGCCTGCTTCATCACATAAAGCAACTTGCACACGTTTCCGCTGCTCCCACTGTTTACGAAGCCCTCTGGCTGTTTACTTATAGACGCTCTCTTCTCAAACATCATTTTAGAAAAGCTGTCATGACACCCAACCACCAGATATCGTAGTCATGGTATGTAGCCGTGGCAAGTAGGATCTGGATGGACTTAAGCTTAGTTGCTTGAAAAGGTTTCATCATTTTCCACGCCTGGTCGATGACGAAAAGCTTTAACAAGTCTAGCTTTGAAAGTCTCAACTTTTCCATCTACACCAAGTAATCTTCTCAAGATATACTTGCTCCTGATGGGGATTTAACCCTTCAGATATAGCAACCAAAGTCCATACTTTGTTGGTGTATAAGGATTCCATCTCAGATCGATAAACATCCAGCCATTCTTACAGAGTCTCACTCCTGATGGCCAGCTCGACACTAGTTGGGTCATCATCTCATGATGCGATTCTTGCTCCCACTGTCATAAAGAAACCGAAGTAACTCTCAGGTGGGTGAGGAACCCTACTAGATCAGCGGAGAGGCTGAGGTTCGTTGGTTACTATTGAATCCTTCGGTTCTACCAAATCATCAGCTGCAGTTTGTATAGCTGGAACATTTCCAGTTCTACATAACAGACCTTGCCTCGAGCTTGTCCGGATTTTGCTTTTAGACATAGGCCAGACAACCCCAAATCTTCACTAACTTAAGATATGGGCTCTTCCCTTTCCATATCACATATGAAGCGGTAGGCAACTGATTTGATTGGAACCCTATTCAATAGGTATGCAACTTCTCAAGTACATAACACCCAATAGGAAAAAAGGTAACTCAGTAGTACTCATCATAGAGCACACCATATCAAATAGGGTGTATCTGCTCCGCCCCTATATACCATCGTGCTATGGAGTATACGGAGGAGTAATTCTGAGAGAGAATCTCATTCTCCTTTAGAATAATCCAGGATTTCCATGATCAAGTATTCTCCTCCTCGAGCACATCAAAGGACATAATACTTATACCCGTATTTTGGTTCTCTACTTCTAAATCATATTCTGTGAATATCTCAACAGGTTCGGACTTGTGTTTCAACAGGAACATATATCTGAATCTTGAGAGATTATCAGAGAATGTAATGAAGTACAAAGAACCGGTCTTGGCATGTGTAGACAGGGGACCTACATACATCAACATGTATCATCCCAAGAGTTCACTAACTCTTTCTCTGCTTCTAGTAAACAGAACTATGGTCATTTTATCTTTGTGATATGACTGGCAAGTTTCACAAGATGTAAATTCAAACTGATTTAAATATGCATCTACAATATAACTTAAGCTAGTCGGGTCACATTGATATGACCTAGTCTACAATACCTCAAGAAGGATCCGTTCATTTCTGAACTCTTCCTCTTGTGTGTGTTCGATATACTAAGAACCGTAGTTTGATTTAGAACATCAATGCTTTTAGATAACGTGCCTGAACCGATCAACTTTTGATATAGGAAATGTTCAAAACATTATCCAACAATACAAAATTTTATCGTTTCTTTACTAATAAAGAGACATAAATGATTTTGTATATCAGGTTCGGTATCTAATAGCATTCCTTCAGAATCAATGTATTTGTAATACAGGGTGACAATGACCAACAGACTTGGCCGCAACACTTGCCCCGTTTTCTGCCTCATGAATCTTATCACCCGTTCTCAGTTCTCTACCTATCTGTAGCCCTATGTAACAGATTACATATCTGGGATCCTGATCCGGCATCAAATACCCAGGATGCAGAGGTTACTAAGAAACTGTTCTTTATAATGAACACATCTGAAGAAGATGCATCATCATGCACTCTCTTCGTTTGGGCGGCATGGGAAATCTGGTATTCCCCAATTTCCTTCTCTGTCTTATAACAATTATAAGTTGGAGCGGGACCAACATTCCCCAGCTCAGTATAACAAGCGGCTTCGGTCAATACATCCGTATTATTATCTTGATTAAGGCGTGACATAGTCGCTACCAGGAGATAGAGAGAAGAAAACACTCTGCGTGCGCTCTTGCAAGATCAGATTGGTTATTATTTTATCTAATCAGGATGGCTCCCACTGTTTTTATCAAATCTTCCTTCAAACCCTAAAAAGAAAGACTAGCCGAGATTAATTACACGCTACAAGTTCGCCAATCTTTCAGCCAGGCCAGTGTCGGTACTTTGAGGGAGGTTCCCCGTGCTTTCGCACGGACCTAATTAATGTAAACCTCGTTTTCCCAAAGGCGTAACCCCGTTGACACCTTTCTAGACACCTACTTGATCGGCTAATTGTAATGTGTAAAATTCTCCCAGGAGTAACTCTTACTCGCAGCGGGTATCGGGATCCAACTATCTCATAGAAGGTATGCAATCTCATTGCAAATTTCAACACTTGAAATTCCCGATAATATTTTGCCCCTAACCTCCTATGACCTTGACAAAGGCCAACAAACCATAGGATGCTAGTCAAGTTCAACCCATCATTTCCTGATTGAATTAAACCCACCTGGACGACCCTTGACAAAGGCCAACAAGGTCGCACGACTACCCTAACCCAATCTGCATCATATGCATAAGCAGATAAGCACCAGTTAGCTACCGCACACTACGCCTTGACAAAGGCCAACAAACGCAGCACGAATACTAACTACTACTTATCTGAAATGACGGAGGGCTACGACAGGTTTTTCTGAAAACCTATTGCGTAATGAACTTGATATCGTTGTAGAATCAAATGATTTAAAATGGAGTGTTTTTTAGGCTTTTCTAGTTTTGCTAAAGGGGTCACTCCCGGTGAAGGGATCGTCGGCCCTTTCCTCATCGAATAAGGTGCAGGATATATCATATATATCGCTGTGCAAAGCAAAAACTATAGAAGTAATCAAAAGACAAACCGAGTGTTGTAGCATCTGCCAGATATTCCTAAAGGAGTCACTCCCGGTGAAGGGATCTCGGTCCTTTCCTTATCGAATAAGGTGCAGGATGTTCTACAAGGAACACCGTGATGCAAAGCAAGAACTGTAGCTACCTGTTTCTGAAAATTCGATTCCACAACATCTTTTAGGTTTCTTTTCTTTCATTAATCATATTAATGAATCCCCATCATTTAAGTCACCTAAACATCACAGATAAATACGACGTACACTTATGCCATCCGCATTCGTTTCGATGTCCCCTCGTGCACCGTTAGGTTAGGTAACTACGGCAGAGCGGGGCAGGGCTAGCGCGGGTGTAAAACATAAGTAACGTCTATATAATATATCATATATACTATATACTGTATCTATCACATAACATCACATGATCACATCACAGATATCGCAGCAGAAGAAACATATGAAACATTGGATATACTAGGACGTCCATGTTTTTAATACGAGCCAGTATAAAACACGGATTCCACGGTCGTGATGAATAGCCAAACCCACACCCCAAGGCCCCTACGAGAGCGGCAAGCAACCATACCAATTCTAGAGTTAGGAGACCCGGACTCGACTCCTCGAGTTGGTCTCCCACTGGACTCCAGAACCCGGTTACTTGTGCCATCCTCCTTGGGTCTATCCTAGTGCTGAAAAGTAAATAATATACATCAACGGTGACAACTTCCGCAACCTGGAAGTGCCCCAATAAAAGAATATTACATACAAGTTTTTACATGAATGAAAATGAAAAACACTCATCTCACATAAAAAAAACCCGGCTATTCAAACACGACGATCCAATATAACATATCCAGCAACACATAACATCACATGTCATCAACGTAAGTAAACATGCGTATCCCAATTTTCGTTGACATATAGTAACGAAACTGGCGATATCACATATTACACTTACGGTCATAGAAAAGAAAGTGTAAAACTACAACAGTTGGAATCCGCAAACTCATTAGACATTGCATGCCTAATCAAATGAATTCCTTAAACATCGCATGCCTAGCAATTATAAACCCCGCATTTTAGTCTCTTTATCGAAAACTCTTTTCAATATAAAGTCGGGTAATTCAACAGGATTCCTGACATCCTAATCGAATGCTCGTCGCAAACTTTAGTAGGCGGCCGCACCCCCGATACCGTCGACTAAGTACACTAAGGTGGAACACCGCTGCCGCGAGCACCCGAACGGATGCTTTTGGCGACGGGGTTCTCCTATTGTCACTTGGTCGGGGCTATGGGGTGTGGCTATCTATTAAGTTTTACCGGCGAGTATCCGCGTACGCTACGTGATTGCGACGGACATTTGATCACATCAAAATTCCGTGGCAACCGATCAAGTGAGACTAAAGTGCTATGTTTATAACATTCATATCGGTTATCTCATAACTACTTGTTGATTCCAAGTATTGTATCCCATTCCAGATAAATAGAAAATGTTAAACTTTCCGATCGAACATTCTAACACCCAAGTTTTCCCGAAACAGCTCAACACATGAAATAAGTTTAAAAACATTCACTTCATGCCTCAGTACCAACGGTCCAGCCGTAGAAGGATCAAGCCAACGCCTCACATGTGGCACGCCGTACTGCCCCAAACCCTAAGGTTCAAAGGGCAGTTCAAGACGGTCACATAATCGAGTTAAGGTTTGTTGTCTTCTAGAGGGTCCATCGCGTTACTTGCACTACTTAGAACGTTATTAAACCACGGAAAAATCCAACACTTGGAAATTTCCCGGCAGGGGAAAAATTGGGTATTTTTATCCGGTCGAACTTTTTAACATATTCTAAAATTACCCGGAAAAACACAGACGAAGTTAAACTTCCCGATCGAAACACGGAGTCCCCAATACAACTCAGAAAACTCAACTCTTGAGTAAACATTAAAAATTCCCAGAAAAGTCAGGAAACTATAATGGACATTACTGTGCAAAGTTGGATGACAGAGGCTACCGTACGGCCGCGGAACCGCCGCAATAGACATGCTATTACCGCGGTTCCGCGGTGACTTGGTCGATTTAGAAGTTCGTTTTGCACAGTAACTCCTAGAAAACCCTGCTGATTTTTCTGCATCTTTTTAATATGGAAAAATCCACATTTTCAAAAATTGGACAGAGAGGGGTATGAATTAGGGTTTCGTGCTTCTTTCGGATTTCTAACATCGTCTACACTTCGCCTAATGCTCTAGCTTGGCTCTGATACCACTGTAGGGGTTCCTAGGCACACTAATGAGGTCTCACAAGGCATCAACCATGCCAAATTCAAAAATTTCCGGTGCCGAGAAACCCTAATGCGATCGTTGACTAGAGATTAGGCGAAATATGCAACTAGTTAACAACTTTAACTAAGAAGTGAAAGAGACTACAACCTTTGTAGATCCGGTCCTCCATCTCCATAGCTCCGTGATGATGTCCCCTCGCTGCGATCATCGGATCCCGGGCTCTAGCGTCAGCTTCATCGGAGAAATGGGCGGGCTAGGTCGTCGACTTCGATGCCGAAGATGATCTACGTCGAGGCAACACAAGATCAAGCTCCAACTTCACCAAGTCATGAAACTTGTGAAGAAAACACCCTATACTACTTGGCAAGTGGTAGAAGATGAAGAAACAGGAAGTGGGTTCACTTTAGAATTGGATTTCTCACGCTTTTTCTCAAATCACCATTGAAGCTAGTAAGCTTCTTTCTTCTTGAAGAAGAAGAAGAAGAAGATAATGTGATAAGATTAATGAATAATAGAAATTAAGTCATTCTTATCATATTAGCAACCATGGTTATGTGTAGAGAGTAAACTAAGGTTAGGTGAATGGTTAGGTTAGGCATGAAACAAAAATGGTGCACCTTTTCAAAGCTTCATGAAGCTTCAACTATAAAACAAAACAAGCCACCATTTCTCCTTTTGCCAAAAAAGAATTAAGAGAATAAATAAATAAGTAAATCAAAACCCTAACCATTAACATAACCATGGTTTAATCATACACGGTTTAATCATACACACCCAAGTTTGCATGTATCATCAAACATGATACAAACTAGTGCACAAAACTATATCATATATACAATGTGCACATCAAGTGAGAAAATCCATCTTAAGTGAACTAATACTAGTTAATATAAAGTAATATATCAAATATATAATTATACATTAAATCATTAAATCAACACTTGATTTAATGATCCGGTCATATCGCATATAACCGACTAATATCAAGTGTATCAAAGTATCGAATCAACACTTGATTCGATAACCAGGCTATATCACATATAACCGACCAATGATACAAATCACGAGAATAGAATACAGTATCACATACTGGTATAATTCTCGGTCCCGCACATATCTCATATGCGCTCCTGTTTCGTTTCGCTTGAGCCAGGAAACCTCTGTATAGGACTCTAAAGACTCGTCAATACGCCGGCAGCAGGTGATGATCATATCAAGCACCCACAAGCCGCAAGCGGTCTGCTAAACGTAACGGCCACCCGGGTATTGAGCGATCAGAAGATCGACGAGCAAGCCCGCTCACACTCCTGTGAATCCAACCAGTAACAGTTACCTTACAGTCCGGTCTGTTCGTCTGATATGTCGCATATCTCGCCTAGGAGTGGTAAACATCAGACCCCAGTAGCTCGATAAGTCGTGTCGATATGAGGTCTATAACAGTTCGAGAAACTACTGGTAACACTTACCAGCAAATCTCAGTAACCCTGGCCAGGGATTTCTGGTTATAGCCAATCGAACACAGTGCAACATCAACTCCCTATACCGGGAGAGACGAATCCCCTCCTATCGCTCATTGCCTCCATGCGATTCGGGACTGTACCCAAAAGCCACCGTTTTGCATGCCCTCTTGGACGTGGTATAGTGGAAATCAAAGCACAGTGGGAATCACACAAGACTCTATGATGATCTCGGGTCTACAGACTAACCTGTACCAGTGTCACCAGAGAACTGCCATCTGACGCAAGGTATAATACCATCTGGGAGTTCTCGGCGAGTCCGTCCAGTGTACCCAGTCTTCACTGAGCACCCGTATATAATCTCTGATGTCAAACACCAATGGATATAGGATCATCCATCGCCCATCTGTATGGGTCGAGAAGGTATACGCTAGTCTACTCTGGTATATCGATGCCCCGTCTCGATACACCCACGACTAGGGACCTTGAAGGATGTACTTATGGACTACCTTGACCCCACTGGTATGATCCGCATCATAGTCCAGGTAGTCAAGTACACATCCTAAGTGCTTTACCAACATGTAACAGAGTGATAATCAGTGTACACGTTAAGGTAAAGAGTAACCAGATAGCATACTATCATGTCGAGCAAGAAAGTCCTCCCTATATATGTCCAAGCATCCACTATAATATACATCCTATGTACAGTAATGACCTCTAGGGCATACATATAACTAACATAAATATGCAATAAATATCACAATAATGACTGCAACAATGAACCAGCATATGAAACAATAACATATTGGAACTATCAACTAGCAAACGATATCAATAAGATAATATTCTCTAAATTGTACATGACATGGAAATTACCGATGAGGATGTGTGTGAGGCAGCAAGCAGGTTCACGTGGAGCATACGCATCATCGGTAATGGTGCTGGTGTCCTGACAATATGATTTTAATACTAACTATTGAAAACACAATATAAGCATGCAATGCGATGCGAACAGCAAAAATATGCAGAACATGAATAATAACGTAACATGTAAGAATCTATATTACTATATATGAGTCATAGAGTTTTTCCATTTGAAATAATACGAATCGTGATGTTTGGAAATAAGGGCTACGGTATTTTTAAGAAAAGGTACGTCCTTTGAAATATCCGTAAAATCCCTTGGCCTGTCTTTAAAATACTCACGATTCGTTAGTTTGAAATAGGTATGACTCGAGTCTAGTCTAATATCTACAAGTTAATTACAGGACTAAACTAACAAACTAATCGAAAGGGGTAAGAAAAACCACCTAAATCTGAGTCGATATATATATATATATATATATATATATATATATATATATATGGTTGGTGATCCCGCCTCAATAGTATAACATACAATGCAATATATAATATGACATTCTCGAGTCAAGAGTGCGGATCAATCATTTATATATAGCTCGTACGATAAATCCATCGTACGGCATCGCAATCTAGGTACGGGTCAATATCACATTATTTCATTATTCATCTGGTATCCTTATCATCATATCCTGTATTAGGGGTACAGATCTAAGTCTAGTACATACTGATACCATCTACATATATATAAATGCGTGTGTATGAAAACACATCGGCTAAAGACCCGCTACAATATCATGTCGTATATCATAATACGAACCAAATCATATCACCGATCTCGTGGCACCATGCCCAAACTCATCGACTCATCTCCAAATATCGTATACTATCCTCATCATCCATGTATATGTATACGTGTGTGTGTGTGTGTACACACACACACACACAGTCCCATACCTATGTGTGTGTGTGTGTATAGACACACATATCCCCATATACGCACAAATAATAAAATGTATGCATGTGTTTGTGAAAATCACTACTCTAGGGTTCACGACTAGGAAAATAACTAAATGCATTTTCCTATAAGTATGCTAAAACTATCCCAAAGTCACCTAGCATTTCTTACTAAGTATACACATCTCATAACACATAATTATATATATAAATATGTCTATATATCATAACGCATTCGCGTTCTATACTATGAAACTGCGGGGGTGCTATACGCCATCCACCCGACTTCCCCCGTAGATATATATCTACTTACCTTGATCCATGCTGGCCGAAGTCGATGACGCCACGCTCGTCCTTGTCGTTCATGTCCACTCGAGGGTACCTACATATATACACACACAAGTTCATAAACTGAAATTGCGAACGAAAACCAAAACGTCATGCGTATCACGCATAGGTTAAAACCTATGGTCTCGCATGCAAAACACTACCAAATAACCCTCGTCGTTGAAGTTTAAACGCCACACGACGGAATTCAAATCGAATACAAAAACCCAAGTTTTCTGAATCGGAAAACCTAAATTCAGCAACATAAGAAATCGATCCCAGATTTTCCATCAGGTAAAATTAGCAAATTTTGCAAAAGGGGTTGCTCTAGATATCAGATAACAATGCCACAGACCAATAATCACTCACTTTCACCATTACTTAGCCGCAATTTTCAGCCAATACTATTAAATTTGCGGCCAGGGTAGTGATATATGGGCTCGGGTTTCAGGGGTTGTATTCTGGTAACCTGCATACATCACTATACTTGCTAAATATTTTTCAGGTGTCCCGGGTCGTAACAATTCTCTAATTAGCATCACAAATCCCACAAAACCCGATAACGGCAAAACTAAAGTGCACATATTGTGGTTTGGTCTTAGGTTTTGTCTTGAATTCTAACACTATAGGGGTTGTAAGATCTCTACTAACCACAATTACACCTTTGGATTCAAATCAAACCCTAATCCTCAACTTGGAATTTTCAAAGTTCAGTAAACCATCCTTAAACACTTCTAAACATGCATGGACACTAAAGTGAATGTAAAACTATATAATGGTGAAGAAAGTACCTCATTTGTCAACTCAAGAATTTTCTTGAGTTGCCTCAATTGCTCAAAATCCAAACTTTCTTTGTCCAAAGTGCTTGTGATGAGCTTGTGCATGTTTTTAGTGAATAGGGGATGAAGTTTTGATGTGTTTTTCATCGAGTTTTGAGGGGTTAGGGTGGTGGAAAGAAGAGGGCAGCCATGGGTGAAGGAGAGGAGAGGAAAAATGAAGAGGATAATGGAGGGAAATGAAATGGCCATGGTCAACTTGACCCCTCACCTCTCTCTCTTCTCTCTCATGCCCATACCTCTTTCTTTATTCCATTTTCTTTTTCTTTTCCTTTTTCTTTTCTTTATCTCACATTTAAAACCAAACCATGCACAAAAGAATTCATGGAGAATCAAATATAACAAGTGTTAAAAATGTGACATGGTGCATGCCATATGCACAAATCAAGCTTAATGCACGATTTGCGATAATTAATCGCGATTAGCATTAAAGTGGAATATAATTAATTATATAACAATGTATGAATGCTCAAATCTTATAATCTCTTTCAAATTCAATAATTAACACAATTTCTAAATATTTCCCAATTTATCGGTATTTAATTATACCACATTATTAAAATATTCATAATATTTATTATTTAATTATAAAAATTCCAAAAAATAATATTTTCTTTTTCTGAAAAGTTACAGTCTTCCCCCCATAAAGAAATTCGGTCCCCGAATTTATATTTAAACCCCTCAAATACTAAAACATTTCAGAGCGCAATACATGCACATGAAAAACTAGTATATAAACCAAAAATAAAAACTCCGTCAAGCATCCCGCAATCATCGGAGTTATGGCGAAGACATCAATGTCAAAGCCCAATACAAAAACCAACATGATATACATCAAACTACACATGTAAACGTCATTAAAACGTCTGAGAGAAATGCATGCCAAACCTTTTCAAGTCACTGTGTGATGCGCGTATCACTGTACAGTGGTGGGCGTCTATTATAAGAAAATACGATATATATATATACCCTTTGTTTAACATACACGTTCCGCTGTTTAGAAAATAATTTAGAAGGGTTTCCGTTGTTAAATGTCTCGTGTCATCTCAGACACGTAGGTAAATACTGAGACTATAGCTCCTTTTTGGAAATCCCTTCGATAACTATCAATGCATGAAAAAAAATATTCAGGTACTGTTCTCGGACTATTCTGTTAGTTGTATATATGCCCTAGAGGCCAGTATTGTACAGATGATGTATATTATATTGGATGCTTGGACTTATATAGAGATGACTTTCTTGCTCGATATGATAGTATGCTATCTGGTTGCACTTTATCTTAACATGTACACTAGTCTCTTTAAACTGTCTTATAGTTACATGTTGGTAAAGCCCTTAGGATTTGTACTTGACTACCTGGACTGTGATACAGATCATACTAGTGGGGACATGGTAGTCTATAGGTACATCCTTCAAGGTCCCTAGTCGTAGGTGTATCGAGACGGGGCATCGATATACCAGTGTAGACTAGCGTATACGCTTCTCGACCCATGAGATGGGCGATGGATGATCCCATATCCATTGGTGTTTGACATCAGAGATGGTATACGGGTGCTCAGTGGAGACTGGGTACACTGGACGGACTCGCCGAGAACTCCCAGATGGTATTATACCTCACGTCAGATGGCAGTTCTCAGGTGACACTTGTACAGGTTAGTCTGTAGACCCGAGATCGTCATAGAGTCTTGTGTGATTCCCACTGTGTTTTGATCTCCACCTTACCACGTCCATGAGGGCATGCAAAACAGTGGTCTTTGGGTACAGTCCCGAGTCACATGGAGGCAATGAGCGATAGGAGGGGTTTCGTCTCTCCCGGTATTGGGGGTTGATGTTGCGCTGTGCTCGATTGTCCGTAACAGGGAAGTCCCTGGCCAGGGCTGATCAGAGATTTGCTGGTAAGTGTTACCAGTAGTTTCTCGACCCGTTATGAGCCTCACATCGGCATGACTTATCGGTTATTGGGGTCTGACGTTTACCACCCCTAGACTTGATATGCGACATATCAGGCGAACAGACCGGACTGTACAGTAAGTGTTACTGGTTTGATTCACATGAGTGTGAGCGGGCTAGCTCGTCGATCTTCTGATCGCTCAATACCCGGGTGGCCGTTACGTTTATCAGACCGCTTGCGGTTTGTGGGTGCTTGATATGATCATCATCTGCTACCGGCGTATTGACGAGTCTTTAGAGTCCTACACAGAGGTTTCCTGGCTCAAGCGAAACGAAATAGGAGCGCATATGAGATATGTGCAGGACCGAGAATAATGCGTGTATGTGATACCGTATTCCATTCTCGCGATGAATGTATCGATTGGTTATATGCGATATAACCTAGATATCGAATCAAGGATTGATTCGATAAGCCGATACATAGGATACTAGTTGGTTGTATGCGATATGACCGGATCGTTAAATCAAGTGTTGATTTAATGATATAATGTATAATTATATATTTGATATATTACTTTGCATTAACTAGTATTGGTTCACTTTAAATGGATTTTCTCACTTAATGTGCAAGTTGTATATGTGATATACTTTTGTGCACATGTTTGTATCATGTTTGATGATGCTTGCTCATTTGGTTAAGTGTAAAGAATTAAACCTTGGTTAAGTAAATGATTAGGGTTTTTATTTATTCTTTCTTTTATCTTTCTTTTTAATTTGGATTAAAAAGAAATGGCAAAAGAAAACAAAAGGGGTTGCTTTCATTCTTGAAGCTTTTTTAAGCTTCATGAAGCTTTGACCAAAGTGACCATTTTGTCTTCATGCTTAACCCTAACCATTCATCTAACCTTAGTCAATTCTCTACACCTAACCATGGTTTACATTATGATAAGTATTCATTTTCTTTTTCATTTTAAAAAGAGACTTATCATATTCTTCATCTTCTTCTTCAAGAAAAACCTTGCCTTCATCAATGTCAACTTGAGCAATTGAGTGAGAAATCCAATTCTAAAGTGAACCCACCTCCTATTTCTTCACCCTCTGCCTCTTGCCAAGTAGTATAGGGTGTTTTCTTCAGAAGTTTCACAACTTGGTGAAGTTGGAGCTTGAACTTGTGATGCCTCGACGTAGATCATCTTCGGCACGAAGCCGACGACCTAGCCCGCCCATTTCTCCGATCAAGCCGACGATTGAGTCCGGGATTCGAGATGGACAGCGAGAGGATGCCTACGTGGAGCTAAGGAAGTGGAGAACCGGATCTACAAAGGTTGTAGCCTCTCTCTTTTAGTTAAATTGTTAACTAGTTTCGTATTTCGCCTAAACTCTAGTCAACGATCCATATTAGGTTTTCTCGGCACCCGTAAAATTTGAAATTGGCATGGTTGATGCCTTGTGAGACCTCTTGAGAGTGCCTAGGAACCCTACAGTAGTATCAAAGCCTAGCTAGAGCCTTAGGCGAAGTCTAGACGACGTCTGAAACCCGAATACACATCGAAACCCTAACACATCATGCTCTCTGGACATTTTCTAAAAGCTGGGATTTTTCCAGATTAAAAATGCTTAAAAAATTCAGCAGGGAATTCTATGAACTATAGTGCAAAATTTACCTCATGAACAGTTAAAGTTGCGGCGGAACCGCGGCAGAAGCTTGGCTTCTGCGGCGGTTCCGCGGCCAACTAATGGGATTTTCCTGTAATATTTGCACAGTAATTCATTATTTCAGCAGCTGAGTTTTATGGGTATTTTTAATATTTATTCAAGAGTTGAATTTTCTGAGGTGTTTTAGAGCTTCGATGTTTCGATCGGATTATCAGATTTTGTCTATGTGGCTTTCCGGATATTTTAGAATATGTTAAAAATTTCGACCGTATGTAAATACCCAATCTTTCCCCTGCCGGAAAATATCCAAGTGTTGGATTTTTCTGTTGCTTAAGGACGTTCTGAGTAGTGCAAGTAACGCGATGGTCCCTCTAGAAGACAACAAACCTTAACTCGATTATATGACCGTCTTGAACTGCCCTTTGAACCTTCGGGTTTGGGGCAGTACGGCGTGCCACATGTGAGGCGTTGGCTTGACCCTTCTACGGCTGGACCGTTGGTACTGAGGCATGAAGTGAATGTCTTTGAACCTATTTCATGTGTTGATCAGAGTCGGGAAAACTTGGGTGTTCGAATGTTCGATCGGAAAGTTTAATATTTTCTATTTATCCGGAATGGGATACAATAATTGGAATTCACAAACAGTTATGAGATAACTGAATGAATGTTATAAATCTAGCGGTTTAGTCTCACTTCATATTGAAAAGAGTTTTCGATAATGGGACTAAAATGCGGGGTTTATAAGTGTTAGGCATGTGATGTCTAAAGAGATTGCGGATTCCAACTGTTGTAGTTTTACACTTTCTTTTCTGTGACCGTAAGTGTAATATGTGATATCGCCGGTTTCGTTGCTATATGTCAACGACAATTGGGATGCGCATATTTACTTACGTTGATGACATGTGATGTTATGTGTTGCTGGATATGTTATATTGGATTGTCGTCTTTGAATAGCTGGGGTTTTTATGTGAGATGAGTGTTTTTCATTTTCATTCATGTAAAAACTTGTATGTAATATTCTTTTATTGGGGCACTTCCAGGTTGCGGAAGTTGTCACCTTTTGTATATTATTTACTTTTCCGCATTAGGATAGACCCAAGGAGGGTAGCACAAGTAACCGGGTTCTAGAGTCCAGAGGGAGACCATCTCGAGGAGTCGAGTCCGGGTCTCCTAACCCTAGAATTGGTAGGGTTGCTTGCCGCTCTCGTAGGGGTCTAGGGGTGTGGGATTGGCTATTCATCACGACCGTGGAATCCATGTTTCATACTGGCTCGTATTGAAAACACGGACGTCCTAGTATATCCAATGTTTCATATGTTTCTTCTGCTGCTTTATCTGTGATGTGATCATGTGATGTTCTGTGATAGATACAGTATATAGTATATATGATATATTATATAGACGTTACTTATGTTTTGCACCCGCACTAGCCCTGCCCTGCTCTGTCGTTAGTTACCTAACCTAACGGTGCACGAGGGGACATCGAGGCGAATGCGGATGGCATAAGTGTACGTCGTATTTATCTGTGATGTTTTAGGCGACTTAAATGATGGGACTTCATTAATGTGATTAATGAAATAAAAGAAACCAAATGATGTTGTAGAATCAAATTTCAAATAAAACAGGTAGCTACAGTTCTTGCTTTGCATAGCGGTATATATGATATACCCTGCACCTTATTCGATGAGGATAGGACCGAGATCCCTTCACCGGGAGTGACTCCTTTAGCAATAACTGGCAGATGCTACATACTCGGTCTGCTTTTGATTGCTTCTATAGTTTCTGCTTTGCACGGTGATATATATGATATATCCCGCACCTCATTCGACGAGGAAAGGGCCGACGATCCCTTCACCGGGAGTGACCCCTTTAGCAAAACTGGAAAAGCCTCAAAATCACTCCATTTCAAAACTTCATTTGATCCTACAACGATATCAAGTTCATTACGCAATAGGTTTTCAGAAAAACCTTTCGTAGCCCTCCGTCATTTCAGATAAGTAGTAGTTAGTATTCGTGCTACGTTTGTTGGCCTGCGTCAAGGCGTAGTGTGCGGTAGCTAACTAGTATTTATCTGCTTATGCATATGATGCAGATTGGATTAGGGTAGTCGTGCGACTTTGTTGGCCTGCGTCAAGGGTCGTACGGGTGGGTTTAATTCAATCAGGAAATGACGGGTTGAACTTGACTAGCGCACTATGGTTTGTTGGCCTGCGTCAAGGTCATAGGACGCTAGGGGCAAAATATTATCGGGAATTTCAAGTGTTGAAATTTGCAATGAGATTGCATACCTTCTATGAGATAGTTGGATCCCGATACCCACTGCGAGTAAGAGTTACTTCTGGGAGAGTTTTACACATTACAATTAGCCGATCAAGTAGGTGTCTAGAAAGGTGTCAACGGGGTTACGCCTCTGGGAAAACGAGGTTTACATTAATTAGGTTCGTGCGAAAGCACGGGGGACCTCCCTCAAAGTACCGACACTGGCCTGGCTGAAAGATTGGCGAACTTGTAGTGTGTAATTAATCCCGGCTAGTCTTTCCTTTTAGGGTTTGAAGGATGATTTGATAAAAACAGTGGGAGCCATCCTGATTAGATAAGATAATAACCAATCTGATCTTGCAAGAGCATACGCTAAAGTGTTTTCTTCTCTCTCTCTCCAGGTAGCGACCATGTCATGCCCTAATAAAGATAATAATATGGATGTATTGACTGAACCCACATGTTATACTGTGCTGGGGAACGTTGGTTCTGTTCTTTCCTATAAGAGTTATAGGACTGAACAGGATATAGGGGAATACCAGGATTCCCATGCCACCCGAATGAAGAAAGTACATGTTGATGCATTTTCTTCGGGTGTATTCGTTACAGAGAACTGTTTCTCCATTTGCTCTACGTCCTGGGTATTAGATACCGGGTCAGGATCCCATATATGTAATCAGTTACATGGGCTTAGAAAAGGTAGAGAACTTGGAGAAGGTGATAAAGACATTAGAGTTGGAAATGGTGCAATTGTTGCAGCTAAGACTGTCGGGGAATATCACCTTGTATTACCAACTGGTAATATATTGGTTCTGAACGAATGCTATTACATGCCGAACCTGAAATGCAACATTATATCGGTTTCTTTATTGAGTAAAGAGGGATATAATTTTGTATTACAGGATAATGTTATGAACATTTTCCGTAACCAAAAGTTGGTTGGATCAGGCACGTTGTGCAATGGCATTTATGTTCTAAATCAATCAACAGTTCTGAGCATACCAAACACACATAAGAGGAAGAGTTCAGAACTGAACGAATCCTTCTTGTGGCATTGTAGACTGGGTCACATCAATGCGACACGACTAGCTAAGTTGCATAAAGATGGATATTTAAATCCGTTTGAATTTTCATCTTATGACACTTGCCAGTCATGTCTCAAAGGCAAGATGACCAAAACTCCGTTTACGGGACACGGAGAAAGAGTTACCGAACTCTTGAGACTAATACATAGTGATGTATGTGGTCCCATGTCTACACATGCCAGGGATGGTTCTTCGTACTTCATTACATTCACTGACGATCTCTCTAGATTCGGATATGTGTTCCTGATGAAACACAAATCAGAAGCTTTTGAGAAATTTAGAGAATATAAACAAGAAGTCGAGAACCAAACCAGAAAAAGTATTAAAATCCTTCGATCTGATCGAGGAGGTGAATACTTAAGCAATGAATTCCTAGACTTCCTAAAAGAGAATGGGATTCTCTCTCAGCTGACACCTCCAACTACACCACAGCACAACGGTGTATCAGAACGGAGGAACCGCACCCTATTAGATATGGTGCGCTCTATGATGAGCACGGCCGAGTTACCTATTTCCTTCTTGGGATATGCACTGGAAACAGCTGCAGACCTATTGAATATGGTTCCCACCAAAACCGTTCCAACAACTCCATATGAGATATGGAAAGGAAAGAGACCATGTCTTAATTATGTTAAGATATGGGGTTGTCCGGCATATGTAAAAACGCAAAATCCGGACAAACTCGCGGCAAGGTCCATTCTGTGTAAGTTTATTGGATATCCCAAACATTCGCGCGGGTATATCTTCTACCACACCGAGGAACAAAAGGTGTTTGTTTCTCGACATGCCACCTTTTTAGAAAAGGAATTTCTTGATAAAGAGATTAGTGGCAAGGAGGTAGAACTGGAAGAGGTTCCAGCAATACAGACTACGACAGAAGACTTGGTTGAACCAGAGGATTCAGTAGTTCCTGATGAACCTCAGCCTCTCCGCCGATCTAGTAGGGTTCCTCGCCAACCTGAGAGATACTACGGTTTTCTCATGGATGGTGGGAGCGAGGATTGCATCATGGAGGATGATGACCCAACTAGCTTCGAGCAGGCCATCACGAGTAGGGACTCAGTGAAATGGCTGGATGCTATGCGGTCCGAGATGGAATCCATGTACACCAACAAAGTATGGACTTTGGATGTTGCTCCTGAAGGGGTAAAACCCATCGGGAGCAAGTGGATCTTCAAGAAAAAACTTAGTGTAGATGGGAAAGTAGAGACTTTCAAAGCTAGACTTGTAGCAAAGGGTTTTCGTCAAAGACCAGGTGTGGACTATGACGAAACCTTTTCTCCAGTGGCTATGCTTAAATCCATCCAGATCATGCTTGCCATCGCTACATATCATGATTACGAAATCTGGCAAATGGATGTTAAGACCGCCTTTCTAAATGGTGATTTAGAAGAGTGCGTGTACATGACTCAGCCAGAGGGCTTCGTAGACAGTGGGAGCAGCGGAAAGATGTGCAAGCTGCTTAAATCCATTTATGGATTAAAGCAAGCATCGCGGAGTTGGAACATCTGCTTTGACGTCGTTATCAAAGAGTTTGATTTCGTCAAAAATCCAGATGAACCTTGTATCTACAAGAAGGTGGCAGAGAGTAAGGTTGTCTTCCTCGTATTGTACGTGGACGACATACTCTTGATAGGAAATGATATTCCTATGCTCCAATCGGTCAAGCTCTTCTTATCACAAAGATTCTCAATGAAAGATCTTGGTGATGCCTCCTGCATATTGGGAATCAGGATCTATAGAGATAACTCCAAACGGATTTTAGGATTGTCCCAATCCAGGTACATTGACACCGTACTAAAGAGGTTTAGTATGGAAGAATCCAAGCGTGGGAACTTGCCCACGATCTCTGGAGTCACTCTCTCCAAAGTGATGTCTCCCAAGACTGATTTGGAGAGAGCTCGCATGCAAGGGATACCCTATGCTTCGGCTGTAGGCTCTATCATGTATGCGATGCTATGTACCAGACCCGATGTAGCATACTCACTAAGTATAGTGAGCAGGTATCAAGCTGATCCTGGAGAGAGTCACTGGACAGCTGTGAAGAGCATTCTCAAGTACTTGCGAAGGACTAAAGAGATGCTCTTGGTGTATGGTAACGGAGAACTCCAAGTGGAGTCCTTTACCGATTCGAGTTTACAGAGTGATAAGGACGACTCTAAGTCGCAGTTGGGCTTTGTCTTTACCCTTTACGGAGGGGCGGTTAGCTGGAAGAGTTCCAAGCAGGAAACCGTGGCAGACTCGACGATGGAGGCTGAATACATCGCTGCCAACGATGCTGCTAAAGAGGCTGGCTGGATCAAGAAGTTCATTACTGAACTTGGAGTGGTTCCATCCATTGAGAATCCAATACCTTTGTATTGCGATAACAATGGAGCGGTGGCTTTGGCCAAGGAACCCAGGTCCCATCAACGATCCAGGCATATTCTGAGGCGGTATCACCTGATCCGGGAGATAGTTGATCGCCGGGAGATCGAGGTTAGGAGGGTTGACACGAAGAACAACATGGCGGATCCACTCACGAAGGCCATTCCCCAGATACAGTTTGAGAGACTCTTCGGGATGCTCGGTATGCGATACTACAGCAGCTGGCCCTAGTGCAAGTGGGAGATTGTTAGTTGTATTTAAGCCCTAGAGGCCAGTATTGTACAGATGATGTATATTATATTGGATGCTGGGACATATATTGAGATGACTTTCTTGCTCGATATGATAGTATGCTATCTGGTTGCACTTTATCTTAACATGTACACTAGTCTCTTTAAACTGTCTTATAGTTACATGTTGGTAAAGCCCTTAGGATTTGTACTTCACTACCTGGACTGTGATACGGATCATACTAGTGGGGACATGGTAGTTTATAGGTACATCCTTCAAGGTCCCTAGTCGTGGGTGTATCGAGACGGGGCATCGATATACCAGTGTAGACTAGAGTATACGGTTCTCGACCCATGAGATGGGCGATGGATGATCCCATATCCATTGGTGTTTGACATCAGAGATGGTATACGGGTGCTCAGTGGAGACTGGGTACACTGGACGGACTCGCCGAGAACTCCCAGATGGTATTATACCTCACGTCAGATGGCAGTTCTCAGGTGACACTTGTATAGGTTAGTCTGTAGACCCGAGATCGTCATAGAGTCTTGTGTGATTCCTACTGTGCTTTGATCTCCACCTTACCACGTCCATGAGGGCGTGCAAAACGGTGGTCTTTGGGTACAGTCCCGAGTCACATGGAGGCAATGAGCGATAGGAGGGGTTTCGTCTCTCCCGGTATTGGGGGTTGATGTTGCGCTGTGCTCGATTGGCCGTAGCAGGGAAGTCCCTGGCCAGGGCTGATCAGAGATTTGCTGGTAAGTGTTACCAGTAGTTTCTCAACCCGTTATGAGCCTCACATCGGCACGACTTATCGGTTATTGGGGTCTGACGTTTACCACCCCTAAACTTAATATGCGACATATCAGGCGAACAGACCGGACTGTACGGTAAGTGTTACTGGTTGGATTCACAGGAGTGTGAGCGGCCTAGCTCGTCGATCTTCTGATCGCTCAATACCCAGGTGGCCGTTACGTTTACCAGACCGCTTGCGGCTTGTGGGTGCTTGATATGATCATCATATGCTACCGGCGTATTGACGAGTCTTTAGAGTCCTACAGAGAGGTTTCCTGGCTCAAGCGAAACGAAATAGGAGCGCATATGAGATATGTGCAGGACCGAGAATAATGCGTGTATGTGATACCGTATTCCATTCTCTCGATGAATGTATCGATTGGTTATATGCAATATAACCTAGATATCGCATCAAGGATTGATTCGATAAGCCGATACATAGGATACTAGTTGGTTGTATGCGATATGAACGGATCGTTAAATCAAGTGTTGATTTAATGATATAATGTATAATTATATATTTGATATATTACTTTGCATTAACTAGTATTGGTTCACTTTAAATGGATTTTCTCACTTAATGTGCCAGTTGTATATGTGATATACTTTTGTGCACATGTTTGTATCATGTTTGATGATGCTTGCTCATTTGGTTAAGTGTAAAGAATTAAACCTTGGTTAAGTAAATGATTAGGGTTTTTATTTATTCTTTCTTTTATCTTTCTTTTTAATTTGGATTAAAAAGAAATGGAAAAAGAAAACAAAAGGGGTTGCATTCATTCTTGAAGCTTGTTGAAGCTTCATGAAGCTTTGACCAAAGTGACCATTTTGTCTTCATGCTTAACCCTAACCATTCATCTAACCTTAGTCAATTCTCTACACCTAACCATGGTTTACATTATGATAAGTATTCATTTTCTTTTTCATTTTAAAAAGAGACTTATCATATTCTTCATCTTCTTCTTCAAGAAAAACCTTGCCTTCATCAATGGCAACTTGAGCAATTGAGTGAGAAATCCAATTCTAAAGTGAACCCACCTCCTATTTCTTCACCCTCTACCTCTTGCCAAGTAGTATAGGGTGTTTTCTTCACAAGTTTCACAACTTGGTGAAGTTGGAGCTTGAACTTGTGATGCCTCGACGTAGATCATCTTCGGCACGAAGCCGACGACCTAGCCCGCCCATTTCTCCGATCAAGCCGACGATTGAGTCCGGGATTCGAGATGGACAGCGAGAGGATGCCTACGTGGAGCTAAGGAAGTGGAGAACCGGATCTACAAAGGTTGTAGCCTCTCTCTTTTAGTTAAATTGTTAACTAGTTTCGTATTTCGCCTAAACTCTAGTCAACGATCCGTATTAGGTTTTCTCGGCACCCGTAAAATTTGAAATTGGCATGGTTGATGCCTTGTGAGACCTCTTGAGAGTGCCTAGGAACCCTACATATTCCTGCTCAGCTACTATACCAAATAGTAAATATCATAAAATATACTGCTCCAATAGAAATCAATCCCAAAATGTATATAAGGATGCCACGTGTGTCTGGTGCGCACGGAAATCGAATTCAATAAAGGTGCCATGCATGTGCACAGAACAAAATCTAAGTGCAACGGGTGTGTAAGAAAACACCTGTCAAGGGCAACGGGTGTTCCTAACGGCAAAATCCGGTGCATCTAATATGCACGAAGAACCCCGATTTAGTGCATCTGGCGTGCACCAAAATCGCATCAAGCGCGTCAAGTATGCGCAAGAATCCAAATTAAGTCCACAAGGTGCACGAAAACAAATATCGAGTATCATAATCGAAATCGACGGTATACAACACATTTCAATCCAAATCCAAATCAGGTATACCCATGTGCATCAGCGTGCACAAAATCGAATCAAAATACTAAAAGTGCATGAAAACTATGCCGAAAGCACAAGTCAAATCACATGCATACCATAGGCATGAAACCAAATCAACATCACGAATGACATCAAATCGAAGTAAAGTGCAACTGTGGTGCAGAAAATCTCAATCATGCAAATAAATCGCCCAATACCGAAATCAAAGATCGCGGAAACAATTCCGCTCTAGCACATCCTCTAAAGATCTCTGGCCAACCATCATGGACACTCATAACATATCTCGTCTAGATGCCGAACTCTGGCCTGCTGGGTGTGCGTAATATGACCGCTCCTGGGTCCAAGTCTTCTTGTGTTGTATTCCAGAAAGGTTCTGTCGAGGTCTCTCCCAAATCTCGTTTCTGCCGAACTGCCCGGAAGTTATCACATTTACTCAATCTATTTCTTATTTCGGATTGGCTGCATACTTATCATGACTCCTTCTGGAAGATATATCCATGTACAATACCTCTGCATGCGTATCACATCTATGATATCAGCGGAGTAGAATGTCATCTCATCAAGATCTCGTACGAACCTCTAACTCCACTTTTCTCTAATATCGACTGATTCGGACTCGTTTCTTCGTGACTGCATGGACTGCGCTCTAATGACTATACTCATATCTGGAGTCTCTCAAGCAATGTATCCCATCACATGATATCCAAACGATGTCGAACCTTTCGATCGATTAATCAAAGTTCCATAATCCCCCTAGAGCTCAACATCTTGAGTACAGTTTAATAGTATTCCAATAGATGCCACAGTACCTATGGACCAGCCGTAGAAGGGCAAACCCAAGCCTCATCAATGGCACCGCTGAACTGCTGTAAACCCTAAGGTTTCAGAGCGTTCTCATGGTCATTATATCGAGTTATCATTCTTCAAGAGGGTCCACGGAAGTACATGCATGTTAGGAATACTTTAAACTTGGAAAATGGGTTTCTGACATTTGATCGTCTTCTATCGACTCCCAACGTACCTGCATGAAGTCGTCTCTAGCTTGAATCAATCAATCTGATGACCTCGCATTGGGGTAGGCAATGAATCACATGTCCTAGTCATTCCTCCTTGGGTGACTAGCGATCTTCTATCATATCTCTAAGTATAACTCGTGCGGCATTAGCTTCAAACATCTGGGACAATATCTTGTTATTCACAGCAACAACTGGCACATTTGTCCGCACGCTGAACAGTTCCTCAATCATCAAATAATCGGTGCATTGACGGTCATCACAATCTGGCTGGCCTCTAGCAGTGGCCCAATCCTCTGGAGCTGATCTGCACGTCTGACAAATCTCATCAAAGCGATCTATCAAACGCCCATGGCGCGAAAACACAATAAAATGACACCTCTATGCAATCGTGTGTCCATGGAATCACGCCCTGGTCAGTCCTCGTCCGTGATGAGCTTGTGCTGACCGCAACTCTAGCCGTATCTCTCTCTGCCCGTGTAATCGTGGTAGCAAAAACCATAAACCAATATTGATGAGGATAGATCATAAGAATGAATAGAGTACTGTGCAAGGAAATGTACATCCTAAGTCTTCTTAAGCGGAGTAGTGTACCGTATGTATGCCGCGGAACATACACACGGTACGTCACTCTCCTTAAGTCACCTACTCCATCAACCGAGGTCAACTTATGCGACGAAAGTTCGGGTCTAATACCCCCTCGACCAAGTCTATGTTCCGTAAGGTCAAGCCTAGGTTCGGAATATATATAAACGCCCCAGACTCCGCATAGTCAAACATAGACTCGAACCAAGGTTAACCTAGCTATCTGATACCAACTTTGTCACGACCCGAAATTGCACCTGAATAATATGAAGTCTATAGGACCCCATCTAATTCAAGTAAGCCGAAAATCCCAGAAATCTAGCCCATTTAAAAGAATAAAGAGGGAAGAGTTTAGTTTTTAAAGAAAGTAGTTTTAATATCATAAGCAGAAGTATGCATTTTAAAATCTCAATTCTATTCTGAAAATTTCGGCACAGTTTCCTTTGTAAATACTGGCCCCAAATGGGTACAACATGCATAATACGTATAAAGGAATCCCCAAGCGGGAGCTAGCTCTTCGCCAATTGGCGGTCACAACCACGCAAGCAATATAATAAACAACGCCGAAGGGCGAGGATCCAAACTCAAAAGGAAACTCAAAATCATCAAGAAAACCATAATAATACAACGCGCGACTCTAAGGTCGAAAGAATAACAACTGGGTTTCTAAGTCTGAAATAGTATACAAGTCTGGTTGATGGAGTTTCTAGATACAACTGAATATAAATAAAAGGTACAATGGTGGACACGATGCTAGTGAACCCACCTACCAAAGCATTTACCCGCAAAGGAGCACTGTGCCAGCAAAACCGCAACGAACCTGTACGGCAAAATCTGCAAGAAACTGTGGCACAACGGAGGTGAGTTCCCAACTCGTGAGTTGAAAACATCACAGAGCAGAAATTGTACGTATGACTCAATCCTAGGTCAATACGATCATAATATATATCCTCAAAATGATAAAGCCTGAAGCAAGATAAGGTGGCAAGGGTAAACATCTATACATAAGTGTAATACCAAGTGCTCGTGTCAGTGCCTCAGGTAGCAACGTATCATAAATATGTGGTATGAATACAATATAATGAAAATAGAATGCATTATGTAATGAGAAAACCGTTTTCTTAATTTAGTGAGATTTCTGTATATATAAATCGAAGTATCATCAATGAAATCATCATAGAATCAGTGTCAAGCATTGACACAAATAAATATCTCAATATCTTAATATCTCAGGCTCCGGCAATCCGGACTGGCCTGTATCATCAAATCTCAATATCTTAGGCTCCGGCTATCCGGACTGGCCTGTATCATCAAATCTCAATATCTCAGGCTCCGGCTATCCGGACTGGCTTGTATCATCAATCTCAAGACTACGTCGGTATCCTCCGGATATCCAACATGTCACAATAAAATCACCGGTCAGTAGTGCTCCCCTGTCTCAGGCTCAACGCCATCATCTGCGACCTTCTCGCCTCGGGGTACCGCACCGGGACCACCATGCACCCACAGACGGTTCCTCCTCCTCCTCGAATCGGGTGTATGATATCGCTCAAAAGACGAGAAAACTCATGGTGGACATATCTCAAATCATATCATGAGAAAACCACAACTTTCATTTTAAAATGATAATCAGTTTATAAAATCCTTGCGGTTTCTCCAAATCCAGAAATCTCATGCAAATCCAAAATCCAAAACTGAAGAGTCAATAATAATGAATACTGGGCTTCAGCAATCCGGACTGGCCCTTATAATATTGCATGACAAATGAATATAAAAATATGCAAAAAATATCACAATAATGAATGCAATAATGAACCAGCATATGAAACAATAACATATTGGAACTATCAGCTAGCAAACGATATCAATAAGATAATATTCTCTAAAGTGTACGTGACATGACAATTACCGATGAGGATGTGTGTGAGCCAGCAAGCAGGTGCACGTGGAGCATACGCATTATCCGTAATGGTGCTGGTGTCCTGACAGCATGATTTTAATACTAACTAATGAAAACACAATATAAGCATGCAATGCGATACGAACAGCAAAAATATGCAGAACATGAATAATAACGTAACATGTAAGAATCTACATAACTATATATGAGTCATAGAGTTTTCCATTTGAAATAATACGAATCGTGATGTTTGGAAATAAGGGCTATGGTATTTTTAAGAAAAGGTACGTCTTTTGAAATATCCGTAAAATCCCTTGGCATGTCTTTAAAATACTCATGATTCGTTAGTTTGAAATAGGTATGACTTGAATCTAGTCTAACATCTACAAGTAAACTACAAGACTAAACTAACAGACTAATCGAGAGGGGTAAGGATAACCACCTAAGTCTGAGTCGATATATATATATATATATATATATATATATATATATATATATATATATATATATAATAGTCGGTGATCCCGCCTTAATAGTATCACATACGATACAATATATAATATAACATTTTCGAGTCAAGAGTGCGGATCTATCATCAATATATAGCTCGTACGGTAAATTCATTGTACGGCATTGCAATCTGGGTACGGGTCAATATCATATTATTTTATTATTCATCTGGTATCCTTATCATCATATCCTGTATTTAGGGTACTGATCTAAGTCTAGTACATACTGATACCATCTATATATATATAAATGCGTGTGTATGAAAACACATCGCCTAAAGACCCGCTACAATATCATGTCGTATATTATAATACGAAACAAATCATATCACCGATCTCGTGTCACCATGCCCAAACTCATCGGCTCATCTCCAAATATCGTATACTATCCTCATCATCCATGTATATGTATACGTATATATATATATATATACATAGTCCCATACCTATGTGTGTGTGTGTGTGTGTATACATATCCACATATACGCACAAGTAATAAAATGTATGCAAGTGTGTGTTTGCAAATCACTACTCTAGGGTTCGCGACTAAGAAACTAACTAAATGCGTTTTCCTACAAGTATGCTAAAACTATCCCAAAGTCACCTAGCATTTCTTATTAAGTATACACATCTCATAACATATAATTATATATATACATATTTATATAAATATATATCATAACGCATTCGTGTCCTATACTACGAAACTGCAGGGGTGCTATACGCCATCCACCCGACGTCCCCCGTAGATATATATCTACTCACCTTGATCCATGCTTGCCGAAGTTAATGACGCTACGCTCGTCCTTGTCGTTCATGTCGACTCGAGGGTACCTATATATATACATACACAATATCGTAAACTGAAATCGCGAACGAAAACCAAAACGGCATGCATATCACGCATAGGTTAAAACCTATGGTCTCGCATCCAAAACACTACCAAATAACCCTCGTCGTTGACGTTCAAACGCCATACGACCGAATTCAAATCAAATACAAAAACCCAAGTTTTCAGAATCGGAAAACCTAAATTCGGCAACATAAGAAATCGATCCCAGATTTTCCATTAGGTAAAATTAGCAAATTTTGCATAGGGGGTTGCTCTAGATATCAGATAACGGTGCCACAGACCAAAAACACTCACTTTCACCATAACATGGCCGCAATTTGTGGCCAATACTAATAAATCTGCATCCAGGGTGGTGATATTGGGGCTCGGGTTTGAGGGGTAGTCTTCTGGTCACCTGCACACATCACTATACTTGCTAAGTATTTTTTAGGTGTTCCGGGTCATAGCAGTTCTCTAATTAGCATCACAAATCCCATAAAAACCCGATGTCGGCAAAACTAAAGTTCACATATTGGGGTTTGTTCTCAGGTTTTGTTCTGCATTCTAACACTAGAGGGGTTTTAAGGTCTCTACTAACCTCAGTTACACCTTTGGATTCAAATCAAACCCTAATCCTCAACTTGGAATTTTCAAAGTTCACTAAGCCATCCTCAAACACTTCTAAACATGCATGGACACTAAAGTGAATGTAAAACTATACTAATGGTGAAGAAAGTACCTGATTTGGCAACTCAAGAATTTTCTTGAGTTGCCCCAAGTGATCAAAATCCAAACTTTCTTAGTCCAAAGTGCTTGTGATGAGCTTGTGCATGTTTTTAGTGAAGGGGGGATGAAGTTTTGATGAGTTTTTCATGGAGTTGTGAGGGGTTGAGGTGGTAGAGAGAAGATGGTAGCCATGGGTGAAGGAGAGGAGAGGATAATGGAGGGAAATGAAATGGCCATGGTCATCTTGACCACTCACCTCTCTCTCTTCTCTCTCATGCCCATACCTTTTTCTTTATTCCATTTTCTTTTTCTTTTTCTTTTTCTTTTCTTTATCTCACATTAACCAAACCATGCACAAAAGAATTCATGGAGAATAAAATGTAACAAGTGTTGAAAATGTGATATGGTGCATGTCATATGCACAAATCAAGCTTAATGCGCGATTAGTGATATTTAATCGTGATTAATATTAAAGTGGAATATAATTAATTATATAACAATCTATGAATGCTCAAATCTTATAATCTCTTTCAAATTCAATAATTAACATAATTTCCAAATATTTCCCAATTTATCGGTATTTAATTATACCGCATTATTATAATATTTATAATATTTATTATTTAATTATAAAAATTCCCAAAAATAATATTTTATTTTTCTGAAATGTTACAAGTACATAACTCCAAAAGGAAACAGGTAACTAAGCAGAACTCATCATAGAGCGCATCATATCTCACAGGGTGCGATACCTCCGCCTCGCTACACCGTTGTGCTGTGGTGTATCCGAAGGAGTAAGTTGAGAGAGAATCACATTCTCCGTTTAGAAAATACAGGAACTCCATGCCTAAGTATTCTCCTCCTCGATCAGATCGAAGGACTTTAATACTTCTACCCGTCTGGTTCTTAACTTCAAACTTATATTCCTTGAATTTCTCAAAAGTTTCAGACTTGTGTTTCAATAGGAACATATGTCCGAATCCTAAGAGATGATCAGTGAATATAATGAAGTACGAAGAATCAACCTTTGCATTTATAGACATAGAACTGTATACATCATCATGTATCTGTCCTAAGAGTTCAGTAACTCTATCTCTGTTTCCAGTAAATGGAGTATTGGTCATTTTACCTTTAAGACAAGACTGACAAGTATATTAAGATGAAAATTCGAACAGATTCTCATATTCATCCCTAATGTAACTTAGCTGGTTGTGTCGCATTGATATGACCTAGTCTACAATGCTTCATGAAGGATTCGTTCATTTCTGAACTACTTTTCTTGTGTGTGTTCTACATACTTTGAACTGTGCTTTGATTTAGAACGTATATGCCATTTCATAACGTGCATGATCCAATCAACTCTTGATTCAGGAAAATGTTCACAACATTATCCTCCAATACAGAATTATATCTTTCTTTAACTTAATAAAGAATCTGATGTAATGTTGTATATCAAGTTCGGTATGTAATAACATTCATTCAGAATCAATGTATTTACCACTTGGTAATACAAGGTGATATCTGCCAGCTGATTTGGCAGCAACAATTGCACCAATCACTAACACTTAGAGAAATATCACCCCAATCCAAGTTCTCTACCTTTCTATAGCCCATGTAACTCTTACATATGTGGGATCCTGATCCGGTATCTCATACATAGGACGCAGAGGATACTGAGAAACAGTTCTCAGTAACAAACACACCCGAAGAATATGCATCAACATGCTCATTCCTCGATTGGGTCACGTGGAAATCTGGATTTTCTCCTATTTCCTGCTCAGACTTATAATAATTATAAGATAGAGCAGAACCAACGTTCCCCAGCTTAGTATAATAAGCAGGTTCGGTCAATGCATCCATATTTTTATCTTGATTAAGGCATGACATGGGCGCTACCTGGAGAGAGAGAAGAAAACACTCTACGTATGCTCTTGCAAGATCAGATTGGTTATTATTTTATCTACTCGAGATGGCTCCCACTATTTTTATCAAATCTTCCTTCAAATCCTAAAAGTTAAGACTAGCCGGGATTAATTACACCTTACAAGTTCGCCAATTTTTCGGCCATGCCAGTTTCGGTACTTTGAGGGAGGTTCGCCATGCTTTCGCACGGACCTAATTAAAATAAATCTCGTTTTCCCAGGGGCGTAACCCCGTTAACACCTTTCTAGACACCTACTTGATCGGCTAATTGTAATGTGTAAAACTATCCCAGGAGTAACTCTTACTCGCAGTGGGTATCGGGATCCAACTATCTCATAGAAAGTATGCAATCTCATTGCAAATTTCAACACTTGAAATTCCCGATAATATTTTGCCCCTAGCGTCCTATGACCTTGACGGAGAACAACAAACCATAGGCTGCTAGTCAAGTTCTACCTGTACATTTCATGATTGAATTAAACCTACCCGCATGTCCCATGACGGAGGTCAACAAGGCCGCACGACTACCCTAATCCAATCACATCATATGCAGCAGATAAGCACTAGTGAGCTACCGCACACTACGCCTTGACAGAGGTGAACAAACGTAGCACGAATACTAAGTAGCACTTATCTGAAATGACGGAGGGCTACGACAGGTTTTTAAGAAAACCCTTTGCGTAATGAACTTGATTTCGTTGTAGAATCGAGTGATTTTGAAAAAGGAGTGTTTTTTATGGCTTTTACTAGTTTTGCAAAAGAAGTCACTCCCGGTGAAGGGATCTCGGCTTTTTCCTCATCGAATGAGGTGCAGGATATTTCATAAATACCAATATGCAAAGCAAAAAACTATAGAAGCAAACAAAAGACAAACCGGGTGGGTTGTAGCATCTGCCAGTTTCGCTTAAAAGGTCACTCCCGATGAAGGGATCTCGGCTCTTTCCTTATCGAATAAGGTACTTGATATCTTACAAGGAATACCGCTATGCAAAACAAAAACTAAAGCTACCTGTTTTTAAAACATGTTTCTACAACATCTTTAGGTTTCATTTATTTCATTAATCTCATTAATGAAGTCCCATCAATTATGCTTCCAAAGCATCACAGAAGAGATGAAAGCAGTAATATTTATTATATATCATATATATAATATAAGCATTCATCTCAGAATATCAAGTCATCACATCACAGAATAACAGCAGCAGAAGAACACATATTAAATATTGGATATACTAAGAATTCCGTATTTTAATTAAGCCAATAAAAAACACGGATTCCACGGTCGCGATAAATAGCCAAACCCAGATCCCTAGACCCCTACGAGAGCGACAAGAAACCCTACCAATTCAAGAGTTAGGAGACCCGGTATCCACTCCTCGAGATGGTCTCCCACTGGACTTTAGAACCCGGTTACTTGTGCTCTCCTCCCTTGGTCAATCCTAATGCGGAAAAGTAAATAATATACATCAATAGTGACATCATCCTCAACCCGGAAGTGCCCTAATAAAAGAATATTATATACAAGTCCTTCAATGAATAAAAATGAAAAACTCTCATCTCACATAAAAAAAATACCCCGTCTATTCAAAACATGACGATCTAATATAACATATCACAGCAACACATAAAATCACATGTCATCAACGTAAATAAATATGCGTATCCCAATTGTCATTGACATACAGCAACGAAACCGGCGATATACCACATATTACACTTACGGTCGCAGAAAAGAATGTGAAAAACTACAACAATTGGAATCCGGAACCACCTTAGACATCATAAACCCAATGAATCACATACTTTGGATTTCATGCCTAACCATATGAATTCCTTAGACATCGCATGCCTAACAATTATAAACCCCACATTTTAGTCTCGATATTGAAAACACTTTTCAACAACCCGTCGGCTAATTCAACAAGATTCCCGATAAACTGATCGGATGCTCGTCGGAAACTTTAGTAGACGGCCGCACCCCCGATGCCATCGACGAAGTGCACTTAGGTGGAACACCGCGACCGCGAGCACCCGAACAGATGCTTTTGGCAATAGGGTTCTCTTACAGTCACTTGGTCGGGGCTATGGGGCGTGGCTATCTAGTAAGGTTACCCGGCGAGTATCCACGTACACTATTTTATTGCGACGGACTTTTGATCCTCATCAAAATTCCGTAGCAACCGATCAAATGAGACTAAACTACTAGATTTATAAAATTTAAACTAGTTATCACATAACTAATTGTGTGGATTCCAAATATTGTATCACAATCACAGATAGTTAGACGTTGTTAAACATTTCGATCGAATAAACAAACACCCAAAATTTCCTAAAGAGCTCAACACTTGAGCGGAGTTTAAAAAGTACCCAGAACATGCCATAGCACTTATGAACCATCCGTAGAAGGGCCGACCCATGCCTCACTCATATTGCCACTGAACTGCCGCAAACCCTAGGTATGACCGCTGTTCCGCGATCCAAAAAGTCAAGTTTGGGTATCGTTCTTCTAGAGGGTCCACAAAATCGCTTGCATGATTTTCTAAAGATTTTAAACTTGGAAAAAATCCAACTCTTGGAAAATTTCCAGTGAGGGAAAATATGGGCTATTGATATCCGTTAGAACTTTTTAATGTCGTCTACATAACCCGAATAGATGTTAAAATTACGAATACGAAACACTCCAAATTGCCATTATAGAAAATTAACATCACATAAAATTTTAGCAAAAACAAGCAACACCTGAAACACCAAAACCCAGAGACTGGAACACCACCAAAACTTGAAGCCAATATGCCACTATATAACCGGCCAGCTCGGTTTTAATGCTCATATGGCCAGCCATTTTTCGGCCTGGAGGGCTCAGGTTTTTGTGGTGTTCATGTTACATCTCATGTGTCATTCTGCAGTTGCTTAAAAAATTTTAGAGGCCATTTAAAAATCGACAGAAATTGGATTTCGTTGTTTCAAGTTTCGGAGTAGTTTTGGTTTCGTAATCTAAGAAACATCGTCTAATTCTCTAGCATGGCTCTGATACCACTATAGGGTTCCCTAGGGCGGCCGCTGGGTTTTGGAAAGCATTACCCATGCCAATTTCAAAAATTTGCCGTACTAAAGAACCCTAACCCTGGAATCTTAACTAGAGATTTAGACGAAACAACATGTAAACAACTTTACATCTAAGTGAATGAGGAATACAACCTTTGTAGACCGGTCCTTCACTCTAAAGCTCCGTGGAGTAGTCCCTTCGCTCCAAGTAGTGAACACCCGAACTCTAGTAAGGGTTCACATAAAGAAATGAACAAGCTTGCTCGAAGTCATCGAGGCTGAAGATGATCTACGTCGAGGAGACTCAAACTCATGCTACCTCTTCACTAATGGTAGATTAGTGAAGCAAACACCCTAAACTAAATGGCTAATTATCACGACCCGAAATTGGCACGTGACGGCACTAAAACAACGTAACGTCTACAGGCGTAACGCAATTTAAGTGTTATTTATATGTATGCCCTAGAGGCCATTACTGTACATAGGATGTATATTTTAGTGGATGCTGTGACATATATAGGGAGGACTTTCTTGCTCGACATGATAGTATGCTATCTGGTTACTCTTTATCTTAACGTGTATACTGATTGTCTCTCTGTTACATGTTGGTAAAGCCCTTAGGATGTGTACTTGACTACCTGGACTATGATGCGGATCATACTAGTGGGGACATGGTAGTCTATAAGTACATCCTTCAAGGTCCCTAGTCGTGGGTGTATTGAGACGGGGCATCGATATACCAGTGTAGACTAGCGTATACCTTCTCGACCCATACAGATGGGCGATGGATGATCCCATATCCATTGGTGTTTGACATCAGAGATGATATACGGGTGCTCAGTGGAGACTGGGTACACTGGACGGACTCGCTGAGAACTCCCAGATGGTATTATACCTTACGTCAGATGGCAGTTCTCTGGTGACACTGGTACAGGTTAGTCTGTTGACCCAAGATCGTCATAGAGTGTTGTGTGATTCCCACTGTGCTTTGATTTCTACCTTACCACGTCCAAGAGGGCGTGAAAAACGGTAGCTTTTGGGTACAATCCCGAATCACATGGAGGCAATGAGCGATAGGAGGGGATTCGTCTCTCCCGGTATAGGGAGTTGATGTTGCACTGTGTTCGATTGGCTATAACCGGAAATCCCTGGCCAGAGCTGCTGAGATTTACTGGTAAGTGTTACCAGTAGTTTCTCGAACTGTTATAGACCTCATATCGACACGACTTATCGAGCTACTGGGGTTTGACGTTTACCATCTCTAGGCGAGATATGCGATATATCAGACGAACAGACCGGACTGTACGGTAAGTTTTACTGGTTGGATTCACAGGAGTGTGAGCGGGATTGCTCGTCGATCTTCTGATCGCTCAATACCCGGGTGGCCGTTACGTTTAGCAGACCGCTTACGGCTTGTGGGTGTTTGATATGATCATCACCTGCTGCCGGCATATTGACGAGTCTTTAGAGTCCTACACAGAGGTTTCCTGGCTCAAGCAAAACGAAATAGGAGCGCATATGAGATATGTGAGGGACTGAGAATAATATGTGTATTTGATACCGTATTCTATTCTCGCGATGAATGTATCTATTGGTTGTATGCGATATAACCTAGTTATCGAATCAAGGATTGATTCGATAAGCCGATACATTGGATATTAGTCGGTCATATGCGATTTGACCGGATCGTTAAATCAACTGTTGATTTAATGATTTAATGTATAATTATATATTTGATATATTACTTTACATTAACTAATATTGGTTCACTTAAGATGTTTTTCTCACTTGTTTGTGCACATTGTATATGTGATATATTTTTGTGCACAAGTTTGTATCATGTTGGATGATACATGCAAACTTGGGTTTGTGTAAAGGATTAAACCATGGTTATGTTAATGGTTAGGGTTTTGATTTACTTATCTTTTCATTTATTTATTTATTCATTTTTGAAAGATAAATAAATCATGGTGGCTTTCTTTTTTTGCAAGTTGAAGCTTCATGAAGCTTTGAATAAGTCCACCATTTTTGTTTCATGCTTAACCCTAACCATTCAACTTAACCCTAGTTTATTCTCTACACTTGACCATGGTTGCTATATGATAAGAATCACTTTGTTTTTCTATTTGAAAAATTCTTATCATATTCTTTTTCTTCTTCCTCTTCTTCTTCAGGAAGAAAAAGCTTGCAAGCTTCAGTGGTAACTTGAGAAGAAGAGTGAGAAATCCAATTCTAAAGTGAACCCACTTCCTATTTCTTCATCCTCTACCACTTGCCATGTAGTATAGGGTGTTTTCTTCACAAGTTTCACGACTTGGTGAAGTGGGAGCTTGATCTTGTGTTACCTCGACGTAGATCATCTTCGGCATCGAAGTCGACGACCTAGCCAGATCATCTCTTCGATGAAACCACCGCGAGAGTCCGGGATCCGATGGGTACAGCGGAGGGACTTCCCCACGGAGCTATGGAGGTGGAGGACTGGATCTACAAAGGTTGTAGTCTCTTTCACTTAGTTAAGTTGTTAACTAGTTGCATATTTCGCCTAATCTCTAGTCAACGATCCGTATTAGGGTTTCTCGGCACTTATAAAATTTTGAAATTGGCATGGTTGATTCCATGTGAGACCTCATTTGTATGCCTAGGATCCCTACATTAAGTAAGCCCAAAACCCAAAAATCTAAACCATCAAAAGTAGTAAACGATAAGAACATTGTTAAAAACTTTTGGGAATCACAAGTAAAAATTTTTTAAAGTCCAAATTTACTTACTTAAAAATTTGGGCAGCAACTCCTTTGTAAAAACTAGCCCCGAAAACGGGTACAACATAGAATATAAGTAAAGCGTCCCCAATGGGAGCAAATCCACGATCAAAGGCGAAAAACAACCACCACAACAGATATATGACACCGTAGAGAAGAAAATGGACGATGTAAATAAAAACAGCATAAAAGACATCCAAAGTTACAAAATAATATACATCGATCCCACAACTCGTCTCTAAGTCAAATACATGAAGGTGGTAGATGGAGAGTACTATATACAACGAATATACAAATGAGCATCATCGGATAACCGCAAAACCCATCTATAGAAAAATTGCACACAACCAGCCGTAGCAGTATCCGCTGCAAAAGATGATACGATGTGATGAAGAAGCCCTGCCGCGACTGCTCTAATGGACACCTGCAAACACTGTGGCACAACGGGGGTGAGTTGCCAACTCGTGAATAGTAAATAACATATGCAGGTAATCGCAGGTATGCACGTACTGCGATAATCTATCACATGCAAGCTGATAGCAATAAATAGAACTATGTATATGCAACAGTCATGAAAGGTGCTCTATCAGGTACTGCTAAAACATGAAGCAATGCATATCAAATAAATGTTCAGTATGGGATAAAACATATCATCAACACAGAATCCTCATCATGGAGAAGCTAGTGTCCATCAATGGCACTCCAAATCCCAATACCATAGGCATCGCATCCTCTGATCGGCCCTCATATCCTGTAAGTCTCATGGAACCTGAGTGTCCAACATCGACACCCGAAAACATCATGAAAACTATACCTATGTATGTGTGTATATATGTGTGTGTGTGTGTGTCCCTCAATGACACATCAAAATCATAGAACCAGAGTGTCTAACATCGACACTCGAAACATCATGAAACCCGTGTCCAGCATCGACATGTAAATACTCATCTGTCAGGCGCCGTCACCACGACTGGCTCTGATGTCATGTCCGTACATCTCATGACTCTGGTCTATATCCCCACAATAACTGCCGAATCCAAATACTATCACCGGTAGGTACTAGCCTAGCCTTCCAGGCTCATCACCATCATCAGCGATCTTCTTGCCCCGGAGAACTATACCAGGCTCCACCATGTACCCACACACGGCCCACTCCACTCCTCGCATCGGGTATGTATCACAAATCTTAGAACCGAGAAATCTCATGGTGGACGCATCAAAATATCATATCAAGAGAAACCGGGTTTTTCAAACAATCATAATTTTATGAAAATACCATGGTCCACAAATCCAGAAAACATCAAGAAATGAATAAGAATACTTGCATAGATCATTATGATGATATATATATTATATATATGTACATATATAACAGCGTCCCATACCACCGATATATATATATATATATATATATATATATATATCAGCGTCCCATACCACTGATATATACCCTCAGGAGTAAAAGATCCAGAAAACATCATATGAAATCCATATCTCAATGCGAAACCTATGAAATATAATATATGCAACATAAACAGTAACATGAGCATATAAAGGAAAAACCTCTATTTAAATGCAACAAGTTATTAAATTTATCATGCGGTTCCTAATTCCTCCAGAATCCAACGCAACATCATATAAAAGTGAACATGTGGCTATAACAAGGTATATGTGTGTAAATGTAAGTATGTATGCAAGATTTACATGTAGCTATATATCATATGTATATATACCTGTCAATAATGATGTAATACCCTCTAGGAATAGGTGTAGCTATGTCCATGTATGTGTATATACATATCAATAATGATGCATTACCCACTAGGTATAGGTGTAGCTATGTCCAGTATGTGTATATACATGTCAATAATGATGTGATACCCTCTAGGTATATGTGTATATACATGTCAATAATAATGCAATACCCACTAGGTATAGGTGTAGCTATGTCCAGTATGTGTATATACATGTCAATAAAGATGTAATACCCTCTAGGTATAGATGTAGCTATGTCCAGTATGTGTATATACATGTCAATAATGATGTAATATCCTTTAGGTATATGTCTATATACATGTCAATAATGATGCAATACCCTCCATGTATATGTGTTGCTGTATCAAGGTATAGCAAGGCATATGTGTAAGAATGTAGGTATACATGTATGCTATATATCATATGAATAATGGAAATATGGATCATGTCTCAATGTCCCTAAACAATACAATATCACGTATGTATAGGTGTTGTGCGTGTCATGGCAATTATCGACGGTGTGGGTGTAGCATACAATTTATGCTCGTGCAACATGAACCGTCAATAATGGTGTTGTGTCTCTGTTCATATCATAATATTGCATTATTACATTCCCCATTCTTATTTGTTTTATAAATAAACAGGTGCTTTTGACGCATATCTGCTGCATATTACAGGATACAGGTTCTTGGATCGAAAACAGTGAAAAAGACAAAAGATGATACAAAAGAGGGACTTTTGACCAACAAGTAGAAGAATCCTAGTCAAGCCTAAACGAAGAACAATTCACAATTGTACAAGGCAATGCTTGGTCCAAAAATGTCAAAATGAACGGTTTAAAGACCATTACAAGTTTTCACTGAAGATCTGGAGAGAACCAAGAAGCCAAATGAGGAAAAGAACTATAGAAATAGAAAGCCCAAATCATCAATAAGAAGCCCAAAAATTTTGGTTCAATGATGTGACGAAAGGGCCGCGGAACCGCGGCCCAAGCCCCACCCATGCCGCGGTTCTGCGGCCATTAAGTGCACGTGTCGGTGCAAATTTCTTGTGACGGTGCGTCGGTGCGTGGGTTGGGATTTTTCGTGGGCATATCTGTAAAAGCACATGCGCAAGAATTTGTAACCCTAGTTTTCCCTGTTTACTTATAAACTGTAATCACAATATTGTAATCGGAGGCCTCTTTTCAATGGAATAAAATTCAGAATTAATTCAGTAGGAAGAGCATCATTTCTGTAAGTCTTATTTTAATTTCTGCCATAGTTTAAAATTAATTCCATTGCCCTAGTTTAATCTAGTGTAGTCTTTCTTGAACTGCAGTAGGTAAGTAATTTTAGCATGTTATTTCTAAAAGATTCCCTGATGAGTGAGTAATTTCCTCGCTTGTAAGGGTTAGGAATAAGGGAGGGATTGAGAGATGAATATCTCTCATCTCTTTCAAATCCAACAATTTTTCATAAGTAGAACTTCATGCACGCATGCATGATCCGCTCCCTACGGCACCCTACCCACGAGGTAATGGTGAAACCGTAGTATAATGGACCGGACATGCATGACGTCCATGAAGGTTATAGCAATTAGTAGGAAAGGACGGACAAGGATCTAGAGGAAGAAACTTCGTTTCTTCCCAATCATCCTAATCCCCTTTACTAATAATTGTTATGACTTCTAAAAAGTTTTAATCGAGGGCATTTAAAGAGGTGTTAATATTAATCTTATCAACCCGACTTTAGACCTAACTCTAACAAGTTCCTTAACATCATACAACTTAGTTTTTAGAATCAATCTGCAAAACCAAACCACCGTTGGAATCAACTCGTAAGAACACGTAAGAAAATTACACATCCCTGTGGATCGACCCGTATTCACCGGCTAGCTTCATGCGACGCCGTTCTTGATTGCGGTAAATTAAATATTTTTGATCGTAAAATCCCTACACCTAATCAGTTTCATTAATACTGTGTCCATATACAATAGGAAATGAGATATGCAACAATGGTACACATGCACAATCAATATCCATATACTTATAACAAATAGTCATGTCATATAATCTAGCCTAGACGCATAACGCCATGCGGGCGATTCCCCTGTAGATGTTAAATCTACTCACTAATGATCTCGAGCTAAGTAAATTCGATCTCCTGCTTCCCTTTCTTCGCAGCGTCCAAAGTCCCTGCTCGCGATCCTAAATTTCACAAATACAACACATAAGGTTAAATATCCTGCGCCGATACAAAGCCAACGAAACGCAAGGATAATGTCCACAAGATATATACACTGTGCACTCAGTGCACAAAATGCGTACGATATCGGCACAACCATAGCTAGGATGACCAACAGTTGGGATTCGTCAACACCTAGCCTAGGGGTGCTAAGCAATCTAACTAGGAATCGAACTAGAAAACTAGGGTAACATGAAACATGTAATCTAACATTACACAAGAATTGAGCGAGGAAAACAACCTTTATAGACCGGTCCTTCACTTCTCAAGCTCTGTGTTGACGTCCTTTCGCTGCGATCATGGATCTCCCGATCTCTAGTATGGGTTCCCTCGGAGAAATGAACATGTTTGCTTGTAATCTTCAAGGCCGAAGATGATCTACGTCGAGGAGACTCAAACTCAAGCTAACCCTTCACTAGGTCATGAACTTTGTGAAGAGAACACCCTATAATACCCAAGAAAGTTTATAGGATGATGAAATAGGAAGTGTGCTCACTTTAGATTTTAGTTTCTCACTCATTTTCACCATTTTCCAAAAACCTAGAAAGCTTTTGGGTTTAGATGAAGAAGAAGAAGAAGAAGAAGAAGAATGAACTAAAGAAAATCAAGTGGTGAATTAGGAAACCATGGGTGAGTTAATATCATATATTAAACCCTTGTAGAGAATTAACCATGTGTTAGGACAATGGTTAGGTTAGTAAATATCTTAAGCAAGACAAATTAGTTGACTTAGTCAATGGATTCTACAAGCTTCTCCAAGCTTCATCCATAAACTAATTTCCAACAAATTTGATTAACTTAAAATAAATAAAACCCTCCATTATCATATAACATGGTTTGAGTCTCATACACCCATGTTGCATATGGCATCAAGCATGACACAAACATGTATACAAGTATATATCAGATATATACTTAATACATAATCAAGTGAGAAATACAATCTTAAGTGAGCCAATACTAGTTAATATAAAGTAATATATCAAATATATAATTATACATTAAATCATTAAATCAACACTTGATTTAATGATCCGGTCATATTACATATAACCGACCAATATCACTTGTATAAATTTATCGAATCAACACTTGATTCGATAACCCGGCTATATCGCATATAACCGACCGATGATACAAATCGCGAGAACAGAATATGGTATCAATTACACGTATTAATCTCGGTCCCGCACATATCTCAAATGTGCTCCTACTCCGTTTCTCCTGAGCCAGGAAACCTCTGTGTAGGACTCTAAAGACTCGTCAATACGCCGGCAGTAGGTGATGATCATATCAAACACCCACAAGCAGCAAGAGACGTGCTAAACGTAACTGCCACCCGGGTATTGAGCGATGAGAATATCAACAAGCAAGCCTGCTCATACTCATGCGAATCCAATCAGTAACACTTACCGTACAGTCCGGTTTGTCCGTCTGATATATCGCATATCTCGCCTAGGGGTGGTAAACGTCAGACCCTAGTGGCTTGATAAGTCATGCCGATGTAAGGTCCATAACGGGCGAGAAACTACTGATAACATTTATCCGTAAATCTCATCTACTCTGGCCAGGGATTTCAGTTATGACCAATCGAGCATAGCGCAATATCAACCCCCAATACCGGCAGAGACGAATCCCCTCCTATCGCTCATTGCCTCCATGTAACTTGGGACTGTACCCAAAAACCACCTGTTTGCACGACTAAGTAGAGTCGTGGTAGGGTGGAAATCAAAGCACAGTGGGAAACACATAAGACTCTATGACGATCTCGGGTCGAAAGACTAACCGGACCAGTGTCACCAGGGAACTGCTATCTGACATGAGGTATATTGCTATCTAGGAGTTCTCGGCGAGTCCGTTCAGTGTACCCAGTCTCCACTGAGCACCTGTATACCATCTCTGATGTCAAACACCAATGGATATGGGATCATCCATCACCCATCACATGGTCAAGAAGATATACGCTAGTCTACTCTGGAATATCGATGCCCCGTCTCAATATTCCTACGAATAGGAACATTAAAGGATGAACTCATGGACTATCCAGGCCCCACTAGTATGATCTTCATCAAAATCCTGGAAGTCAAGTACACATCCTAAGGGCTTTATCAACATATAACAGAGAGACAATTACTATACATGTTAAGATAAAGAGAAACCAGATAGCAACTATCATATCGAGCAAGAAAGTCCTCCCTATATATGTCCCAGCATCCACTATAATATATATCTCATGTACAATAATGGCCTTTAGGGCATACTTACAACTAACAATCTCCCACTTTCACTAAGGCCAGTTGTTGTAGTGTAGCATACCCAACACCCTATAAAAGTCTCTCGCAGGAAAGGCCTCAGTGAGTGGATCCGCCGTGTTAACTTCTTGGTCTACTATCCTAACCTTGATCTCTTGGAGATCAACCATCTCCATGATCAGGTTATACTGCCTTAGAATATGTCTGGGTCACTGATGGGACCAGGGTTCCTAGGTAAAAGCCACACCTCCATTGTCACACAATGGTAGGAACCTTGTTCATCTTATGAACAAATATACACCTAGACTTCTTCTTTGGTAGCATCTTTGGTAGCGATGTATCCAGCCTTTATCGTCTAGTTTGTCATGGTATTTAGCTTGGAACTCATCCAACATACCGTCCCTCCACTGAGGGTAAAGACAATGCATGTGACTGTCATTCAGTCATCCTTACCACCCTGGAAGCTATCCAGTGATTCTCTCCAGGATCGATTGATACCCTCTCACTACACCTAGTGAGAATCCTAACATCCACTTAGATCTATCTCATAGATCCAGAAACTAGGATTTAGAAGGTATCACCTAGATCCTATATGGAGAATCAATGTGATAAGAGGATATTGACTGAGTGTAGCATAGGAAACACCTTTCCTATCCAGAGTATGTGATCTACGTACAATACGAGGAAGACCACCTTACTCTCTACTACCCTTTTGTATATACAAGGTTCATCTATCGTTTTGATAAAGTCAAACGCTTTGACTATCACATCAAAACAGACGTTCCAACTCCACGATGCCTGCTTCATCGTAAAAAGCAACTTGCACACGTTTCCGCTGCTCCCATTGCCTACGAAGTCCTCTAGCTGTGTACTTATAGACGCTTTCTTCTAAATCAGTATTCAGAAAAGTAGTCATGACACCCAACCACCAGATATCATAGTCATGGTATGTAGCAATGGCAAGTAGGATCCGGATGGACTTAAGCATAGCAACTGGAGAAAAGGTTTCATCATTATCCACGCCAGGTCGATGATGAGAACCTTTTGCAACAAGTCTAGCTTTGAAAGTCTCAACTTTTTCATCTACACCAGGTAATCTTCTCAAGATATACTTGCTCCTGATGGGGATTTAACCCTTTAGATAAAGCAACCAAAGTCCATACTTTGTTGGTGTATATAGATTCCATCTAAGATCGCATAGCATCTAGCCATTCTTACAGAGTCCCTACTCGAAACTAGTTGGGTCATCATCTCATGATGCAGTCCTCGCTCCTACTGTCATCGAGAAACAGAAGTATCTCTCAGGCGGATGAGGAACCCTACAAGATCGGTGGAGAGGCTGTGGTTCGTCGGGAACTATTTAATCCTCTGGTTCTACCAAATCATCAGATACAGTTTGTATAGATGGAACTCCTTCCAGTTCTACAGAACTGACCTTGCCTCGATCTTGTCCGGATTTTACTTTCAGACATAGGCTGGACAACCACAAATCTTAACTTGCTTAAGAGATGAGCTCTTCCCATACCATTTCATATATGGAGTGGTAGGAATTGATTTGGTTGGAACCCAATTCAATAGGTATGCTGCTTCCTGATTCGTGTTCAAAGAATAATTTATAACCGCAATCAAGAACGGCGTCGCTTGTAGCTATCTGGTGAATACGGGTCGGTCCACAGGGATTGTGAATTTCCTAATTGTTCTTACGAGTTAATTCCGATTGGTGTCGGATTGATTAAATCTAAAAACTAAGTTAATCTAGATCTAAATCTTGCTAGGGTTAGGTTTAGGTTGAGTTTAGAAATGCAAAGATTTCCCACCGCTTTCAATACCCATATTAAGATCTATTAGGAGCTATGGTAATTATTAATAAAGGGGATTGGTACCATCGGGAAGAAACGGTGTTTCTTCCTCTAGGTTCTTGTCCTTCCTTTCTTAATCCTTACCCTAACCTCTATGGAAAACACGCTCAACCGGGCCTTTATACTACGGTATCACCGCTACCTCGTAGAATAGGGTGCCGCAGGGAGCGGTGTGTGCATGTATGCATGGAGTCCTATAAAAACGTGTGATGGGCAAGAAAGGGGTGAGAGATCTTCATCTCTCAAGCCTTCCCCAAAGCTAACCCTAACAAGTGAGGAGACTACTCGCTCATTTGGGAATTGAAGAATATATCTAAACTATCTATCTAGGGCAAGGAATTAAAGATCTAACTAGGGCAGATAATAAATTATACTAGGGAAATGAAATAAAATTAGTTATGGCAAGAATTGAAAACTTACTCTAATTTGATGCACTCTTCATTCATTGCAGAAAATTACAGATCTGAATTTTAGATATAAAATTAGGCACAAGAAGAGGCATACCTCAAAAGAGGTATTAGGGCTTCTATTTATAGGACATAGAAAACCCTAGGTTTACAATCGCCGCATGTCTAATATTACAAAAATACCCCCTAAGAAAAAGACAAAGTCAACGCACGCCACCGTCTTGGAATTTCGTACTGATACTTGGGCCACGTGGCCGTGGATCCGCGGCCAAAGCCCACGTTTGGCCGCGGTTCCGCGGCCGTATGTGGGACTTGTGGTATCATTTTCTCCTGGTTGCTTCTGGTGCATGTTTTCTTCAATTTACTTCAGTTCTTTTCTCAGATTGGCTTCTAGATTTCTTCCAGATCTCCACAGTGAATAATTGTAATGGACTTTTACCGTTACTTCGTGACGAAGTCTTGAACCTTACGCTGCTTTTGTTCTTTGTGAACTTGTTAATTGATCTTCAATGTTCCTAAAGATGTGGGCACGATCAAGATTCCACCAATTATCGGTCGTAGTCTCACTTTTGCATCGTCTTTTATCTTTTTAACTGTTTTTGTCCCGAGAATCTGTAACCTGCAACTATATAGCAGACATGGGTCAAAAGCACCTGTTTATTTGTAAAAATGCATAAGAATGGGGAATATAATAATGCAATATTATGATATGAACACTTCCCTAACCGCATAACCCCCAAAGGAAAATAGGTAACCCAGTACTACTCATCATAGAGCGCACCATATCTCATAGGGTGTGATTGCTCCGCCCCAATACACTGACGTGTTATGTTGTATACGGAGGAGTAATGCTGAGAGGGAATCTCATTCACCTTTAGAATAGTCCAGGAATTCCATGCACGAGTATTCTCCTCCCTGATCACATCATAGGACATAATACTTATACCCGGTTTTGGTTCTCTACTTCTGACTTATATTCTATGAATTTCTCAAAAGCATCAGACTTATGTTTCAATAGGAACATATGTCCGAATCTTAGGAGATCATCAATGAATGTAATGAAGTACAAAGAACCAGTCCTGGCTTGTGTAGATAGGGGACCACATGTATCCGTCCCAAGAGTTCACTAACTCTTTCTCTGTTTCTAATAAACAGAGCTATGGTCATTTTATCTTTGTGACATGACTGGCAAGTTTCACAAGATGTAAATTCAAACTGATTTAAATATGCATCTAAATGTAACTTATCTAGTTGGGTAACATTGATATGACCTAGTCTACAATGCCTCAAGAAGGATTCATTCATTTTTGAACTCTTCCTATTGTGTGTTTTCTGTACATTATGATCTGTGGTTTGATTTAGAACGTATATGCTTTTAGATAATGTGCTTGAACCGATCAACACATTGATATTGGAAATGTTCAAAACATTATCCAGCAATACAAAATTATATCCTTCTTTACTAGAGACTGATATGATGTTGTATATCAGGTTCAGTATCTAATAACATTCGTTCAGAATCAATGTATTTGGTAATACAGGGTGATAACTGCCAACTGATTTGGCTGCAACAATTGCACCAAACTCTATACTTAGAGACATATCACCCATTTCCAGTTCTCCACTTATCTATAGTCCATGCAACAGATTACATATGTGGGATCCTGATCCGGTATCAAATACCTAGGATGTAGAGGATACTTAGAAACAGTTCTCAGTAACGAACACACCCGAAGATGATGCATCAACAAGCACTTTCTTCATTTGGGCGGCGTGGAAATCCTGGTATTCCCCTATTTCCTGCTCGGTCTTATAACAATTATAAGTTAGAGAGGGACCAACGTTCCCCAGCTCAGTATAACAAGCGGGTTCGGTCAATACATCTATATTATTATCTTGATTAAGGCATGACATGGTCGCTACCTGGAGAGAGAGAAGAAAGCACTCTGTGTGCGCTCTTGCAAGATTAGATTGATTATATATTTTATCTAATTAGGCTGGTTCCTACTGTTTTTATCAAATCTTCCTTCAAACCTTAAAAGGAAAGACTAGCCGGGATTAATTACACCCTACAAGTTCGCCAATCTTTCAGCCAGGACAGTGCCGGTACTTTGATGGAGGTTCCCCGTGCTTTCGCACGGACCTAATTAAAATAAACCTCGTTTTCCCAGGGGCGTAACCCCGTTGACACCTTTCTAGACACTTACTTGATCGGCTAATTGTAAAGTGCAAAACTCTCCCAGGAGTAACAATTACTCTCAGTAGGTATCAGGATCCAACTATCTCATAGAAGGTATGCAATCTCATTGCAAATTTCAACCCTTGAAACTCCTGATAATGGTTTGTACCCCTAGTAGCTCATGACCTTAACAATGGTCAACAAATCACAAGCACTGGTCAAGTTCTACCCGTCATTTCGTGATTAATTAGACCCACCCACATGACCCTTAACTATGGTCAACAAAGTCATATGACTGTCCTAACTAATGACATCATATGCTGTGTAGGAAGACATCACTTAGCTACCGTACACTGTGCCTTAACTATGATCAACAAACACAGCACGAATACTAAGTACTCTACTTCCTAAAATGCCGGAGGGTTGCAGATGGTTTTTTTAAGAAAACCTTTAACGCTTTGAACTTGATCTCTTTGTAGAATCAAATAGTTTAAAATGGAGTGTTTTTTAGGCTTTTGCTAGTTTCGCTAAAGTGGTCACTCCCGGTGAAGGGATCTCGACTCTTTCCTCGTTGAATGAGGTGCAGGATATTCACAATACCACTATGCAAAGCAAGAACTAGAAAAGCAATCAAAAGATAAACCGAGGGTTGTAGCTGTAGGGTTCCTAGGCACACTAGTGAGGTCTCACAAGGCATCAACCATGCCAATTTCAAATATTATGGTGCCGAGAAACCCTAGTGTACGGATCGTTGGCTAGATGTCTAGGCGAAAAAGCAACTAGTTAACTACTTTAACTAAGTGAACGGAAATACAACCTTTGTAGATCCGGTTCTCCACCTCCATAGCTCCGCAACGAAGTATCCTCGCTGTCCAAATCGAAATCCGGGCTCTTGCGTCGGCTTCATCGGAGAAGAAGCGGGCTAGGTCATCGACGACGTGCCGAAGATGATCTACGTCGAAGCATCGCTAGATCAAGCTCCACCTTCACCAAGCCATTAAAACTTGTGAAGGAAACACACTCTACTACTTGGCAAGAGGTAGAGGATGAAGAAATAGGAAGTGGGTAGACTTTAGAATTGGATTTCTCACTCATTTCATCAATCCACCATTGATGAAGTGCAAGGTTTTCTTCTTGAGTTCAAGGAAGAAGAAGAAGAATGTTATGATAAGTTAATTTTAAAAAGAAAATAAAATAGAATACATATCATACTTTCAACCTTAGTTAAGTGTAGAGAAAAGACCATGGTTAATGGAATGGTTAGGGTTAAGGATAAGAACAAAATGGTCACTAGGTCAAAGTCTTCAAGAAGCTTCAATATGAAACAAAATTAGCCACCATTTTCTCTTTATGCCTTTTCTAATTATTTCCAAAATGAATAAATAGATAAATAAATAAGAAAAGGAAATAAAACCCTAATCATAAGTTTAACCATGGTTTAATTCTTTACACTTAACCAAGTAAACATGCATCATCAAACATGATACAATAATATGCACAAAAAGTATATCACATATACAACTTGTACATCCAAGTGAGAAAATCCATATAAAGTGAACCAATACTAGTTAATGCAAAGTAATATATCAAATACATAATTATACATTAAATCATTAAATCAACACTTGATTCAATGATCCGGTCATGTCGCACATAACCGACTAGTATCCAATGTATCGGCTTATCGAATCAATCCTTGATTCGATATCTAGGTTATATCGAATATAACCAATCGATACATTCATCGCGAGAATGGAATACGGTATCACATACACGTATTATTCTCGGTCCCGCACATATCTCATATGCGCTCCTATTTCGTTTCGCTTGAATCAGGAAACCTCTGTGTAGGACACTAAAGACTCGTCAATACGCCGGCAGCAGGTGATGATCATATCAAGCACCCACAAGCCGCAAGCGGTCTGCTAAACGTAACGGCCACCCGGGTATTGAGCGATCTGAAGATCGACGAGCAAGCCCGCTCACACTCCAGTGAATCCAACCAGTAACACTACCGTACATTCCGGTCTGATCGTCTGATATGTCGCATATCTCGCCTAGGGGTGGTAAACATCAGACCCCAATAGCTCGATAAGTCGTGTCGATATGAGGTCTATAACATTTCGAGAAACTACTGGTAACACTTACCGGTAAATCTCAGCAACCCTGGCCAGGGATTTCCTGTTATAGCCAATCGAACACAGCGCAACATCAACTCCCTATACCGGGAGAGACGAATCCCCTCCTATCGCTCATTGCCTCCATGTGACTCAGGACTGTACCTAAAAACCACCGTTTTGCACGCCCTCTTGGACGTGGTAAGATGGAAATCAAAGCACAGTGGGAACCACACAAGACTCTATGACGATCTCGGTTCAACAGACTACTCTGTACCAGTGTCACCAGAGAACTGCCATCTGACGTGAGGTATAATACCATCTGGGAGTTCTCGGCGAGTCTGTCCAGTGTACCCAGTCTCTACTGAGCACCCGTATATCTCCTCTGATGTCAAACACCAATGGATATGGGATCATCCATCGCCCATCTGTATTGGTCGAGAAGGTATACGCTAGTCTACTCTGGTATATCGATGCCCCGTCTCGATACACCCACGACTAGGGACTTTGAAGGATGTACTTATGGACTACCATGTCCCTACTAGTATGATCCACATCATAGTCCAGGTAGTCAAGTACAGATCCTAAGGGCTTTACCAACATGTAACAGGGAGACAATCATTGTACACGTTAAGGTAAAGATTAACCAGATAGCATACTATCATGTCGAGCAAGAAAGTCCTCCCTATATATGTCCCAGCATCCACTACAATATACATCCAATGTACAGTAATGGCCTCTAGGGCATACATATAACTAATAATCTCCTACTTGCACTAGGGCCATCTGTAGCAGTGGTTGTAGTATCTCATACTCAACCATCCCATAAAAGTCTCTCTCTGGGAACAGGCCTTTGTGAGTGGATCCGCTGTGTTGTCCTCTGAGTCTACTCTCCTAACCTCGATCTCCCTGGAGATCAACCATCTCCATGATCAGGTGATACTGCCTTAGAATATGTCTGGATGACTGATGGGACCTGCGTTCCTTGGCATAAGCCACAACTCCATTGTCACACAATGGGAGGAACATAGTTCATCTTATGAACCAATATACACCCAAACGGCCTCTTTGGTAGCATCTTAAGTAGCAATGTATCCTGCCTTTATCGTCTACTGTGCCACGGTATCTAGCTTGGAACTCTTCCAACATACCGTCCCTTTACTGAGGGTAAAGACAATGCCTGTGACTGACTTTCAGTCGTCCTTATCACCCTGGAACCCTTCCAGTGATTCTCCCAGGATCGGTTGATACCGTCTCACTACAACTAGTGAGAGTCCTAACATCCAATTAGATCTATCTCATAGATCCAAAACTCAGGATTTAGGAGGTATCATTTTGATCCTACACGGAGAATCTTTGTGATAAACGGAGATTGATCGAGCGTAGCATAAGAAACTTCTTTCTTATCAAGTGTATGTCATCCACGTACTCTACGAGGATCACCACCATACTCCCTACTACCTTTTTGTTTAAACAAGGTTCATCTACCATTTTGATGATGTCAAACTCTTTGACTAATACATCAAAACAGACGTTCCAACTCCGCGATGCCTGCTTTATCCTATAAAGCATCTCGCACACGTTTCCGCTGCTCCCACTGTCTACGAAGCCCTCTGGCTGTACTTATAGACGCACTCTTCTAAAACATCATTTAGAAAAGCAGTCATGACACCCAACCACCAGATATCGTAGTCATGGTATGTAGCCGTGGCAAGTAGGATCTGGATGGACTTAAGCATAGATCCTTAGAAAAGGTTTCAACATAATCCACACCTGGTCAATGATGCAAACCTTTAACAAGTCTAGCTTTGAAAGTCTCAACCTTTCCAAGTACACCAAGTAATCTTCTCAAGATATACTTGCTCCTGATGGGGATTTAACCCTTCAGATATAGCAACCAAAGTCCATACTTTGTTGGTGTATAAGGATTCCATCTCAGATCACTAAGCATCCAGCCATTCTTATAGAGTCTTACTCCTGATGGCCAGCTCGAAACTAGTTGGGTCATCATCTCATGATGCAATCCTCGCTCCCACTGTCATAGAGAAACCGAAGTATCTCTCAGGTGGGTGAGGAACCCTACTAGATCGGCGGAGAGGCTGAGGTTCATTGGTAATTATTGAATCCTTTGGTTCTGTCAAATCTTCAGCTGCAGTTTTGTATAGCTGGAACATTTCCAGTTCTACATGACTGACCTTGCCTCGAGCTTGTCTGGATTTTGCTTTTAGACATAGGCCGGACAACCCCAAATCTTAACTAGCTTAAGACATGGGCTCTTCCTTTTCCATATCACATATGAAGTGGTAGGCACTGATTTGATTCAAACCTAATTCAATAGGTATGCAGCTTCTCAAGTGTATAACTCCCAAAAGGAAATAGGTAACTCAGTAGTACTCATCATAGAGCACACCTTATCATATAGGGTGTGATTGCTCCGCCCTGATATACCATCGTGCTATGGTGTATACAGAGGAGTAATGCTGAGAGAGAATCTCATTCTCCTTTAGAATAGTCCAGTATTTCCGTGCTCAAGTATTCTCCTCCTTGATCTCATCATTGGACATAATACTTATACCTGTATTCTGGTTCTCTACTTCTAACTTATATTCTATGAATATCTCAAAGGGTTCGGACTTGTGTTTCAACAAGAACATATGTCTGAATCTAAAGAGATCATCAGAGAACGTAATGAAGTATAAAGAACCAGTCCTGGCAAGTGTAGACAGGGGACCTTACATACATCAACATGTATCAATCCCAAGAGTTCACTAACTCTTTCTCTGTTTCCAATAAACAGAGCTATGGTCATCTTATCTTTGTGACATGACTGGCGAGTTTCACAAGATGTAAATTCAAACTGATTTAAATATGCATCTAAATGTAACTCAGCCAGTCGGGTAGCATTGATATGACCTAGTCTACAATGCCTCAAGAAGGATTCGTTCATTTATGAACTCTTCCTCTTGTGTGTGTTCCGTATACTAAGAACTGTAGTTTGATTTAGAACATTAATGCTTTTAGATAACGTGCCTGAACCGATCAACTTTTGATATAGGAAATGTCCAAAACATTATCCAACAATACAGAATTATATCCTTTCTTTACTAATAAAGAGACTGATATGATTTTGTATATCAGGTTCGGTATCTAATAACATTCGTTCAGAATCAATGTATTGGTAATATAGGGTGACAGTGACCAACAGACTTGGTTGCAACACTTGCCCCGTTTTCTGCCTCATGAAACTTATCACCCGTTCTCAGTTCTTCTACCTTTCTGTAGCCCTATGTAACATATTACATATGTGGGATCCTGATCTGGTATCACATACCCAGGACGTAAAGGATACTGAGAAACAGTTCTCTGTAATGAACACACCCGAAGATGATGCATCAGCATGCACTCTCTTCGTTTGGGCGGCACGGGAAATCTGGTATTCCCCAATTTCCTGCTCTGTCTTATAACAATTATAAGTTGGAGCGGGACCAACGTACCCCAGCTCAGTATAACAAGCTGGTTCGGTCAATAATCCGTTTTATTATCGTGATTAAGGCGTGATATGGTCGCTACCTGGAGAGAGAGAGAAGAAAACACTCAGCGTGCGCTCTTGCAAGAATAGATTGGTTATTATTTTATCTAATCAGGATGGCTCCCACTGCTTTTTATCAAATCTTCCTTCAAACCCTAAAAGGAAAGACTAGCCGGGATTAATTACAAACTACAAGTTTGCCAATCTTTCAGCCAGGCCAGTGTCGGTACTTTGAGGGAGGTCCCCCGTGCTTTCGCACGAACCTAATTAATGTAAACCTCGTTTTCCCAGAGGCGTAACCTCGTTAACACCTTTCTAGACACCTACTTGATCGGCTAATTGTAATGTATAAAACTCTCTCAGGAGTAACTCTTACTCGCAGCGGGTATCGGGATCCAACTATCTCATAGAAGGTATGCAATCTCATTGCAAATTTCAACACTTGAAATTCCTGATAATATTTTGCCCCTAACGTGCTATGACCTTGACGAAAGCCAACAAACCATAGCCCGCTAGTCAAGTTCAACCCGTACATTTCTTGATCGAATTAAACCCACCCGCACGACCCTTAACGAAAGCCAACAAAGCCGCACGACTACCCTAATCCAATCGCATCGTATGCTAGCAGATAAGCAGCATATAGCTACCGCACACTGCACCTTGACGAAAGCCAACAAATGCAGCATGAATACTATATACAACTTATCTGAAATGACGGAGGGCTACGACAGGTTTTTCTGAAAACCTATTGCGTAATGAACTTGATATCGTTGTAGAATCAAATGATTTTGAAATGGAGTGTTTTTGATGCTTTTCTAGTTTTGCTAAAGGAGTCACTCCCGGTGAAGGGATCGTCGGTCCTTTCCTCGTCGAATGAGGTGCGGGATATATCACATATATCACTGTGCAAAGCATAAACTCTTAAAAGCAATCAAAAGACAAACCGAGTGTGTAGCATCTGCCAGTTATTGCTAAAGGAGTCACTGCCGGTGAAGGGATCTCGGTCCTTTCCTTATCGAATAAGGTGCAGGATATATCATATATACCTCTGTGCAAAGCAAGAACTGTAGCTACCTGTTTTATTTTGAAATTCGATTCTACAACATCTTAGGTTTCTTTTTATTTCATTAATCACATTAATGAAGTCCCATCATTTAAGTACCTAAACATCACAGATAAATACGACGTACAGTTATGCCATCCGCATTCGCCTCGATGTCCCCTCGTGCACCGTTAGGTTAGGTGACTAACGGCAGAGCGGGGCAGGGCTAGCGCGGGTGTAAAACATAAGTAACGCCTATATAATATATCATATATACTATATACAGCATTTATCACAGAACATCACATGATCACATCACAGATATCGCAGCAGAAGAATCATATGAAATATTGGATATACTAGGACGTCCGTGTTTTCAATACGAGCCAGTATAAAACACGGATTCCACGATCGTGATGAATAGCCAAACCCACACCCCTAGACCCCTACGAGAGTGGCAAGCAACCCTGCCAATTCTAGAGTTAGGAGACCCGGACTCGACTCCTCGAGTTGGTCTCCCACTGGACCCCAGAACCCGGTTACTTGTGCTCCCCTCCCTGGGTCTATCCTAGTGCAGAAAAGTAAATAATATACAAAGGGTGACAACTTCCGCAACCTGGAAGTGCCCCAATAAAAGAATATTACATACAAGTTTTTACATGAATGAAAATGAAAAACACTCATCTCACATAAAAAACCCCCGGCTATTCAAATACGACGATCCAATATAACATATCCAGCAACACATAACATCACATGTCATCATCGTAAGTAAATATGTCCATCCCAATTGTCGTTGACATATAGCAACGAAACCGGCGATATCACATATTACACTTACGGTCACAGAAAAGAAAGTGTAAAACTACAACAGTTGGAATCCGCAACCTTCTTAGACATCGCATGCCTAAACCAATGAATTACTTAGACATCACATGCCTAACAATTAAAAACCCCGCATTTTAGTCTCATTATCGAAAACTCTTTTCAATATCAAGTCGGGCAATTCAACAAGATTCCCGACATCCTGATCAAATACTCGTCGCAAACTTCAGTAGGCGGCCGCACCCCCGATACCGTCGACGAAGTGCACCAAGGCGGAACACCGCTACCGCGAGCACCCGGACGGATGCTTTCGGCGACGGGGTTCTCTTACAGTCACTTGGTCGGGGCTATGGGGTGAGGCTGTCTATTAAGTTTACCCGGCGAGTATCCGCGTACGCTACGTGATTGCGACGGACTTTTGATCACATCAAAATTCCGTGGCAACCGATCAATTGAGACTAAACTGCTATGTTTATAACATTCATTCAGTTATCTCATAACTTATTGTGAATTCCAATTATTGTATCACATTCCAGATAAATAGAAAATGTTAAACTTTCCGATCGAACAATCGAACACCCAAGTTTTCCCGATACAGATCAACACATGAAATAAGTCTAACAACATTCAGTTCGTGCCTCAGTACCAACGGTCCAGCCGTAGAAGGGTCAAGCCAACGCCTCACATGTGGCACGCCGTACTGCCCCAAACCCGAAGGTTCAAAGGGCAGTTCAAGACGGTCACATAATCGAGTTAAGGTTTGTTGTCTTCTAGAGGGTCCATCACGTTACTTGCACTACTTGGAACGTCGTTAAACTACGGAAAAATCCAACACTTGGAAATTTCCCGACAGGGAAAAAATTGGGTATTTATATCCGGTCGAACTTTTTAACATATTCTAAAATTTATCCGGAAAGCCACATAGACAAAATCTGATATCCCGATCGAAACACCGAATCCCCAAAACAACTGCAGAAAATTCAACTCTTGAATAAATATTAAAAATTCCCAGAAAATCCAGCATAATAAAATAGGAGTTACTGTGCAAACAGTAATTGATGACGTCAGCATATGGCCGCGGAACCGCCGCAGAAGCCAAGCTTCTGCCGCGGTTCCGCTGCATGTTGTACTGTTCATCAGAAACTTTTTGCGCCGTAATTCTTATATTTCCCTGCTGAATTTTTTAGCAATTTTTAATTTGGAAAAATCCACGTTTTTAGAAAAAGTACAGAGAGCATTTTCCGGGTTGGGTTTTCGGTTCGTTCGGACTTCAAATTCCGTCTAGACTTCGCCTAAGGCTCTAGCTAGGCTCTGATACCACTGTAGGGTTCCTAGGCACACTAGTGAGGTCTCACAAGGCATCAACCATGCCAATTTCAAATATTATGGTGCCGAGAAACCCTAGTGTACGGATCGTTGGCTAGATGTCTAGGCGAAAAAGCAACTAGTTAACTACTTTAACTAAGTGAACGGAAATACAACCTTTGTAGATCCGGTTCTCCACCTCCATCGCTCCGCAACGAAGTATCCTCGCTGTCCAAATCGAAATCCGGGCTCTTGCGTCGGCTTCATCGGAGAAGAAGCGGGCTAGGTCATCGACGACGTGCCGAAGATGATCTACGTCGAAGCATCGCTAGATCAAGCTCCACCTTTACCAAGCCATGAAAACTTGTGAAGGAAACACACTCTACTACTTGGCAAGAGGTAGAGGATGAAGAAATAGGAAGTGGGTAGACTTTAGAATTGGATTTCTCACTCATTTCATCAATCCACCATTGATGAAGTGCAAGGTTTTCTTCTTGAGTTCAAGGAAGAAGAAGAAGAATGTTATGATAAGTTAATTTTAAAAAGAAAATAAAATAGAATACTTATCATACTTTCAACCTTAGTTAAGTGTAGAGAAAATACCATGGTTAATGGAATGGTTAGGGTTAAGGATAAGAACAAAATGGTCACTAGGTCAAAGTCTTCAAGAAGCTTCAATATGAAACAAAATTAGCCACCATTTTCTCTTTATGCCTTTTCTAATTATTTCCAAAATGAATAAATAGATAAATAAATAAGAAAAGGAAATAAAACCCTAATCATAAGTTTAACCATGGTTTAATTCTTTACACTTAACCAAGTAAACATGCATCATGAAACATGATACAATAATATGCACAAAAAGTATATCATATATACAACTTGTACATCTAAGTGAGAAAATCCATATAAAGTGAACCAATACTAGTTAATGCAAAGTAATATATCAAATACATAATTATACATTAAATCATTAAATCAACACTTGATTCAATGATCCGGTCATGTCGCACATAACCGACTAGTATCCAATATATCGGCTTATCGAATCAGTCCTTGATTCGATATCTAGGTTATATCGAATATAACCAATCGATACATTCATCGCGAGAATGGAATACGGTATCACATACACGTATTATTCTCGGTCCCGCACATATCTCATATGCGCTCCTATTTCGTTTCGCTTGAACCAGGAAACATCTGTGTAGGACTCTAAAGACTCGTCAATACGCCGGCAGCAGGTGATGATCATATCAAGCACCCACAAGCCGCAAGCGGTCTGCTAAACGTAACGGCCACCCGGGTATTGAGCGATCTGAAGATCGACGAGCAAGCCCGCTCACACTCCAGTGAATCCAACCAGTAACACTACCGTACAGTCCGGTCTGATCGTCTGATATGTCGCATATCTCGCCTAGGGGTGGTAAACGTCAGACCCAATAGCTCGATAAGTCGTGTCGATATGAGGTCTATAACATTTCGAGAAACTACTGGTAACACTTACCAGTAAATCTCAGCAACCCTGGCCAGGGATTTCCTGTTATAGCCAATCGAACACAGCGCAACATCAACTCCCTATACCGGGAGAGACGAATCCCCTCCTATCGCTCATTGCCTCCATGTGACTCAGGACTGTACCTAAAAACCACCGTTTTGCACGCCCTCTTGGACGTGGTAAGATGGAAATCAAAGCACAGTAGGAACCACACAAGACTCTATGGCGATCTCGGGTCAACAGACTACTCTGTACCAGTGTCACCAGAGAACTGCCATCTGACGTGAGGTATAATACCATCTGGGAGTTCTCGGCGAGTCCGTCCAGTGTACCCAGTGTCTACTGAGCACCCGTATATCTCCTCTGATGTCAAACACCAATGGATATGGGATCATCCATCGCCCATCTGTATGGGTCGAGAAGGTATACGCTAGTCTACTCTGGTATATCGATGCCCCGTCTCGATACACCCACGACTAGGGACTTTGAAGGATGTACTTATGGACTACCATGTCCCCACTAGTATGATCCGCATCATAGTCCAGGTAGTCAAGTACAGATCCTAAGGGCTTTACCAACATGTAACAGGGAGACAATCATTGTACAAGTTAAGGTAAAGATTAACCAGATAGCATACTATCATGTCGAGCAAGAAAGTCCTCCCTATATATGTCCCAGCATCCACTACAATATACATCCAATGTACAGTAATGGCCTCTAGGGCATACATATAACTAACAGTAGCATCTGCCAGTTATTGCTAAAGAGGTCACTCTGGCTGAAGGGATCTCGGCTCTTTTCTTATCGAATAAGGTGCTGGATATTCTACAAGGAATATCGCTATGCAAAGCAACAACTGGAGCTACATTTTTTTGAAAATTCGATTCCACAACATCGTTAGGTTTATTTTCTTTCTTTAATCTCATTAATGAAATCCCATCATTTTAAGTTACCTAAACATCACAGATAAATACAACGTACGTTTATGCCATCCGTATTCGCCTCGATGTCCCGTCATGCACCGTTAGGTTAGGTAACTAACGGCAGAGAGGTGCAGGGCTAGCGCGGGTGTAAAACATAAGCAACGTCTATATAATATATCATATATATTATATACAGTATCTATCTCAACATATCAAATGATCACATCATAGATATCGCAGCAGAAAACAACATATGAAATATTGGATATAATAGGATTTCCAGGTTTTATATTAAGCCTGTATAAAACACGGATTCCACGGTCGTGATGAATAGCCAAAACCACATCCCTAGACCCTTACGAGAGCGGCAAGAAATCCTGCTAATTCTAGAGTTAGGTGACCCGGACTCGATGCCTCGAGATGGTCTCCCACTGGACTCTAGAACCCGGTTACTAGTGCTCCCCTCCTTGGGTCAATCCTAATATGGAAAAGTAAATAATATACATCAACGGTGACATCTTTCACAACCCGGAAGTACCCCAATAGAAGAATATTACATACAAGTTTTTTACATGAATGAAAAAGAAAAAACTCTTATCTCGCATAAAAAAAATCCGGCTATTCAAACACGACGATCCAATATAACATATTTCAGCAACACATAATATCACATGTCATCAACGTAAATAAATATGCGTATCCCAATTGTCGTTGACGTATAGCAACGAAACCGGCGATACTCTGCATATTACACTTACGGTCACAGAAAAGAAAGTGAAAACTACAACAGTTGGAATCCACAACCAATTCAGACATCATAAACCCGTAATATCTCATATTGCGGATTTCATGCCTAACAAATGAATTCCTTAGACATCGCATGCCTAACAATTATAAACCCCGTATTTTAGTCTCAATATTGAAAACACTTTCCAATAACTAGTCAAGCAATTCAACAAGGTTCCCGACATTCCGATCGAATGCTCGTCTGAAACTTTAGTAGACGGCCGCACCCCTCGATACCGACGACGAAGTGCACTTAGGCGGAACACCGCGGCTGCGAGCACCCGGACGGATGTGTTTGGCAACGGAGTTCTCCTACAGTCACTTGGTCGGGGTTATGGGGCGTGGCTATCTAGTAATGTTACCCGGTGAGTATCCCCATACACAACGTGATTACGACGGACGTTTGATCGCATAAAAATCTCGTTGCAATCGATCAAATGAGACTAAATTGCTAGATTTATAAAATTCAAATATTGTGGATTCCAATTATTGTATCACAATATACTAGATGATGTTAAACGTTTCGACCGAATCAACCAACACACACATCACCCCATTAGCTCAGCACTTGAGCAAAGTTAAAGTATCCAAAACGTGCCACGGTACCTATGATCCGGCCGTAGAAGGGTCAAACCAATGCCTAACCTATGACACCGTGGAACCACGACAAACCCTAGGGTTCAAGTCGCGGTTCCAAGGCCATAGAATCGAGTTAAGGTTTTTGTTCTTCGAGAGGGTCCATAGAGTTACTTGCACGACCATCGAATATAATTAACTTAGAAAATTCCAACTCTTGGAGAATTTCAAAGGGGGTCATGGGGTGATGTTTGAAGTTCGTTCGAACTGTTAAACATAGCCTAGGTTACCATTATAATGTTAAATTATACGACTACGAAACACTCCGTTTTAGTCCTTTATCAAAATTTTCATCACATGCAATTTTTGACTAAACAAACAATACCTGAAACCCCACAATCTACAGTATAGTGCACACAACAAAAATGAGGCAGTTTGGGCAAAAGTGGCCGGCCATGAAGGTAGTGATCTCGGGTCATTTCGGAGCAAATGCTCTCAAATTTTTTCTGTGCAGTGTATGTATCACATACATTACTCTGCAGTTGTTTGCATAATTTTAAAAGACTTTTTCAAAATCGACAGAGAGAAAAAACTGCAGGGTTTCAGAAATCGTATTACGGAATTGTTTCGGTTTTGTATTATCTTAACACCGTCTAGGTTTCTAGTTAGGCTCTGATACCATGTTGGGATTCCTCAGCACTTAGACTAGGGTTTGCAAGCATCACAATTGCCACAACAAAAAAATTTAGGGGGTTCTAAGCAATCTAACTAGGAATCGAACTAGAAAACTAGGGTAACATGAAACATGTAATCTAACATTACACAAGAAGTGAGCGAGGAATACAACCTTTGTAGACCGTTCCTTCACTTCTAAAGCTCCGTGTTGGCATCCCTTCACTGCGATCATGGATCTCCTGAACTCTAGTATTGGTTCCCTCGGAGAAATGAACAAGCTTGCTCGTAGTCATCGAGGCCGAAGATGATCTACGTTGAGGAGACTCAAACTCAAGCTAACCTTTCACTAGGTCATGAACTTTGTGAAGAGAACACCCTATAATACCCAAGCAAGTGTATATGATGATGAAATGGGAAGTGGGCTCACTTTAGGTTTTAGTTTCTCACTCATTTTCACCATTTTCCTAAAACCTAGAAAGCTTTTGGGTTTAGATGAAGAAGAAGAAGAAGAATGAACTAAAGAAAATCAAGTGGTGAATTAGGAAACCGTGGGTGAGTTAATATCATATATTAAACCCTTGTAGAGACTTAACCATGTGTTAGGACAATGGTTAGGTTAGTAAATATCTTAAGCAAGACAAATTAATTGACTTAGTCAATGGATTCTACAAGCTTCTCCAAGCTTCATCCATAAACTAATTTCCAACTAATTTGATTAACTTAAAATAAATAAAACTCTCCATTACCACATAACATATTGTGAGTCTCATACACCCATGTTGCATGTGGCATCAAGCATGACACAAATATATACACAAGTATATATCACATATATACTTAATACATAATCAAGTGAGAAATACAATCTTAAGTGAGACAATACTAGTTAATGTAAAGTAATATATCAAATACATAATTATACATTAAATCAACACTTGATTTAATGATCCGGTCATATTACATATAACCGACTAATATCATTTGTATCAATTTATCGAATCAACACATGATTCGATAACCCGGCTATATCGCATATAACCGACCGTTGATACAAATCACAAGAATAGAATACAGTATCAAATACACGTATTAATCTCGGTCCGGCACATATCTCATATGTGCTCCTACTCCGTTTCGCCTGAGCCAGGAAACCTCTGTGTAGGACTCTAAAGACTCGTCAATACGCCGGCAGTATGTAACACCTTAGGATATGTTTAGTGACTAATTATATTTAAATAATGGGTTTTTAATAAAAAAGTTTACCAAATTGTGTTTTAAATATTTTTCCTAATTTAATAAATATTTTTTTGAAATTTTCCTAGGCTTGCACACACATGTGCATGTAAACTAGGTTTTTTTTTTAAAAATGAGTTATTACCATGATGAGCGACCATGGTGGGTTAATCTTGAGGATTAAGACTTTTGGGTTTTAATTAAGTTTAATTGGTTAATTAAGAGTTGCTTTAATTTGAATTTGTTATGGGTGTTGACTTGTGAGAGAGAGGGAGTGTGCATCATGGCTTTAGGCCATGCTTGCAATTAATGAAGAGAGAGAGAGGAGGGGTGACTTTTGGAGTGATGATTTGTTTCCCTCTCAACTCTTTTTTTTCTCTCAAACCTCACTCTCACACACACACACACACACACTTACCTCTCAGCTGAAGCAAGCACACCAGCAGCAGCAGCAGCAAGCACTCACAGCAGCAGCAGCAAGCATTTCAGCAGCAGCATTTAGCAGCAGCAACAGCAACAACACCAACTACAGCCCCTTCCCTGCACTTCTTCTTCTTCCTCCAGCTCCCTAGGGTCGAGTGTGAGGTATATTTCCTTAACTTACTCCCTAGTTTGCTTGGTTAGAGTAGTTTTGCTTCGGTTAGTGGTTTTTTGATGCGTTTTAGTGCGATATGAGGTGTTTAGTGGGAACTTTGAGCAAATGTGGTGTGAATTGATTTCAGTAGGTTGTTAGAGAGTTGTTGAGGCCATATTAACCTAGCTTAGCCCCCAATTGCACTAAAATACCACCCGTTCCCTAATTGATGCAATTCATCGTTTTTAAGCTAAAACTGAGTTTTCTGGAACTGCTATTGACCCGGTGGGTTCAGGATGAAATTGAGGATACTGCAGTATAGTGGATAGGTGCTGATACCCTAGATAGAACCCGACCCCCTAACTCCTTCTTGTGGCCGCCAATTAATTCATTCTGGCCGCAATTTGCGGCCAGATGGGTAAGGTTTGGGTTAGGGTTTGGTCCTATAGGTGTCTGCTAATATGTAGAGTGTTGTGATATATATATTTTTGTAAGTTTAGTTCTGTATAAAAATCTGGGACTAAATAACTGTTTTGCCGTATTTCTAAACCTTCGCGACACGCGTGATACGTGAGCGGGTTTGGGGTTTTTGCGTATCACAACGCGTCAGGATAGTTTCAGGCGCGTGATCACACGTTTTAGCGTATCGCGCACACGCGCGATTGGTTTACGACACAGGTTTCTAATTGGACTGTAATATCACGTTTCTGTGAAATTGAGCTTATGTGTGATATATGTTATGTGATTCTAGGTTCGCAGGCCAGTGAGATGGACGCTGCAAAGAAGGGCAAGCAAGTCGTCGGCTACACTTAGCGCGAAACTTCGGTGAGTAGATTTCACATCTACAGGGATATCGCCCGCATGGCGTTATGCGTCAGGGCTGATTGGACCTTATTAGTATATGTTGCATTTACCCCATGGACTGTCATCGCATATTGCATTCCCTGCTACATATATATATGCTTAGGACTGATAGAACACCGCACTATTACTAACGGTTTATGTTGCACGGGCACTAATTTGCATGCTACACACACACCGTTAGTAATTGCAATGACACACTCACTGTAGAGCTGCCTTGATTATATTGCTGTAGATCATCTTACATATGATTGGTTATGATTTCCTAGAAATTGGGAGCCGCATGAAATCTTTAAGAACGGAAACTATTTTTAAAAGCGGTTTTCCCCTTATACCTATACCATGGATTGATTTACATTGCACCTCGCATTGGGTTTACTTCTTGGTGTTGGATTTTCATGTGATTTCTGGTTTTGAGGACCGTGGAAGTATTTAAGAAAAGATGCACTATTTTGAAAAACCCGGTACCTCGTGATATGATATTTTGGTGCGTTCACCACGCGTTTTCTCGGTGCTGAGACGTGTGCTTGAAACCCGATTCGTGGAAATGGATGATCCGTTTGCGGGTTCGTGGTGGACCCGGTATGGTACCACGGGGCGAGAACGGTTTCGCTCTGCAGTAGACGGTGAGCCCGGCGGAGGGACCACTACCTACCGGTGATTGGTTGGACCTGGCAGTTGTCCGGAGGATACTGACCAGAGTCGAGAGATGGATGCGGGATGATCCGTACTGCCGGGGCCGAGGGCCGACACCGCAGACGGACCCCGTGGGCCGATCCGGACTGACGGAGCCCGATATACGGGGATTTGCGTGTCGATGCTGGACACGAGTATTTTATGATATTTTGGGTGCTGATGTTGGGCACTCGTGATCTCTCAGAGTTGTACAGGATTTGAGGGCCGATGGGAGTGCCGGCGCCTGAGTTTATTTGGGATTTGGGTGCAGCCTGAGGCACCGATTATTGTTTTCCATGTTGACATATCCATGTAGATGTTATTTATCCCATGCTCAGTATTGATTACTATGCATCTCATCCTGTAGTACTTACCTGATAGAGCACTTACATTACTATTGCATCCACTGTTTGTCATGCATTGATATTATCTGCTGGCATTAGTAGAGCAGCGCCATACGTGCATGCTCGTGATTACCTTTATATGTTATCTCTATTCACGAGTTGGCAACTCACCCCCGTTGTGCCACAGTATTTGCAGGTTGCCCTTGGGAGTAGTCACGGCTGGCTGTTTACCGCATCTTTAGGCACAGATACCTTTGCTGAGGCGAGTTAGCCTTTTTGCTATTAGGTGGGTTTTTGTACGGTATCTGTTATCTTTCAGTTGTATATTGATGTATCTAGTACTCTCCATCTACTTTTCTGTATTGACTTAGAGACAGTTGTGAGGACGATGTGTATGATTTGTACTCTGGTGTCGAGTTCGCATGTGAGCCGACTGTATTTTATGCAGTCTTACCTTTTGTGATATTTGTCCTTGCTTTACTGTGTATTCTTCGCTACGGCGTCGTATATCATATTGTGATGCTTTATTCATTTCAAATGTTATTTCTGCTACACCTTGCTTTTACCCGACTTGCGGAACAAATGTTTAAAATGGAAATGTTGCCAAAATTATAAAAGTTATAACTCCCGAACATAAAAAGGATTTCTACTAAATAAATGGAAGTTTTTCAGACACGTATGACTGTTTTCACAAAAATGTTTTAATCACTCTTTATTTATTGGTTTTGATTTCTGGGTTCGTCTTACTTAGCCGCGTTACGCCTGTTGAAGTTGCGTGGTTAAGTGCCGGTCACGAGTCGAAACTCTCGGGTCGTGACAAAGTTGGTATCAGAGCGTAGGTTTTACCTTCGGAGTGTAGGATGACCCTGGTATGATGGAGTAGGTAGCTGCAGCAGGGTAGCGTAGCGTGTGTATGTTCCGCGGCATACTCACGACACGGTACTCCGCCTACGCGGCCTTAGGACTTATTGATCTAAATTCCTTCTCGAATACATACAACCTTGCGATTCGATTTCCGTATTCTCATCGGATCCTACTTTCCTTTTCAGCCATTATGCCGCCAAAGACTACGAGGGCACAGAGAGCGGCCGCGAGGGCCGAGATTCGAGTTGACTCGTCCAAGACGGGGACTGATCCGGGCAGTGCACCCGTTGTACCTGAGCAGACTGTTCCTCCAATGACAGATCAGATCGCCACGCTAGGGGCTGGTATGCAGGAGATGCGCCAGACGGTGGGATCCAGCATGCAGGAGATGCGCCAGATGATAGGGTCGCTAGTTGAGACGCTTCGGGCACCGCGACCAGAGGTAGCTCCACCTGTTCCAGCGACCGCGATGGTACCTACCGCACAGCCAGATGCCCCTGCAGCCATGGAGGTGATTACATTATCGCTATCAGAGTTCATGAGGCTGAAGCCTCCGGTCTTCACAGGCACTGATACAGCCGAGGACCCACAGTCCTTCATTGATAAGATGGCCCGGATATGCCGTTCCCTCAGATGCGCAGATACGAGATGGGTCGAGTTTGCGAGCTTTCGCCTGGAAGGTCTTGCGCAGAAGTGGTGTGACTCAGTTGAGAAGGGTAGAGCAGCAGGACTTCCTCCTATGACCTGGACGGAGTTCGTGACGGTATTTCTAGCCCGTTTCCTTCCCCAGAGTGTTAGGGATGCCCGAGCATTCAGATTTGAGGCCTTGCGCCAGACGCCAGGGATGAAAGTGGCAGAGTATGACGTGCTGTTTACCGAGCTAGCAGTTTATGCCCCGTATTTAGTGGCTACCGAGGAGTTGCGAGTCAAGAGATTTATTCGAGGCCTGCTTGCACCACTGTTCCTTGCGATCAGTGCACAGCATTACGAGACCTATGCAGCAGCTGTAGATGCAGCCTTATTGGTAGAGGAGCGCCTCGCTGAGACTTCGGCAGCCCCAGAGCCGAAGAGAGTACATGCAGGTACATCAGTGCAGAGACAGCCTTTTCGATGCCGTGACAGACACCTAGCAGGTGGCAGAGATTCGAGGCGAGCCCGATTGTTCAGCTCTTATCCCCAGGAGGGTCAGCGGCCATTATCGGGTTGTTTCCGTTGCGGGAGTTCTTATCATCGTGTGCGAGATTGTCCCGAGACACACCGGAGGGAGGCGGCAGCACCGCATGTTACTTTACCACCTTCACCACCCCAGAGGGCGTTACCTGTTGTACCTACCGTTGCTCCGCACCAGACTCATACACAGAGAGGTCATGGGCGTGGAGGAGTCGCTCAGAGAGGACGAGATGACCGAGGCAGAAGGCAGTCAGTTACAGGTGGTGGACAGGCACGGGTCTTTGCTTTGACGCATCAGGACGCGCAGGCGTCCAATGCGGTGGTTTCAGGTATCCTTCCTGTATGTTCAGTTGATGCACACGTATTGTTCGATCCCGGATCCACGCACTCGTACGTATCCACACACTTTGTGCCGAGTTTGGGTAGAGAGTCCGAATTGCTTGATCAGCCGCTTTTGGTGACCACTCCTGTGGGAGAGTCGTTTGTTGCTAGGCACGTGTTCTGATCCTGTACCGTCGGTATTGGTGAGAGGGAGTTGCCTGTCGGCTTGATCCTTCTTGAGATGTTGGACTTCGACGTTCTTTTGGGCAAGGATTGGTTAGCCACGTGCTATGCTTCTGTGGACTGCCGGGTGAAGACAGTTAGATTATGTTTTCCCGGCGAGTCGGTTTTTATTGTGTTGGGGGACCGTGGTGCCGCCCCTCACAGTGTGATTTCTTCTTTTCGCGCTGGACAGCTTTTGAGGAAGGGATGTCAGGGATTTCTCACCTATGTTTGCGATGCTCACGCCACAGAGGTTCCATTGGATCAGGTTCCGGTCGTTAGCGAGTTTCCTGATGTGTTCCCTGATGAGCTTCCTGGGTTACCGCCCGAGCGCGACATTTCTTTTTGTATTGATTTGGTTCCTGGCTCGGGGCCTATTTCCATACCACCTTATCGGATGGCCCCGGCGGAACTTAGAGAATTAAAGGGTCAGTTGCAAGATTTGCTGGATAAAGGGACTTATTCGACCCAGTGTTTCTCCTTGGGGTGCTCCAGTCCTGTTCGTCAAGAAGAAGGACGGCAGTTTGCGTCTGTGTATCGACTACCGCCAGCTGAACAGGGTGACAGTGCGGAACATGTATCCTTTGCCGCGCATCGACGATTTGTTCGACCAGCTTCAGGTGGCAGGGTACTTTTCGAGGATCGATTTACGATCGGGCTATCATCGGCTGCGGGTTCGACAGGAGGACATTCCCAGGACAGCTTTCCGTACGCGCTACGGCCATTACGAGTTTTTGGTGATGTCGTTCGGACTTACCAATGCGCCAGCAGCATTCATGGACTTAATGAACCGTATTTTCCGGCCATATTTGGATCTTTTCATCATAGTCTTCATTGACGATATCTTGGTGTATTCCCGGAGTATTGAGGAGCACGAGCAGCACCTGCTGATTACATTGCAGACCTTGAGGGAGCACCAGCTTTATGCGAAATTCTCCAAGTGTGCTTTTTGGCTAGATAGCGTAGACTTCTTGGGGCACGTGATTTCACGAGACGGTATATGTGTAGACCCGAGAAAGATCGAGGCCGTTCAGCATTGGCCCAGACCCACATCGGTGACGGAGATTCGCAGCTTTTTGGGGTTGGCTGGTTACTACAGGCGTTTTGTGCAGGACTTCTCCCGTATTGCTACACCGTTGACCGGGTTGACCCGGAAGGGAGTTCCTTTCGATTGGACGGAGGAGTGCGAGCACAGTTTTCAGCAGCTACGGACTCGGCTGACGACGGCACCGGTGTTATCTTTATCTTCCGGATCGGGCGGATTTGTGGTCTTTTGTGATGCTTCTCGAGTGGGGATGGGGTGCGTACTGATGCAGCATGACAGGGTGATCCCGTATGCCTCGCGACAATTGAAGAAACATGAACAGAACTACCCCACCCACGATTTGGAGATGGCTGCAGTTGTCTTTGCACTTAAGATCTGGCGACATTATCTATACGGCGAGTCGTGCCAGATATTCACGGATCACAAGAGTATAAAATACATATTCCAGCAGCGGGACCTGAACCTTCGACAGCGCCGATGGATGGAGTTAGTGAACGATTACGACTGCGAGATCTTATATCACCCGGGCAAGGCAAATGTAGTGGCGGATGCTTTGAGCAGGAGGCCCGGGAGTAGTCTATCTTGTTTGAGCGCAGTACAGGGGCAGTCGTCAGCAGATTGGCAGATATTATGCGACAGCCGGATACAGTTCGAGTTCACGCCGATTGGAGGACAGATAGCCCATGTCCGTGCACGCCCACAGTTGATCGATCGTATACGTGAGGCACAGCTCAGTGATGACCGATGTTCAGAGATCATGGCACAGATTGGACAGGGCAGATTTTCCGAGTTCGTGATCGATGGTCATGGGATACTACGATTTGGAGTTAGACTGTGCGTACCAGATGCTGAGGGGCTGAGGCGTGAGATTCTTGAGGAGGCATCCAGTTTACCAGTCGACTATGGCAGAGGCTTCAGGAGGCGTTGGGCACTCGCTTGAGTTTCAGCACAGCATTTCATCCGCAGACCGACGGACAGTCAGAGCGGACCATTCAGACTCTCGATGACATGCTCAGAGCTTGTGTATTAGATTTCGGAGGTAGCTGGGATCATCATTTGCCCTTAGTAGAGTTCTCCTACAATAACAGCTACCAGGAGACCATTCAGATGGCACCATTTGAGGCTCTTTATAGGAGGAGATGCAGGTCGCCCACCTGTTGGACGGAGCTCAGTGAGAGCAGTATCTTAGGGCCACAGATCATTGAGGAGACGACCGCGAAGATCTAGTTGATTCGCGATAGGATGAGAGCAGCCCAGAGTAGGCAGAGATCTTATGCAAACCGTCGGCGACGCAGACTTGAGTTTTCTGTTGGTGATCATGTTTTCTTGAGGGTCTCGCCGATGAAAGGTGTGATGAGGTTTGGGAAGAAGGGGAAGCTTAGTCCCAGGTATGTGGGCCCCTTCGAGATCCTCGAGCGTGTTGGTGCAGTAGCCTACCGTTTAGCCCTTCCGCCCAGCTTTCCAGATGTGCACCCCTTATTTCATGTCTCGATGCTCCGCAGATATCTTCATGATCCTTCGCATGCGATTCAGCACCCGACGATCCAGCTTGAGCGCGACCTTTCCTATGCAGAGCAGCCGGTGATGATCTTGGATCGACAAGTGAAGAAGTTGAGATCGAAGGACATTCCATCTGTTAAGGTACTTTGGCGTGGCCAGAACCGTGAGGAGGTCACTTGGGAGACCGAAAGCGAGATGATGAAGACGTATCCCCATCTTTTTGAAGGTACGTGTAGTTATATTTTTGAAATTCGGGGACGGATTTCTTTAAGGGGGAGAGATTGTAACACCTTAGGATATGTTTAGTGACTAATTATATTTAAATAATGGGTCTTTAATAAAAAGTTTACCAAATTGTGTTTTAAATATTTTTCCTAATTTAATAAATATTTTTCTGAAATTTTCCAAGGCTTGCACACACATGTGCATGTAAACTAGGTTTTTTTTCAAAAATGAGTTATTACCATGATGAGTGACCATGGTGGGTTAATCTTGAGGATTAAGCCTTTTGGGTTTTAATTAAGTTTTATTGGTTAATTAAGAGTTGCTTTAATTTGAATTTGTTATGGGTGTTGACTTGTGAGAGAGAGGGAGTGTGCATCATGGCTTTAGGCCATGCTTGCAATTAATGAAGAGAGAGATAGGAGGGGTGACTTTTGGAGTGATGATTTGTTTCCCTCTCAACTCTTTTGTTTTTCTCTCAAACCTCGCTCTCACACACACACACCCACACTTACCTCTCAGCTGAAGCAAGCACACCCACAGCAGCAGCAGCAAGCACTCACAGCAGCAGCAGCAAGCATTTCAGCAGCAGCATTTAGCAGCAGCAACAGCAGCAGCACCAACTACAGCCCCTTCCCTGCACTTCTTCTTCTTCCTCCATCTCCCTAGGGTCGAGTGTGAGGTATATTTCCTTAACTTACTCCCTAGTTTGCTTGGTTAGTGTAGTTTTGCTTCGGTTAGTGGTTTTTTGATGCGTTTTAGTGCGATATGAGGTGTTTAGTGGGAACTTTGAGCAAATGTGGTGTGAATTGATTTCAGTAGGTTGTTAGAGAGTTGTTGAGGCCATATTAACCTAGCTTACCCCCCAATTGCACTAAAATACCACCCGTTCCCTAATTGATGCAATTCATCGTTTTTAAGCTAAAACTGAGTTTTCTGGAACTGCTATTGACCCGGTGGGTTCAGGATGAAATTGAGGATACTGCAGTATAGTGGATAGGTGCTGATACCCTAGATAGAACCCGACCCCCTAACTTCTTCTTGTGGACGCCAATTAATTCATTCTGGCCGCAATTTGCGGCCAGATGGGTAGGGTTTGGGTTAGGGTTTGGTCCTATAGGTGTCTGCTAATATGTAGAGTGTTGTGATATATATATTTTTGTAAGTTTAGTTCTGTATAAAAATCTGGGACTAAATACCTTTTTTGCCGTATTTCTAAACCTTCGCGACACGCGTGATACGTGAGCGGGTTTGGGGTTTTTGCGTATCGCGACGCGTCAGGATAGTTTCAGGCGCGTTATCACACGTTTTAGCGTATCGTGCACACGCGCGATTGGTTTACGACACGGGTTTCTAGTTGGACTGTAATATCACGTTTCTGTGAAATTGAGCTTATGTGTGATATATGTTATGTGATTCTAGGTTCGCAGGCCAGTGAGACGGACGCTGCAAAGAAGGGCAAGCAAGTCGTCGGCTACACTTAGCGCGAGACTTCGGTGAGTAGATTTCACATCTACGGGGATATCGCCCGCATTGCGTTATGCGTCAGTGCTGATAGGACCTTATTAGTATATGTTGCATTTACCCCATGGACTGTCATCGCATATTGCATTCCCTGCTACATATATATATGCTTAGGACTGATAGAACACCGCACTATTACTAACGGTTTATGTTGCACTGGCACTAATTTGCATGCTACACACACACCGTTAGTAATTGCCATGACACACTCACTGTAGAGCTTCCATGATTATATTGCTGTAGATCATCTTACTTATGATTGGTTATGATTTCCTAGAAATTAGGAGCCGCATGACATCTTTAAGAACGGAAACTATTTTTAAAAGAGGTTTTCCCCTTATACCTATACCATGGATTGATTTACATTGCACCTCGCATTGGGTTTACTTCTTGGTGTTGGATTTTCATGTGATTTCTGGTTTTGAGGACCGTGGAAGTATTTAAGAAAAGATGCACTATTTTGAAAAACCCGGTACCTCGTGATATGATATTTTGGTGCGTCCACCACGCGTTTTCTCGATGCTGAGACGTATGCTTGAAAGCCGATTCGATGAGATGGATGATCCGTTTGCGGGTTCGTGGTGGACCCGGTATGGTGCCCCGGGGCGAGAACGGTTTCGCTGCGCAGTAGACGGTGAGCCCGGCGGAGGGACCACTACATACCGGTGATTGGTTGGACCTGGCAGTTGTCCGGAGGATACTGACCAGAGTCGAGAGATGGATGCGGGATGATCCGTACTGCCGGGTGTCACGACCCGAAAGTACGGAACATGACCGGCACTTAAACTACGAACGTCTCGAGGCGTACGTAATCTAAGTAAACCGAAAACCCAGAAATCCAAACCAAGAAAAGTAGTAGAGTGCAGGAAAAACCAACTTAAAGCAAGTAGTTTCAATAGAATAAGCCGAATTATGCGGTTTTTAAAACATCAAAATTTTACTGAAAATTTCGGCAGAGTCTCCTTTGTAAATACTGGCCCCCAAACGGGATACAACATGAATAGTATACGAAATTAAGAAAAAGGCATCCCCAAGCAGGAGCTAGCTTTTCGTCAATCGACGGTCACAACCACACAAGCAATAATATACAACGCCAACGGCGAGGATGAAAACTCAAAAGGAAACTCAAAACCACCAGAAATAAAACGAGCGACTCTAAGGTCGAAAGAATAAACAACACTGGTCTCAATCTCAAAAAAATACATGTTTGGTTGATGGAATTTACTAGATACAACGGAATAATATTATACAAGGTAATATGATGGATACGATACAAGAAAAACCCACCTACTAGCAAGTCACTCGAATGAAACTGAGCCCGCAAAGCCGTAATGAAACCTGTACGGCAAACCTGCAAGAAACTGGGGCACAACGGGGTGAGTTGCCAACTCGTGAATAGAAAAATATCTACGCACAGAAATCGCATAAATAACGCAACCTAGGTCAATGATCATAATATATCTTCAAATATAACCAGCAGCCTATAACAAGGCTAGGGTAAATATCTAACCCGAGTGTAATCTCATATGCCCGTGTCAGGGCCTCAGGTAGCAATATATCATATGAATGAGGTATGAATGCATGAAGACAGAATACATGCAAATGAAGAAACTGTTTTCATAAATTAGTGAGATTTCCTTTGTATATTTTCAAAATGAGGTATCATAATGAAATCAGCATAAAACAGTGCCTAGCATCGGCACAAAACGTAATCCCAATATCTCGATATCTCGGTATCACAGTCTCTGTACCTCAATCACAATATCTAGGGCGCCGTCAGTCCAGACCGGCCCCTACCATCCATCTCAAGACCACGACGGTATCCTCCGGATATCCGACGCGTCGGGTAAAATCACCGGTAAGTAGTGCTCCCCTGCCAGGCTCACATCGTCATCATCACGCGCTTCTTGCCCCGGGGTACATTACCGGGTCCACCATGTACCCGAAACGGTTCATCCATCTCCTCGAATCGGGTCTCGAAATCCATCAGCAAACTCATGGTGGACGACTCATACATCATAGGAAAAACCGCACTTTTATTTAAAAAGAGAGAAATCAGTTTATATATGTTTTGCGGGTTTCCTCCAAATCCAGAAAATATCATGGAAATCTGAATCATCAATAGCATGTAGAACCATGAATATAAGCATGAGAATGAATAACAGTATGCATGAAGCGACAAGTAATAACTACAATATCTAAGCTGGCATATAAGGTATATACACTAATATTATGTCAAACTACTGGCTATCAAGCTAAGTTAAGAAACAATATTTTTTAAGGTGTACGTGACATGGCAATTGCCGATGAAGATGTGTGTGAGCCGGCAAGTAAGTGTATGTGGTACATACGCATCATCGGTAATGGTGCTGGTGTCCAAACAGCATAATGTGAACAATGCAATATGAAATAACAATGTAAATATGCGATGCGGAGCGAGCAACTAAAATGAGCGGGAGCTAAAAACTAGACGCAGCTATAACTAATCTGCTTTAATCTAATATAGTCCTACAAATGGTGCCTTTTGAAATAACACGAATCATGGGGTTTTGAAAATAGGGGCTACGGTATTTTTGTGAAAAGATACGTCTTTTGAAATATCCGTAGATCCCTTGACCTGTCTTTTAAAATACCCACGATCCGCTAGTTTTCAAATAGGTAGGAGTCTAATCTAATCTAACAACTACACTAAACTATACGGCTGAACTAACAAGCTGAACTACAGGTAAGGAAACCGCCTATCATCTGAGTCGATACATATACATACCTGTATATATACAGTCGGTGATCCCGCCTCAATAATATCATATCCATAACCAGACATCCCAAGTCAAGAGTGCGGATCAATCATCAAAATATAGCTCGTACGTAAATCCGTCGTACGGCATCCCCAAATCTGGGTATGGGTAAATATTACATTTGTCGTATTTTTCATCAAGTATCCTCTTTATCAAGATCATCATCTGGGTACTGACCTACGTCTAGCACAATGCCAACATCATCACAAAAATCAAGACCTGACTACTGATCGACAGTCTAGTACAAATCGGTATTTTCATCATATATCATCACAAGAGTATACATCGCCCAAGGCGGCCTATCACAAGTATCCTGTCATATCATATCATATCATATCTCATAACATAATCAAATGTCGATCATCTAAAATATATATATCCCTATTGCTATGGCATCATCATTCCCAAAATCCTCTAAAGTATCAAGACGTATCTAAATCATGAATTTTACCGTCATAACATGTCATTTCACCGATATCATAATCTCAGATCGACTCCTCGACTCATATCAATCCCATGTATCATCCTCAAATCCGTATGTGAGCACAATATCCCAAACTCCACGTGAACACATATCCACATAGGATCCTATAACCACATAAAACATAAGGATGCATGCAAGTATGTATGCGTGTGTACGTATGTGTAGTTCACCCAAAACCCTAAGGTTTCGTAACCTTTCATCAATCCGATATACCAATATCCATTTAAACAACAATAATAAACCCAACAACATATAATATTTATAGGTGTGTATACGCATCCGTATACATCACCTCGGACTGCGGGGGTGCTATACGCCATCCACCCGACTTCTCCCCGTAGATATAAATCTACTCACCTGGTCCTCGCTAGCCGGTGCCGACGTCGCCACGCGTTTGCTTGTCGTCTGGAAGTCCACATGGGGTACCTACATATCATAACGCACCGTATCGCATTAAAACTAAATTCGAAATCGAAACGGCATACGAAAATCAAATCGGCACGCGTATCCCGCATAGGTCCAAACCTATCGCCTACGCATGCAAGAATAGTCAAACCAACCCTCGATGTCGATGTACAGACGTCAAACCATCGAGAAAAATCCAATCACACTCATTTGCACATTCACGAACACTAATTTTAATATAAACTAGGTTAAAACTCACAAAAACCCCAATTTCACTTAAAAAATCATTTTTCCGTAAATCTAGCAAGCACAAATCACCGTTTTAGTACAAAACTCGATGTATAAATGAACCTAGCACCCACAATATTCACTAAATATCATAACAAAGTCATATAAACCATTACAATAATTTATTCTCCACAAAATATATATATTTACAAAACCTAGTTAAGAAAATTAGCACAATTCCATTTTAGCTCAAAACTTGGTGTTTTAATCAACTTAAATATTTTAGCAATTCTAGTGGCCGTAATTCTCATTAAAACATATTAACTAAGCCACACAACCGTTATCTATATTTTAATCTCACTCTTAAATTTAATTACAAAAATCTAGTTTGCAAAACAATCATAATTAGGACATTTAAATTTGACAATCTAGTAATAAGCAACAAGGTTTAGTTTTGTGTAGAATTAACATGTTAACCACTCACTAGAATCATAATCTAATGCTAGAAACCCTCACTTGAATTTTACAAACCCTAATCCCAAAATCAAACCCTTTTCTAAAATATCCTAAACTAGCAATTACACCCAAATCAACACTTGAATAAGATAGCTTATCATAATTAAACAACAATTTGCCATAAGGTTAAGAATTTACCCCATAATTATCTTGAGATCTAGCACAAATCTAGCCTTCCAAACATGCTTCCCTTCACCAAGATCCATACAAGAATAGCTAAGGAAAAATGGGTAAGGTTTGTATTTGGAAAATTGTGAGGTTTTACTTGATTTTTCTTGGAATTTTGGAGAGAAATGAGATGAGAAGGGGGGGTTGCTGCTGTTAATGGATGAATGGGGCTCGGCCAGAAATTTTAGGGGGGGAGGAAAGAGAGTGGGGTGATGTTATGAGGTCAAGAATTGACCAAAGTCAACAAAGCCCATACTTACATATACTTATTCTTTCATTCTTTTGTTTTATTTTCTTTTGCAAAACAAGTGGGGACAAGAGAGGGGGGGCTGCTGAATTCAGCCAAGGGGGAGGGAAAATGGGGGTGTGTGAGTATGGGTACGGGTGTGGGGTGAAGAAAAATGATAAATACAATACCCCAAACATCCATTTACGCTAAAAAAAACCCATTTTTCTTCAATAATTTCTAAACCGTTTTGGCAAATGATTTCGTTCCAAAAACCACATGATAAAATTTTATTTAATGTTTTATGATGCACAAACTCATTCCAATTTGTAATTTTCCTTAATTAAATGTATTAGTGACGGCTTAAAATAATAATAAAATAATATTTTTTTCAGAAAATTTGAAATTTTACCAGCGGCTCAATAAACACCAAATAATAACAATTACATATCTAGAATATGTATATTTAATTTTTATAATAAGATATTTGCATTTTGACTTTTTACAGAAAACCCCCTTATTTTACCGATTTTCCGAAATTTCACCGAAACGATTTTCAAAACGTTACAATCTTCCCCCCTTAAAGAAATTCGGTCCGCGAATTTAAATTAAAACTCCCCCCCCCAAAATACTAAAACATCTAAGCAAAACCATCAAGTCGTCGGGGCTCCGAGATCGTAAATAAATAAAACAATCGTAGCGCAACGCATGCGCATGAAAATGAGCATATAACTCAAATCAAAACTCCGTCAAGCATCCCACAATCATCGGAGTCATGGGGAAGACATCAATGCCAAATCCAAGGCAAAACCAATATGATATAACTCGAAACTATACATGTAAATATCGAATCTATATATGTAAGTATCTGAAAGAAATGCATGCCAAATCTCTTTAAGTCGCTGTGCAACGCGTATAACACTGCACAGTGGCGGACGTCTATCATAAGAAAATAACTATATACATATATACCTTTGTTTGAAATGTACGTTCCGCCGTTTTGGAAACAATTTAGAAGGGTCTCCTTGTTTTAAACATTTCGTGTCATATCAGACACGTAGGTAAATACTGAGGCTATAGCTCGCTTTTTGGAAATCCCTTCAATAACTATCAATGCATGCAAAATATATTCAGGTACCGTCCTCTGACTAGTCCTGCTCAGTACGAAAACACATAGCAATATCATAAAAACGTACTGCTCTATAAGAAAAAAAATCAATCCCAAAATACGTGTATGAATACTACGTGCGTCTGGTGCGCACGGAAATCAAAATCCAAATATGTATCATACATATGCACAGAAACAACATCTAAGTGCATCGGGTGTGCACGAAACATCTGTCGTTGGCAACATGTGTGCTTGACAGCAAAATCAGGTGCATCTAACATGCACGAAAAATCTCGATTTAGTGCACCTGGTGTGCACCAAAATCACACATCAAAATATGCGCTCAACATGCGCGAAAATCCAAATTAGGTGCATCCATCATGCACAAAATCAACTCAACTGTATGAAACCCATAAAATCATAAACATGAGAAACCAAGGCACGAAAACGATGTCAAGTGCAACAACTGTGCAAAATCGTAAATACTCAGTAGGTGCAACCATGGTCCATGAAAACAAATATCGTGAAACTCAATCATCAAAATCAATCATGCGAATAGATCGCCCAAAATACCCAAAATCAAGTATGGCTGAATAGTCCCGCTCAAGCACATCCTGGGTGCAAGTATCATTGCAACAGTGTCCTGGAAGGAATCCTGCTCACGGTCTCTTCCATGTCTCGTCTCTGCCCACTGTCCGGAAGTCATTGTCCTTTCCTATATCTGCATCTTGCTCTGGAACGACTGCATACTCATCGCAACTCCTTCTGGAAGGTAAGTCCAAGTACCATGCCTCGGCATGCGCATCACGTCTCTGATGTCGGCGGAGTGGAACGTCATCTCATCTAGATCTGGTGCGAACCTCTTACTCCCCTTTTCTCTAATGTCGTCTGCTTTGGACTCGTCTCGTCGCGGCTGCATGGACTGAGCTCCAACGGCTATCCTCATATCTGGAGTCTCCTAAGAAATGCATCTCACCACCTAGCATCCGACTTAAGTTGAGCCATCTGATCGAGTCGTCAAAACCTCATAATTCCCCAAGAGCTCAACCTCTTGGGCACAGTTTAATAGTATCGAGTACATACCACAGCATCGGTGGTCCAGCCGTAGAAGGGCAAACCCAAGCCTCACTAATGGCGCCGTAGAACTGCCGCAAACCCGAAGGTTCAAAGGCTTTCACACGGTCATTAAGTCGAGTTAGGGTTTCATTCTTCTAGAGGGACCATAAAATTTCCTGCATGTCTCTCCGAATACTTTAAACTTGGAATAGTAGGTTTCTGACATTCGATCGTCTCTGTCGACTCCCAACGTCTCCGCGTGAAGTCGTCTCTAGCTGGAATCAATCTATCTGATGACCTCGCATCGGGGTAGCGAACGATCCACATGTCCTAGTCATTCATCCGCGATGACTAGCGACCTTCTATAATCTCATAGTACAACTCGTTCTGCACTAACTCCAGCATCTGGGGCAATACCTCGTCGTTCGCAGCAATAACTGGCTCGCTCGTCTGCACGCTGAACAGTGCCTCGATCATCATGAATAAGCAACACACCAACGGTCACCAAAATCTGGCTGGCCTCCATCATTGGCTCAATTCTCTAGTGTCGATCAGCACCTCCGAGTAACCTCATACAGCGATCCATCCAACGCTCGTGGTGCAAAAACACAATCCAAAAGACATATCTCTACAATCGTGTGTCGCCCGAATCACGCCATGGTCAGTCCTCGTTCGTAACGAGCTCATGCTGACCACAACTCTAGCCGTAGCTCTCCCTGCCGTAGCTCTCCCTGCCGTAACCGTAGCAGCAAAACCAAACTGGTACCGATGAGGCTAGATCAGGAAGGAATATAATACTGAACAAGGAAATGTACATCCTAAGGCTTCATAAGTGGAGTGGCGTGTCGTAAATATGCCGCGGAACATATCAACGGTACGTCATTCTTCTTTAGTCACCTATTCCATCAACCAAGGGTCATCCTACGCTCCGAAGGTAAAACCTAACGCTCTGATACCAACTTTGCCACGACCCGAAAGTACGGAACATGACCAGCACTTAAACTACGAACGTCTCGAGGCGTACGTAATCTAAGTAAACCGAAAACCCAGAAATCCAAACCAAGAAAAGTAGTAGAGTGCAGGAAAAACCAACTTAAAGCAAGTAGTTTCAATAGCATAAGCCGAATTATGCGGTTTTTAAAACATCAAAATTTTACTGAAAATTTCGGCAGAGTCTCCTTTGTAAATACTGGCCCCCAAACGGGATACAACATGAATAGTATACGAAATCAAGAAAAAGGCATCCCCAAGCGGGAGCTAGCTCTTCGTCAATCGACGGTCACAACCACACAAGCAATAATATACAACGCCAACGGCGAGGATCAAAACTCAAAAGGAAACTCAAAACCACCAGAAATAAAATGAGCGACTCTAAGGTCGAAAGAATAAACAACACTGGTCTCAATCTCAAAAAAATACATGTTTGGTTGATGGAATTTACTAGATACAACGGAATAATATTATACAAGGTAATATGATGGGTACGATACAAGAAAAACCCACCTACTAGCAAGTCACTCGAATGAAACTGAGCCCGCAAAGCCGTAATGAAACCTGTACGGCAAACCTGCACGAAACTGGGGCACAACGGGGTGAGTTGCCAACTCGTGAATAGAAAAATATCTACGCACAGAAATCGCATAAATAACGCAACCTAGGTCAATGATCATAATATATCTTCAAATATAACCAGCAGCCTATAACAAGGCTAGGGTAAATATCTAACCCGAGTGTAATCTCATATGCCCGTGTCAGGGCCTCAGGTAGCAATATATCATATGAATGAGTTATGAATGCATGAAGACAGAATACATGCAAATGAAGAAACTGTTTTCATAAATTAGTGAGATTTCCTTTGTATATTTTCAAAATGAGGTATCAGCATGAAACAGTGCCTAGCATCGGCACAAAACGTAATCCCAATATCTCGATATCTCGGTATCACAGTCTCTGTACCTCAATCACAATATCTAGGGCGCCGTCAGTCCAGACCGGCCCCTACCATCCATCTCAAGACCACGACGGTATCCTCCGGATATCCGACGCGTCGGGTAAAATCACCGGTAAGTAGTGCTCCCCTGCCAGGCTCACATCGTCATCATCACGTGCTTCTTGCCCCGGGGTACATTACCGGGTCCACCATGTACCCGAAACGGTTCATCCATCTCCTCGAATCGGGTCTCGAAATCCATCAGCAAACTCATGGTGGACGACTCATACATCATAGGAAAAACCGCACTTTTATTTAGAAAGAGAGAAATCAGTTTATATATGTTTTGCGGTTTTCCTCCAAATCCAGAAAATATCATGGAAATCTGAATCATCAATAGCATGTAGAACCATGAATATAAGCATGAGAATGAATAACAGTATGCATGAAGCGACAAGTAATAACTACAATATCTAAGCTGGCATATAAGGTATATACACTAATATTATGTCAAACTACTGGCTATCAAGCTAAGTTAAGAAACAATATTTTCTAAGGTGTACGTGACATGGCAATTACCGATGAAGATGTGTGTGAGCCGGCAAGTAAGTGTATGTGGTACATACGCATCATCGGTAATGGTGCTGGTGTCCTAACAGCATAATGTCAACAATGCAATATGAAATAACAATGTAAATATGCGATGCGGAGCGAGCAACCAAAATGAGCGGGAGCTAAAAACTAGACGCAGCTATAACTAATCTGCTTTAATCTAATATAGTCCTACAAATGGTGCCTTTTGAAATAACACGAATCAAGGGGTTTTGAAAATAGGGGCTACGGTATTTTTGTGAAAAGATACGTCTTTTGAAATATCCGAAGATCCCTTGACCTGTCTTTTAAAATACCCACGATCCGCTAGTTTTGAAATAGGTAGGAGTCTAATCTAATCTAACAACTACACTAAACTATACGGCTGAACTAACAAGCTGAACTACAGGTAAGGAAACCGCCTATCATCTGAGTCGATACATATACATACCTGTATATATACAGTCGGTGATCTCGCCTCAATAATATCATATCCATAACCAGACATCCCAAGTTAAGAGTGCGGATCAATCATCAAAATATAGCTCGTACGTAAATCCGTCGTATGGCATCCCCAAATCTGGGTACGGGTCAATATCACATTTGTCGTATTTTTCATCAAGTATCCTCTTTATCAAGATCATCATCTGGGTACTGACCTACGTCTAGCACAATGCCAACATCATCACAAAAATCAAGACCTGACTACTGATCGACAGTCTAGTACAAATCGGTATTTTCATCATATATCATCACAAGAGTATACATCGCCCAAGGCGGCCTATCACAAGTATCCTGTCATATCATATCATATCATATCTCATAACATAATCAAATGTCGATCATCTAAAATATATATATCCCTATTGCTATGGCATCATCATTCCCAAAATCCTCTAAAGTATCAAGACGTATCTAAATCATGAATTTTACCGTCATAACATGTCATTTCACCGATATCATAATCTCAGATCGACTCCTCGACTCATATCAATCCCATGTATCATTCTCAAATCCGTATGTGAGCACAATATCCCAAACTCCACGTGAACACATATCCACATAGGATCCTATAACCACATAAAACATAAGGATGCAAGCAAGTATGTATGCGTGTGTACGTATGTGTAGTTCACCCAAAACCCTAAGGTTTCGTAACCTTTCATCAATCCGATATACCAATATCCATTTAAACAACAATAATAAACCCAACAACATATAATATTTATAGGTGTGTATACGCATCCGTATACATCACCTCGGACTGCGGGGGTGCTATACGCCATCCACCCGACTTCTCCCCGTAGATATAAATCTACTCACCTGGTCCTCGATAGCCGGTGCCGACGTCGCCACGCGTTTGCTTGTCGTCTGGAAGTCCACATGGGGTACCTACATATCATAACGCACCGTATCGCATTAAAACTAAATTCGAAATCGAAACGGCATACGAAAATCAAATCGGCACTCGTATGCCGCATAGGTCCAAACCTATCGCCTACGCATGCAAGAATAGTCAAACCAACCCTCGATGTCGATGTACAGACGTCAAACCATCGAGAAAAATCCAATCACACTCATTTGCACATTCACGAACACTAATTTTAATATAAACTAGGTTAAAACTCACAAAAACCCCAATTTCACTTAAAAAATCATTTTTCCGTAAATCTAGCAAGCACAAATCACCGTTTTAGTACAAAACTCGATGTATAAATGAACCTAGCACCCACAATATTCACTAAATATCATAACAAAGTCATATAAACCATTACAATAATTTATTCTCCACAAAATATATATATTTACAAAACCTAGTTAAGAAAATTAGCACAATTCCATTTTAGCTCAAAACTTGGTGTTTTAATCAACATAAATATTTTAGCAATTCTAGTGGCCGTAATTCTCATTAAAACATATTAACTAAGCCACACAACCGTTATCTATATTTTAATCTCACTCTTAAATTTAATTACAAAAATCTAGTTTGCAAAACAATCATAATTAGGACATTTAAATTTGACAATCTAGTAATAAGCAACAAGGTTTAGTTTTGTGCTGAATTAACATGTTAACCACTCACTAGAATCATAATCTAATGCTAGAAACCCTCACTTGAATTTTACAAACCCTAATCCCAAAATCAAACCCTTTTCTAAAATATCCTAAACTAGCAATTACACCCAAATCAACACTTGAATAAGATAGCTTATCATAATTAAACAACAATTTGCCATAAGGTTAAGAATTTACCCCATAATTATCTTGAGATCTAGCACAAATCTAGCCTTCCAAACATGCTTCCCTTCACCAAGATCCATACAAGAATAGCTAAGGAAAAATGGGTAAGGTTTGTATTTGGAAAATTGTGAGGTTTTACTTGATTTTTCTTGGAATTTTGGAGAGAAATGAGATGAGAAGGGGGGGTTGCTGCTGTTAATGGATGAATGGGGCTCGGCCAGAAATTTTAGGGGGGGAGGAAAGAGAGTGGGGTGATGTTATGAGGTCAAGAATTGACCAAAGTCAACAAAGCCCATACTTACATATACTTATTCTTTCATTCTTTTGTTTTATTTTCTTTTGCTAAACAAGTGGGGACAAGAGAGGGGGGGCTGCTGAATTCAGCCAAGGGGGAGGGAAAATGGGGGTGTGTGAGTGTGGGTACGGGTGTGGGGTGAAGAAAAATGATAAATACAATACCCCAAACATCCATTTACGCTAAAAAAAAGCCATTTTTCTTCAATAATTTCTAAACCGTTTTGGCAAATGATTTCGTTCCAAAAACCACATGATAAAATTTTATTTAATGTTTTATGGTGCACAAAATTTATTTCAACTCATTCCAATTTGTAATTTTCCTTAATTAAATGTATTAGTGACGGCTTAAAATAATAATAAAATAATATTTTTTTCAGAAAATTTGAAATTTCACCAGCGGCTCAATAAACACCAAATAATAGCAATTACATGGCTAGAATATGTATATTTAATTTTTATAATAAGATATTTGCATTTTGACTTTTTACAGAAAACCACCTTATTTTACCGATTTTCCGAAATTTCACCGAAACGATTTTCAAAACGTTACACCGGGGCCGAGGGCCGACACCGCAGACGGACCCCGTGGGCCGATCCGGACTGACGGAGCCCGATATACGAGGATTTGCGTGTCGATGCTGGACACGAGTATTTTATGATATTTTGGGTGCCGATGTTGGGCACTCGTGATCTCTCAGAGATGTACAGGATTTGAGGGCCGATGGGAGTGCCGGCGCCTGAGTTTATTTGGGATTTGGGTGCAGCCTGAGGCACCGATTATTGTTTTCCATGTTGACATATCCATGTAGATGTTATTTATCCCATGCTCAGTATTGATTACTATGCATCTCATCCTGTAGTACTTACCTGATAGAGCACTTGCATTACTATTGCATCCACTGTTTGTCATGCATTGATATTATCTGCTGGCATTAGTAGAGCAGCGCCATACGTGCATGCTCGCGATTAGCTTTATATGTTATCTCTATTCACGAGTTGGCAACTCACCCCCGTTGTGCCACAGTATTTGCAGGTTGCCCTTGGGAGTAGTCACGGCTGGCTGTTTACCGCATCTTTTGGCATAGATACCATTGCTGAGGCGAGTTAGCCTTTTTGCTGTTAGGTGGGTTTTTGTACGGTATCTGTTATCTTTCAGTTGTATATTGATGTATCTAGTACTCTCCATCTACTTTTCTGTATTGACTTAGAGACAGTTGTGAGGACGATGTGTATGATTTGTACTCTGGTGTCGAGTTCGCATGTGAGCCGACTGTATTTTATGCAGTCTTACCTTTTGTGATATTTGTCCTTGCTTTACTGTGTATTCTTCGCTGCGGCGTCGTATATCATATTGTGATGCTTTATTCATTTCAAATGTTATTTCTGCTACACCTTGCTTTTACCCGACTTGCGGAACAAATGATTAAAATGGAAATGTTGCCAAAATTATAAAAGTTATAACTCCCGAACTTAAAAAGGATTTCTACTAAATAAATGGAAGTTTTTCAGACACGTATAACTGTTTTTACAAAAATGTTTTAATCACTCTTTATTTATCGGTTTTGATTTCTGGGTTCGGCTTACTTAGCCGCGTTACGCCTGTAGACGTTGCGTGGTTAAGTGCCGGTCACGAGTCGAAACTCTCGGGTCGTGACACAGTAGGTGATGATCATATCAAACACCCACAAGCCGTAAGAGGCGTGCTAAACGTAATGGCCACCCAGGTATTGAGCGATCAGAAGATCAACAAGAAAGCCTGCTCATACTCATGCGAATCCAATCAGTAACACTTACCTTACAGTCCGGTCTGTTCGTCTGATATGTCGTATATCTCGTCTAGGGGTGGTAAACGTCAGACTCCACTAGCTTGATAAGTCATGCCGATGTAAGGTCCATATCGGGCGAGAAACTACTGATAACACTTATCAGTAAATCTCATCTACCCTGGCCAGGGATTTCAGTTATGACCAATCGAGCATAGCGCAATATCAATCCCCCATACCGGGAGAGACGAATCCCCTCCTATCGTTCATTGCCTCTATGTGACTCGGGACTGTACCCCAAAACCACCTGTTTGCACAACTCAGTAGAGACGTGGTAGGGTGGAAATCAAAGCACAGCGGGAGACACACAAGACTCTATGACGATCTCCGGTCGACAGACTAACCTGTACCAGTGTCACCAGAGAACTGCTATCTGACGTGAGGTATAATACCATCTAGGAGTTCTCGGCGAGTCCGTTCAGTGCACCCAGTCTCCATTGAGCACCAGTATACCATCTCAGATGTCAAACACCAATGGATATGGGATCATCCATCGCCCATCACATGGGTCGAGAAGATATACGCTAGTCTACTCTGGAATATTGATGCCCCGTCACGATATTCCTACGACTAGGAACATTGAAGGATGAACTCATGGACTATCCAGGCCCCACTAGTATGATCTGCATCATAATCCTGGAAGTCAAGTACACATCCTAAGGGCTTTATCAATATGTAACAGAGAAACAGTTAGTATACATGTTAAGATAAAGAGCAACCAGATAACGTACTATCATATCGAGTAAGAAAGTCCTCCCTATATATGTCCCAACATCCACTATAATATACATCTCATGTACAATAATAGCCTCTAGGGCATACATACAACTAACAACAACCACCAAGCCAAGACTCCGACCGTACCAATCGTGCATTCACAACACTAAATATATCGTGGAATCTATTATATATAACATCACAACGCCAACGGAAACCCACGCCTAATTTATCCGACAGCCTTGTAAGCAACTTTTAATCATTTTAGCTCAAATCTAAAAGTTTAACCCAAACTAGTAATCACAATCATCTCATAATAGCTTGATTAAACCACACAAACCTTTACTACAATTTAATCTCACCCATATAAGATTTTCTAAAAGTTTAGTTTGCACTTAAGCTTAATTAGACAATTAGGAAAATAACAAATAACATTTTCACAACTAGGTTAAGTTGTCAAAGTCTACACTTCTCCATTAACCATTTTAAACAAATCAAATCCTAACTTGATCTTCACAACTCTTTAATGAATTCCTAAATATGCTAATTTAAAGCTATATTAAACATCCAATAAGCTAGTTTAATGATTTAAATAACTATTAAAGTTTTGGGTTAGGATTTTATACCCCCACTAGATTCACAATTTAGCAACCAAACTCCAAATTAGCCTCCAAAATGATGACTTTTATGAAGATCCAAGCTTGTTTAGGGTTGAAGAATAATGGGTAGGGATTTATATTTGAGTTTGTGAGATTATTTGAGGATTTTTGATAATTTTTAGAAGCTTGAAGAAGTGCAAATGGAGGGGGGAAAAGATTAGGGCAGCAAGGGGGGAGTTCGGCCACTTGTAGGAAAAGATGAAGGTTTGTGGAAATGTGTGAAAATTTATAGCTAAAAACCTCAATTAATGCCCATTAATGCACCTCCCATCCAAATCCACCTGTTAACCTTTTATTTTTCTAATTAAAGTTTTCATTTAATTCACAAAAATATATAGATATTTTCTAGGATATTTTGCAAGGATGGTTTAGTGCTTAAACTTGTGATTAAGTTAGCATAGATTCACTTTAGCATAATTAACCCAATCAAATTTGTAATTACCACTAATTAAGTGGATAATTAAAAGCTTATAATAATAATTTAATTAAGGAAATATATTAAAGTGAACTAAAATTTTCAAGTGACAACTAAAAACCACAAACTAGCAATTTCCTAGTTAAAATAGGTGCAGTTAAGTCCATACTGAAAAGTGATCACTTCGGGGTTTTTACGGAAAAGAAAAATTTATTTTACCTATTAACGGAAAATTCGCATAACGATTTCTAAAACTTTACACTAATATAGTAGAGGATGATGAAGTAGCAATTTTGCTCACTTTAGATTTATTTTTCTCACAATATTTTATCACCATTTGAAAAGCTAGAAAGCTTTCTCATGAAGAAGAAGAAGATGAAGTGGAGATGATAATGAAACTCATGAGGTGAGAATAGCAACCATGGGTGAGTTAGTGTGATACACTAACTCATGTAGAGACTAAACTATGCCTAACAATAATGGTTAGGTTAATAAATATCTACAAATAAAACAAAATTAGTTGACTTGATCAATGGTTCCACAAGCTTCTACAAGCTTCAACCATGAGACTAATTAACAACTAATTTGATTTACTTTAAATAAACAAAACCCTCACATTATTATAAGCATGGTGTGAGTCTCATACACCCATGTCATATGTGGCATCTAGCATGACACAAAAGATGTACATTAATATATATCACATATATATTAAGTGTACACAAGTAAGAAAAAGAAATGTTTAAGTGAGAAAATATTAGTTATTGTAAATTAATATATCACATATATAATTATACATTAAATTATTAAATCAACACTTGATTTAATAATCCGGCTATATCACATATAACCGACTAATAGGAAATGTTTCAACTTATCGAATCAACACTTGATCCGATAACCCGGCTATATCTCATATAACCGACCGATATCATATATTGCGAGAATAGAATACAGTATCACATACGCGTATTAATCTCGGTCCCGCACATATCATATATGTGCTCCTACTTCGTTTCGCTTGTGCCAGGAAACCTCTGTGAGGGACTCTAAAGACTCGTCAATATGCCAGCAGTTGGTGGTGATAATATCAGTCACCCACAAGCCACAAGCGGTCTGCTAAACGTAACGGACACCGGGGTATTGAGTGACCAGAAGATCAACAAGAAAGCCTGCCCATACTCCTGCGAATCCAATCAACTAACACTATCGTACAGTCTTGTCTCTTGGTCAGATATGTCGCATATCACAGCCTGCGAGTGGTATAACGCCAGACCCCAATAGCTTGATAAGTCATGCAGATGCAAGTTCCATAACAGTTCGAGAAACCACTGATAACAGTTACCAGTCGATCTCATCAACCCTGACCAGGGATTTCCTGTTATGTCCAATCGAGCATAGCACAACATCAACCCCCAATACCGGGAGAGACGAATCCTCTCCTATCGCTCATTGCCTTCATTTGACTTGGGACTGTACCCAAAAACCACCGTTTTGCACGATCTCTTGAACGTGGTAAGGTGGAAATCAAAGCACAGTGGGAATCACACAAGACTCTATCACGATCTCGGGTCGACAGACTAACCTGTACCAGTGTCACCAGAGAACTGCTAACTAGCGATAGGTATAATACTATCTAGGAGTTCTCGGCGAGTTTGTTCAGTGTACCCAGTGTCCACTGAACACCCGTATACCTTCTCTGATGTCAAACACAAATGGATGTGGGATCATCCATCGTCTATCATATGGGTTGAGAAGCATATACGCTAGTCTACTCTGGATTATCGATGCCCCGTCTCGATACTCCCACGACTAGGAACATTTGAAGGATGTACTTACCGACTACCTCTGCCCCACTAGTATGATCTGCATCATAATCCTGGTAGTCAAGTACTCATCCTAAGGGATTTATCAACATGTAATAGAGAGACAATAAGTGTACATGTTAAGATAAAGTGTAACCAGATACCATACTATCATGTCGAGCAAGAAAGTCCTCCCTATATATGTCCAAGCATCGACTACAATATACATCACATGTATAGTAAAGGCATCTAGGGCATACATATAACTAACATTTATCAACGTGTAATAGAGAGACAATAAGTGTACATGTTAAGATAAAGTGCAACCAAATAGCATGCTATCATATCGAGCAAAAAGTCCTCCCTATATATGTCCAAGCATCCACTACAATATACATCGTATGTACAGTAATGGCCTCTAGGGCATACATATTACTAAAAATCTCCCATTTGCACTAAGGCCATTTTTTGTAGTATCTCATACTCAACGTTCTATAGAAGTCTCGCTAGGGAAAGGCCTTTGTGAGTGGATCCTCCATGTTATCCTTCGCGTTAACTCTCCTTACCTCGATCCCTTGGAGATCAACCATCTCCCCGATCAGGTGATACTGTCCTCAGAATATGTCTGAAACGCTGATGGGACCGGCGTTCCCAGGCCAAAGCCACAACTTCATTGTTGTCTTAATAACACTTATTGGAGGCTCAATGGTAGGAACCATGTTCATATCATGAACAAGAAATGTACAGAAAACCACTATGGTAGTATGGTTAGTAGCGATGTATTCAACCTTTATCGTCTAGTATGTCACGGTATCTAGCTTGGAACTCTTCCAACATATCGTCCCTCCACTGAGGGTATAGACAATGCTTGTGACTGACTTTCAGTCGACCTTATCACTGTGGAAACTCGAACCAAGAACATTCATTTAGTGCTTCTCAAGTACTTAAGAATGTCCTCCACAGTTGTCCAGTGATTCTCGCAAGATTGGATTGATTCCTGATCACTACATCTACTAAGTCATCTACATCTAGTCTGTTACATAACATCGCATACATGATAGAGCCTACTGCCGAAGTATAGGGTGTCCCTTGCACGTGAGCTCCCTCCAAATCAGTCTTGGAAGACATCTTTTTGGAGAGAGTGATTCCAGAGTAAGTGGACGAACCACCATGCTTATTCCATACTAAACGCCTTTATGTCACGACCCGAAATGGCATGTGACTGGCACTTGAATCATATGAAGCCTATAGGACCCCTTTTAATTCAAGTAAGCCAAAATCCAAGAAATCTAAACCATTTGAAAAGAGAGAGAAGGAAAAGTTTGTTTTAAAGGAAGTGGTTTCAATATAAAAAGCCGAAGTATGCCTTTTTAAAACATCAAGTCCTTTCTGAAAATTTCCGCAGAGTCTCCTTTGTAAATACTGGCCCCAAACGGGTACAACATGCATAATATGAATAAAGGCATCCCTAAGTAGGAGCTAGCTCTTCGCCAATTGGCGGTCACAACCACGCAAGCAATATAATATACAACGCCGAAGGACGAGGATCAAAACTCAAAAGAAACCAATATCATCAAGAAAACCACAATAATATAGCGTGCGACTCTAAGGTCGAAAGAATCTACACTGGCCTTCTAAGTCAAAAAAAAAATATACAAGTCTGGTTGATGGAGTTTACAAGATACAACTGAATGTAAATAAAATACTATGGTGGTCACGATGCAAGTGAACCCACCTACTAAAGCAATCACACGGAATGAATAGGTGTGCCAGCAAAGCTGCCAAGGAAACCTGTACGGCAAAACCTGCAAGAAACTATGGTACAACGAGGGTGAGTTACCAACTCGTGAGTAGAAAACATCACCGAGCAGAAATCGTATGTATAACTCAATCCTAGGTCATACGATCATAATATATCCTCAAAAATATAATATCCTGAACCATCTACACATAAGTTTAATACCACGTGCTCGTATCAGTGCCTCAGATAGCAACATATCATATATATGATGTATGAATGCATCGAAATGAAAACAGAATACATTATGGATGAGAAAACTGTTTTCTTTATTTAGTGAGATTTTTGTATATATAAATCGAGATATTATCAATGAAATCAACATAGAATCCATGTCAGGCATCGACACAAAACATAAATCCCAATATCTGAAATTTCGGGCTCCGGCAATCCGGACTGTCCCATATCATAATATCTCAATACCTAAAGTATCAATATCTCGGGCTCCGGCTATCCGGATTGGCCCCTGGGCTCCGACAATCCGGACTGGCCTAAATCATCAAATCTCACGACTACGTCTGTATCCTCCGGATATCCGCCGCGTCATAAATAAACGATCGGTAGTGCTCCCCTGCCAGGCTCAACGCCATCATCTGCGACCATCTTGCCCATGGGTACCGCACCGGGTCCACCATGCACCCACAGACGGTTCCTCCTCTTCCTCAAATCGGGTGTATGATATCGCTCAAGAGCCGAGAATACTCATGGTGGACATATCTCATATCATATCACGAGAAAACTACACTTTTTATCTTGGAAAATGATAAATGTGTTTAATAAATCTTGCGGTTCTCCAAATCCAGAAATCTCATGGAAAATCCGAAATCCAACAGTGAATAGTCAATAATAATGAATACCGGGCTCCAGAAATCCGGACTGGCCCATACTATCGCATGTCAAATGAATATTTAAATATACATGCATTAGATACCGCAGTAAATAAATGCAATGTTTAAGCTATCGTATAAAAGCAAGCTCACTAGTACCATGTCGAAACTATCAGTTAACAATTTATACTAATGAAGTAGTATTTTCTATTTTGTACGTGATATGGAAATTACCGATGATGATGTATGTGAGCCCGCAAGCAAGTGTATATGGAGTATATGCATCATCGGTAATGGTGCTGGTGTCCTGACAGCAAGGTTTCATGATAACTAAAGTACACATTAATCATGCAATGCAATGATAACAATATGAATATATGGAAAATGGGCAATAACACAAAAATAAGGAAATATACGTTCCTATATACGAGTCATACAGTTTTTGATGTCTGAAATCACACGAATCGTGGTTTTTAGAAAATAGGGGTTACGGTGCTTTTAAGAAATGTACATCCTTTGAAATATCCGTAGCATCCCTCGGCCTGTCTTTAAAATACTCACGATTCGTTGCTTTTTTGGAAATACGTATTACTCGAGCCCAGTCTAACATCTACTAAATAACTCCAGGACAAAGCTAAAGGCTAATTAGAGGGTTAAGTCTGAGTCGATATCTGTATATAATAGTCGGTGATCCCGGCTCAATAGAGTCGCATACGATAAAATATATAATACGACATCCTCGAATCATGAGTGCGGATTTATCATCATAATTATATCTCGTATGGTAAATCCATCGTACGTCATCCCCAATACCGGGGTACGGGTCGCCTATCTCATATACATCAATATCCGTATGGTATCATTATCAGTAAATCATGAACATGGTACTGATCTAAGTCTAGAACATACCGATGCCATCAACGTATATTTGCGTGAGTATGAAAACACATCGCCCATGATCCGCTATAATAATATGTCGTATCTCAAAACATGACCCAAATCACATCACCGATCTCACGGCATTCAGCCCAATCACATCGACTCATCTCCAAGTATCATATACTATCCTCATCATCCAAGTATATGTATACATATATATATATATACATATTCACATACCTATATGTATGTATGTATATATATATATATATATGTATCTATATCCCCATATACGCACAAGTAAATAAAATGTATGTGTGTGTGTGCGCGCGCGCGTGTATGTAAACCTTATTCTAGGGTTCGCGACTAAGAAAATAACTAACGACACTATCATCCAAATACACTAAATTTAACCCATAGTCACCTAAGCATTTCTTGCTAAGTATACACATCTCATAATATAACGTGTGTATGTGTGTGTGTGTATAACGCATCAAATGCTACGAATATGCGAGGGTTCTATATGCCATCCACCCGACTTTCCCCGTAGATATATATCTACTCACCTTGGTCCTTGCTTGCCGAAGTCGATGTCGCCACGCTCATGCTTTTCATCCCGAAGTTCACGCTGTTAGGAATATGTATGCCCTAGAGGCCATTATTGTATGATATAGTAGATGCTTGGACATATGTATAGAGAACTTTCTTGCTCGACATGATAGTATGTAATCTGGTTACTTTTATCTTAACAAGTTGACTGGTATTGATATACTGTCTTGCTCTCACATGTTGATAAAGCCCTTAGGATATGTACTTGACTATCAGGACTATGATAGAGATCATACTAATGGGGCCATGGTAGTCTACAAGTACATCCTTTAATTGTTCCTAGTCGAGGGAATATCAAGACAGGGCATCGATATTCCAGAGTAGACTAGCGTATACATGTCTTGACCCATATGATGGGTGATGGATGATCCCACATCCATTGGTGTTTGACATCAAAGATGGTATACGAGTGCTCAGTGGAGACTGGGTTCACTGAACGGACTCGCTGAGGACTCCTAGTTGGTAGTATACCTATCGTCAGATAGCAGTCCTCTGGTGACACTGGTACAGGTTAGTCTTTAGACCCGAGATCGTCATTGAGTCTTGTGTGGATCCCACTTTGCTTTGATTTCTTCCCTACCACGGCTCAAAGGAGGCGTGCAAACAGGTGGATTTTGGGTACAGTCTCGAGTCGCATGGAAACGATGAGCGAGAGGAGCGGTTTCGTCTCTCCTGGTATTGGGAGTTGATGTTGCGCTATGTCGATTGGCTATAACTGGAAGTCCCTGGCCAGGGCTGCTGCCGAGGTTTACTGGTAAGTGTTACGAGTAGTTTCTCGAACCGTTATAGGCCAAACATCGACATGACTTATCACGTTACTGGGGTCTGATGTTTACCACCCCTAAACATGATATGCGACATATCAGACGAAGAGACCGGACTGTACGATAGTGTCACTGACAGGCTTCATGAAGACTATGGACGAGCTTGCTTGTTGATCTTCATATCGCTCAATACCCGGGTAGCCGTTACGTCCAGCTAGTACCGCTGACGGCTTGTAGGTGACAGATGTGATCATCACCTACTGCTGGTGTATTAACGAGTCTTTAGAGTCCCACGCAGATGTTTCCTGGTTCAAGCGAAACGAATTAGGACACATATGTGATATGTGTGTGGGCCGGATTAAATACGTGTATGTGATACCGTATTGCAATCTGGCAAGTTATCTGTTATCGACTTAGGTTATATATGATATAACCAGATTATCGAATCAAGTGTTGATTTGATAATATGATATACAGATAAATGATATTAGCCGGTCGTATGTGATATAACCGGATTATTATATCAATTGTTGATTTAATAATATGATATATATTATATGTGATATAATTATATCCTAACTAATATTATTAGCTCACTAATTAATCTTCATTATATATATATATATATTTGATATATAAATATATATAATAATGAAGCATGCTTGAAATTCTATTTTTATGAAAAATAGAAATGAGGTGTCAAGGGAGGAGACATGGAGAGTATGGTGTGAATATGGTATTTGTTATTGTTTATTCACTCTTGACTCACTATTCAAGCATGGTTCTATTTGTTTATTTGAAACAAATGGATGCTTGAATAAGTGAGGTCTTGAGATATGCCATTCTCACTTCATTCTCTTGACTTAGCCATTTCTTCATGCTTGCTCCTTGAGTTTCTCTTGCTCTCTTCTTCTTCTTCCTCCATTTGTTTAAAAAATCCAAACACTCACATGTGATGTGAATCATGGATTCTTGAATACATTAGTGAGCTCATAACATCCCCTACTTCATCATCCCATACCAAACTAGCAATTTAGTATGGTGTGTTTCTTACACTAAAGTGGTTTAGTGTAGTGGTAGCTTGAATTTGTAGAAACTTCGTGGTGGATCATCTATGGCACGAAGTTCACCGGAGCTAGCTCGTTCGATATCTCAAGAGATGCCTTATAGAGTCGCGGGACTACTCCAAGGAGCATGCGAAGTGAAGGACTTGGTTCTACCAAGGTATAAGCATCTTTCCTTCTCTCTAGTTAACATATCATCTATAGAAAACCCTAATAATCTAGTTAAAGATCTTTTTAGTCTAGCTTAGCAACAAGAAAAATTCGAATTTGTCATGGTAGATGCTTCTATAACCTCATTACGGTGCTAGGGTAGTCCTTCATGGTGTCAGAGCTGCTAGGCATTGGATGTTGACCTATGGGGGTTCTCACTGTGTGACAGTGTGATAAAGCATAGGCTCTTACCCTAGGGTGTCCTGAGACCGGAAAGTGTTCCGCCGGGTTGTAGTCCTCGCGAGGGGGCATGCGTAAAAAGTAGCTGCTGAGGGACCTGTAGGTGCTACGGCGACCCCATTGGATGGGGTGGCTACCTGACTTTCATGGTATCAGAGCCGAACTAGAACATCGGGGTAGGTCGTTACGAAGTTAAAGAGTTCGATCGGTTTTAAAAATCCATATTTTTGCATGTTTCTGTCGATTTTTTCAAATGTTGGAATTTTTGAAATTAAAAGTATCCAAAAAATCGTGCATGGTTTTCTATAGACCCACAAGAAAAATGAGAGCCTAACTCGACTTTACGACCGTAGAACCGCGGCCAAAACCTGGTTTTGGCAGCGATTCCGCGGCGCCCTAGGTGAGGCAAGGAGCATGGTTTCTTGTGTAGGTCCGTAGGTGATTTGTGCATTGTCTAGGTATTTTTAACTGTGATTCTCAAGTTGTTCAGTTCTCTAGATTTGTTAAACCGATCGAAATATTTGGCATAGTATAGATCTTGATGATATGTGATACAATTGTTAGAATCCGGTTTATTGGTTTTGTGAAAACTGGTAATGCATATAGTATATTGTGAATCTAGTATGTTAGTCTCGATTAATCGGTTGCCACGATGTTTTGATTTGGATCAAAACTTCGTCGCAATCGCGTATTGTACGCGAACACTCGCCGGGTGACTCTAGTAGTCAGCCACGCCCAATAGCCGTGACCAAGTGACTGTAGGAGAACCCCGTTGCCAAAAAGTACCCACTCGGGTGCTCGCGGCCACGGTGTTCCGCCTTGGTGCACTTCGTCGCCAGCATCGTGGGTGTGGCCATCTACTAAAGTTTCTGACGAGTATTCGATATTGTAGTCGGGAATCTTGTTGAATTACCCGACTAAGATAATTGAAAAGTGTTTTCAATTTGAGACTAAAATACTAAGTTTACAGTTTAGGCATGAAATCCGGAATATGCGATATTCCGGGTTTATGATGTCTAAGGATATACAGATTCTAATTATTGTAGTTTTACAATTTCTTTTCTGCGACCGTAAGTGTAATATGTGGGTATCCCGATCTCGTTGCTATATGTCAACCAGTTTCGGAATACACATATTTACTTACGTTGATGATCTGTGTTATCATGTGCTGTTGATATGTTTTATTGGATCGTCGTGAAAGAATAGCCGAGGGTTTTATGTGAGATGAGAGTTTTAATTTTCATTCATGTAAAATTTGTATGTAATATTATTTTATTGGGGCACTTTCGGGTTGAGGATGTTGTCACATGTTGTATATTATTTACTTTTCCGCATTAGGATTGACCCAAGGCGGGGAGCACAAGTAACCGGGTTCTAGAGTCCAGTGGGAGACCATCTTAAGGAGCTGAGACCGGGTCACCTAACTCTAGAATTGGCAGGGTTACTTGCCGCTCTCGTAGGGGTCTATAGGATGTGGGTTTGGATATTCTTCACGATCGTGGAATCAGTGTTTTACATTACTTGCTAAATTTTAAATACGGACATCCTAGTATATCCAATATTTCATATGTTTATCTTCTGCTGCTGTGTTCTGTGATGTTGATCATATAACTGCGTGAAACGAATGTAATATTATATATATGATATATAACAAACGTTGCTTATGTTTTTCACCCGCGCTAGTCCAGCCCCCGCTCTACTGGTAGTTAAGTAAGCTAACGGTGCATGACGGGGCCCCGTGGCGAATGCGGATGGCATAAGCGTACGTTCTATTTTCGTTTCGTTTCTCTGTGATGTTTAGGAAAACATTAAATGATGGGACTTCATTAATGCTATTGATGAAAAGAAAAAACCTAAATAAGTTGTAGAATCAAATTTTCAAAAATGGTAGCTCTAGTTTTTGCTTTGCATAGTGGTATTCCTTGATGAATATCCAGCACCTCATTCGATGAGGAAAGAGCCGAGATCCCTTCACCGGGAGTGACCTCTTTAGCGAAACTAGCAAATGCTATAACTCACACGATTTTGTTTTTGAACGATTTACTATTTCTTGTTTTCCACAGTGGTATTCATGAATATCCTGCACCTCATTCGATGAGGAAAGAGCCGAGAGCCCTTCACCGGGAGTGACCTCTTTAGCAAAACTAGCAAAAGCCTCAAAACACTCCGTTTTTCAAAATCACTAGATTCTACAACGATATCAAGTTTACGCTCATGGTTTTCTTAAAAATCTGCGTTGCCCTCCGTCATTTCAGATAAGCAATATTTCAGTATTCGTGCTACATTTGTTGTCCTGCGTAAAGGCGTAGTGTACGGTAGCTGAATTAATGCTTATCTGCAGCATGTGATGCGATTGGATTAGGGTAGTCGTATGACTTTGTTGGCCTACGTCAATGGTTGTACGGGTGGGTTTAATTCAATCAAGAAATGGACGGGTTGAACTTGACTGACGCCCTATGGTTTGTTAGCCTGCGTCAAGGTCATGGGACGTTACGGGTAAAAACATTATCGGGAATTTCAAGTCTTGAAATTTACAATGAGATTGCATACCTTCTATATGAAAGTTGGATCCTGATATCCACTTCGAGTTAGCGTTACTCCTCGGAGAGTTTTGCACTTTGCAATTAACCGATCAAGTAGGTGTCTAGAAAGGTGTCTATGGGGTTATGCCTCTGGAAAAACGAGGCTTAATATAATTAGGTCTGTGCGAAAGCACGGGGAACCTCCCTCAAAGTACCGACACTGGCCTGGCCGAACGATTAGCAAACTTGTAAGGTGTAATTAATCCCGGCTAATCTTACCTTTTATGGTTTGAAGGAAGATTTGATAAAAACAGTGGGAGCCATCTTGATTAGATAAGATAATAACCAATCTAATCTTGCAAATAGCGCACGCAATGTGATTATCCTTCTCTCTCTCCTGGTAGCGACCATTGACACGCCTTAATCAAGATAATAATATGGATGTATTAACCGAACCTAATTATTATTCTTGGCTAGGTTCTACTCTTCCTTATAATTGTTATAAGTCTGAGCAAGGAATGGGGAATATCAGGATTCCCGCGCCACCCATACGAAGAAACAACATGATGATGTGTTGTCTTCAGGTGTGTTCGTAACCCAGAATTGTTTCTCAGTTATCTCTACGTCCTAGGTATTTGATACCGGAACAGGATCCCACACATATAAATTGTTACATGGGCTATAGAAAGGTGGAGAAACTGGGAAAAGGTGATATGTCTCTAGTAGTTGAGAATGGTGCAATTGTTGCAGCCAGAGTAGTTGGCAGATATCAAATGGTGTTACCAACTGGTAATACATTGATTCTTAACAACTGTTATTTCGTACCAATAAATATTGTGAATATTTTTCCTAAATAAAGTGTTGATTGGGTAAGGTATGTTGTATAACAGTGTACACGTTCTGAATCAAACTACAGTTCTAAACGTACAGGATACACAAACAAGAGGAACGGTTCAGAAATGAACGAAGTCTTCTTGTGGCATTGTAGACTGGGTCATTTCGATGAAACAATACTAGCTAAAGTTCCATAAGGATGCATATTTGAATCCATTCGAATTTACATCTTATGAAACTTGTCAGTCATGTCTTAAAGACAAGATGACCAAATCTCTGTTTACTTGAAATAGAGAAAGAGCTACTGAACTCTTGGACAGATACATGATGATGTATATGTTCCTATGTCTACACGTGCCAGGATTGGTTTCGCGTACTTTGTTGCATTCACCGATGTTCTATCAAGATACGGACAAGTGTTCTTATTGAAACACAAAACTGAATATTTTGAGAATTTCAAGGAATATATGTACGAAGAAGGGAACCAGATGCTTAAAGTTATTCAACTCCATAAGATATGATCGGGGAGAAGAATACTGGGGCACGGAAGTCCGAGACTATTTAATAGAGAATGTGATTCTTTCTCAGCTTACTCCTCCGATTACACCACAGCACAATGGAGTTTTAGGGCGTAGGAATCACAACCTATTAGATACGGTGTGATCTATGATTAGTAATACTGAGTTACCTATTTCCTTTTGGGTTTTTGCACTTGCTGAAGTTGCATACCTATTGAATAGAGTTCCGACCAAATCCGTTGCCTACCACTCCATATGAGATATGGAATGGGAAGAGACCATCTCTTAAACGAGTTAAGATATAGGGTTGTCCGTCCTATGTTGAAAGCAAAATTCGGACAAGCTCGAGGCAATGTCAGTTTTGTCCAAGTTTGTAGGATATCCCAAACTGTCACGACCCGAAATTGGCACGTGACGGCACTCAAACTACGTAACATCTACAGGTGTAACACAATTCAAGTAAGCCGAAAAAAACAGCAATCTAAACCATCAAAGATAATAAGTGATAAGAACATTGCTAAAACTTTTGAAAAATCTCAAGTACAAATTCTTTAGAGTCCAAATTTACTTTCTTAAAAAATTTGGCAGCACCTACTTTGTAAAAATTAGCCCCAAAAATGGGTAGATACAAAGATATAAGTAAAGCATCCCCAACGGGAGCAAATCCACGCCCAAAGGCGGAAAAAAAACCACCACAACAGATATACGATGCCGTAGCGAAGAAAATGGACGATAAAAATAAAAACAGCATAAAAGACATCCAAAGTCACAAAATAATATACAACATTGATCTTCACAACTCGTCTCTAAGTCAAATACATGAATGTGGTAGATGGAGAGTACTAGATACAACGAATATACAAATGAGCATCATCGGATAACCGCAAAACCTACCTATAGAAAAACTGCATACAGTCAGCCGTAGCGGTATCCGCTGCAAAAGATGATACGATGTGATGAAGAAGCCCTGCCGCGACTGCTCTGAGGGACACCTGCAAACACTGTGGCACAACGGGGGTGAGTTGCCAACTCATGAATAGTAAATAACATCTGCCGGTAATCGCAGGTATGTACGTACTGCGGTAATCTATCACATGCAAGCTGATAGCAATAAATAGCACTATGTATATGCAACAGTCATGAAAGGTACTCTATCAGGTACTACTAAAACATTAAGCAATGCTTATCAAATAAATGCTGACTATGGGATAAAACACATCATCAACATGGAATCCTCATCGTGGAGAAGCTAGTGTCCATCAATGACACTCCAAATCCCAATACCATAGGCACCGCATCCTCCGATCGGCCCTCGTAACCTGTAAGTCTCATGGAGCCTGAGTGTCCAACATCGACACCCGAAAACATCATGAAAACTATGCCTGTATATATGTGTGTGTGTGTGTGTGTGTGTCCCTCAACGACACATCAAAATCATGGAACCTGAGTGTCGAACCCCGACACTCGAAATATCATGAAACCCATGTCCAGTATCGACACGTAAATCCCCATATCACATCTATACATCTCAATGAACCTGAGTATCCAATATTGACATTCGCAATCCTCGGAACATGAATGTCCAACCTCGACACTCGCAATCCCCACATCCATACATCTCTCGGAACAAGAATGTCCAACCTCGATACTCGCAATCCTCAGAACATGAATGTCCAACCTTGACACTCGCAATCCCCAAATCCATATATCTATCGGAACATAAGTGCCCAACATCGACACTCGAAAATCCCCAAATCCAGAGAAAATGGGTTTTCAAACAATACATAATTCTCTTGAAATACCCCCAGGGATCTCAAATCCTTAAAACATCAAGTAATGAATAAGAATACTTGCATAGATCATTATGATGATATATATATATTATATATATCTATACATATATAACAGCGTCACATACCACTGATATATATACGTATATATCAGCGTCCCATACCACTGATATATACCTACAGGAGTAAAACATCCAGAAAAGATCATATGAAATCCATATCTCAATGCGAAATCCATGAAATATAATATATGCAACATGAAACAGTAATATGAGCATATAAAAGAAAAACCGCTATTTAACTGCAACAAGTTATTAAATATACCATGCGGTTCCTAATTTCTCCGAAATCAAATGCAACATCATATACAGGTGAACATGTAGCTATAGCCAGGTATATGTGTAAACATGTATGTATGCATGTATACTACCTATCATATGTGCAATCGCGTAAGAATAAATGACCCCATGTCAACGACAATACAATACCACATAGGTATATGAAACCCTAATAAGGTAAGTGGGTGTACATGTAAGTATGTTTGCATGATGTACATGTAACTATATCTCATATGTGTATATACCTGTGAATAATGATGTAATACCCTCTAGGTATAGGTGTTGCTATGTCCAGGTATGTGTATATACATGTCAATAATGATGTAATAATGATGTTATACCCTCCAGGTATATGCGTAGCTTTAGCATAGCAAGGTATATGTGTGTACATGTCAATAACAATGCAATACCCTCAAGGTATATGCGTAAGCATGTAGGTATACAAGTATGCTATATCTTATATGCACAATAGAAATAAGGATCATGTCTCAATGTCCCTAACCAATACAATATCACGTATGTATAGGTGTTGTGCGTGTCATGGCAGTTATCGACGGTGTGGGTATAGCATACAATTTGTGTTCGTGCAACATGATCCGTCAATAATAGTGCAGTGTCCAATGGGTACAAGTCCCAGCACAACAAGTAATAATATGAAATGAAGTTCATGCACAATCTCTATATGTGAAATACTTGTAACTAATAATCAAGTCATATAATCCAGCATATACGCATAATGCCATGCGGGCGATCCTCCTGTAGATGTTAAATCTACTCACAGATGATCTCGAGCTAAGTAATCCGTCCACCTGCTTCCCTTTCATCGCAGCGTCCGAAGTCCCTGCTCGCGATCCTAAAATTTCACAAACAAAAAACTTAAGACTAAATATTCTGCATCGACACAAAGACAACGAAACGCAAGGATAACATCCTCAAGAAAAACACACTGTGCACTTAGTGCACAAAACGCGTACGATATCGGCATAACCCTAGCTAGGATGACAAACCACCAAGCCTAGACACCGATCGTAACGATCGCGCATTCACAACACAATATAAATCGTGGAAACTAATATATATAAATCACAACGTCTATTGAAACCTACGCCTAATTTGTCCGAAAATCTAGTAAGCAACTTTGTCACGACCCAAGGTTCGGCCCGTGACCGGCACTTAACCACGTAACGTCTACAGGCGTAACGCGACTAAGTAATCCGAAACCCAGAAATCAAAAACCATTAAAAGTAGTGAGTGTGAAAGCATTTGGTTTAAAACATTTAGAAAACTCGAGTAAAATCATTAAAGTTTGAGTTATTTTCTGTAAAAGAAATTCTTTAGCACCTCCTTTGTAAAAAATGGCCCCGAAAACGGGTGCAAAATATGATATAAGTGAAATGACATACAATAAGAAATAAGCATCCCCAAACGGGAGCAGTCACACCCAACGGCGGAAATAACCACCACAAGAATAGTATACGACGCCGTAGCGAAGAATGAACGAAATAAGTGAAAAACAACATATATGATAAAACTGCATAAATAAAGCCAGGTCATAAGAGCTCCACATCCAGAATACAAAATAATAATATATATCGTCCTCACAACTGATCTCTAAGTCAATACGTGAAATGGTAGATGGAGAGTACTAGATACAATAGAATGTACAAATGGAAAATAAACGGATACCGGCAAAACCCACCTATAAGCAAACGGCTCACACGCCAACTGCAGTGGTATCCGTAGCAAAGAGATATAAGAAAGTAGCCCTGCCACAACTACTCTGAGGGTCCACCTGAAAATACTGTGGCACAATGGGGGTGAGTTTCCAACTCGTGAATAATAAATAACATATAAAGGTAATCGCGAGTATAGACGTACTGCGATATCTAACATGTGCAAACAGATAACATCTATATGATGAGCTGGGTACGCAATAATCATGCATAACAAGTGCAATCTAATAACGTCTATATGATGAGCTGGGTACGCAATAATCATGCAAAGTACTCTATCAGGTACTACGACTACAAGATGCAATGCATAACAGGGAATGCTGAGCAAGGGATAAAATATCATCTACACGGATCATCAACGTCGAAAACCCCGGTGTCTACAAAAAACACACCAAAATCCCGATAACTCAGGCGCCGTCACTCTATCCGGCCCTCAACCTGTTAGTGTATATGCCCTAGGGTCTATTATTGTATCATACTAGCTTGTATATTACTTAATGGAAGCATGGGATAACACAGTTGTATTAACAGTCTTGCTAAACATATTAGTATGCTATTTGGTTTATATCTATCTTAATATGTGCATATGTTTCTTTTAGCATATCGCGAATACATATTGATAGAGCCCATAGGATCTTGCTTGACTACCAGCATTGTGATGGCAGTCACACTAGTGAGGGCTGGGTAGTCTACAAGCACATCTTTTTTCAGGTCCCTAGTCGTAGGATTATCGAGACAGGGCATCGATACTACGGAGTAGACTAGTGTATACGCTTCTCGTCCCCGCAGGGGAGATGGTCTGTCCCACAGCTATTAGTACGTTGTACTAGAGATAGTATGCAGGTGCTCGTTGGGTTATAGGTACACCGGATAGGACTCGCAGGGAACTGTTGGTTGGTATTATACCCGTCGTCAGTTAACAGTTCCCAGGTGACATGAGTACAGCATAGTCCGTAGACTTTACACTGCTGCTTCGCCTCGAGTGTGCTCCCACTGTTCTTAGATTGCTATACTACCACGGCTCAAAGGAGTCGTGCAAACAGGTAGTAGTTGGGTGCAGTCTCGAAGCACTTGGAGGCAATGGCGGTTAGATAGGATTCGTCTCTCCCGGTATTGGGAGTTGATATCGCACTGTGTTTTGAGAGCCATTACGCAAAGTCCCTGGCCAGGGCAAGCGATATTTACTGGTAGGTTTTCCAGTAGCTTCTCAAAGTGTAATGGGCTTCACTCCAACACGACTTATACCACTTTTAGGGGACTGACGCTTGCCACCCCTTAGGCCCGATATGCGATAGTCTTTGACGAACAGACCGGACTGTACGGAGATTGTCACATCAGGCTCAGTAGGAGTTCGGATGGGTTTCCTCATCGACCTTCTTATCGACATCTACCTGGGGACCGTTACGTACAGCTAGTACCGCTTGCGGACTGTGGTTAAACCCACTGCCAGCGTAGTGTCGAGTCCTTAGAGTCCCATACAGAGCGTTTCCCTTCTTCAGGAGAAACGATATAGAGGTCGTATGGTTTTACGACATGGTTCGGACATATACGTGTACTTGTGCACGTATGATGTTCGGACAGATTTTACTAGCGGGCTTTGGTTTAAGCCAGATTCTAGTATTGGATTATTGGATTTATGTAGTCTCAGTATATCCGTGTTTTTCGCAAATACGGATGGGAGGGGAATTCTCGTAATTACTCGAGAATCTTCTAGAAGAAAGGTGACTCATTTAGTTTTAATTCATTTATGAATTAAACTAAATGAGGTGGATAGGTGATGTGTTATTTGCATTAAATGTTTTAATGACTCATGAGATGATTCATCAAAAGTGAGTTAATGAAGCATGGTTGTTTTTATTGTATATTAATATTTGGATAAGTATCATGCTTCATATATTCACAAATGAGTAATAATTCATTTCATTCTCACATACACACACTCTCTCCTCTTCTTCAACCTAACCCTAATACTCTCATGTGTTGAGATCCCAAGGATTAGAAAGACTAATAGATCCTTAATCTATCTTTATATCATCTGGGTCACTTGGATTAGCAATCCTAGCCACTTAGTTACCTCAAGTTAGAGGTTAAAGTTTGGAGAAGGAACTCTCGGGTGGATCTTCTATCACATTGAGGAGGCCGGCGAGGAGGTGAACTAAAAGAACAAGAAGGACTAGTATCTTGAGGTATAATCATCTATCATAGTAGTTAATCACTTTTATATAGTTTCTAGTTAGGGTTTAGCAAAGATCCGTTTGATAATCGATATTACTTTGAACAAAATGATTGTTTTACCTATTCCGCCTCCCCGCTTCTTGTAGGGTGTGTAACATTGACTTACAGTGGTATCAAAGCCTGGCTAAACCATAACTAACATGTTAGCAAAGTCTTTAGAATTTCGATCGCAAAATAATCCAGAAAAAACGACATTTTCACCTAGTTTCTGCCGATTTTAAATTGGGGTCTAAAAATTTTTCAGGGACCCTTAAAAATACAAGCAGGGTTTTTTAAGAATTGTGAAGAAATTTGGGATCGTGACTCGTCCAAACCACCGCGGAACCGCAGCTGATCCAAGCAATCCGCCGCGGATCCGCGGCCGAGTTGACACCGAGTCAACCCAAATTTGCTCAGTTATTCTTCTGTGTTGATGTTGTGTTTTCTGGGATGTTTTGTTTCTGCTTAGCTTTTATGTCCACAGAGAATTGTTTGGAGTAGATTCATATGTGTTGCTTGATCCAAATTCTGAGAACTTTGGCTAACTGGATTATATCTGTATAGTGTTTAATGTGTTCGTAAACCTCCCATAATTGCTAGTATGTCGGTTAGCAGGGGGTTGCACATTTCTGTAATGGTTTTTACTGGTTTGTGAATATGAACTTGTTGGATTGTCGTGATGATTAGCCGGGGATGTGAGACGAGTGTTTCTTTCATTCAAATGTAAATTGTAATTTGTTTTAATATTCTTTTTCGGGGCACATCCGGGTTGAGGTTGTAGCCACCGTTGTATTATTTCATTTACTGTTTTCTGCTCCTAGGATAGACCCAAGGAGGGGTGCACAAACTACCAGGTACTTTGAAGTGCTTAGTGGCCTACTCACGTCGTTGAGGGAGACCGCTTCACTTCGGGTACTTGGCGGGTAGTTTGCCGTACCCGTAGGGTTCTAGGATGGGGTTTGGCTATTCATCGCGACTGTGTAATCCGTCTTTCATTGCAGGCTCAAAAGAAATGCGGATTGCTTGTATATCCAATATGTTCATCTGTGATCTGGAATGCCTATTATTGCATCTGACGAACGTACAATATCTATATATGATATCTAGTAGGCGTTGCTTATGTTTTGCATCTGTGCTAGCCCAGCCCCCGCTTTGTCGGTAGTTAAGTAACCTAACGGGTGAATGACGGGGCCCAGTGGCGAATGCGGATGGCATAAGCGGACGTTGTATTTTCGTTGTTTTCTGCAATGATAGGTTAATTGATGGGACGCATTATTTTAATGCAAAGAAAATAAACCAAAGTTGAATCGTTGGAACAGTTTAAAAGAAACCACTCGGTTATTTTAAAACAGAAGATTTTTTAATTGTGGAGCTTAAACCACTCCTTTTAAAAGCTATCAGGTTCCTTCGATCGTATCAAGTTCACTACGTTCACGGTTTCGCCAAAACCATTCGTAGCCCTCCGTCATTTCATTTGGGTATTCAGTAGTATTCAAGCTATGTATTTTGACCAACGCCAAGGCATAGTGTTTGGTAGCTGCTGGGTATTTATTTGTTGCATAGATAGATGAGTTAGTTTGGGACAGTCGTACTTCCATTTGGCCAACGTCAGGGGTATGTATGGGTGGGTTCAAATTAACAAGATAATGATGGGTAGAACTTGACATGTGACTTATAATATATTGATCAACGCCAAGGTCATAAGAGCATGGGGCAAAAATCCATATCGGGAGTTTCTAAAGAAACTGAAATTAGCTAGAGTTGCATACCATTTGGAGTGTGAAAATTTTGGTAGAATTCCTTGAGCTTTATCACACGATGATATTTGGATGCCGATCCTACTGTGAGTATATGCTATTCATCGGGAGATTCTTTCACTCAACGATCAATGCTATAAACCAAGTAGGTGTCAAGAAAGATGTCAGCGGGGCTACGCCCCCAGGGAAAAGAGGTTATTTAATTAAGGAACTTCACGAAAGCGTCGTAAAAGCTCCCTCGAAGTACCGACACCGACCTGGCTGAACGGTTAAGAAAGTATTGTACGGTGAGAATAGTCCTGACTAGTTCTTCATTTTTGGTTTGAGGAAGGATTAGAGAAAAAGTGGAAGCCATCATGTTTAGATAAACTAAAAACCACTCTAAACTTGTAAGAGTATCATGCTAAAGTGTTTCCTCACTCTCTCCTAATTTTAGCGACCCAGAACATGACAGGCCTTAAGTTATTATTAGATAAAAATATTTTGCCAGGGCCAAACTATAAAGATTGATTCTGGAATGTCAAGATGGCAATTACCTATGACAAATTGGGGTATGTCCTTACTACTAAGGCCCCTGCCGTCCTAGGTCCTGAATCCAGTGTCGCGGATAAGGAAATCCGCAAGACCTGAGAGTTAGACTGTGTAACATTTCAGAAAATATAAAATATTATTTTTGGAATTTAATATTAAAATAATATATTTCCCGAAAATTGCCCGATTTGCGAAATTGGGATTTTCGAAAAAGGGTATAAATATATACCGATATTTGTGAAATAATTGGAAATTAAAATGATTTACTCATTTAAAAAATATAATTTAAGGATTTGGCATTTTAAAAATTTATTATACACAGTTTCGATAAAAATCCGATTAGTGCACTGCTAATCGCGATTAAACCAAATCCGTGTTTCTACAGTTTTCATGGTTAGTGCACCATGACATGTTTCACTTGGTTACATGTAGTTTCATTTCATTTGGGTTATGTGTGAAGGTTTATTGGTGGTGAGGAAAAAAAAAGGAAAAGTCTAAAGGGGACATAATGATTAGGGTAGGTAGATTTTTAGAGAGAGAGAGAGTGTGTGAATAATAGTGAGAGAGAGGGAGGCTGATGCCAAACCCTTAGCCCATCATTTTCTCCTCCTTCTTCTTCATTCTCCAACCTCACTTCCCTCCTCAAATAACCCTAGATCCATCTCCAAATAATCCCCAAAACCCTACACCCCCTTCACAAAAATTAATCCCCATCTCTTCCTCTACGCTTTGAACCGAGCAAAGTAGGATTTTGACGACTTTGGGAAGTTAGTGCTGCCTAGAGGGGACCAAATGAGGTATAACTTCTTCCTTTTAGTTTAGTTTTGTACGATGTCGTATTTTAGTGTCGTTTTATGACATCGACTACCTGCTGTAACCCCGAGACTTGTTGGTGAAAACAAACAATGTAGTAATGTTGTACTTGTAAGCCTAAGTGACCACCTGAAGAACGAGACCTATCTGGGCGGTTTTGGCCGGCGACTATAGGGCAAAATCCGGCGACCTCGGGTGGATAGGAGAGTTAGGGTTTGGGTTTTGTAGGGTCGTTACCTGAAGGTGTTTAAGGGTGTTTGGTCCTACTAGATTTTTCTGTTGTGAGAGAGGTGAAATCTGGGAACAGTTAGGAGTGTTTACATAACCATGTGACACGTTACCCTGACCTGAACCATAGAAGTGAACCCGATGCACAAACTTTAGAATTGATCCATGTCAGTTTTTTTAGTATTTTGGGTGTGCAGGGAAATCTGAAGCAACCCAGGGAAATTATGAGAGTAGCAAACAATACCAGGGGCCTAGATACACTACCAGGAGACCACCTTGACAGAACAAACACATTAAGAGCATAGGGGGCCGAGGAGGACGGAATTTAAGCCTATGTGGTAGTTAGGTGGTTAGGTGGTTACAGTAGGTCATATACACTATGTACATAACCCTATACTTGTTTGCTTAGCTTTATTTGACCTGAGTCAAAATCTGGGAACACTTGTATGTGAGTTAGGATATGTTTTCCGTATTTTGCATGATGAGTTTTGATATTTGGATTCGATTTTGGTTGTCGCATGTTTGTACATCGACAACAAGGGTTGTTTGGTTGATTTTGTACACGTATGCTATAGGTTCTAACCTACGAGCAAGGCGTGTGCCGTTTTGGATTTTAGAACTTGATTTTTATAGCGTTGCGATATGTGTTGTTATTGTAGGTACCTTCTCGTGGATTCTGAGGCGACGGAGCGTGGCGTCAACGACTTCGGCAAGCGAAGACCACGGTGAGTAGATCTATATCTACAGGGGAAGTCGGGTAGATGGCGTATAGCACCCCCGCAAAGTTTTGATGCAAAACTGATTTACAGAATATGGTTAAGGAAACCTAGATTAGGAAACTAGGGTTAGAATGAAGATAGCTATGAAACCATATTAGAAACTAGAGGATAGCTAGAAGTGATATGTAACGACTATTATAGGATGACGGAATTTGAGGATGACATGTGACGACATTGCTGTTTAGGGTACTATAGGACTAGATAGCCGATGTAGATGTGTCATCCGAACCATACCCTTTTCTAAACCGTAGAATCGTATGTATCTTTTAAATATATACCCTGAGAGACGTTACTGATTTTTAAATGATATTTTTTCCTTAAAAACACCGTAACCCCTATTTTCAAAACTACGATTCGCTTCATTAAAAATCTGATTGTATGGTTCGGGTGTGTATGTTAGATTAGATACTTATAATTATAGTAGAGATTGAATGTTTATGTAATCTCGACTTGATGAGAGATATAAATGCAATGAAAGAATATAAGACTGATATGATTATATGATGATATGTTGGTATACGGATGCGAGTCGATCGAGACTATTTATACCCTGCCGTTTCCCTGATATGAGATTATTGCGGATGTGACCTGGGACATATATATATATATATATAATGTTGTATATCATGGATGATAGGCCGTACGAGATATTAGGCCGTACCCTCATTTGTCTTATAGGATGATAGGATTCCTATTAGCTTAATGCCGTCGTACGATGATTTTCCGTGCGTGATAAGTTTGACTTGATGTTTGATCCATACCCTTGACTAGAGGCTGACGTACGATGTATTATAACGTACGCGATGTTGTTAGGCTGGATGCCGATTGATAGATTTACCGACTCGATCATGTAGATATGTATACCCGTCTGTTGTTGCATATGATTACCTTATGCTGCATTCATATTATTCTCATTGCTTTGCTTATACCTATGATAGTACACCTGCACCATTAACGATGATGCGTATGTTACACGTACACAGATTGTAGGCTCACACACTTCATCATCGATAATTGCCATGTCACTACATAGTAGGATTACTGCATCATAATATGACTCTTCGCATAACCTGCTTGCACACATACACATTAGTATATTCATATTGGTGCACATATACTGATACCTCCATATTTGCGCACATACACATTGTATAATCATATTGGTGCACATATACATTGATGCATCCATATTTGCGCACATACACATTGTATATTTATATTGGTGCACATATACATTGATACATCCATATTTGCGCATATACATATTGTGCCTACATAGATAACTGATTTTATTGGGAAATTGGGAACCGCATATTATATTTTAAAAACTGGAATCATTTAAAGGAGCGGTTTTCCCTTAATATGTCATATCACTGTTCCATGTTGCATGATTTATGGATATGCTTACATCTCTATTATATGTCGCATACGTCATGCTATATGATTTTACGCATTGAGATATGCTGTTTTCATGAGATTTCTGGATTTGAGAACCGTGGACATTTTAAAAGAGATTATGTGTTGTTTTAAAAACCCGGTTTCTCATGATATGATATTTCAGTGCGTCCACCATGCTTTTTCCCGGTTCTGAGACGTGTGACATGTGAAACCCGATTCGAGGAGGCGGATGAGGCCGATTGCGGGTACATGGTGGACCCGGTATGGTACCCCGGGGCAAGAAAGGGATGCTGTGTATACAGACGGTGAGCCTGGCAGAGGGACTACTACCTACCGGTGATAGTATTTGGGCTCGGCGGATATCCGGAGGATACCGACCGGAGTCGAGAGATGATATGGGCCGATCCGGACTGACGGAGCCCGTGGGCCGATCCGGACTGACGGAGCCCGATATATGAGAATTTTCGTGCCGATGCTGGGCACGGTTTTCATGATGTTTTCAAGTGTCGATGCTAGGCACTCAAGTTCTATGATTTTGATGTGTCGCGAGGGACACCGTTGATTTATATCCTCATACTTTCATGCACACTCTTTTATGATGTTTACGTGCATACATACATTGATTATATGGATGGACGAGATCCACATGCATACATAAATTGATTATATGGGTGGACGAGATCCACATGCATACGTACATTGATTACATGGATGGACGAGATCCACATGCATACATACCTTGATTATACTGTTGGATGTTATCCACATGCTTATAGGCATTGACTACCTTGTTGGCACACATACCGACCCGGTCACTCTAGATATCATAGTATTACCTTTATTATATAGTTGACCTAGGAGTCGTTATTTATTCGATTTCTACTTGTCGATATATTTCTATTCACGAGTTGGCAACTCACCCCCGTTGTGCCATAGTTCTTGCAGGTTGCCCGCTTGGATCAGTAGCGGCATCGCTGGCACACAGTCACATCCGGGTGTTTTGCACTAGTAGGTGGGACATTTGTATAGTACCCACTCTTGTATCTATATTTCATTATTGTATCTAGTTAACTCCATCAATCAAATTTAGTAAATTGTATAAGTAATGAGATTTAGTGGGATTGTGGTTGCGAGACTTAGAGCGAGGGGTTTTTCGCTACTTGTGATATTTATGACTTGCTTTCCTTTATCTTTTGTGGTGAACTTCGCCGTTGGGCGTCGTATACTTTTTTTTTCTGTATTGCATGGTTGTGATCCGCCGTTTGGCGAAGAGCTAGCTCCCGCTTGGGGATGCCTTTATCATTATTATGTATTTGTGATTTTGGATCAAAATATACAAAGGAGGTGCTGCCAAAATTTTTAAAAGACGAAACACGTTTTCAAATTAGTAAGTTTCACTCGCATCATTCATGTTCCTTTTCTATGCATTAAGAAAACTTGATTTCATTATACCTTTATTTCAAAACCTCACCTCCTTTATTTTTCTTAAAAGGTTTAGATTTCTGGGTTTCAGCTTACTTGAATTCCGTTACGCCTTTAGATGTTGCGTGATTCAAGTGCTGGTCACGAGCTAATATTTCGGGTCGTGACAGACTGCACGAAGGCCAAATGCATCGTGCTTGCCTGTATGAATAATGAACATCAGAGGAGGCACGAGAATATGGATCTAGAATCCATATTTCTCCACTCCAAGGAACTGTATGGAAAGCAATCTCGTATAGCTAGATACGAGACCTCGAAGAACTTGTTTCAGTCGAGGATGGCCGTCGGATCATCTGTAGGGGAACATGTCCTTAAGATGATTGGCCATATTGAAGAGCTCGCAGACCTCGGGACAACATTAGAGAACGAGCTGTATACAGACTTGATTCTCCTGTCCCTTCCTTCCACATACGCCCAGTTTATCTTGAATTTTAACATTCAAGATAAAGAAGTTGAACTTCCAGAACACCTTAACATGTTGAGGAGTGCAGAGGGCACCTTACAGAAGGCAAGGGAAAGACCCGCTGTGTTTGTTCGTGCTGCTTCCTCTTCCAGGTTCAAGGCAAGGGCCAAAGGAAGGAAGAAGAAGGCCGCTACCAAACCAAGAGGTGGTGTTGGTAAGGTGGAAGCCAAGAGAAAGGCAAAGGTTACGGTGCCGGTAGTGTCAAAGGACGAGTGCTTCCACTGTAGGAAAGGCCATTGGAAGAAAGATTGCAAAGCTTGGATTTCCAAGAACAAGGACCCGAGGCAAGTTGTGGCTTCGGCTTCAGGTGTGTTTGTAATTGAAAATTGTCTGTCAATCAACTCTACTTCCTGGGTAATGGATACTGGATCAAGATATCATATATGCAATTCATTGCAGGCGCTGAGAAACCGTAGAGTTCCGAAGGTTGGTGATATGACCTTCCAGGTTGCTAACGGTGCTAGCGTGAATGCTGTGTCCATAGGGGATTATCACCTTGGATTGATGAGTGGACATTTTTTGGTTTTGCGGAACTGTTTTTGTGTACCTAGTTTAACGTATAATATCATATCAGTATCGTTGTTATCAAAAGAAGGTTATGATTTCACGTTTGTAAGCAATGTTGTTAACATCCACCTTAATCATGGTTTGATTGGGTCCGGTACACTAGATAACGGTATATACGTGTTAAACCAATTACAGATTTTCAAAGTCCAGAACACACTAAAAAGAAAGTCTCCAGATATAAATCAGGCTTTCTTATGGCATTGTAGACTGCGTCACATCAATGAGACAAGGTTAATTAAGTTACATAGAGAAGGATATTTAGATCCGTTCGAATATCAATCTTATGTCACTTGTGAATCATGTCTCAAAGGAAAGATGACAAAGACTCCATTCAATGGACATGGAGTAAGAGCGAGAGAGCTCTTAGGACTTATACACAGCGATGTATGTGGTCCAATATCTACATATGCAAGAGGCGGTTTTTCTTATTTCATTACTTTTACGGATGATTACTCTAGATATTGATTCATTTTCTTGATGAAGCATAAATCCGAGGCCTTTGAGAAATTCCGAGAATATAAGAATGAAGTAGAAAACCAAACCGGAAAAAGTATCAAGACACTGAGATCTGATCGAAATGGTGAATACTTAAGTGCCGAGTTCCTGGGTTACCTAAAAGAGAATGGAATTCTCTCTCAGCTTACTCCTCCATACGCTCCACAACATAACGGTGTATCGGAAAGATGGAACCGAACCCTATTGGATATAGTACGTTCCATGATGAGTAATGGTGAATTACTGCGATCTTTCTGAGGTTATGCATTAGAATCAGCTGCATATCTTTTGAACAAGGTTCCTACCAAGACTGTGCCTACCACACCATATCAAATGTGGAGTGGGAAGAAACCCTATCTTCAGTATCTGAAGATATGGGGATGTCCAGCTTTTGTTAAAAAGCAGCATGCGGACAAACTCGAGGCACGCTCAGTACAGTGTATGTTTGTGGGATATCCAAAGAACTCCAAGGGGTATTTTTTCTATTACACAAAGGAACAAAAGGTTTTTGTTTCTCGTAATGCTTATTTTCTAGAAAAGTGGATTTTAGAAAAGGAAACAAGTAGAAGCGTAATAGAACTGGAAGAAATTCCAGAACCACAAGCTACTACTGAAAGTTTGGTAGAACCAGAAGTTCCAGAAGAACAGGACATTCCCGCACCCCTCCGCAGGAGTAGTAGGCCGTCTCATCCGCCTGAGAGATACTACGGTTTTCTCATAGACGGGGATAGAGAGGATTGCGTCATTGATAATGATGAACCTACTAACTTTCAGCTGGCCATCCAGAGCGGCGACTCAGTAAGATGGCTGGATGCAATGCGGACCGAGATGGAGTCCATGGACACCAACAAAGTATGGACTTTGGACTTTGCTCCAGATAGGGTAAAACCCATAGGATGCAAGTGGATTTTCAGAAAGAAGATTGGTGTAGATGGACAGGTGGAAACCTATAAGGCTAGACTTGTTGCAAACGGTTTTCGTCAAAGGCCTGGCTTGGACTATGACGAAACGTTTTCTCCAGTGGCTATGCTCAAATCCATTCGGATCCTTCTTTCCATTGCTTCCTTCCATGATTATGAGATCTGGCAGATGGACGTAAAGACGGCTTTTCTAAAAGGTAATTTGGAAGAATGCGTCTATATAGATCAGTCAGAATGTTTCAATCAGAGTGGGAGCGGCGGGAAAGTGTGCAAGTTGCTTAAGTCTATTTATGGACTAAAGCAGGCATTGCGGAGTTGGAACATCTGTTTTGATGAAATAGTCAAAGAATATGACTTTATCAAAAATCCAGATGAACCATGTATATATAGTAAAATTGTAGCACGAACTGTCGTATTCCTCGTCTTGTACGTGGATGACATTCTCTTGATAAGAAATGACATTACTATGCTATAATCTGTCAAAAGATTCTTGTCACACAGGTTCTCCATGAAAGACCTGGGTGATGCCTCTTACATTCTGGGGATCCAGATCTATCGTAATAGATCAAAAAGGATGTTGGGACTTTCACAGTCCAGGTATATTAACACTATACCGAAAAGATTCAGTAAGGATGATTCAAATCGCGGTAATTTACCGGCTTGTCACGGAATCACCTTATCCAAAGAGATGTCTCCCATGACTGATTTGAAAAGGGATCGCATGTCAGTTATACCCTACGCTTCTGCGGTAGGCTCTATAATGTATGTGATGTTGTGTACCAGACCGGATATATCTTACGCACTGAGCGTGGTAAGCCGGTATCAGTCAGACCCAGGGGAGAAGCACTGGATAGCAGTTAAGAACATTCTCAAGTGCCTGAGAAGGACTAAGGATATGTTCTTTGTTTATGGCGGAAAAGACCTCCAGATCGAGGCTTTTGCTGACTCCAGCTTCCAGAGTGACAAGGATGACTCCAAGTCCATATCAGGTTATGTCTTTACCCTCAATAGAGGGGCGGTGTGCTGGAAGAGTTCCTAGCAGGACACCGTTGCTGACTCGACGATGGAAGCAGAGTATATCGCTGCTTGCGATGCCGCAAAAGAAGCAGTCTGGATGAAAAAGTTCCTAACAGAACTTCAAGTGGTTCGTACCATTGTTGATCCAATACCGCTGTATTGTGAAAACAACGGCGCTATAGCTTTAGCGAAGGAACCCAGGTCCCATCAGAAGTCCATACACATCTTGAGGCGGTATCACCCGATCAGGGAGATCATAGATCGCTGAGAGATCGAGGTCCGGAGAGTTACTACAGAGGAGAACACTGTAGATCCATTCATAAAGCACTTACCTCAGAAGCGGTTAGAGAGGCTATTCGCGATGATAGGTCTTCGATATACCAGTATATGGCCCTAGTGCAAGTGGGAGATTGCTAGTGTATATGCCTTAGGGGCTATTATTGTATCATACTAGCTTGTATATTACTTAATGGAAGCTTGGGATATTCACTGTTGTATTAACAGTCTTGCTCAACATAGTAGTATGCTACTTGGGTTATATCTATCTTAATATGTGTATATGTTTCTTTTAGCATATCGCGAATACATATTGATAGAGCCTATAGGATCTTTCTTGACTACCAGCGTTGTGATGGCAGTCACACTAGTGAGGGCTGGGTAGTCTACAAGCACATCCTTTTTCAGGTCCCTAGTCGTAGGATTATCGAGATAGGGCAACGATACTCCGGAGTAGACTAGTGTATACGCTTCTCGTCCCCGCAGGGGAGATGGTCTGTCCCACAGCCATTAGTACGTTGTACTGGAGATAGTATGCAGGTGCTCGTTGGGTTACGGGTACACCGGACAGGACTCGCAGGGAACTGTTGGTTGGTATTATACCCGTCGTCAGTTAACAGTTCCCAGGTGACATGAGTACAGCATAGTCCATAGACTTGACACTGCTGCTTTGCCTTGAGTGTGTTCCCACTTTCTTAGATTGCTACCCTACCACGGCTCAAAGGAGTCGTGCAAACAGGTAGCAGTTGGGTGCAGTCCCGAAGCACTTGGAGGCAGTGGTGGTTAGATAAGATTCGTCTCTATCGGTATTGGGAGTTGATATTGCACTGTGTTTGGAAAGCCATTACGCAAAGTCCCTGGCCAGGGCAAGCGAGATTTACTGGTAGGTTTTCCAGTAGCTTCTCAAGGTGTAATGGGCTTCACTCCAACACGACTTATACCGCTTTTAGGGGACTAACGCTTGCCACCCCCTAGGCCCGATATGCGATAGTCTTAGACGAATAGACCGGACTGTACGGAGATTGTCACATCAGGCTCAGTAGGAGTCCGGATGGGTTTCCTCATCGACCTTCATATCGACATCTACCTGGGGACCGTTACGTACAGCTAGTACCGCTTGCAGCCTGTGGTTAAACCCACTGCCAGCGTAGTGTCGAGTCTTTAGAGTCCCACACAGAGGGTTTCCCTGCTTCAAGCGAAACGATATAGAGGTCGTATGGTTTTACGACAGGGTTCGGACATATACGTGTACTTGTACACGTATGATGTTCGGACAGATTTTACTAGCGGGCATTGGTTTAAGCCAGATTCTAGTATTGGATTATTGGATTTATGCAGTCTTAGTATATCCGTATTTTTCGTAAATACGGTTGGGAGGGGCATTCTCGGAATTACTCGAGAATCTTCTAGAAGAAAGTTGACTCATTTAGTTTTAATTCATTTATGAATTAAACTAAATGAGTTGGAAAGGTGATGTGTTATTTGCATTAAATCTTTTAATGACTCATGAGATGATTCATCCAAAGTGAGTTAATGAAGCATGGTTGTTATTATTGTATATTATTATTTGGATAATTATCATGCTTCATATATTGACAAATGAGTAATAATTCATTTCATTCTCACATACACTCTCTCTCTCCTCAAGCTCTCCTCTTCTTCAACCTTACCCAAATCCTCCCATGTGTTGAGATCCCAAGTATTAGCAAGTCTAATAGATTCTTAATCTATCTCTATATCATCTAGGTCACTTGGATTAGCAATCCTAGCCACTTAGTTACCTCAAGTTAGATGTTAAAACTTGGAGAAGGATCTCTCGGGTGGATCTTCTATCACATCGAGGAGGCCAACGAGGAGGTGAACTACAAGAACAAGAAGGACTAGTATCTTGAGGTATAATCATCTATCATAGTAGTTAATCACTTCTAGATAGTTGTTAGTTAGGGTTTAGCAAAGATCCGTTTGATAGTCGATGTTACTTTGAACAAAATGATTGTTTTACTTATTCCGCCTCCCCGCTTCTTATGGGGTGTGTAACATTGACTTACACAATCTTGTAAATCTCATAAAAGCCGGGTGCCCAACATCGGCACTCGAAAACATCATGAAATACTCGTGTCTGGCATCGACACGCAAATCCTCATATATCGGGCTCCGTCAGTCCGGATCGGCCGACGGGCTCCGTCTGCGGAATCGGCCCTCGGCCCCAGCAGTATGGGTCAGCCCATATCCATCTTTCGACTCTGGTCAGTATCCTCCGGATAACCGCCAGGTCAAACCAATCACCGGTAGGTAGTAGTCCCTTTGCCAGGCTTACCGTCTGTATACACAGCATCCCTTTCTTGCCCCGGGGTACCATACCGGGTCCACCATGTACCCGCAATCCACATCATCCAGCTCTTCGATTCGGGTTCACATGTCATACGTCTCAGAACCGAGAAAACGCATGGTGGACGCACTGAAATATCATATCAAGAGAAACCGGGTTTTCAAAACAGTGCACATTTTCTTAAAATAATACCACGGTTCTCAAATCCAGAAATCAGAGGAAATCCAAAACTCAACGCGTAAATCCATGCAATGTGACGTATGCCAGTAAGAATAAAAAGGGAAAACTGCTCTTTTAAATGGATCCAGTTTTTGAAAATAACTCATGCGGTCCCCATTTTCTAGAAATCAAAGCCAGTATCATCCATGTAAGTGAAATATGTATGTATATAGGTATGGATGTGCAAGTGGATATATACGCAAGTATGAGTGTAACAATGTATATATGCACCAATAAGGATATACAGTGTGTATATGCGCAATATTGATATATCAATGTATGTGTGCACCAATATGGATATACAATGTGTATGTGCGCAATATGGATATATCAATGTATGTGTGCACCAATATGGGTATACAATGTGTATGTGCGCAATATGGATATATCAATGTATGTGTGCACCGATATGGATATACAATGTGTATGTGCGCAATATTGATATATCAATGTATGTGTGCACCGATATGGATATACAATGTGTATGTGCGCAGTATGGATATATCAATGTATGTGTGCACCAATATGGGTATATAATGTGTATGTGCGCAATATGGATATATCAATGTATGTGTGCACCAATATGGGTTTACAATGTGTATGTGCGCAATATGGATATATCAATGTATGTGTGCACCCATATGGTTATACAATGTGTATGTGCGCAATATGGATATATCAATGTATGTGTGCACCAATATGGGTATACAATGTGTATGTACGCAATGTGGATATATCAATGTATGTGTGCACCAATATAGATATACAATCGCAATATGGATATATCAATGTATGTGTGCACCAATATGGATATACAATGTGTATGTGCGCAATATGGATATATCAATGTATGTGTGCACCAATATGGATATACAATGATGCTGTAATCAAAATGATGTATGGTTCGTAGCAATCCTATAGTGCGAGTGTCATGGCAATTTCTAACGGTGTGTATAACATTCAATTTGTGCATGTGCAACATGAACCGTTAGTAACAGTGCGGTGTCCTAGTAATTCTAAGTCCATATATATAGCAGGGAATACAGTATGCAACAAATAGTATCCATGCGCAATCAATGTATATGAATGCAAATATACAGCTACAACATCCTATCAAGCCCTGACGCATAACTCCATATGGGCGATTTTCCCGTAGATGTTAAATCTACTCACTGTGATCTCGTGCTAGGTGTAGCCGACTGTTGGAGATAGTGCCCTCAGAGTCAATTATTAGGTCACAGGTACGTGATTGTAATGATTGAGGGAGGACCTATCCAGGTAGGACAGTCTTACTCGAGATGATAGTATGCTATCTGGTTTACCTTTATCATCGTGTACTGCTTTAGGTGACATGACACGTCGCTATTACACGTTGATAGAGCCCCTAGGATTCTTGCTTGACCACCAGCAGTATGAGGGCGATCATATAAGTGGGAGCTGGGGGTCTACAAGCATATCCTTAAAGGTCCCTAGTCGTGGGAGTTTCGAGACCGGGCATCGATACTCCATTAGTAGACTAGTGTATACAGTCGAGACCCCGACGAGGGGCGGTGGCCGGTCTCACAAGCCACCGGTGTCAGTTGGATCACCTAAGATGTATACAGGTGCTCATTGGGTTATGAGTACACCGGACAGGACTCGCCGGGAACCTGCTAGTTGGTCATATACCAGACGTCAGATGGCAGTTCCCTGGTGACATGTGTGCAGGTTAGTTCATCGACCTGGGGATCGTCATTTGTCTCGTGTGAGTTCCCACTGTACTTTGATTACTACCCTACCACGGCTCAAAGGAGTCGTGCAAACAAGTTTTAGTTGGGTACAGTCCCGAGCCACATGGAGGCAGTGAGCGTATCTTCAGGGGTTCGTCTCTCCCGGTATTGGGGGTGAGGTCGTGCTGTGTCTAGGAGAGCCATTACACAAAGTCCTTGGCCAAGGCAAGGAGATTTACTGGTAGGTATTCCAGTAGTATCTCAGGGTGTTCTGGGCTACACTCCGACACGACTTGTACCGCTTTTGGGGGTCTGACTTTTACCAACCCCCTAGGCCCGCCATGCGATACTCATAGACGAACGGACCGGACTGCACGGATATTGTCACTGACAGGCTCAGTAGGATGTCAGGATGAGTTCGCTCATCGACGTCCCTTTTGGTCAATAGCTGGTGGCCCGTTACGTATTGGCTTATACCTCTGACGTGCTAGTGGTTAAATCCACAGCCATAGTATTGACGAGTCTTTAGAGTCCACCACACTTTCAGTTACTCAAGTTTCGGGCGAAACGCTGTAGAGGCCGTATGGAGATATGGCAGGGTCCGATCAGATACGTGCGGTATTGCACGGATCAGGATCGGACAGTTTGTACTAGTAGCCGTATAGGTATATGGCAGGGTTCGATCAGATACGTGCGGTATTGCACGGATCAGGATCGAACGGATATTACTAGCCGGCTTTGGTTTAAGCCGGTCCTAGTTTAGTACAGTGTAGATTTTGTCTCATTGCTTTTGTATCCGGACGGAATACAGATGCGGGTGTGTATGCACAGTGTTGGGGTTTTCCTGTAATTTATTACGGGACCAGTTTTCTGGAGTTGCCAGTTTGCATTCCGTTCCGGCCGGTTTTCCTTTGTTCTTTCCCGGCCGGACTTTTCCGATGGAGGGTGTTATTTGCAATTGTGCAAATAACATTTGTGGAGGGGGTTTATTGTAATAGATTGATTATGATAGCTTTCATTTCTTTTCAACCATGCTTTTGCTTTATGAGATTTGAGTGACATGAAAGGGTATGGTTTGAAAAAGGGTGAAGCATGGTTGTATGTTTCTTTGTCCCTTGGATGTGGTCACCTCTTCTTCACTCCTACACTCACCTCCCTTAAGGCTTCATATTCTTTCCTTCTACATTTCCAAGTTCATAAGTTTTTCCATGGTTGAGTGAGAAGAAGAAAAGAGAAGGAGAGAGCTTCATCCTTGAGAGTGTTTTTCATTCTTGATCTCTTTTCATGCCAAGAAAAATGAAAGCACCATTTTTCATACCTTCATTCCTCCATCTTCAAAAGGCAACCAAAACCCCAATGAGACATAAACCCTACACATCCTACAGCAAGCCTTGGGCATGTCGAGTTGCCGGCTTCATGCGCGAGTTGCCTCGGTATAGAGGCGGGAGCCCGTAAAAGTACCCGGCTTCGTGGTGCCCTTTCCGACGAGGAGGAGACGGACGGAGATCCCGCGAGGAGATCGGAGTGGAGATGAAGACCGGAGGACCTGGATCGTCGGTATACATCTCTTCCCTTTCTTATTGTAGCGTAGACTTGTTAATGGTTACGATCCGGAGTTTAGTGCGCGGTGGTGCCGGTTTGCAAAGTCCGCAAAAATTTAAGTTTATCACCGTTTCCGCATTCCGGCGTCGGATTGACGGCCGGGGCGCCGCCGTGCACTTACACCGACAACCTTCTTCCTCTTCTTTGCGGTGTCCGAAGTACCCTCCTGCGAACCTAGAAATTACACAAAGTAATACACATAAGCTAAAATCCTGCAAAAACGCAATATCAAGACCAAACGAGAAACTAGCGTCGCAAGCTAAACGCGTGTGTACTCGATATGCCAAAACCTGTATACATACGCCAAAAACCACCCCGACACGCTGTGACACACAGCAACACCAAAACCATCTCGTAACGTACGTGTCGCGTTAATCACAAAACACTAATTTAGGTAATTGGTCCAAGATTTCACCTGAAGCAAAAACTAATCAAACTACCAACACCAAACACCAAGAAAAACCTGCAGAAACCCTCATGCAATGAATCAAACCCAAACTCCAACTGGAGGCCGGCGAGATCGAAAATATATGGGACGTCGCCGGATTTGTGGTAGGGAAACGGGCTAAAAATCATACACCATGTTCTAAAAATCCTGCATATCACTCAGTATATGTTTGATGCAAAAGAAAATCATTGCAGATATAGTAGATACCCAGTATCCTATCACTTGGCTTTAAAAACGTTTTAAACACTAATTTGGTACATTTGAGTAAACAGATGGAAAGGCTTTAATTAAAAGACACCATCAACACATAATATAGTTAATCTAACCATAAAACCCTAATTTAACAGAAGTTCCACCTAATCCACCAAATCATCACAACACCCTCAAAACACTAAAATTAGCTAAACAAGTCGAGATTTCTCCCACAGCCACTACTACAAAATCTAAAAGTACCAAATACCCTAAACCATAGTACATAGATACCCTAAAAAGTTCAACTGCCCAGCCCCTCCCGAGGCCGAGGTCGCCGGATTTCTCCGCCTAGCCGCCGGCCAAAACCGCCCTGGTAGGCCTTAAGCTCTAGTTACACACTCAGGGTAGCTAGGTCTACACTTCTACATTGTTTGGGTTAAGCAAAAGGTCTCGGGGTCACAGCAGACTACAAGTATCCAAAACACGACACAAAAATACGATATTAGAGCAAAAACTGAAATTTTAAGGTTCAAACAGGAATTATAAGACACAACAACATGCTAACTAACTAATTAACAGTAAGAAGAAGACTACCTTCCCAAACTTGCTCAAAACTCCTACTTTCCTAGCTCCAAGTGGTCTCCATGGACTTTGGCTTAAGTTTTGAGAAGGGTGTAGTGTGATTTTTGAAGAGGGTTAGTGGGGATCTTGAAAATTTGGGGTGAGGCTTGAAGGGGGGCTGAAGCTTCAGCCAAGGGGGAGAGAGAGATGAGCAAAATAATGAGGGAAAGAAATGTATTTGAAAAAGAATAGAGAGAGAGTGAGAGGGGGTTAGGGGACAAAGCATGGCACATTCTCTCTCTTCATTAAATGCCATGCATGCTTTGTCTCCTCTCCCTCTCTTCTCCCTTCTCAAAGTCAACCCCAAAAGGAAATTAAAAAGTTTTATTTTGGAAAAAGATAACACTTAATTTAAATACCTAATTTATCTAAAGAAATGGTTAAGGCACCATGACTACTAAGCATGGTTTAACCCTAAAATTAGCCCTAGTTAACATGCACATGTGTGTGCAAGCCCAATTAAATTCTAATAAAATCTTCAATAATTTTTATAAAATATATAAAAACCATTTTGGTAAACCTTTTTACTAAAAACCATATTTTCACTTAATTAACCACTAATCGCGTTCTTAAGTGTTACAATCTTCCCACCTAAAAGAAATTCTTCCCCGAATTTAAAAAATATAGCTACGCGTACTTTCAAAGAGATGAGGGAATTTCTTCTGTATCTCGCTCTCGGCCTCCCAAGTGATCTCTTCACCATTCAGGTTGTGCCAAAGCACCTTCACAGATGGCAAGACCTTCGATCGAAGTTTTTTCACCTGCCGGTCCAATATCACTACAGGCTTCTCGATGAACGAAAGATCGCGCTCAAGCTGAACGGTCTGATGCTGAATCATGTGAGAAGGGTCATGAAGGTATCTGCGAAGCATCGACACATAGAATACGGGGCGAACATCCGGAAAGTCGAGTGGAAGAGCCAAACGATATGCCACTGAGCCCACACGCTCGAGGATCTCGAAGGAACCTTTAAATCTGGGACTAAGCTTCCCTTTCCGTCCAAATCTCATCACGCCCTTCATTTGAGAGACCCTTAGAAAGATATGATCGCTAACTGCGAACTCGAGTTTACGACGGCGTCTGTCGGCATACGATTTCTGTCTGCTCTGGGCCACTCTCATCCGATCTCGAATCAGTTACATCTTCTCGGTCGTCTCTTGCACGATCTGCGGCCCCAAAATACTGCTCTCACTGAGCTCTGTCAAACAGACGGGCGATCTACATCTCCTCCCATACAAGGCCTCGAAAGGTGCCATCTGAATAGTATCCTAGAAACTATTATTCTAGGAGAACTCCACCAAGGGTAAATGACAATCCTAGCTACCACCAAAGTCTAAAATGCACGCTCGGAGCATGTCCTCGAGAGTCTGAATAGTCCGCTCTGACTGGTCGTCGGTCTGCGGAAGAAATGCTGTGCTGAAACTAAGTGGGTCCACAAAGCCTCCTGAAGCCTGTGCCATAGTCGGCTGGTAAACTGGGTGCCTCGGTCTGACACGATACTGTTGTGCTGTGGCAGCGCACCGGCCATCTTTCCGAGGCCAAATGCGGAACAAAAAACTTTTTACGAACTGGCGCTAACCGCATCCGAATCCCGGATCGTTCCATTAACCGTAAACTAGTATACTGTAAAGTGGGGTTTAGAGATTATACCGATCGATCCGTGTCCTTCAGTCTTTAACCTCCGTCCCTAGCTTATTGCGGATGTACCGACGAAGCTCGTTCTCCGATCTCGCACGATCCACGATCTCCTTCACGCCGAAAACTGCGCCACGTCAACAAATCTTTATACGGGCTCCCGCCTCTGAACCGAGGCAACTCGGACACGAAGTTTGCTAGCCGACGTGTCCAAGGTTGCTGTAGAATAAGTGTAGAACACTTTGTCTCGAGTCACCCAACGAATCGGGTGAGGGTTAACTGAAGTTGCCATTTTGGAAGGAAGATAAAAATGTGCAATGAAAATGGAGCTTGAGAATTTTGAAGCAACGAAAATGAAATCAATCTCACACTCGCACCAAAAATGGGGCAGCCCAAAAATGGCTCGGCCACAACCAGTAGAGGAAGGTGAGTGCAAGGTAAAGAATGGTAACTTTAAGCAAAAGATCATCCACAAAATATCCTAGCATTTCCAAAACAACAATAATGCAAGAAGTGAGTCAATGATGCTAGAAACATCAAGAAGTTTGCTGGAAAATCCATGGAGCCCCAGCACCACACAAAATCCCCTGCATTACTAATTGCCACATTTGCAAATAAACCCCTCACACCAAATTTCAGCCAAAGAAAGATAGAACGGAAATTTGGCCAAAAGAAGATACAAACTGGCAACTTCAAAAAGCAATCCCGTAATAAATTAAAGGATAACCCCGCTGCTGTATATACATACCCGCATTTGTATTCTAACCGAATACAAATGCAATGAGACAAAATCTACACAGTTTAATACTAGGATCCGGCTTAAACCAAAGCCCGCTAGTATTATCCGTCCAAAACGTGACACGTGCACAAGTGCACGTATACGTTTGAACCCTGCCATAAAACCATACGGCCTCTACAATGTTTCGCCCGAACTGGGAAACTTTCTGTGGGGGACTCTAAAGACTCCTCAATACTCTGGCAGTGGGTTTAACCACAAGCCGTCAGTGGTACTAGCTGTACGTACGGCTTCCTATGTACTGAGAGAAAGGAAATCCGATGAGCAAACTCATCCTGGAACCCTACTGAGCCTATGCGTGACAATATCCGTACAGTCCGGTCCGTTCGTCTATGAGTATCGCATATCGGGCCTAGGGAGCTGGTAAACGTCAGACCCCCAAAAGCGGTATAAGTCGTGTCGGAGTGTTGCCCAAAACACCAGAGATACTAGTGGAATACCTACCAGTAAATCTCTCTTACCATGGCCATGGATTTTTTGTAATGGCTCTCCTAAACATAGCACGATCTCACTCCTAACGTAGGGAGAGACGAATCCCCTGCCGATCCGCTCACTGCCTCCATGTAGCTCGGGACTGTACCCAACTAGAACCTGTTTGCACGACTCCTTTGAGCCGTGTGTTGGATATAATGCCCTCAAAGTCAATTATTGGATCGCATGCACGTGATTGCAATGATTGAGGGAGGACCTATGCCGGTAGGACAGTCTTACTCGTGATGATAGTATGCCATCTGGTTTTCTTTATCATTGTGTATATGCTTTAGATGATGTTACAGATCACTATAGCGCGTTGATAGAGCCCTTAGGATTCTTGCTTGACTACCAGCAGTATGATGGCGATCATATACGTGGGAGCTGGGATCTATAAGCACATCCTTAAAAGGTCCCAGGTCGAGGGAGTTTCGAGATAGGGCATCGATACTCCAGAGTAGACTAGTGTATACAGTCGAGACCCCGACGAGGGGCGGTGTACGGTCTCACAAGCCATTGGTGTTAGTTGGTTCACCTGAGATGTATACAGGTGCTCATTGGGTTATGAGTACACCGTACAGGACTCGTCGGGAACATGCTAATTGGTATTATACCTGATGTCAGATAGCAGTTCCCTGGTGATATATCTACAGGTTAGTTCATCGACTTGAGATCATCATTTATCTCGTGTGAGTTCCCATTATGCTTTGATTACTACGCTACCACGGCTCAAAGGTGTCGTGCAAACAGGTTTTAGTTGGGTACAGTCCCGAGCCACATGGAGGCAGTGAGCGGATCGGCAGGGGTTTCATCGGGGATGAGATCGCGCTGTGTCTAGGAGAGCCATTACACGAAGTCCTTGGCCAAGGCAGGAGATGTACTGGTAGGTATTTCAGTAGTATCTCAGGGTGTTCTGGGCTACACTCCGACATGACTTGTACCGCTTTTGGGGGTCTGACTTTTACCAACCCCCTAGGCCCGACATGCGATACTCATAGACGAACGGACCGGACTGTACGGATATTGTCACTGACAGGCTCAGTAGGGTGTCAGGATGAGTTCGCTCATCGACCTCCCTTTTGGTCAACTGGCTGTGGATTTAACCACTAGCACGTCAGTGGTACTAGCTGTACGTAACGGGCCACCAGGTATTGACGAGTCTTTAGAGTCCCCCACAGAAAGTTTCTCAAGTTTCGGGCGAAATGTTGTAGAGGCCATATGGATTTATGGCAGGGTTCGAACGTACGTGTGCACTTGTGCACTTGTCATGGTTCAGACGGATAATATTAGCGGGCTTTGGTTTAAGCCGGATCCTAGTAGTATACTGTGTAGATTTTGTCTCATTGCATTTGTATTCGGTCGGAATACAAATGCGGGTATGTATATACATAAGCAGGGTTATCCTGAAATTTATTACGGGATTGCTTTTTGAAGTTACCAGTTTGCATTCCTTTTTGGCCATTTTCCTTCAGTCCTTCATGGCTGAATTTTTGTGAGGAGAGGGGGTTTCTTGCAAATTTCGAAATTAGCAATGGAGGGGTTTTTTTTGTGGTCACTGGTGCTCCTGCACATTCCAGCAAGCTCCATGAGTATTCTTGATTGATTGAGTGCTTTCTTGAGCCATCTTGTAGCATTTATTGTGAATGGATTGAAATAGATATTGGTGTGATTTTTTCCCCTTATGATCACCCCTTGCTCTTATGCTCACCCCCCCATTTTCCTCTTATGGTCGGCCACTACAAATTGGGCAGCCCTAATTTTTGTGGGTAGAGATTGATTATGATTCATCTTCATTTTGCAAAGAAAAACCCAAGCTCATCTCCAAAGCTCATTTCCATCTCACTTCCTCATTGTGGCAACTTCATCAACCTTGAGACAAAGTGTTCTACGTGTATTCTACAGCAATCTTGGACACGCAGGCTAGGAAACATCATGTCCGAGTTGCCTCGGTTCAGAGGTGGGAGCCCGCAAAAGGACTTCTTGATGTGGTGCCCTTCCGACGAGGAGACCAGAGATCGGAGATGCCGCGAGGAGCTTGGGATGGTGGCCGAAGTCCGAAGGACACGGATCGATCGGTATAGCCTTTCTAACTTCTTCTAGATTGCTAGTTATAGGTTAATGGTTCGATCCGGGAAAAAGTATACGATTGCACCAGTTTCAAGTTTATGAAAAGTTTTTGTTTACGCATTTTGGCCTCGGATTGACGACTGAGGCGCTACCGTAGACTTACATGGTATCAGAGCCATGCCATTAATGTCATGACCTGAAATATTAGCTCGTGACCAGCACTTGAATCACGCAACATCAAAAGGCGTAACGGAATTCAAGTAAGCTGAAACCCAGAAATCTAAACCTTTTTAAGAAAATAAAGGAGGTGGAGTTTTTGATATAAAGGTATAATGAAATCATGTGTGCTTAATTGCATGGAAAAGAAACATGAATGATGCAAGTGAAATTTACTAGTTTGAAGACATGTTTCGTCATTTAAAAATTTTGGTAGCATCTCCTTTGTATATTTTGATCCAAAACCACAAATACATAATAAGAATAATGGCATCCCCAAGCGGGAGCTAGCTCTTCGCCAAACGGCGGATCACAATCACGCAATACAGTAAAAATAAGTATACGACGTCCAACGGCGAAGTTCACCACAAAAAGATAAAGAAATGAGCAAGATATAACCCCAAAAGTGAATATAAAACCCATCGCTCAAATCTCGCAACTACAAGTCTCACTAAGTCTCATCACTTATACAATTACAACTTTTGATTGATTGATGGAGTTAACTAGATACAATATGAAATATAATACAAGAGTAGGCACGATACAAATGTCCCACCTACCAATGCAAAACACAAGAATACAACTGTGTGCCAGCGAAGCCGCTACTGATCCAAGCGGTCAACCTGCAAGAACTGTTGCACAACGGGGGTGAGTTGCCAACTCGTGAATAGAAATATATATACAAGTAGAAATCGAATAACAACGACTCCTAGGTCAACTATACCATAAGGTAATACTGTGATATCTAGGGTGACTGGGTCTGTATATATGCCAACAAGGAAGTCAAACCTATATGCATGTGGATGACAACCAACAGTAATAATCAATGCATGTATATGGATCTCGTCCAACCATAATCAAGGTATGTATGCACGTGGATCTCGTCCAACCAAAATCAATGTCTGTATGCACGCAAATATCATAAAGGAGTGTGCATGAAAGTCTGAGGATATATATATCAATGGTGTCCCTCCCGACATATCAAAATCATGGAACCTGAGTGCCTAGCATCGACATTTGAAAACATCATGAAAACCGTGCCAACATCGGCACGCAAATCCTCATATCTCGGGCTCCGTCAGTCCGGATCGGCCCATGGGCTCCGTCAGTCCGGATCGCCCCATGGGCTCCGTCGGTCCGGATCGCCCCATATCATCTCTCGACTCCGGTCGGTATCCTCCGGATATCCACCGAGCCCAAATACTATCACCGGTAGGTACTCGCTACCCTTCCAGGCTCATCGTCTACTCCACGAAAAACATTTCTCACCCCGGGGAACCATACTGGGTCCACCATGTACCCGCAATCGGTGCCTACCACTCCTCGAATCGGGTTTCACATGCCACTCTCAGAACCGAGAAAATGCATGGTGGACGTACTGAAATATCATATCAAGAGAAACCGGGTTTTTAAAACAGTACATGCTTCCTTTTAAAATACCCACGGTTCTCAAATCCAGAAATCTCATAAAAACAGCATATCTCAATGCGTAAAATGCGTAGAGCATGATGTATGCGACATATAACAGAATTGTAAGCATATCAATATATCATGCAGCGTGGAACAGTGATATGATATATTAAGGGAAAACCACTCTTTTAAAATGATTCCAGTTTTTAAAATGTAACCTGCGGTTCCCAATTTTACCATAAAACCGGTTATTTATGTAGGTACAATATGTATATGCGCAAGTATAGATGTACTAATGTATGTGTGCACTAATATGGATGTACAAGTGTGTATATCCGCAAGTATGAATGTATCAATGTATATGTGCACGAATATGGATATACAAATGTGTATATCCGCAAGTATGAATGTATCAATGTATATGTGCACGAATATGGATATACAAATGTGTATATCGGCAAGTATGAATGTATCAATGTATATGTGCACGAATATGGATATACAAATGTGTATGTCCGCAAGTATGAATGTATCAATGTATATGTGCACGAATATGGATATACAAATGTATATATCCGCAAGTATGAATGTATCAATGTATATGGCATGATGCAGCAACCCTACTGTGTAATGACATGGCAATTATCGATGATGAAGTGTGTGAGCCGGCAAATATGTTTACGTGTAACATACGCATCATCGATAATGGTGCAGGTGTACTATTACAGGTATATGCGATGCAATAATAATATCATGAATGCAGCACAAGGTAAATCATCAGCTAACAGGTATAAGGTATACGTAACTATCATATGTCCAAGTCGGTGAATCTATCAATCGACATCTAGCCCAATAACATCGCGTACGGTATAGTCGATCATAAGGAAACCTCTAGTCAAGGTAAGGATCAATCATCAAGTCAAACTCATCATGCACGGAATATCATCGTGCGGCGGCATTATACTAAAAGGAATCCTATCATCCTATACGACAAATGAGGGTACGGCCTAATATCACATACGGCCTATCATCCATGATTCATAACATTATATATATGGATATATATCTATGTGCCTATGTCCCGGTTTACATCCGCAATAATCTCATATTAGAGGACCAGCAGGGCATAAATCAACTCGATCGACTCGCATCAGTATACCATCATGTCATCATATCAGTCTTATATTCTTTCATAGCATTTAAATCACCTATCAAATCGAATTGCATAAACATTCAATCACTACAAGTATAAGTATCTAATCTAACCTACACATCTGAACTATACAATCGGATTATTAAAGAAGCGAATCGTAGTTTTGAAAAATAGGGGTTATGGTGTTTTTAAGAAAGAGATAACATTTGAAAATCCGTAACATCCCTCATGGTATATACTTAAAAGGTACATACGATTATTCGGTTTAGGAAAAAGTATGGTTCGGATGATGCATCTACATCGACTATCTATTCCTACAGTACCCTAAACGGTAATATCGCTAAACGACATCTTATGATAGTCATAACGTATCATTCTAACTATCCTCTAGTTTCTAATATGGTTTCGTAGCTATCTCATTCTATCCCTAGTTTACTAATCTAGGTTTCCTAACCATATTCTATAAATCGGTTTTCCATCAAAAGTTTGTGGGGGTGCTATACGCCATCCACCCGACTTCCCCGGTAGATATAGATCTACTCACCTTGCTTCTTGCTTGCCGAAGTCGATGACGCCACGCTTCTTCACCTCAGAATCCATGTGAGGGTACCTACAATAATAAACAATCCTAATACGTATTAAAATCGAGGCAGAAACCCGATACGGCGCACGGCGTGCTCATAGGTTAGAACCTATGGCCTAAACGTGCAAATCAATCAAACAACCCCTGTTGTCGATGTACAAACATCCAACAACCAAATACAAATCCAAATATCAAGAAAGTGCATTTTAAAATACGGAAAACCTAGCCTAAAACACACCAAAATGCTTCCAGATTTTCCCCAGGTAACAATTAGCCAAAACTGCATATAGGAGGGGTCTAATTTAGTATAATAGGAGCCATGGAACAAAACTGGAACAATTTTACCCTACTCTGGCCGCAAATTGCGGCCAGAATGATTAAATCTATGGCCATGGGTTGGGTTTTGGGGCTCAGGTCTTGGTGGTAGCATCCTAGGTGCCTGCACGACTCCTAATAATCCCAAAATCATTTCTAGTGTCCCCGGGTTGCTCCAGATTCCAAAATACCCTCTAAAATCACACATTATCCGATGTCGGGGTTTCTAAATCCGTGTTTTGGGTTTCTAAGCTCGGTTCCAGGTCTTTAAACAGCACCCAAGTCTAGTTAACAGCCACTAGGCATCACCAATTTCAAACAACACTCAAACCTTCACTAGGGTTTCCCAATGTCCACTAATCTTCACAATATCACATCTGAACACATGGGAATACTAAAGTAAAGGAAAAACTACCCTAATTAGTGACGGGATTACCTCATATAGCATCCATGAATCCCCCAAGATCATCAAAACTGAATTTTTCTTGGTCCCATGTGTAGAGGTCGAAGAGGGGATTAATATTTATGAAGGGTATGTAGGGTTTTGGGGATTGTTAGGAGATAGATCTAGGGGTTTTAGTGGAGGGTTGTGACTTGAGGGAGATGAAGAGGCAAAGGAAAATGAGGTGGGAAATGGACAAGGCAGCAGCCCCCTTCTCTCTCTCTCTATAATTCTCACACTCTCTCTCTCATCACTAGTATACCTACCCCATCATTATGTCCCCTTTGACTTTTCCTTTTTCTTTTTCTTTTTTCTCCACCAATAAACCATAATATATAGCCCAAATGAAATGAAACATGTAACAAAATGAAACATGTCATGGTGCACTAACCATGGAAACTGTAAAAACGCGGATTTGGCTTAATCGCGATTAGTAATGCACTAATCGGGTTTTTATTAAAGCTGCATTAAATAAATTTTAAAAATGCCAAATCCTTTAATTATATAATTAAATGAATAAATCATTTTAATTTCCATTTATTTAACAATTATTGGTATATATTTATACCCTTTTTCGAAAACCCCAATTTCGCAAATCGGCAGTTTTCGGGAAATATATTATTTTACTATTAAATTCCAAAAAATAATATTTTATATTTTCTGAAATGTTACAATTAACCTTTACTAGCTTGTTCTAATGTATTTAAAACATCGATCGAACAAAATTTCCGAAACCGCATTTCCAATACTAAAGTTTCTGTCGAATTTATTTTGTCGTCGAAAAATTATTTTGAGTGTTTAAGAAAATCAGGCAGGCTTTTTTAAGAACACTGTTGAAATTTGGCAAAGTGATCCTACAGTAATGCCGCGGAACTGCGGCTATACCGACGTTTTGGCCGCGGTTCCGCCGCGGTTAAGGGGCTTCTCTGCACCAATTTTTCTACAGTGGTCTTTAACTTGGAATTGGGGTTTCTGGAATTTTTTAGTTTTGGCCCACATTATTTTGAGTGCTGGATTTGTGCTTGGGGCCCACTTCGGGAAATTTTGTCGATCGAACATTTAAATAAGTTAGTTTACAGTACTTACATTATATCTGTGACCGTGAATGTCATTTGATCGGTAAATCTTGTCTAATCGCTATAGCCCCTTTAGACGGATTTGCGAACGTGACATTCACGTTGATGTTATGTGTTGTGCTGTGATGTTGCGGATTTGTCGTGGTGGATAGCTTGGTGCAATATTAGTACAGGTTGGTATTATTTGTAATTTGTTGTTGCGGGACGAGCGTCCGACATGTGGACTGCCGTCACTGCCTGTTTGTATATTATTCTTTTGGGGCACGACCGGGCTGAGGTCGATGTACCCATTGTATATATTTTATTTTCTGTACTAGGATTACCCCGCGGTGGGGTGCACGGATAGCCGGGTTCTAGAGGGCAACGAGCCCGCATCTCATAGCTTTAAGACGGAGAGGGCTTTACTCTGGAATTGGCGGGCTATTCGCCGCACTCGTAGGGGCATATGTTGACCCAAGGAGGGGTGCCCAAGTTACCGGATTCCGTGAAGTGTTGGGTGGTCCATTCACTTTGTTGAAGGGGGTTGCCCCACTTCAGGTTTCGGCGGGTAACTTGCCGCACCCGTAGGGGTCTAAGATTTCATTGCACAGGTTATCCACACGACCAGGGGCATGTCAGGTTTCAGTTGCGGCTCTGTGAAACCCGAGGCTTCCAGATTATCTGTATTGTTCTGTGATTCTTATTACATTTCTGTGATGTTGCATTTTATCACTCCTTGAACGATTATTATATATTGATATATATACAAGTAGATGTTGTATATGTTTTTCATCCGCGCTAGTCCAGTCCCCGCTCTGTCGTTAGTTAAGTAACCTAACGGGTGATGACGGGACCCAGTGGAGAATGCGGATGGCATATACGTACATCATATTTTCGTTCTTTTGTGGTGTGATTAATTGATGGGACTGCATTGATTCGAATCAATGCAAGCTAAACAAACCTATTCTGATGTTGTTGGAACATTTTTCAAAAAGCTGTTATTGCAAGGACGTTTTCTTTTGTTTTGCACAGTGGTATTCGGTTATGAATATCCAGCACCTCAGTCGACGAGGCAAGGGCCAAGATCCCTTCACCGGGATTGACCCCTTGGACAGAATTTTGCGTCAGGGTAATAACTTCACTATAGTCGATTACTTTTTGCTTTGCATCACGGTATTCAGTTGGAATATCCTGCACCTCATTCTATGGGGAAAGAGCCGAGATCCCTTCACCGGGAGTGACCTCTTTAGCAAGGGTTTTCGCCACTATATTTTTATAAAAAGCTATCCGGTTCCTTCAACGATATTAAGTTCAGTACTTTAACTGTTTTTTGCCAAAAACCATTCGTAGCCCTCCGTCATTTCAGACAGGTAGCACTTAGTATTCGTGCTATGTTTGTTCGCCAATGTCAAGGCATAGTGTATGGTAGCTATTTGTTACCTTTCTGTTGCATAGATAGATGCGTTGGTTTGGGACAGTCGTACCGCTTTGTTGGCCAAAGTCAAGGGTAGGATCGGGTGGGTTCAAATTAACCTGGGTAATGACGGGTATAACTTGACATGTGACTGTTGGATATAGTGCCCTCAAAGTCAATTATTGGATCGCAGGTACGTGATTGCAATGATTGAGGGAGGACCTATACCTGTAGGACAGTCTTACTCAAGATGATAGTATGCTATCTGGTTTGCCTTTATCAGTCGTGTACAGCTTTAGGTGACATGATCACTATTACACGTTGATAGAGCCTTTAGGATCCTGCTTGACTACCAACAGTATGATAGCGATCATATACGTCAGAGTTGGGTAGTCTATAAGCACATCCTTAAAAGTGGTCCCTAGTCGTAGGAGCTTCGAGATAGGGCATCGATACTCCAGAGTAGACTAGTGTATACAGTCGAAACCCCGACGAAGGGCGGTGGCCGGTCTCACAAGACATTGGTGTCAGTTGGATCACATAAGATGTATACTGGTGCTTATTGGGTTATGAGTACACTGGACAGGACTCGCCGGGAACCTGCTAGTTGGTATTTATACCTAGCGTCAGATAGCAGTTCCCTGGTGACATGTGTACAGATTATTTCATCGACCTGAGGTCGTTATTTGTCTCGTGTGAGTTCCCACTGTGCTTAGATTACTACCCTACCACGACTCAAAGGAGTCATGCAAACAAGTTTTAGTTGGGTACAGTCCCGAGCCATATGGAAGCAAGTGAGCGGATCGGCAGGGGATTCGTCTCTCCCGGTATTGGGGGTGAGATCGTGCTGTGTCTAGGAGGGCCATTACACCAAGTTCTTCGCCAAGGCAGGTGAGAATTACTGGTAAGTATTCTAGTAGTTTCTCAGGGTGTTCAGGGCTACTCTCCGACATGACTTATACCTTTATTGGGGGTCTGACGTTACCAGCCCCCTAGGCCCGATATGCGATACTCATAGACGAACGGAACAGACTGTATGTATATTGTCACTGATAGGCTCAGTAGGGTTCCAGGTTGAGTTCGCTCATCGGCTTCCCTTTCGGTCAGTACATGGGCAGCCGTTACGCACAGCTAGTGCCGCTGACGTGCTTGTGGTTAAACCCACTGCCAGGGTACTGACGAGTCTTTAGAGTCCCCCACAGATAGTTTACCAAGTTCGGGCGAAACGTTATTGAGGTCGTATGGTTTTATGGTAGGGTTCGAAAATGCACGTGCACTTGTGCACGTGTCATATTTCGGACAAATAATACTAGTGGGCTTTGGTTTAAGCCGGATCCAAGTATTATATTGAGTCGGAATATTTTAGTCTCTGGTATTCGTATTCCATCGGAATACGGATACAGGTATGTATATACAGGTGAGGGGTATTCTCGTAATCCGTTACGAGAATATTTTAGAAGATGCATTTCTTTTTGGGATAATCATTTTGGTTTAAATGATTAATGTTTTGGAAAGTGTGACTCATGTTAATGAGTGATTATTCTAGAATGTTCAAAAATGACTCATGGTAATGAGTCATTAGTGAGTCATGGTTGAGTTAATGACTTTTGTTTTGGTTAGGATATTTTAGGGTTTTGTGTGGGATATTCTTGTAAGATATTTACTTAGTTTTTCCAACACAAAACCTAATAATTACCACACCCAAAAGAAGTGGACAGCCAAGGGCAATTTTTGGTGCTTGGTTATTTTGCTCACTAGATTATTCTTGAGTTCACAATTTCCATCTCTTTGCGTCTTCTTCAACCTCCACCCTATCCCTCTCATGTGATGAGAACCATAGGGTGTTTGAGCCAAAGTATTCTACTCATTCTCTACTTCATCTTGGTTATCTCTTTTAGCAGACTTGATGACTGAGTTGCCTCGGTATAGAGGCGGGAGCCCGTTTAAAGATCCGTTGACGTGGTGCTACCTCGATGAGGAGACACGAGATCGGAGTTGCCGCGAGGAGCGTGGGATGATGGCTAAAGACCGAAGGACTCGGATCGATCGGTATAGCCTTTCTATCTCATTACAGTTTTTTAGTTTAGCGTTAATGGAAAGATCCGGGTTATAGTATGCGATAGCGCCAGTTATGAAAGTTTTTGTTCCGCGTTTGGCGTCAGATTGACGGCCGGGGCACTACCGTACACTTACATGGTATCATAGCCACGCCATTAACCATTGCTAATTTGTTCTAACGTGTTTAAAATATCGATCGAACGAAATTTCCGAAACCGCGATTTCATTGTTAAAGTTTCTGTCGATTTTGTTTATTCGTCTAAAAATTATTTTGAGCATTTCAGAAAATCGTGCAGGATTTTTTAAGGATACTGTAGAAATTAGGTTCACTGTCTCCACAGTACTGCCGCGGAACCTCCGCACAAACCATGGTTTGGCCGCGGTTCCGTCGCCGTTTTGTAGCAACAGATTACCATTTTTCTACAGTAGTTTCTTTCATGGGGAATTGTGGTTTCTGGAATATTTTGTTTGGGCCCAGATTTTGTATGAGTACTGCAGTTGTACTTAGGGCCCACTTCGGGAAGTTATGTCATCGGAATTTTAAACTTGCTAGTTTACAGTACTTATATTATATCTCCGACCGTGAATGTCATTCGAGCGGTAAATTGCATCTAATTGCTATAGTTCTTTTAGACGGGTTTGCGAACGTGACATTCGCGTTGATGTTCTGTGTTGTGCTGTGATGTTGCGGATTTGTCATGGTGGATAGTTGTGTGCAATTGTAGTGCAGTTTGGATTTATTTGTAGATTTGATATTGCAGGGCGAGCTTCCAACATGTGGACTGCCGTCACTGCCTATTTGTATAATATTCTTTTGGGGCATGACCGGGCTGAGGTCGATGTACCCGTTGTACATATTTTTCATTTTGTTAGTGTATATGCCCTAGAGGCCATTACTGTATCATACTAGTTTGTATATTACTTAATGGAAGCTTGGGATATTCACCTTGTATATACAATCTTGCTCAAAATAGTAGTATGCTACTTGGTTTGTTTCTACTTCAATGTGTACATGTGTTTATTTTAGTATATCGCCTATACACATTAGTGGAGCCCTTAGGAATTTTGCTTGATTACCAGCGATGTGATGGCAGTCACACTAGTGGGGCTGGGTAATCTATAAGCACATCCTTATGCAGGTCCCTGGTCGCAGGACTATCGAGACAGGGCATCGATACTCCGGAGTAGACCAGCGCATGCGCTTCTCATCCCAGTGTGGGAGACGGTCTTTCCCACAGCCGTCAGTATGTCGTACTTGAGATAGTATGCGGGTGCTCGTTAGGTTACGGGTACACTGGACAGGACTCGTCGGGAACTGACTAGTTGGTATTATGCCTTTCGTCAGTTATCAGTTCCCAGGTGACATGAGTACAGCTTAGTCCGCTGACTTGACACTGTCACTTCGCCTCGAGTGTGTTCCCACTGCACTTTGATTACTACCCTACCACGGCTCAAAGGAGTCGTGCAAACAGGTAGTGGTTGGGTGTAGTCCCGAAGCACTTGGAGGCAGTGACGGTTAGACAGGATTCGTCTCTCCCGGTATTAAGGGTTGACATCGCGCTGTGTCTAGGAGAGCCATTACACGAGTAGTCCCTGGCCAGGGCAAACGAGATATACTGGTAGGCTTCCAGTGTTATCTCAGGGTGTTTTGGGCTTCGCTCCGGCACGACTTGTACCGCTATTGGGGGACTGACGTTTACCGCCCCCTAGGCCCGCCATGCGAGGTATCAGACGAACAGACCGGACTGTACGGAGAATGTCACATTCAGGCTCAGTAGGAGTTCAGATGGGTTTCACCTCGTCGGTCTTCTTGTCGGCATTACCTGGGGACCGTTACGCACAGCTAGTGCCGCTTGCGGTCTGTGGTTAAACCCACTGCCAGCGTAGTGTCGAGTCTTTAGAGTCCCACACAGAAAGATTTTCGCCTTTAGGCAAAAGAGTAGAGGTCGCATGGTTTTGCGACAGGTCGCATGGTTTTGCGACAGGGTTCGGTCACATCCATGCACTTGCGCACGTACAGTGTCCGGACAGTTTGCACTAGCGGGCTTTGGTTTAAGCCAGATCCTAGTGTACGTTTTGGGATTGGATTTATCCAGTATGCATTCGTGTTCCTCGGAACGCGGATGCGGGTGCGTGTGCACAGTTGACAGGGAGACAGAGGCAGCTGATTCTCATTAGGGTTGTTGACAGTTGACCGTTGACTATTTGACTTTATGCTCAACCCTAATGAGAATATGATATGTGATTAACTATTATATTAATAAAAATTATGGTGACATGGTTGTTGACTTTTGTTGACTTTGTTGACTTTTGTTGACTTGTTGACTTTGTTGACCGGTTGACAAGGCTTGACTAGTTGACCATCATGATAACCATAGCCATCATTTCATGGCAAAGACTTTTGCTTGCTTGCTTATTTGTGCAAAATGAGTGCATGAAATGATATGGTTATGGTTGCTTCAACCATCACATAACACTTGATTTGTATAATGAGTTATGATGACTTTAGATTATGAGAGGGTGAGAGACAAAAGACTTGCTCATTCTTTCTTGCTCACTCTCTCTCTTGTTCTTGAGCTCTCTTGCTTTGCTCTCACCCTCTTGCTCTTGCTCCCTCTCTTTAAACTATGGTTCTCTTGTCTCATGAGTTGAGAATCAAGAACCATAGATAAAATCCCATACAAACTCTTCTCTACTCACTCTAGTTCACAAGGTTTAGCAAACCGAGTGAACTAGTTTCTTCAAAGAACGAAGAAGGAGCCAAAGGTTGGAGCTTTCAGGTGGATCTATCTTCGGCGTACGGAGACGACGGGAAGAAGCCAATCCGGACCACCATCGGAGCTTGAAGACGAAGGAGTTCAAGACAAGCAAGGTATAACCCCCTAACCGAGTAGCTAGAAACTCGCAGTTAGGTTGTTAGATATATGTTTAACCAAGATCCGGGTTTTAGGTCCATGTTACCACCTCCATAAAAATCGTTTTTTACCAAATTCCGCATTCCCGAAAGTACCGGGAGAGGTAGCATGGACTTACAGTGGTATCAGAGCCTAGTTAAACTCTATCTAACATGTTAGCAAGTAACTAGAAGATCGATCAAAGAAAAAGTCCCGAAAACGAACCCCAAAATTCGAAGTTTCTGTCGATTTTTATACTGTTCAAAAGTTGATTATTTTCACACCTAAAATCGGCTCAGGCTTTTGTGTGAACACCCACCAAAATTGGTCCAACGATCGAGTCAAAGCGCCTCGGAAACGCGGCGGGAGCACGCTCCCGCCGCGGATCCGCGGCCGAGTTGACTCGGCCGAGGTCCAAGTTTGGTGCAGTGTTATTCTGGGGTTGTTTTGGGATTTTTGGTATATGTGTTTTCTGCCCAGATTTTCCAGAACGAAAATTTTATTTTTGAGGTCCCGAAAATCGTTTTTTTGATCGAACTTCTAAAAGACTTAAGCTAACGGGTTTTTCTGTAATGTGATATTTGTATTGAACGTCTACTAATCGCTATATGTCGATTAGTGGGGGCTATACAAATCTGTGATCTGTAATGTTGCTGGAATGTGTATATGAATATGTTGGATTGTCGCGGGTGAATAGCCGGGGGTTGTGAGACGAGAGTTTTCTTTTCTTTCAATTCATGTAAATTTGTAAATTGATGTAATAATTATTTGTATGGCCGCACAACCGGGTCGGGGTTGTAGCCGTCATTGTATAATTTCTTTTTACTGTTTTTGCTCCTAGGATAGACCCATGGAGGGGGTGCACAAACTACCGGGTATGCCGAAGTGTCGAGTGGCCTACTCATGGAGATGAGGGAGGTTGCTACGCTTCGGGTACTTGGCGGGTAGTTTGCCGCACCCGTAGGGGTCTTGGGTGGGGTATTGGCTATTCACCGCGACCGTGTAATCTGTCTTTCGTTACAGGCTCGTACGAATTACAGATTCCTAGTATATCCAATGTATTCATCTGTGATCTGAAATGTTTATCATTGCAGTATATCTATATATGATATTATTTAGGCGTTGCTTATGTTTTACAGACGCGCTAGCCCAGCCCCCGCTCTGTCGTTAGTTAAGTAACCTAACGGGTAATGACGGGGCCCAGTGGCGAATGCGAATGGCATAAGCGTACGTCATATTTTGGTTGTTTTCTGCAATGGTAGGATTAAATGATGGGACGCATTAAAAGAACTAATGCAAGAATATCACGCATTAAAAGAACTAATGCAAGATAATAAACCAAGTTAAAGTCGTTGGAACACTTTCGAAAAACCACTCGGTTCTTTTTCAAAACCAACTTTTAAATGCGGAGCTTGAGCCACTCCTTTTAAAAGCTATCTCGTTCCATCGACTATATCAAGTTCACTACATTCACGGTTTCGCCAAAACCATTCGTAGCCCTCCATCATTTCAGTTAAATATTCGGTAGTATTCAAGCTATGTATTTTGACCTCACGCCAAGGCATAGTGATTGGTAGCTGCCGGATATTTATCTGTTGCATAGATAGAATGCGTTGATTTGGGACAGTCGTACTACCATTTTGGCCTACGTCAAGGGTAGGTACGGGTGGATTCAAATTAACCTGGATAATGATGGGAAGAACTTGACATGTGACTTATGACATTTTGACCTCACGCCAAGGTCATAAGAGCATGGGGCAAAAATCCACATCGGGAGTTTCATAAGTACTGAAACTTGCTAGATTTGCATACCATTTGGAGTGTGATGATTCTGGTAGGATTCCTTCAGTTTCGTCACGCGATGATATTTGGATCCCGATCCTACTGTGAGTATATGCTACTCCTCGGGAAATTTCTCACTAAACGATCAATGCTATAAACCTAGTAGGTGCCTAGAAAGGTGATAGCGGGGCTACGCCCCCAGGGAAAAGAGGTTCTTTAATTAAGGAACTTCGCGAAAGCGTTGGAAAACCTCCCTCGAAGTACCGACACCGGCCTGGCTGAACGGTTAAGCAAGTATTGTGCGGTGGGATTGATCCCGGCTAATTCTTCCTTTATGGTTTGAGGAGGGATTCGATAAACAGTGGGAGCCATCCTGTTTAGACAAACTAAAAACCACTCAAAACTTGCAAGAGCATCATGCTGAGTGTTTCTTCTTCTCTCTCCTAATTGCAGCGACCAATCGACATGACTGGACTTAAGTTACTTCTAGATAAAAACATACTGACAGGGCCAAACTACAAAGATTGGCTCAGGAATGTCAAAATGGCAATCACTTACGACAAGCTGGGGTATCTTCTTACCACCAAAGCTCCCCCTGCCCCTGGTCCCACTTCCAGCGTCGCGGATAAGGAAATCCGCAAGACTTGGGAGATTGATAGCGCGAAGGCCAAGTGCCTCGTACTTGCCTCGATGGACAATGAACATCAAAGGAGGCACGAGAATATGGACCTTGAATCCATATTTCTCCATACAAAAGAACTGTATGGAGAGCAATCTCGTATCGCAAGATACGAAGCGTCGAAAAAGTTATTTTCGGCAAAGATGGCCGTCGGATCATCAGTAGCCGAGCACGTGCTAAAGATGATCGGCTACATTGAGGAGCTCACGGACCTAGGGACCACATTGGAGAGTGAACTCTATACGGACATAGTTCTCCAGTCCCTTCCTTCCACTTACGCCCAGTTCATACTGAACTTCAACTTGCAAGAAAAAGAAGTTGAACTTTCAGAGCTCCTCAACATGCTGAGGAGCGCAGAGGGCACCCTACAGAAAGGTAGGGAAACATCCACTTTGTTTGTAGGAGGATCATCTTCTTCTAGGTCCAAGGTGAAAGCCAAGGGAAAGAAGAAGAAAGCCCCCGCCAAACCAAGGGGCGGTGTTAGTAAAGTGGATACGAAGGGAAAAGCAAAAGCAACAAAGAAAGCGGGGAAGCTTGTGGATAAGGAAGAATGCTTCTATTGTCATAAGAAAGGTCACTGGAAGAATGATTGCAGGGCCTGGAAGGCCAGAACACAGGAATTGAAGCAGGTTGCAGCTTCAGCTTCAGGTGTGTATGTTATTGAAAACTGTCTTTCAATAAACTCTACTTCCTGGGTATTGGATACCGGATCAGGTTCTCATATCTGTAATTCTTTGCAGGCGTTGAGAAACCATAGTGTTTTGAAAGCAGGTGACATGACCCTCAGAGTTGCGAACGGAGCTAGCATGGATGCTAAAGCCGTAGGGGACTATCACCTGGGAATGTCAGATGGACATGTTTTGGTTTTGCGTAATTGCTTTTTTGTACCCAACGCAACTTGTAATATCATTTCTGTATCTTTAGTTTCTAAAGAAGGTTATGAATTTGCGTTTGTAAGTAATGTTGTAAACATTCACCTTAATCAAGTTTTGATTGGGTCAGGTACATTGAGTAATGGTATATACGTATTAAACCAACCACAGATTTTCAATGTCCAGAATACACACAAAAGAAAGCCTCCAGAAATAAATCAGGCTTTCTTGTGGCATTGTAGACTGGGTCACATCAATGAGAGAAGGTTGACGAAGTTACATACTGAAGGGTATTTGAATGCGTTCGAATATCAATCGTATGCCACTTGTCAATCCTGTCTCAAAGGAAAGATGACAAAGACTCCGTTCACTGGACATGGAGTAAGAGCGAGCGAGCTCTTAGGACTCGTACACAGTGACGTATGCGGTCCAATGTCTACACATGCGCGAAGTGGTTATTCTTACTTCGTTACTTTTACGGATGACTTCTCAAGGTACGGTCATGTCTTCTTAATGAAACATAAGTCCGAAACCTTTGGAAAATTCCAGGAGTATAAGAATGAAGTAGAAAAACAAACCGGCAAAAGTATAAAGATTCTAAGATCGGATCGAGGTGGAGAATACTTAAGTGCCGAGTTCCTGGACTATTTAAAAGAGAACAGAATTCTCTCTCAGCTTACTCCTACATACACTCCGCAACATAACGGTGTATCGGAGAGACGGAACCGCACCCTATTGGATATGGTGCGGTCCATGATGAGTAACGCTGAGTTGCCGCGATCATTCTGGGGATATGCGCTAGAATCAGCCGCATACCTTTTGAACCGAGTTCCCACTAAGACTGTGCCTACCACACCATATGAGTTATGGAGTGGGAAGAAACCCTATCTTCAATATCTGAAGATCTGGGGATGTCCAGCTTTTGTCAAAAAGCAGCATGCGGACAAACTCGAGGCACGCTCGGTACTGTGCAAGTTTGTGGGATACCCAAAGAACACCGGGGGGTATCTTTTCTACTACGCAGAGGAACAAAAAGTCCTTGTTTCTCGTAATGCCCACTTTCTAGAACACCTGTTCTTGGAAAAGGAAATAAGTGGGAGCGCAGTAGAACTGGAAGAAATTCCAGAACCACGGACTATTACTGAAAGTTTAGTGGAACCAGAGGGTTCAAAAGAACAGGACATTCCTACGCCGCTCCGCAGGAGTAGTAGGAAGACTCATCCGCCCGAGAGATACTACGGTTTTCTCATAGACGGGGATAGAGAGGATTGCATCATAGATTATGATGAGCCTACTAGCTTCCAGCAGGCCGTTCAGAGCGTTGACTCAGTGAAATGGCTGGATGCAATGCGGACCGAAATGGAGTCCACGTACACCAACAAGGTATGGACATTGGACATTGCTCCAGACGGGGTAAAACCCGTAGGATGCAAGTGGATCTTCAAAAGGAAGATTGGTGTAGATGGACAGGTTGAGACCTATAAAGCTAGGCTGGTAGCAAAGGGTTTTCGTCAAAGACCTGGCTTGGACTATGACGAAACCTTTTCTCCAGTAGCCATGCTGAAATCCATTCGGATCCTTCTTGCCATTGCTGCCTTCCACGATTATGAGATTTGGCAGATGGACATAAAGACAGCTTTTCTAAATGGAAATTTAGTGGAGTGTGTCTATATGGACCAGCCAGAGGGTTTCATTCAGAGTGGGAGCAGCGGAAAGGTGTGCAAGTTGCTTAAGTCCATCTATGGACTAAAGCAGGCATCGCGGAGTTGGAACATCTGCTTTGATGAGACGGTCAAAGAATTTGGCTTTATCAAAAATCCAGATGAACCATGTATCTATAGTAGATTTGTAGCGAGAACTGTAGTATTCCTCGTTTTATACGTGGATGACATTCTCTTAATAGGAAATGACATTCCTATGCTACAATCTGTCAATGGGTTCTTGTCACACAGGTTCTCCATGAAAGACCTGGGTGATGCCTCATACATCCTGGGGATCCGGATCCATCGTGATAGATCCAAAAGGATATTAGGACTTTCTCAGTCCAGGTACATCGACACCGTACTGAAAAGATTCAGTATGGAAGATTCCAAGCGCGGTAACCTACCGGCTTGTCACGGGATCACCTTCTCTAAAGAGATGTCTTCCAAGACTGATTTGGAGAGGGATCGCATGTCTATTATACCCTACGCTTCTGCGGTAGGCTCTATAATGTATGCGATGTTGTGTACCAGACCGGATGTAGCTTATGCACTGAGTGTGGTAAGCCGGTATCAGTCAAACCCTGGGGAGAAACACTGGATAGCGGTAAAGAACATTCTCAAGTACCTGAGAAGGACTAAGGAGATGTTCTTGGTGTATGGCGGAAAAGACCTCCAGATCGAGGCCTTTGCTGACTCCAGCTTCCAGAGTGACAAGGATGATTCCAAGTCCATGTCGGGTTTTGTCTTTACCCTCAATGGAGGGGCGGTGTGTTGGAAGAGTTCCAAACAAGAAACCGTTGCAGACACGACGATGGAAGCGGAATACATCGCTGCATCTGATGCCGCAAAAGAAGCTGTCTAGATGAAGAAGTTCTTGAAAGAACTTCTGGTGGTTCCGTCCATTGTTGATCCAATACCTCTGTATTGCGACAACAACGGGGCTATAGCTTTAGCGAAGGAACCCAGGTCCCATCAGAGATCCAGGCACATCTTGAGGCGGTATCACCTGATCAGGGAGATCGTGGATCGCCAGGAGATCGAGGTTCGGAGAGTCGCTTCACAAGATAACACTGCAGATCCATTCACCAAGGCCCTACCCCAGACTCAGTTCGAGCGGCTGATCGAGATGATAGGTCTTCGATACCCCAGTACATGGCCTTAGTGCAAGTGGGAGATTGTTAGTGTATATGCCCTAGAGGCCATTACTGTATCATACTAGTTTGTATATTACTTAATGGAAGCTTGGGATATTCACCTTGTATATACAATCTTGCTCAAAATAGTAGTATGCTACTTGGTTTGTTTCTACTTCAATGTGTACATGTGTTTATTTTAGTATATCGCCTATACACATTAGTGGAGCCCTTAGGATCTTTGCTTGATTACCAGCGATGTGATGGCAGTCACACTAGTGGGGCTGGGTAATCTATAAGCACATCCTTATGCAGGTCCCTGGTCGCAGGACTATCGAGACAGGGCATCGATACTCCGGAGTAGACCAGCGCATGCGCTTCTCATCCCAGTGTGGGAGACGGTCTGTCCCACAGCCGTCAATACGTCGTACTTGAGATAGTATGCGGGTGCTCGTTAGGTTACGGGTACACTGGACAGGACTCGTCGGGAACTGACTAGTTGGTATTATGCCTATCGTCAGTTATCAGTTCCCAGGTGACATGAGTACAGCTTAGTCCGATGACTTGACACTGTCACTTCGCCTCGAGTGTATTCCCACTGCACTTTGATTACTACCTTACCACGGCTCAAAGGAGTCGTGCAAACAGGTAGTGGTTGGGTGCAGTCCCGAAGCACTTGGAGGCAGTGACGGTTAGACAGGATTCGTCTCTCCCGGTATTTGGGGTTGACATCGCGCTGTGTCTAGGAGAGCCATTACACGAGTAGTCCCTGGCCAGGGCAAACGAGATATACTGGTAGGCTTCCAGTGTTATCTCAGGGTGTTTTGGGCTTTGCTCCGGCACGACTTGTATCGCTATTGGGGGACTGACGTTTACCGCCCCCTAAGCCCGCCATGCGATGTATCAGACGAACAGACCGGACTGTACGGAGAATGTCACATTCAGGCTCAGTAGGAGTTCAGATGGTTTTCGCCTCGTCGGTCTTCTTGTCGGCATTACCTGGGGACCGTTACGCACAGCTAGTGCCGCTTGCGGTCTGTGGTTAAACCCACTGCCAGCGTAGTGTCGAGTCTTTAGAGTCCCACACAGAAAGCTTTTCTCCTTTAGGCAAAAGAGTAGAGGTCGCATGGTTTTGCGACAGGTCGCATGGTTTTGCGACAAGGTTCGGTCACATCCGTGCACTTGCGCACGTACAGTGTCCGGACAGTTTGCACTAGCGGGCTTTGGTTTAAGCCAGATCCTATTGTACGTTTTGGGATTGGATTTATCCAGTATGCATTCGTGTTCCTCGGAACGTGGATGTGGGTGCGTGTGCACAGTTGACAGGGAGACAGAGGCAGCTGATTCTCATTAGGGTTGTTGACAGTTGACCGTTGACTATTTGACTTTTTGCTCAACCCTAATGAGAATATGATATGTGATTAACTATTATATTAATTAAGTATTATGGTGACATGGTTGTTGACTTTTGTTGACTTTGTTGACTTGTTGACTTTTGTTGACTTGTTGACTTTGTTGACCGGTTGACTAGGCTTGACTAGTTGACCATCATGATAACCATAGCCATCATTTCATGGAAAAGACTTTTGCTTGCTTGCTCATTTGTGCAAAATGAGTGCATGAAATGATATGATTATGGTTGCTTCAACCATCACATAACACTTGATTTGTATAATGAGTTATGATGACTTTGGATTATGAGAGGGTGAGAGACAAAAGACTTGCTCATTCTTTCTTGCTCACTCTCTCTCTTGTTCTTGAGCTCTCTTGCTTTGCTCTCACCCTCTTGCTCTTGCTCCCTCTCTTTAATCTATTGTTCTCTTGTCTCATGAGTTGAGAATCAAGAACCATAGATAAAATCCCATACAAACTCTTCTCTACTCACTCTAGTTCACAAGGTTTAGCAAACCGATTGAACTAGTTTCTTCAAAGAACGAAGAAGGAGCCAAAGGTTGGAGCTTTTAGGTGGATCTATCTTCGGCGTACGGAGACGACGGGAAAAAGCCAATCCGGACCACCATCGGAGCTTGAAGACCAAGGAGTTCAAGACAAGCAAGGTATAACCCCCTAACCGAGTAGCTAGAAACTCGCAGTTAGGTTGTTAGATAGATGTTTAACCAAGATCCGGGTTTTAGGTCCATGTTACCACCTCCATAAAAATCGTTTTTTACCAAATTCCGCATTCCCGAAAGTACCGGGAGAGGTAGCATGGACTTACACATTTCTGTACTGGATTTACCCCGTGACGGAGTGCACGGATAGCCGGGTTCTGGAGGGCAATGGGTCCGCATCTCATGGCTTTGAGAGGCAGAGGGCTTCACTCTAGAATTGGCAAACTATTCGCCGCACTCGTAGGGGGTACAGGTTGACCCAAAGAGGGGTGCTCATGTTACCGGATTCCGTGAAGTGCAGGGTGGTCCATTCACTTTGCTGCAGGGGGCTGCCTCGGTTTAGGTTTTGGCGAGTAACTTGCCGCACCCGTAGGGGTTTCATTGCACAGGCTATCCACACGACCAGGGGAATGTCGGGTTTCAGTAGCGGCTCTGTGAAACCCGGGGATCCCAGATTATCTGTATTGTTCTATGATGCTTATTACCTTTTTTTAATGTTGCATTTATCACGTCTGGAGCGATTATTGTATATTGGTATATATACTAGTAGATGTTGTATATGTTTTACACCCGCGCTAGTCCAGTCCCTGCTCTATCGTTAGTTAAGTAACCTAACGGGTGATGACGGGACCCAGTGACGAATGCGGATGGCATATACATACATTCTATTTTCGTTCTTTTCTGGTGTGATTAATTGATGTGACTGCGTTGATTCTAATCAATGCAAAGGAAAACAAACCTGTTTGGATGTTGTTGGAACAGTTTTAAAAAGTATTATTACAAAGACGTTTTCATTGGTTTTGCACAGTGGTATTCAGTTGGAATATCCTGCACCTCATTCAATGAGGAAAGGTCTGAGATCCCTTCACCGGGTGTGACCCCTGGGGCAGAAGTTTGCGTCAGGATAATAACTTCACTATAGCCGATTACTTGTTGCTTTGCATCGTGGTATTCAGCTCGAATATCCTGCACCTCATTCCACTTGGAAAGAGCCGAGATCCCTTCACCGGGAGTGACCCCATTAGCAAAGGTTTTCGCCACTATATTTTTGTAAAAAGCTATTAGGTTCCTTCAACGAGATCAAGTTCATTACGTTAAAGGTTTTTCGCTAAAAACCAGCCGTAGCCCTCCATCATTTCATATGAATGGTCAGTAGTATTCAAGCTATGTTTGTTTGGCCCTTAGTCAAGACATAGTGATTGGTAGCTGCTGGGGTGTTCACATGTTGCATAGATAGATGCGTTGGTTTGTGTAGCGACTTGAAAAGTCATTTTGGTGTTTTCCTGAAATTCGGTGAAAATTCGGTATTTTTCCGAAAACCGTCTTTCTTGTTATTTTGCAGTTTAGGGCTAATTATACCTAAAATGGATAGGTAATTGCTTGTTTTTAGTAGCTAATGAGTTAATTATGAAATTTTGGTCGTTTAAAAATTTTTCCCTATTTTTCAATTTTTTAATATTATTTTAAGCCGGTAAGAAAATACATTAAATTAGCGATAAATACAAATTTTTACGGGCTAATTTTAATCTCTAAAATTATGATAATTATAATCTAGTGATCACATAAATTTTTAGTAATTTATTTTGATTTTTAACAAATTTTTATGTTATGAAACGAATTTATTGAATTTTGAGCTAAAACTTGCAATTTTTGAGTTGTAGGAGGCCTTTTTGCATAAAATTTCTTTTGTAAAACCCCTCTCTCTTTTCCCTCAGCCCTAGGACAGCCCCACCTTGTCCAAGACCAGAAATTTCTGACCTCATTTCTTGAGTTACTTTCTTGAGTTGATTTTGATAGTTTATGGTTTTATTTTAATTAAAATGAATAAAGTATGATACATTGACTTTGTGGACTTGACCCATGACTTTCCCCACTTGCCCACACCATCCCCACTCCTCCTTTCATCCGAGAATCCCTGCAGGAAACAGCCCCCAAATTTCCCCCTCTCATTTCCTTCTAAACTCATCAAATTCCAACTCAAAATCCTTACAAATCCACAAATTTCTTCACAAAACCAAAACAAATCCTTATGCTATCCTTTCCTTAGCCATTCTTGCTTGGATCTTGGTGCTTGAGGCCATCAATTGGAGAAAAATTTTCTTGCTTGATCCATAGATCAAGAGGTATAAATTCCATCAAAGTTACTTTCTTTTGCTAAATTCCTTTAATTGTATGGTTTAGTGTTTAAAAGCTTAGCTAATTCCTAATCTAGTTATAAAAGAATAGTTGTATTAAACTAGGGTTTTGAACCATGATGGTTAATTAAGTTGTTTTATAGTTAATCTAGTTGTTAATGAACTAATCTATATGGTTACCTTGTTATGTAGTCTTCTAATTGTGTTAATTTAGTTAACTTTAAAAGTTCGATTTTAGTTGTAATTGTCGTTTTAGGAATTTCAAGAGAGGGTTAGTGTATGGAATTGAGTTGTGAAGCTTGATTAGTGAGTTGATTAAGGTTTAGAAAACATTATTTAGTTGATTGAACCTAATTTGTTATCTAGTATTTTGCTAACCTAAATCTAAGAGGTGAACTTGCTAATTGGGTTTGAAATTAGTGTTAATTAAGTTTTTCGAGTATGGATTTTGATTTGCATTTGCTAAGTTATAAATTCAAGAAATGGTTGTTATGGAAAATAGGATTGGAATCATTGCTATTGTGTTGTAATTAGTGTTTGTAGATTGCTTGTAGTGTGCTTGGGTGAGTATGCTAGATTGTAGTCGTTTTGTCGCAAATCGGCGACGTTGCACCGATTTTTGGAATGTATCTGCTTACTAGATTTTTATATAAATTATGTGATGAATTATTTTTGATATCTTGATGATTGTAATGGCTTGTCCTACGACTTTTAGGATGCGTGAGTGCGGATTTTTGGGTAGTCGGGTTTTCGTTTTGCCGGGCGACCAAATCGGCGTTTTTTTTGGCAGTTTTTGCGATTTTCGCGTGTGTTCCGCGCACTTTGTGCACGTTGTACCTAGCTAGCGACTTTAGTAGTTTCGTTGGGGTGTTGCGTCGTTCTTGATACGTAACCTTATGTTTGGTATTGATGTAAATTCCAGGTTCGGTCGCGGAGACGTCAGACGCGGCGCGAAAGGGAAAGGCGGTGATTGGACACAGCTAGCCAGGGATTCCGGTGAGTAGATGTAACATCTACGGGGGACTATCGTTGGATGGCGCAAGCCGCCCGATAGTTTTAGTAACTTAAAAATCCTTAGTAATGTTAGTAATTAGGGGTGAAATACTTAATTGACTATTTGCTGCATCCATGCATTATATTGACATACCTATACGAAACCATTTCATAGGACACCTGCACCATTACCAGGGTTTTTATATGCAGCACGAGCACTATTCATGCTTACACACACACCCTGGTAATTGCCATGCCACCACACTAGATAACTTTTAAATTGAAACCTCTTACTAATTGATACTTAAACTGGTACTATTGCCTTTAATTCCTAAAAAAAATGAAACCGTAGTATTGCTATTCATGTGCATGTACTTCATCATATTAATTGTTCATGCTTAATACATTAATCACACATCGCAACTTGATTATTGATATCATACGCATTCTTTATCATTGATATATGCACTTATGAGGATTTCTTGAGATTTTATGATATTGCTGGATTTCGGGGGAAAACCGCAAAATTTCTAAACTTATTATTTTTTTAAATATGTAAATGGCGGTTTTCTAGTGATGTAAGTGTCGTCCACCATGAGTTTGCTGTGGATTTGGAAATCGGTGTCGAGGAGTGGAGGAACCGGCACGGGTACATGGTGGGCCCGGTAAGGTACCCCGGGGCAAGAGGAATGTGGTGATGACGTTGAGCCTGGCAGGGGACGGATTACCTACCGGTGACTGTTTGGGACGCCGGATATCCAGAGGATACCGACCGTGGCCGCTAGATGATGAGATATTGATATTTGAGATGGTTCAGCCGGACGGCTGAGGCCAGAGATACATTTATGAGATTTGAGACAGCTTTTGGGTGTCGTTGCTGGACACCGATTTTCGTCGATTCATTGACATTATGCTGGCATTCTAAAAGAGTTTCAAAAACAAAAAGAGATAAAATATTTCTTATATATACCTATTGAGACCTCAGATTTTCATGTTGCATACATATTAGCACACTGATATGATATACACATCTGCTAGTGCATCCAGTCATACCTGTATTTTAGATGCTAGGATGCTTGTGTGCATGCATACGATAGCCTTTGCAGATGTTATTTATTACTCACGAGTTGGCAACTCACCCTCGTTGGGCCACAGTCTTTTGCAGGTCCGCTCCGTCAGTTCAGTAGCGGCGGGCGCACTTGTTCTTTTGCCTGTTTTGCTTGGGCTCGAGATTTGCTCATAGGTGGGTTATGTTATTATTTTGTACCACCTTGTATATTCTTGTATCTAGTGTACTCCATCTACTGTTTCTACCAGATTATTGTATATTGACCTAGAGATGAGACTGTGAGGTTTATGGATTTTATGCTGTATTTTGGGGTCGAGCTCACTTGAGCCGACATGCTACTTTTTTCATGCTTCCTTATGATTATTATGCTTGTTGTCATTTTACATTGCGTGGGATTTGTGACCGCCTTGTGGCGAAGAGCTAGCTCCCGCTTGGGGATGCCCTATTTTGTTGGATTCATGTATATATTTTGTTGTACCCATTTTTGGGGGCCAGTATTTACAAAGGAGACTCTGCCGAAATTTTCGGGAAAAGTTGGTATTGTTTTTAAAAAGTGTTTTACATGACTTATTTGATAAACTTGCTTTCAAATGTTGGGTTTTCTTCACTCTTTTGCTTAATTGGTTTTGTTTTCTGGGCTTTTGGCTTACTTATTTTACGGACGCCTTTAGACGTTTCGTAAACTTAAGTGCCAGTCACGTTCCGTACCCTGCGGGTCGTGACAAAGTTGGTATCAGAGCGATAGGTTTTACCTTTGTGAGTATAGGACGACCCTTGGTTGATGGAGTAAGTGACTTAAGCAGGGTAACGTAGCGTGCGTATGTCCGCGGCATACTTACGATACGGTACTCCGCCTAAGTGACTTTAGGATACTTGCTTGAAATTCCTTCTTCAATTCCGTGTATCCTATGATCCTATTGCACTGTCCTTACTATCCGTTTTCCTGTGACAGCCACTATGCCGCCGAAGGCTACGAGGGCACAGAGGGCTGCCGCCAGAGACGAGATTCGAGCTGGCTCGTCCGAGACTAGGACTGAGCAGGGTGGTATGCCTACGCCGCAGGGACAGACCGATCCACCTTCCCCAGGCCGTATGGATAGGCTCGAGACTGGTATGGAGGAGTTGCGACAGATGATGGGAGGCATGCAGGAGCTACGTCAGATGGTAGGATCCCTAGTTGCAGCCAGTCGTACACCGAGGCCGGATGACGTACCTACTACATCACAGACGACCATGATACCTGCTCCTACTACTACCACCATGGCCATTCCGGTTCACTACAGGATTTCATGAGGCTGAGACCTCCAGTATTCACCGGCACCGAGACAGCGGAGGACCCACAGACGTTCCTTGACAGTTTAGCCAGGATCTGCCGTTCGCTGAGATGTTCGGATGATCGATGGGTAGAGCTTGCGAGTTTCCGACTAGAGGGTCTCGCGCAGACATGGTGGGAGTCAGTCTTGAGAGGTCGAGCTGCAGATCTACCGCCTATGACTTGGGCCGAGTTTACAGCGGTCTTTCTAGTCCGTTTCCTTCCAGAGAGCGTTCGTGACGCCAGAGCTCGCAGCTTCGAGGCCTTAGTCAAGACACCTGGGATGACGGTGTCTGAGTATGACATCCAGTTTACACAGTTATCCCGATATGCTCAGTATTTGGTGGATACCGAGGAGAAGATGGTGAAGAGGTTCGTACAGGGACTTGATGCCCAGCTATATCTTGCCATTGGCGCCCAGCACTACGACACTTATTCAGCTGCTATGGATACGGCATTGCGGATGGAGACACGCATATCACAGACTTCGGCCGTTTCTGGGCCGAAGAGGATGCGCACCGATGTACCGTCTCAGAGGCAGCGCGCCAGATTCTTTCCGAGAGATAGGCCTGGCAGAGGATTTGGGCGGGGACAGTTATATGGTTCTTATCCCCAGGGGCAGCAGCCGTCGCCAGGATGTTTTGGGTGCGGGAGTTTGCACCATCTTGTCAGATACTGTCCAGTGAGACGACAGGGAGCAGCGACAGTTCCGCATGTGACCCTACCACCATCACCACCCCCTCCTCAGAGAGCCCTACTTCCTATCCCAGGCGATGCTCCATGCCAGTTAGGTGCACCGAGAGGCCGTGGACGCGGCGGTCCTGTTCAGAGAGGACGAGGAGGCAGAGGCCGAGGTCGAGGTCAGCCCGCTATCGGTGGAGGACAGGCCCGAGTATTTGCTTTGACACCGCAGGATGCGCAGGCATCCAATGCCGTTGTGACAGGTACTTTGCCAGTTTGTTCTTTCGACGCACGGGTATTATTCGACCCAGGTTCCACACATTCGTACGTCTCTACACACTTTGCACCGATGTTGGGCCATGAGTCGTCGTCGTTAGATCAGCCGCTTGTTGTTGTTACTCCGGTAGGCGAGTCGTTTGTCGCTCGGTTTGTATTTCGTTTATGTTCCGTTCGTATCGGGGAGCGGGATTCATCAGTTGATTTGATACTCCTCGATATGTTGGACTTTGATGTGCTTCTGGGCATGGATTGGCTAGCCACTTGTTATGCTTCGGTGGACTGCCGTGAGAAGGCAGTCAGATTTAGCTTTCCGGGAGAGCCAGTCCTTGTTATTCAGGGAGACCGCAGTGTCACCCTTCCCAGCTTAATTTCGTCTCTTCGCGCTGGTCAGCTCTTGCGGAAGGGATGTCAGGGATTCTTAGCGTTTGTTTATGATACTCGAGCTGCAGAGGTTCCGTTGGACCGGGTCCCGGTAGTTTGTGAGTTTCCTGATGTTTTCCCTGATGAGCTACCTGGGCTACCGCATGAGCGCGATGTTGAGTTCTGCATTGATTTGATTCCCGGTTCGGGGCCTATTTCTATACCACCTTATCGGATGGCCCCGGCAGAGCTTCGAGAGCTGAAGGATCAGTTGCAGGATTTGTTAGATAAGGGGCTTATTCGACCTAGTGTTTCTCCGTGGGGTGCTCCGGTCTTGTTTGTCAAGAAGAAGGATGGAAGTTTGCGCTTATGTATCGACTACCGCCAGCTGAACAAAGTTACCGTTCGGAACAGATATCCGTTGCCGCGCATTGATGATTTGTTCGACCAGCTTCAGGGTGCGGGGTATTTTTCGAGGATCGATTTGCGATCAGGATACCATCAGCTGCGAGTTCGACAGGAGGATATACCGAGGACAGCTTTCCGCACGCGCTACGGCCACTACGAGTTTTTGGTGATGTCGTTCGGACTAACCAACGCACCGGCAGCATTCATGGATTTGATGAACCGTACATTCAGGCCGTATCTTGACTTGTTCATCATCGTGTTTATCGACGATATCTTGGTGTACTCCCGGAGCAGAGAGGAGCACGAGCAGCACTTGTGGATTACGTTACAGACTCTGAAGGAGCACCAGCTGTTCGCGAAGTTCTCCAAGTGTGCATTCTGGCTGGACAGCGTCGGATTCTTGGGTCACGTGGTTATGAGAGACGGCATTTGTGTGGACCCGAAGAAGATTGAGGCTGTTCAGCAGTGGCCCCGACCTACATCGGTTACTGAGATCCATAGTTTTCTAGGCTTGGCGGGCTACTACAGGCGTTTTGTTCAGGACTTCTCCCGTATAGCTGCACCGTTGACCGGTTTGACCCGGAAGGGAGTTCCTTTCGTTTGGACAGAGGAGTGCGAGCGCAGTTTTCAGCAGCTACGGACTTGTTTGACTACGGCGCCGGTATTATCTTTGCCTTCGGGATCAGGCGGATTTGTTGTCTACTGTGATGCTTCGCGAGTGGGATTAGGATGCGTATTGATGCAGCATGGCCGGGTGATCGCTTATGCTTCTCGGCAGTTGAAGAAGCATGAACAGAACTACCCCACTCATGATTTGGAGATGGCTGCAGTGGTCTTTGCACTGAAGATTTGGCGACATTACCTGTACGGCGAGTCGTGTCAGATATTCACCGATCACAAGAGCTTAAAGTACATATTTCAGCAGCGAGACCTGAACCTCAGACAGCGTCGTTGGATGGAGTTGGTGAAAGACTATGACTGCGAGATCTTATATCACCCAGGCAAGGCGAATGTGGTGGCAGATGCGTTGAGTAGGAGGCCCGGGAGTAGTCTATCCTTTTTGCGCACAGTGCAGAGGCAGTCGTCAGCAGATTGGCAGATGTTATGTGACAGCCGAGTGGAGTTCGAGTTCACTCAGACAGGGGGACAGCTCGCGCATGTTCGTGCACGCCCACAGTTGCTTGACCGTATATATGAGGCACAGCGCAGTGACGACCGTTGCTCAGAGATCATGGCACAGATGGGACAGGGCAGATTTTCCGAGTTCGTGATTGACGATCAGGGGATTTTACGATATGGATCTAGACTGTGCGTACCAGATGCTGATGGATTGCGGCGCGACATTCTTGAGGAGGCACACCGATCAGTGTATAGTGTCCACCCCGGTTCCACCAAGATGTACCATGATATGAGAGAGACCTACTGGTGGGACGGGATGAAGAGGGACATTGTGTAGTTCGTTTCGAGATGCCTGACTTGTCAGCAAGTCAAGGCCGAGCACCAGAGGCCCGCAGGAGAGCTACAGCCGTTACCCATTCCAGAGTGGAAATGGGAGCAGATTTCGATGGATTTCGTTGTGGGTCTACCCAGGACCAGTCGAGGGTACGACTCCATCTGGGTGATCGTGGATAGATTGACGAAGGCGGCTCACTTCCTTCCAATGAAGACGACTTTCAGCTTCGCTCAGTATGCTCAGCTCTATATTGACGAGATCGTGCGACTACATGGCGTACCGACTTGTATCGTGTCAGATCGAGGCACTCAGTTCACCAGCCGACTTTGGCAGAGACTTCAGGAGGCTTTGGGCACTCGTTTGAGCTTCAGCACAGCGTTTCATCCGCAGACAGACGGACAGTCAGAGCGGACCATTCAGACTCTCGAGGACATGCTCAGAGCGTGCGTTTTAGACTTTGGTGGTAGCTGGGATCGTCATTTACCTCTAGTGGAGTTCTCCTACAACAACAGCTTCCAGGATACTATTCAGATGGCACCTTTCGAGGCATTGTATGGGAGGAGATGCAGATCGCCCGTGTGTTGGACAGAGCTCAGCGAGAGCAGCATTTCGGGGCCGCAGCTTGTTGAGGAGACGACATCGAAGATCCAGTTGATCCGAGACTGGATGAGAGCGGCTCAGAGCAGGCAGAAATCCTATGCAGACAGGCGTCGTCGCAGATTAGAGTTCGCAGTTGGCGACCATGTTTTTCTGAAGGTCTCTCCGATGAAGGGCGTGATGCGTTTTGGGCAAAAGGGAAAGCTTTGCCCTAGATTCGTAGGTCCCTTCGAGATCCTTGAGCGGGTCGGCGCTGTTGCTTATCGTTTGGCTCTTCCTCCCAGCTTTCCCGATGTTCACCCCGTTTTTCATGTTTCGATGCTCCGCAAGTACCTTCACGACCCTTCGCATGCGATTCAGCACCCGACAGTCCAGTTAGAGCGCGACCTTTCTTTTGCAGAGCAGCCGGTGGCCATCCTGGATCGGCAGGTGAAGAAGTTGAGGTCGAAGATTATACCAACCGTCAAGGTCCTTTGGCGTAGCCCGAGCAGCGAGGAGGTTACCTGGGAGACCGAGGGCGAGATGAGGAAGAAATATCCCCATCTCTTCGAAGGTACGCGTAGCTATTTTTTTAAATTCGGGGACCGAATTTCTTTAAGGGGGGAAGATTGTAGCGACTTGAAAAGTCGTTTTGGTGTTTTCCTGAAATTTGGTGAAAATTCGGTATTTTTCCGAAAACCGTCTTTCTTGTTATTTTGCAGTTTAGGGCTAATTATACCTAAAATGGATAGGTAATTGCTTGTTTTTAGTAGCTAATGAGTTAATTATGAAATTTTGGTCGTTTAAAAATTTTTCCCTATTTTTCAATTTTTTAATATTATTTTAAGCCGGTAAGAAAATACATTAAATTAGCGATAAATACAAATTTTTCCGGGCTAATTTTAATCTCTAAAATTATGATAATTATAATCTAGTGATAATATAAATTTTTAGTAATTTATTTTGATTTTTAACAAATTTTTATGTTATGAAACGAATTTATTGAATTTTGAGCTAAAACTTGCAATTTTTGAGTTGTAGGAGGCCTTTTTGCATAAAATTTCTTTTGTAAAACCCCTCTCTCTTTTCCCTCAGCCCTAGGACAGCCCCACCTTGTCCAAGACCAGAAATTTCTGACCTCATTTCTTGAGTTACTTTCTTGAGTTGATTTTGATAGTTTATGGTTTTATTTTAATTAAAATGAATAAAGTATGATACATTGATTTTGTGGACTTGACCCATGACTTTCCCCACTTGCCCACACCATCCCCACTCCTCCTTTCAGCCGAGAATCCCTGCAGGAAACAGCCCCCAAATTTCCCCCTCTCATTTCCTTCTAAACTCATCAAATTCCAACTCAAAATCCTTACAAATCCACAAATTTCTTCACAAAACCAAAACAAATCCTTATGCTATCCTTTCCTTAGCCATTCTTGCTTGGATCTTGGTGCTTGAGGCCATCAATTGGTGCAAAATTTTCTTGCTTGATCCATAGATCAAGAGGTATAAATTCCATCAAAGTTACTTTCTTTTGCTAAATTCCTTTAATTGTATGGTTTAGTGTTTAAAAGCTTAGCTAATTCCTAATCTAGTTATAAAAGAATAGTTGTATTAAACTAGGGTTTTGAACCATGATGGTTAATTAAGTTGTTTTATAGTTAATCTAGTTGTTAATGAACTAATCTATATGGTTACCTTGTTATGTAGTCTTCTAATTGTGTTAATTTAGTTAACTTTAAAAGTTCGATTTTAGTTGTAATTGTCGTTTTAGCAATTTCAAGAGAGGGTTAGTGTATGGAATTGAGTTGTGAAGCTTGATTAGTGAGTTGATTAAGGTTTAGAAAACATTATTTAGTTGATTGAACCTAATTTGTTATCTAGTATTTTGCTAACCTAAATCTAAGAGGTGAACTTGCTAATTGGGTTTGAAATTAGTGTTAATTAAGTTTTTCGAGTATGGATTTTGATTTGCATTTGCTAAGTTATAAATTCCAGAAATGGTTGTTATGGAAAATAGGATTGGAATCATTGCTATTGTGTTGTAATTAGTGTTTGTAGATTGCTTGTAGTGTGCTTGGGTGAGTATGCTAGATTGTAGTCGTTTTGTCGCAAATCGGCGACGTTGCACCGATTTTTGGAATGTATCTGCTTACTAGATTTTTATATAAATTATGTGATGAATTATTTTTGATATCTTGATGATTGTAATGGCTTGTCCTACGACTTTTAGGATGCGTGAGTGCGGATTTTTGGGTAGTCGGGTTTTAGTTTTGCCGGGCGACCAAATCGGCGTTTTTTTTGCCAGTTTTTGCGATTTTCGCGTGTGTTCCGCGCACTTTGTGCACGTTGTACCTAGCTAGCGACTTTAGTAGTTTCGTTGGGGTGTTGCGTCGTTCTTGATACGTAACCTTATGTTTGGTATTGATGTAAATTCCAGGTTCGGTCGCGGAGACGTCAGACGCGGCGCGAAAGGGAAAGGCGGTGATTGGACACAGCTAGCCAGGGATTCCGGTGAGTAGATGTAACATCTACGGGGGACTATCGTTGGATGGCGCAAGCCGCCCGATAGTTTTAGTAACTTACAAATCCTTAGTAATGTTAGTAATTAGGGGTGAAATACTTAATTGACTATTTGCTGCATCCATGCATTATATTGACATACCTATACGAAACCATTTTATAGGACACCTGCACCATTACCAGGGTTTTTATATGCAGCACGAGCACTATTCATGCTTACACACACACCCTGGTAATTGCCATGCCACCACACTAGATAACTTTTAAATTGAAACCTCTTACTAATTGATACTTAAACTGGTACTATTGCCTTTAATTCCTAAAAAAAATGAAACCGTAGTATTGCTATTCATGTGCATGTACTTCATCATATTAATTGTTCATGCTTAATACATTAATCACACATCGCAACTTGATTATTGATATCATACACATTCATTATCATTGATATATGCACTTATGAGGATTTCTTGAGATTTTATGATATTGCTGGATTTCGGGGGAAAACCGCAAAATTTCTAAACTTATTATTTTTTTTAAATATGTAAATGGCGGTTTTCTAGTGATGTAAGTGTCGTCCACCATGAGTTTGCTGTGGATTTGGAAATCCGTGTCGAGGAGTGGAGGAACCGGCACGGGTACATGGTGGGCCCGGTAAGGTACCCCGGGGCAAGAGGAATGTGGTGATGACGTTGAGCCTGGCAGGGGACGGATTACCTACCGGTGACTGTTTGGGACGGCGGATATCCAGAGGATACCGACCGTGGCCGCTAGATGATGAGATATTGATATTTGAGATGGGTCAGCCGGACGGCTGAGGCCAGAGATACATTTATGAGATTTGAGACAGCTTTTGGGTGTCGTTGCTGGACACCGATTTTCGTCGATTCATTGACATTATGCTGGCATTCTAAAAGAGTTTCAAAAACAAAAAGAGATAAAATATTTCTTATATATACCTATTGAGACCTCAGATTTTCATGTTGCATACATATTAGCACACTGATATGATATACACATCTGCTAGTGCATCCAGTCATACCTGTATTTTAGATGCTAGGATGCTTGTGTGCATGCATACGATAGCCTTTGCAGATGTTATTTATTACTCACGAGTTGGAAACTCACCCCCGTTGTGCCACAGTCTTTTGCAAGTCCGCTCCGTCAGTTCAGTAGCGGCGGGCGCACTTGTTCTTTTGCCTGTTTTGCTTGGGCTCGAGATTTGCTCATAGGTGGGTTATGTTATTATTTTGTACCACCTTGTATATTCTTGTATCTAGTGTACTCCATCTTCTGTTTCTACCAGATTATTGTATATTGACCTAGAGATGAAACTGTGAGGTTTGTGGATTTTATGCTGTATTTTGGGGTCGAGCTCACTTGAGCCGACATGCTACTTTTTTCATGCTTCCTTATGATTATTATGCTTGTTGTCATTTTACATTGCGTGGGATTTGTGACCGCCTTGTGGCGAAGAGCTAGCTCCCGCTTGGGGATGCCCTATTTTGTTGGATTCATGTATATATTTTGTTGTACCCATTTTTGGGGGCCAGTATTTACAAAGGAGACTCTGCCGAAATTTTCGGGAAAAGTTGGTATTGTTTTTAAAAAGTGTTTTACATGACTTATTTGATAAACTTGCTTTCAAATGTTGGGTTTTCTTCACTCTTTTGCTTAATTGGTTTTGTTTTCTGGGCTTTTGGCTTACTTATTTTACGGACGCCTTTAGACGTTTCGTAAACTTAAGTGCCAGTCACGTTCCGTACCCTGCGGGTCGTGACAGTTTGGGACAGTCGTATTACTTTGTTGGCCCTTAGTCAAGAGTATGTACGGGTCGGTTCAAATTAACAAGATAATGATGGGAAGAACTTGACATGTGACTTACGATTTGTTGGCTCTTAGTCAAGGTCATAAGAGCATGGGGTAAAAATCATATCGGGTGTTTCTAAAGAAACTGAAACTTGCCAGGCATGCGCATACCTTCTGGAGTATGATAACATGAGTGGATTCCTTCACGTTATCATGCGATGAGAGTTGGATTCCGATTCCCACTGATGAGTTGGTTTACTCTTCGGGTGATCCCGATTGATTCTTCTTTCAGGTTTGGAGGAGAATTTGACAGTACAGTGGGAGGTTTCCTGATTAGATAAAGTGATAACCATTCTGATCTAGGTTAGAGTGCACGCGGAGTGTTTCTTTTCTCTCTCTTTTGGCAGCGACCATTGACCGACCCTAGACTATCACTCAGTGACCAAGTTGACCGAACCTTCTTAAAATACTGGCTTTTGGATTGTCTAAGTTTCATAAGTCATTGCAGCTCCTTCTTTTAACCTTTGCATTTCTCAGAACACCTCGTATCACTAAGAACATCCACTTCCATTGGATAGATCCATCGTATGGTTATATACGAACTCGAAGGGATTTCTTCGAGGATGGATCCAGGTTCAGGAGAAATTGAATTGGTTTATTCAGTTGTATTTTATCATCACCTTCTCTCAGGTTGCGAGGGCTGCTTGGTTTAGGAGAGTACACCTATTACGCTTATTGGATAGTCTTCTTCCAAACAATAGGCAGGTGCCGAAAGGTAGGGAATGAAGAAAACCAATTAGCCTAAGTAGGGTGTACATAAAGTAATAACTAAAGACAAAATAAAGGGATTAGAAAGAGGGCAAATTAAATTGCCACTGCTATCATTCACGACCAAACCACGTACTTCATCGCCACTCCTACTTCACCTTTGCTTTTTTCCCCAGTTCGGGAGAAATAGAATAAGGTATTATTCAGTTGTATTTTATCATCACCTTCTCTCAGGTTGTGAGTACTCCTTGGTTTAGGAGAGTACACTTATTATGCTTACTGGATAGTCTTCTTCCAAACCATAGGCTGGTGCCGAACGGTAGGGAAGGAAGAAAACCATTTAGCCTAATGATTGTTAGGATTACCTAGCACCCTATGTAGAGTTTGGAAGCATCACATGTCACAAAGTTCAAGTTTTGATGGTGCTAAGCAAGCATACAAAGGATCTTATCCTAGAAAATTAGGGTTTATGATTTTACAAGCGACAAAGGCTAGGGTTTCGAGAGTACAACCTTTGTAGCTCCCTTCGCTAGACTCTTTGGCCTCTTGAGTGTTGGAAGAAGGTCCTCTTGAAGTCTTCTCTCGTCCACGACGATCCACCCGAAGCTCCTAGTCCAAGCTTGCGACTTCACTTTTCAAGATGAGAAATGAAGAGAACACTCTAAACAAGTTGGCTAAACTTGTGTAGAATGATGTTGTGGTTATGATTCTCACTTCAAAAACCTTTCTTGATGTGTGTTTTACTCACTAGAGGAAACTAGAGAGCAAAGGAAGAAGGAGGAAGAAGATGATGGCTTTCTTTTTCTTTTTTAACAAGAGTAAAAATGATAACTCATATGAAGTAAAAAGAAAATATATGTATATATATTTTCTAATCCTCATCTCAAACCATGGTTAGATGATGGAGACATTATTTAACTTGAGTTTAAAACACAAAGAGAAGGATAACTCATGGTTAGAAGTAGGTGAGCATGGTTAGGTTTAAAGAAGAGTGTAGAAGCTAAGCAAGAATTATCCTTTTCTTTATTCCTTTTGTTTTAAGCAAAAATCAAATAATAATCCATTCATTTAACCATGGTGTGAGTCTTATATTGCCACCATTTTTCATGTGTAATCAACCATGATAGATGGTGCATGTATGTATGTATGTATGCACATCAATATGTGCATGAAACTAAAAGAAAGATAGAAAAACATACATGCATGCATACATCCATCATATACAAGAAAATGTTTTAAGTGAGAAAACTAATGATTAAATGATAAATCAACACTTGATTTATCAATCTGGCCATATCACATATGACCCCACCAAAAGTTAGCCGCCCGATCAATGTACGGTATCATATACGCGCATTTTAATCGGGTCCATGCGCATATCGCATACGCGCACCACAACGTTTCGCCTGGACTAGGTAACTCCATTGTGGGACTCTAAGACTCGTCAATACGCCGGCAGTGGGTGATGATCATATCAAGCACCCCCAAGCCGCAAGCGGTCAGCTAAACGTAACGGCCACCCGGGTATTGAGCGATCAGAAGAAAACAAGCGAACCTGCTACAACTCCCGTCGAGCCAACCGGCAACACTACCGTACAGTCCCCTCTTCATCAGATATGCTGCATATCGAGCCTAGGGATGGTCACGTCGACCCCAATAACTCAATAAGTCGTGCCGGTGAATGGTCTATAACAGATCGAGAAACTACTGATAACACTTATCAGTAAATCTCAGCAGCCCTGGCCAGGGACTTACTGATATAACCAGTCGAGCACAGCACAGCATCAACTCCCAATACCGGGAGAGACGAAACCCCTCCTATCGCTCATCGCCTTCGTGTGTCTCGGGACTGTACCCAACGGCCAATTGTTTGCACGACTCAGTAGAGCCGTGGTAGGGTGGTAATCAAAGTACAGTGGGAGAGCACACAAGACTCTATGACGATCTCGGGTCTACAGACTAACCTGTACCAGTGTCACCTGAGAACTGCTATCCGACGATAGATATAATTCCATATAGGAGTTCTCGGTGAGTCCGTCCAGTGTACCCAGTCACCACTGAGCACTCGTATATGATCTGGATGACAAACATCGATGAATGTGGGAACATCCATCGCCCATCACATGGGTCTAGTATCATATACGTTAGTCTACTCTGGTATATCGATGCCCGTCTCGTTACACCTCCGACTAGGGACATTTAAGGATATTCTTATAAACTACAGATGTCCCACTAGTATGATCTCTATCATAATCACTGTAGTCAAGCCGATATCCCCAGGGCTTTATCAGCATGTATGAATGAATAAAAGCATGATCAAATCAACTTGTCAGATAAAGAAGAACCAGATAGCATACTATCATGTCGAGCAAGAATGTATACTGAATATATATACATATACAAATACATCCGCTATCATATAATGGCCTCTAGGGCATACATATATCCAACAATCTCCCACTTGCACTAAGGCCAGTTATTGGCGTATCTCATACCCAACATCTCAAAAAGTCGCTCATGCTGCGGCTGAGGGAGGGCCTTGGTGAATGGATCCGCGGTGTTATTCTTTGTGTCTACCCTCCTAATCTCGATCTCGCGGCGATCTACAATCTCCCGGATCAAATGAAAACGCCTCAGGATGTGTCTGGACCGCTGATGGGATCTGGGCTCCTTGGCTAACGCCATAGCCCCATTATTATCACAATACAAAGGTATTGGATCAATAATGGTTGGAACTACTCCTAGCTCCGAGACGAACTTCTTCATCCAGACGGCTTCCTTGGCGGCATCATTCGCAGCAATGTACTCAGCTTCCATCGTTGAGTCTGCAACGGTATCCTGTTTGGAACTCTTCCAACTTACCGCCCCTCCATTGAGGGTAAATACAAACCCTGAGATAGATTTGCTGTCATCCTTATCGCTCTGGAAGCTCGAATCGGTAAAGCCCTCCATTTGGAGATCTGCAATACCATACACCAAGAACAATTCTTTAGTCCTTCGTAAGTACTTAAGAATGTTCTTCACAGCTGTCCAGCGGTTCTCCCCTGGGTTGGATTAATACCTGCTTACAACACTAAGTGCATAAGCTACATCTGGGCGTGTACATAACATCGCATACATTATAGATCCTACTGCCGAAGCAAAGGGTATAATGCTCATGCGAGCTCTCCCTTCATTGGTCTTTGGACAAGAATCCTTGGAGAGAGTGACTCCATGGAAAGCGGGTAAGGCACCCCGCTTGGATTCTTCCATACTAAACCTTTTTAGGATGGTGTTGATGTACCTGGTTTGGGACAATCCCAATAACTTTTTGGATCTATCCCTATAGATCCTTATGCCCAGGATGTATGTGGCATCACCCAGGTCCTTCATGGAGAACTTTAGTGATAAGAATGATTTTACCGACTGTAGCATAGGAATATCATTTCCTATCAGAAGAATGTCATCTACGTACAATATGAGGAATGTGACAGCTCTTCCTACAGCCTTCTTATAAACACAAGGTTCATCTGGATTTTTAATGAAAACAAACTTTTTGATAACATCATCGAAACAGATGTTCCAACTCCGAGATGCCTGCTTTAATCCATATATGGATTTAAGCAGTCTATATGCTTTCCCGCTGCTCCCACTGTCAATGAAGCCCTCTGGCTGATCCATATAAACGCATTCTTCTAAATCTCCATTTAGAAATGCTGTTTTAACGTCCATCTGCCAGATTTCATAGTCGTAGTGAGCAGCAATAGCAAGTAGGATCCGAATGGATTTAAGCATGGCTACGGGTGAAAAAGTTTCGTCATAGTCCAAACCTGGTCTTTGACGAAAACCTTTCGCCACAAGTCTTGCCTTATAGGTCTCTACCTGCCCATCTACACCAATCTTTCTTTTAAAGATCCATTTGCATCCCACAGGTTTTACCCCAGGGGGTACAATGTCCAAAGTCCATACTTTGTTGGTGTACATAGACGCCATTTCGGATCTCATGGCATTCAGCCACTTCATAGAGTCTCCACTCGTGATAGCTTGCCGAAAACTGGTAGGATCATCATCATCCATGATGCAATCTTCTCCGTCACCATCAATGAGGAAACCGTAGTACCTCTCCGGTGGGCGAGAAGTCCTACCAGACCTACGGAGTGGCCGAGGTTCCTCAGTTTCTATTGCAACAGCCGGTTCAACCAAATCGTCATTAGAAGTTTGTGTTTCTAGAACCTCTTCTAGATCCACCACCTTGCCATCATCTTTATCTGTGAAAAACACTTTTTCTAAGAATGTGGCATACTGAGAAACAAACACTTTTTGTTCCTCTTTGTGGTAGAATAGATATCCATAAGAATTATTTGGATATCCCACAAAGTTACACATGACTGACCATGTCTCGAGTTTGTCCGGATTCTGCTTTTTAACATAGGCCGGGCAACCCCAAATCTTAATTCTCTTAAGATATGGTCTCTTCTTATGCCATATCTCATATGGCGTGGTAGACACGGTCTTGGTTGGAACCCTGTTTAGTAGAAACACTACAGTCTCCAATGCATGCCCCCAAAACGAGACTGGTAACTCAGCGTCACTCATCATGGACCGGACCATATCTAATAGGGTCCTATTCCGTCGTTCTGACACACCGTTGTGCTGTGGTGTGTAAGGAGGAGTGAGCTGAGAGAGAATCCCATTCTCTTTTAGAAAGTTTGCAAATTCTGTACTGAGATACTCACCACCTCGATCTGATCGAAGCATCTTGATACTCAAGCCGGTTTGTTTTTCTACTTCTTGTTTATATTCAATGAATTTCTCGAAAGCTTCGGACTTGTGCTTTAATAAAAATACATGACCGAATCTTGAGAAATCGTCAGTGAACGTAATGAAGTATGAAAAACCGCCTCTAGCCTGTGTAGACATTGGCCCACATACATCACCATGTATGAGACCTAGGAGCTCAGTAGCCCTTTCTCCGTGTCCGGTAAACGGAGTTTTGGTCATTTTACCCTTGATACAAGACTGGCAAGTCGCATAAGATTTATATTCAAAAGAGTTTAAATATCTATCTTTGTGTAACTTGTTTAGTCTTGTTTCGTTAATATGACCAAGTCTACAGTGCCAAAGAAAAGCTTCATTTAATTCTGAAAGCTTTCTTTTATTAGTGCTTTGTATACTGAAAACTGTGTGTTGATTTAGGATATATATTCCGTTATTAAGCGTACCATACCCAACCAACATTTGATTCAGGTGAATGTTCATAACATTGTTCTGCAATACAAAATTATATCCTTCATTGTCTAACAAAGAAACGGATATTATATTACAAAGCATACTGGGTACAAAATAACAAGGGTTCAAAACCAAAATACATCCAGATGGCAACCCCAAGTGATACTCTCCCACCGCGATTGTATGTACATTGGAACCATTTCCAACGCGGAGAGTATGGTCACCTGTCTTCAAAACTTTGCTATTTCTCAGCCCCTGCATAGAATTGCAAATGTGAGAACCTGAACCGGTATCCAATACCCAGGAAGCAGAGTTTATTGAAAAACAGTTTTCTGTCACAAACGCACCTGATGCAGAAGCATCCCCATGCTTCTTCTTGAGACTTAAGTACTCCGTGCAGTTGTGCTTCCAATGTCCTGTCTTGTGGCAATGAAAACATTCGCCTTTCCCCGAGTCTCCAGCTTTGGACTTTTCCTTTCCCTTCACCTTTTTAACTCCACCCTTAGGATTGGTGGACTTCTTCTTTTTCTTTCCCTTGGCCTTAGCTTTCGGGCGAGAAGAGGAAGATTGTCCAACAGTCATAACGGGAGTTTTTGCTGACTTCATAGTGCTCTCTGCACTCCTTAACATGTTAAGGAGTGCAGGGAGTTCCTTCTCCATGCCGTGCATGTTGAAGTTCACTATGAATTGAGCAAAGGTGGAGGGGAGGGACTGCAGAATAATATCTATATATTGTTCATTCTCCATCTTCCATCCAAGGTCCTCAAGCTCTTTTATAAGAGCTATCATCTTCAGAACATGGTCTCCTACTGATGTGCCAGGGGCCATTCGCATCTGAAACAATTTCTTTGATGCTTCGTATCGTAATACGCGGGATTACTCTCCATACAACTCTTTTGTATGGAGCAATATACCGTGAATGTCCATATCCTCGTGCTGCTTTTGATGTGTATTATCCATCGATGCAAGCGCGAGGCATTTTGCCGTGGCACAGTCAGCGTCCCATGTCTTGCGGACTTCAATGTCCGCAACTGAGGATTTTGGACCTGGGACGGGCGGGGCTGAAGCCGTGAGGACATATGATACCTTATCATATGTCAAGGCAATTTTCAGATTCCTCAGCCAGTCTTTATAATTGGTCCCATTCAGTTTATTTTTATCTAATAAAAGCTTGAGTCCAGTCATGGGTATCTGCCATTAAGAGAGAGAAAAGAATACACTCTGCGAAAGCTCTTGCATAGATCAGATTGGTTATTATCTTGTCTAATCGATGTCTCCTACTGCTTTAATCAAGTTTTTCTTTCAAACCTTAAAAAAGAAAACTAGCCAGGATTAATTACAGTCTATAACTTCGCTAACCGTTCTGCCAGGCCAGTGTCGGTACTTGAGGTAGGTTCCCCGTGCTTTCGCACGGATCTAATTAAAGTAAACCTCGTTTTCCCAGAGGCGTAGCCCTGTTAACACCTTTCTAGTCACCTAATGAGTTAGCTAATTGTAAACTGCAAAACTCTCCTAGGAGCAACTATTGCCCACAGTTGGATCAGGATCCAACCATCATATGGAAGGTATGCAATCTCATTGCAAATCTTAACACTTAAAATTCCTGATGTGATTTTTTACCCCTAGTACTTATTACCTTAACTATGGTCAACAAATGATAAGTACCAGTCAAGTTCTACCCGTCATTTCTTGATCAATTAGACCCACCCATATGACCCTTAACTAAGGTCAACAAAGTCGCATGAATGTCCTAATTAATCTGCATCATATGCAGTGTAGGAAGACATCACTTAGCTACCGTACACTACGCCTTAACTAAGGTCAACAAACGTAGCACGAATACTAAGTACTCTACTTCCTAAAATGACGGAGGGTTGCGGATGATTTTTAAGAAAATCTTTAACGCTTTGAACTTGATATCGTTGTAGAATCAAACGGTTTTCAAAAAGGAGTAGCTTGTGCTCCGCAGTTTTGAAATATAGCTTTTTCATAAGGAGCCGAGTGGTTTTCAAATCTTATTCTACAACATCTTTTTAGGTTTATTTTCTTTACATTAATCATATTAATGTAATCCCATCATTTAAGTCCTTAAGCCAATCACAGAAAAGAAATGAAAATAACACGTACGCTTATGCCATCCGCATTCGCCGCAATGTTCCGTTATGCACCGTTAGGTTACTTAACTAACGGCATACCGGGACGTGACTAGCGCGGGTGTAAAACATAAGCAACGTCTACTATATATCATATATATAATATATCATTCGTCTCAGATATCTCAGAACACAGGCAGCAGAAACATATATATAATGTGGGATATACTAGGACGTCCGTATTTAGTATTTAGCGAACAATAGAAAATACGAATTCCACAGTCGCGATGAATAGCCAAGCCCATACCCCTACACCCCTACGAGAGCGGCAAGCGACCCTACCAATCCTGGAGTTTAGGAGACCCAGTCTCGACTCCTCGAGATGGCCTCCCACTGAACCCCAGAACCCGGTCACTTGTGCTCCCCTCCTTGGGTTTATCCTAATGCGGAAAAGTAAATAATATACAACATTGGTGACACAACCTCAACCCGGAAGTGCCCCAAATAAAAGAATATTACATTACATTTGAATTTACATGAATGAAAATATAAAACTCTCATCTCACATAAAAACCCCCGGTTATTCAATCGCGACAATCCTGCACATCATATCTCAGCAACACATAATATCTCATATCATCAACGTAAGTAAGTATGCATACCCCAATTGTCGTTGATGTATAGCAACGAAACCGGCGATATCGAACATACTACACTTACGGTCACAGAAAAGAAAGTGTAAAACTACAATATTTGGAATCCACATTCTCTTTAGACATCATAAATGTGAAATATCACATATTTCGTATTTCATGCCTAAACTATATGAATTCCACATATTGTATCACATTCCAGATAAACAGACAGTATTAAAATTTTCGAACGAATGATCAAATACCTAAGATTCACTAAAGCTCAACACTTGAGCAGAGTTCAAAAACCCGGAGTGTGACACAGTAGTAGCGGTCCAGCCGTAGAAGGGTCAAGCCAACGCCTCACATGTGGCACGCCGTACTGCCCCAAACCCTAAGGTTCAAAGGGCAGTTCAAGACGCTCACATAATCGAGTTAAGGTTTGTTGTCTTCTAGAGGGTCCACCACAAAAAGACTTGCACGTATCTCCAAAGTATTTAAACCCCGTGAATAGTGAGCAAACGATACTCGTTCAAACACTTCACTACTTTCTAATTTACCCGGAAAAACAACGAAATGAAAATTCCGATCAAATCGACGAGTCCAAAACCATCTCCAGAAAATGCAGTACTAGATTCAGATTAAACATACTTAAAGTAACATACAAGCAGTTATAAGAGTTACTGTGTAAATAGGAGGCAATAAGGACACTGTACGGCCGCGGAGCCGCGGCCTAAGCAAGGATTTGCCGCGGTTCCGCGGCAGTTTGGAGGAATCATGGCTTCGTATTTCACAGATTTTATTAGTTTTTCTTGCTTTATTTTTTAAGTATTTTTAATTCTGAAAAATGTCAGATTTTAAAAAATGTCCAGAGAAGGCTTCGAAAAGTCGTATTTTGATCCGATCGGGATTTTTACTTCGTAAAAGTGTCGCCTAATATTCTAGGTCGGCTCTGATACCAATGTTAGGATTAACTAGCACCCTATGTAGAGTTTGGAAGCATCACATGTCACAAAGTTCAAGTTTTGATGGTGCTAAGCAAGGATACAAAGGTTCTTATCCTAGAAAATTAGGGTTTATGATTTTACAAGCGACAAAGGCTAGGGTTTCGATAGTACAACCTTTGTAGCTCCCTTTGCTAGACTCTTTGGCCACTTGAGTGTCGGAAGAAGGTCCTCTTGAAGTCTTCTCGCGTCCACGACGATCCACCCGAAGCTCCTAGTCCATGCTTGCGACTTCACTTTTCAAGATGAGAAATGAAGAGAACACTCTAAACAAGTTGGCTAAACATATGTAGAATGATGTTGTGGTTATGATTCTCAATTCAAAAACCTTTCTGGATGTGTGTTTTACTCACTAGAGGAAACTAGAGAGCAAAGGAAGAAGGAGGAAGAAGATGATGGCTTTCTTTTTCTTTTTTAACAAGAGTAAAAATGATAACTCATATGAAGTAAAAAGAAAATATATGTATATATATATTCTAATCCTCATCTCAAACCATGGTTAGATGATGGAGACATTATTTAACTTGAGTTTAAAACACAAAGAGAAGGATAACTCATGGTTAGAAGTAGGTGAGCATGCTTAGCTTTAAAGAAGAGTGTAGAAGCTAAGCAAGAATTATCCTTTTCTTTATTCCTTTTGTTTTAAGCAAAAATCAAAAAATAATTCATTCATTTAACCATGGTGTGAGTCTTATATTGCCACCATTTTCCATGTGTAATCAACCATGATAGATGGTGCATGTATGTATGTATGTATGCACATCAATATGTGCATGAAACAAAAAGAAAGATAGAAAAACATACATGCATGCATACATCCATCATATACAAGAAAAGCTTTTAAGTGAGAAAACTAATGGTTAAATGATAAATCAACACTTGATTTATCAATCCGGCCATATTACATATGACCCCACCAAAAGTAAGCCGCCCGATCAATGTACGGTATTCTATACGCGCATTTTAATCGGGTCCATGCGCATATCGCATACGCGCACCACAACGTTTCGCCTGGACTAGGTAACTCCTTTGTGGGACTCTAAGACTCGTCAATACGCCAGCAGTGGGCGATGATCATATCAAGCACCCCCAAGCCGCAAGCGGTCAGCTAAACGTAACGGCCACCCGGGTATTGAGCGATCAGAAGAAAACAAGCGAACCTGCTACAACTCCCGTCGAGCCAACCGGCAACACTACCGTACAGTCCGGTCTCTTCGTCAGATATGCTGCATATCGAGCCTAGGGATGGTCACGTCGACCCGAATAACTCAATAAGTCGTGCCGGTGAATGGTCTATAACAGATCAAGAAACTACTGATAACACTTATCAGCAAATCTCAGCAGCCCTGGCCAGTGGCTTACTGATATAACCAGTCGAGCACAGCACAGCATCAACTCCCAATACCGGGAGAGATGAAACACCTCCTATCGCTCATCGCCTTCGTGTGTCTCGGGACTGTACCCAACGGCCACCTGTTTGCACGACTCAGTAGAGCCGTGGTAGGGTGGTAATCAAAGTACAGTGGGAGAGCACACAAGACTCTATGACGATGTTGGGTCTACAGACTAAACTGTACCAGTGTCACCTGAGAACTGCTATCCGACGATAGATATAATTCCATATAGGAGTTCTCGGTGAGTCCATCCAGTGTACCCAGTCACCACTGAGCACCCGCATATGATCTTGATGTCAAACATCGATGAATGTGGGAACATCCATCGCCCATCACATGGGTCTAGTATCATATACGCTAGTCTACTCTGCTATATCGATGCCCCGTCTCGATACACCTCCGACTAGAGACATTTCAGGATATGCTTATAAACTACAGATGTCCCACTAGTATGATCTCTATCATAATCACTGTAGTCAAGCCGATATCCCTAGGGCTTTATCAGCATGTATGAATGAATAAAAGAATGATCAAATCAACATGTCACATAAAGAAGAACCAGATAGCATACTATCATGTCGAGCAAGAATGTATACTGAATATATATACATGTACAAATACATCCACTATCATATAATGGCCTCTAGGGCATACATATATCCAACAATGATGGTGTACAGAAGGTAACGACTAAAGACAAAATAAAGGGATTTGCAGAGATGGCAAAGAAATATACGGTTATAGTCATGAATTGGATTATGGAAGATGCATTACTAGGAATACCAGGATACCCCTACGAAACATTTTCATGTTTCAGTTTCAATGTGCATTGTTAAAGGAAAACTGATTTCCCGATTAGATACTTACTCCAGGGTATGTATTTACCAGGTATGATTCTCACATCTGTATGGTTTTACAGATGATGAGTTGGGGTAAGTTATTGGAAATATGGTGATCATCCTCATTATATCGAAATTCGTTGTAATTGGTGATATTTGAGGAAATCGCCTGGGTTTTTGCTGGACGACAAGTATTTGGTTTTGAGTATCCGTTGTTGTGCACCAATTTCAAACTGATATATCTGTACATTTATTTCTATAAAGTGAGATATAACTTTTTGAAATTATGTTCGTGACATTTACCTATATCAGTTGACCATAGGGTAAGGAGCATTGAACGGCGGAGTAGTTCTTAACCATAACTACAGTTTTCAACCTACGATTCACAGGTTTTGAGTTATTCAACTCAACGGACTTATACAGAGTAATGTATGCTGTCCAGTGTCCATCAGGACAATGGGGTTGGTCTTCGTACTATGTTATGCTTACTTATGACTTCTCTAGTTTTTAGACAAGTGTTTCGTAGAAATATAATGTCTAAGGTTTGAGAAGTTATAGGTATAGGAATAAAGTAGAGAACCAGATGTCGCAAGTATCGGGATTCTTCAAAGAGATCGAAGATGTAGATACTTGTTATTGGTATTCAGATGATAGTAATGGTTTTGAGAAACTTGTTTCTCTTTCAGGTTACTCTAATTGGATGTATTCCTAAGTTGAGTAATGCTGATTTGCCTCTCTCCATTAAGATGATATGCACTAGAGACAACTGCATGATAAGAATCTGGTTCCAATTAAATAAGTGCCAAAGTTTCTATATTGGATATAGAATGGTTCATATCTTAACGATGTTAAGGTACGGGGAGTTGTTCGGCTTATAATTAAAACAAGACTCTGGATAACTCAAGACACGTTTCTGTAATGGCAGTGTGCGGGTTGGCCCAGGCTATGATGAGGGTTGACTTTCTACCATCTGGAAGATCAATGGTGATATTGTTCTTGACTCGCCACAGTTTTGGTAAAATGGATTTTTTCAGAAAACGGTAGTGCGAGTATGGTAGAACTGGAAGAGAATCCAGAACCGCAAATGATTATGGAAAATTTACTAAGGCCTATAGATTCAATCAGGTTTGACATTCCATTAGCCACTCCGTAGATATAGTAGGTAACCTCAGGCACCCGAGAGGTACTCCGGTAGCATCAAAGACGGTGACAGGGAGGTTCTTGTTTACCCAGACTTGACATTACTGTTGTTCCAGGATATGAGACCCGGCATGAGGTTAAGTATAGCGTCGTTCTAAACTAGCTTTAGAAGTGCACGTATATATTATTCTGCCAGAGGGTTGTTGTAGTCAGTGGGAGCAGCGGAAGCATAGTGGGCAAGTAGCTTATGTCTACTTACAGACTAGAGCAGATATAGCAGAGATAGATCGTCTAATTTTGATATGACAGTCATTGGTTTGACTTCATCAGAATAGGGGATGGATCTGTTAAAGAAGGTAGTAGGGTGTGATGTCCTGGAATTTGGATGACATACACAAACTAGGAAGTAAAATTCCTATACTATGATCGGTTGTACTGTGGTTGTCACACAGTTGTTTCTCCACACAGGATATGGATATAATATCTGATATTTTGGTTAATAGATCTATGGTTTTAGATCAAGATTTGGGCAGTTTCCCAATGTGGGTACTTTGACAGTATTCTAATAGTATTTTAGAATAGATGACTCCTGGCATGGTGGTGTACCTGCTGGTGATGGAGTCACCCTTTCTAAAGGTGTCTTACAGACTAAAGGGGAGACGGATGTGCATGATTAACATATCACTTGCTTAGGCAATTGAGTTGATCATGAGATGTCAAGTACCATACCAGATGTTGTTTTTCCAATAGGTGCAATAAGTTTATATTAATCCAATCCGGGAGAAATATTCGGAAGCAGTTTTAGACCATAAGTGAATGTTCTAGGGATTTGATGACGGCAGCCTCCTTCGGGAGACGGTTATCATTCCAGGCTTCCAAAGGTGACATGGATGACAGAGTGATTGTCAGAGTTATAGTTTTCCCTCTGGACAAAGGGGCAGTATTATGGATAGGTGGTCCTAGAGGATACTGTGGGAGGCTTGGTGCTAGATACTGATTAGTTTCAGTTGACGATACAGTCTAAGAAGTTTGGATTTGGAGTTCATTTATGAACTAGGTCCCATCAGATATCCAGACATATTCTAAGACAGGTATTACTCAATTCGGGAGAAGTCTTTCTCCGCGAACTTGAGATTAAGAGAGACATAGAAAGAAACATCAGGGCGGATCCACTCATTGAGGCAATTTCTCGAACACAAGGGTTTTACAAACGAGCTTTGTGAAACTGTTTAGTAGAGGAGTTGGGTGTTCGGTATCACAAAGGCTGTGAATATGCGACATCGCAATAATTAGCCTTAAGTGCAAGTGGGAGATTGTTGGATATAGTGCCATAAAAGTCAATTATTGGATCGCAGGTACGTGATTGCAATGATTGAGGGAGGACCTATACCGTGAGGACAGTCTTACTCAAGATGATAGTATGCTATCTGGTTTGCCTTTATCAGTCGTGTACAGCTTTAGGTGACATGATCACTATTACACGTTGATAGAGCCCTTAGGTTCCTGCTTGACTACCAACAGTATGATGGAGATCATATACGTGAGAGTTGGGTAGTCCATAAGCACATCCTTAAAAGTGGTCCCTAGTCGTAGGTGCTTCGAGACAGGGCATCGATACTCCAGTGTAGACTAGTGTATACAGTCGAAACCCCGACGAAGGGCGGTGGCCGGTCTCAAAAGCCATTGGTGTCTGTTGGATCACCTAAGATGTATACAGGTGCTCATTGGGTTATGAGTACACCGGACAGGACTCGCCGGGAACCTGCTAGTTGGTATTTATACCTAGCGTCAGATAGCAGTTCCCTGGTGACATGTGTACAGGTTAGTTCATCGACCTGAGGTCGTCATTTGTCGCGTGTGAGTTCCCAATGTGCTTAGATTACTACCCTACCACGGCTCAAAGGAGTCGTGCAAATAAGTTTTAGTTGGGTACAGTCCCGAGCCACATAGAGACAAGTGAGCTGATCGGCATGGGATTCGTCTCTCCCGGTATTGGGGGTGAGATCGTGCTATGTCTAGGAGGGCCATTACACCAAGTCCTTGGCCGAGGCAGGTGAGAATTACTAGTAAGTATTCGAGTAGTTTCTCAGGGTGTTCAGGGCTACTCTCCGACATGACTTATACCACTATTAGGGATCTGACGTTACTAGCCCCCTAGGCCGGATATGCGATACTCAAAGACGAATGGACCAGACTGTATGTATATTGTTACTGATAGGCTCGGTAGGGTTCCAGGATGAGTTCGCTCATCGGCTTCCCTTTCGGTCAGTACATGGGTAGCCGTTACGCACAGCTAGTGCCGCTGACGTGCTTGTGGTTAAACCCACTGCCAGGGTACTGACGAGTCTTTAGAGTCCCCCACAGATAGTTTCCCAAGTTCGGGCGAAACGTTGTAGAGGCCGTATGGTTTTATGGCAGGGTTCGAAAATGCACGTGCACTTGTGCACGTGTCATATTTCGGACAGATAATATTGGTGGGCTTTGGTTTAAGCCGGATCCAAGTAATATATTGAGTCGGAATATTTTAGTCTCTCGTATTCGTATTTGGTTGGAATACGGATACATGTATGTATATACAGGTGAAGGGTATTCTCATAATCCGTTACGAGAATATTTTAGAAGATGCATTTCTTTTTGGGTTAATCATTTTGTTTTAAATGATTAATGTTTTGGAAAGTGTGACTCATGTTAATGAGTCATTATTCTAGAATGTTCACCAATGACTCATGGTAATGAGTCATATAGTGAGTCATGGTTGAGTTAATGACTTTTGTTTTGGGTAGGATATTTTAGAGTTTTGTGTGGGATATTTTTGTAAGATATTTACTTAGTTTTTCCAACACAAAACCTAATAAATACCACACCCAAAAGAAGTGGACAGCCAAAGGCAATTTTTGGTACTTGGTTATTTTGCTCACTAGATTATTCTTGAGTTCACAATTTCCATCTCTTTGCATCTTCTTCAACCTCTACCCTATCCCTCTCATGTGATGAGAACCATAGGGTGTTTGAGACAAAGTATTATACCCATTCTCTACTTTATCTTGGTCATCTCTTTTAGCAGACTTGATGACCGAGTTGCCTCGGTATAGAGGAGGGAGCCCGTTTAAAGATCTGTTGACGTGGTGCCACCTCGATGAGGAGACAAGAGATCGGAGTTGCCGCGAGGAGCGTGGGATGATGGCTAAAGACCGAAGGACTCGGTTCTATCGGTATAGCCTTTCTATCTCTTTACAGTTTGTTAGTTTAGCGTTAATGGCAAGATCCGGGTTATAGTATGCGATAGCGCCAGTTATAAAAGTTTTTGTTCCGCGTTTGGCTTCAGATTGAGGGCCGGGGCGCTACCGTAGACTTACAATGACTTATGATTTATTGGCCAAAGTCAAGGTCATAAGAGCATGGGGTAAAAATCACATCGGGAGTTTCTAAAGAAACTGAAACTTGCCAGGCATGCGCATACCTTCTGGAGTGTGATAACGTGAGTGGATTCCATCACGTTATCATGCGATGATAGTTTGATCCCGATTCCCACTGATGAGTTGGTTTACTCCTCGGGTGATCCCGACTATTTCTTCTTCCAGGTTTGGAGGAGAATTTGAGGTTACAGTGGGAGGTTTCCTGATTAGATAAATTGGTAACCATTCTGATCTAGGTTAGAGTGCATGCAGAGTGTTTCTTTTCTCTCTCTCTTTGGCAGCGACCATGGCCCGACCCTTGAATATGACTCAGTGACCAAGTTAACCGAACCTTGTTAAAAACACTAGCTTTTGGATTGTCTGAGTTGCATACCTCATTGCCACTCCTGCTTTTACCTTTTTCTCCAAGACACCCAATATTATTTCGAACATCCACTTCCATTGGATCAAACCATCGTATGGTTATATACGAACTCGAAGGAACTTGTTCCAGATTCGAGGATGGTTTCCGGTTCTGGAGAAAATGAATAGGACTATTCGTTGTCTTTTCCTTTTACCTAGTCTAAGGTTGCGATTGTTCTTTAGATTAGGACGGTACACCTATTACGCTTATTGGATAGTCTTCTTCCAAACCATAGGCAGGTGCCGAACGGTAGGGTATGAAGAAAACCGGTTAGCCTAAGTGAGGTGTACAGAAGGTAATAAGTGAAGACAAATAAAGGGATTAGAAAGAGGGCAAAGTAAATTGCGATTGCCATTCACGACCAAACCAAGTATTTCATCGCCACTCCTATTTCACCTTTGTATTTCTCCAGAACACCCCGTATCACTACGAAAATCCACAGTTATTTGGACAATCCATCGTATGGTTATATACGAACTCGATGGAACATGTTCCATTTTCGGGGATGGATTCTGGTTCAGGAGAAATAGAATAAGGTTTATTCAGTTGTCTTTTCTCGTTACCTTCTCTCGCATTGCGACTGATCCTAGGATTAGGACAGTATACCTATTACGCTTATTGGATAATCTTCTTCTAAACTGTAAGTCCACGTTGCCCATCCCGGTGCTTGCGGGGAGGCGGAAAACGGTATAAAAATCGGATTTTTATCGAACTAGGCAACATGGACTAACTAAAGGAGGATCTTTGATAAACAAAAACTAACTACAAGCTAACTAGTATTAGCTACATGGAAGAAAGGTTATACCTGGGCTTTATGTCATTCTCTCCTTGCTCCTTGGAGTGGAAGAAGATGATCACCTTGTCGCCTTCTCTTGTCGAAGAAGGATCCACCCGAGAGCCTCAACCTTTGGCTTCAACTTCAAGCTAGAAGTAACTAAGGTGCTAGAAGTGCTAATCCTAGAACCTTAGATGAGAGTAGAGATTACTTTAGAGAGGTTTATCTCAAGCTCAAGTATTTCTCAACACATGAGAGGGGAGAGCTTGAGAGAGAGGAAGACGAGGAAAGAGAATCTATATGATAGAATGAGAGAAATAATGAACCATTCTCTCTAAATATGGGTGAATTATGAAATCAGATAATTAGTTAGATAATTGTCATGGTTAATCAAGACTTGACCATTATCATTTCATATTTAATGCAAATTGCAAGGATCAAAGAGCATCTTTTATATGGAATGATGATGGTCAAAGTGTCAACCTAAGTCAACAAATTAAGTATGGTCAAAAGGTCAACAACCCTAACCATGCACAATTATATATAACTAATATCAATTATTCATAATACACACATAAGCATTAGGGTTAAGAAAATGACAATGGTCATTAACCCAAATCAAAGTCCTCTGCCTCTGTCTCAGTCAACTGTGCATACGCACCCGTATCCGTGATCCGAGGAACACGAATACAATGAGATAAAACAAATCTCAAATCATATACTAGGATCTGGCTGAAACCAAAGCCCGCTAGTATTGTTAGTTATATGTATGCCCTAGAGGCCATTACTGTATATAGGATGTATATTGTAGTGGATGCTGGGACATATATGGGAGGACTTTCTTGCTCGACATGATAGTATGCTATCTGGTTACTCTTACCTTAACGTGTATACTGATTGTCTCTCTGTTACATGTTGGTAAAGCCCTTAGGATCTGTACTTGACTACCTGGACTATGATGCGGATCATACTAGTGGGGACATGGTAGTCCATAAGTACATCCTTCAAAGTCCCTAGTCGAGGGTGTATCGAGACGGGACATCGATATACCAGAGTAGACTAGCGTATACCTTCTCGACCCATACAGATGGGCGATGGATGATCCCATATCCATTGGTGTTTGACATCAGAGATGATATACGGGTGCTCAGTAGAGACTGGGTACACTGGACGGACTCGCCGAGAACTCCCAGATGGTATTATACCTCACGTCAGATGGCAGTTCTCTGGTGACACTGGTACAGAGTAGTCTGTTGACCCGAGATCGTCATAGAGTCTTGTGTGGTTCCTACTGTGCTTTGATTTCCATCTTACCACGTCCAAGAGGGCATGCAAAACGGTGGTTTTTGGGTACAGTCCCGAGTCACATGGAGGCAATGAGCGATAGGAGGGGATTCGTCTCTCCCGGTATAGGGGGTTGATGTTGCGCTGTGTTCGATTGGCTATAACAGGAAATCCCTGGCCAGGGTTGCTGAGATTTACTGGTAAGTGTTACCAGTAGTTTCTCGAACAGTTATAGACCTCATATCGACACGACTTATTGAGCTATTGGGGTCTGACGTTTACCACCCCTAGGCGAGATATGCGACATATCAGACGATCAGACCGGACTGTACGGTAGTGTTACTGGTTGGATTCACTGGAGTGTGAGCGGGCTTGCTCGTCGATCTTCAGATCACTCAATACCCGGGTGGCCGTTACGTTTAGCAGACCGCTTGCGGCTTGTGGGTGTTTGATATGATCATCACCTGCTGCCGGCGTATTGACGAGTCTTTAGAGTCCTACACAGAGGTTTCCTGGCTCAAGCGAAACGAAATAGGAGCGCATATGAGATATGTGCGGGACCGAGAATAATGCGTGTATGTGATACCGTATTCCATTCTCGCGATGAATGTATCGATTAGGTTATATGCGATATACCCTAGTTATCGAATCAAAGGTTGATTCGATAAGCCGATACATAGGATATTGGTCGGTTATATGCGATATGACCGGATCGTTAAATCAAGTGTTGATTTAATGATTTAATGTATAATTATATATCTGATATATTACTTTGCATTAACTAGTATTGGTTCACTTTAAACGGATTTTCTCACTCGGATGTGCGCATTACATATGCGATATGATTTTGTGCACTTGATTGTATCATGTTTGATGATACATGTTTACTTGGTTAAGTGCAAAGAATTAAACCATGGTTAAAAGAATGGCTAGGGTTTCATTTCCTTTATTTATTCATTTATTTATTTGTTTATTCATTTTGGAAAAGAAGAGAAAAGAATGGTTGCTAGTTTTGGAGTTTAGTTGAAGCTTCATGAAGCTTTGATCAAGTCAACCATTCTTATCTCATCCTTAACCCTAACCATTCCCACTAACCATGATTCATTCTCTACACTTGACTATAGTTAATAATATGATAAGTATTTGTTTTTCTATTATTTTTAATTAACTTATCTTCTTCTTTGAAGAAGCTTGAGGTCATCAATGGTGATTGATGTAAATGAGTGAGAAATCCAATTCTAAAGTCTACCCACTTCCTATTTCTTCATCCTCTACCTCTTGCCAAGTAGTAGAGTGTGTTTCCTTCACAAGTTTTCATGGCTTGGTGAAGGTGGAGCTTGATCTTGGGATGCTTCGACGTAGATCATCTTCGGCACGTCGTCGACGACCTAGCCCGTCCATTCTCCGATGAAGCCGACGCTAGAGCCCGGATTAGATTTGGACAGCGGAGAGGACCTCATCTCGGAGCCGTGGAGGTGGAGGACCGGATCTACAAAGGTTGTATATCCGTATTCTCATAGTTAAATGTTAACTAGTTAGCTTTTTCGCCTAAATATCTAGCAAACGATCCGTAGTCGGGTTTCTCGGCACCTAGAATTTTTGAAATTGGCATGGTTGATGCCTTGTGAGACCTCATTAGGATGCCTAGGAACCCTACAGTGGTATCAGAGCCTAGCTAGAGCCTTAGGCGAAGTCCAGACGCAATTTGAAGTCCGATCGACCCGAAACCCAAACCCTTAACTTGCTCTCTGGACATTTCTGTAAATTGTGGATTTTTTGGAATTAAAAATATGCAGAGAAATGTGCAGGAAATTCTAAGAAAAACTGGAGAAAACGACAACCTGATTCAACAGTACGACCGCGGAACCGCGGCGTTGACCCCCATTTTGCGGCGGTTCCGCGGCCGTCTGTGATGATCAGGGTGTGTTTTTTCTTCAGTTGTTTCCTATAGTGTTTCTTGTGTGTTCTGGATGTTTTTAATATTTTTTCCAGAGTTTGCATTTTCTGAGTTGTTTTGGGGATTCGGTGTTTCGATCGGAGTATCAAATTTTGTCTGTGTGGCTTTCCAGATAATTTTAGAATATGTTAAAAAGTTCGACCGGATATAAATACCCAATTTTTCCCCTGTCGGGAAATTTCCAAGTGTTGGATTTTTCCGTAGTTTAACGACGTTCTAAGTAGTGCAAGTAACGCGATGGACCCTCTAGAAGACAACAAACCTTAACTCGATTATGTGACCGTCTTGAACTGCCCTTTGAACCTTCGGGTTTGGGGCAGTACGGCGTGCCACATGTGAGGCGTTGGCTTGACCCTTCTACGGCTGGACCGTCGGTACTGAGGCACGAACTGAATGTTGTTAGACTTATTTCATGTGTTGATCTGTATCGGGAAAACTTGGGTGTTCGATTGTTCGATCGGAAAGTTTGACATTTTCTATTTATCCGGAATGGGATACAATAATTGGAATTCACAATTAGTTATGAGATAACGGAATGAATATTATAAACATAGCAGTTTAGTCTCACTTGATCGGTTGCCACGGAATTTTGATGTGATCAAAAGTCCGTCGCAATCACGTAGCTTACGCGGATACTCGCCGGGTAAATTTAATAGACAGCCTCACTCCATAGCCCCGACCAAGTGACTGTAGGAGAACCCCGTCGCCGAAAGCATCCGTTCGGGTGCTCGCGGTAGCGGGGTTCCGCCTTGGTGCACTTCATCGACGGTATCAGGGGTGCGGCCGTCTACTGAAGTTTGCGACGAGCATTCGATCAGCATGTCGGGAATCTTGTTGAATTGCCCGACTTGATATTGAAAAGTGTTTTCGATTTTGAGACTAAAATGCGGGGTTTATAATTGTTAGGCATGCGATGTCTAAGTAATTCATTCGGTCAGGCATGCGATGTCTGAAAAGATTGCGGATTCCAACTGTTGTAGTTTTGCACTTTCTTTTCTGTGACCGTAAGTGTAATATGTGATATCGCCGGTTTCGTTGCTATATGTCAACGACAATTGGGATGCGCATATTTACTTACGTTGATGACATGTGATGTTATGTGTTGCTGGATATGTTATATTGGATCGTCGTGTTTGAATAGCCGGGGTTTTTTATGTGAGATGAGCGTTTTTCATTTTCATTCATGTAATAACTTGTATGTAATATTCTTTTATTGGGGCGCTTCCAGGTTGCGGAAGTAGTCACCTTTTGTATATTATTTACTTTTCCGCACTAGGATAGACCCAAGGAGGAGGGCACAAGTAACCGGGTTCTGGAGTCCAGTGGGAGACCAACTCGAGGAGTCGAGTCCGGGTCTCCTAACTCTAGAATTGGTAGGGTTGCTTGCCGCTCTCGTAGGGGTCTAGGGGTGTGGGTTTGGCTATTCATCACGACCGTGGAATCCGTGTTTTATACTGGCTCGTATTGAAAACACGGACGTCCTAGTATATCCAATATTTCATATGTTTCTTCTGCTGTGATATCTGTGATGTGATCATGTGATGTTCTGTGATAGATACATTATATAGTATATATGATATATTATATAGACGTTACTTATGTTTTACACCCGCGCTAGCCCTGCCCCGCTCTGCCGTTAGTTACCTAACCTAACGGTGCACGAGGGGACATCGAGGCGAATGCGGATGGCATAAGTGTACGTCGTATTTATCTGTGATGTTTAGGTAATTAAATGATGGGACTTCATTAATGTGATTAATGAAATAAAAAGAAACCTAAGATGTTGTAGAATCGAATTTCAAAATAAAAACAGGTAGCTACAGTTCTTGCTTTGCACAGCGGTATATATGATATATCCTGCACCTTATTCGATAAGGAAAGGACCGAGATCCCTTCACCGGGAGTGACTCCTTTAGCAATAACTGGCAGATGCTACACACTCGGTTTGTCTTTTGATTGCTTTTAAGAGTTCTGCTTTGCACAGTGATATATATGATATATCCCGCACCTCATTCGACGAGGAAAGGACCGACGATCCCTTCACCGGGAGTGACTCCTTTAGCAAAACTAGAAAAGCCTCAAAAGCACTCCATTTTTAAAATCATTTGATTCTACAACGATATCAAGTTCATTACGCAATAGGTTTTCAGAAAAACCTGTCGTAGCCCTCCGTCATTTCGGATAAGTACCGGTTAGTATTCGTGCTACGTTTGTTGACTATGTTAAGGCGTAGTGTGCGGTAGCTAATTTGTGCTTATCTGCATAAGCATATGATGTGATTGGATTAGGGTAGTCGTGCGACTTTGTTGACTATGTTAAGGGTCGTGCGGGTGGGTTTAATTCAATCGGGAAATGACGGGTTGAACTTGACTAGCACTTATGATTTGTTGACTATGTTAAGGTCATATAGCTGCTAGGGGCAAAATATTATCGGGAATTTCAAGTGTTGAAATTTGCAATGAGATTGCATACCTTCTATGAGATAGTTGGATCCCGATACCCGCTGCGAGTAAGAGTTACTCCTGGGAGAGTTTTATACATTACAATTAGCCGATCAAGTAGGTGTCTAGAAAGGTGTCAACGGGGTTACGCCTCTGGGAAAACGAGGTTTACATTAATTAGGTTCGTGCGAAAGCACGGGGGACCTCCCTCAAAGTACCGACACTGGCCTGGCTGAAAGATTGGCGAACTTGTAGTGTGGAATTAATCCCGGCTAGTCTTTCCTTTTAGGGTTTGAAGGAAGATTTGATAAAAAGCAGTGGGAGCCATCCTGATTAGATAAAATAATAACCAATCTATTCTTGCAAGAGCGCACGCTGAGTGTTTTCTTCTCTCTCTCTCCTGGTAGCGACCATATCACGCCTTAATCAAGATAATAATACGGAATATTGACCGAACCCGCTTGTTATACTGAGCTGGGGAACGTTGGTCCCGCTCCAACTTATAATTGTTATAAGATAGAGCAGGAAATTGGGGATTACCAGAATTCCCGTGCCGCCCAAACGAAGAGAGTGCATGCTGATACATCATCTTCGGGTGTGTTCGTTATACAGAACTGTTTCTCAGCATCCTTTACGTCCTGGGTATGTGATACCAGATCAGGATCCCAGATATGTAATCTGTTACATAGGGCTACAGAAAGGTAGAGAACTGAGAACGGGTGATAAGTTTCATGAGGCAGAAAACGGGGCAAGTGTTGCAGCCAAGTCTGTCGGTCACTGTCACCCTGTATTACAATACATTGATTCTGAACGAATGTTATTAGATACCGAACCTGATATACAAAATCATATCTGTCTCTTTATTAGTAAAGAAACGGTAAAATTTTGTATTGTTGGATAATGTTTTGAACATTTCCTATATCAAAAGTTGATCGGTTCAGGCACGTTATCTAAAAGCATTGACGTTCTAAATCAAACTACAGATCTTAGTATACGGAACACACACAAAAGTAAGAGTTCAGAACTGAACGAATTCTTCTTGAGGCATTGTAGACTAGGTCAGATCAATGTGACCCGACTAGCTAGAGTTACATATAGATGCATATTTAAATCAGTTTGAATTTACATCTTGTGAAACTCGCCAGTCATGTCGCAAAGATAAGATGACCATAGCTCTGATTAATGGAAACAGAGAAAGAGTTAGTAAACTCTTGGGACTGATACATGATGATGTATGTAAGGTCTCCTGTCTACACATGCCAGGACTGGTTCTTTATACTTCATTACGTTCTCTGATGATCTCTCAAGATTCAGACATATGTTCCTGTTGAAACACAAGTCCGAACCTTTTGAGATATTCACAGAATATAAGTTAGAAGTAGAGAACCAAAATACGGGTATAAGTATTATGTCCTCTGATGTGATCAAGGAGGAGAATACTTGAGCACGGAATTCCTGGGTTGTTCTAAAGGAGAATGAGATTCTCTCTCAGCATTACCCCTCCGTATACACCATAGCACGATGGTATATCGGGGCGGAGCAGATACACCCTATTTGATAAGGTGTGCTCTATGATGAGTAATACTGAGCTACCTATTTCCTTTTAGGGGTTATGCACTTGAGAAGCTGCATACCTATTGAATAGGTTCGAATCAAATCTGTTGCCTACCACTCCATATGAGATATAGAAAGGGAAGAGCCCATGTCTTAAGCTAGTTAAGATTTGGGGTTGTCCGGCCTATGTCTAAAAGCAAAATCCGGACAAGCTCGAGGCAAGGTCTGTAATGTAGAACTGGAAATGTTCCAGCCATACAAACTGCAGCTGATGATTTAGTAGAACCAAAGGATTCAGTAGATTCCAACGAACCTCAGCCTCTCCGCCGATCTAGTAGGGTTCCTCACCCACCTGAGAGATACTTCGGTTTCTCTATGACAGTGGGAGCGAGGATTGCATCATGAGATGATGACCCAACTAGCTTCAAGCAGGCCATCGAGAGTAAGACTCTGTAAGAATGGCTGGATGTTTAGCGATCTGAGATGGAATCCTTATACACCAACAAAGTATGGACTTTGGTTGCTATATCTGAAGGGCTAAATCCCCATCAGGAGCAAGTATATCTTGAGAAGATTACTTGGTGTAGATAGAAAAGTTGAGACTTTCAAAGCTAGACTTGTTAAAGGTTTTCGTCATCGACCAGGCGTGGATAATGATGAAACCTTTTCCAATATCTATGCTTAAGTCCATCCAGATCCTACTTACCACGGCTACATACCATGACTATGATATCTGGTGGTTGGGTGTCATGACTGCTTTTCTAAATGATGTTTTAGAAGAGTGCGTCTATAAGTACACAGCCAGAGGGCTTCGTAGACAGTGGGAGCAGCGGAAACGTGTGCAAGATGCTTTATAGGATAAAGCAGGCATCGCGGAGTTGGAACATCTGTTTTGATGGATTAGTCAAAGAGTTTGACATCATCAAAATGGTAGATGAACCTTGTATATACAAAAAGGTAGTAGGGAGTATGGTGACGATCCTCGTAGAGTACGTGGATGACATACTCTTGATAAGAAAGGAGTTTCTTATGCTACGCTCGATCAATCTCCGCTTATCACAAAGATTCTCCATATAGGATTAAAGTGATACCTACTAAATCCTGGATTTTGGATTTATGAGATAGATCTAAATGGATGTTAGGATTCTCACTTGTCGAAGTGAGATGGTATCACAGGATCCTAGGGAGAATCACTGGAAGGGTTCCAGGGTGATAAAGACGACTGAATGTCAGTCGCAGGCATTGTCTTTACCCTAAATCGAGGGACGGTATGTTGGAAGAGTTCCAAGCTAGATACCGTGACATACTATACGATAAAGGCAGGATAGATCGCTACTTAAGATGCTACCAAAGAGGCTGTTTGGGTGTATAATGGTTCATGAGATGAACTATGTTCCTCCTATTGTGTGACAATGGAGTTGTGGCTTATGCCAAGGAACGCAGGTCACATCAGTGATCCAGACATATTCTAAGGCAGTATCACTTGATCATGGAGATGGTTGATCTCCAGGGTGATCGAGGTTTGGAGAGTAGACTCAGAGGACAACACAGCGGATCCACTCACAAAGGCCTGTTCCCAGAGAGAGATTTTTATGGGATGGTTGAGTATGAGATACTGCAACCACTGCTACAGATGGCCCTAGTGCAAGTGGGAGATTGTTAGTTATATGTATGCCCTAGAGGCCATTACTGTACATAGGATGTATATTGTAGTGGATGCTGGGACATATATAGGGAGGACTTTCTTGCTCGACATGATAGTATGCTATCTGGTTACTCTTTACCTTAACGTGTATACTGATTGTCTCTCTGTTACATGTTGGTAAAGCCCTTAGGATCTGTACTTGACTACCTGGACTATGATGCGGATCATACTAGTGGGGACTTGGTAGTCCATAAGTACATCCTTCAAAGTTCCTAGTCGAGGGTGTATCGAGACGGGGCATCGATATACCAGAGTAGACTAGCGTATACCTTCTCGACCCATACAGATGGGCGATGGATGATCCCATATCCATTGGTGTTTGACATCAGAGATGATATACGGGTGCTCAGTAGAGACTGGGTACACTGGACGGACTCGCCGAGAACTCCCAGATGGTATTATACCTCATGTCAGATGGCAGTTCTCTGGTGACACTGGTACAGAGTAGTCTGTTGACCCGAGATCGTCATAGAGTCTTGTGTGGTTCCCACTGTGCTTTGATTTCCATCTTACCACGTCCAAGAGGGCGTGCAAAACGGTGGTTTTTGGGTACAGTCCCGAGTCACATGGAGGCAATGAGCGATAGGAGGGGATTCGTCTCTCCCGGTATAGGGGGTTGATGTTGCGCTGTGTTCGATTGGCTATAACAGGAAATCCCTGGACAGGGTTGCTGAGATTTACTGGTAAGTGTTACCAGTAGTTTCTCGAACAGTTATAGACCTCATATCGACACGACTTATTGAGCTATTGGGGTCTGACGTTTACCACCCCTAGGCGAGATATGCGACATATCAGACGATCAGACCGGACTGTACGGTAGTGTTACTGGTTGGATTCACTGGAGTGTGAGCGGGCTTGCTCGTCGATCTTCAGATCGCTCAATACCCGGGTGGCCGTTACGTTTAGCAGACCGCTTGCGGCTTGTGGGTGTTTGATATGATCATCACCTGCTGCCGGCGTATTGACGAGTCTTTAGAGTCCTACACAGAGGTTTCCTGGCTCAAGCGAAACGAAATAGGAGCGCATATGAGATATGTGCGGGACCAAGAATAATGCGTGTATGTGATACCGTATTCCATTCTCGCGATGAATGTATCGATTAGGTTATATGCGATATACCCTAGTTATCGAATTAAAGGTTGATTCGATAAGCCGATACATAGGATACTGGTCGGTTATATGCGATATGACCGGATCGTTAAATCAAGTGTTGATTTAATGATTTAATGTATAATTATATATTTGATATATTACTTTGCTTTAACTAGTATTGGTTCACTTTAAATGGATTTTCTCACTCGGATGTGCGCATTACATATGCGATATGATTTTGTGCACTTGATTGTATCATGTTTGATGATACATGTTTACTTGGTTAAGTGCAAAGAATTAAACCATGGTTAAAAGAATGGCTAGGGTTTCATTTCCTTTATTTATTCATTTATTTATTTGTTTATTCATTTTGGAAAAGAAGAGAAAAGAATGGTTGCTAGTTTTGGAGTTTAGTTGAAGCTTCATGAAGCTTTGATCAAGTCAACCATTTTTATCTCATCCTTAACCCTAACCATTCCCACTAACCATGATTCATTCTCTACACTTGACTATAGTTAGTAATATGATAAGTATTTGTTTTTCTATTATTTTTAATTAACTTATCTTCTTCTTCATCTTCTTCTTTGAAGAAGCTTGAGGTCATCAATGGTGATTGATGCAAATGAGTGAGAAATCCAATTCTAAAGTCTACCCACTTCCTATTTCTTCATCCTCTACCTCTTGCCAAGTAGTAGAGTGTGTTTCCTTCACAAGTTTTCATGGCTTGGTGAAGGTGGAGCTTGATCTTGCGATGCTTCGACGTAGATCATCTTCGGCACGTCGTCGACGACCTAGCCCGTCCATTCTCCGATGAAGCCGACGCTAGAGCCCGGATTAGATTTGGAGCGCGAAGAGGACCTCATCTCGGAGCCGTGGAGGTGGAGGACCGGATCTACAAAGGTTGTATATCCGTATTCTCATAGTTAAATGTTAACTAGTTAGCTTTTTCGCCTAAATATCTAGCAAACGATCCGTAGTCGGGTTTCTCGGCACCTAGAATTTTTGAAATTGGCATGGTTGATGCCTTGTGAGACCTCATTAGGATGCCTAGGAACCCTACAAGTATAAGCTGTCCGGACATCAAACATGCACAAGTGCGCGGATGTGAACGAACCCTGTCGCAAAACCATGCGACCTCTACTCATTTTCCCTAAAGGCGAATAACTCTCTGTGTGGGACTCCAAAGACTCGACACTTATGCTGGCAGTGGGTTTAACCACAGACCGCAAATGGCACTAGCTGTACGTAACGGTCCCCAGGTAGATGCCGATAAGAAGACTGACGAGGTGACCCCATCTGAACTCCTACTGAGCCTGAATGTGACAGTCTCCGTACAGTCCGGTCTGTTCGTATGATACGTCGCATGGCGGACCTAGGGGGGCGGTGAACGTCAGTCCCCTAATAGCGGTACAAGTCGTGTCGGAGTGAAGCCCAGAACACCCTGAGATAACACTGGAAACCTACCAGTATATCTCGCTTGCCCTGGCCAGGGACTACTTGTGTAATGACTCTTCTGGACACAGCGCGATGTCAACCCCCAATACCGGGAGAGACGAATCCTGTCTAACCGTCACTGCCTCCAAGTGCTTCGGGACTGCACCCAACTACTACCTGTTTGCATGATTTCTTTAAGCCGTGGTAGGGTAGTAATCAAAGTACAGTGGGAACACACTCGAGGCGAAGTGACAGTGTCAAGTCAGCGGACTAAGCTGTACTCATGTCACCTGGGAACTGATAACTGACGATAGGTATAATACCAACCAACAGTTCCTGACGAGTCCTGTCCAGTGTACTCGTAACCTAACAAGCACCCGCATACTATCTCAAGTACGACGTACTGACGGCTGTGGGACAGACCGTCTCCCACGCTGGGATGAGAAGCGCATACGCTAGTCTACTCCGGAGTATCGATGCCCTGTCTCGATAGTCCTACGACTAGGGACCTGTATAAGGATGTGCTTATGGATTACCCAGCCCCCACGAGTGTGAGCGCCATCACAACGCTGGTAATCAAGCAAAGATCCTAAGGGCTCTATTATTATGTATATAAGCGATATGCTAAAAGAAACACATGCACATATTAAAGAAGAGACAAACCAAGTAGCATACTACAATTTCGAGCAAGATTGTATATACAACTGTGAATATCCCAAGCTTCCATCAAGTAATATACATACTAGTATGATACAGTAATGGCCTTTAGGGCATATACACTAACATAAACCATAGGCTGGTGCCGAACGGTAGGGAAGGAAGAAAACCATTTAGCCTAACGATGGTGTGCAGAAGGTAGTGAGTAAATACAAATAAAGGGATTTGGAGAGATGGCAAAGGAAATATACGGTTACAGTCATGAATCTGCATAATGGAATAGGCATTACTAGGAATACCCGGATACCCCTTTCGAAACATAATCATGTTTCAGTTTCACTGTGTATTGTTAATAGAAAACTGATTTCCCAATTAGTCCATGCTCCAGGGTATGTATTTACCTGGTATGATTCTCACATCTGTATAGTTTTACAGATGATGACGGGGAGTAAGTTATTGGGAATTAGGTGATCATCCTCATTATATCGGGATTCGTTGTAACTGGTGATATTTGAGGAAATCGCCTGGGTTGTTTGCCGGACGACAAATATTTGGTTTTGAATATCCGTTGTTATGCACCAATTTTAAATTGATATATCTATACGTTTATTTTTATAAAGTGAGATATAACTTTTTGAAATTATGTCCATTATATTTGCCTATATCAGTTGATGGTTAGGTAAGGAGCATTCAACAGCGGTGTAATTCTTCTTAACCATAAGTACAGTTTTCAACCTACAACGTACAGGGTTTGAGTTATTCAACTCAGGGGACTTATACAAAGCATTGTATATTGTCTAGTGTCTATTAGGACAGAGGGGTTGGTCCTCGTACTATATTCTGCTTACTTGTGACTTCTCTAGTTTTTAGACAAGTGTTTCGTAGAAATACAAGGTCTAAGTTTTAAGAAGTTATAGGTATAAGAGTAAAGTAGAGGACCACGTGTTGCAAGTATCAGGATTCTTCAAGGTAGTAGATGATGTAGATACTTATGTTTAGTATTCAGTTGGTAGTAATGGTTTTGAGAAACTTGTTTCTCTTTCAGGTTACTCATATTTGGATGCACTCCTAAGTTCAGTAATGCTGATCGGCCTCTCTCCATTTAGTTGACATGCACTGGAGACGGCTGCATGATTTGAATCTGGTTCAAATTAAATGAGTGCCTCAGTTTCTATATTAGATATAGAATGGCTCATATCTTAATGAAGTTAAGGTATATGGAGTTTTCCGGCTTATGCTTAAAACCAGACTCTGGATAACTCAAGGCACGTTTCTGTAATGGCTTTTTGTGGGTTGACCCGGGCTATGACGAGGGTTAACTTTCAAGAACTTCCTCATCCAGACAGCTTCTTTTGCGGCATCAGATGCAGTGATGTATTCCGCTTCCATGGTCGAGTCAGCAACGGTTTCCAGTTTGGAACTCTTCCAACACACCGCCCCTCCATTGAGGGTAAATACAAAACCCGACATGGACTTGGAATCATCCTTGTCACTCTGGAAGCTGGAGTCAGCAAAGGCCTCAATCTGGAGGTCTTTTCCGCCATACACCAAGAACATCTCTTTATTCCTTCTCAGGTACTTGAGAATGTTCTTTACCGCTATCCAATGTTTCTCTCCTGGGTTTGACTGATACCTGCTTACCACACTCAGTGCATAAGCCACATCCGGTCTGGTACACAACATCGCATACATTATAGAGCCTACCGCAGAAGCGTAGGGTATAATAGACATGCGATCCCTCTCCAAATCAGTCTTGGGAGACATCTCTTTGGAGAGGGTGATCCCGTGACAAGCCGGTAGATTACCGCGCTTGGAATCTTCCATACTGAATCTTTTTTATATGGTGTCGATGTACCTGGACTGCGAGAGTCCTAAAATCCTTTTGGATCTGTCACGGTAGATCCGGATCCCCAGAATGTATGAGGCATCACCCAGGTCTTTCATGGAGAACCTGTGTGACAAGAACCCCTTGACAGATTGTAGCATAGGAATGTCATTTCCTATTAAGAGAATGTCATCCACGTATAAAACGAGGAATACTACAGTTCTCGCTACAAATCTACAATAGATGCATGGTTCATCTGGATTTTTGATAAAGCCAAATTCCTTGACCGTCTCATCAAAACAGATGTTCCAACTCCGCGATGCCTGCTTTAGTCCATAAATGGACTTAAGCAACTTGCACACCTTTCCGCTGTTCCCACTCTGAATGAAACCCTCTGGCTGGTCCATATAGACACACTCTTCTAAATGTCCATTTAGAAAAGCGGTCTTTACGTCCATCTGCCAAATCTCATAATCGTGGAAGGCAGCAATGTCAAGAAGGATCCGAATGGATTTCAGCATAGCTACTGGAGAAAAAGTTTCGTCATATTCCAAACAAGGTCGCTGACGAAAACCCTTCGCAACCAGTCTAGCTTTATAGGTCTCAACCTGTCCATCTACACCAATCTTCCTTTTGAAGATCCACTTGCATCCTACGGGTTTTACCCCATCTGGAGCAATGTCCAACGTCCATACTTTGTTGGTGTACATGGACTCCATTTCGGTCCGCATTGCATCCAGCCATTTTACCGAGTCAACGCTCTAAATGGCTTGCTGGAAGCTAGTAGGCTCATCACAATCTATGATGCAATCCTCTCTATCCCCGTCTATGAGAAAACCGTAGTATCTCTCGGACGGATGAGACTGCCTACTACTCCTGCGGAGTGGCGTGGGAATGTCCTGATCTTTCGAACCCTCTGGTTCTACTAAGCTTTCAGTAATAGCTCGTGGTTCTGAAATTTCTTCCAGTTCTATTGCACTCCCACTTATTTCTTTTTCTACGAACCGGTGTTCTAGAAAGTGGGCATGGCGAGAAACAAAAACCTTTTGTTCCTCTTCGCAATAGAAGAAATATCCCTTGAAGTTCTTTGGATATCCTACAAACTTGCACTGTACTGAGCGTGCCTCGAGCTTGTCCGCATGATGCTTTTTGACAAAAGCTGGACATCCCCATGTCTTAATGTGATTAAGATAGGGTCTCTTTCCACACCACATCTGATATGGTGTGGTAGGCACAGTCTTAGTTCGAGCTCGGTTCAAAAGGTATGCAGCTGATTCTAGCGCATATCCCCAGAACGATCGCGGTAACTCAGCGTTACTCATCATGGACCGTACCAAATCCAATAGGGTTCGGTTCCGTCTCTCCGATACACCGTTATGTTGCGGAGTGTATGGAGGAGTAAGCTGAGAGAGAATTCTATTCTCTTTTATGTAACCCAGGAACTCGGCACTCAAGTATTCACCACCTCGATCAGATCTTAGTGCCTTGATACTTTTTCCTGTTTGTTTTTCTACTTCATTCTTATATTCCTGGAATTTTTCAAAAGCCTCGGATTTATGTTTCATTAAGAAGACATATCCGTACCTTGAAAAGTCATCCATAAAAGTAATGAAGTAAGAATAACCGCTTCGTGCATGCGTAGATATTGGGCCGCACACGTCGCTGTGCACGAGTCCCAAGAGCTTGCTCGCTCTTACTCCGTGTCCAGTGAACGGAGTCTTTGTCCTCTTTCCTTTGAGACAGGATTGACAAGTTGCATACGATTGATATTCGAACGGATCCAAATATCCTTCTGTATGTAACTTCGTCAACCTTCTCTCAATAATGTGACCGAGTCTACAATGCCATAAGAAAGTCTTATTGATTTCTGGAGACTTTCTTTTGTGTGTATTCTGGACATTGAAAATCTGTGGTTGGTTTAATACGTATATACCGTTGTTTAATGTACCTGACCCAATCAGAACTTGATTAAGGTGAATGTTCACAACATTACATACAAATGCAAATTCATAACCTTCTTTAGACAATAAAGATACAGAAATGATATTACAGGTTGCTTTTGGTACAAAATAACAACTACGCAAAACCAAAAAGTGTCCATCTTACAATCTCAGGTGATAGTCCCCCACGGCCTCAGCATCCATGCTAGCTCCGTTTGCAACTCTGAGGGTCATATCACCTGCCTTCAAAACTCTACGCTTTCTCAATGCCTGCAAAGAATTACAGATATGAGATCCTGATCCGGTATCCAATACCCAGGAAGTAGAGTTTATTGATAGACAGTTTTCAATAACATACACACCTGAAGCTGAAGCCGCAACTCGCTTCAGATCCTGGGTTCCGGCCTTCCAAGCTTTGCAATCCTGTTTCCAGTGTCCACTTTTGTGACAGTAGAAGCTTTCTTCCTTCCCCACCAGCTTTCCCGCTACCTTTGTTGTCTTTCCTTTTCCCTTCGTATCCACTTTTCTTACACCGCCTCTTGGTTTGACGGGGGCTTTCTTCTTCTTACCCTTGGCTTTCGCCTTGGACCTAGAAGAGGAAGATCCTCCTACAAACAAAGTGGATGTCTCCCTATCTTTCTGTAGGGTGCCCTCAGCACTCCTCAACATGTTCAGAAGTTCGGAAAGTTCAACCTCCTTTCCTTGCATGTTGAAGTTAAGGATAAACTGGGCGTAAGTGGAAGGAAGGGACTGGAGAATCAAGTCAGTATAGAGTTCATTCTCCGACGTGGTCCCAAGGTCCGCGAGCTCCTCTATGTAGCCAATCAACATAAGCACGTGTTCCGCTACAGATGATCCGACGGCCAATTTTGCCGAAAATAGCTTCTTCGACACTCCGTATCTTGCGATACGAGACTGCTCTCCATACAGTTCTTTTGTATGGAGAAATATGGACTCTAGGTCCATATTCTCATGCCTCCTCTGATGTTCGTTGTCCCTCGAGGCAAGCATGAGGCATTTGGCCTTCGCGCAATCTATCTCCCATGTCGTACGGATTTCTACATCCGTGACGCTGGAGGTGGGACCTGGGACAGGGGGAGCTTTGGTGGTAAGGATATACCCCAACTTGTCGTAAGTGATTGCCATCTTGACATTCCTGAGCCAATCTTTGTTGTTTGGCCCTGTCAGTATATTTTTATCTAGTAATAACTTAAGTCCGGTCATTTTGAATGGTCGCTGCAATTAGGAGAGAGAAAATAAACACTTTAGCATGATGCTCTTGCAAGTTTAGAGTGGTTTTTCGTTTGTCTAAACAGGATGGCTCCCACTGTCTCTCGAATCCCTCCTCAAACCATAAAAGAAGAATTAGTCGGGATCAATCTCACCGTACAATACTTGCTTAACCGTTCAGCCAGGCCAATGTCGGTACTTCGAGGGTGGTTTTCCAACGCTTTCGCGAAGTTCCTTAATTAAGTAACCTCTTTTCCCTCTGGGCGTAGCCCCGCTAACACCTTTCTAGACACCTACTAGCTTTATAGCATTGATCGTTAAGTAAGAACTTTCCCGAGGAGTAGCATATACTCACAGTAGGATCGGGATCGAAATATCATCGCGTGATAAAACCGAAGGAATCCTACCAGAATCATCACACTCCAAATGGTATGCAGCGCTCGCAAGTTTCACTACTTATGAAACTTCCGATGTGGATTTTTTCCCCATGCTCTTATGACCTTGACTTTGGCTAAAATATCATAATTCACATGTCAAGTTCTACCCGTCATTTTCCTGGTTAATTTGGACCCACCCGTACCTACTCTTGACTTTGGCCAAAATGGCAGTACGACTGTCTCAAACCAACGCATCTACCTATGCTGCACATGAATACCCAATAGCTACCAATCACTATGCCTTGACTTTGGCCAAAATACATAGCTTGAATACTTTTTGACCATTCATGTGGAATGACGGAGGGCTACGAATGGTTTTGGCGAAACCGTGAACGTAGTGAACTTGATATAATCGATGGAACGAGATAGCTTTTAAAAATGAGTGGTTCAAGCTCGGCATTAAAAAGTTTAGTTTTGAAAAGAACCGAGTGGTTTTCAAAGTGTTCCAATCGACTTTTACTTGGTTTATTTTCTTTCATTAATTCCAATGCGTCCCATCATTTAATCCTACCATTGCAGAAAACAACCAAAATATGGTGTACGCTTATGCCATCCGCATTCGCCATGGGTCCCCGTCATCACCCGTTAGGTTACTTAACTAACGACAGAGCGGGGGCTGGACTAGCGCGGATGCAAAACATAAGCAACACCTAAATAGTTATCATTTATAAATATATAGCAATGATAGCCATTACAGATCACAGATGAACACTTTGGATATACTAGGAATCCGCGATTCGTTCGAGCCTGCAACGAAAAGCGGATTACACGGTCGCGATGAATAGCCAATACCCCACCCAAGACCCCTACGGGTGCGGCAAACTACCTGCCAAGTACCCGAAGTGAAGCGACCTCCCTCAACGACGTGAGTAGGCCACTCGGCACTTCGAGATACCCGGTAGTTTGTGCACCCTACCATGGGTCTATCCTAGGAGCAAAAACAGTAAAAAGAAATTATACAATTACGGCTACAACCCCGACCCGGTTGTGCGGCCAAATAAATAATATTACATCAATTTACATATTACAATGAATGAAAGAAAAAAGAAGCTCTCATCTCACATCCACCCCGGCTATTCATCCGCGACAATCCACCGAGTTCATATACACAAACCAATAAGCATTACAGATCACAGATATGTATAACCCCTACTAATCGACATATAGCGATTAGCAGACGTTAAATACATATAAACATCACAGATATAACCCAATAGTCAAAGTATAGTGAAGTTCGATCAAAAAATACGGATTTATAGCCACCCAAATACAAATTTCTATTCTGGAAAATCTGGGCAGAAATAAAATATCTTAAAAATCTCAAAACCAATACAGAAGAACACTGCACCAAACTCGGTCCAGAACCGAGTCAACTCGGCCGCGGTTCCGCGGCGAGAAGCATGTTCTTGCCGCGGAAACGCGGCGCTTTGAACGGTTCATTGGATTGTTTTTGGTGTGCTTCTTAACAAAACCCTGAGCCTGTTTTTGAAGTATGATTTATTATTTTTGGAGCCGAAAAAAAAATCAACAGAAACTTAGGGTTTTGAAATTCTAGTTTTGCGATTTTTCCGATCGAACTTCCATACACTTTACTAACTAGCAAGTTTATGTTTAGTTAGGCTCTGATACCACTGTAAGTCCACGTTGCCCACCCCGGTGCTTGCGGCGAGGTGGAAAATGGTATAAAAATCGGATTTTTATCGAACTAGGCAACATGGACTAACTAAAGGAGGATCTTTGATAAACAAAAACTAACTACAAGCTAACTAGTATTAGCTACATGGAAGAAAGGTTATACCTGGGCTTTATGTCATTCTCTCCTTGCTCCTTGGAGTGGAAGAAGATGATCACCTTGTCGCCTTCTCTTGTCGAAGAAGGATCCACCCGAGAGCCTCAACCTTTGGCTTCAACTTCAAGCTAGAAGTAACTAAGGTGCTAGAAGTGCTAATCCTAGAACCTTAGATGAGAGTAGAGATTACTTTAGAGAGGTTTATCTCAAGCTCAAGTATTTCTCAACACATGAGAGGGGAGAGCTTGAGAGAGAGGAAGACGAGGAAAGAGAATCTATATGATAGAATGAGAGAAATAATGAACCATTCTCTCTAAATATGGGTGAATTATGAAATCAGATAATTAGTTAGATAATTGTCATGGTTAATCAAGACTTGACCATTATCATTTCATATTTAATGCAAATTGCAAGGATCAAAGAGCATCTTTTATATGGAATGATGATGGTCAAAGTGTCAACCTAAGTCAACAAATTAAGTATGGTCAAAAGGTCAACAACCCTAACCATGCACAATTATATATAACTAATATCAATTATTCATAATACACACATAAGCATTAGGGTTAAGAAAATGACAATGGTCATTAACCCAAATCAAAGTCCTCTGCCTCTGTCTCAGTCAACTGTGCATACGCACCCGTATCCGTGATCCGAGGAACACGAATACAATGAGATAAAACCAATCTCAAATCACATACTAGGATCTGGCTTAAACCAAAGCCCGCTAGTATAAGCTGTCCGGACATCAAACGTGCACGAGTGCGCGGATGTGAACGAACCCTGTCGCAAAACCATGCGACCTTTACTCATTTTGCCTAAAGGCGAATAACTCTCTGTGTGGGACTCTAAAGACTCGACACTTACGCTGGCAGTGGGTTTAACCGCAGACCGCAAGCGGCACTAGCTGTAAGTAACGGTCCCCAGGTAGATGCCGATAAGAAGACTGACGAGGTGACCCCATCTGAACTCCTACTGAGCCTGAATGTGACAGTCTCCGTACAGTCCGGTCAGTTCGTCTGATACATCGCATGGCGGGCCTAGGGGGGCGGTGAACGTCAGTCCCCTAATAGTGGTACAAGTCGTGTCGGAGTGAAGCCCATAACACCCTGAGATAACACTGGAAACCTACCAGTATATCTCGCTTGCCCTGGCCAGTGACTACTTTTGTAATGGCTCTCCTGGACACAGCGCGATGTCAACTCCCAATACCGGGAGAGACGAATCCTGTCTAACCGTCACTGCATCCAAGTGCTTTGGGACTGCACCCAACTACTACCTGTTTGCACGACTCCTTTAAGCCGTGGTAGGGTAGTAATCAAAGTACAGTGGGAACACACTCGAGGCGAAGTGACAGTGTAAAGTCAGCGGACTAAGCTGTACTCATGTCACCTGGGAACTGATAACTGACGATAGGTATAATACCAACCAACAGTTCCCGACGAGTCTTGTCCAGTGTACTCATAACCTAACGAGCACCCACATACTATCTCAAGTACGACATACTGACGGCTGTGGGACAGATTGTCTCCCACGCTGGGATGAGAAGCGCATACTCTAGTCTACTCCGGTGTATCGATGCCCTGTCTCGATAGTCCTCTGACTAGGAACCTGTATAAGGATGTCCTTATGGATTACCCAGCCCCCCCGAGTGTGAGCGCCATCACAACGCTGGTAATCAAGCAAAGATCCTAAGGGCTCTACTAATATGTATATAAGCGATATGCTAAAAGAAACACATGCACATATTAAAGCAGAGACAAACCAAGTAGCATACTACCATTTCGAGCAAGATTGTATATACAACTGTGGATATCCCAAGCTTCCATCAAGTAATATACATACTAGTATGATACAGTAATGGCCTCTAGGGCATATACACTAACATAAACCATAGGCTGGTGCCGAACGGTAGGGAAGGAGGAAAACCATTTAGCCTAACGATGGTGTGCAGAAGGTAGTGACTAAATACAAATAAAGGGATTTGGAGAGATGGCAAAGGAAATATACGGTTACAGTCATGAATCTGCATAATGGAAGAGGCATTACTAGGAATACCCGGATACCCCTTTCGAAACATAATCATGTTTCAGTTTCACTGTGTATTGTTAATAGAAAACCGATTTCCCAATTAGTCCTTGCTCCAGGGTATGTATTTACGACGTATGATTCTCACATCTGTATAGTTTTACAGATGATGACGGGGAGTAAGTTATTGGGAATTAGGTGATCATCCTCATTATATCGGGATTCGTTGTAACTTGTGATATTTGAGGAAATCGCCTGGGTTGTTTGTCGGACGGCAAATATTTGGTTTTGAATATCCGTTGTTATGCACCAATTTTAAATTGATATATCTATACGTTTATTTTTATAAAGTGAGATATAACCTTTTGAAATTATGTCCATGACATTTACCTATATCAGTTGATGGTTAGGTAAGGAGCATTCAACAGCGGTGTAATTCTTTTTAACCATAAGTACAGTTTTCAACCTACGACGTACAAAGTTTGAGTTATTCAACTCAGGGGACTTATACAAAGCATTGTATATTGTCTAGTGTCTATTAGGACAGAGGGGTTGGTCCTCGTACTATATTCTACTTACTTGTGACTTCTCTAGTTTTTAGACAAGTGTTTCGTAGAAATACAAGGTCTAAGTTTTGAGAAGTTATAGGTATAAGAGTAAAGTAGAGGACCACGTGTTGCAAGTATCAGGATTCTTCAAGGTAATAGAAGATGTAGATACTTATGTTTAGTATTCAGTTGGTAGTAATGGTTTTGAGAAACTTGTTTCTCTTTCAGGTTACTCATATTTGGATGCACTCCTAAGTTGAGTAATGTTGATCGGCCTCTCTCCATTTAGGTTACATGCACTGGAGACAGCTGCATGATTTGAATCTGGTTAAAATTGAATGAGTGCCTCTGTTTCTATATTAGATATAGAATGGCTCATATCTTAATGAAGTTAAGGTATATGGAGTTTTCCGGCTTATGCTTAAAACCAGACTCTGGATAACTCAAGGCACGTTTCTGTAATGGCTTTTTGTGGGTTTACCCGGGCTATGACGAGGGTTAACTTTCTACCATCTAGAAGATCAATGGTGATATTGTTCTTGACTCGCCACAGCTTTAGTAAAATGGATTTTTTCAGAAAAAAGTATTGGGAGTATGGTAGAACTGGATGTGATTCCAGAACCGCAAACGATTACTGAAAATTTAATAGGACCTAAAGATTCAATCTGGATTGACATTCCATTGTCCACTCCGCAGATATGGTGGATAACCTCAGGCACTCGAGAGGTACTTCGGTATTCTCAAAAATGGTGACAGGGAGGTTGTTGTTTACCCAGACTTGACACTACTGTTGTTCCAGGCTATGAGACCCGGCAGGAGGATGAGTATAGCGTTATTCTAAACTAGCTTTAGAAGTGCATGTTGTATATGACTCTGCCAGAGGGTTGTCGTAGTCAGTGGGATCAGCGGAAGCATAGTGGACAAGTAGCTTATGTCTATTTAGTGTACTAAAGCAGATATAGCGGAGATAGATCATCCATTTATGATATGACAGTCATAGGTTTGACTTCATCAGAATAGGGATGGATCTGTTAAGAAGGTAGTAGGGTGTGATGTCCTGGTATTTGGATGACATACACATAGTAGAAAGTGATATTTCTATACTACGATCGGTTATACATTGGTTGTCACACAGTGGTTTCTCCACATAGAATATAGATATAATATCAGACATTCTGGTTACTAGATCTATGGTTTTAGATCTAGATTTGGGTAGTTTCCCAATCTGGGTACCCAGACAGTATTCTAAAGGTGTTTTAGAATGGACGACTCCTGGGATGGTAGTATACCTGCAGGTAATGTAGTCACCTTCTCTAAAGGTGTCTAACAGACTAAAGGGGAGAGGGATGTGCATGATTGACATATCACTTGCTTGGGCAATTGAGTCAATCATGAGATGTCAAGTACCATACCAGATGTTGTTTTTGCATGAGATGCAATAAATTGATATTAATCCAATCCTGGAGAAATGATTGGAAGCAGTTTTAAAACATAAGTGGATGTTCTAGGGATATGATAACGACAGCCGCCTTCGGGAAATGGTTATCATTCCAGGCTTCCAAGGTGACCTGGATGACAGAGTGACTGTCAGAGTTATAGTTTTCCCTCTGACGAGGGGCAGTATTTTGGACAGGTGGTCCAAGCGGATACTGAGGGAGGCGTGCTGCAGGATACTGATTAAGTTCGGTTGACGATACAGTCTAAGAAGTTTGGATTTGGAGTTCATTTATGAACTAGGTCTCATCAGATATCCAGACATATTCTAAGACAGGTATTGCTTATTTTGGGAGATGGCTTTCTCCGCGAACTAGAGATTAAGAGAGACATAGAAAGAAACATCAGGGCGGATCTACTCACTGAGGCTATTCCTCGAACGCAATAGTTTCACAGACGGGCTTTGTGAGACTGATCAGTAGAGGAGTTGGGTGTTCGGTATCACACGGGCTGTGAGTAAGCGACATTGCAATAATTAGCCTTGATTGCAAGTGGGAGATTGTTGGATATAGTGCCCTCAAAGTCAATTATTGGAACGCAGGCACGTGATTGCAATGATTGAGGGAGGACCTATGCCGGCAGGACAGTCTTACTCGTGATGATAGTATGCCATCTGGTTTATCTTTATCATCGTGTACATGCTTTAGGTGATGTTACAGATCACTATGGCGCGTTGATAGAGCCCTTAGGATTCTTGCTTGACTACCAGCAGTATGATGGCGATCATATAAGTGGGAGCTGGGATCTATAAGCACATCCTTAAAAGGTCCTTAGTCGAGAGAGTTTCGAGACAGGGCATCGTTACTCCAGAGTAGACTAGTGTATACAGTCGAGACCCCGACGAGGGGCGGTGGCCGGTCTCACAAGCCATTGGTGTCAGTTGGTTCACCTAAGATGTATACAGGTGCTCATTGGGTTATGAGTACACCGGACATGACTCGCCGGGATCATGCTAGTTGGTATTATACCTGACGTCAGATAGCAGTTCCCTGGTGACATATGTACAGGTTACTTCATCGACCTGAGATTGTCATTTGTCTCGTGTAAGTTCCCACTGTGCTTTGATTATTACCCTACCACGGCTCAAAGGAGTTGTGCAAACAGGTTTTAGTTGGGTACAGTCCCGAGCCACAAAGAGGCAGAGAGCGGATCGGTAGGGGTTTCGTCTCTCCCGGTATTGGGGTGAGATCGCGCTGTGTCTAGGAGAGCCATTACACGAAGTCCTAGGCCAAGGCAGGAGATTTACTGGTAGGTATTCCAGTAGTATCTTAGGGTGTTCTGGGCTACACTCTGACACGACTTGTACCGCTTTTGGGGGTCTGACTTTTACCAATCCCCTAGGCCCGACATGCGATACTCATAGGCGAACGGACCGGACTGTACGGATATTGTCACTGACAGGCTCAGTAGGGTGTTAGGATGAGTTCGCTCACCAACCTCCCTTTTGGTCAATACCTGGTGTCCCGTTACGTATCGCTAGTACCACTGACGTGCTAGTGGTTAAATCAACAGCCAGTGTATTGACGAGTCTTTAGAGTCCCCCACAGAAAGTTTCTCAAGTTTTGGGCGAAACATTGTAGAGGCCGTATAGATTTATGGCAGGATTCGAACGTACGCGTGCACTTATGCATGTGTCATGGTTCGGACGGATAATACTAGCGGGATTAGGTTTAAGCGGATCCTAGTATTATACTGTGTTGATTTTGTCTCATTGCATTTGTATTCGGTCGGAATCCAAATGCGGGTATGTATATAAAGTTTTGGGGTTATCCTGTATTTATTACGGGATCGCTTTTGAAGTTGCCAGTTTGCATTCCTTTTTTGGCCATTTTCCTTTATTCCTTCATGGCTGAATTTTGTGAGGATAGGGGGTTTCTTGCAAATTTCTAAATTAGCAATGGAGGGGGTTTTTTGTGTTCACCGGGGCTCCTGCACATTCCAGCAAGCTCCATGAGTATTCTTGATTGATTGAGTGCTTTCTTGAGCCATCTTGTAGCATTTATTGTGAATGGATTAAAATAGATATTGGTGTGGTTTTTTTCCCTTGTGATCACCCTTTGCTCTTATGCTCAACCCCCTCCCCTATTTTCCTTTATGGCCGGCCACTACAAATTGGGCAGCCCCAAATTTTGTGGGTAGAGATTGATTATGATTAATCTTCATTTTGCAAAGAAAAACCCAAGCTCATCTCCAAAGCTCATTTCCATCTCACTTCCTGATTGTGGAAACTTCATCAACCATGAGACAAAGTGTTCTACGTGTATTCTACAATAATCTTGGACACGTCGGCTAGAAAACTTCGTGTCCGAGTTGCCTCGGTTAAGAGGCGGGAGCCCGAAAAAGGACTTGTTGATGTGGTGCCCTTCCGACGAGGAGACCGGAGATCGGAGATGCCACGAGGAGCTTGGGATGGTGGCCGAAGACCGAAGGACACGGATTGATCGGTATAGCCTTTCTAACTTCTTCTAGATTGCTAGTTATAGGTTAATGGTTCGATCCGGGAAAAAGCATCCGATAGATCCAGTTTCAAGTTTATAAAAAGTTTTTGTTTCTGCATTTTGGCCTCGGATCGACGGCCGGGGCATTACCGTAGACTTACACCGTGGTAGGATAATAATCAAAGCACAGTAGGAACTCACAGGAGACAAATGACGATCTCAGGTCGATAGACTAACCTGTACACATGTTACCTGGGAATTGCTATCTGACGACGGTTTTAATAACCAGCTAGCATGTTCCCAGCGAGTCCTGTCTGGTGTACTCATAACTCAATCAGCACCTGTATACATCTTAGGTGAACCAACTGACACCAATGGCTTGTGAGACCGACCATCGCCCCTTATCGGGGTCTCGACTGTATACACTGGTCTACTCCAGAGTATCGATGCCCTATCTCGAAACTCCCGCGACTAGGGACCACTTTTAAGGATGTGCTTATAAACTACCCAACTCTCATGTATATGATCGCCATCATACTGTTGGTAGTCAAGCAAGAATACTATAGGCTCTACCAACGTGTAATAGTGATACATATCATGTCACCTAAAACAATACACGATGATAAAGATAAACCAGATAGCATACTATCATCTCGAGTAAGATTGTCCTACTGGTATAGGTCCTCCCTCAATCATTGCAATCACGTGTCTGCGATCCAATAATTGACTTTGAGGGTACTATATCCAACAATATCCCACTTGCACTTAAGGCTAATTATTGCGATGTCGCATACTCACAGCCCATGTGATACCGAACACCCAACTCCTCTACTAATCAGTGTCACAAAGCTCGTTTGTAAAACTATTGTGTTCGAGAAATAGCCTCAGTGAGTGGATCCGCTCTGATGTTTCTTTCTTTGCCTCTCTTAATCTCAAGTTCGCGGAGAAAGCCATCTCCCGAAAAGAGCAATACATGTCTTAGAATATGTCTGGATATCTGATGGGACCTAGTTCATGAATGAACTCTAAATCCAAACTTCTTAGACTGTATCGTCAACTGAACTTAATCAGTATGCTGTGCCATGCCTCCCTCTGTCTCCGCTTGGACCACCTGTCCAACCCCTCGTCGGAGGGAAAACTATAACTCTGACAGTCACTCTGTCATCCAGGTCACCTTGGAAGCATGGAATGATAACTGTCTTCTGAAGGAGGCTACCGTTATCAAATCCCTACAACATCCACATATGTACTAAAACATCCTCCGAACGTTCCTCCAGGATTGGACTAATATCAACTTATTGCATCTAGCGCAAAAACAACATCTGGTGTAGTAC